>CM061539.1:1813750-3097500 GCA_030864215.1 Capsicum pubescens
ATCCTTAGAAATAGAAGGACAAACATAGTTAGCTTAATTTGGTGGCAATCCCTTCAATTCACTCCTCACGACCTCTTATTTTTCTACTCTCGAATTGCCACCTTGCACACCCTTACTTCTCTCAATCTTTTGTCTCTTATAGTCATTCAGATTGGAGTAGGTGAACACTTCTCTTTGCGTCTTGGGCAGAATAGACGTAATGAGATGATTTCCCCATCGGTCTCTTACAACATTAGGACAATTTTGTACATTTGGAACTTTATGTTGTGCAAACCAATCGGCACCCAAGCTTACATGACCGTATGTCAATGGAAAAATAGCGCACCACACCTCCTCATGGTATTCAAATTGGGAGAAGACAACCTTTACCCTCTAGGTAACCTTAAACCTGTTCAAGGAATATAGAACAAGTAAAGGCTCTCGAAACAACCCCAAATAATCAACCATGGATGGAAGCATGTAGTTTCTATGCCACCTATCATCTAGTACAATGAGGCCACCTGGTACCCCACAAATGGTCACCTTTCCAGAGTGAATATTCCTTCTTATATCAACATTGTAAAGCACATGATCACCCTTCGGCTTTGGAGGTGCATACCCTCTTCTTCTTATGGGACAACTTCCACTATAACTAGTATAACCAGTCACACCATGTTGACCTTGATAAGAAGTATTACGAGTTTAAGAATATGAATTTTCACACTCCACACGTGCACTCTCACCATAGATCTCATAAGCTTTTCAAATGAAAGGGTTATACCTTACACCAATTCTAGTTTCGATTTGGGAAGTGTAAGAACCTCCATACGTCCTAACTTCATCATAAGGACCACCACAAGGCTCTTCATCATCTTCATGTTCACTATAATTACTAGGCACTTCATTCACCTCATTTTACCCCTCAAATCATAACCCTCAAATCTGCCCGTGCCTTGATCATGGCTATTTTCATAGCCCCCATAATATCCAACAACTTCAAAGCCATAAAATCCCTCACTACAATCATAATATCCTATGTCGTAGTCATAATAATCCGCAGCTATCAAAGACATGTTCCCCTTATAACACCTCATACCTACAAAATAAACAAACAAGATTAGTGGTAAAAGCTCCTCACCAACACTCGTATGTACTCACCTTTGTAATTCTCATAATTGGAGAGGCGAATATAAAAGTTGCTTATACTCTGGTAGTCAATAAGATGTCAATCCTACTTAGCGTCCGGAATAGATTCTTGTTTGATCAAGACACAAAAAATAAAAAAACCAGCTTACAAACTTGAAACAAAAAAATTACGACGAATTAAAAATGAGAAAAGTACTCAAATAATGAAGACACAATGAAAACAGATTCAAAACTAATTCACAATCTAGTAGGTGATTACTAGTTGCTAATCAGTATTAGAATCAAGAAATGAAACTAACGAAACAAAGAAAAGAAACTTAGAATCTAAATTTGAGCTTCAAGATATTTGGAACACTGATGGCGTGGCACTTTGATGATGTGGTAGTTTGGTGATGTGGCGGTTTGGGTGATGTGGCAGTTCTTTTTTCTTGTTGGCAATTTCAATTGGTCAAATTTAATTTGGAAGAGTGGAAATTCGGTTTTGGTAGGGAACAAACAAGACTTGGAGACTTTTTCAATTTCAAAAAAAGGTTTGACCTTCCTTGCACCTTTTTGGCTAAACACCTTTATGAAAGACTTTTGGCGTTTTCCTTTTTTGTATGTCTTGGAAGATGCCCCTTTCTCTTTTTTGGCAACAAGACTTTTTGAAAGCCTTTTGTCTACTTTCTTCTTTGGTGTTGTCTTGAATTTATTTTCAAGAAAAACAAAAGACCACACCTTATTTACACTTTGTTCAAGATCAAACAACACATTTGGAGTGTTCTTGGTTCAACAATTTATGAAGATGGTGAAAACACTAAGAACACTCAAAGTACATCTTAAGCAAATGACCTCCAAATTGAATGAATTTTGAATTTTTCAAACACACATGGTCTCCCAAACAACAATATCACAATTTCAAGACCAATTCTCAACCACAACAACAACAGCACACTACTAAAGCTCAAGTCCTCAACTACAACAACAACCTGCCCAAAATCCAAACACAACTCGAAAATGGCTCAAATTTTAGATTTTGACTCTATTAGTGTTAGTGAAGAAGGGACTAACACTAGAAACAACAAAACACACAAAAAACACAAGAAAATTAGGATTAAAATTTTGGCCTAAACCTAAAAATAGGACAGCTTCACTATTTTTGAGTTTGTCAGCTTTTTAACACTTTTGGGTTGATTTTTCTAGCGAACAAACTCAAGATTGATCTCGTAGGAACGAAATCAATGATGGCTCTGATACCAAATGATAACGTACAAACCACAAAACTCAAAAACCCATCAAGAACACAAGGGAAAACGAGAACAAGATACAAAAACAACTATGGTAGCACCACACAATAAACCAAGAATGGGAGACAAGAAACAAAAACAACAATGCAATAATGTAAAGATAGGCAAGATGACATAAGATCTTACTAAATAACGCAAACCAACACGCATATCAAACGAAGAGACCTTCAAAGTAGCAATAATCAAACATCAATCTTCTTACAGTAAAAACTAAGGGAATCAACTCCACTTAAAACCACCATTTCTAAGCAAAAGATCAATATTGACTTTTCCAAGCCCTACACTAACTACTTGGATTTTCCAAGCGTTACACTAAAGGTGTTACACTCTCAAAGAGAGAAGTAGTCTTTCACAATACCATCACCAATAAACTAAAGAGCAAATAACCTAACAAAAGACTATATATAGCTAGCTTATTACATAACCAAAATGACCACGATATCCTTAATGAAAGGGGTGGCCATGAAGTATTTTTCCAATAAGTGTAATCCCCCAAAATACCCTTAATGAAGGGTGCTTCTTCAATGCTCCACAAACACGGGGTCATGCTTCAACACTTGTGGTCTCGGGTTGGCACCAAAGGTAAGCCCCACGCAATCTTTTACACACAGATTTGCCTTATGTCATGCTCAAAATGGGTCATCCATGCATGTTTTTGAGTCCTCGAGGTGACTAATTCTTGAGTTTTTATGCGTTGGCATCCAATGATGTCTTCAAAAGAATAGATGGCCATTTGGCTCATATCACTCTTCTGTGTATTCATTTGTACATATCCTTGATAGCATATCATTCCTTTATAGTATTTACATATTTGATAGAAATTTCTTTATGAAAGAGTGTACTAGAAGTGGCAGATAAAAAAAATATCGTTGAAACTTGCTCTCTTTTAACTGGACTAATGAATATTCATTCACATGGGGTGTATTTGGTATGAACAAAATATTTTCCGTGGAAAATGCTTTCTTAGAATGTAAGTTGATCTCTTATTCAACCAACATACATGTATAACTACTACATAAAGATCACTATAATAAACAAAGTTCTCACATTGCTATGGCTTGACCTTGTGGACCCATCAACAACAAACAATTTCTTCAGCCTAAGCTCACCTTGTGGAAGCTATTCATCAAAATAAAAGAACCTAATCAACATATTGTACTACACGGAATATGTATTGGCTCTTCCTCTTCTTGAGGGAAGAGAGGAGAGAGAAGAGGGAGTTAATATACTACTTTCCAGAGTGAACTTGTTTAAAAGTAGATAAATTAGTATTGGGTAGATAGTCATCATAACAAGAGACAAAATTAGCACAAATTTCCAAGTAACGACCTCTTTTGCATATCAAGAATTGAATTATACTGTTAGTGCAATGCACAATATGACCAGCCTAAAAAATGCATATATAAAGAAGCATGCACAGACTCCAATCAAAAGTAAATATGATGGAGACCCAAAAAATATGGATGTCAATTGAGATGAACAACTAAGCGGCTAAATCATGTTAAAATCTTAAATTTACCATAACTGCAATAGAAAGTATCCTGTAATTCATAGCACATGACAGTACCTGTACTATAACAATGATGGTAGCCACAATCGAAGAACCAATCACAATAGCTAAAGCAATTCCTTTTATTATGTCCCTAAAGAATAACCAGATTGTTTGTTGCATGACTAAGACAATTCAAATTTCAAATAAATATGTTAACCATCAAGAATCAACAGATGCATGGAACTCTTTATAGTGGAAGAAAGAATGGTATTAATTCCATATTACCTTGTTGAACCCAAGGCGAGCCTCAATCACAAAGGTTGAATACAATGAAAATGGCAAATAAGCGATCTGTAGAAGTAATTGAAAATTAAGTTGATAACAGATTATGAAGATTAGGACAATCATAATGCTTTGAAGCAATCCAAAATACTTGAAGATATCATTGGTCCAAGATATCAAGACACTAAATAGTAGTAGTACAATATCTGCAGTAACCAACATGTTTCTTGAGATACATTTCAACTTGTTAATTGTATCACTTTAGAAGACTAACCAATACCAAGTTCAACACACGAGAGTAGTCTCTTCGCAAACAAAAACAACAACAACAATATACCCAGTGTATTCCCACCTAGTGGGGTCTGGGAAGGGTAGAGTGTATGCAGACCATAGGGTAGAGTGCAAACACAATTGTTTTTTTTTAAGATCAAGTTAACATTGAATTCACTCAAAATATTCATCATCCAAAAAATAATGAATTGGAAACTTACATCCCATGGAGTGGTGGGCACACCCCATAAAGGTACTTCTACAAGTTTCCTATGAAATCAACTAATTCTACTGTCTCTCCTACCAAATCTTGTTTGCACTAAAAAAATAAAAGGCTAATACATTTTATTTCGATCCTCTGAATGTTGATTCTTTGGCCTTCAAAACACCTATCATTTCTTTCTCTCCACAAAGTCCACCAAAATACATGCTGGTATAATCTTCCACCAATCTGCTGTTCTCCCTCTGTTTCCAATTCCTGTCCAACTTTCTAGAAGTTCCAAAGATGTCTTAGGCATCACCAGTTGATTCCAAGAATGCATAAAAACATGTTTTACAAACTTGTGCCAACGCTACAATGTAGGAATAAATCATTGTTTGCTTTAACTTCATGCTCACACATGAAGCATCTCGAGCATATTTCCCATCCTTTTTTTTGTAGTGCCTCATGGGTGAGGCAAGCTTTCCAACACGCTAGCCAAATAAAGAATGAAACTTTTGGAGGACTTTTGTACTTCCAAATTGCTTTCCGACATGCATGAAACTCTTGGCAAACACAATTGTTTAGCAATAGTTTCTGAGAGATTAAAAAAATGCATTGATCTCTGAAAGACCAAAAAGGGAAAACTACCATTCAAAGTTGCTCTCATTGCAAGTTCAAAGCATACATAAGATGTCAGGTCAGACGGTAAGCAAACAAAGGACAAAAGCACTATTTTTGAAAAAATAGACACACACACACACATATATGCTCTCAGAGTTAATCAAAAAGGTTAACACCTTTACTTAAGCATGATTCTCATTCAAAGCACCACAATTAGAGATGATAAAGAAGAAAAATATTTATGCACAAAAACTGAAGAAATAACTACTCAACAAGAACTTTAACTGCAAATCCTAGAACTCATATGTAGTTATATCAAAGTACCTTTCTAAACAAGGAACAAACAAGTTTTTGATAAGAACTAACACAAAATCCATCAAATAATTAAATAAAGGAAGTTATTCCAAAATCAAACACAAATCACAAAACATCGAGCGAAGTCCTTACTTACCAATTGAGCGACTTACGAAGTTGTTTTACCATCGTTAATGTATTATGAGAGAAACTGGATGCCTTAGCAATTGACGATCAAACTAAGAAAAACAAAGAACTCATGAAGGGACGTCTAAGGTATCAGTCAATTTGACTATGCATTCTGCACTTTGGTCAAGATAATAGTTTACTGCAATATTGTTTATTGTTTCTTGCTTAACTAGTCAAATTTGGGTTTTGATTCGATGTTGTCTTTTAAGATTACTTCACCTATGACTTAACTATTTTCTTCCACTATATTTGTATACTAATATGTAAATTAAATTAATATCTTAATTCTTGTCTAAATAAAGGGTGTCACATAAAATTGGAAGCTTAAATGTTGTGTAATATCTCCCAAACTTGTTTCTTCTATTATTTGTTCCTTATCTCTAACTTTTCGGCATTAATTGATAAGATAGTGGCGTATCAAGTGATGGGTTCACGAATTCAATATAATTCCAGAGTTTTAAGGTTGAATCCTATATATTTACACAAAAAAAGTGTTACAAAGTTAAACTCCATATATGAACACGAACACAAGCATGCTAAGGTACAATTCCATGCCTAACATGGGCAAATAGATTAACTTGCTTCCAAGAAAAGCACAACCAATGCATTTCAAAGGTAAGACATTTATCAAATTGAGTTCATATTACTTACAGCTATCTAAAATGAGATAACTATTCTGGTGGTCTTGACAAGTCTCACACACTGTAAAAGAATAATGTAGTTAAAAGATTCTAGTGAATTACTTCTAAATGGTCCACAAAATACAACTAAACAGTCATGCCTATGGAAAGTAAAAAAGCTAATACGAAACAAGTTTGCAGCGTGAGTCTTCACCCCACTTGGTCATTTCTGCTCGTTTAGCAACGTTGATCTTTTTGGTTCCTTGTTGTTCTTGCACATGAATCAGTATCACCAAGCCATTGTATCACCTATATAATAACATGCTTTTTAACTTAGGATTTTTATAATGATAATTCTTCCAAAGAAAAAAACATTTTCAAGTTAAAGAAAAGAAAGACAAATTAGTATAAAATTTAACTAAAGGAGATAATACGTTAAATTAAAGGAAGGACTACTACAATTTTTAATGGGATCATCTACTCATTGGGACAGAAATAACGAGCATAGATGTCACTTCGTCCTTCTTTATTTGCACACACATTATACCATGAAAGACATTCTATGTTAGTGTTCGATTGAAACTTCTCTTTAAACTATGCAATAGCTTCCTTAATTGTAGTTCACTGAATTCCATCTTTATTCTTTGCATAAATCATATCCACCCTCTTAAGGAAACACCTAGAATCAAGAAGACTAGGAACAGAAACTAACCTAGAATCAAGACTACAAACATGAACTAGGATTTGAGTAAAAGAAAATTTTACATCGCTCATGTCCGGTCTATTTATGACAAAATAACTGTAAACATGTGTTATGTCATTATCTTCCAACTTTAATATCTCATAGTTCACATTATCTACCACTAAATAGTTCGTGGGAATATGATAATTTATTTGAGTGTCCACATCATTAATATTTTGCAAAATAATATCGCGACACGTATATTTTGTGGACTTACCTTTCAAATTTTCCATGACCTATAAAGAGAAAAATAAAATAGTTAGTGCTTTTTCTAATTCAAAAAAGAATTATAGTTTAAAATTAGTCAAAATACCTTATCCAAATGGTAGTACATTCCATTCATAAAATCCTTGTAGTACCGTAAATGCGGTTAATTCCTTAGATTCTTCTTCTAACTTTAGATGGTAAAATCCTGATTTGCAATCAAATTTACTAAAATAATTATATCCGTCAAGATACTATAAATACGGTTTAAATGAATAAAATACAAATACCATTTGTAGGGGGTGCGGATTAGGTGCGATAATTTAACTAGAAAATAAATACGTAGGTATTTATTTTTATTGATTGGAATAATTTTCATTTTTATCTTCTTGACTTAAGATGTTTTATTAATTCATATTCTAGATTAGATATTATCGTAATTAAATTATCTAGTGTTTTAGGATCCTCGTTCTTAATATGTAACCTTTTGTATTCTAGGTATAAATTATATAGTTGGGTTTCTATTTCTTTTAATGATTTATTCTTTTCGTAAGATGTATTCATTAATTTGTTTAGTTTATTATTTTATCCTATTGAAATTTTAGCAATTTCTATGTAGTATTTTATTCTAACTTTGCTATATTCAATGCGTAGATTTATATTTTTTATTTGACTAATTAGTATTTGTTGTTCATGTATAACTAATTTAACTGCCATAAAAGGAAATTTAATATACCAAAAATTTAAATTTATAATAAGTGTGAATTATTCAGTAGCAGTAACGGATAAAAATATAGATAAATCATTAGTATTCTATTGGAAAATATCAGGAATAGAATTAACACCAGGAAGTAAAATATTTACGGCAAGATGTAAAAACCTATATGTGTTAACAACAAAACATAAAATAACGGGAAAAAATAAAATTAATAAAATACAAATAGAAATAGCTTCTCTATTTTTAAATGGTCTTCTCATAATTAATCAATATTAATTATTGTCAAGTAAATCCAATCTAATTAAATTCATAAATTCAAACATGTATGCTACTTCTACTCTGGTTACTCCCCACCACGGCTTCTTGCCTTATTGGTTTCACCTTTAAGATGACATAGTTCTTAGGGATTTTTCTCCTTTTCCACTTTGCTAATAAACTTCTTAACATATTATTCTTCGAATAATTCTACTATAAAGTAACTAACATGAATTTATTTTGATTTGCAATCAAATTTACTAAAATAATTATATCCTTGTATTTGTCTTATTTTTTAATATCTTATTTAGTATTGGGTAATTATAAGTTATTGTTTTTGCATTTAAATTTCTATAATCAATAACCATTCTACTTTTTCCTGGATGTTTATAGCTCTGGGGTTGGTATTTAAGAAGGTCTCCTCGTTCTTAATATGTAACCTTTTGTATTCTAGGTATAAATTATATAGTTGGGTTTCTATTTCTTTTAATGATTTATTCTTTTCGTAAGATGTATTCATTAATTTGTTTAGTTTATTATTTTATCCTATTGAAATTTTAGCAATTTCTGTGTAGTATTTTATTCTAACTTTGGTATATTCAATGCGTAGATTTATATTTTTTATTTGACTAATTAGTATTTGTTAAGTGCAAATTATTCAGTAGCAGTAACAGATAGAAATATAGATAAATCACTAGTATTATATTGGAAGATATCAGGAATAGAATTAACACCAGGAAGTAAAATATTTACAGCAAGATGCAAAAATTTATATGTATTAACAACAAAACATAAAATAACAGGAAAAAATAAAATTAATAAAATACAAATAGAAAGCCCTTTTGAACAATTCGTAAAAACAATTAATAATAATGATTATAGTTACAGAAATATAGACATAGAAGAAGATCTAATTCTATCTGATTTTTCATAATTTCAGCTTTCTTTTTACTTAAACTTATTCCCGATTTTTCTATTATATCCGTAAATTGTTCCAATAATTTTAAATGTTCATTGTTCATGTATAACTAATTTTCCATCTGCATTAAATAATTTTTCGTACGTATTAAATAAATTATTACTTGTATCTTCCTTTTCTAAGGTTAATTTTATTTTAAGTAATTTTTCTTCTAGTTGTTTTTTCTCTATTTCAAGTTGATTTCTGTAGTTAACTTCTTCATATATCCAATTTTGCCTTTCTCTAATTTTCTTTATATATTCTAACATCTTTCAATCTAGATACAAGTAATAATTTATTTAATACGTACGAAAAATTATTTAATGCAGATGGAAAATTAGTTATACATGAACAACAATTTCATAGTTTAATACTTTTTCTAATATTATTCTCTTAATATCTATAATTTCTATATCTCTAAGTATATATAAGATTAAGACTTTAAGATTATCTATCATTTAAAATTGACTAAATATTTTATTATAATATTTTGTAGTTGTTATCATAAGTTGTTCTTTTTGTTGTACTTATTCTATCATTTATTATTTCTAAATTTTCTTCTACATTTATGTCTCTATAGCTATAATCATTATAATCAATTGTTTTTACGAATATAATATGTGTCATCGTGAAAACATAATCCCTAGCGTCCTTTGTTAAGACATTTATCCCGAGCGTACTTTGTTAAGACATTTATAGATATGACATTTATAGATATGTGACATAGTACTATCATAACCTTGACATTCTATTTTTGTAGCACCCAATACAATTCCTTGAGGACTATTAAGAAAATATCAAATAATTAAAAAGTGTTTTCAAATAATTTTTTTTAAAAAAAAGAATATACCAAAAGATTTTTGAGATCCTCCCGAGCCAGGCGTGAGAGAGGGTTAGATTGGGATAGTTCCATTGCATCATTCCCCACAAATCATGTTTTAGTTGGTAAATTGATTAAGGTAATGACGATTCTTTTAGAAGTGTAAATTTATTGAACACCACATTTATTTTGTTCTTTTATCGATTTTCTAGTGCTCATAGTCGTCAGTGAGCATTTGTGTATCTCTATTTGTGTCTTGGATTTATAATTGAATGAAGGCGCTGCAAAATTATTACACTACACACAATGAAAAACATATGCACACACAGAATTCACCCATCTATATACTCACATATACACAAGCAACACATAGACCGAACACACACCATATATACACGCACCTACACTGCAACATTCGCAGGGTATAAACGGGCAAAAACTAGTGAAAGAGGAAGGCAAAAAATTTAGTGAAGAAGGCAAAACAGAAAACAGAGAGAGAAAAAAAAAGAAGAGAAGACAGAGTGGAAAAAGAGGAAGAAAATGGAAAGAAAACAGTAAATAAATAAAAAAAGATTAGGGTTTGCAATTATTTTTTATATTTTATATTTAAAAAAACATAGCATATATATAACATATTACTAGTGGCGTTTGGCCCGTGCTAAGCTGGGACCCAAAAAGAATATTAAACTTTATATTTGTACGTTGTTTTTTAATCTTGTTGCTACTTGTTTTTTATATTTATTTTATTTTTATGACATTATGTTAGTTTTTAAGATAGTTTAACAATATCCCAATATTTCTAATTAATCATATAATATTAATTTTTTAGTAAATTAAAAGAATATTTTTTAGAGTTTATTTTGGATTTCCTTTTCTAGTTTCTATTTTTTTTGGTAGAAAGAAGATTAATATTACTAAAGCATAAGAACCAACATTCTCCAGGAAAGAGTTTAACTCTCCTATCAAAGTTAGTTCCTAGTATGTCTGCCTACACAATTTATTGAGCAAACACAGGAGGTACTACAAAAAGCTTTGTGCCATATATAACTACACTTGTTGCTCCCCTTTTTGCTAGCACACCAGCTACTCTATTTTAATCTCAGCAGCAGTGTTGCACTACTGGACATCCCAGTTTCCTTAGTCTTTACCTGCATTTATGAATAATAGTATTATAGTGTAGGTTCCCCCTTTTTAATATAAGCATAACCTCTTTTGAGTCTACATTAACAATAAGGGGGCTTAGGTGGTTGTCTTTGGCATGTTGAAGGCCTACAAAGAGAGCTAAGAGCTCTGTTTGGTTGTTAGAGGCCATGTTGAAGTTGTTCATAAATCCCATGGTCTAGTCCCCTCTGTTGTTTCTAATGACACCCCCAAATACCTCTCTTGATCGGGTTTCTAAGGCAGGATCCATCGGTATTGAATTTGTACCAACCTTCGGGAGGGGGTTCCCATTTGAGGCTGAGGTTGATGGTGTGATTTAGGGTCGAGATGTGGCCTAAAATATGCTGAATTCAGTAGCTTCAGAATAGGATTGATTGAAGCAAGGATTATCCTTCTTGTTATTGAAGGTATTATTATTCCTAGTCTTCCAAATTGTCTAGAAGCAGAAGGGTAAGAGGGTTTTCCGCTGGATCAGATAGTCGAAGTCCTTGTCTTTCAAAGAGTTCCAAGTATTGTCCCAATTGAAAGGTTAGAAGCAGGTAATAGAGATATGATTTTTAGGTATCTTTTAAAGCATGTTATTCCAGAGATAGAAACTGGTATGGCATCCAAAGAAAATGTGAGGGATGTCCTCACAAAGGGCATTGAAAATAGAGTAAGAGGGATTAATGTTTATGACTCTCTTGTGAAGGGTTAATTTAGTCGATAAGATGCTATGGTGGAGCATCCATAGAAATAATTTGAGCTTTGAGAGAATGTGGTGTTTCCATATCCGGAGATAGTTTTTTGTGGGGGTATCTCTGTGACCCCTTTTCTTATTGGCTATAAATTGATAGGCAATCTTACTGGAGAAAAGTCCATTGCCACTAAGCCTCCAAATGAGGTAATCTCTAGTGGATCTAAGGTTTGGGAAAAATATGACTGGATGGTGTTGGTGATGCTAGGGGGAATGACCATTCAGCGGTTCTAGAAGTTCCAGTTTCCCCCATACCAGACTTAGGACAACTTGGTATATTCCTAATTAGGTAGCAAGAGTCCATGGATGAGATCCTTAAGAGGTTGTTGATTGGGAAGCCATCTATAAGATAAAAAATTAATGGTGGTCCCATTATGAACAACCTATTGATGGATTCTTTGCAGATAGCCCATACAATTTGGATAGCTTTCTAGGTTCTGGAAACACTGTGTTTTGTTTTGGAGTTGATGTCACCATGTCTTGAGTGGAGTACCTTAGCCTAAAGGTTATTGGGTTGCTGGTATAGCCTCCAAGCAAGGATGCACAACATGGTGTCATTCTTGATGGATCTTTTTTGCATAGAAAGGCCTCCTTCTTCTTTGGGTAATTGGATGGTATCCTACCCAACCATATGCATTTTTCTCTTCTCACTAGTAGATCTCCATATAAAATCCCTTTGATATTTGTCAATCTGATTATGGATTTTGTTGGAAAGAAGGATATATTACATGACATGAGTAGGGAAGCTACTCGAAGTGGACTTGGAAAGGGTTGTTCTGCCTTTCATATTTAGGAATTTTGATTTCCATCCATCCATCTTGGAATGCATGTTGTCAATGATGAATTGGAAATCACTGTTGCACGTTTTTATATGGAAAAAAGAAAAACCAAGATATTTTCCAAAGGTATTTTTGGTCTGGATAGTGAGAATGAAGGTTAAGGTCACTTTGTCTTCATCCTTGTAATTATTAGAAAAGACGACATCATACTTGGCATGATTGATTTTCTGGACAGAGTAAAGGTTGAAGCTAGAGAGAGTATTGAGAATGGTGTTGCAATTCTTTCTATCAGATCAAGCATAGAGGGTTAAATCATCAGCAAAAAAGAGGTAATATATTCTTTGCATTATGGTTTAGTGGAGATAGGGGTCTAGTTAAGAATATCTACTTCATGATCAATTCTTCTAGAAAGGAGTTCCATCACTGATAACCTTCCAACTTGGTAACACTCCTAAACCATGCTCCTCCTTGTAGATATACTATACGTAACTAGCTAAAACTTTTAGCTCTTAAGGGGACACCACATATGGCTGCTAAAGTCTATATATAGTCTAGATGAACACTCTTGCTCTATTTAATCATCACCCAAAGATAAAAATCTCTACCACTAAAAGGACTACATTGGTCCTAACTACGAGAATCTATATTCTATAACCACTAGGGTCTATCATTCAAACATATACTTCTCTGTCTCCTTAAACAATAAACCATAAGTTCTAATTAAAGAGTTGCTAACCACCATAAGACATTATCCGCATATATATCTACAAAGTCATTCAAACATATGACTCAACTATAATCAATATCATCATCAAAACATAGGAAGGGTCACTAAAGAATTAGAACATGAGTATCTAGAATACAAAGAATACTGAGAAATCTTAACCTGGGGGTTCTCATAATTTTGACACTCAACTAAGGGCTGAGGAGTAAAATATAATAAGAACAAACTTGTTTAACAAATCTGATCTAAGAACATTAGTGACGTAGTGTTGTCTCACTAATCATTAAGGAGGTATCATAAGTAACTGGAGTGTAATACCCCGTATTTTCCTAGCTTAATTTAGCTCTCAGTACATGAGTATTCATATATAAAAATTTTAAAATACTCAGTATTTTTCATTTTATAGCTTACCATTACATAGGAAATTCAGTTAGCTTTCTAACGATATAAAGTTCGCCCAAATCTGATACTCGAGTGAGAAGTTATAGCATATTTTGTAAGACAGTATGCCAACTGGTACTTCACCGCGTCGCGAAGACCAGCCAAATGGAATTCTTCAGTTACTAGTGGAGATCCGCAATTATGGTGCATCACGCCAATGTTCCAGTTCATAATTGTCATTTTCCAGTGTAGCAACGCAATTCCACCGCGTTGTGCCACTAGCCATTTTGTCAATTGTCAAATTTCAGTGAGGCTCCGTGATGGTACTGCGTCGCACCAAGAGCTAATTTCCCAGTCATCCATTTTTACACAGTGCCAGCCACATTCCAGTGGCTCATCACATCGCGGTGAGGCCCAAAATTAGGCATCCAGTGGCGATTTTTAAATCTTTTTCAGGGATAATTGGGTATTTTTTCATGACCCAAATTAGCCTTTAACACGTAATTTACCCCTAATTAACCTAGTTATATCATTATTTCCTCACTTTCTCTCAAAATTAAAAGCATTCTCTCTCAAAGGGCAAAACCCTAGCTTCAAGAAATCAATAACAAACTCAAGAATTTCTCCAAAAACCTTTAAGAATTAACATTCCAAGGTATGTTAGATTTTCATTTATGGGTTCCTTTCACCCATAGAGTTTAAGAACCCATTTTTAAACTACAAGTTTATAGAATTATGATTTCCATGCTTCAAATTGATTTTACTCATGTTCATGATAGTAATTGGGTTTCAATTCGTGATTAATTATAAGTTTCCATGAAATTAAAATAGTTTATGTGATGAATTAAATGAATTGCATGCTAAACCCTTGAAATTTGCAATTGAGTATTGTATTCATGATGTTCATGTGTTGTACATATTATCATGTGAAATAATCCATGCTCCCCAAGTGTTTGCTAAAATGACTATGTGAAGTAAATAGTAGAATCATGCCATGTCATTATGTGGTCCCAATCATGTACAAGCTTATGCCCTACAAGTGTTTGATAAGATGTCTCTATGAATGAATTATGAATAACTGGACATGGTTATGCTTTTCAAGATCATATTATGCTTACTTTCACGCTATTGAGACTTGGGGGTATCTAATACCCGGCAATCTAGTTGTTTACCTAGAGCTATAGTAGCTACAGAAAATTCTCAATCATGTCATGAAACAATAGTACTCAGTCAGTTATAGAACTCAGTAAAACTCAGTATCAGTCTAGTTCAGCTCAGTATAATTAGTTCAGTGTCTGTTTAGTTGGGAGTAGGATTCAGCACCAAGTGAACCCAAGGATGGGAGCTCACCTGCCAGTAGAGGGTACGACTCTTAGAAGCAGTCCTTGCAATCCAGAACTATGCAGCCAGCATAGGTTGAGACATCAACCTGCCAGTTGAGGGTTCCACCATTCTCATTGGAGTACCTGCCAGATGAGGGTAACTCTTTAGCTTATCTTTACCCGTGGCACGGTACTGACACCCTTCCAACTGGGGTTATAGGTTGGACCCCAAATCTATTCAGAAAAGAGGCATGTTGGTTAGATGATTACTTCTCACAGTCTCAGTTTCAGTCTCAGTTCAGTTCTATAGAATCAAGACTGTCAGACACAGTCACTCAGTTATCAGTAATCCAATTATCAGTAATCTCAGATATCAGTTACTTTGTATCATAAATCAGTACTCAGCTTCAGTAAAAGCTCAGATATAATATAGACGTATATGCACAGTATTGCATACTCAGTAATTACAGCAGTTTCAGTTACTTATGTACTCTTACTCAGTTATTCTATATTATTTAGTTAGTTATTGTTCATGCATATGAACCCTTGCATTTAGACCTACCTCATCTAGCATACCAGCACATTTCACGTACTGATGCATACTCTTTCTTTGCATTATGATGTCTCATATTATTGGTACAGACGCTCAGGTTGCTGACCACGTATAGATAGATTCAGAAGCCAGCAATTTCAGATTTATTAGTGATTCCTCATCTATTAACGATATGTTTTATTTCAGTATTTTAGTAGTGAGAGTTAGTTGGGGCCTTGTCCCATTAACTCCACTTTCAGACAGTTCAGTTAGAGGCTTTTCAGACTAGACTATTTCAGACAACATTCAGTATTTCAGATATTATATTTTATCAATATTTCAGATTATGAACCTTATGATATTTCAGTCTATTTTTCTGTATTATTCAGTATTATTACTCAGTGTTCATAGCAGATATCAGTCATGTGTTAGCTTGTGGTCCTTCGGGGTCGTAAGCACCGTGTAGCATCCGGGGTACAGACTCGGGGCATTATAAACTTGGTATCAAATCCTAAGGTTCAACAGAGTCATAGGGAGTCTGAAAGTTGCATTTAGTAGAGTCTTGTGCATGTGTGTGTAGCGTGCCACGCATATGGGTAAGAGGCTATGGGATGTTTTAGGAAAAGTTTCCCTTCTTTCAGTATTTATGTTGTGTGAGTGGTCATGAGCTCAAGTTAAACTCTTGGTTTAATATATTTATTTCTTTTGTTTACAAAATATGCCTCCTAAAAAAACTAACAAAAGGAGAACTGGAAATCAATCAGCACCTCAGCCTATTCAGGTAGATCCCCTGGACGAGTATATCTCTCATGCAGAATTTAGAGATGCATTCACTACTCTAGCCAATTCCATAGCATCTCAGAATGAATGAACAGTTGTTGTTCAGGCCAACCCAATGGCCAATACTGCTGCAGCCAGGATTCAGTACTTTACCCGAATGAATCCTCCCCTATTCTCAGGATCTAAGTCAGAAGAGGATCCACAGGAGTTTCTCAACCTGGTTCAGAAAGTCACAGATATCATGGGAGTGACTTCCATTAAGAGTGCTGAGTTAGCTACCTATCATCTATAAGATGTCGCTCATATGTGGTTTAAGCAGTAGAAGGTAGACAGGGGCATAGATGCAGAGCCCATAGAGTGGGAAAAGTTTTCTACTGCTTTTCTAGATAGATTCTTTCCATTAGAGTTGAGATAAACCAAGGTGTTAAGAGTTTATCAATCACAAGCAAGGTAGCATGAGTGTGAAAGAGTATTCCCTCAAGTTTATTGAGTTAGCCATGTATGCTCCCTATGTAGTAACAGACAGTAGGTTCAGAATGAGCAAGTTTGTATCTGAGGTGTCAGAGAGTATGGTTAAAGAGTGCAAAACTGCGATGTTAATTAAGGAAATGGACATATCCAGGTTCATGGTCCATGCTCAGTAGATAGAAGAGGCTAAGAATAAGGAAAGAGAAAGGGAGAACAAGAGATTTAGAATAGGTAGCTTTAATTTCACTTAGCCCAAGTTAGAAGGCGGCAACTATTCCCAATTTCGTCCAAAATCTTTGGTTCCAGCTCCTTCCTCAGCCAGTGGTTCAGTCCCTAAGTTCAAAAATAGTAACAAAGATAAGACACCAGGCTCTAAATTTCAGGGTAGTGTCAGCAGTGCTAGAATAAATCCTCTTTGTCAAAAATGTGGCAGGAACTATCAGGGTGTCTACAGAGATGGTAGTGATGTTTGTTTTATGTGTGGTAAACCAGGCGATAGAATCAGAGATTGTCCTCAGTCAGGTTCTCAGGGTCACTATAATCGTCCCCCAGCTCAGTCCGATCGGTCGAATCAGTAGGGTGCCATTTTCAGTGCCACCAGTAGGCAACGCCCAAAAAGGCTTTATGCACTTCAGTCCAGATAAGAACAGGAAAGTTCTCCTGATGTGGTCACTGGTACATTACAGATTTTCTATTTATATGTTTATGCCTTATTAGATCCAGGAGTTTCTCTGTCTTTTATAACTCCTTACATAGCAGTCAACTTCAAAGTCAAACCAAAAATCTTAATAGAACCTTTCCCAGTATCTACCTTAGTGGGTCAGTCTATCATATCTCGGTGGGTATACAGGATTTATTTGGTTATGATATCCCATAAAGTCACTTCAGCAGACCTAGTAGAGTTGGAGATGATAGATTTTGACGTCATTCTCAGCATGGATTGGCTTCATTCATTCTATGCCTCAGTTGACTGTAGAAATAAAATTGTTCATTTTTAGTTTCCAAATGAACCAGTCTTTGAATGGAAGGGTAGTACTACAGTGCTTAAGGGGCAGTTGATTTTATACCTTGGAGAGAGAAGAATGATATCCAAGGGATGTGTTTATCATCTTGTGTGATTCAAAGACTCTAGTTCAGAGACTCCTAGTATTGAGTCAGTTCTAGTAGTAAATAAATTCTCAGATGTGTTTCCCGAAGATCTTCCCAAATTTTCTCCCATTAGGGAAATTGACTTTGGAATAAACCTTCTTCCAGATACTCAGCCTATATCTATTCGGCCATATAAAATGGATCCATCAGAACTTAAAGAGTTAAAAAAATAGTTGAAAGATCTCCTAGACAAGGTATTCATTAGACCCAATATTTCCCCTTGGGGTGCACTAGTCTTATTCGTGCGTAAGAAATACAGTTCTCTCAAAATGTGTATAGACTACCATCAGTTGAACAAAGTCACAGTCAAGAATAAATACCCATTTTTTAGAATTGATGACTTATTTGACCAACTTCAGGGTGTCAGTTTCTTTTCTAAGATAGACCTCAGATCAGGCTATCATCAGCTCAGAGTCAGAGAATGTAACATTTCAAAAATAGCTTTTAGAACCTGGTATGATCACTTCGAGTTTCTAGTCATGTCCTTTGGTCTCACTAATTCCCTAGTATAATTCATGTACTTAATGAATTGCGTATTCAAGCAGTACTTGCAAATGTTCATCATAGTCTTCATTGATGACATTCTTGTCTCTTCTCGTAGCAAGAATGGTCATGCAAATCACCTCTGAATCGTACTTCAAACTCTCAGAACTCATCAGTTATTTTCCAAATTTAGTATGAATTTTGGTTAAGGTTATAGCATTCCTTGGTTATATTGTTTCCGATAATGGCATTAGAGTTGATTCTCAAAAGACTGAGGTGGTGAGAAACTGGCCTAGACCCATCTCTCCATTAGATATCAAGAGTTTTTTTAGCTTAGCTAGCTATTATCATCGGTTTGTTGAAGGGTTGTCATCTATTGCATCCCCTATGTCCAGATTGACTCAGAAAAAGTCAAGTGTCAGTGGTCAGATTCCTGTGAGAAGAGTTTTCAAGAGTTGAAGACTCGACTCACCTCAGCCCCAGTTTTGACTCTACCAGATGGTTCTGATGGGTTTGTTGTGTACTGTGATGCATGTAGAGTAGGTTTGGGTTGTGTTCTCGTGCAGAGGGGTAAGGTTATAGCCTATGCCTATAGACAGCTTAATCCCCATGAGAAGAATTACCCGACTCATGATCTTGAATTAGCAGCAGTAGTGTTTTCCTTAAAGATTTGGAGGCATTATTTGTATGGAGTGCATGTTGATTTGTTCACAGATCAAAAAAGCTTGCAGTATGTGTTCTCTCTAAAATATTTGAATTTGTTCCAGAGAAGATGGTTAGAGTTGTTGAAAGATTATGACATGAGTATTTTGTATCATCTGGTCAAGGCCAATATAGTGGTAGATTCTCTCAGTAGTTTGTATATGGGTAGTGTTGCTCATGCTGAGAATGGTAAGAAAAAGTTAGTTCAAGAAGTTCATTAGTTTTCCCGACTAGGTGTCCGCTTAGTTGATTCAGCAGAAGGTAGTGTGTGGGTTCAAAATAGTTTAGAATCATCTCTGGTTTTTGAAGTGAAGGAAAAGTAGGACAGACATCCCAATTTAATTAAGCTGAAAGAGTCAGTCAGAGATCAGAAAGTAGAGGTTTTCTCCCAAGAGAGAGATGGTGTGTTGCATTACTAGGGTTGTCTATGTGTGCTAGGTGTAGAAGACTTAAGGCAACGAATTCTTGCAGAAGTGCATGGTACGCATTACTCGATCCATCCAGGGGCCACTAAGATGTTCCGTAATTTGGGGAGATCTATTGGTGGAGTGGGATGAAGAGAGATATCGTGGAGTTTGTAGTTAAGTGCTCTACGTGTCAGCCGGTTAAGATTGAGAACCAGAAGCCTAGTGGATCCATACAGGAGTTCAGTATTCCCACATGGAAATAAAAAAAAGTGAACATGGACTTTGTGATGGGTTTTCCTCGTACTCGTTGTTAGCATGATTCTATTTGGGTCATTGTAGATAGGATGACCAAATCAGCTCATTTCTTGCCAGTTCATACTTCCTATTTAGCCGAGGACTATGTCAAACTCTATATTAGTGAGTTGGTCAGGTTACACGTAGTCCTAGTGTCTATTATCTCAGATAGGGGTACCCAATTTACCTCTTACTTCTGGAAAGCATTCCAAAAGGGTCTTGGTACCCAAGTTCACCTCAGTACAACTTTTCACCTTCAGACAGATGATCAAGCGGAAAGGACCATTCAGACTCTAGAAGATATGTTAAGAGCATGCGTGGTCGATTTTAAGGGTAGTTAGGATGACCATTTTCCTTTGATCGAATTTGCATATAATAACAGTAATCATTCCAGTATTCAAATGGCTCCGTTTGAGGCTCTCTATGGTAGGAGATGTAGGTCTCCAATAGGTTGGTTCGATGTAGGTGAGGCCGCAGTAGTAGGGCATGACTTAATGATTGACACCTTAGAGAAGGTTCAGTTGATTAGAGAAAGGTTTAGGACAGCCCAGAGCCGACAAAAATCATATGCAGATGTGAGGAGAAAGGATCTTGAGTTTGAGATCGGTGATTTTGTGTTCTTAAAAATCTCTCCCATGAAGGCAGTGAAGAGGTTTGGAAAGAATGGAAATCTCAGTCCTTGATATATCAATCCTTAAAAAATTCTCAGCTGTTTTGAAAAGGTAGCTTACGAGCTTGAGTTGCCATCAGATCTAGCTTTAGTACACCCAGTATTCCACGTCTCCTTGCTAAATAAATGCATTGGTGACCTAGCTGTCATCGTTCCCTTAGAGAACATAGAAATTTAGAATGATCTCTCTTTCAAAGAGGTTCCAGTCTAGATCCTCGATTATCAGATTCGCAGACTGAGAAACAAAGCCCTTAGTCAAAGTTCTTTGGCGGAATCAGTCCATTGAGGGAGCTACTTGGGAAGCAAAAGCATATATGTGGACTAAGTATCCTCACCTCTTCTCCGTAAATTCAGATTCAGCTTAAGGTAACAGTCTTTCTTTGATTTGCTCAGTTCCATGTTCAATCACAGTTACAAACTTGACATTTATTACCATTGTATATCATTATCATGACAGTCATGCAATCATGAATCAGTTCATCCATGTACTCATGCATCAGATATGCATGATCAGTATAAAACCCCATCTTATCAATAGTATCAGTCATGTATTCCATGCATCAGACATGCATGTTCAGTATGTACCCTCAGTCTATCAGTGTTTCTCAGCTTAATTGGTCTCATTCAAGGACGAATGTTCCCAAGGGTGAGATATTGTAATACCCCATATTTTCCTAGATTAATTTAGCTCTCAGTACATGTGTATTCATATATAAGATTTTTAAAATACTCAGTATTTTTCAGTTTATAGCTTACCATTGCATAGAAAATTCAGTCAGCTTTCCAACCATATAAAGTTCGCCCAAATCCGGTACATGGGTGAGAAGTTATAGCATATTTTGTAAAACAGTGTGCCAACTGGCACTTCACCGCGTCGCGTAGACCATCCAAATGACATTCATCAGTTTCTAGTGGAGCTCTACGATAATGGCGCATCGCACTAATGTTCCAGTTCATATTTGTCATTTTCTAGTATGGCAACGTGATTCCGCCGCATCGCGCCACTAGACATTTTCCCAATTGTCAAATTCCAGTAAGGCTCCGCGATGGTACCCGCGATGCGCTAAGAGCCAATTTCCCAATCGTCCATTTTTACAATGTGTCAGCCACATTCTAGTGGCTCACCGCATCGCTGTGAGGCTCCAATGACAATTTTTAAATCTTTTTCAGGGGTAATTGGGTATTTTTTCATGACTCAAATCAGCCTTTAACACTTGACTTACCCCTAATTAACCTAGTTATATCATTATTTCCTCACTTTCTCTCAAAATTAAAAGCATTATACCTCAAAGGACAAAACCCTAGCTTCAAGAAATCAAGAACAAACTCAAGAATTTCTCCAAAAACCTTTAAGAATTAACATTCCAAGGTATGAAAGGTGTTCATCTATGGGTTCCTTTCACCCATAGAGTCCAAGAACCCATTTTTAAAACTACAAGTTTATAGAATTATGATTTCCATGCTTAAAATTGATTGTACTCATGTTCATGATAGTAATTGGGTTTCAATTTATGATTAATTATAAGTTTCCATGAAATTAAAATAGTTTATGTGATGAATTAAATGAATTGCATACTAAACCCTTGAAATTTGCAATTGAGTATTGTATTCATAATGTTCATGTGTTGGTCATTATCATGTGAAATAATCCATGCTCCCCAGGTGTTTGCTAAAATGCCTATGTAAAGTAAATAGTAGAATCATGGCATGTCATTATATGGTCCCAATCATGTACAAGCTTATGCCCTACAAGTGTTTGATAAAATATTTCTATGAATGAATAATGAACAAGTGGACATGGTTATGCTTTTCAAGATTATGTTATGCTTACTTTCATGCTATCGAGTCCTGGGGGTATCTAATACCCAAAAATCTAGTTGTTTACCTAGAGCTACAATAGCTACAGAATAGTCTTAATCATGACACGAAATAGTAGTACTCAGTCAGTTACAAAACTTAGTGAAACTCAGTATCAGTCTAGTTCAGCTCAGTATAATCAGTTCAGTGCCTATTCAATTGGGAGTAGGATTCAGCACTGAGTGAACCCAAGGATAGGGCTCACCTACTAATAAAGGGTGTGACCTTTAGGAGCAGTCCTTACATTCCAGAACTACGTAGCCAGTGTAGGTTGAGACATCAACCTGCCAGTTGAGGGTTGATAAGGTGTTTTAACCTGCCAGTTGAGGGTTCCACCATTCTCATTAGAGTACCTGCTAGATAAGGGTAACTCTTCAATTTGTCTTTACCCTAGGCACGGTACTGACACCCTTCCAGTTGGGGTTACAAGTTGGACTTTAAATCTATTCAGAAAAGGGACATGTTGGTTAGATGATTACTTCCCACAGTTTCAGTTTTGGTCTCTGTATAAAACTCAGTTTAGTTCTACAGAATCAGGACTGTCAGACACTGTCACTCAGTTATCATTAATTTAGTTACTAGTAATCTCAGATATCAGTTACTCAATATCAGAAATTAGTACTCAGCTTCAGTAAAAGCTCAGATACAGTATACATGTATATGCATAGTATTTACAGTAGTTTCAGTTACTTATGTACTCTTACTCAGTTATTCTATATCATTAAATCAGTTATTGTTCATGCATATGAACCCTTGCATTCAGCCCTACCTTATCTAGCATACCAGTACTTTCCACGTACTGATGTATACTCTTTCTTTTTGCGATAATGTCTCATATCATAGGTCGGACGCTCAAGTTCCTAACCTCACATAGACAGATTCAGATTCAGCCAACAGTGTCAGATTTAGTAGTGAGTCCTCATCTATCGAGGATATATTTTATTTCAGTAGTCGAAGTTAGTTGGGGGCTTGTCCCATCAACTCCTCTTTCAGATAGTTCAGTTAGAGGCTTTTTCAGACTAGACTATTTTAGATAGTATTCAGTATTTTAGATGTTATATTTTATCAGTATTTTAGATTATGAACCTTATGGCATTTCAGCCTATTTTTCTGCATTATTCAGTATTATTACTCAATGCTCACAGCAGATATCAGTCATGGGTTATCTTATAGTCCTTCGGGGTCGTAAGCACCATGTAGCATTTGGGGTACAGACTCGAGGCATTACATAGAGCATACGATGCAACATAAGTGTATGAGTTATAAGCTGTATGACATAAGATTGGAATTCATAGCATCATGGAGTATGATTTCTACTACAAAGTGAGGTATTGCCCCTTATTCTAGGAATTAAGAGTAGACATGATTCTATATGAGCTATATGAATAAGAGTTATAATCATGTCATTAAAATACATGTAATGAGTAGAGTGTCGTGATGACTGAAGTACAAAAAATATACCAAGGCCGGAATGGGTCGGGTATCTACCTCCTTTAACTCTGTCCTATAACTGTAATGACCCTCTAGGTTATTTTTTGCTTTTCTATACATTTTTTTATTTACAGCATTCCTATATCTTCCACAATTCATTTATGACTTGGTTCTTATAATTAATTTACCAAGTAGTTTATTTTCTTTTAAAGCCAATTTCCTATTTTGAAGTCTTTGCGGGTAAGAATTGGATATCGGGCATAATATTCAGCTTAGCAATCTCATATGCCATTTCTAACAGTTCCATCAGGTTTGAAATATTAATTTTAGGCTAGGGGGACCTTTGGTTTGAGTCTCCAGGCTTTTGGACTCACTTTGGGCTATTGGTCAGAATTTTATAAAAATGGCCCATGAGTGTGGGACCCATGTTTTGTTGTAATGACCACGAATGAAAATTTTGATGGCGTCATTGAGTCCATAATATTGAATTTAATAGGGTATCATAGTTTTTTTGCACTCATAGGATTTTGAATGAATCCCGATGTATCAGTGGAAACTTAGAATTTTCCAAGTTTCAGCTAATACAACTCGGCTGGTGTATCCGCCAAAGTAGACCTTTGGATGCTTTAGCGGCCAAGGCCCTCCCCTAGTTGAGTTTCTTAAGCGAAGGTTTGTTAAAGCAGGTGTCGCTTAAGCGGCAGCCTATCTACATTAGCGAAAGCCCAGGACCAGTCAAGTACCACTTTAGCGAAACTATGCCGCTTTAGCAGTGATCGCTTAAACGGTCAAGTGGCTGCTTATGCAACACCTGGAGGGCATTAAATTCAACTCTTTTGCTAATTTTCTCCCATTTTCTCACAATCCTCAAGATCTAAAACCCTAGAGAGTGTGGGAAAGTGGGAGACTAATCACTTGGAGTCGTGGGGTGTTTATAAGCTTGGAATAACTATTTCCTCATCAAAATCCTTATAAGTTTCCTTTAATTCTTGGTTTTATTCCTATTTAAACTCAAATCCCTAGAATTTTTTTTTGGTGATTTCAATATTACTTGAGCTTGGCATTTGCCCATTCTTGAGGATAAATGATCCTTGAGCATAGAGGGATGTGTTGACAATTTCAAAGGCGTGATTCAGTAAGCGAGCCCATCATGGGGGTTTTAGTTAATTTTGGACCTAAAGCAATAAAATGTAATATGGGTACTGTTGTTCTTGTATTAATGCATAGATTGCTATTTTTATAGTGTGAAATCATACGGAAGTTTCTCAAATGGGGAAATTGATACAAGACCAGCCAACAAAACACAAAAAAAACAAGAGGAAAACAACAACACTAAATCGAGAACACAAGATAACAACAACAATAATATAAAGATAGATAGTGAGACATAGATTATTACAAGACATAGGAACTAAAGTATGTATCAAATACTAAAACCACTAAATACTCAAAATAATAACACCACACTCTTACAAAGACCTCAAGGGAAATGGAATCCCCAATCAACCCTCGTTTCTAAATGGGCAACCAACTCCAAACGAATCCACGTTCATCCATAAGTGAATCCACACTTCTATAAACACTCTCTAAGAGATGTCTTTCAAAATATCATTAAAGTTGAAGAAAAATGAACTAAGTGGAGTTATTTAAAGTCTTATCCTAAACTTATTACATAATAAAAGACCAAAAGGCCCTTAATGAGGCTTTACAAAAGGGGCGGCCTTGGAGTGTATACATAGGGTGGATTTGGAGTGATTGAAGTCTTTCTTCACACTTCAATGCTTGTTATCTTGGTTAGTCATCAAAGGAAAGCCCCAATCTTGAGTCGTCTTTATGTGTTGGCCTCCCATGATGTCGTCAAAAGTTATGGTGCCCCTTTGACTCGTATCATCCTCCTCTTCTTAAAAAGGATTCAACCTCGAATCCAAGCCTTGCAAAACAGTAGGAGACATAAGAAAACACATTTTACTCATGGCATGAGGGTTAGGGTTATCACAATCATGAATAACATCACGCCAAGGTTGCTCACACTTAAGATATAACCAAGCATCAAAATGATTAATTAAGGGTGTATAACCTGAAAAAGTAAGAACTACTTAATCATTCAAGAGCTTTGAACAAAGGGGTATGCTAGAGGAACCATGGTATTCAGTTAACCGCTCATGAAGGTTCACATGGATTCTAAGTCTCATTAAGCTCGTAACCCCTCTATAGTACTTATCTTTGTTGGAGACTCCTCCCTTACACAACATTGGCCTTTCAAGTAGATTAGGAATCTCCAAGAAAGACTTTTCATCATAGGGATAAGTTACAGCAACCTAACCCATGGTAGGCTTGCCTTCCCGCCCAAGCACCAAGTGGTGTAGAAAAGAACCACCATATTTTAAATGATCACCGGGATAAAATGGGTGGACAGTCATTGCCATGGTCTTAGAAAGCACTTTTTTTCCCTAAGATTACCACTAATACAATCATTTACACTCTCTATACTAACATGACCATCAACAAAGATAATTAGAGGATTATTCCTATTCAATCGACCAATATTTTCAGCATCACCATTTTCACACACAAGTTGGTCCTCATGACTTCGACAAGACAATGTACTATCACTTGTCACAATGGCTTCAACACTAGGTGTACACAAATCGATCTTGCTAGAAGAATCCATTTTGTTATCATTAGGATCAACTAGTGTATCCACAATCTCAAGTTATACATTATTATTATGGAGTAAAGAGACACTCGACTCACATAAAGATAAGCTATCATTCACACTTAGTTGGCTACTAGCCTCACTCACTTGAGTGCAAGAGTTAGCTTTACCTTATAGCTCATTTGTAGCATGTCCACTCAAGGAAGCTTGACAAATCGGAGGATTGGAAAGGGTGGCTTTGGGAAAACTTGGTTGTTCTATCATGTTATCCAACCGCTTTGAAAGAGAGTTTTCCATCCCTTTCATTCTTTCTATTCTCCCTTCCATTCTCTCCATTCGGCTACTAACACCTATTATGGTCGCCATCAAATCTTGAATGGTTACATTTCTCAATGCCATAGTACCTATTAAGAAATACTAAACAAAAATAAAAAATAGCGAACAAGTTAAGGTTAGCAAATAAAACATCCTCACAAGCTCTCAAACTTACACCTTTGAAAGGTCACTCAATTGGCGTCGCAAGTGTTGGTATCTCATTTATACTCCAAGGAGATTACTTGGTCCCAATTATGACTTGAGGTCGGAATAGATTCTTTTTTGAAATGACTCAAAGAAAATATGTACGGACTTGAACCAAGAAACTACAATGAATCAAAAATGATAAAAGCACACAAAGAACGCAAACACGAAGAAAACGGATTCAAAAACTAATCCACAACCTAGTAGATGATTACTAGTTGATAATTAGTACTAGAATCAAGTAATGAGACTAAAGAAAAAAAACAAAATAAACTAAGAAGATGATGTGGCAGCCTTGGATTAGGCATTGGAATTGTTGAAATTTTGAAAAAAAAAATCTTGTCTTCAATTTGTATTGATCAATATTCAATTGGAAGAGTGGAATTTCGGTTTTGGGAGGGAAACAACAAGGTTTGGAGCCTTTTCAAATTCAAAAGGGCTTTGACTTTGTATTGAAAGTTTTTTGGCTCTTTCCTTTTTTGTTATTCTTGGAAAGTGCCCTTTCTCCCTTTTGGTAACAAGACTTTTTAAAAGTCTTTTAGCCCCTTTCTTTTTTTACAATAGTATTGGAATATGTTTCAAGACTAACAAAAGGTCACACTCTCTTTCTTCACTTAGTTAGATCAAACAACCAACTTTGAAGACTCTTTTTCAACAAGACATAAAGATGGTAAAGAATACCAAGAACACCACTTTTAAAATTTGAAGTTCCAGGTGCACGTTGGACCCCCAAACATCAACAACACATGTTCAATCTCAATATCCTCAATAACAACATCAACAACACATTTTTTAAGCCACCAATCCTCAACAACATATTTTTCAAGATCAAGATTTAGATCTAGACTCAAATAGTGTTAGTGGGGAAGGTCCCAACACTAGAAACAACCAAAACACATAAAAAAAATCTCCTAGACCTAGGTTTAAACTTTCGGCCAAGGTACCAAAACAAGAACAACAATTTCGGCCAAGACACAAAACAAGAACAACTAGTTTTTTTGTGAGATTTTCGGATTTGGACACTATTTTTTTTATTGATTTTTCTTGGAACAATCCCAAGAGTGATTTTATTGGGAAAAAATCAAGTCTTGCTTTGATACCAAATGATACATACAAACCAACAAAACACAAGAAAACAAGATGAAAACAATAACACTAAACTGAGAACATAAGATAACAACAATAATATAAAGATAGATAGTGAGACATAGATTATTAGAAGCAATAGGAACTAAAGTGTGTATAAAACACTAAAACCCCTAAATACTCACAATAATAACACCAAACTCTTACGAAGACTTCAAAGGAACCAAAATCTCCAAGCAACCCTCGTTTCTAAATGGGTAACCAACACCAAACGAATCCACGTTCAGCCACAAGTGAATCCACACATGTCACAAGTGAATATACACTTGTATAAACACTCTCTAAGAGATGTATTTCAAAATATCATCAAAGTTACTGAAAAATGAACTAAGAGGAGCTATTTAAAGTCTTGTCCTAAACTTATTGCATAATAAAAGACCAAAAGTCCCTTATGAAGCTTTACAAAAGGGGCGGCCTTGGAGTGTATACATGGAGCGGGCTTTGAAGTGTTTGAAGTATTTCTTCACACTTCAATGCTTGTTCTCTTGGTTAGGCATCAAAGGCAATCCCCTAGCTTGAGTTGTCTTTATGTGTTGGCCTCTCATGATATCATCGAAAGCTATGGTTCCCCTTTGACTTGTATCAGAAATTGCCATTTTAGTAGACTTTATCGGGATTTCTTACCCTTCTACTAGATTGGACTTAATTATAGTATTGATATAATATTACTATTGACTAGTTCTTTGTAGATGTATAGGCCTTTACATATTATTTTAGTTACATTTTTTAGCTTGATAAAGTTTTATACATATGATGGTTAATTCTAGAATTGTGTTTGGGAGATGATATATAATGACCCTCCAGGTTATTTTCTGCTTTTCCAAATAGTTTTGTCATTTAGAGATTTCCTATATACCCTAAGTCATTTGTGACTTGCTAGAGCTGACAGTTCAATTACCAGGTTTCTCATTTATTTTTAGAGCAAACTCCCTATTTTGAAATCTTTGTTAGTAAAGATTGGTTGTTGGGCATAAAAATTAGTTTAACGACACCGTACATTAATTCTAACAGTTCCATAAGCTCTGAAACATTGATTTTAGGCTAGGGGTCTTTGGTTCGAGCCCCAAGGCTTCTGGACTTATTTTGGGCTACTGGTCAAAAATTGAGTAAAATGTCCCCTAAGTGTGGGGCCCACCTTTTGTTGAAATGACCCTATATGAAAAATTTGACTATAGCATTGAGTCCTAAATATTGAATTTGTAGGGTAGCATAGTCCATTTATGTTCACGGCATTCTGGATGAATTAAAAACAATGACAATCACGCGGCTACCAAAAGGATTCAGTAGGCTTTCCAATCTTCAAGTACAACTTGAATTCAGCCAGGAGGTTGTTGTATTTTTGAACTCAAAAGCCTGACTCAGTTGAGAACTCAATTTAAGACTAACTCAGGATGAGAAGATTGGAGATGAAGGGGGGGTGCACTGATAGATTTCCAAGAACTTAAATGTTTGACAATAAGTTTCTTTGACTTAGATTTTGTATTAAAGTCTCATACAAGTGACATATTTGCACTTAGATTTTGTTCACCATTATTTGGTCTATAAGTTTTGGGAAGTAGAATAATAGAAGAGTGTTCATTTCTCCATTCCTGTATTTCTGCTATTTAAATGTAGCATATGGACAGTTAGTATTTTCAATAAGTCGGGTAAAAAGAGTAAAGTTACTTGGGGTTTTGGGCTACAGGTGACAAAAAAATTTTAAAATGAGGGTTTTGGGCTACAGGTGACACTAGTCTTAATAATTGAGTGGAGGTGACAACTACTTAATTATGGATTAAGAAAGTTTGGAAAATTTCTAAATAACCCATAAGTTTTTAAATTTACACTTTGATCCAAATTTTAGTTAATATAATGGGAAACAAAGGGAAAAATACATTTTTCTCTTTCCTCATCCATTGTTAATTTCTCTCTTCGCAATATTTGTTGTTCGTTGTTGTTGCTGCTTTATTCACCATCTTCTGATTCATTATCATCATCTTATACTTTATTATCATCTTCATATTCTTCTTGTTGACCATTATTGTTGTTGTTGTTACCGCAACTGCTGCTCTTTGACCAATTTCTTATGTCAAATTTTATTTCGTACATCACTTTCAACTTTGGAATATACTTAAGAGGAGACTTCGGTAAGTCAAATAATGATTTTTAGTTGAATTTATCATCTGGGTAACTGCTAGTGTGTTGTTTTTTCAACAATAGCTAGCACGCAAACATGAATGCAACATAAGAGCAATCTGTTTAAATAGATCGATCATCTGTGGCACCAAATAAATATTCTGTTGCAGCAGTAGACTCATGTTGGATTCATTTTTATGGTTCTAGGTGCCCATAATATGAATCGAATAGATAGATATTCTGTTGCAACAGATTAATAATCTGTTGTATCAGATTAGTAATCTGTTTCAACAGATAAATAATCTGTTGCACCAGATTAGTAATCTGTTCCAACAGACAAGTAATCTGTTGTAACATAATATATATTTGTTGCAAAAGAATATTTATTTGTTGCAATAGATAATTATTTTGTTGCAACAGATGAATAATATATTTCGAACAACAAAATACAGCTCCTGTCACAAACCCAACTGATAACTCAACTCATATGTTGATCTCTTACTATTGATACTAGATTCAAATTATTCCTTAATTGTAGACATGTCATTTGTTGAGAGAAAAAATAGACAACATGAAAATTAAATAAGAATTAAAACGTCAAATGCATCAAACATAAATTTTTTATTAAACAAAAAAATAAAAATACATAGGTAAAAGAAAAAAAAACTTAATTATCATTATCATCATTATTATTTGTATGGTCAACCGACCAATCTTCAACCGGCAGTAGCAGCGCCCTCCTCAGCCTGCGATCTCCCGCAGCATCCTTACTCTAACGACAGCCAACTCCCATGCAGGTCATGAACCTCCTTCTGCAGGGCGTCTCGTAAAATAGCGACATCCCACACTGGATCAACCATATCTAGAAAATGCATAAGTTGATAAAACACACACTTAAAAATAAAAGTAAAGAAAATAAGGAATTCGAATGTAATACAACATATATTTACACAAAAATCAATAAAAAACTTATCAGAGACAGGAAAAAGCTATCAAGTCCTTAAAAAGAAAGTAGTTGAAGGTGTAACAAAAGCAAGGAATAAATAGAGTGTAGTAGAATGAACGATTGAGTAGGGAGGGACCTATTTATAGAGGTTTGAACTTGAATGTGTTAGGCAAAAAGTCGCAACTGTTTACCTCCATTTATTAATGACATTTCTTGCTTACTGTGAAAAGTTATGACTTAATTAAATTAAGCAATATTGTGATAAGTCATGACTTTTCAGCTTATTATTATTAATAATTAGTTCTTTTCAGGAACCGTTTTTATATTGAGTTGTGACACAGATTATATATCTATTACATCAGATAACTAATCTGTGACAACAGTTTTATCATTTGTTGTAATAAATAGATAACTTGTTGCATCAGATAATATATTTGTTGCAACATATAATCTATATATCTTTTTTTAAAAAAATTATCATCATGACATCCAAATTTTCTGACTTTTTAATTATATAAATTAATAAAATAGATTTAAAGGCACAACTGTTCACCTCTATTTATTAATGACATTCTTGATTACTGTAAAAAGTTATGACTTAATTAAATTAAGTAATATTGTGATAAGTCATGACTTTTCAGCTTATTATTATTAATAATTAGTTCTTTTCAGGAACTGTTTTTATATTGAGTTATGACAACAGATTTTATATCTGTTGCATCAGATAACTCATCTGTGACAACAGATATATTATCTGTGGCAACAAATAGATAACCTGTTGCATCAGATAATCTATCTGTTGCAACATGTAATCTATCTTTTTAAAAAAAATTATCATCATATTAATCCAAATTTATTGACTTTTTTATTATATAAATTAATAAAACAGATTTAAAAACAAAAATATTTTTGGTGAGTTTTTTGATGATTTAAATTGTGTATATCATATATTTCCTTATTATTTTCTATGAAAAAATATGACTTAATTAAATCAAGCTGGTGAGTTTTTTATTATTGTGACAAGTCATGACTTTTCAGCTTATTATTATTAATTAGTTCTTAAATTTAAATTAACCTTTTTCTTAATTTAAAAATTGAAGACACCTGGTTTTCAATAGTCATTTCTTTAATAAAATAATAATCATTTTGTTTATTGAGTTATGGAAACAGATTGTATATTTGTTGCATCAAATAACCCATTTGTTACAATAGATATACCATCTGTTACAACAAATCGACCATCTATTTTAGGAGCTTTTTTTATTTCTTCTAACAACTGATTCATCAGTCGCAACAGATGAGGAATTTGATGCATTGGCAGCGTTGTTTGTTTGTTGAATGTGTTTAGATAAAAAGTCACAGTCACGACCATTCACCTTTATCTTAAAAATCATCATATAACTTAATTAATCCAATGCTGTGACTTTTTTTAAATTAAATAATCTTTCTTTTACAGTTATAAATTGTGTACATCATTTAGTTCCTTATTATTTATTAACGAACCATTTTTAGGAGAATCATGACTTTTCACCACCCTCTGTTGTCACAAGTGCTCAATCCCTACCTCCAACCATCGACATGTTGAGAATAGGGAATAAATAGAATGATAATTAAATATTAAATAAGAATTAAAAATTCAAAGTCGACCAAACCAAACCAAACAAAATATATACATAGATTTTTGAATCCCTTATAGGTAGATCCGATATAAAAATGGAAAATACATACTCTAAAAGAAAGAAAAAACATACCCTAATTATTATTACTACTATTGTTATTATCATTACTATTATTATTACTACTATTATTATTATTGTCAATCGAACAATTTTCATCTGGCAGCAGCAGGGCCCTCCTCAGCCTTGCTCCGAAGTCGGCCAAAACCCTCTGGAGTTCCCGCAAGGATTCGGTATGAATCTTCTTGTACGAATCTGGATCAGACATATTTGTATTCTAAGTATAGCAGAATGAACGAGTGAGAGTAAGGAAGGAGGTAAGGAAAGGAGGCCGGAGGGACCTATTTATAAATGATTGAATTGGAAGGGGTGACTTAGTCAAATAAAAAGCCATGACTATTCATATCCCTTAATTAAATAAAACTGATGACTTTTCGAATATGTAAATTAAAAAAAATGGATCTAAATACAACATTTTATCTTTTTATTGTATTTCAGAAAGAAAAGAAAATTGCTTTAAAATAAATCTAAAAGATGGGTAATCTGTTGCAAAATCTATTCTATCTGTCAGATAACTTATAACATATTGACAATCTATTGCAACAGATGGATATATTAGTTTGCTTTTCCAACAGATGTGGCGTCTGTTGCAACTTACTAGTCATCTGTTTATTCAATTTAAGTCATAGATGGGCTAGGAAGAATAAGGTGCGTACAGATGGATCCACTATCATATGTGTTGCGAGTTAAGTAGTAATACTGATAAGGTCACCAGGACAACACACACAAAGTACAATATTTTTATGAATGTAGTTTTTAACCGATTAGGCACTGATCATTCAAACAAGATCCTGCATTTTACAGTTAAGTTTGATGGGTTCAAATATATATGGTCGAGGGCCTCATAAAGATCGTGCAGATATCCTATTACGAATTACTTATGATTGTTGCTCGTGTTTATACATGTCAAGTTTTGAGAAGGGATCAATATTTGGTGTCATTGCAGAGAACCAATAGCAATTGAACTTAACTTTAAGTGTGCATTAGACTCTAAGAACACCTTCGAAGCCTCGTACTGCATCAAACAAGAACAAAAAAACAATAGAAATTCCCCTAGCCCAAATTTATATGGAAGGGTTGATTGAGAAGATGATTATACGCCAGAAGAAGCCAAAGGAGAATGCCTGCGAGGAAAAGGGGAGTCGATTAAAGACTGTATCATCTGAGAGCTAATTGAAGAAAAGAGATATAGGGTACAAAGTAACTCCTAGCGAATCTGGCCGAAGGAAATATCTTAAAACATGAGAAATCTAAATCAAGTGCAAATATGAAAGTGTATCCGGTAATGTAAATTTATTTATTGTCTCTCTGAAAGAAAAATAATGCAAATGGACACTTTGCTATAGAGTTGCGACTAGGTAGTGTGGTCGGGATTATCACCTAGATAGAAAATAGCAGAAGACAAAGAAAGCAGCCTTAAGGGCATCGAGAGTTGAAATGATGTACAGTAAATCTAGAAAACTTGGGACAACAAAATCTATAGTTAAAGTAAGGAATCTAAGTGAAGGCAGCAATTTCTGAATTTTAAATTACATCTCATGCCTTCTTATTTGTGGTTCCGATTAGGTCCACTGCTGTTAACCTGATCGGAACCACAAATGTGATTGAAAGGAAAATTGAGTGTCATTACTTCCTTAGGAATATGGATTAATTGATTGTGTTTTATAGCCTTAGCATGCTTTCAACATTTCTTAGAGAAGATCAGAGGCTTGCTCTAGTTTGTGAATTTCGATAATTTTTAAGCTTGCCTCCAACTTGTTGATTTTGTATTCAAGCTGGTCGTTGTCTTCGAAGTTGGTATAGAGTTCTTGATCTTTTGTGAGCTCGGTCAGGAACACTACCTTCAAAGTTGTGGTATTGAAGAAGGCCTTTAGAATACTTTCTTCAGAAGCCATAAAGGATACATGGAGGGTCACTGTGTTTTTTAAGGTCAAAATGTGTTGATTCACACTGAAAATGTGGTCCCAACAGTTGAACAACACACTTTTATCAAGCGTTGCTCAATCTAACTTACTTAACCAATTTGATAAATTAATAAGCAAGGAATTATGTAGCGTGTGATCTAAATCGACTCTACCAAACCTATCAAATATTACATAACTCCAGGCTCATTACCCTATCAAAAAAATTTGACCGAGTTAGTGGACAAATCAAACGAGCTCAATCTCTCAACCTTTCTATTGATCGCTCTTCTCTAATATAGATGACAAGATATCTGTTATGCAAAAGTCTTCACTGTCACCAGGAATACTTTCCAAGGCACAAGTCTTCAGAAGAAATCAATAGTAATCTCTCAATATCAAGTGATATTGAGTGATTACTAGCCATGCCTTCTCAAGACATTCGCTATGGCAAGAATATGACAAGATATCTGCCATACAAAAGTCTACACCGTCAGCAGAATTCTTGCCAGAGCAAAAGTCTTTAGAAGTCATTATTAGCAATCTCTCAAAATCAAAGAAGTCTTGTACGAAAGTCTTCAGAAGACAATCAAAAATAAGAAAGTTTTCAGCAATGACTACACATAATTATGGCATCAACAACCTCACCAGATTCACTCCTCATACAAAAGAAAAGGCAGAAATATTTTTATTTACATTCGCATGTTATTTATTTAAAAAACCAAACAAAGATGAAATAAATCTAGCATTTAATTCATCGTTGTTTGGTTTGTTAAATAAATAACATGCGAATGCAAATGAAAATATTTCTGCCTTTTTTTTGTGCGAGGAGTGAATCTGGTGAGGTTGTTGATGATAATTATATGTAGTCATTGCTGAAAACTTCCTCATTTGTGAATGTCTTCTTAAGACTTACGTACAAGACTTCCTTGATATTGAGAGATTATTAATAATGCCTTCTGAAAACTTTCGCTTTGGCACGAATTTCTGCTGACGGTGTAGACTTGCGAATGGCAGATATTTTGTCATCATCAGAAATTCTTGTCGTAGCGAACATCTTGAGAAGGAATGACTAGTAATCTCTCAATATCACTTGATATTGAGAGATTATTGTAGATGCCTTTTGAAGACTTATGCCCTGGCAAGCATTTCTGGTGACGGTGAAGACTTCCATAGCAGATATCTTGTCATCTATATTGGAGAAGAGTGATCAGCAGAAAGGCTGAGAGATTAAGCTCGTTTGATTTGTGAACTAACTCAGTCAATTTTTTTTGATAGGGTAATGAGCCTGGTGTTACGTAACATTTGATAGGCTTGGTAGAGTCTATTTAGATCACATGCTATGTAACTCCTTACTTATTAATTTATTAAATTGGTTGAGCAAGTTGTATTAAGAAACACTCGATAAAAGTGTGTTGTTCAACTGCTAGGACCACATCTTTAGAGTGCATCAACACATTTTGACCTAAAACAAACACAGCGACCCTATATGTATCCTTTAAGGCTTCTGAAGAAAGTGATCTGAAGGCCTTTTAAAATGCCACAACATTGAAGGTGGTGTTCCTGATCGAGCTCACAAGAGATCAGAAACTTTATACCAACTTTGAAGATGGCAACGACCAGCTTGAATACAGAATCAGCAAGCTGGAGGCAAGCTTGAAAATTATCAAAATTCACAAACTAGAGCAAGCCTCTTATCTTCTCCAAGAAATGTTGAAAGCATGCTAAGACTATAAAATACAATCAATTAATCCATATTGATAAGGAAGTAATGATACTCAATTTTCCTTTTAATCACATTTGTGGTTCCGATCAGGTCAACAGTAGTGGACTTAATCGAAACCAAAAACAAGAAGACATGAGATGCAATTTAAAATTTAGAAATATCCGTCTTCGCTTAGATTCCTTACTTTAACTGTAGTTGTTGTTGGCACAAGTTTTATAGACTTACTGTACGTTATTTCAACCCTTGATGCCCTTAAGGCTGCTTTCTTAGTCTTCTGCTATTTTTTATCTAGGTGATAATCCAGACCATGCTACCTAATCACAGATCCCTAGCAAAGTAACCATCTGCATTATTTTTCTTTCAAGAAATAATAAATGAATTTACATTACCTGATACACTTTCATATTGGCACTTGATTTCTCATGTTTTAAGATAATTCGATCGGCCAGATTCGCTAGAAGTTACTTTCTACCCTATGTCTCTTCTTCAATTAGCTCTCAGATGATATAGTCTTTCATTAACCACTTATTTTCCCTCGAAGGAAATCTCCTACCGTACCTACTGGCGTATAATCATCACCCCTCGCAACCCAACCATATAAATTTGGGCTAGGGAAATAACTATATTTGTTTTTCATTCTTGTTAGATATAGTGCTAGGTTTCAAAGGCCTTCCCAGAGTCCAGTGCATCCTAAAAGTTAGTCCAATCGCTATTGAATCTCTTTACAATGACACCAAAATTAGATCCCTTCACAATGCTTGACAAATAAACATGAGCAACAACTACCATCAAATCATAATAGGGTATTAGAACCATATTCATGGTCCTCAGCCTTATCAGTTCGAACCTACCAAACTTAACTGTAAAATTGCAAATATCTTGTTTGAATGATCTATGACTAATCAATAAAAACAGCATTCACAAAATCAGTGTACTTTTTGTGTGTTTCCACGATAACATTATCAGTAATACATATCTCCCACATATAAAGTGCTTTCATCTGCATGCAACTTATTCCTCCAAACCCATCTTTACTTCAACCTCTTGTGATGGTCGGGCAAAATTTGATCAATTTTTAGTTCCTTATATCTATAAAGAAGAGGAAAAAATTAATGTCACAGAAAGAACATTATCCATCTGTTGCAACAGATGTAGAGTCTGTTGCATCTGATGGGGAGTTTGTTGCATCAGATGATGAGTCAATTGCATTTGATGTGGAGTCTGATGCAATAGATGTGGAGTCTGATGCAACAGATGTGGAGTCTGTTGCAATAGATGTGGAGTCTGTTGGAATACATCAAACCAGCCTTGCTGGTGGTTTGATTTGTTCCAAGAGTTGCTCTGTCTATTGCAACATCAATAATAGCATAAACTACAAAGAAACAACAAATAAAAAATATCAACAACAAAGAAAACAACAACATCATCAACAACAAAGAAGCAACATCCTATGTTCCATCACCACACCACAAGTTCCAACAATGCCAACCCCACCAACAACATCAATAACTGCATCAACAATAAAGAAACAAACAAAATACATACAAAAAAATGATAGTGCCAACAAGGCTTTTAAACTTCTTCCAACTGATGACTTTTTTTGCATATTGTAATAAAAATTCTCAGTTCGTTTATTCAACAAATAAAAGTTCCTTCAAATTTTTTAAATAAATATGATATGGGTAAATGATAATTAAATAAAAAAAGATGTAAATAACTTTCAAAGAAGAAGACGAGAATGAAAGAGCAATAGTGAACCATACCTTAATGTCAAAAGGGGATCAAAACAGCAACTTCAGTCGAGGAATCTAATATGTGGATCGGTTTAGATCCAAAAGGATCTTTATGAGAAAGAGGAGAGAAAAAACGTTGTGATAACTCAAAAAAAGAGAGAAAGAAAAAAATGAGAGATGAATAAAATAAATTTAGGGCTGAAAGAGAGATGAGATAATTCTAATTTCTAAATGTACTATCCTTAATATTAAATGACTAAACAAAGTGTATTTATTCAAATTTATATTTTCAAAGCATAATTAACAAGGCTAATTTGGTAAAATAAACCCCTATAATATTTTCTTAATGGGTGTGCCAAGTCAATAGGGGCCAACTAATTTGAAATGGGGAAAGTATTAGGGGTTTCAATATTCAGTAATTAATATTCATTAATAATTTGAGGAACACGAGGAAGAAAATGGGTGACATTGAAAAGACAAGACAAAACTACTCAATGAGATTTTTGAGTTATCCAAGAAACATTTTTTACCGCATTTAGTAGTACTACTTTATCTACTCGGATAGAAGCTTGCTTTAAAACTAAAAGAAAAAAATATTTTCAAACAAATATGTCATTTGTTGTAACAGATATAAATATCTGTTTGAAAATCCTAATAGCTCAGTCATCTATGACAATAGATGCAAATATCTATTTGATAACTAAATCAGATATGTCATCTGTTGCAACAGATATTAATATTTGTTTAAAAATTTCCAATAGCTCAGTCATCTATCACAACAGATACAAATATCTATTTGATAATTAAATTAGATATGTCATATATTGCAAAAGATATGATTATCTGTTTGAAAATATCCAACAGCTCAGTCATTTGCTGTAATAGATTTCATTATAATTGATTTAGGTAGAACTAGGAATGAATGAATGAGCTCACAGGGTAAACAATAAATTCAATTGAGTTATTGCATTTCTAGGTATTGGTATTGCATTCATCCCGACCCGAGTCGTCGATCGATCACTCTGAATTGAAATGAGTTCTCATTAACTTAATGTAAAGATTAATAGTACCTAAATTGATTTAGGTGGAACTAGGGATGAATGAATGAGCTCACAGGGTCAACAACAACTTCAATTGAGTCATTCCATTTGCATGGTGTTGGTATTGCGTTCATCCCGATCCGAGTCGTCGATCGATCACTTGAAGTTAAAATGAGTTCTCATTAACTTAAAGTTAAGATTAATAGTACCTAAATTGATTTAGGTGGAACTATGGATGAATGAATGAGCTCACAAGGTCAGCAACAACTTCAATTAAGTCATTGTATTTGCATGGTATTGGTATTGCGTTCATCCCGACCCGAGATGTGGACCGATCACTCGAAGTTGAATTGAGTTCTCATTAACTTAATGTTAAGATTAATAGTACCTAAATTTATTTAGGTGGAAATAGGGATGAATGAATTAGTTCACACGGTCAATAACAACTTTAATTGAGTCGTTAAATTTACATGGTGTTGGTATTGCATTCATCCCGACCTAAGTCGTCGATCGATCACTCTGAGTTGAAATGAGTTCTCATTAACTTAATGTTAAGATTAATAGTACCTAAATTGATTTAGGTGAAACTAGGGATGAATGAATGATATCACAGGGTCGACAACAACTTCAATTGAGTCATTGCATTTGTATGGTGTTGGTATTGCGTTCATCCCGACCCGAGTCATCGATCGATAACTCTGAGTTGAAATGAGTTCTCATTAACTTAATGTTAAGATTAATAGTGCCTAAATTGATTTAGGTGGAACTAGGGATGAATGAATAAGCTCACAAGGTCAACAACAACTTCAATTGAGTCATTGCATTTGCATGGTGTTGGTATTGCGTTTATCCCGACCCGAGTAGTCGATCAATCAGTCTGAGTTGAAATGAGTTCTCATTAACTTAATATTCTAAAAACTATATATTTTGAAATTTTAAAAATTAATTAAGATCAATTCAGTCCAAATTAACAATTTTAAAACTTGTCATTCTTTTTCAAAATTACAAATCAACCCATACAAATCATCCATTTGCGGGAAAAACTTTTTCTCATTTCAAATCTCAAGTTCTCACTTCTCTCTCTCTCTCTCTCAACAATATAGACAACAACTGCTCAACATATTGCTCAACCCTTCAAAACAAATCAATTTTCTTCCCATTTTTTACCACATAGTTGTTATTTTCGACTTCATTCTTGCTTGTATCCATAGTTTTCTCTATCTTTATAGGTAATAGATTCGATAAGAGTTCTACAATTATTATTTATTCTAAAAATTAGGGCTTTTTAGTTAATAATGAAAAAGAAGACTTTTAGTTGTATTATCTTCGAAAATGTGTTAACAATTTTGTGTTTTAATGCTAAAAAGTAGGAAGCACCCGAGAAAGCCCTAGTTTTTGTCTCAGTGTTTTCTTGACTGTCGTGGCATTGTTGGATGGTGTTTGTGGTATTGTTGATGGTTGTTCTTGGTGGTGTCGGTATTTGTGTTTTTGGTGGTGGTATCGGTGGTCTTGGTGTTAGTATTAGTGGAATTGGTGGTGGTTTTGGTGGCATTGGTTGTGGAATTAGTTGTGGTGGTGGTGGTCTATCTGTTGTAATGGGTGGAAGATCTGTTGGGAGATATTAAATAGGTCTTCAAACAGATTTCCCATCTGTTCCAACTTATGAGTTATCTGTTGGAGTATTTTTTGTAATGTGACATAAAATAATTTATTGAAATTTATCTTACCTTTTTTAAAAAAATTATGCAGACATCAAATGCAATGTATTTTTTGTTTTTCTATTATTTGTAGTTAAAAGATGCCTCCCAAAAGAAAAGAAATTGAAAGTGGAGAAAGTGAATCAACTTCTGATCACCAAACCAAAAAGCCTAGAGTACAGATAGATTGGGAGGAACTTTCAGAACAATCTCAGTCAGGAAAAAATGAAGCTGAGGAAAGTGATAACTCCTTCTCACCAATGAGGCGTGAAATAATATTGAAATCCCAGCATGATTCTATCAAGACCATTAGTATTGACAAGTTTTGAGTTGTGACGCCAATGAATAGTCCTAACGTAGTATTTGGTGATCTTGTACTTAAATGTCAGTTGGGGAAACCTTTTGACGAACTTAGAAGTATTATGAAGAATGAAAACATAGATGGACTCTTTAAGAAGAGCTGTTTTGCATACTTTCTCGAGATGTCTGAGGACCGCACTCTCCGTTTCTCAATGAGCATGGTATATGGCCTTCTCAAGCGCAGGATCAAGTATATGTGGGGTGATAAAGATTCAAAGGAGGTCGGAAAAAAGATGGATAAAGTTTGGATCAACTACTGTGGCATGCCATTTTATTTTGGATTGAAAGAGTTTGCCATAGCGACGGACTTGAGATGCGATCGTCCAGAAGAACCTCTCATCAAGGAAACACCCCACAAAGGGTGCAATAGACGGAAGGTAAAAAAAGATGGGTTGTTGAGCATTGTTGTACCTAGATACAAAGGGGAGGATTTGACGATGGATTTCGAGAATTAAAACATACCAAAGCACTTCAGGGAGAAATTGTTCTTAGTTTGGTTTGTCCATTCCATTTTATTGGCAAGAAATGTCAGGAAAGTCATAGAACGTTATTTGTTGGTGCTTGCTGATGATTTTGGGAAATTCAATGATTATTCCTGGGGATATGACAGCTACTACTTGACTGTTGAATATTTACTGACAAAGCTATCCACAAAGACGATCACATTACACGACTTTCCCTGGGCTTTCATGGTAAAATTAATTATTATTTTTACGCATCCATTAATTAATATTGAATATGGTTTTTATGACTTTTTTTCTTGCTTCCTGCTTACATTTTTTAGGCTTGGACATGTGAAACCATTTGTAAGACCCCGTAAAATCACGTGTCAAATTTAGCCCGTAAACCTCCATGAGAGATTCCAACACATAGAAAAATTTTCTAAGTGTTCAAGTTCAACACTTAGTCTCATTTTAGACCTCCGAACTTTGGGTATTTATTTGACAACCTTCCCGACCTTCGTTTTTGGATTTTCAAGTTGCGTTGCGATAGACCAAGGTCGTAGTACATCTCGGGTAAGTTTCAGAATTTTTCGGATAGCGTAAGAGAGTGTTTGGATTCCCAAACCAATACCAAAAGGCGTTTAGCCCACGTCGCCCAACTTTCAGCACCGCTGTAGCCAAGGCACCGCCCTGGAAACTCCACCGTTATATCAAGGCGTTTCCTGGCTAGAGCGGGGGAATAGCAAGGCCCCGCCCTGGCTATAGCCTTTTGCCCAATTTTTCAGCATTCTATTTCCATGCCTTGAGGGGTAATTTGGTCAATTTCCCACCCTAAATAAGTCAAAAACTCGGAATTTTGCTCCATTTATATCAAAATATAACCTTTTTTTCTCAAAATCCTCTGAAGAACAAGCTAGGGTTTCAATTGGTGGATTCAAGTTCAAGCAAATTCTACCATCAAATTTCAAGAATCTTTCTGTCAATCTTCATTAAATCAAGAGCTAAGGTATGTCAAGTATTGATTCTTGAATTCATTTCATCCAAGAAGCTCAAGAACCCTCTTTTAATTACGAAATTATGATGTTTATGATGTGGTTTATTTATAATCATGTTGTTGATGTTGTATGATTCCCAAGTTGGAATTTTTATGTGAATCTATGAAACTACGTTAGCATATGATAGGAAATCCATGAATTGAGTTAATTATGATGTGCTAATTGATGAATTATGCCTATGCCCTAATTGGTGCATGTAAGGTGTTTGATAAAATTCCTAGAATGATAAAAATTATGTATTATAGCTTAGGGATGAACTATATGATAAATTCATGCTAGTCTATTATGTTCCAAGGGCTCACATATTGTTGTTGTGCAATATATGTGTTAATGAAATGTACATGATGATTGGAGAATGGATTCATAGTGTGTCTATATGCATTCCATGTTATGTACAAGATCATGATTATGAAGTACCGCATGAGTTATCCCCCAATTATTACAATATGAACTAAATGTTACATACTTGCCATTCTCTTATGTTTAAAACGATTTCCATGTTATCGTTATGAAAAGTATATGTTGTCGGAATGCCCATGATATTAGAACATGAGGTTTATGACTTGATTTCAAGCATTCCCATTAATGTTAGATATTATGATAACCATGTACTTCATGAAATCCCCCTCAATCATGTATTATGGATTATATTGATGGTCATGTATTCAAGAAAGTCACGTTGTGTCAGTTTTTTTCCATCGAGTCCTGGGGGTACTTGTACCTGAAAAATATAGTTGTGTGCCTAGAGCCATGTCATGTTTTCATGATACTCTCAGTCAAGCCATGATCTATAGAATTCAGTCGGTCATGTGACTCAGGAAAATTTAGTAAACTCAGTTAATTTCAGTAATCTAAGTACTCAGTAACTTCAGTAATCTCCGTAATTCAGTACTCTCAGAAATATAATGAACTCAGTACTCAGTAAGATCAATAATCTCATGAACTCAGTTAGTTATCAGATATTAGTAGTATTCCAAAAGTCAACGGAATTTAGTTAACTCAGTCCAGTTTAGTTTAGTTAATCATGTTCAGTGTTTATTCAGATGGGAGTAGGATTTAGCACTGAGTAAACCCAAGGATGGGAACTTACTTGCCAGTAGAGGGTGTGATTCTTAAAAGCAATCCTTGTATTCCAGAACTACGTAGCCAGCGTAGGTTGAGATATCTAACCTGCTAGTTAAGGGTTGATAAGGTGGCTTACCTGCCAGTTGAGGGTTTCCACCGTTCTCATTTGAGTACTTGCTAGTTGAGGGTCACTCATAATTTATCCTTACTGGTGGATAGGTATTGACACCCTTCCAATTGGGGTTACAGATTGGACCCTAACTCAGCTATATTGCTTTATTTGGGGAATGTCAGTTAGATGACTACTTTCCACGGTTTTAGTCTCAGTCTCAATAAAAAAACTCAGATAGTTTTTCAGATTTCAGAACTGTCAGATACAGTAAAAAACTCATCTAGTTCCATCAGATTTAGGACTTCCTAATACAGACACTCATGTTATCAGTTATATCAATTGTCAAAACTCATGTTATCAGTATTCAGCTTTAGGACTGTCGGACACAGTCAACCAGACTAGTTCTTCATAATCAAAACTATTAGACACAGTTATTCATGTATCAGTAACATAGTATCAGTCCCTCGGTATTCAGTAATATAGTATCAGCCTTCCTCACTCATTAGTGACTCAGAGGTCAATATCAGTAAACTCAGTAGTCAGAACTCAGTATTTAGTCCTATTATGACCTCAGTTACAGTTACGTAGTCATGCATGTATTCTCACATTAATGATAGTCAGTCAGTTATTATTGTTTATGCATATGAACCTCATGTATTTAGCCTACCTCACTTGTATACCAGTACATTCAAAGTACTGACGCATTTATGCTATGGTGTCTTATACCATAGGTTTAGAAGCACGAGATCCAGAGCATCAGTAGTATTTCAAGCTTCAGCAGACAGAGTTAGTAGTGAGTTCTCATCATTCGAGAATGATATTATTTGATTATATTATTCTTTCAGTTTTTAGTTTACTGCAGTATATAGAGTTAGTTGGGGATATGTCCCATCAACTCCTTAGTCAGACAGTTTAGAGGCTTTCAGACTATAGCATGTCAGACAGTTATTTCAGATTTGTTTTGGTAGTGTATTCCATATCTGTAGTTACGTATTAATATTGAACCGTATAGCCTTTCAGTAAATATTTCCGTATTTATACAGTATTTCATGTAGTGTCCAGGTACAGATATCAGTCATGGGTTAGCTTGTGGTCTTTCGAGCTCATGAGCATCGTGTAGCATTCTGATTCAGAAACTTAGGGCATTACAAACTTGGTATCAGAGCCAGGTTTAATAGAGTCCTAGGAAGTCTGAAAGTCGCATCTAGTAAAGTTTTGTACATGGGTGTGTTGTGCACCACACTTATGTGTAGGAGGCTATGAGGTGTTTTAGGAATAATTTCCCTTCTTTCATGTCTCAGATTATGCTATATCAAGGTTCTCTAAGAAACCCATATAGATTCACATCATGCTCCCCTCATGTCAACTTTACCTTACTTTTAAGGTAATGGCAATAGTAAAGCTCAAAGTCCTAAAGCTAGGGCTTTCTTAGACAGTCTCTGCAGACCGTGATGGGATTTTCCATATGCTCAGACAGTATCCCCCCAGTTTCGTTATGTTCCAAAGTCGTACGGATCTCAGTCATGATCATGAGAACTCATTCTTGAACCCAGATTTAGATATGCCATCAGATCCCTTCTCAAAATACTATGATAGCATATGACCTAGAGTTAGAAGCATGAACCCAAAAGTTTATCAGTAGTAGAGTTGGAATAATTTTATCCAGATTGAACAGATTATGTATTCATGGGGATAGTTGTACCGACGTAAACCAGTAGGCTTGAATAGTGCAAGCAAGAAAATTTTTTGGTTTATTTACTTAAAGTTAGGTATGAAGGTGTGAATGTGATATTAGTAGTATATAAAGAAACAGAAGCAGATAAGGTGTTTAGTAAGGCAAGCATGTGTTGTACAAAGTATAGGTATGTGATGATAATTGCAGTTCAGTTCATAGTTTAGTAAGTGTTTACAGACTTATGGTGATGGCTTAAAGCCAAGGGGGAGATGATAGATTAAGTACCCAAGTCAGGCTCTCAGATTTCAGTAGTAGTGCCAGTATGTACAGAAAAGCAGTTAGGGAAGACGATTCCCGACCCATCCTTATCTTAGTGTAAAGTTTCATACTTCAGTCAACATGATGCCTATGCATGCTTCACGTCTCAGTTCCATGAACACAGCTTATGTTCACACATATTCCATAGTATCGTGTGTGCTTTAAGTTCTCCGCATAGGGAGTTAAGTTCTAGTTCACTCACTATTACGAATCACGTCTCATGAACTCAAAAATTTTAGACTCAGGCTATGCAGCTAATGACTCATGTACACATGTCATGCTTTACAGTATACTTAGCTTTTATGACTTATGTTACGCTCCTACTGATCAGTTAAATCCAGGATATATCATGTATATCCTTAGTTCAGACCTTTTTGGTAAATCTATGTTGTTGATATCCTATTCCTCAGTCATGTGTCAAGATTCAGCTAGTGTCCATTCATGCTTCAAGTCCTCCTGATTCAACCATTCAGTGAGCTCTCTTATGAAAACAGTGTAGTGATTAGCCGTTGCTTAGAAATGAGAGAGTAAATGTTACATATTATGAAAATATCGTTGTATGCTTGTTGTGCAAGGGGTGTAGATATGAAGATAGGCTTGAATGTCATGTTAGTATGCAAGTAAATGTCTAGCAAGAGGTAGTACTTAGAAATTGGGAAAGTTCAGAGTGTGAATGTACATTCAGATCCCTGACTTATGTCAATCCTTATGGTGTGACTATCTAAATTCAGCTGCCATTTCAATCACAGTTTCAGTATTTCAGTATCAGTAATCAGCATTTGTCCAGCATACAAAAACCACAAACCAGTACTCAGCATTTAGTTATCAGAAAACCAGTATTAGTCCCAGTTATAGTGTCAGCTTCAGATCAGTAATTAGCTCAGAAACTCAGTTCAGTTTTAGACTTGCTTAACCATAGCGTACAGTTATCAGTTACTTAATTATAGGTATTTTAATACCTCAGTCTATGGAATGTGACCAAATTATGTAACACGCTTGGTCTTCCATTTCTAAATAAAATAAATTTCACGAAGTCCATGTTCACTCTCCTCATGTTATTCAATCAGCCATTACCCCTATGTATGATACTTTATAGTTTCAGTCTAATTATTTAAGCTAAGTATAGTTTAGGTTTGTAGATCCAGTATCCAGCTAATAGTTATTCAATTAATCAGATAAGTTAGTATGTTTTATGCAGTCGTTCTCAACACCCACGTGAATCCTTTCAGTAGCCTCAGTTGTAATGTATAAGGCTTAGTCCCTTTATCTTAGATAAAGTTTCATAAGCCTGCCTCCTAAAGCAAGGAATCCCAGTCATGTAGCGATCTTCTATTATGATGTCCTGCTCAGATCAGGCCAAGATTCGCTTTCTCCCTGTATAAGATTTCAGTATGAGTCAGTCCGCAACACCAGTAATTCAGTTTAGCAGTTAGACGGACAAGTTCATATGGTTTGAGCTCCCGTCCCTTTCTTCCTGATGTATTATCCAAGGTCTCATAAAAGTAACCATTCTAAGATGAACCAATTATATGGATACAAGCTCAGCTCAGTTCATGCATTACACTTCAGTTTCAGATCTCAGATAATCAGTCACGATTTCATTCCTAGATGCCTTGTGCATCACCTCAATTTTCCCAATATCTCAGCAAAGTTAGTCCAGCATTCTTAAAGGGACATAGTGTCCCAAGGGGGAGATACACTATAGCCCCCGAACTTTCATGATTTAAATATGCCACTTTCTTTTCTCGTGATAAATCTAGCTTGAAGGAAGGGTTACTTATAAGCTGACCCTCTAGCTCCAAATCTCAGTCGTAAGCTATGTGATCAATGGCTCAGTTTAGTCCATGATATGATACTCTGTCCATGTCACGCATTACAGACTCAGTTCAGTTCATGTATCACGTTCAAGACTCAGTTATGTTCTCATATTTCTGCTCATGAATATTGAGTAATTAATCTCATACTTATCGATATTTTTAGTCCAAGGCAATAGTCTTCCTTGAACTTACTCGTTCTCATGTTCAGATTTCAGTACCTAACTTGGTATTCAACTCCATGCTCAGTTTTTAGTTCAAACTTGGTACCTTTACCATTGCATGTTCAGTCGTATATTCATGAGCTAATTCAATCATGTATTCACGCATCAGATATGCGTGATCAGTTTATCAGTACTTTCAGTCATGCATTCATGTATCATGTTAGTCATATGATCATGCATCAGATATGCATGGATTTAGCTTATCAGTGATGTATCAGTTATGCAATCTCATTCTGAGAAACTCAGTTTATGAGAACACTCAGTCCTTCATTTATAAATCAGTTACCCATGTATCAGATATGATATATTCAGCTTGCCAGTCATGTCAGCCATGAAATCATGTTCAGTTGTTCATGCTCAGTACTCACGTCAATTATCTTTTGTCCCCTCTCAGTCAGTCTCATTCGAGGACGAATGTTCCCAAGGGGGAGATATTGTAAGACCCCACAAAATCACATGTCAAATTTAGCCCGTAAATCTCCATGAGAGATTCCAACACTTATAAAATTTTGCTAAGCGTTCAAGTTCAACACTTAGTCTCATTTTAGACCTCCAAACTTTGGAGATTTATTTAACGACCTTCCCGACCTTTATTTTTAGATTTTCAAGTTGCGTTGAGATGGGGAAAGGTCGTAGTACATCTCGGGTAAGTTTTGGAATTTTCAGATAGCGTATGGGGATGTTTGGATTTCCAAACCAGTATCAAAAGGCATTTAACCCGCGTCGCCCAGCTTTCAGAACCGTTGTAGCCAAGGCGTCGCCCTGGAAACTCCACCGTTTTAGCAAGGCGTCGCCTGGCTAGAGCGAGGGAATAGCAAGGCCCCGCCCTGGCTATAGCCTTTTGCCTAGTTTTTCAGCATTCTACTTTCGTGCCTTGAGGGGTAATTTGGTCAATTTCCCACCCTTATATAAGTCAAAAACACGAAATTTTGCTCCATTTACACAAAAATATAACCTCTTTTCTCAAAATTCTCTCAAGAACAAGCTAGGGTTTCAATTGGGGGATTCAAGTTCAAGCAAATTCTACCATCAAATTTCAAGAATCTTTCCATCAATCTTCATTAAATCAAGAGCTAAGGTATGTTGAGTATTGATTCTTGGATTCCTTTCATCCAAGAAGCTCAAGAACCCTCTTTTAATTACGAAATTATGATATTTATGATGTGGGTTATTTATAATCATGTTGTTGATGTTGTATGATTCCCAAGTTGAAATCTTTATGTGAATCTATGAAACTACGTTAGCATATGAGAGGACATCCATGAATTGAGTTGATTATGATGTGTTAATTAATGAATTATACCTATGCCCTAATTGGTGCATGTAAGGTGTTTGATAAAATGCCTAGAATGGTAGAAATTATGTATTATAGCTTAGGGATGAACTATATGATAAATTCATGCTAGTTTATTCTATTCAAAGGGCTCACATGTAGTTGTTGTGCAATATATGTGTTAATGGAATGTACATGATGATTGGAGAATGGATTCATAGTGTGTCTATATGCATTCCATGTTATGTACAAGATCATGATTATGAAGTACCACATGAGTTATCCCCCAATTATTACAATATGAACTAAATGTTACATGTTTGCCATTCCCTTATGTTTAAAACGGTTTCCATGCTATTGTTATAAAAATATATGTTGTCGAAATGCCCATGATAGTAGAACATGAGGTTTATGACTTGATTTCAAGCATTCCTATTCATGTTAGATATTATGATGACCATGTACTTCATTTCATGAAATCCCTCACTCATGTATTATGGATTATTATTGATGGTCATGTATTCAAGAAAGTCACATTATGTCAGTTTCCTTCCATCGAGTCCTGGGGGTACTTGTACTCGAAAATTATAGTTGTGTACCTAGAGCCATGTCATGTTTTCACGATACTCTCAGTCAAGCCATGATCGATAGAATTCAATCAGTCATGTGACTCAGGAAAATTTAGTAAACTCAATTAATTTCAGTAATCTCACTACTCAGTAACTTCAGTAATCTCCGTAATTCAGTACTCTCAGAAATCTCATGAACTCATTACTCAGTAAGATCAGTAATCTCATGAACTCAGTCAGTTATTAGATATCAGTAGTATTCCGAAAGTCAACGAAATTCAGTCAACTCAGTCCAATTTAGTTCAGTTAATCATGTTTAGTGTCTATTCATATGGGAGTAGGATTTAGCACCGAGTGAACCCAAGGATGGGAACTCACTTGCCAGTAGAGAGTGTGATTCTTAGAAGCAATCTTTGCATTCCAGAACTACGTAGCCAGCGTAGGTTGTGATATATAACCTTCCAGTTGAGGGTTGATGAGGTGGCTTACCTGCCAGTTGAGGGTTGATGAGGTGGCTTACCTACCAGTTGAGGGTTCCCACCATTCTCATATGAGTACTTGCCAATTGAGGGTCACTCACAACTTGTCCTTACTAGTAGAGCGGTATTGATACCCTTCCAATTGGGATTATAGATTGGACCCCCAACTCAGCTATATTGCTTTATTAGGGGTATGTCAATTAGATGACTACTTTCTACAATTTCAGTCTCAGTAAAAGAACTCAGATAGTTCTTCAGATTTTAAGATTGTCAGGTACAGTCAACTCAGATATAGTACGAAACTCAGCTAGTTCCATCAGATTCAGGACTGTCAGATACAGTCACTCGTGTTATCAGTTATATCAGTTGTCAGAACTCATGTTATCAGTATTCAGCTTCAGGACTGTCAGACACAGTTAACCAGACCAGTTCTTTATAATCAGAACTGTCAAACACAGTTATTCATGTATCAGTAACATAGTATCAGTCCCTCAATATTCAGTAATGTATTATCAACCTTCCTCACTCATCAGTGACTCAGATGTCAATATCAGTAAACTCAGTATTTAGTCCTATCATGACCTCAGTTACAGTTACGTAGTCATGCATGTATTCTCACATTCATGATAGTCAGTCAGTTATTATTGTTCATGCATATGAACCCTATGCATTTAGCCTACCTCACTTGTATACCAGTATATTCAAAGTACTGACGTATTTGCGCTATGGTGTCTTATACCATAGGTTTAGAGGCATGAGATCCAGAGCGTCAGTAGCATTCCAGGTTTCAGCAGACAGAGTTAGCAGTGAGTCCTCATCATTCGAGGATAATATTATTTGATTATATTATTCTTTCAGTTTTCAGTTTACTGCAGTAGATGGAGTTAGTTGGGGATATGTCCCATCAACTCCTTATTCAGACAGTTTAGAGGCTTTCAGACTATAGCATGTTAGACAGTTATTTTAGATTTGTTTTGTTATTGTATACCATAACTGTAGTTACGTATTAGTATTGAACCTTATGGACTTTCAGTATATGTTTCCGCATTTATACAGTATTTTATGCAGTGTCCAGGTATAGATATCAATCATGGGTTAGCTTGTGGTCCTTCGAGGTCATGAGCACTTATAGCATTTCGATTCAGAAAATCGGGGCATTATACTATCCCTCCCCTTCTAAAGCAGTCAAGGATTACCCGAATAAGGTTTTTCATCCAAAGGTCCTTAGGTATTTAGCTGCAACAAAGAGCAGCAAAATATATTAAGGAGGCTGATCTTTTTAACCCTCTGGATGATGCAGTACATTTTCTTTCAACTAAAATAATTTGAATCAAAGAATGATATTGAAATAGATGTTCTATCTATTACGACAGATGGGTCATCTGTTGCAACAGATTACCCATCAACGGTAACTGGTGCAACAGATGGGTAATTTGTTGTAATAGAAGATCCATATTTTGCAATAGATTAACCATCTGTTCCTCTGGTTCTCTGAACCTGACTCAACAGATTACTCATCTGATGCAAATTATGCAACAGATGTGTATTCTGATGCAATATATTGCCAATTTGTTGCAACTTACAGATCAGCTGTTGCGGTAGCTAGATCATCTATTGCATAAGTTGGTTGTGTTAACATCCATGTAACCCAACTGACTGCAAATTATTATTATATGATTTAAATTCCTCTTGTCTTTTTTATAGGTTGTGCATCCTTGGATTATGCCTACTGTTGATGAGATAGGGATGACTTCTTTTCTTACTCTGGGTCTTACTGATACAAAAGAAAATCCAACGGTAGAGTTAATAAAGAAGGAATTGGCTTGAGCAATATCCATAAGAAGAGAAATTAGGTAAGGTCTGCCTAATGTTGAAGCTCTTCACGATCAACCTCAAACTGCAATAGATCTGGGTGCTTCTTTTAGGGTGTTGCTGGTGGAGTTGTTTATGATGGTGGTAGCCATCCTGATGTTGCTGCTGCCAGTCGTGATTATGAGTATATTGGTGCTCAGCAAAAAATAAATACTTTTGAAAACACCCCGTGCACCGATCCCTCTCACCCCTACACCGATCCCTCCGACCCTTACAGTAGTCCCTTTCACCCCTCTTCACCTCCATATTCTTATTGCAAATGTAAAGTGTGCAAGGGCAGAGAGGATAAACTCCTTGGAAAGCTAGAGGCTATTGCTGAAGCTGTCGAGAAATTAAAATCCAAGAGGGGTGTTATACCATCCAACGAGGTGAGGGAGCCATGCACTCCTACAGTGGCGGTTAGGAGGAAGAGAAGAAGAATTACACAAATTCTCTCTATTCTGAAAACAACAAAAATTGCAACTCCTTCCGCTCCAAGAGTTATTAAAGTTCAGGGGACGCTGAAGAAGGTGGACATATTCACGGCACATGGCAAGGAGAAGAAGAAGGAACTGTAAGAAATCATTAATGGCAGGACAAAGGTTTGAAAAGAATACGCCATGCATTCATTTGCCGCCAAAGACTTCACGAATATGACAAATATGTGTATGTGGTACAAGGAAAATGTAAGTTTACTTTTGCTAACCTAGCCTTCCAATCTACTCCATGAAGAAGAATCTATGCAACGGATGTGTAATCTTTTGCATCAGCTTGGTATTCTGTTGCAACATAATACACATCTGTTGCATACGTTCCATTGGCTAGGTAATCTACGAACTGATTCAGAGATTTCTCTGCATCAAATTCTTTCCACTGTGTTTTTATTCTTTACAATTACTAACCTATTTAAAAATTATCTTCTTATACCAAAGTATGTTGATGAAATTCTCTGCCTCATGAAGGGCAGGCAATTAGCGTACCCAGATGCTTATGATGTTGCCGATAGGATAATGGACCTCAACTTCTACAATAATTTCAAGGATAGGTACACTGATCTTCGTAAGCTAGCTGATTCCGGTGGCCCGAGATTTGATAAGTTAGTTTCTATGTTCTAATGGGATGAAGAAGAGATTAAATATATTAGAGGAAAGAGGCCATATCTACACAGCAAGAGTTTGACCAAGGCAAAGAGAATCCTTGCAGTCATAAACATGGAAGTCAAATATTTTCTCACTGTAGAGATACTACTCTACGAGGGAAAGATTAAGGTTTATGACTGAAACTTACCTGTCTTCAGCGAGGACACATTTTTAGCCCACATGCAGCCACTCTAGAAGTTGTTGCCCAAGTTGTTGACGCAGAGTAAGCTGATGGATCATTTGCCGGCTGAAGTCTTGATGAAGGAATCATGAGATTTTGAAGATCAAAATAAGAACATCCAGCTCTCAAAAAATAAAACCGGTACATCGTGCAGGCCATAATTTTTTGCATACATCGAGTGTTTATTGACCGATATATGCGACACCGTTGTGGGAAAGATACAATGGGTCTGGGCTTATAGGGTACTAACTAAATGGTTGGAGACCATGTATAAAGAATAATATGTACAAAGACGGAGACTAACACGATAACAATTTTTCATTTCAAACCATTTCACTTTACATGAGTGGCAATAATTTTTATACTGGCCAAGTTGAATTTTTATAATGCAACAGATAGTATATCTATTGTAACAGATATAATACTTATTTTTATAGATTGATTATTTGTTTGGAATAGGTTGGTCATCTGTTGCATTAATAGATGTTTTCCAGTCAGTCTGTCGCAACAGATATCCAATCTGTTGTAATATATAATCTATCTGTTGCAACTGATAGGTGATCTATTGGAAAAAATCAGTAAAGTAGGAAGACCTGTTATATAATTTCCAGCAGATGACCTACGTGTTGCATCTCATGTTGCAACATATGTCTAAATCTATTTGATAAGATATGTCATCTATTGCAGCAGATGTATTATCTGTTGTAATATTTAATCTAGTATTCCATTTTAATTAATATGTTCAAAACTAAGGATTAAATTATATTCATAGACAGCATAAAACAAGTTCAAGCCTTTGGATTTTACATGAAATAACTCAACAAATAAATGAAATGTAAAAAAACCATTATGGGTACAAATGATCTACTCTACAAATAAATCAACAAGTTAAACCAAGGAGGATAGGTTATTACATTGATGGACTCAAGCTATAAATATCTACACAATATGGACAAGTTGTTCTTCATCCGGTGCTGCAAAATTTGGCTTTGGTCGTCGTGGATCTTTAATGTCGATTGTGTACGACTTCTGAGATTTTGCTTCTTTGTATTTCCATAAAAGAGCAACATATATTTTGCGGAGTAATTCGGCATCAAGTCCATTATTTGGTACTTGTAATCCATCACTCAAATACTCAGCGTATGCGGCAACAAAAAAATTGCAATCCCTGCATTTTAAAAAACAAATAATCCATATCTTGTCATTCATCCAAGCATTGTGAACTTTGTGAAATAAAAATAAATCATGAAACTTAAACTTACAGACTACCAATGGTTTGTTGAGCAATTCCTTCAAAATATTGTACATCAAATAGATTTACCATTTTATCCCGGTATGCTTCAATCATCGACCAATCAGTACGAACCTTTTGGTCCAAAAAGCCACTCATATCAAGGTAAGTAGGCAATATTTTGGCCAACTTTTGTATCTCAGACGAAAGCCCGAAATATTCCTTCGCGATATCGAGTCATAAACTCGGATGCGCCTCTCTTTTAGAACAACGACAGCCAACACCCAATGGAATTCATCACCATAATTGATTAGGATGTACACTTCGTCGATCAAATGCAAAGGTAAGCCAGCCGAAATGCTAAAACCTTTTATGATGTTGATTAAGCATTCCTCATTTTGGGAAACTTCCGACTGTTGTTGACAATACCTATCATAGGCATTATTGATGTACACTTTGTACAAACAATTGCCAATCATGTATCTGAATTATTCTTGTATTTGCAACTTGGCCTTCTTTTAGAGGTAGTAAAAAATGACATCGAAGTGCTACACATATTATCACATATTTTGAATTACGTGATAAAAAAATTAATACACAGATACAATTAAATAAAGTATTAATTAATAGTAATGTGTATAGCATTTAAACCTCATCATTCTAGCAAGTTTGGGATTGTGATATCAAATAGAACCAATTCTTCATTTTGGAATGTGCAACAACAAAGTCGAACATATCAAAACCAAGACTCAATTCATTCACTTTGTAGTGTTTGTCATTTTGTTTTCTATATGTTGATTTATATGTGTTAATGTCACGTTCTTACAACAAGAATTGTATAAACCAATATCTTTAAAAATTAATTTATGTACCTACTACCATGATGCTTTAACATCCCATCGATAATCCATTCTGAATAGTCGTTGATCAACTATGTTAGGTTTTTTTAAGCCTCGTCCGAGATGTTGAACCCTTCAAATGGGTAATTCTTTCATTCTTCCGAACTGACAGGCTCCAATTTTTCTTCTTTTTTAGAAGTAGTTGATGGATTATCAACTGTGATATTATGATCTTCAGTAGTGGCTTCTACTGTGACATCCACCTGGAAAGCCAGAAATTGTCAATGCTAATTACAGATATACAACAGATTATTCATCTATTGCGATAGATGAGCCTTATGTTGCAACAGATGGATCATCTATTGGGACGAATTCGAATAGGTAAATCAGAGCAGTACGATAATTTGAAACAGATGACCCATCTGTTGCAACATAAGATTCATTTATTACAACAAATAACGTATCTGATACAACAGGTTAGACAACAGTTACAGCAGATGTATATATCTCTTTGATAATTTTCAGTAGATGTATCAGCTGCTGAAACATATATGTGCTTGTTTGTTTGTTGGAACAGATATGTACATTCACCTTCTTCGGCTCATGCTGTTATCCTGTGGCCCTCGCACACTGCACAATGGTGCAAGACAAAGATAGAGGCATTGCAATTTTGCTTTTTTCGATGTTTGATGATTCCTTGGAAGTATCTTTCCTTCTCCTCTTAGCCGCCTTGATCTCTAGTGGAGTGTATGGATATGAAATCCTCTTTGATGGAATGACACCTCTCTTAGATGTCATTTTCTTTACAAAAGTAGTTAGTGCATTAATAACATTAATCACTCCATCGTGTTTTGCCTTGCAGTCTTGACATTTACATGTAGAACATTCGCAAGATATGGCAAAATCTAGAGAAAAATTAGTACAACCAGTATGATCATAATCATAATGGCTTTTTATTTCCAAAACTGTAAGAGGAGCATTATTAGCCTTAACAGCAGCACCACTACCACTACCACTACCATCATCAACAGCAACAAGCCCACCCTCCAAAATTGTTTTTCTTCTAATGGTTGTTGCCCTAAAAAATTCCATTTTTATTTTATCAACGACCTTAGGGTCCGATAAAGTTTTCACAGACCTAAAGTAAGAAAAAATGGTACATTCAACTCTCGATTAGTCAGAACAAGCCACAAATGGAAAATCTAAAATAATCAGTACATATATAAGAATGATGATGAAATCATTTAAAATAATCATTAATTAAAATAAAAACTTGATTAGAATTGGACTTACTGCTTCCTTTGGGGGGTTGAAAGGATCAAAAAAATTTATATTTTTATCAGTTTTAGCCGACAACCATCTCAAGATTCTTGGATAGGAAACTTCTTCCTAGTAGTTCACTTGTTGTCTCAAATAAGGAATGACTTCAAATGCCCAAGCCTATAATATAACACCAATAAATCAAAAGCATTATTGAATAAAAAATGATGAATCATATCATGACAAAAGAAATATTTACCATGAAGGCCCATGGAAAACCATATAAGTTGACTATCTTTGGTGTTAACGGAGTCAAAAAATATTAGACAGTCATTTTGAAGCTTTCATAACCCCAAGAATAGTTGTTAAATGCCTCAAGATCCTCGAAGAGATTTATTAAACCGGCGCTTATGTTGTTGTTAACGTTTCTCGCCCAAAGAATATTATGTACAAACCAAACCAAGCACAATGATTGTTTGTGCTTCTTTGAGAATCCTTTACCTTTCAACACTTCTATCAAATTATTATTTTTGAAACTTGAACCAACAATGGACACCAGGTTCTCACGATCACTCGGCTTGACTTTGCCTTTTTTGGGTGTACGGGGTGCTTTTTTGGGGTTAGAGTAGGTATAACTTGAGAAGGAGAAGGAGGATAACATTTTAGGCCGGTAATTATGGCAAACTCCTTCCAACCAAAACAAACAAACATGCCACAGAAATTATCCACACCTCATCCATCTTGTCTTTGTTTTCATACGTAAACCTACGCTTGAAAAGATCATATACCATTTTCATCTGGAAATGAGCATTGTTGTCCTCCGTCAAATCAAGATATTGCCCAAAGCAACTTTTCCTGAAATAAGCATTCAATTTTTATTCTCAAAGTATTTTTCTGAAGGCGTCAAAAGATTTTCCCATGGCTGACTTAACCACAAAATCACCCGTTAAATCTGTGGCACCACCGCACTTCATTCTCATAGGATAATGATCAATGCTGAAGGTTTTGACCAAATCTTTGGCTGAAGGGCTATTAGCATTTGGATCATCGTTTTTGAGATATTCCTCCTCCCCGTGTTCATTATCTTCTGCTCCTGATTGAGGTAATGTTTGTAAAGCAAGCTCATAGAGTGGTGGGTATAGCCGAGCTACTGCACTTGTTCTTTTACTTGAACTTGATTCGGTTTCTTTTCTTTTGGGAGCCATATTATCTTAAATTAACAGGAACATAAAATAGTTTATAATTGATTAATGCATCATTAAAAAGGGATAACAGTAAATCTAACATGCACAACAGTAAAATAACAGTTCTAACAGACCACACATCTGTTGCACCAGGTATGTTATATGTTGTAACATATAACCGACCTGTTGCAACGGATGAGTAAACCGTTGAAAATAATAAAAATAGATCACTTATATGTTGCACCTGGTATTTTATCTGATGCAACATATAACCAACTCGTTGCAACGGATGAGTAAACCGTTGAAAATAATAAAAATAGATCACTAATATGTTGCACCAGGTATTTTATCTGATGCAACATATAACCAACTCGTTGCAACGGATGAGTAAACCACTAAAAATCATAAAAATAGATCAATAATCTGTTGCACCAGGTAGTTTATCTGTTACAATATATAACTAACCTGTTGCAAGGATGAGTAATTTATTGGAAACCATAAAAATAGATCACTAATCTATTGCACCAGGTAATTTATCTGTTGCAACGTATAACCAACCTGTTGCAAAGGATACGTAATTCATTGGAAACTAAAATATAGATCACTAATCTGTTGTACCAGGTAGTTTATTTGTTGCAAAATATAACCAACTTGTTGTAAAGGATGAGTAATCCGTTGGAAACCATAAAAATAGATCATTAATCTATTGCACCAGGTAGTTTATCTGTTGCAATATATAACCAACCTATTGCAACGAATGAGTAATTCGTTGGAAACCATAAAACAGATCACTAATATGTTGCAGCAAGTAGTTTATTTGTTACAATATATAACCAACCTGTTGCAATGGATGAGTAATCTGTTAGAAACCATAATAATATATCATTTATCTATTGAACCAGGTAGTTTATCTGTTACAACATATAACCAACCTGTTGCAACGGATCAGTAATCCATTGGAAACCATAAAAACAGATCACTAATCTATTGCACCAGGTATGTTATATGTTGCAACATATAACTGACCTGTTGCAATGGATGAGTAAATCATTGGAGACAATAAAAACAAATCACTGAACTGTTAAAATAATCACTCATCTGTTACAATATGAGTTATCTGTTGGATAAATATTATTTAGATTTCTTCCAAATAGAAGAGTCGTCTGTCACAACAGATGAATGATCTGTTAGATTGTTTATCTGTTGCATAAAGTTTTCATAGTTGCATCAGATTTTAATCTATTACTTCAGATGTTTTCATTTGTTGCATCAGATATCTTCATCTATCGCATCAGATGTTTCATCTGTTGCATCAGATGTTTCATCTATTGCAATACTAATTTTACCAAGACAAACAACAAATCAACCCAACAACACCAACACATCACACACACATATACTAAGAACATAAATTGTGAACAAAAAACACCAATAAATTCAAATCAATAGTACGATAACAAGAAGAAGAAATGCCAGAAATTAGGGTTTTATTTAGTCCACATTTCAATACTAGAAGAGTAGTTGGCTCAAGTTCCTCTGTTTCTTTATAATTTTTTACCTGTGAAAAAAGAAATGGGACGATGAAGAACTCAAAGTTGTTATCATCAGAGAAGTCTTCACATCGATTGACGGTTGAAAGTTGAAAGAGAACTCGCCCGACTATTTTTCACCGGAGGTTGAAGTCGTCGGGGACTGAAGGGAGAATTTTGCAGAATTGTTGGTTAGGAGAGAGTTGAGAGAAGCTGTCGAGAGAGACACTGGTTGATTTGGATTGAAGAGGGGTGCGAGTTAATTTGTATTTTTGAAAAGATTAGAAAGTTTTAAAAATATTAATCAAGTCCATAATTAACTTAATCAAGTTTCCTAATGATGTTTGACCCTTTAAGTTGGTCAATGTCACTAATCCTTCATTCAAGACTTAAAAGACACCTTTTCTTCAATTTTCTCAAGTTACTTGAGTGGAGTGATTATAATTTTTAAGTTTTTTGGATGAGATAGTCACAAATTCCAACTTGGTACGAAAGAAAGAGGCTCTCATGACGGACTTGATGAATACATATTAAATAATAAAAAATACGTTACCTCTAATATGATACAGATTTTAGATAAAATGATCACACACTACAAGATATGTAACCTCGATAAGAATTTTTGATTGTCATATGGGAATTTTAACTAGTATGTATACTTTAATTTCTTTCGTCATACAATTTTCACCTTAAGCATGAATATGCTCCAAGATTGCGATGTGACTCAAGGCTTCTTTGATGCTTCTTAAAATAGAGTAGCTTCCTCTTCAGCAGAATAATTAGATCTCTTTTCAATAAGGGGTAAAAATAGCAAAGTTACTTGAATGTAGTGATTATAAGTAACTCCTCAAATTCTTAATTTACATAAAAAGAGCCCAAACTATTATGCAGATAGTGCTCGTAGATATTTTTAAAGAGTCAGAGCAACATAGGCTCAAATGGAACAACAAACCATAGATTGGGAGTGTATCATGTCAAGTTTTCAAATCTAAAAAGCAGCAATAGCCCTCTTTGAATAGCACGATCCAACAGAAACATCAAACTTAGAAGCACGAAACACTCATCTTGGAAACAAGTCCAAGATATAAAACTATTTTAAAAACCATATTTTTCGTACTAAGGGGGTAGAAAAAAATTGATATGGTAACACAGTGTAGAGAAAGGTCTCCCAGGTACACGCCAAAACTACTCGGTTACGCAAATAATCAGATGAAAATTTCAACGCTCATCATCCACTACTGATTTTTATATATCCTTGAACTAAAAAATATTCACTCAAATATTTCTCCAGCACCATGATGATTCTCCGTAGGAGTACCATAAGTTGCTGACAATGAAATCAACACTAACGTTGGATGTTGAATCCTCTTAATCACACTTGAAAGGTACATAAAAGCTTGATTTTCTCACGAACCTAGAAAGTCTAGATTTTGCAAGACATTTGAGAGAAGGAATACAAGCTCAGGTAGATCAATAAAACCAATCCACAAATAAGATAAAATCCAATATATTTCTACTTTTTTCATTCATCTATAGTATATGTGTCATACAATACTAAAAATAAATTGAACTTTCACTGCACAATACAAATACAAGACTCTAATTCCTAGAGATTAACACTAATGAAAGTGACTACCTACTAAGAACTAATAAAAAATATACTATAGAAACATATCATTAAGACTCTAATGGACAAAAGGGCTGCAGAAACACACTCTACTTCTTCAAATCTTCCAAGAAGAGCAAAATAGAGTCCACGAGTTTCTACAATCTTAATTTTCCTTCAATCTATGATCTTTCAACAACTCATTTACTGCAAAAATACATCAAGAACGGTGTAATTTTTCAATGAAATACCGGTAATTTTTCCATTGACAATAATAAGTGCTACTCTCTCCGTCCTATTCTATGTTATCGTGTTTGATTATGCACAAATTTTAAGAAAGAACAAATGAGTTCTGAAACTCATGGCCTAATACAAGCAAACAAAATGCTACTCGTATTTGGGTGGGAACCAAAGTTAGTGTTGAAATCTTCCTCATGAGTTGTTAACTAATGCTGAATTGGCATGACTACATGGCTGCTGATATGTTTTTTCTATTTCCAGAAGATAGAATTTTTCTGTAGTAGTTTTCCAGTTAAGATTTTCCTAGTCTTTAGGCATATAGTTGTTGGTGGACTTAGTTCCTATTAATTGGGTAGTTCAGTTTTTTGAGTTACTGTATTAGTTACTGCAGTTTGTTAGGATTTTCTATATTTAAATAGCTTCTTTGCAACATAATAATATATCTCTCTTTTCCTCTTTATTTGTTGTATGTTTTTTCCTCTGTAAATATCTATAAATTGGTATCAGAGCCTTACTTCTTAAGGGACTTGTGACAGACTTGTGAGTGTTTTTTCTGAGAGTTTATCCAAATTTGTGGATGTAAAACACCATTCAAACAATGGAGAATACAGGTTTTTTTTCTGCTATAGCTCCGCCAGTTTTCGAAGGATAAAATTATCAAGCATGGGCAGTGAAAATGCAGGCTTATTTGGAGGCCTGCGATTTGTGGGTAGCTGTTGAGGAAGACTATGAAGTGCTTCCTTTGCCAGAGAATCCAACCAGGGCTCAGATTAGAGCTCACAAGGAGAGGAGAACAACAAAGTCCAAAGCTAAATCCTATCTCTTTGCTGCAGTTTCTACCACCATTTTCAGTAGAGTAATGACATATAAATCAGCCAAAGAAATTTGGAATTTCCTCAAGAAAGAGTACGAGGGAGATGAAAGAATCAGAGGAATGAAAGTACTGAACTTGGTCAGAGAATTCAAGATGCAGAGAATGAAGGAATCCAAAACCATTAAGGATTATTTGGCAGGTTGCTTCTGATTGCAAATAAGGCAAGGATACTTGGAACTAAACTTGATGACAATAGAATAGTTCAAAAGATACTTGTAACCTTACCTGAAAGATATGAGGCAACTATTGCTTCATTGGAGAACACTAAAGATCTGTCAAAGCTTAGCTTGGTAGAGTTATTGAGTGCTCTGCAGGCATAAGAACAACGAAGGATGATAAGGCAAGAAGGATCCATCGAGGGAGCCCTGAAAATAAAGTTGTAGCTTGATTTAGGTGCTGCCAGGGGAAATAAATGAAAGGGAAAGAAGGGAATTATGGAAACTCTGAAGCTATATCTGAAAAAAATGCTACTGCTACCACTAACAACAAAGAAGGCAAATATCCTCCTTGTTAACATTGTGGGAGGAGAAATCATCCACACTTCAAGTGTTGAAGAAAGCATGATATGAAATGCTGAAAGTGTCAAAAACTTGGTCATGCCGAGATTATCTGCAAAGAGAAGCGTTTACAATAATAAAATAAAGCACAAATTATAGACCAAGAGCGAGAAGAGCAATTGTTTGTGGCTACCTGTTACGCAAGCAAAAGTTTTAGTAAAAACTGGATTATTGATAGTGGTTTTACGAACCACATGACCAGTGATGAAAAGCTTTTTAGAGAGCTTGACAAATCAGTTAAATCAAGAGTCGGGATAAAAAATGGAGAATACTTCCCAGCGGCAGGAAAGAGGACTGTAGCAATTGAGAGTTATAAAGGTACAAAAATTATTTATGAAGTTTTATTTGTTCCTGAACTTGATAAAAAAAATTTAAGTGTTGGACAATTGTTGAAAATTGGATTCAAATTATTATTTGAAGACAAAGTGTGTTTAATCAGTGATCCTAGTGGTCAGAAAATGTTCAGAATTAAAATGCAGGGAAAAACTTTTTCCTTAAATCCATTAAATGAGGAACACATAGCTTTTCCAAGTCAGTCCATAGTTGCAAAAACGTGGCACAAAAGGTTGGGGCATTTTCATCACAAAGATCTGTTGTTTATGCAAAGGAGCAAAATGGTAAATGGTTTACCAAACTTGGAGGAGCATAGCTCAAGATGTAAGGCTTGTTTTCTTGGCAAGAAAACTACACTTCCATTTAAAAGTTCCACATGGAGAGCTACGGAGAAGTGGCAGCTCATTCATGCCGATCTATGTGGTCCGCAAAGAATTCCGTCGTTTAATGGCAGCAGGTATTATATTATCTTCATTGATGATCTAACAAGAATGTGTTGGATTTATTTCATGAAGTTTAAGTACGAAGTTGCTGGAATTTTGATGAACTTCAAAGTTGGATAGAGAATTAGAGTGGCTGCAAGATTCAGGTCATTAGATCAGATAATGGAGCTGAATATACATTCGATAGGTTCAATTTTTTTTGTGAAGAAGCTGGAATAGAGCACCAGCTAAATTTCCCTAACTCTCCACAGTAAAATGGAATTAGTGAGAGAAAGAATAGAACAGTCATGGAGATGCCAAGATGCTTGTTGCAGGAGAAAAATCTGCCAAAAAAGTTTTGGGTAGAAGCAGCAAACACAGTTGTTTTCTTGCTGAATAGACTGCCTACGCGGGCAGTGGAAGGAAAGACTCCATTCGAGGCATGGTATGGTTTCAAACCTGATTTTAAAAACCTCAAGATCTTTGGATGTCTATTTTTCTCTTATGTTCCACAGTTTAAGAGAAACAAGTTAGATAAGAAGGCAGATTTGGGAATCTTCATTGGCTGTAGCTTATTGTCTAAAGCTTTAGGATCTTTCAAACTCAATTGGGCAAGATTATGGTAAGTAGAGACGTTCAATTCCTTGAAGATGAGCAATGTGACTGGAATTTTGAGGAGCTTCAAGTTCCAAATGACAATTCAATGTTTGATTTTGATGAATTGGTGGATGATCAACCTATTAGGGGAACGAGGCCACTCTCTGATATTTATCAGAGGTGCAATGTTGCTATTTTTAAACTTGCAGGATACGAGGAAGCAAAAACTGATCAAAAATGGACAGATGTAATGAAGGAGGAGTTGTCCATGATAGAAAAGAACCAAACTTGGAAGCTAATGCAAAGACCGCAAGACAGAAAAGTGATTGGAGTTAAATGGATTTTTTGAACAAAGCTCAATCCAGACGGGTCTGTAAATAAGCAAAAAGCTAGATTGGTGGTGAAGGGCTACGCACAAGTTTGGCGAGTCGATTTTTCGAATACTTTTGCCCCAGTAGCTAGATTGGATACAATTCGAATGCTTCTGTAAATAGCGGCACAGAAAAGTTGGAAGATATTTCAAATATGTGAAGTCTGCTTTCTTGAATGGTCTACTACAAGAGGAAATTTGTGTTGAGAAGCCAGAAGGTTTCAGTGTACCAGAAAGTGAAAATATGGTTTATCTGTTAAAGAAAGCTTTATACGGGTTAAAGAAAGCTCCTAGAGCTTGGTATAGCCGAATGGATAACCATTTGCAAGACTTAGGGTTCGAAAGAAGTTTAAGTGAATCGACTCTTTATGACAAGAAAGTTGGCTCTAACATTATTATTATTTCTCTATATGTTGATGATTTACTTGTGACAGGAAATAATATAGCATTGATTGAAGAATTCAAGGAGGAGATGATGAAGGTTTTTTAGATGACCGATCTTGGAGAGATAACCTATTTTCTGGGAATGGAGATTAAGCAAACTCAGAATGAAGTGTTTGTTTGTCAAAAGAAATACATGAAGGAGATTCTAAAGAGATTTAGAATGGAAGAATGCAAAAGTATGAGCACGCTTATGAATCAAAGAGAGAAGCTAATGAAGGATGATGGTACTGAACGAGTACAAGAAGGAAGCTACAGGAGCTTGATAGGATGTTTGATGTATCTTACAGCAACAAGGCCAGATATATTGTATGTTGTAAGTGTACTATTCCATTTTTTGAATTCTCCAAGTGAATTGCATATGAAAGCTGCAAAACGAGTGCTCAGATATGTCAAAGGCACCATAGATTATGGAGTCAAATTTAGCAAGTGTCAGAATTTCAAACTTCAAGGATTTTCTGACAGTGATTGGGGTGGTTCTGCTGATGATATGAAAAGTACTTCAGGGTACTATTTTATTTTTGGCGCTGGATATTTTTTTTGGTGTTCGAAAAAATAAGAGATTGTTGCTCAATCAACTTCAGAGGCAGAATTCATTATTGCGACAACTGCGGTCAATCAAGATTTATGGATAAGAAAAATATTTTGTGATCTTGGTTTGGAGATGAAGGAAAGCACTGAGATATTTGTGGACAACCAGGCTGCCATTGCTATTTCTCACAATCCAGTCTTTCATAGAAAGACCAAGCACTTCAATGTGAAGCTATATTTTCTTAGAGAAGTGCAAAGGGATGGTCTAATGAATCTGGTATATTGCAGAACGGAAGAACAGTTGGATAATATTTTTACAAAAGCTCTTCCCGCAAGCAAATTTGAGTTCTTGAGAAGCAAACTTGGAATTTACAGCTCTTGACGCAAGGAGGAGTATTGAAATATGCCTCATGAGTTGTTAACTAATGTTGAATTGGCATGACTACATGGCTGCTGATGTGTTTTTTTTGTTTCCAGAAGATAGAATTTTTCTGTAGTAGTTTTTTAGTTATGATTTTCCTAGTCTTTAGGCATATAGCTATTGGTGGACTTAGTTCCTATTAATTAGGTAGTTCAGTTTTTTGAGTTACTGCATTAGTTACTACAATTTGTTAGGATTTTCTGTATTTAAACAGCTTCTTTGTAGCATAATAATATATCTCTCTTTTCCTCTACATTTGTTGTATGTTTTTTCCTTTGTAAACATCTACAGTTAGTAATGCCTACACATTAGTATGCCCTTTGGGAACCAATTCTAGTAATGCAAAATTTAATCATCTTGCAAAAGTAATAAAACAACCAATGATGCAACAGATAATAATAACTCTAATTTCATTAATTTATGTTGGTGTAATATACCACAATTATAATAATTACAGTTGAAATAATAAAATAAACAAAAAATAAAGAAAATAATATAATCTTCTTCTTGGCTGAGGCGCGGATATCTTGCTTTCTTTGAGGACATTCAATCCCACTGCGGCATAATCTACACCAATCCAGAGCAGTATATTTCGTGACTTGTCCCCTCCAGGATACAACAACTCATCAATGATGTACAACTCAAACAACTCTGAATTAGTTAAAGAGTCCAAAGCTCCACCATAAGAACATTCCTTCAACATATATTTACTCTCTTCGTATAGTGAATCTAGTTAAAGACTTAGAATATTTTCTTTGTCTCAACTCTTTCTTTCACTAATATAATTACTCTCTTTTGTATAGTGAATATAGTTGTAGACTTAGAATAATTTTTTTGTCTCAACTCTCTGTCTCACTACTACACACTATAATTTTTTTCACACTTACTATATTTCCTTGTACATGCAATAATATGTAAGACCACCACTATTTTAGGTGATGTATTCATCCTTGTGTTGAATAGTAAGAATAAAGAGGGGTGGTAAAGAGAAAAGATCAATAGTCTTTAGGTTACAAGAATTATAAGAAACTAATGGCACTAATAGCCATGAGAGTTACAACAAAATAATGAGAAAAGTTACAAATTACTAAAGGTCACATTCTACCACCATTAACAATTAGAGTAATGTAGGTAGATAAATAGTCTTGTTATTACATATGTTACATGCAACTAATGACCATGGAGTTACAACAACTAATGGTCATATGAGTTACAAGATATAATGTGGTAGATTATGGGCAAATAAAGTGTTAGAAGTTACAAGAGTTATCAAAATATAATGACACCACTTTCTACACTTTATGTCCATAAATTATCATGCAAATTAAGATTTTAATATTAAAATGCATAATAATACCAACAATTCATAAGGTAATATCAAACCACAGATTGATTAAGGACCAAACATAAGGATAGACTAGGGATCAAACCATATGCTGCTAGACAGAGGACCAAACACATAAACAAAGAAACTTAAAATAAACATGCTAATTGATCTCTTGGTTGACCGATGGAACCTTCGATGCTGAGGTTGCGGCCTCGGCATCACTGCTTATGACAATGACAAAATTTCCTTTTTCATTTTCTTCAGATGCAGCACTAACCAACTCCTCCAGTAAGTCATAAATGGTAGTTAATGGATAATCATCCATTAACATTTTATTCACAAGATCAACTCTTATCTCGCTTATCATCTTCAATAGAAGTAACTCGATCTCTGAATTGATATTCTTGAGTTTATTACGAGTATTCTGATGAAGAATATTGTGATAGATGGGAGACTAAACCTATCAAACGGGCCGGTATAACCCGTCCCGAACCGACCCATTTAAATAAGTCGTCCCGATTTCACCGGGCTCAGTCAGCCTACGGGCTGTAGGGTACCGGATCTCGGGCTGGGTCAATTTTTAAATTGGGTCCGGTTAACCCGGCCCGGACCAAAACCGGTCCAGGTCCGTCAGTTAACCGGCCCGACCCGGATATAATTTCAAAAAAAAAATCAAAATATATAAAATTGGACCATTGGGCAAATAGCCATTGGGCCCAACGGCTATATGACCGTTTGGACCCAAAAAGGGGCTATATGGCCTTTTTAATAAAAAAAATCAATGAAAATATTTTTTCAACCCGAAAAAATTCCTATAAATACCCTACATTTTCAAATCATTTTCCACACATTTTTTATTCTCTCAAATCTCATTCTTTCTCAAATCTCAAAATTCAAATATTCTATACATTTTCTAAAGTGCTCAATTTAATTTTTTAATTTTGCGATTACAAAGTACGAGTGGAAGTTTCTAAAGTCGCAACTTTCGTATACTTCAAAAATTTTGTATTGTCATTCCATCTCTTACTTTTAATTTTTAATTAGTGTATTAATTGTTGAATAGTTAATTTTATTATATTTGTATATTTTGAATTTTTTTAGTTTGATTTATATTATGGATAAATTAAGAAACCTCGCCGCTAAAAGTGTAAAAAAAAATTGTCTCGGAAGTGGTAGTGGTAGTAAAAAGATAATTATTGGTGGTAGAGGTAGTTCAAGTAGTAGATATACCCGTGTGTCTCCACCTCCGATACCTCTTAGTCAACCTTTTGAGGAAGAAGTAGGTGTAGGTGTTCACGATATGGATTATGTAGAAGCTCAGGAAAATTACGGCATAGAAGAACAAAATGAAGTAGATGCGGTTGATTTAGATGAAGATGATGAAAATATTGGTGAGACACCCGCAGTAAGAAATGCTAACGTTAGATTTGAATCGGTTAATCGCCCTCCCCGTCCTCCTCGTGCCCCTAGAGCTCGTAGAACAACTAGTGTTGCATGGTAATTTTTTACACGTACAGGAGAGACTGATGAGGTGCAATGCAATATTTGTCAACAAATATATAAGCATAAAAAAGGAGGCAAGCAAGGGAGTACGGGTATGTTAATGAGACATATAAGTGATAATCACGAAAGAGGGTTAATTATTGCAAAAGGTGATGAGGATGTTGGTGGAACAACACAAACTAGAATGGACCAAGCAACCGGTCAGGTAATTAAGAAGTATAATAAATTGAGGAATCGGGAAGAAATAGGAAAAATGGTAGTTGTGGGTTGTTTGTCTTTCAGTTTTCCTTCTTCGGATGCTTTTATTCATTATATTTAAGCAATTTATAATCCTATGTTTAATGGTATTCTTAGAAGTACTTATCGGGCCAATATTTTTAGACTTCATTCGCAATATATTTTTTATTTATATACATTATTAAAAAATATTCAATGTAGAATGACTCTAACTTCTGATCTTGGTCGTTTTGTTAATAAAAATGATTATTTAACCACTACTTGTCACTGGATAGATAGTAATTTTGTCATGCAAAAATGTATTCTAGCTTTTTTGTATGATGAAGATCGTAAACATATTGGAGAATTTATTGTTGATTCGATTGGTAAAGTTGCAGAATTTTATGGTATTGAAAATAAAGTCTTATGTATTGCTTTTGATAATGCTTCTAACAACAAGACTGTTATTACAAAGTTAAAATCTAGGCTCTCTCCACCGTTGCCTGAAATACTTCATGTTAAGTGTGCTTTTCATATATATAATTTAATTGTAAGAGATGGTCTTGAATTTTTTGAGATTTATATTGAAAAAATTTGGCTTGCTGTTGGTTTTATTCAAGGAAATAATTGAAGAAAAAAAATTAGAGAATTTAAAGTTAAATGTGAACAAAATGGACTTACATCGATATTGAAGCCTGAAGAATGTGATACTAGATGGAATGCTACGTATGATTTTTAAAAAACTTGTCATAAAAATAGAGTTTCTATTACACTAACTTTTGACCAACATTGTGGTTCATTTGCTGATTCGGCTGAATGCACGCTATATGAATCTAATTGGGCTGTAATTGATGATCTTGTTAAGTTTTGAAAAACATTTTATATAGCTACGGTTGAATTTTTCGGAGCTTATTATCCTACTATTTGTAAAATTTTAGCATATATAGCCGATATTTCTGGTTTGATTAAAGAATATAAGAATAAAGAAGGTTACAAAGAAGATGTTGGCGCTATGTTTGCTAAATTTAAAAAATATTTTTTTTTGATTCCCCATATTTACTTGATTGATGCTATGCTAAATCCGTGTATGAAATATACTACTATGTGCCACTTTAGTACTCTTATTTATTCTAACTTAAAGATAAATACTAACAATGATTCTGATGATGAAGAACAAGAACAACCAGATTTGTGAAAGGCTATGGGTGATACGAACGCTTACATAGATAAATTATATAACCATTATGTTGATTTACTTGATTTAGCTGTACCGAAAAATATCACTTCAACTGTCGCTCCTCATCCTCCAGAGGAGCCATCATCTTCTAAAAGGCCGACACATAGTGGTTTTCCTGATCACTTTTATGATTTAAATGTTTGGAACAGTGTTGAGGCGGGATCTTACACATAAACTTATCGAGAAGAGCTTAAGTATTATCTTCGGACGCCTCTAGAGGATCGTAGATGAAGGATCAACGCGTTGGATTGGTGGAAGAATAATGAAATATAATATCCTGTGTTTTTAAGATTAACTAGAGATATATTGAATGTTTCAATGTCAATCATTGCATCGGAGAGCGCTTTTAGTCAGGGACGACAACAGCTTAGAGACAACCGACACTCATTGGGAAGCAATACTATGGATGTTCTAGTTTGCCTTAGAGATTGGATTAGAGCAAAACGAAGAAATCAAGGAATGGAGGTGGAGCCGCAAGAACAATAGAAATTTGAAGAAATTATGACTTCAAGGGAGAACTCAGCAGAATAAAGTCCAATGTATGGTTTTGCCCTCATTGATTTTGACTATCCTATGTCAGTTCCCGTTAATGTTAACATGGATCAGTTGAAAAAAATGATGAAAACTTTGTAGATTTTTTATTCGTGTATATTATAAATTTGGAATCATTTTGCAATCAATAAAATATAACATTCATTCACTCCTTACTTTATAATTTTTTTCATTTAATGATTTAAATTGAATTTCTAGTTTAAATTAAATACTTAGTTTTAATATATTACTAATTTACTATCAAGTTTTACACTAAGTAATAGACAATTAAACATAACAAACATATAACTATATATACACATAATGAAAAAATAATTTTTTCTAAGTTCAAAATCTCAAGTATTATTAATTTATTATATTAAGTAGCATATTATTTAAAGTAGTACATATATTGAATGGTACGTATATATGTGTCTATATAGAGTGTAGACTCTAAAGTAGTATATATTTAAGGTATACATGTGTATATGTTTTATAAATTAGTATATATATTGTAGTATATATCTTGAAGTATATGTTTTATTTAAAGTAGTACATATATTGAATGGTACGTATATATGTGTATATATAGAATATAGACTCTTAAAGTAGTATATATCTAAGGTATACATGTGTATACGTTTTATAAATTAGAATATATATTGTAGTATATGTTTTATTTAAAGTAGTACATATATATTGAATGGTACGTATATATGTGTATTTATTTTCTATAGACTCTAAAGTAGTATATATTTAACGTTTACATGTGTATATGTTTTATAAATTAGTATATATATATAGTGTTTATAATATTTTTTAAAGGAGTACATATATTGAATGGTACATATATATGCGTATATATTTTCTATAGACTCTAAAGTAGTATATATTTAACGTATACATGCGTATATATTTTATAAATTAGTATATATATTATTATATTGTAGTATATATATTGTAAAATATGTTTTATTTAAAGTTGTACATATATATTGAATGGTACGTATATATGTGTATATATTTTCTATAGACTATAAAGTAGTATATATATTTAACGTATAGATGTGTATATGTTTTATAAATTAGTATATATATTTAACTAACATATAGTCGTATACAAGATTACATATGTAATTGTGTATATGTTTTTTAAATTCTAATGTAGTATATACTATATACATAGTATATATATATTGTTTAACGTATTTAAAATGTATGTAGGTGGGTCTATATAGTGTATATTGGAGAAAAAACTTTTAATTTTTTTTTAGTTTTGACTGGTTTTGATCGGATTTTGGATTAGTTTTGATCGGATTTAGGCGGGTTGGACCTGGTAAGGGTTAGTGGACCGGTCCCGGATTTTTTCTTGAAATTTTACTATTGGGCCCAAAACCAGACCGGGCCGTTTAACTAACCCCGGATCTGAACCCGCCCATAAACCGGTTAAACGTGACGGCCCGATTCCGAATTGACCCGACCCGGCCTCGTTAACAGGATTATAGGTGACCATAGAGTGGGTCATTCACAATTTTTTCGAAGGGATTCTATCCATGTTTTTCACTTATGCTAGAGGTTCAGATGAAAGAAAAAAAAGTTGAGCGTTAGAATATATAGGATTATACAAGGGTTAAAAACAACTAATTTGCCTTTAAGACTTGTCGATAGTTGTAGGGGTGGGCGCTCGGTCGGTTAGGTCTGATTGTTTAATATTGGTTCGGTTTATCGGTTTTCGGATTGACAAAAATGACATCCGTAACCAAACCGAAATAAATTCGGTTTGGTTTAATTTTTACAAATTCGGTTCGATTATTTCAAATTTTTATTTCGATTTGAAATATTAAAGTAGTTAGCCTCTCTTTTTCATAACTGAGCATTTAAAATTGATGGGTTTTTTTAGAAAAATTATTTTTTTTCAAACCTGTTTTTCATTCCCAAATATATTTAATTATAAATAACTCAACATGGATGAAACGAAATGAAATAATCATAAGCTTAACATAATACATAACGTCATTAATTGTTACATATAATATAACCTTGCATAAATAGTCTACAAAACAACACAAAACTCATAAAATAGTCCATGAAACAACATACTTTCTGCATAAATAATCCATAAAACAGTCCAAAGTCACCAAAATAGTCCATAAAATATTTGAGTCACTAAAACAATACATAAACAGCCTGCGGCGTATGCGAATTTGCTGTTAAATGTTAATTGTGAATGTGAATTACTAAATATTATATTATATATATATATAACATAATATTATATTATATATATATATATATAACATAATATTATATTATATATATATATAACATAAAATTATATTATATATATATAATATAATATTATATTATATATATATATATATTATATATTATATCTATATAATATATATAATAGAATATATATATTATTTATTTATTTATAAAATTTTGGTTTTTCGATTTAACCGAATTTTATTTTTTTAAAATCGAACCGAAAAAAAAGAAATTCTAAAATTACAAACTGAATTCGATCCGAAAAAATAAAAAATCGAAACTAAAATTAAATTTCGATTTGATTTTTTGATTTTTTGATTTTTTCGGTTTAAATCAAAATATGCCCACCCCTGGATAGTTGCATCTCTTCTAGTTCCAATTGTGTTTTATAGAGAATTGGTAATTATTTCACTTCTCTAAAATGAATTTGATATGTTCAATAAATCATTAGGAATTCCCAGTAGAGATTAACTAGTCAGTTCCCTTTTAATTTTTCCTTTTTTTTTGTGAAATATTCACTACCCTAATGTCCCATTCTTTTGTAGATTTCATGGGATCTAAGTTTATCCTCTCTAATTAATTATTTTATAATTATTATATTTAAATAAAATTAAATTGTATACTACAACAACAACAAATCCAGTGTATTTCTACATAGTGGGGTCTGGGGGGGACGGGGTAAAATATACGCAGTCCATGCCGCTACCTCCGAAGAAGTAGAAAGGTTATTTTCGATAAACCCCCAGCTCAAGACAAAGGATAATAAATAAAGTCGCGATAAAACATGAAACAGAATGGATGGAATAACTGAAATAAGACACACATAGAATAATGTGATACACTCACAAACAAAATTAAAGTGTATGTTAAAATAATTTTTAAACATAATTTGTGAAATATTTCAATAATGACAGCTCGACACACTTTAGACTGGTAAATGTTGACACATAATAAAATCATGCATATAGTTCATACATGTCGAACCAAAAAGAGTTAGACATAATTGTTGATCTACAAGTCTTTCGCCTCTATGGTACTGCCGACTTGATAAATTGTGAATCATTACTTATTTTTGTAAGATATTGCAATAACGACAACTCACTTAATTAGTTTCGCCTCTATTAATTATTTTTTAAAGTATTATGTTTAAATAAAATTAAAATTTATATTTAAATAATTCTCAAACATAATTTGTAAGATATTGCAATAATGACAACTCAACATACTTTAGACCTAACAAGCATCATCACATTATAGAAATCATACACATAGTTCACATCTATCGAACCAAAAAGAGTGAGATACAAGTGTTGATAATACAAGTCTTTCACCTTTATGTTACATTAATTTGATAAATTGCAGATCTTTATCTATATATATTACTTAATTAACCTCCAATTAATTATTTTATTATTATTATATTTAAATAAAATTTAGTTGCATATTTAAATAATTTTTAAACATAATTTGTGAAATATTCCAATAACGACAACTCAACACACTTTATAACTGGTAAATATCGACACATTATAAAAATCATGCATATAGTTCATATGTGTCGAACCAAAAAGAATGACACGTAAGTGTTGATCGTACAAGTCTTTCGCCTCTATGTTACGACGATTTGATAAATTATAAATCATTACTTATATTTGTTACTAAAATGACCTGTAATTAAGTATTTTAAATTATTATTTTAAAATAAAATTAAACTATATATTTGAATAATTTATAAAGATTATTTGTGAAATATTTCAATAACAACTCCTCATCACACTTTAGAACTAGTAAATGTCGATGCATTATAAAAATCATTCATATAGTCATACGTGTCGAACTAAAGAGAGTGAGACATAAGTGTTGATGGTAGAAGTCTTGCGCCCCTATGTTACGCCAGTTTGATAAATTGTGAGGCACTACTTATATTTGTTATAAAAATGAGCTCTAATTCTTTATTTTTTAAGCATTATGTTTAAATAAAATTAAAATATATATTTAAATAATTTTCAGACATAATTTATAAGATATTGCGATAACAACATCTCAACTTACCTTAAACCTGATAAACGTTGACACTTATAAAAATCATGCATATAATTCACATCTGTCGAACAAAAGAGAATGAGATATAAGTGTTAATCATACAAGTCTTTCACCCCTAAATTACGTTGATTTGATAAATTGTGAATTATTACTTATATTTGTTACTAAAATGACCTCTAATGAATTATTTTTTAAATTTTATATACATATATATATATATATATATATATATATATATATATATATATATATATATATATATATATATTTCAAACATAATTTGTAAAATATTGCAATAACAATAATTTAACACACTTTACACCTGATAATCCGATAAGTCGAATCACTAGTTCAATAACCAAATTATCATTAAAGATTATTGATTTCTGTTAGATTTTGAACAGATGTAACTAGAGTCAAGGATGTTACGTTCAAACTTAGAAAATGCAAACTAAAGTACTTATTGTCTTTATTGTCACAAGCAAAATATTGATTGAGATCGCACTAAAATATTGAGATCTCTACCTAATTTATTTATTTTCTTAACTTGAAAAGATGTAAAATTATACTAACTGAAATTAAGAATTTCTACCTAAGTAAAGGTATTTGAAAACATATTTACATAGATTTAAACTGAAATTACCAAATAATGATTATGATTTCAAAATATAAAATTATACTGAAATTAATAAATAATGAGTATGTATGAAAATGTATTTACCAAACTGAAATTCTTAATAATTATAAAACAATTCATGTGCTTAAACAAACAAGTAATCAATGTATTTGAAAACGTGTGAACATATTTAGCTAAGGGAAATTGACAATGAAAATAATGATTATTAAACAAACACTTTCCGATGAATATGGGAATTAACTATAATTAAGCTCATCAACAGTAATCAATGTATTAAACATAGGATAGAAGAACATATTTAATTTTTAAAGTAACAGGGTAAAAATATCTAACAAAAAAAAACTAATTTATAATGTTAATAAAACTTTTTATTATTGTGGGCAAATTTTTATGGCAAAAAGAATTTTTCCTAATATATATTTGAAAGTATTCTTAAATGATATCCTCCTCGTAACTATTTTTCTCAATATATAATTCCTCCGTTACGTTTAGTCATCGTAATTAACGATCAAACATTAACTAATCAAAAAAATCTCCCACTTCCATGAATTGCCTAAATTGACAAAAACGGATAACAATCACAATCTCATACTCCCTCAATTTCACATTTAAGTGATCCCGTTTTAAAAATAATTATTTTAATTTACTTATTTAATTATAAAATTAAACAAAAATTATTATAATGTTTCCGCTCTGTCCTTGATATTAAATAACTAAATAAAATAATAATTATTAAATTTAAAGTGCTAAAACATCACTAACAAGATTAATCTATAATTTATATCTATATCTATATCTATAATCTATAATCTATAATCTATATCTATCTATATCTATATCTATAATATATTAAAAGTAGGAAGACCCTTAAAAAAGTGATTTAAACTTTTTACCCTTCATTAAAATGCTTCACTTTAGACAAAATTGTCTTTTCACTATTTTTTTTTATTTTAATGATGTTAAATATTACCTATAATTAAAAATAAAAATCTTTCCTAAAATAAGATTTGAAAAAAAAAACTTTCCCAATTAAAATAAGCTTGGTAAAAAAAAAAAAAAAAGAACGAGAGATCCTATTTTCAGAGTCCAAAAGAAATTGGCCAAATAACATAGGATTTTGCATAGCATTTCTCAATTTCTATAAAAATCATGCTAATTAAATATTCTTTTCATCACAATTTTGTTTTAATTTTCATATTCTCAAAAACGGTCATATATAACCACGAAAAAACAAACTCGATTTAACACATAATAATGTTACATTTATGTAAAGAAAAATTTATTAGTGATCATGATTATCCATAATTCTTTAATTTATATGAGAAAATACATTGAAACCACCCCCCACCCCCCCGAACTTGTCTCTAAAATATACTTTAGACCCTAAACTAATCGGGCAATTATTTCCCCCCCTTAAGAAGTTTGAACTGAATTAAATTCACCCCTTAACAGAGAGAGTGTATTCACTCTCCAAAAATCGTGTGAAAAAAAAAGAGAAAGAAAATCTGAATTAATATAATCATACACGTGACATTATTTTATTTGATAACATATAACTAATATATTTAATATTCTTTTTTTAGTATCTTACTTCATTTTTTTAAACTTTTTATGTGGTCCTACTTTTTATTTTTTATATTTAATTTGGTTGTCTTCTCCAACTTTTTTGTTTCTCCATTGCAGGTTCTTAATTGAATCCAAACATTAGCAAAAGACAAGAATCAAGTAATCAAGCATTAATTTTCCATCAAATAAAGATAGACAATAGTATCCTATGTCAAAATTCGAGTTGGGTTCGAAAGATAAACAGTTATTGCTCAACAAATCAAAATGTAATTTCACAACACCAAAAAGAGTGATAGTGAGACCATTGAATCTGTGTGAAAAATCTGAAATCCACAGCCAATTCACTAACAAAATACAATCTCATCAAAGTTTAAATTTTCATAAATCAAATTTCAAAAATTTAAGTTTAGAATAAAAAAAAAGTTGAACAAGAAAGAATAAGGAAGGAGGAGGAGAGTTAGTGAAGCTCAATTTGAAGGTGGGAAAGTGGGTGAGATGGGATGAGAAGATGAAGAATGGTGGTGGGGTAGTGTGGGGGTGGGGGCACTGAAAAAAATGAAGAGTGGTGGTGAAGATAGTGGGTGGGGGGAGGGGGTGTGCTGGAGAAGATGGAAAATGGTGCGTAGTGTGGGGGTGCTGAAGAATGGTGGTGGGGTAGTGTGGGGTTGGGGGGTGCTGAAAAAAATAAAGAATGGTGGTAGAGATAGTGGGTGGGGGAGGGGGGTGCGCTGGAGAAGATGGAAAATGGTGCGTAGTGTAGGGATGGGGGGTACTGGAGAACATGAAGAATGATGGGGGATCGGGGGTGGGGGGTGGGGCTGGAGAATAAATAGAATAAATAAGGTTAGAAATATTTATATATATATATATATATAATTGATTTGAAAATTATTAAAAAAAATTATTGATGTGGCTATGATGTGGCTATGACGTGGCTCTGACATGGCGCGAGTGTATTACACTCTCCGTAGTGAAAGTGGTATAATACTTTTGGGGAGGTATAAAATTCAGTTCAAAGTTCTTAAAGGGGTATATAATTGCCCGATTAGTTTAGGGTCTAAAGTAAGTTTTGGCGACAAGTTTGGGGGGGGTTCGATGTATTTTCTCAATTTATATTGAAGATCGTGTGCATGAGTCAAGAAATTATTCAAATGACTATTTTTTGATTGATATCTATTAATTTTCAGGAATACTTATATTTAAATCATTAATGGGGCAACAATACTTATATGTTTATCAGAGAGATTTTATTATGGGATACAATCGAAGGGTTCATAAAATTCAAAACTTGAGAAGTAAGGGAATATCGATGGCCTTTGTTGAACAGAGAGCGAACAGACGACAAGTGACTTTGGCCTTTACTTCGGCTACTACTAAGGGGGGTGGGGTTTGACAAAAAAAGACTGAAACTTTGTTCAATGTATTCTATAATGTTGTTGGGGTAAATTTTATAAATAGTAAAGGTTTAAAAAATAATAAAAGATAAAAAAAATTATATGTTGGTACATAATCTAAATGTGAGAGGTTGAATATAATTGGTACGAGGAGAAGTAGGCCAAAGAAGTATTGACAGAACTTAACTTCTTTAAAGAAATGTTATAGTAATGTTTCTAACGTTGTTTACAACATACATGTATATGTACAAATATTAGCCCTTTTTAAAACCTTTATGATTAACACAAACTACACGTAAAAAGAAACTCAAAAGATGATTAAGGAGGTTGCACGGAACAACTAATTAAGTAGAATAACTAAGTTTGATAAAAAAAAAAAAAAAAAGAATAACTAATTACTAAGTATTAATTTATGACTCGACTTTATATTCTCTTTTAAAACTTTTTTGCTGATTTAAACAAAAGTAATTTGAAGCTAATTTATGCAGTATGATTTTATATAACTTTAATTTTTACAGCTCAATTATGACATTATACACACAAGCACGTATACTTGGACTAGTTTAGTAAAATACATCTATAAAAGAATTTATGTCAAATCAGGAAAGGGTAAATTTATATGAAATGGGGGAGAAGAGAGTAATAGCAAGAGACAAGTTAATTATTTTCAATATTTTTCATATACCTCATAGATTAAAAAAAATAAAAGAAACATAATAGTTGTCAATGAAGAAATCAACTTGCAGCTTAAGTTTTACTACTACTTTCTTTGCTTCTCTTCATTCTTCTTTTTACTTTATATGAATCAATGCGTCAATGATTCTATCTATACAAACTTTTTCCCGTTCTTTCTTGTTTCCACTCTTTACTTTTCCTTCTGAAACTCAAAAACCATCAACTTGATGGACAAAAATTTGAAGAAGAAGAAATACATAGATAAACCACCTCTGGAAAGCAATGGCTTAAGCTTTACTATATATACCACAAAAAAGTCCAGAGGTTAATCTACCAAAAAGATGTAACTTACCCACCAAAATATAAGCCCCCAACTATGCATATCTGCTTTCAAATACATTGCACCCTCAGGCCAAGCCAATTGCACGAAGTTCATGCAGGAAATCCCAGTATTTATTTAACATATGATCACTCGGCTCTACTTGATCCCACTTGCCTGTACAAAATATTGCATATGCATCAGCTGCATACCTGGAAAGAAAAGAATTTAAATCAGTTTGCACACCTGGAAAGCAAAAGATCTATCAAGTCAGTTTCTCCGAGCTAAAATATATTTACTTAGGCACAAAAGGTAGTTTCCCTTACTTGCCAATACCATGCAGCTGTGTGACATGACTCCAACTTTTTCCAAGATATTCCTGGGAGAGTTGTGGAATAGACAGTGACCTCTTCGTATACAATCCCAAAGGCCGTATCAACTTTTCAATATCCTCTGGAGCAACCTCTGTAGCAGCCACTGCATTTGGACACATAGTGAAGAAGTCCTCTACCACTCTCCTAACCTACATGAATGTGCTCGCTGTTAGTATGTGATCTCATAAGTAGAATAATAAAGTCATTACACGAAAATGAAGACACGAATAGCTATGTGGCTCTCATTGCTTCACTTCTGATCAACAATCAACGGGGAGAGGCGGCAAAATTGGCTGTGGCTTACATATTGTTCATTAAAATAGGTCCACCGGTACTTTTAAGCTAATGCAAAGCAATAAATTAGTTGATACTTTGACACATGAATTTATCAGTTAACTGCCTGTATATCACCTTTATTGAGAACGGAAAAATCTGCTATACATCACTTGAAGGTCTAAAATTTGTTTCGGGATACTGCTGCTTAATATGCAGGAAACTTGATCTAGCCACATAAACCAAATATCTCAAGAATCATAAGTTTGTTGACTACTTACGGAAGGAAACAATGGCAACAATTACCTGCAAGCCAGTGGTGCAATTTAGAAGAATGCAAATAACCAACACCCTCCAAGGATCATGAGCATGCTTTTCTTGGAGGAGATTAAAAGGGGATCGTGGAGGTACCCACGTGTTATCTTCAGTCCTCCTTAAATAAGCCTCAGCTCTTTTCTGGGAAGCAGTAAGACAAGGTTTCCGCACTTTTGAACCTTTTTCACTCTTCTTCTTTTCACGTTGTGCACTCTGAAAGTAGGGAGAAACCTTTCTTTCGTTGAGACAGTTCTTCAAAGGCTTTGGTCTATCCTTCCCTACATTTATTTCTTCTCCCACTGTTGAGTTAGCAAAGTAACGGGAAACCACTCGACCTTTGGTTCGTGATTTTTTGTCACTTTTTCTGTTTCCTTTCGTGACACGAGCTACGGACCTTCCCTTTTTCATTTCAGTTTCTCCATTCTTTGAGTTCACAAAGTAAGGGGAAACCACTCGATCTTTGGTTCGTGAAGATTTGTCACGTTTTCCGTTTCCTTTCGTCACACATGCTACAGATCTTCCTTTTTCCATTTCAGTTTCTCCATTCCTTGAGTTCACAAAGTAAGGAGAAACTGCTCGTGCTTTCTGTTCAACCATCTTTTCATCGATCCGATTCTGAGATAAGCAAGGTTCAAACACAGTTTTACTAGCTTTAGGTCCACAGCCTCCTTCCCCAGAATGTGATAAATGACCATCATTTCCAATCATAGAGCCCGCTTCTGAAGGGTTTTGCATTGTTTTCGACCTTAGAGAGGAAGGGCTGCAACCTTGTGACTTGAGGACAATCTTCTCATCTTCAGTTCCCCTTTTACCGGAACTAAAGTTTCCACATTTATATGCAAACTGTGAAAATAGATCATCAATACTACTGGCCACTGCATTATCACCATGATTAATCGAAATTGAAGCAACAGCAGTACATCCCTCATCTAAATCACCAGATTGTTTACTATCCATCTCATTAATATCATCCAATTTAATATCAGGAGGACCAATCAGTACTGGTTTGGCATCCATTTCCCTTTTATCATTTCCAGATTTCTCATCATCACCACGTTTAGCATTTTTCTTTCTCTTCTGATACATTTCCACTGTATCCATGCACTCACTCTTAATATGCCCCGCATACAAATCAGAAATAGCTTCAACGGATTTACTGCTTCCAGTCTCCTCACAGTCAGCTACCTTCGTAAAAGATGGAGAAGATTTTACAATCTTTACTTCCTCTGCATGATATTTCTTCCTTTTCTTCTTTCCTTTGTTATCTTGCTTCCCACCCATACATACATCCTGCCTATCATCACTAACTTTTGCTACAATAGAAACATTATCACAACTCTGAGCTGGCATCGACCTTGATGAACGTGCCCCATTTGTCTGGACATCATCTGATTCTGGAAGAAATCTAGAATTGACACTGTGATTGGCATGTTTACCAGTGTCGAATATGTCCCTTAACAGATTATAACGCAAAGGCCCTTCGTTTCTAAACAGTTTCTTACCACCATGGATCTGTCAAACAAGAAGATTTATTAAAGTTTCTTTTTAAAAAAAAAAAAAAAAAAAAAAAAAAACTTAACCATAGTACAAATTAAATAATTAGTAGGTTTAACAAACTAACCCAGTAAATATGTTCCCACACCTCGTCGCTACAAGTTACTTTGTTGTTATTTCGGTTCCACTCATAACCATTGACTAGTAAAAGATTCGTGAACTGCTTTGTCTCATCTCCATATTTTTTATATAATGTTTGCACTTGGGTAACACTAGTTTGTTTGCTTGTTCGATGATATAATTTTTGAACAATTTCTTCCCAGTCTAGTTGGTTCAACTCTTTCTTATGAATCACCAATTCTTCATAGAAGATTCCGATGAGGAACTCCTTCCATTGCCTCTTCGGCCTGCGGCGTGAACTCGACATCCTTGTACGTATCTAATAACACAAGCAATAATCGAGGGATGTTCATTACTCCAACCAACACAAATGTAAATAATGAAATTTTCTTTACCCTATTTAGTGGTGGATGAGGATTCTTTCTTTGTCGAAAAAAAAAATGAAATAGTTGAATTGAATTTAAAAGGAAAAGTTCCCTAATATGGTGAATTGAAGAACATGAAGCAAAGGTGCCCAAATTGTGAGTATATATAGTTCAAGACATAGAAAAGTTGGAATTTCATAACCCTAAGTATGGTGCAAAAGAATGGTGAATCATTCATTCAAGCAATAATAAAGGGGCAATAGAAAATACCTTCACATTCAGATGGACCGAGGCGGTCGGCGTCTGGTGGCGGGAAGACTCTAGCGCTTCCTCCCTAGTACTTCCGCTCCATGTGTTTTAATTTGCACACCAAGGGCCTCGTTTGGTGGAAACTAATATTTGGTTGGCATAAATAAGGATGTTCGATTTTAGATATTATCGATTTTTATATGGATGAATTGATTAAAAAAATTAAATTCTTCTTTTAATATTAAATAATAATCATATTCCTCTTTATTTCATGCAATGTTTATTTTGTTTTTGTAATTTTAATTCTATATTTATGTAATATTTTTTTATATTATATGTAATGAATATTTTTTTAACATGGATATTTGTCGCATTTTATTTAAGTTTATTAACTTTATAAGTAAATTAATACTTTTTATAAATTTATTATAAAATTCAATATTATTTTTTAAGATCATTATTTTAGTATTATATGTATTAAAGAGTCGTTTGGTGTGAGGTATAATTATAATAATTCAGAGATGTATTAGATAGTCTCAAAATTATTTATCGCATCATTTATACCACAATGATGAGATAAGTTATCACACATACATATTAGTACAACTTATTTTGTAATAACTAATTTCGGAATAACTTATTTACAAACAACCCACCCCTAAGTGTGTGTATATATACATATGTATGTACAGGCATGTGCATATACTTTCGTATTTTATCACTCTCTTACTAAATTCATTTCGTATTACTTAACTTTTTATTGATATAACACAATCCTTAAGAAAATTTTACGTAGAGGTATATTTTGTTAAATTAACCTTATTAATGATAATTTGAAACTTTAAATTTGTCTATACTGTTACTTTATATAGTTATTTAACATTAAAGGGTAGGAAAAAAACATAATACAATTCTTTTGATTTCACAAATTGAGAAATAACTAAAACATTTATTTTTAGTATGAGGATCAAGTGATAGGAAACGATATTATCTATTGACTATATCAGTTAATAAGTTGTGATTGTTATTAATAGAGTATTACATATTTTATAATTTATATAAATAATATAATCTTTAAAATTTGACCTTATTTTTATTCGAGAAAAACATCTGTACCCCCGAACTATGATCAAATTTGCTACGACACACGTCAACTTCACGGAGGTCCTATTACCCCTTAAACTAAATTTTAGCATATTTTTATCAATCTTTATAGCTAACGTGATACCTTTTTACAATCATTTTAGATGGCATGACACCTTTGATGTGGGCTCCATTTTATGTAATAAAGATGTCACACTAGCAAAAAAAACTGACAAAAATACGCTAAATTTGAGTTTAGGGAATAATAGGAGCCCTATGAAGTTGGAGTGTGTCGTAACAACTTTGACCATAGTTCGGGGTGGTACTAAAGGCTTATCTCTTTCATTTATTGTTTGTATTTTCTGCATTGAAATATGTTTATAAAATTATTATTACTTATTATTTTCACTTGTAAAATAAATATTATAGTTTTGATTATTATTAATAAAACTAATTTTCTTATTATGCTAATTTACTTCATAAAGATCATCATTAGCTTATATACTTAATTAGTATTTCTTACTTTTTTTTTCCTAGAAGATAATGTTTATGTTTTTTATGAGCATTTTGTTATATAAAAAATGTTTATGTTTTTATGAAAATTTTGTTATATGAATTTTTTTCAAATGAAAATATGATGATCTTAAAGAAATTAAAAAAAAAAAGAATAAAAAAAGTTAATGATAAAGGGTAAAATAAAAATTTTAAAAAGTCAATTAGGATAAATGAGGAGTATGATTATTTTTCAAAGTCGAGGGGAGAGTTTGATTTTTTAAGATAAAGTTGGGGAGGGAAAATGATTTTGACCCAATAAGCAAAATATATATGTGTCCTAAAAGCCTTTCTTGTAAGACTATTATTTTAGTTTTATCGCCCATGCTGTGAAATCATCTTTTTTTACCATCATTACTATCAAAAGTTAAGCAGTTTAACATAATTCAGCATAATACCACTCCAATACGCGTTTAATAACATACATTTACATATGTTACATTTGCAGAAGGCCTGAAAGAATACATTGTCCAGTTGAATCATCCAAATACAACACAAGCACACTCTAATTCAACATTTACATGAGCTAGAACTGGAGTCACAAGCTGAGTAGTCAATTTTCTACATCTCGAAGACCACAACATAGGGAGATCCAGAGGTATCTTGAAAACAGGTTAATAAAAATCAAATAAGAAACTTGAACTTGAGAGAAGTGAAAAAATACATATTATGAATTATCAATTATATACTCAGTTAAATAACTCGTTTAATTAAGCAACAAAAACTATCGGTTAATAATTCATTCAAGAAATAAAAACTTTCAAAGAATCATTGGATGACTTGTATCCAAATAATCGATAAAATGAAATAACAAATACATGATTTTTATAAGATTTGACGATACTCATCTCCTTATACATTCAAAAATAGTGACAAAACAACATCAAGCCTAAATTCAGTTTAGAATGATCAAACAATGTAAAATGCTAATACATCAAGAACACATTAAAAGATACAAATATATACCAAGGGATGTACCTTTTGCACTCACTTGATATTTACATGGCTTCTCGCTCCAGTTAAGTAAAGACGTTGGAATATTTACATAAGCTAAAATAATAGTATATCAAAAAAATAAAAAATACGACTGCAAATTCAATTAAATTAGTAGGAACTGATGGAGAAAGCAACCATGATTTTTTGTTCAATATGTTAAAATTTTTATGATTGAAAAACTTGGCAAGATAGTTAAAGAAATAATTGCTCTCACACTTGCTATCAATTTCATATTCTTTAAGCAAAAGAACAATTGTCCTATTGAGAATCAGAGAATTTGAAACACTGTGAAACCAACGAAGAAGAATTTCTAAAAATTATGTTAAAAGCTAAATCTGACCTTCAGAGGAAAAAGTTTCCAAGTCAATCATCACTATTTATCTATGACTTATAACCTCTCAATTATTTAATCCATTCCTGAAATGAGAATTCTTTAGTCTTTAATTTCAAAAATGGGGTTAGAGTCTTACATTTTTAATCAAAATATAAAATGAAAGAAGTTATTTACATGCAACACTTCATGGACGTACGAAGCAAAATCATAGAGAAGAGGAGATTCTCACTGCAAGTGCAAGCTATCTCTTACTTAAGTTTAATGATGAGGCTACCAACCCAATAAAATTTTATTTTTTGTAACTAATAAAGAAGATATTTATTATGATTGAAAAATATAAAGGTATCCAGATCGTGAGGTGTGTCTTCATTTCCTCCAACTCAAAAATTAAGATAAGAACTAAATCTTGACAGATTCGTCACTCCTGATCAAATCTATCAAATCAAAAATCAGCTTTTTCAAATTTCATTTCAATACTAAGAAAGAGATACCAAAACATTATTGCATCATATCAAGAGAAATCATGAATTACCAATATAATTCTCAATAATAGACTACATATATAATTATTAAATACATCTGGGTTATTCTGTAATTAGTTATTCTTCAGTTCTCTATATATACAGCTGTAACCCCTTCAATATTAATGAGATCAATTAATTATTAAATCTGTATCATGGTATCAAAGCTAGGGTTTCTTCTTCCGCCCAAACCCTAATCTCTCCTCTTTTCCGACGTGTGTGCGCCGCCGCCACCGTCTACACCACGCCGCACGGCCTCCCTCCTCCGCCGTAGGTCGGCGCCATGGACAAGGTTATTGATCCTCTGTCAAAATTACCGTCTGGAGTAAAATTACTGCTCAGGAATCTCCACAATCTCATCCCCGAAAAATTATCTGACAACAACTACCCGGCCTGGGCACTTAACGTCCGCACCGCCCTCGCAGCCAACTTGCTGCTCGGATGGATTGACGGTGCGGAGAAGCCGCAGCCCGAGACAGCCGAGAAGGACGGCGTCAAGCTCCCAAATCCCGACTACCTTCCGTGGATGATCGTAGACACTCAGATCCGAGCCTGTCTTCTCGCAGTTATTAGCCCCTCTGTGCACAAACACGCCCGGGGTTTTCTCACATCGGCTTCACTTTGGGACGCACTAGCCACAAGGTACAACTCTGTGTCCACGGCTCATATTTTTCAGTTGCGTGACAAATTGCATACTCTTCGGAAGGGAACGAAGACGATGACTCAATACCTTGATGATGTGGCCTCTATTCTGTCTGACCTAGATGCTGTGAACGAGATTATTCCTGAACGAGACGTGGTGAATGCCGTGATACGTGGTCTTCCGGCTGGCTATTCCTCTCTCAAACAGCATATTCGCCTCTCGCCTGTCGAAATCACTCTGAATCAACTGTCTGGATGGCTTAATGCAGAAGAATTGAATCTAGACATGGAACACAAATTACTGCTCGGAGAAGCCAGTTCCACCCCTGGCGTCACGGCTCTTTACTCGGCTGGCAGCGGAGGCTCGGCCAGGGGTCGCGGTGACGATCGCCGTAACCAAGGGCGAGGCAGCGGCGGCGGTGACCGTCGAAACACCGGGCAGCAAGGCAGAGGCGGGCCTCCACCGAGGGACGGCTTCCAGTCAGGCCGCGGACAGGGACGAGGAAACCAGCGGATACCCACACGAGATCTTCCGACGTGCCAAATTTGTGCTAAACGGGGCCATTCTGCGGCTAATTGCTGGTATCGTTATGATGACTCGCAAAATGTAAATAGCCAGTCCGGAGGATCAAGGGCGATGCATGCGTCCACAAACGCTCAATCTGGCGATTGGTATCTAGACACAGGTGCTAACACCCATGCGACGTCGGATTATTCACAACTTCAAGCTCCTCATCCGTATCATGGCTCAGAAACTATTACAGTAGGCAATGGTCAATCCCTTCCCATCACAAACACCGGCTCTGGGTATGTCTATACCCCAAATGGTAAATTTCATCTCTCAACCCTTCACCACGTCCCTTCCCTCACATCCAATCTTTTATCTGTTTATCGCTTTACTAAAGAAAATAACTGCACCCTCATTTTTAATGACACCAATTTCCAGATAGTGGACAATACCACGAACCGGGTGCGGTACACGGGCCGCTGTGAGCATGGGCTATACACTCTTCCATCCAGGTCTCCGTCTGTTGTGAGTCAAGCCATTCTCTCGTCAACCTGGCATCGCCGGCTTGGGCACCCATCATCCGCCATCACCAAATCCATTTTATCTTCCTTAGGTTTTAATTTTTCAGAAAAAATTACATTGCGAGTCCTGTTCAGTGTCTAAATCTTGTCGTTTACCTTTTTCACTGTCTGAACACAAGGCCACTGCGCCATTTCAATTAATTCATTCTGATGTTTGGGGTCCAACCTCAGTTCCTTCTGTTCAAGGTTTTCGTTATTATATCTGTTTTGTTGATGATTACAGTAAATTCACTTGGCTTTATCCTCTGAAATTTAAATCCGAAGCTTATACTATTTTTGTAAACTTTGACCGAATGGTTCAAAATCAATTTAATGCCAAAATCAAAATTTTTCGAAGTGACAATGGCAAAGAATTTGTCAACAATGCATTTGGTGTTTTTCTTCAAAATCTAGGGGCTCTTCATCACACTTCATGTCCATATACCCCTGAACAAAATGGCGTTGCTGAGCGCAAACACCGTCACCTAATAGAAACAGTTGTTGCGCTCCTCCATGATTCCACCTTACCTGTTTCCTTTTGGGTTGATGCCCTTGCTACTGCCAACTACCTCATAAATCGCATGCCCACTCACACTCTCTCCAACTCCACTCCATATGCCCGTCTCTACAATCATCCACCCGACTATATCCATCTCCGCCCGTTTGGGTGTCTAGTTTATCCCTGGTTGCGTCCGCACACTCAACATAAACTTCAACCTCGGTCCACCCCTTGTGTCTTTCTAGGCTATCATCCCACTATCAAAGGTTACAAATGTTTCGATCCTGTATCTCAGAAAACATATGTTTCCCGTCATGTTCGTTTTGTGGAGGAACAATTTCCTTACACAAGTCTTTCCTCTACTCCATACTCCCCCAATCCACTTGGCGTTGTGCCATTATTTCCGTCCTTTTCTCACGCTCATGCTCCGGCTCACTCGGCACCTAACCCGGTACCCCACTACACCACTACCCACCCGAAACCCCAAACCTCCCACCCGAACACCCAGCCGACTGCCACACAACCCACCACTTCCCTACATCATACTCCTAACACACATACAGCCACCCCATCCACCGCTGCACATCCCAGCTCCCACGGCAGCCCCACCCAACCCCCGCCCACGCATCATACAACTCCACCACCCCTTCCTAATCACCCTCCACTCAACACTCATCCTATGACAACCCGAGCCAAGGCCGGTACCTTCAAACCCAAAGCCTACCACACTCAAATACCCTTTGATGCACATCCCACAACTGAGCCTACTACCTACAACCAAGCCTCCAAAAATAGTTTCTGGTGCCAAGCTATGGATGAGGAATTTCAGGCTCTGAATGAACAACGTACATGGGATTTGGTACCTCTGCCTAGTAACCGAAAGTCTATTGGGTGCAAATGGGTGTTTCGCATCAAACGAAATTCAGATGGATCTCTTTCTCGCTATAAAGCACGTCTGGTTGCAAAAGGGTATCATCAGGAGTATGGTGTGGATTATAAGGAGACCTTCAGCCCTGTTGTTAAGCAACAGACTATTCGTCTGGTCTTGTCTCTTGCTCTTCACTATGATTGGTCGCTTCATCAGCTAGACGTCAGCAATGCCTTTCTTCATGGTCATCTTGAGGAAGAAATCTATATGGTTCAGCCACCGGGATATGTTAATCCCAACCGTCCTCACTATGTTTGCAAGCTTCGCAAATCACTGTATGGCCTGAAACAGGCCCCTCGTGCCTGGTACACACGTCTCTCTACTTTTCTGCAGGGTCTTGGTTTTCGCACCTACCATCATGACAACAGCCTCTTCACCCTTCACTGTTCTCGAGGGACAGTCATCATTCTTATCTATGTGGATGATATTGTTATTACAGGCAGCTCGTCATCACTCATCACTGAAATTACTGAAGCTATGCATCGTGACTTCAAACTTAAGGACCTCGGTCCTCTGGAGTTCTTTCTTGGCCTCGAACTCATCCGCAAATCGGGAACCATATTGATGCATCAGACAAAATATACCCTTGAACTTCTAAATCGGGCTGGAATGACAGACTGCAAACCCGCGGTCACTCCCATGGCAGTCCGCCAATCCCCAGGGCCGAATACTCCCTTTGCCGATCCTACACTATATCGGAGCCTCGTCGGTGGACTTCATTATCTTGCTGTTACTCGTCCGGACATCCAATATGCAGTCAATCGAGTCTCCCAATCAATGCATGCTCCCACAGAACAACACTTTCAGGCCTTGAAACGCATTCTGCGCTATCTTCAAGGTACTCTTCACTGTGGAATTTTATTTCAAAAGGGCTCGTTTGATATATCTGTTTTTTCTGATTCGGATTGGGCTAACGACAAAGATGATCGAAAGTCCACTACTGGATATATTGTTATGATGGGACCGAATCTGATTTCCTGGTGCACCAAGAAGCAAACGCGAGTGTCCCGTTCCTCCACAGAAGCAGAATATCGTGCCATGGCTGCGGGTGTTGCTGAAGCCATGTGGTTACGATACCTTACGGATGCACTTGGCATTCCCCCGACGAAACCACAGATTTATTGTGACAATCAGTCCACTATTTGTGTTACCAAAAATCCAGTCCTTCATGATCGTATGAAGCATGTTGGGTCTGACTGTCACTTTGTTCGCGATGAGGTACTTGCAGGAGCGATGGCCACGCACTATGTCCCATCTACTGATCAGCTTGCTGATATTCTCACCAAGCCTCTTCCGTTACAGCCTTTTCAGTCTCTCTGCTCCAAGCTGCCCCTCGTTACCGCTGATCAGCTTGCGGGGGAATAATAGACTACATATATAATTATTAAATACATCTGGGTTATTCTGTAATTAGTTATTCTTCAGTTCTCTATATATAGAGCTGTAACCCCTTCAATATTAATGAGATCAATTAATTATTAAATCTGTATCACTCAACATAGCCACAAATTGTTCACCTGATCAAAAACAAAGAATCATATCTTAAATAGATTAGTTGACATATAAATAGGCTCGTAAAGTGAATAATGAATACTATAATTTATTACCAAGAATGAGACATTTCCTAACTATTAACAATTACTATTATGAACTCACTATTAATCATTACTTGAATTACTTGTGGTGCAAAAATAAAAATGATCATATTCATTTAGGAAATTATAAATAATGATAATATTAAAACCAACCAACATAAAAGGTCTTTCCTCATATTTAAGAAATTAAACCAGTTCAAACTTGATACCAACTAGTTAATAGAGATTTATTAATATGCTAGAACCACATATAGTAGAAGAAGCCAAATAAACTGTAAGTAAATCCAATGAAAAGTGTATTAAAAATTTTTGAAATGTGAGAAATCATACAATCACAAAAACAATGTATAACTTTTATTATTAAGTGCAAAAGCCTAAATTTCCCCCCACTCAAATTGTCTGTGTATTGGACTCTAAATTATTGGATCAATTTTCTCAGAATATATCAAGTACATAAGTAAAAAAAATATATGAGAAAATAAGCAGTTGATTGTGCGAGTAATCTATTAGCTTAGAAGGTAATGTAAGAGGTCCCCAAATGAAAGGATGAAAAAACTTTTCATTATATTTTCTATTTCAAAAGTCATAAATGTTCCTCAAGAATCTATTTTCTCATAAAATTTTACCTTCGTTTGTCTAAAAAATTTCAGGATTGCTCATCAGTTCAAGAAAACATGTTTCATAGAATAGCAGAGTTTGTTATCCTGGCAACTTACATTTGTCAAGAGTTAAAAATATATCAAAATCAAGAACATTGAAGGAAAACAGAAAACTACTGCATGGCAATAAGCAAACAAAAATCTTAAATATTTATGGCCAAAAATTAAAATTAAAAAGTAAATTTCAAGACAGTATAAAAATATGATATCAATATTCTCGAGAAATTGAACCAATTTAGATTGGTATTTGTACTACTATGTGATGAAGTGCTAGTACACCAAAAAGAAAGAGTTATTTCATCAAAAAAAATGGGATAAGAAAAAAAAAAAAGAAAAAAAAGGGGGGCTTAAATTGAAATGCTTACCGATAAATATATAAAGAATAAAGAAATAGAAAGAAATTAATGTATCTCCTGACAAATACAAAATTCAAGAAACATCAAACAGTAAGAAGTCATAAAATGGCATGCAAACAACTAATATGAACTTCAAATCAATGAGAGCAATTAAACTAACTTATTCACATATAAAAAGGCAGGAGACTCTTTGTATGGACCATTACCGTTTCAATAGTCTTAATATAAAAGATTCATAATTTTTTTTAAAAGAAGATGAAAAACTTAACCAATACAACGACAAAAAAAAAACAAAAAACTTTTCGAGCAACACAGGATCAACTTAGAGTAAAAAAGAATATCAGTTCAATTTTGCAAAGAATTTAGTGGTAAGAGAGACCTAAACTACCATGGAAGAAAAGAGAGAAATGTAGGAGTAACTACAAAATTGAAGCAACTGAAGTAGTGTTTGAGACTAAAGAAGTAGTTGAAAATTATTGTTTGGGACTGTCAATCCACGTGTATGCACTTCTAGATACACGTGACTGCTTTTTTATCAACTGTATTAGGACAGCTGCTATCCACACTCAATTTCGGAAGCTAATTTCACTATTGACAGTACAATTAATGCTTCTTTTAGTACAACAATTTAGTGCAACATTCTTCCTCAATTTCATGGCTTATACTTCCTCCGTCCCATTTTATCCGTCCTAAATTAGGATGACACAGTTATTAAGAAAACAATGATTTATAATGTAACTTTACCATTTTGCCCCTCTTAATTGTGTTTTGTTGTTAGTTTCAATATTGATAGATGACTAATACCAAAGCACCATTTATATTTTAAATGGTGTATTTTTAATGGTACTCCTCTTTGCAACATTTTTCAAGAATGCTAATAACAGGGAGTAATCAATTATACTAAGGGTATAATGGGAAAAAAAAAAATTCTTGTCTTGATAAGTAAAATAAGACAAGTAAAATGAGACATCAAATTAAGAAATTTGGGACGGATAAAATGGAACGGAGGGAATATAATTGAGGAATTTTGTTATAATTAATAGATTATTATTACATTTTTTAATTAAGTGTATGTAATCTAACTAAGTCTAACGAAGATATAAAAATAGCTTAGTCATGTGAAATTCTCTAAATTAAGAAGCATTGTCTTGTTACAAATGGTAATCCCTTTTGTCAAACGGTATATATGACATTAAAATACGAAAAAAAAGAGTCTAGGGGATAATAGGACCCCCGCAAAGTTCAGTATGCTCAACTGGAAATTCGATCAAAGTTTAAATATTTTCATGGGTATTATCCCTTTTCTTTACACATATAAATATTTAAAATGAGAAGAAAATTTATTTAATGTTTAAAAATGTTTAAAAAAACCATAAAAAAGATAAATAGCATTCGAGATATCTAAGACATGCCACATAGGATGTGTTAAATTCTTCTTTATATATATATATATAAACCTAATGTATACTTCTCTTTCATTTCTATAAATCAATTTTCCGAAAACCTATTCAAACTTGAAATTCTTGTAAAACAAAACACATCGTAAGATTTCATTTCTTTTCTTGTTAGTTGCTATTATTTCTATTTTATGCATATTTTTTATCGATTAAATAAAAAATTGAACCGTTAAAGACTAAAAATTAATAAATTAGAATCCATTAAAAATATTTTATTAATTTAATTATTAATTTAACATATATAAAAATGGGTCAAAATCATTTTCCCTCCCCAACTTTATCTTAAAAATCAAACTCCCCCTCAACTTTGAACAATAATCATACTCCCCCCTTTATCCTAGTTGACTTTTTAAAATTTCTATTTTACCTTTTATCATTAACTTTTTTTTTAACTTCTTTAAAATCATCATATTTTCATTTGAAAAAAATTCATATAACGAAATTTTCATTAAAACATAAACATTATTTATATAACAAAATGCTCATAAAAAAACATAAACATTATCTTCTAGGAAAAAAAAAAAGTAAGAAATACTGATTAAGTATATAAGCTAATGATGATCTTTATGAAGTAAATTAGCATAATAAGAATATTAGTTTTATTAATAATAATCAAAACTATAATATTTATTTTACAAGTGAAAATAATAAGTAATACTAATTTTATAAACATATTTCAATGCAGAAAATACAAACAATAAATGAAAGAGATAAGCCTCTAGTACCACCCCGAACTATGATCAAAGTTGTTACGACACACTCCAACTTCACAGGGCTCCTATTATCCCCTAACCTCAAATTTAGCGTATTTTTTTTGCTAGTGTGACATCTTTATTACATAAAATAGAGCCCACATCAAAGGTGTCATGCCATCTAAAATGATTGTAAAAGATATCACGTTAGCTAAAAAGATTGATAAAAATATGCTAAAATTTAGTTTAAGGGGTAATAGGACCCCAGTGAAGTTGACGTGTGTCCTAGCAAATTTGATCATAATTCGGGGGTACAAATGTTTTTCTCGAATAAAAATAAGGTCAAATTTTAAAGATTATATTTATTTATATAAATTATAAAATATGTAATACTCTATTAATGACAATCACAACTTATTTACTGATATAGACAATAGATAATATCGTTTCCTATCACTTGATCCTCATACTAAAAATAGATGTTTTAATTTATTTGCTCAATTTGTGAAATCAAAAGAATTGTATTATGTTTTTCCTACCATTTAGTGTTAAATAACTATATAAAGTAACAGTATAGACAAATTTAAAGTTTCAAATTATCATTAATAAGGTTAATTTAGCAAAATATACCTCTACGTAAAATTTTCTTAAGGATTGTGTTATATCAATAAAAAGTTAAGTAATACGAAATGAATTTAGTAAGAGAGAGATAAAACACAAAAATATATGCACATGCATGTACATACATATGTATATATACACACTTAGGGGTGGGTTGTTTGGAAACAAGTTATTCCGGAATTAGTTATTACAAAATAAGTTGTACTAACATGTATGTGTGATAACTTATCTCATCACTGTGGTATAAATGATGCGACAAATAATTTTGAGACTACCTAATACATCTAATTAAACGCAGGATAAATAATCATGAACTTTATCTCTGAATTATTATAATTATACCTCACACCAAACGACTCTTTAATACATATAATACTAAAAAAATGATCTTAAAAAATAACATTGAATTTTGTAATAAATTTATAAAAAGTATTAATTTGCTTATAAAGTTAATAAACTTAAATAAAATGCTACAAATATCCATGTTAAAAAAATATTCATTACATATAATATAAAAAGATATTACATAAATATAAGATTAAAATTACAAGGACAAAATGGACATTGCAAAAGATAAAGGGGGGAATATGATTATTGTTTAATGTTGAGGGGGGAGTTTGATTTTTTAATCAAAGTTGGGGGTGAAAATAATTTTCACCCTTTGCTTATTAAATTATGTTGTTGCTTCATTTGCATCTACTCTTTTTTATTTAAAGTAGCTTAGACTCTTCTTCAATGAGCTAATATCTCCTGTGACCAAAAAACATCTAAAACTGATCATTGCTCAAAATGTAAAGTGTTGGGCCCGTGCTCAAGCACGGGTCATGCCCATCTAGTAATAAGAGAAGTAAGAAATTAAACTCTAATTTATTTATTTTTTAATTTTAGATTCTAAGCCTCTTCGTTTTCTGTCTCCCTCTCTCTTTCTTGCAAAACACAAAAAAAATTGTAAATTTCAGTAAAAGTAAGCCAAGATACTTCCTCTTTACTTATTTCAAAATATTTTTTCACTTTTAACATATTAAGAAAAGACAGTTATTTTTTATGTTTACTATTAACTTTAATTAATTATCTCAAATTTATTTTTCAAGACATAATACTAAGCATTAATTAATAATTTTTCTCAGTAGACCGTGAACTTACCAGGAGGTTTGGGCCACAGGCGATAAAAGAGTTTTAAAATGAGGTGTAAGTGACACAAATCTTAATTATTAGTTGGAGGTGACAATTACTTTATTATGGATTAAGAAAGTTGGGAAAGTTTGAAAATAACCCACAAGTTTTTAAATTTACACTTTGATCCTAATGTATACCTAAAATAATGGGAAACAGAGGAAAAAAAGTGTCTTTCTCTCTCTTCTCATCTATTGTTGTTTTCTCTCTCTTAGCGATTTTTGTTGTTCATTGTTTCTGTTTCTGCTGCTTTATTCATCATCTTCTGCTTCATTATCATCATCTTCTAATTCATTATCATCTTCATCTTCTTCTTGTCGATCATTTCTTGTTGTTGTTGTTGTTGGTACAACGCTACTGCTGTGATCTGATCAATTTCTTAGGTCAAATTTTGTTTACTACATCACTTTCCACTTTGGCATTACTTTATATGTGACTTTGAAAGTAAAATTATGATTTTATTCGTATTTGTCATCTGGGTACACTTCTGTTTTTTCAACAATGGATAGAACCCGATCATGAATCCAGCATAAGTGCCCATAATTTAAACAGATCAATCATCTGGTACATCAGATGAGTAATCTGTTGCATCAGAAGATTTATCTGTTGCATCAGACTGTTTATCTGTTGCATCAGACGTATTATCTGTTGCATCAGGATGTTTATCTATTGCACCCGACTAATTATCTGTTGCAAAGAATGATTAATCTGTTTGGAACAACACAAATCAGTCACTGAACCCAACAGATAACCAATATATTTCAACTCTTGCTATTGCTACTGGATTAAAAATTATTCCTTACGTCCAATTACCCGTCCCTAATTTTCTAATTCGATTTCTCATTTTACTTGTCTTTTTTATTAGTCAAGATTTTTTTAAAAAAAATCTATGTTTTACCCTTTGCATTAATCACTTTTTCTTCAAATTAAAGTGAAAACATCATTTAATAGGGGGACTATACACCGACCGACGTTTAAAGCTTTCTTCTCTTATGAAATTTCGATTGAATAGCAAACAATGGTTATTTCAAACACGTCTACTGTCCCACCAATTGATCAGTGGGTTACGGTAAACTAGACATGTTATTAATTATTTTTCTTAATCAATGTGGCATCGGAGGGAGTACAAATTAAAACGTTAGAGCCAAGCAAAACAACAAACTAGTCATCTGTTGCAACAAACTATTTATCTGTTGCATCAGACTTCTTATCTGTTGCAACATGAGTAGTCTGTTTTGAACAACACATCAACCCCTACCACAAACCCAATAGATAAATCTTGTTATTTCTATTGGATTCTAAATTATTCCTTTTTACGTCGAATCGTCGACATGTTTGTTGAGAAGATAATAGACAGAATAAAAATTAAATATGGATTAAAACGTCAAAGATCAAACATAATTTATTTATTAAACAAAAATAAATAAAAATACATATAATATACTAAAATAAAAATAATAATCTAATTATTATTATTATTATCGTCATCATCATTGCCAGGCGGCCAATCTTCAATCGGAAGTAGCAAAGACCTCCTCAGTCTGCATATCTCACGGAGCATTCTTGCTCTAACTCCTCCCAGTTCCCATTGCAGTTCACGAACTTGATTCCAAAGTTCATTCACGGCGTCCTGCAGAAAAGCAATGTCCCCCACTGGGTCAGCCATAATCTTATCTTCTAGAGTGTAGTATGAAAGACGAGATGTAATAAATAAATAAAGTGTAGTTGAATGAACGATTGAGTAAGGAGGGACCTATTTATAGAGGATTGAATTTGAATGAGAGGCAAAAAGGCGCGACTATTCACCTCCATACATTAATTACATTTTTTATTAAATTAAGAAAAAAAATATTGTGATATAAGTCATGACTTTTCAGATTATTATTATTAATTAGTTCTTTCGAAGAACCGTTTTTATTGAGTTGTGGCAACAGATACTATATCTGTTGCATCAGCTAACACATCTATGACAACAGATATATTATCTGTTGCAACAAATATAAAATATGTTGCATCAGATAACCTATCTGTTGCGACATATAATCTAATTGTTCACCTCCATTTATTAATTACATTTTTGATTAATGTGAAAAGTAATGACTTAATTAAATTAAGAAATATTGTGATAAGTCATGACTTTTCAGATTATTATTATTAATTAGTTCTTTTCAAGAGCCGTTTTTATTGAGTTGTGACGACAGATTCGATATAGGTTGAATCAGATAAATCATCTGTGACAACAGATATGTCATCTGTTGCAACAATAGTGAACCTGTTGCATCAGATAATTTATTTGTTGCAACATATAATCTACTATTTTTTTAAAAAATAACTATCATCATATCATTAATCCAAATTTGCTTACTTTTTTATTTTATAAATAAAAAAAAATATCTTTTTAAATTCCTTAATAAAATAATAACCATTTTATTATATAATAAATAATTTTAAAAAATAAATTCAAAAGAAAAATATATTCTTTCTGTTAGATAACTTGCAACATACTAGCAATCTTTTGCAACAAATGTATATATCTATTTGATTTCTGCAACAGGTTGATTAATTATCGTAACAGATATCTCCAATTATTTGACAATATAAACAGATGTGTTATCTGTTTCAACTAGCTAGTCATCTGTTTATTCAATTTAAGCCATAGATGGGCTAGGAAGAATAAGGTGCGTGCAGATGGATCCACTATCATATATGTGGGAGTTAAGTATGTATTACTGATAAGGTCACCGGGACAACACACACAAAGTATAATGTTTTTGTGAATGCAGTTTTTAATCGATTAGGATTGATCATTCAAACAAGATCCTGCATTGTACCATTAAGTTTGATGGGTTCGAAATTGATAAGGTTGAGGACCTCATGAAGATGGTGCAGATACCCTGTTACGAATTGCTGACGGTTATTGCTCGTGTTTATGCGTGTCAAGTTTTGAGAAGGCATCAATATTTGTCGTCACTGCAGAGAACTAATAGCGATTGGACTTAACTTTTAAGTGTGCATTGGACCCTTAAAGGGCCCTCGAAGCCTCACACTGCATCAAACAAGAATGGAAAACCAATAGAAATTCCCCTAGTCAAAATTTATATGGTTGGGTTGCTCGCTCGGGGTGATGATTATATGCCAGAAGGTGTGGTAGGAGAATACCTTCGAGGGAAAATAGGTGGTTGATGGAAGACTATATCATGTGAGAGCTAATTGAAGAAGCGACATAGGGTAGAAAGTAACTTCTAACGAATCTGGCCGATGAAATTATCTTAACAGATGCGAAATCTAAATCAAGTGCAAATATAAAAGTGTATCCGGTAATGTAATTATCTTGCCTTAGCATGCTTTCAACATTTCTTGGAGAAGATTAGATGTTTGCTGTAGTATGTGAATCCCGATAATTTTCAAGCTTGCCTCCAGCTTGTTGATTCTGTATTTAAGCTGGTTGTTGCCGTCTTCAAAGTTGGTAAGGAGTTTCTCATCTCTTGTGAGCTCGATCAGGAATTCTACCTTCAAAGTTGTGGAATTCTAGAAGCCCTTCAGAACACGTTCTTCAGAATCCTTAAAGGATACATGTTAGGTCGATGTGTTTGTTTTAGGTCAAAATGTATTGATGCACGTTGAAGATGTGGTCCCAATAGTTGAACATTACACTTTTATCGAGCGTTGCTCCATGAATCTTGCTCAACCAATTTGATAAATTAGTAAGCATGGAGTTACGTAGCGCGTGATCTAAATCGGCTCTACCAAGCCTATCAAACATTACGTAACTCCGAGCTCATTACCCTATTAAAAAAATATGCCAGAGTTAGTGCACAAATCAAACAATCTCAATCTGTTGATGTCTTCTGAAGAATTGCTCCCAGACAAGCATGTCTGGCGACGGTGTAGACTTTTCCATAACAAATATCTTGTTGTCTATATTGGAGAAGAGCGATTAGCAGAAAGGATGAGAGATTGAGCTCGTTCGATTTGTGCACTAACTCGGTCATATTTTTTTGATAGGGTAATAAGCTTGGAGTTACGTAATGTTTGATAGGCTTGGTAGAGACGGTTTAGATCATACGCTACGTAACTCCATGCTTACTAATTTATCAAATTGGTTGAGCAAGATGCATTGAGCAACGCTCGATAAAAGTGTGTTGTTCATTTGTTAGGACCACATCTTCAACCTACATCAACACATTTTGACCTAAAAAAAACACAGTGACCCTCCATGTATCCTTTAAGGCTTCTGAAGAAAGTGTTCTGAAGGACTTCTAGAATTCCACAACTTTGAAGGTGGTGTCCCTGATCGAGCTCACAAGAGATGAGCAACTCCTTACCAACTTCGAAGACGGCAACGACCAACTTGAATACAGAATCAGCAAGCTGGAGGCAAGCTTGAAAATTACCGGGATTCACATACTACAACAAACATCTGATCTTCTCTAAGGAATGTTGAAAGAATGTTAAGGCAAGAAACACAATCAATTATAACCATATTGCTAAGGAAACAATGATACTCTATTTGTCTTTCAATCTCGTTTGTGGTTCCGATCAGGTCAACGGTAGTGGACCTGATCAGAAACACAAACAAGAAGGCATAGGATGAAATTTAAAATTCAGAAATTGCCGCCTTCAGTTAGATTCCTTATTTTAACTACAATTGCTGTTGGCATAAGTTTTCTAGACTTTCTGTACATCATTTCAACCCTCGATGCCCGTGAGGCTTCTTTGTTGGTCTTCTTCTATTTTCTATCTAGGTGATAATCCCGACCACGCAGCTCCCTAGCAAAGTGTCCATCTGCATTATTTTTTTCAGATAGACAACAGACGAAATTACATTACCGGATACACTTTCAGATTTGCACTTGATTCAAATTTTGCATCTGTTAAGATAATTCCATCGGCCATTTTCGCTAGAAGTTACTTTCTACCTTATGTCTCTTCTTCAATTAGCTCTCAGATAATATAGTCTTCCATCAACCACCCATTTCCCCTGAAGTCATTCTCCTACCACACCTCCTGGTGTATAATCATCACCCCGAGCGAGCAACCCAACCATATAAATTTAGGCTAGGGCAATAACTATATTGGTTTTTCGTTCTTGTTAGATGCAGTGTTAAGATTCGAAGGCCCTCTAAGGGTCCAATGCACCCTAAAAGTTAGTCCAATCGCTATTGAATCTCTTTACAATGATACCAAAACTAGATCCCTTCACAATGCTTGACAAATAAACATGAGCAACGAACGACATTAAATCTTAACAGGGTATCAGAACCATATTCATGGTTCTTCAGCCTTATCAATTTGAACCTACCAAACTTAACTGTAAAAATTCCAGACATCTTGTTTGAACAATATGTGACTAATCAGTAAAAACAACATTCACAAAATTAGTGCACTCTATGTGTGTTTCTATGATAACATTATCAGTAATACATACCTCACATATGAAGTGGTTCCATCTGCAAGCAGCTTATTCCTCCGAACCCATCTTTACTGCATCCTCTTGCGATGGTCCGACAAAAGTTAATCAACTGTCAGTTCCTTATATCTACAAAGAAGAAGAAAAAAATTGATGTCACAAACAGAACATTATCCATCTGTTGCAACAGATGTGGAGTCTGATGTAATACATCAAACCAACCTTTCCGGTGGTTTGATTTGTTCCAACAGTTTTTCCATCTGTTGCAACATCAACAACAGTATAAACATCAACAACCAAGAAACAACAACATTTTTTCCAACAACATCATCAATAACAAAGAAGCAACATCCTTTGTTCCAGAACCATCAACAATACCACACCACAAGTTCCAACAACGCCAACCCCACCAACAACATCAATAATTACATCAACAATAAAAACAAACAAAATACATACAAAAAAAATAATACTGCCAACAAAGCTTTTAAACTTCTTCCAACAGATGACGTTTTTTACATATTGTAATAAAAATTCTCAGTTTGTTTATTCAACACTTAAAAGTTTCTTCAAATTTTTTAAATAAATATGATATGGGTAAATAGTAATTAAGTAAAAAAATAGATGTAAATAACTTGCAAAGAAGAAGACGAGAATGAAAGAGCAATAATGAACCATACCTTAATATAAAAAAGGGGATCAAAACAACAATTTCAGTCGAGGAAAGATATGGATCGGTTTAGATCCGAAAAGATCTGTATGAGAAGAGAAGAGAAAAGAGAGAAAAAAAGGCTGTGACCCTAAAAAGGAGAGAAAGAAAAAGATGAGAGTTGAATAAAATAAACGTGGAGGTTTTCAATATTCATTAATTAATATTCATTAATTTCATTAATAATTTGAGGGGCACGAGGAAGACTAAGACTAGTGACATTGAAAAGACAAGACAAGACTGCTCAATGAACTCACTTTTGAGATATCCAAGAAATATCTTTTACCGCCTTTAGTAGTTAGTACTCCTACTTAATATTATCTACTCGGACCAAAAGTTTGCTTTAAAATTAAAAGAGAAAAAAAGATTTTCAAACAGATATGTCATCTGTTACAACATATATAAATATCTGTTTAGAAATCCGAACAACTAAGTCATCTGTTACAACAGATATCAATATCTGTTTAAAATCCCAACAACTCAGTCATCTGTGACAATAGATGAAAATGTTCATTTGATAATTAATTAAATCAGATATGTCATCTGTTACAACAGATATAAATATCTGTTTGAAAATTTCCAACAGCTCAGTCATCTATCACAACAAATGCAAATATCTATTTGATAATTAAATCAGATATGTCATCTGTTATAATAGATATGAATATCTGTTTGAAAATTTTCAACAACTCAGTCATTTGTTGCAACATATTTCATTGCAATTAATTTAGGTGGAACTAGGGATGAATGAATGAGCTCGTAGGGTCAACTACAAATCTAATCAAGTCTTTGCAATTGCATGGCGTTGGTATTGCGTTCATCCCGATCTGAGTCGTCGATCGATCACTCTGAGTTGAAATGAGTTCTCATCAACTCAATGTTAGGATAATTATAGTACCTAAGTTGATTTATGTGGAACTAGGGATGAATGAATAAGCTCGCAGGGTCAACTAAAAATCCAATCAAGTCTTTGCAATTGCATGGCGTTGGTATTACATTCATCCTGACCCGAGTCGTTGATCGATCACTCTGAGTTGAAATGAGTTCTCATCAAGTCAATGTTAGGATAGTGATAGTACCTAAGTTGATTTAGGTGGAACTAGGAATGAATGAATTAGCTCACAGGGTAAACTACAAATCCAATCAAGTTTTTGCAATTGCATGGCATTGGTATTGCGTTATCCCGACCCGAGTTGTCGATCGATCACTTTGAGTTGAAATGAATTTTCATCAACTCAATGTTAGGATAGTGATAGTACCTAAGTTGATTTAGGTAGAAATAAGGATGAATGAATGAGCTCGCAGGGTCAACTACAAATCTAATTGAGTCTTTGCAATTGCATGGCGTTGGTATTGCATTCATCTCGACCCTAGTCATCAATCGATCACTCTGAGTTGAAATGAGTTCTCATCAACTCAATGTTAGGATAGTGATAGTACCTAATTTGATTTAGGTGATACTAGAGATGAATGAATGAGCTCGCAGGGTCAACTATAAATCCAATCAAGTCTTTGCAATTACATGGCGTTGGTATTGCGTTCATCTCGACCCGAGTCGTTGATCGATCACTCTAATTTGAAATGAGTTCTCATCAACTCAATGTTTTAAAAACTATATCTTTTAAAAATTTTAAAATTAATTAAGATCAATTCGAACCAAATTAGCAATTTCAAAACTTGTCATTCTTTTCAAAAATTACAAATCAACCCATACAAATCATCCATTTGCGCGAAAAACTTTTCATTTCAAATCTTAAGTTCTCACTCTTCTCTCTCTCTCTCTCTCTTTCTCTCTCTTGGGGTCTCCTCTCTCTCTCAACTATACAAACAACAACTACTCAACATATTGCTCAACCCTTCAAAACAGGTAGATTTTCTTCCCATTTACGACTACATATAGTTATTTTTTTGACTTTATTCCCGCTTGTATCCATTAGTTTCTCTGTCTTCGTAGGTAATAGAGTTCGATCTATATTTGTTCTTTATTCTAAAAAATAGGGCTTTTTAGTTAATGATGAAAAAAAGCTTTTAGTTGTATTATCTTCGAGAATGAGTTAACAATTTTGAGTTTTGATGCTAAAAAAGTAGGAAGCACCCGAGAAAATCCTAGTTTTTCTCTCAGTGTTTTGTTGACTGTAGTGGTATTGTTGGATGGTGTTTGTGGTGTTGTTGGTGGCTGTTTTTGGTGGTGTTGGTATTTGTGTTTTTTGGCAGTGGTGTCGGTGGCCTTGGTGTTGGTATTAGTGGCATTGGTGGTGGTCTTGGTGGCATTGGTTGTGGTGGTGGTGGTCCATCTGTTGCAACGGGTAGAAGATCTGTTTGGAGATATTAAATGGGTCTTCAAACAGATTCCCCATCTGTTCCAACTGATGGGTTATCCCTTGGAGTATTTTCTTGTAATGTGGCATAGAATAATTTATTGAAATTTATCCATCTGTTGCAACAGGTGGAATATCTGTTGGGAGATATTAAATAGGTCTTCAAACAGATTCAGGTTCCTCATCTGTTTCGACTGATGGGTTGTCCGTTGTAGTATTTTTTTATTGTTATGTGGCGTAGAATAATTTATTAAAATTTGTGTCACCTTTTTTAAAAAAATTATGCAGACATCAAATGCAATGTATTTTTTGTTTTTTCTATTATTTGTAGTTAAAAGATGTCTTCCAAAAAAAAAAGAAACTGAAAGTGGAGAAAGTAGATCAACTTCTGATCACCAAACAAAAAAAGCTAGAGTACAGATAGATTTGGAGGAACTTCCAGAACAATCTCAGTCAGGGCAAAATGAATCCGAGGAAAGTTATAACTCCTCCTCACCAATGGGACGTGAAATAATATCAAAATTCCAGCATTATTCTGTCAAAACCATTAGTATTGACAAGTTTCGAGTTGCGATGCCGATGCATAGCCCTAAAGCAGTATTTGGTGATCTTGTACTTAAATGTCAGTTGGAGAAACCTTTTGACGAACTTAGGAGTATTATGAGAAAGGAAAACATAGATGGACTTTTTAAGAAAAGCTGCTTTGCATACTTTCTTGAGCTGTTTGGGCCCCGCCCTCTTCGTTTCCCAATGATCATGGTATATGGCCTTCTCAAGCGCAGGATCAAGTATGCGTGGGATGATGGAGGTCCGAAGGACGGCGAAAAAAATATGGATGAAGTCTAGATCAACTACTGTGGCATGCCGGTTTGTTTTGGATTGAAAGAGTTTGCCATAGTGACGGGCTTGAGATGCGATCGTCCAGAAGAACCTCCCATCAAGATAACACCCCACAACGGGTCTAACAAACGCAAGGTAAAAAAATATGGGTTGTTAGGCATTGTTGGACCTAGATATAGAGTGAAGGATTTGATGGCGGATCTCAAGAATAAAGACATACCAAAGCACTACAGGGAGAAATTGTGCTTAGTTTGTTTTTTCCATTCCGTTTTATTGTCAAGAGACGTCAGTAAAGTTATAGATCATGATTCGGCGCTTGCTGATGATTTTGGGAAATTCAACAATTATCCCTGGGGATACGACAACTACTACTTGACTGTCAAATATTTACTGAAAAAGCTAAAGCCAAAGATGACCACATTATATGGCTTTCCTAGGGCTTTCATGGTAAAATTGATTACTATTTTTACTCATTCATTAATTTATATTGAATATACTTGTGACTTTTTTTTTGCTTGCTTCCTGTTTACAATTTTTAGGCTTGGGCATGTGAAGCCATTCCTCCCCTCTGAAAGCATTTCAAGGATTACCCGAATAAGATTTCTCATCCAAAAATCCTTAGGTGGTTGGCTGCAGCAGAGAGCAGCAAAAAAAAATATTAATGAGGCTGATCTCTTTTACCCTCCGGATGATGCAGTACGTCTTCTTTCAACTAAAATAATTTACCTCAAAGAAAGATATTAAAATAGATGTTCCATCTATTGCGACAGATGGGTCGTCTGTTGCAACAGATTACCCGTCAACTGCAACTGGTGCAACAGATGGGTAATCTGTTGTGACAGACGAACCATATTTTGCAATAAATTAACTATATGTTGCTCTGGTTCTCTGAACTCTACTCAACAGATTACCCATCTACTGCAAATTATGCAATAGATGGGTAATCTGATGCAATATATTATCAATCTATTTCAACATACAGATCAGCTGTTGCGGTAGCTAGATCATCTGTTGCATAAGTTGGCTATGTTAACATCTATATAACCCGAGCCCCATGTAACCCAACTGACTAAAAATTATTATTATATGATTTAAATTCCTCCTGTTTTTTTATAGGTTGTGCATCCTTGGATCGTGCCTACCATTGATGAGCTGGGGATGACTTTTTTTTCTTACTCTGGACTTTGTTGATACAAAAGAAGACCCAACGTTGGAGTTAATAAAGAAGGAATTGGATGGAGCAACATCCATAAGAAGAGCATTTAGGCAAGATCAGCCTACTATTGAAGCTCTTCACGACCAACCTCAAACTGCAACAAATCTGGGTGCTTCTTCTGGGGGTGTTGCTGGTGGAGTTGTTTGTGATGGTGGAAGCCATTCTGTTGTTGCTTCTACTGCCAGTCGTTATTATGAGCATGTTGGTTCTCAGCAAAAAATAAATATGTTTGAAAATACCTCTTGCACAGGTCCTCCCTCTCACCCTTACACTGGTCCTCCCACCCTTATAGTGGTCCCTCTCACCCCTCCTCACCCTCATGTTCTCATTATAAATGCAAAGTGTACAAGGAAAAAGAGGATAAACTCCTTGAATATCTAGAGTCTATTGATGAAGCTACCGAGGAGGTAAAATCCAGGAGGGGTGTCATACCATCCAATGAAGTGAGGGAGCCATGCACTCCTACAGTGGAGATTAGGAGGAAAAGAAGAAAAAATAGAAAAATTCTCTCCGTTCCCCACTCCAATAGTTATTGAAGTTCAAGGGACATCGAAGAAGGTGGACATATTCGCGGTGCTTGGCAAGGAGAAGAAGAAGGAACTGGAAGAATTCATCAAGATGAAGGTTCAAAAAGAATACACCATGCATTCATTTGCCGCCAAAGACTTCTGGAATATGACAAATATGTGCGTGTGGTAAGAGGACAAGGTAAGTTTACTTTTGATAACCTACCCTTTCAATATACTCCATGAAGAAGAATCTACGCAGCAGATGTGTAATATGTTGCAAAAACTTGGTATTCTATTGCAAAATAATACACATTTGTTGCATAAGTTGCGTTGGCTGGGTAATTTATGAACTGATTCAGAGAACCCTCTGCATCGAATTCTTTCAACTGTGTTTTTATTCTTTACAGTTACTAACCTATTTAAAAATTGTCTTCTTATACCACAGTATGTTGATGAAATTCTCTGCCTCATAAGGGGCAGGCAATTAGCGTACCCGGATGCTTATGATGCTGTCGATAGGATAATGGACCTCAACTTCTACAAAAATTTCAAGGATAGGTACGCTAAACTCTGTAAGATAGCTGATTCTAGTGACCCAGGATTTGATCAGTTAGTTTTTACGTTCCAATGGGATGAAGAAGCGATTAAATATGTTAGAGGGAAGAGGCCATATCCACACGGCAAGAGCTGGACCAAGGCAAAGAGAATCCTTGCAGTCATGAACGTGGATGTCATACATTTTCTCACTGTTGAGATACTACTATACGAGGGAAAGATTAAGGTTTATGACTGCAACTTACCTGTCTTCAGCGAGAAGATATTTTTAACCCACATGTAACCACTCTTGAAGTTATAGACCAAGTTGTTGATGCAGAGTAAGCTGATGGATTATTTGTTGGATGAAGTCTTGGCGAAGGAATCATGGGATTTTGAAGGTCGAACTAAGAACATCCAGATCCCAAGAAATACAACGGTGTAGCGTGCGGGCCTTACTCACTTGCATACATCGAGTGTTTGCTGACCGGCACACAAATAACCGATGAGTGCGACACTGTTGTGCGAAAGATGCAATGGGTCTGGGCATATGGGGTACTAACTAAATGGTTGGAGCCCGTGTATAAAAAAACATGTACAAAGACAGATACGAACACGATAACAAATTTTCATTTGAAGCCAATTCACTTTACATGTAGTGGCAATAATTTTTATGTCTGGCCAAGTTAAATTTTTATAGTGCAATAGATTTTATATCTGTTGTAACAGATATAGTACCTGTTGTGACTAATTGATTATCTGTTGGAATAGGTTGGTCATGTGTTGCGTTATGCAAATGTTCCCAGTTTGTCTGTCGCAACAGATATACAATCTGTTGCAACATATAATCTATCTGTTCAACTAATCGGTAATCTGTTGGAGCAAATAAAAAAAGTAGGAAGACCTGTTATATAATTTCCAGCAGATGACCTACGTGTTGCATCTCATGTTGCAACATATGTCTAAATCTGTCTGATAAGATATGTCGTCTGTTGCAGCAGATGTATTATCTGTTGTGATATTTGAATCTAGTACTCCATTTCAATTAAAATGTTCAAAACTAAGAATTAATTATATTCATAGACAGAATAAAATAAATCGAAGCCTTCAGAAATTATATGAAATAACTCAACAAATAAATGAAATCTAAAAAAATCATTATGGGTACAAACGATCTACTCTACAAATAAATCAACAAGTTAAACCAAGGAGGATAGGTTATTACATTAACAGACTCAATCTATAAAGATCTAATCAATATGGATAAGTTGTTCTTCATCCGGTGCTACAGAATTCGGCTTTGGTCGTCGTGGATCTTTAATGTCGGTTGCATACGGCTTTTGATCTTTCGCTTCTCTGTATTTTCATAAAAGAGCAACATATCTTTTGCGGAGTAATCCGGCATCAAGTCCATCATTTGTTACTTGTCATCCATCGCTCAAATACTCGGCATAGGCGGCAACAAAAAGACCACAATCCCTACGTTATAAAAAAATAGATAATCCATATCTTGCAGTTCATGCAAGCATTGTGAAATTTGTGAAATGAAACTATATCATGCCACTTAAACTTACAGGCTACCAATGGTTTGTTTAGCAATTCAGTCAACATATTGTACATCAAATGGATTAGCCATTTTATCCTGGTATGCTTCAATCGTCGACCAATCAGTACGAACCTTTTGGTCCAAAAAGTCACTCATATCAAGGTAAGTAGGCAATATTTTGACCAGCTTTTGTATCTCAGACGACGACCCGAAACGTCTCCTTCGCGACATCGAGTCATAAACTCGAACGCGCCTCTCTTTAAGAACGATGACAACCAACACCCAATGGAATTCATCACCACAATTGATTGGGATGTACACTTCATCGACCAAATGCCAAGGTAAGTCAGCCGGAATGCTAAAACCTTTGATGATGTTGATTAAGCATTCCTCATTTTGGAAAACTTCCAGCTGTTGTTGACAATACCAATCGTAGGCATTATTGATGTAAACTTTGTACAAACAATTGCCTGTTGTGTATCTGTATTGTTCTTGTGTTTGCAACTTGGCCTTCTTTCGGAGGTAGTAAAAAATGACATCGATGTGCTACACATATTATCAAATATTTTAGATTACGTGATGAAAAAATCAATACACAGATGTAATTAAATAAAGTATTAATTAATAGTAATATGTATGATATTTAAACCTCATCATCCCAGCAAGTTTGGGGATGTGACATCAAATAGAACCAATTCTTCATTTTGGGATGTGCAACAACAAGGTCAAACATATCAAAACTAAGACTCGATTCGTTCACTTTGTAGCACTCGTCATTTTATTTTCTACATGATGATTTATATGTGTTAATGTCAGGTTCTTACAACAAGAATTGTATAAACCAATATCTATAAAATTGATTTATGTACCGGCCAATATGATGCTTTAACAACCCATCGGCAATCCATTCTGAATAGTCGTTGATCAACTGTATTAGTTTTTTTGAAGCCTCGTCCGAGATGTTGAACCCTTCAAACGGGTAATTCTTCCATTCTCCCAAACTGATAGGCTCCACTTTTTCTTCATCTTTGGAAGCAGTTGATAGATTATCAAATGTGATATTATGCTCATTGGCAGTAGCTGTGACATCCACATGGAAAGCCAAAATTGTCAATGCTAAGTAGAGATATACAATAGATTTTTCACTTGTTGCAACAGATGAGTCTTATGTTACATCAGATGTATTATCTGTTGGGATAAATTCAAACAGGTAAATCAGAGAAGTACGATAATTTCAAACAGATGATATTGCAACATAAGACTCATATGTTGAAACTGATAACGAATCTGATGCAACAGGATAGATAACAGTTGCAACAGATATATATATCTGTTTGATAATTTTTAGCAGATGTATCATCTGTTGAAATAGATATGTGCCTATTTGTTTTTTAGAACAGATGATGTACATTCACCTTCTTCATCTCATGCTGCTCTCTTGCGGCCCTTGCACACTGAACATCGGTGCAAGACAAAGACAGAGGCATTGCAATCTTACTTTTTTTTATGATTGATGATTCCTTGGAAGTGTCTTTCCTTCTCCTCTTAGATACCTTTATCTCTAGTGGAGTGTCTGGATATGAAATCCTCTTTGATGGAATGACACCCCTCTTAGATGTCATTTCGTTTACAGAAGCAGTTAGTGCATTAATAACATTAATCACTCCATCGTGTTTCGCCTTGCAGTCTTGACATTTGCATGAAGAACATTCGCTAGATGCTGCAAAATCTGGAGAAAAATCTACACAACCATTATGATCATAATCATAATGGCTTGTTATTTCAAAAACTGTAAGAGGAGCATCATTAGCCCCACCCTCCAAAATTATTTTTCTTGTGATGGTTGTTGCTCCAAACAATTCCATTTTTATTCAATCAACGACCTTAGGAGCTGAAAAAGTTTGCACAGACCGTAAAGTAAGAAAAAATGACATCTTCAACTCTCGGTTGGTCGGAACAAGCCACAGATGTCTTCAACTCTCGGTTGGTTGGAACAAGCCACGGATGGACAATCTAAAATAAATTGGTACATATATTAAGAATGATAATGAAATCATTTAATCATTAATTAAAACAAAAACTTGATTAGAATTGGACTTACTGTTTCCTTGGAAAGATTGAAAAGGTCAAGAAATTTTGCATTTTTATCGGTTTTGGTTGACAACCATCTCAGAATTCTTGGACATGAAACTTCTTCCCGGTAGTTCACTTGTTGTCTCAAATAAGAAATGACTTCAAATGCCCAAGCCTATAACTTAATGCCAATAAATCAAAAGCATTATTAAATAAAAAAATGATGAATCATATCATGATAAAAGAAATATTTACCATGAAGGCCCATGAAAATCCATATAAATTGACTGTTTTTGGCGTTAACGGAGTCAACAAATATTCAACAGTCATTTTGAAGCTTTCATAACCCCAATGATAGATGTTAAATGCCTCAAGATCCTCAGAGAGATTTATTAAATCGAGACTTATGTTTTTGTTAACGTCTCTCGTCCAAAGAACATTATGTACAAACCAAACCAAGCACAATGATTGCTTGTGCTTCTTTGAAAGTCCTTTACCTTTCAACGCTTCTATCAAATTTTTATTTTTGAAGCTTGGACCAACAATGGACACCAGGTCATCACGATCACCCGACTTGCCTTTTATTTTTTTGGGTGTGCGGGGTGCTTTTTTTTGGGTTAGAGTAGGTATAACTTGAGAAGGAGAAGGAGGATAACATTTTAGTCCGATAACTATGGCAAAATCCTTCCAACCAAAACAAACAAGCATGCCACAGTAATTTATCCACACCTCATCCATCTTATCTTTATTTTCATACATAAATCTGCGGTTGAGAAGATCATATACCATTTTCATCTAGAAACGAGCATTGTTGTCCTCCGGCAAATCAAGATATTTCCCAAAGTAGCTTTCCCTAAAATAAAAATCCAATTTTTGTTCTCAAAGTATTTTTCTGAAGGCGTCGAAAGATTTTCTCATGACTGACTTAACCACGAGATCACCCATTAAATCTGTGGTACCATCGCACTGCATTCTCACAGGATAACGATCAATGCTGAAGGTTTTGAGAAACTCTTCGATGGAAGGGCTATTAGCATTTGGATCATCTCTTTTGAAAGATTCCTCCTCCCCATGTTCATTATCTTCTGCTCCTAATTGAGATAACGCTTGTAAAGCAAGCTCATAGAGTGGTGGATGCAGCTGAGCTGCTGCACTTGTTCCTTTAATTGGACTTGATTCGATTTCTTTTCTTTTGGGAGCCATGTTATCTTCAATTAATAGGAACATAACATAGATTATAATTGATTAATGCATAACAGTAATATAACAGTTCCAACAGACAACTAACTGTTGCACCAGGTATGTTATCTATTGCAACATATAACTGACCTGTTGTGACGAATAAGTAATCCATTGGAAACCATAAAAATAGATCACTAATCTGTTGCACCAGGTATGTTATCTATTGCAACATATAACCGACCTGTTGCAATGAATGAGTAAACCATTGGAAAGAATAAAAATGGATCACTAATCTGTTGCACCAGGTATGTTATCTGTTGCAACATATAACTGACCTGTTGCAACGGATGAGTAAACCATTGGAAAGAATAAAAACAGTCACTAATCTATTGTAAAATGAAGAGTAAGCCTTTGGAAAGAATAAAAATAGATCACTAATCAGTTATCTGTTAGATTAATATTGTTTAGATTTCTTTCAAACAAAAGAGTCAGATGAATGATCTGTTAGATTGTTCACCTGTTGCATAAGATTCTCATAGTTGCATCAGATTTTTATCTTTTGCATCAGATTCTCATCTGTTGCATCAGATGTTTCATCTGTTGTAATACCATTTTTACCAAGACAAATAATAAATCAACCCAGTAACACCAACATATCACACATACACACGCGCGCTAAGAACATCAATTGTGACAAAAAATAACCAACAAATTCGAATCAACTGTACGACAATAAGAAGAAGAAATGCTAGAAATTAGGATTTTATTCAGTCCATATTTTAATACTAGAAAAGTAGTTGGCTTAAGTTCCTTTATTTCTTCTTATTTTTGTACCTGTGAAAAAGGAAATGGGACGACGAAGAACTCAAAGTTGTTGTCGCCGGAGAAGTCTTTACTTTGATTGACGGTTGAAAGTAAAAAAAAACTCGCCCGACTATTTGTCGCCGAAGGTTGAAGGCAGAAATTTTACAGAACTGTTGGTTGGGAGAGAGTTGAGAGAAGCTGGAGAGAGAGAGAGAGAGAGTGGTTGATTTGGATTGAAGAGGGGTGTGGGTTGGGTTGATTTATATTTTTGAAAAGATTAGAAAGTTTGAAAATATTAATCAAGTCCACAATTAACTTGATCAAGTTTCCTAAGGATGTTTGACCCTTTAAGTTGGTCAATGTCACCAATCCTTCATTCAAGACTTAAAAGACACCTTTTCTTCAATTTTCTCAACTTACCAAGCCCAAATATGACAAAACAAATTAAATGGATAGAGTATTATAAAAAAAACTTTAAATATTTGGTTTCAAAAATCTAATTTGCCAAATTTAAGTGTTTATTTCAAAAATCTAATTTGCGAAATTTAAGTGTTCTTCCACTTGGTCTGAAACAATGACCACAAACAGGGAGTTAAAAGCATGAGAAAATTGAAGGAAAGGTATATTTTAAGTCTTGAATGAAGGATTGGTGACATTGACCAACTTAAAGGGTTAAAACATCATTAGAAAACTTGATTAAGTTAATTGTGGACTTGATTAATATTTTTAAAACTTTCTAATCTTTTCAAAAATATAAATCAACCCACACCCCTCTTCAATCCAAATCAACCACTCTCTCCCCTCTCTCTCTCTCGACAGCTTCTCTCAACTCTCTCCCAACCAACAGTTCTGCAAAATTCTCCCTTCAATCCTTGACGACTTCAACCTTCGACGACAAATAGTCGGGCGAGTTCCCTTTCGACTTTCAACCGTCAATCGTCATGAAGACTTTTTCGGCGACAATAACTTTGAGTTCTTTGTCGTCCTATTTTTTTCACAGGTAAAAAATTATGAAGAAACAGAGAAACTTGAGCCAACTACTCTTCTAGTATTGAAATGTGGACTAAATAAAATCCTAATTTCTGGCATTTCTTCTCCTTGTTGTCATACTGTTGATTTAAATTTATTGGTGATTTTTGGTCATAGTTGATATTCTTAGTATGTGTGTGTGATGTGTTGGTATTGCTAGGTTGATTTATTGTTTGTCTTGGTAAAAATAGTGTTGCAATAGATGAATACATCTAATGCAATAGATGAAAATATCTAATGCAACAGATGAAAATCTAATGCAACTATGAAAATCTGATGCAACAGATGAACAATCTAACAGATCATTCATCTGTTACGATAGACGACTCTTCTGTTTGGAAGAAATCTAAACAATATTGATCCAACAGATAACTTATTTTGCAATAGATAAGTGATATATTTCAACAGATTAGTGATCTATTTTTATTGTTTCCAACGGTTTACTCATCCGTTGCAATATGTCGGTTATATGTTGCAACAAATAACATACTTGGTGCAACAGATTAGTGATCTATTTTTATTATTTTCAATGATTTACTCATCCGTTGCGACAAGTAGATTATATGTTGCAACAGATAACATACCTGGTGCAACAGATTAGTGATTTATTTTTTGGTTTCTAATGGATTACTCATCAGTTGCAACAGGTTAGTTATATATTGCAACAGATAAACTACCTGGTACAATAGATTAGTGATCAGTTTTATTGTTTTCAACTGTTTACTCATTCATTGCAATGGTTGGTTATATGTTGCATCAGATAAAATACCTGGTGCAACAGATTAGTGATCTATTTTTATTATTTTCAACGGTTTATTGATCCATTGAAATAGGTCGGTTATATATTACAACAGATAACATACCTGGTGCAATAAATTAGTGATCTATTTTTATTATTTCCAATGGTTTACTCACCGTTGCAACAGGTCTGTTATATATTGCAACAGATAACATACCTGGTGCAACATATGTGTGATCTATTTTTATGGTTTCCACGATTTACTCATCCGTTTCATTTGGGTTGGTTATATGTTGCATCATATAAAATAACTGGTGCAACAGATTAGTGATCTATTTTTATTGTTTTCAATGGTTTACTCATCCGTTACAACAGGTCAGTTATATGTTGCAACATATAACATACCTGGTGCAACAAATGTGTGGTCTGTTGGAACTGTTATTTTACTGTTGTGAATGTTAGATTTATTGTTATCCTTTTTTAATGATGCATTAATCAATTATAATCTATGTTATGATCTTATTAATTTAAGATAACATGGCTCCTAAAAGAAAAAAAATCGAATCAAGTCCAAGTAAAGGAACAAGTGCAGCAGCTCAGCTACATCCACCACTCTATGAGCTTGCTTTACAAGCGTTATCTCAATCAGGAGCAGAAGATAATGAACATGAGGAGGAGGAATCTTTCAAAAGAGATGATCCAAATTCTAATAGCCCTTCCACCAAAGAGTTTCTCAAAACCTTCAGCATTGATCGTTATCCTATGAGAATGCAGTATGATGGTACCACAGATTTAACAGGTGATCTCGTGGTTAAGTCAGTCATGGGAAAATCTTTCGACGCTTTCAGAAAAATACTTCGAGTACAAAAATTGGATTCTTATTTCAGGGAAAGCTACTTTGGGCAATATCTTGATTTGCCGGAGGACAACAATGCTCGTTTCCAGATGAAAATGATATATGATTTTCTCAAGAGTAGGTTTATGTATGAAAACAAAGATAAAATGGATGAGGTGTGGAAAAATTACTGTGACATGCCTGTTTATTTTGGTTGGAAGGAGTTTGCCATAGTTACCAGACTAAAATGTTATCCTCCTTCTCCTTCTCAAGTTATACCTACTCTAACCCCAAAAAAGCACCCCGCACACCCCAAAAAGGAAAAGGCAAGTCGAGTGATCGTGATGACCTGGTGTCCATTGTTGGTCCAAGCTTTAAAAACAAAAATCTGATAGAAGCATTGAAAAGTAAAGGACTTTCAAAGAAGCACAAACAATCATTGTGCTTGGTTTGGTTTGTACATAATGTTCTATGGGCGAGAAACGTTAACAAAAATATAAGCCTCGGTTTAATAAATCTCTCTGAGGATCTTGAGGCATTTAACATCTATACTTAGGGTTATGAAAACTTCAAAATAAATGTCGAATAGTTGTTGACTCCGTTAACGCCAAAAACAATCAATTTATATGGATTTTCATGGGCCTTCATGGTAAATATTTCTTTTATCATGATATGATTCATCATTTTTTTATTTAATAATGCTTTTGATTTATTGGCATTAAGTTATAGGCTTGGGCATTTCCAGTCATTTCTTATTTGAGACAACAAGTGAACTACCAGGAAGAAGTTTCCTGTCCAAGAATTTTGAGATGGTTGTCAGCCAAAATCGATAAAAATATAAAATTTCTTGATCTTTTCAACCCCCCCAAGGAAGTAGTAAGTCCAATTCTAATCAAATTTTTATTTTATGGTTTGTGCAAACTGTATCGGACCCTATGGTCGTTGATGGAATAAAAATGAAATTGTTTGAAGCAACAACCATCACAAGAAAAATAATTTTGGATTGTGGGCTTGTTGCTATTGATGATGGTAGTCGTAGTGGCAGTGGTAGTGCTGCTGCTATTGGGGATAATGATGCTCCTCTTATAGTTTTTGAAACAACAAACCATTATGATTATGATCATACTAGTTGTACATATTTTTCTCCAGATTTTACCACATCTAGCGAATGTTCTGCATGTAAATGTCAAGACTGAAAGGCAAAACATGATGGAGTGATTAATACTATTAATGCACTAACTGGTTCAGTAAAGGAAATGATATCTAAGAGGTGTGTCATTCCATCAAAGAAGATTTTATATCTATACACTTCACTAGAGATCAAGGTAGCTAAGAGGAGAAGGAGAGATACTTCTAAGGCATCACTAAGTATCGAAAAAAGCAAAATTGCAATGCCTCTGTCTTTATCTTGCACTGTTGTTCAGTATGTAAGGGCCACATGAGAGTAGCATGAGCTGAAGAAGGTAAATGTACATCATCTGTTCCAACAAACAAACAGGCACATATCTGTTTTAACAGATGATACATCTGCTAAAAATTTTCAAATAAATATATACATCTGTTGAAATTGTTATCTAACCTGTTACATCAGATGCATTATCTATTGCAACAGATGAGTCTTATGTTGCAACAGATGGGTCATCTGTTTGAAATTATCGCAGTGCTCTGATTTACCCATTCAAATTTGTTCCAATAGATGATCCATTTATTGTAATATTAGACTCATCTGTTGCAACAGATGGATAATCTGTTGTATATTTGTAATTAGCATTGATAATTTTGGCTTTTCAGGTGGATGTCACAGTAGAACTACTGCTAAAGAACATAATATCACAGTTGATAATCCATCAACTTCTTTAAAAAAAGATGGAAAAGTGGAGCCCGTCAGTTCGGGTGAATGGAAGAATTACCCGTTTGAAGGGTTCAACATCTCGGACGAGGCTCCAAAAAACCTAACACAGTTGATCAATGGCTATTCAGAATGGATTGCCGATGGGCTATTAAACCATCATGCCGTCAGGTACATAAATTAATTTTAAAGATATTGGTTTATATAATTTTTGTTGTAAGAACGTGACATTAACACATATAAATCATCGTGTAGAAAGCAAAATGATGAACGCTACAAAGTGAACGAATTGAGTCTTAGTTTTGATATATTTGACTTTGATATTGCACATTCCGAAATGAAGAATTGGTTCTATTTGATGTCACAACCCCAAACATGCTGGAATGATGAGGTTTAAATACCATCCATATTACTTTAAATTAATACTTTATATAATTGCATCTGCGTATTAATTTTTTCATCACGTAATTCAAAATGTTTGATAATATGTGCAGCACGTCGATGCCAGTTTTTACTACCTCTGAAATAAGGCCAAGTTTCAAATACAAGAACAATATAGATACACGACAGATGATTATTTGTACAAAGTTTACATCAATAATGCCTATGATAGGTATTATTAATAATAGCCAAAAGTTCCGAAATGAGGAATGCTTAATCAACATCATCAAATATTTTAGAATTTCGGTTGGCTTACCTTGACATTTGGTCGACAAAGTGTATATTCCAATCAATTATGGTGATGAATTCCATTGGGTGTTGGCTGTCGTCATTCAAAAACAGAGGAACATCCGAGTTTATGAGTCGATGTCGCGAATGAGATGTTTCGAGCTGTCGTCTGAGATACAAAAGATGGCCAAAATATTTCCTACTTACCTTGATATGAGTATCTTTTTGGACCAAAAGGTTCATACTGATTGGTCGATGATTGAAGCATACCGGGATAAAATAGGTAATCCATTTGATGTACAATATGTTGAAGGAATTTCTTAACAAACCATTGGAAGCCTATAAGTTTAAATGTCATTGATTTAGTTCATTTCACAAATTTCACAACGCTTGCATGAACTGTAAGATATGGATTATCTATTTTTTAAAAATGCAGGGATTGCGGTCTTTTTGTTGTTGCCTACACCGAATATTTGAGCGATGGATTACAAGTACCAAATGATGGACTTGATGCCGAATTACTCCACAAAATGTATGATTCTCTTTTATGAAAATATGGAGAAGCAAAAGCTCAGAAGCCGTACGCAAGCGAGATTAAAGATCCACGATGACCAAAGTCGAATTTCGCAGCACCGGATGAAGAACAACTTGTCCATATTGAGTAGATCTTTATAGCTTGAGTCCATCAATGTAATAACCTATCCTCCTTGATTTAATTTATTGATTTATTTGTAGAGTAGATCATTTGTACCCATAGTGATTTGTTTATATTTCATTTATTTGCTGAGTTATTTCATGTAATTTTCGAAGGCTTCAACTTATTTTATGATGTCTATGAATATAATTTAATCCTTAGTTTTGAACATATTAATTGGAATGGAATACTAAATTCAAATATCACAACAGATATACATCTACTGCAATAGACGACATATCTTATCAAATAGATTTAGACATATTTTACAACATGAGATGCAACACGTAGGTCATCTGTCGGAAATTATATAACAGGTCTTTCTACTTTTTTATTTGCTCCAACAGATTACCGATCAGTTGCACTAGATAGATTTTATATTGCAACAGACTGGATATCTATTGCGACATACAGACTGGGAATATCTGCATAATACAAGAAATGACCAACCTATTCCAACAGATAATCAATCTGTCACAACAGGTATTATATCTGTCACAACAGGTACTATATCTGTTACAAAAGATACAATATCTATTGCAAAAGATATACAATTTGTTACATTATAAAAATTCAACTTTCCCCAGACATAGAAAATATTGCCACTACATGTAAAGTGAAGTGGCTTGAAATAAAAAATTATTGTCGTGTTCGTCTCCGTCTTTGTACATATTCTTCTTTATACACATGCTCCAACTATTTAGTTAGTCCATCTCCTGGAAATTATACAACAAGTCTTCCTACTTTATTTATTTATTCTAACAAATTACCTATTAGTTGCAACAAATAGATTATATGTTGCAACAGATTGTATATCTGTTGCGACAGACAGACTGGGAAATATCTACATAATGCAACAAATGACCAACACATTCCAACAAATAATTAATCTATCACAACAGGTATTATATCTATTACAACAGAAATAAAATCTGTTGCATTATAAAAATTCAACTTTTGCCAGATATAAAAATTATTGCCACTATATGTAAAGTGAAGTGGCTTGAAATCAAAAATTGCTATCATTTTTGTTTGTCTTTGTACATATTCTTCTTTATACACACGCTACAACCATTTAGTTAGTAACCCATAAGCCCAGACCCATTGTATCTTTCCCACATCGCCGTCGCACATTCCGATCATTTCTATGCCGATCAGCAAACACTCGATGTATGAAAATGAGTACGGCCTGCAAGCTGCACCGGTTCTATTTCTCTGGAGCTTGATGTTCTTATTTCGACCTTCAAAATCCCATGATTTTTTTCTCAGGACTTCCGTCGGCAAATGATCCATCAACTTACTCTACGTCAACAACTTCAAGAGTGGTTGCACGTGGGTAAAAAACTTATCTTCATTGAAGACAGGTAAGTTGCAGTCACAAAACCTTAATCTTTCCCTCGTAGAGTAGTATCTCAACAGCGAGAAAATATTTGAATACCACATTCATGACTGCAAGGATTCTCTTTGCCTTGGCCCAGCTCTTGTCGTATGGATATGGCCTCTTTTCTTTAACATAGTTAATCACGTCTTCATGACATTGGAACGTATAAACTAACTTATCAAATCCCTGGCCATCTATACCATCTAGTTGACAGAGATCATCGTACCTATCCTTAAAATAGTTGTAGAAGTTGAGGTCCATTATCCTATCGTAGTATCATAAGCATCCAGGTACGAAGATAATTTTTAAATAGATTAGTGATTATAAAGAATAAAAACACAGCGGAAAGAATCCATTGTAGAGGGTTCTCTGAAACAGTTCACACATTACCCAGCTAATGCAACTTATGCAATATATGTGTATTATGTTGCAATAGAATAATAAGTTGTTGCAACAGATTACATATCTGCTGCGTAGATTCTTCTTCATGGAGTAGATTAGAAGGATGGGTTAGCAAAAGTAAACTTACATTGTCCTCGTACCACACACGCATATTTGTCATATTCGTGAAGTCTTTGGCGAAAAATGAATGCATGGTGTATTCTTTTTGAACCTTCGTTGTGCCATTCATGATTTTTTCCAGTTCTTTCTTATCCTTGACAAGTGCCGCAAATATGTCCACCTTCTTCAGCAGCCCCTGAACTTTAACAACTCTTGGAGCGATAGCAGTTGTAATTTTGCTATTTTCAGAAAAGAGAGAATTTGTCTAATTTTTCTTCTCTTTCTGCTAACCACGACTGTAGAAGTGTATGCCCCCTCACCTTGTTAGATGGTATGACACCCCTCTTGGATTTCAATTCCTCGGCAGCTTCAGCAATAGCCTCTAGCTTTTCAAGAAGTTTATCCTATCTGTCCTTGCACACTTTGCATTTGTAATGAGAATATGAGGGTGAAGAGGGGTGAGGGGGACCATTGTAAGGGTGGGAAGGACCAGTGTAGGAGTGAGAGAGACCTGTGCAAAGGGTGTTTTCAAACATATTTATTTTTTGCTGAGCAACAACATGCTCATAATCATGACTAGCAGCAGCAGCAGCATCAGGATGGCTGCCACCATCATAAACAACTCCACCAGAAACACCTCCAGAAGAAACACCCGAATCTATTACAGTTTGAGGTTGGTCGTGAAGAGCTTCAACATTAGGCTGACCTTGCCTAACTACTCTTCTTATGGATGTTGCTCCAGCTAATTCCTTCTTTATTAACTCTACTGTTGGGTCTTCTTTTGTATCAACAAGACCTAGAGTAAGAAGAAGTCATCCCCAACTCATCAACGGTAGGCACGATCCAAGGATGCACAACCTATAAAAAAATGGGAGGTATTTAAATCATATAATAATAATTTGCAGTCAATTGGATTACATGGATATTAACACAACCAACTTATGCAACAAATGATTTAGCTGCCGCAACAGCTGATCTGTATATCGCAACAGATTGATAATATATTACATCATATTACCCATCTATTGCATAATTTGCAGTTGATGGGTAATCTGTTGAGTCGGTTTCAGAGAACCAGAGCAACAGATGGTTAATCTATTTTGAAATATGGATCATCTATCATAACAGATTACCCATCTGTTGCACCAGTTACAGTTGATGGGTAATTTATTGCAACAGATGACCCATCTGTCATAACAGATGAAACATTTGTTTCAATATCTTTCTTTGAGGAAAATTATTTTAGTTAAAAGAAGACATACTGCATCATCCAGAGGGTTAAATAGATCAGCCTCCTGCTCCTTAATATTTTTTCTACCCTTTGCAGCCGCCAACCAGCTAAGGATCCTTGGATGAGAAGCCTCATTCGGGTAATCCTTGAACTACTTTCGGAGGGGGGGAATGACTTCACATGCCCAAGCCTAAAATATGTAAACAGAAAGCAAACAAAAAATGTCATAATAAGTATAGTCATTATAAATTAATCGATGAGTAAAAGTAGTGATCAATTTTACCATGAAAGCCCAGGGAAAACCATATAATGTGATCGTCCCTATCCTCAAAATAGTGATCAATTTTACCATGAAAGCCCAGGGAAAACCATATAATGTGATCGTCCCTATGGATAGCTCTGTTAGTAGATATTGAATAGTCAAGTAGTAGTTGTCATATCCCCAAGGATGGTCATTAAATTTGTCAAAATCATCAGCAAGCACCAGCAAATCATCTTCTATGACTTTCCTGATATCTCTTGCCAATAAAACAGAATGAAAAAACCAAACTAAGCACTATTTCTCCCTGCAATGCTTTGGTATGTCTTTATCCTCGAGATCTACCATCAAATTCTCCGCTTTGTAGCTACTATGTCCAACAACCCATTTTCTTTTCCCTTGCATTTGTTGGACTCTTTGTGGGGTGTTTTCTTGATAAGAGGATCTTCTGGACGATCACATCTCAAGACCGTCACTATGGCAAACTCTTTCAACCCAAAACAAATCAGCATGCCACAGTAGTTGATCCAGATTTCATCCATATTTTTTTTGCCCTCCTTCGAATCTTTATCATCCCCCACGTACTTGATCCTTGCTTGAGAAGACCATATACCATGCTCATTAGGAAATGGAGAGTACAGTCCACAGGAAGCTCAAGAAAGTATGCAAAGTAGCTCTTGTTAAAAAGTACGTCTATGTTTTCATTCTTCATAATTCTCCTTAATTCATCAAAATATTTCCCCAACTTACATTTAATTACAAGATTACCAGTTACTTTGTCAGGCCTATCCATCGACATCGCAACTCAAAACCTGTCGATACTAATGGTTTTGACAGAATCATGCTGGGATTTCGATATCATTTCACGTCCCATTGGTGAAAAGTTATCACTTTCTTCGGCTTTATTTTGCCCCAACTGAGATTGTTCAGGAAGTTTCTTTGAATCTATCTGTACTCTAGCCATTTTTTAGGTGGTCAGAAGTTGATCCACTTTCAGTTTCTTTTCTTTTGGGAGACTCTTTTAACTACAAACAATAGAAAAATAGAAAATACATTGCATTTGATGTCTGCATAATCTTTTTTTAAAAAAGGTAAGACAAATTTGAATAAATTATTCTATGCCACATTATAAATAAAATACTCCAATGGATAACCCATCAGTTGGAACAGATAGAAATCTGTTTGAAGACCTATTTAATATCTCCCAACAGATATTCCACCTGTTGCAACAGGTGGACCACCAATACCACAATCAATGCCACCATCAATGCCACCAAGACCACCACCAATGCTACCAATACCAACACCAAGACCACCGACACCACCACTAAAAACACAAAATACCGACACCAACAACAACATCCACCAACAACACTACAAACACCATCCAACAATACGACGATAGTCAACAAAACACTGAGACAAAAGCTAGGGTTTTCTCGGGTGCTTCCTATTTTTTTAGCATCAAAACACAAAATTGTTAACCCATTCTTGAAGATAATACAACTAAAAGGTCTTCTTTTTCATCATTAACTAAAAAGCCCTAATTTTTAGAATAAAGAACAGATGTAGAACTCTTCTCAAACTCTCTTACTTGCAAAGACAGAGAAAATAATAGATACAAGCAAGAATGAAGTCAAAAATAACAACTATGTGGTCGAAAATAGGGAAAAAAATCAATTTGTTTTAAAGGGTTAAGCAATATGTTGAGTAGTTGTTGTCTGTATTATTGAGAAAGACAGAGAGAGAGAAGTGAGAACTTAAGATTTGAAATAAAGAAATTTTTTTCCTACAAATGGATGATTTGTATGGGTTGATTTGTAATTTTGGAAAAGAATGACAAGTTTTGAAATTGTTAATTTGGACCGAATTGATATTAATTAATTTTAAAATTTCAGAAATTATACTAGTTTTTTAAAATACTAAGTTAATGAGAGCTCATTTCAACTCAGAGTGATCGATCGATGACCCGGGTCGGGATGAACGCAATACCAACACCATTTGTAAAGACTCAATTAATGTTGTAGTTAACTCTATGAACTCATTCATTCATTCCTAGTTCCACCTAAATTAATTTAGGTACTATTAATCTTAACATTAAGTTAATAAGAGCTCTTTTCAACTCAGAGTGATTGATTAACGACCCGGATCAAGATGAACGCAATACCAACACCAATTGCAAAGACTCAATTGAAGTTGTAGTTAACCCTATGAACTCATTCATTCATCCCAAGTTCCACCTAAATCAATTTAGGTAATATTAATATTAACATTAAGTTATTGATAGCTCATTTCAACTCAGAGTGATCGATCGATGACCCGGGTTGGGATGAACTCAATACCAACACCGTACAATTGCAACGACTCAACTGAAGTTGTAGTTGACCCTATGAACTCATTAATTCATACCTAGATCCGCCTAAATCAATTTAGGTACTATTAATCCTAACATTAAGTTATTAAGAGCTCATTTCAACTCAGAGTGATCGATCGATGACCCGGGTCGGGATGAACGCAATACCAACACCAATTGCAAGGACTCAATTTAAGTTATTGTTGACCCTATGAGCTCATTCATTCATCCCTAGTTCCACCTAAATTAATTTAGGTAATATTAATCCTAACATTAAGTTAATAAGAGCTCATTTCAACTCAGAGTGATCGATCGACGACCTAGGTCGGGATGAACTCAATACCAACACCATGCAATTGCAAAAACTCAATTGAAGTTGTTGTTGACCATATAAGCTTATTCATTCATCTCTAGTTATACCTAAATCAATTTAGGTAATATTAATCCTAATATTAAGTTAATGAGAGCTCATTTCAACTCAGAGTGATCGATCGATGACCCGGGTTGGGATGAACGCAATACCAACACCAATTACAAAGACTCAATGGAAGTTGTTGTTGACCCTATGAGCTTATTCATTCATTCCTAGTTCCACCTAAATCAATTTAGGAAATATTAATCCTAACATTAAGTTAATGAAAGCTCATTTCAACTCAACGTGATCATCGATCGACGACCCGGGTCGGGATGAACACAATACCAACACCAATTGCAAAGACTCAATTGAAGTTGTGGTTGACCCTATGAACTCATTCATTCATCCCTAGTTTCACCTAAATCAATTTAGGTACTATTAAAATTAACATTAAGTTATTGAGAGCTCATTTCAACTCAGAGTGATCGATCGACGACCTAGGTCGGGATGAACGCAATACCAACACCATGCAATTGTAATAACCCAATTGAAGTTGTTGTTGACCCTATGAGCTCATTTATTCATTCCTGGTTCCACCTAAATCAATTGTAATGAAATATGTTGGAACAAACGACTGAGTTGGTGGAAATTTCTAACAGATATTCATATTTGTTGCAACAGATGACATATCTGATTTAATTATCAAATATACATTGGCATCTGTTGTGACATATGTCTAAGCTGTTGGAAATTTTCAAAAAAATATTGATATCTGTTGTTACAGAATATATACTTGATTTAATTATCAAATGGACATTTTCCTCTGTCGTCACAGATGACTGAGCTGTTGGGATATTTAAATAGATATTGATTTCTATTGTAACAGTTGACATATCTGATTTAATTATAAAATGAAAAGGGATTTTTAAATAAATAGTTGTATTTATTGTAACAGATGATTGTGTTGTTGGGATTTTTAAACAGATATTGCTATCTGTTGCAACAGATGACATAAATATTTGAAAAAAAAATTTCTTTCAATTTTAAAGCAAGCTTCTGTCCAAGTAGATAAAGTAGTAAGTACTACAAAATGCGGTAAAAAATAAAGAGTTTCTTTTTCTTGAATAACTCAAAAATATGTTCATTGAGTAGTCTTATCTTGTCTTTTCAATGTCACTAGTCTTCCTCGTGTCCCTCAATTATTAATGAATATTAATTATATTAATTAATAAATATTGAAACCCACGTCTACATACATGATACATCTAGAATTATCTCATCTCTCCTCCTCAGCTTCAGTCCTAAATTTATTTTATTTATCTCTCATCTTTTTCTTTCTCTCCTCTTTAGGTAAGAGTTATTACAACTTTTTTTCTCTCTTCTCTCTTTTCTCTTCTCTTTCTCATAAAGAACCTTTCGGATCTAAGCTAATCCATATCTTTCCTCGACTGAAATTGCTATTTTGATCCCCTTTTGACATTAAGGTATGGTTTACCATTGCTCTTTCATTCTCGTCTTCTTCTTTGCAAGTTATTTACATCTATTTTTTATTTAATTACCATTTACCCATGTCGTATTTATTTTTAAAAATTGAAGGAACTTTTAAGTGTTGAATAAACGAACCGAGAATTTTTATTACAATATGTTAAAAAAGTATTTTGTTGGGAGAAGTTTAAAAGCCTTGTTGGCAGTATCATTTTTTTGTATGTATTTTGTTTGTTTCTTTGTTTTTTATGCTGTTATTGATGTTGTTGAAAAGGGTTGGCATTGTTGGAAGTTGTGGTGTGTTGATGTTGATGGTATTGGAACAAGAATGTTACTTTTTTATTGTTGATGATATTGTTGATGGTGTTGGAACAAATGTTGTTGTTTCTTTATTGTTGATATTTTTTTATTTGTTGTTTCTTTGTAGTTTATGTTGTTGTTGATGTTTCAACAGAAGGAGCAACTGTTGGAACAAATCAAACCACCAGCAAGGCTAGTTGATGTATTCCAACAGACTCCACATCTGTTGCACCAGACTCCACATCCGTTGCAACAGACTCCACATCTAATGCAATAGACACTACATCTGTTGAACAGATGGATAATGTTCTTTCTGTGACATTAATTTTTTTTCTCTTCTTTGTAGCTATAAGGAACTGACAGTTGATTAATTTTTGCCGACCATCACAAGAGGTTGCAGTAAAGATGGGTTCAGAGGAAAAAGTTGCATGCAGATGGAACCACTTCATATGTGGGAGGTATGTATTAATGTTATCATGGAAACACACATAGAGTACACTGAATTTGTGAATGCTATTTTTACCGATTAGTCATAGATCATTCAAACACGATATCTGCAATTAAGTTTTTTAGGTCCAAACTGATAAGGCCAAGGGACCATGAATATGGTTCTAATATCCAGTTAAGATTTAATGTCGGTTGTTGCTTATGTTTATTTGTCAAGCATTGTAAAGGGATCTAGTTTTGGTGTCATTTTAAAGAGATTCAATAGCGATTGGACTAACTTTTAGGGTGCATTGGACTCTGAGAAGGCCTTTGAAGCCGAGCACTACATCTAACAAGAACGAAAAACCAATATAGTTATTGACCTAGCTCAAATTTATATGGTTGGGTTGCTCGGGGTAATGATTATACACCAGAAGGTGCAATAGGAGAATGCCTTCGAGGAAAAATAGGTGGTTGATGAAAGACTATATCATCTGAGAGTTAATTAAAGAAGAGACATAGGGTAGAAAGTAACTTCTAGCGAATTTGACCGATGAAGTTATCTTAAAACATGAGAAATTTGTATCAAGTGCAAATATGAAAGTGTATTCGATAATGAAAAATTCATTTGTTGTTTGTCTAAGAGAAAAATAGTGCATATGGTAACTTTGCTAGGGAGCTACAAGTAGGTAGCATGGTCGGGATTATCACCTAGATAGAAAATAACAGAAGACCAAGAAAGACGTCTTAAAGAAATCGCGGGTTGAAATATTGTACAGTAAGTCTAGAAAACTTCTGCCAACAGCAACTGCAGTTAAAGTAAGAAATCTAAGTGAAGGCGACAATTTTTGAATTTTAAATTGCATCTCATGCCTTCTTGTTTGTGGTTCCGATTAGGTCCACTGTTGTTGACCTGATCGGAACCACAAACGTGATTAAAAGGCAAATTGAGTATCATTAATTCCTTAGCAATATGGTTATAATTGATTGTGTTTTATTGCCCTAGCATGCTTTCAATATTTCTTGGAAAAGATCATAGGCTTGCTCTAGTTTGTGAATTTCGATAATTTTTAAGCTTGCCATCATCTTGCTGATTCTGTATTCAAGCTGGTTGTTGCCATCTTTGGAGTTGGTATAGAGTTCCTGATCTCTTGTAAGCACGATCAGAAACACCACCTTCAAAGTTATGGCATTCTAGAATGCCTTCAGAACACTTTCTTCAGAAGCCTTAAAGGATACATGGAGTTGTGTTTGTTGTAGGTCAAAATGTGTTGATGCACACTGAAGATGTGATCCCAATAGTTAAACAACACACTTTTATCGAGTGTTACTCAATGTAGTTTGCTCAACCAATTTGATAAATTAATAAGTAAGGAGTTACGTAGCGTTTGATCTAAACCGACTCTACCAAGCCTATCAAACATTACGTAACTCCAGGCTCATTACCCTATCAAAAAAAAATTCTTGAGTTAGTGCATAAATCAAACGAGCTCAATCTTTCATTCTTTTTGCCGATCGCTCTTCTTCAATATAGATGACAAGATATCTGCTAAGCAAAAGTCTATCCCGTCGCCAGAAATGCTTGTTAGGGCGCAAGTCTTCAGAAGACATCAGTAGTAATCTCTCAATATCCTTATCATACCTTTCCAAGACTTTTGCTACCGCAAGAATTTCTATTGATGACAAGATATCCGCCATGCAAAAGTCTACACCGTCAGCGGAAATTCTTGCTAAAGCAGAAGTCTTCAGAAGGCATATTAATAATTTCTCAATATCAAGGAAGTCTTGTACGAAAGTTTTCTGAAGACATTCAAAAATAAGGAAGTTTTCAACAATGACTACACATAATTAGCATCAACAACCTCACCAGATTCACTCTTCATACAAAAGAAAAGGCAGAAATATTTTTATTTGCATTCACATGTTATTTATTTAACAAACCAAAAAGGATGAATTTAATGATAGATTTAATTCATCTTTTTTTTATTTGTTAAATAAATAACACGCAAATGAAAATATTTTTGCCTTTTCTTTTATATGAGGAGTGAATCTGGTGAGGTTGTTGATGCTGTAATTATGTGTAGTTATTGCTGAAAACTTTTTGATTTTCTTCTGAAGACTTTCGTACAAGACTTCCTTAATGTTGAGAGATTACAAATAATGCCTTCTGAAGACTTTCTCTCTGGCAAGATTTTCGTTAACAGTGTACACTTTTGCATGATAGATATCTTATGATCAGCAGAAATTCTTGCCGTAGCAAAAGTTTTGAGAAGACATGACTAGTAATCTCTCAATATCACTTGATATTGAGTGATTATTGTTAATGCCTTCTGAAGACTTGCGCCCTGGCAAGCATTTTTGGAGATGGTGTAGATTTTTGCATAACAGATATCTTGTTATCTATATTGGAGAAGAGCGATCAGCAGAAAGGCTGAGAGATTGAGCTCGTTTGATTTGTGCACTAACTAGGGAAATTTTTTTTGATAGGGTAATGATCCTGGAGTTACATAACGTTTGATAGGCTTGGTAGAGTTGGTTTAGATCAAACGCTATGTAACTCCTTGCTTATTAATTTATCAAATTGATTGAGCAATCTGCATTGATCAACGCTCAATAAAAGTGTGTTGTTCAACTATTGGGACCATATCTTCAGGGTGCATCAACATATTTTGACCTAAAACAAACACAACGACCCTCCATGTATCCTTTAAGGCTTCTGAAGAAAGTGTTCAGAAGGCCTTCTTTAATGCAACAACTTTGAAGGTAGTGTTCCTGATCGATCTCACAAGAGATCAGGAACTCTATACCAACTTCAAAGAAGACAATGACCAGCTTGAATACAAAATCAGCAAGCTGGAGGCAAGCTTGAAAATTATCGAGATTCACAAACTAGAGCAAGCCTCTGATCTTCTTAAAGAAATGTTGAAAGCATGCTAAGGCTATAAAACACAATCAATTAATCCATATTGCTAAGGAAGTAATGATACTCAATTTGCCTTTCAATCACGTTTGTGGTTTCGATCAGGTCAACAGCAGTGGACCTAATCGGAACCACAAACAAGAAGGCATGAGATGCAATTTAAAATTCAGAAATTGCCGCCTTCAATTAAATTCCTTACTTTAACTGCAATTGTTGTTGGCGGAAGTTTTCTAGACTTACTATACAACATTTCAACCCTCGATGCCCTTAAGGCTTCTTTCTTGGTCTTTTGCTATTTTTTATCTATGTGATAATCCCAACCATGCTACCTAGTCGCAGCTTCCTAGCAAAATGTCCATCTGCATTATTTTTCTTTCAGAGAGACAACAAATGAATTTACATTACCGGATACACTTTCATATTTGTACTTGATTCATATTTCTCATGTTTTAAGATAATTTCATCGTCCAGATTTTCTATAAGTTCCTTGCTACCCTATGTCTCTTATTCAATTATCTCTCAGATGATATAGTCTTTCATCAACTCCCCTTTCTCTCGCAGGCATTCTCCTTCGGCTCCTTCTGGTGTATAATCATATTCTCGATCAACCCTTCCATATAAATTTGGGCCAGGGGAATTTCTATTGGTATTCCGTTCTTGTTTGATACTGTCTAAGGATTCGAAGGAGTTCTTAGATTCCAATGCACACTTAAAGTTAAGTCCAATCGTTATTGGTTCTCTACAATGACACCAAATATTGGCCCATTCTCAAAACATGACACGCATAAACACGAGCAACAACTGTCTGTAATTTGTAACAGGGTACCTGCACCATCTTCATGAGACCCTCAGCCTTGTCAATTCGAACCTATCAAACTTAACTGTACAATGCAGGAACTTGTTTGAATGATCAGTGCGTAATTGGTTAAAAATTGCATTCATAAAAACATTGTACTTTGTGTGTGTTGTCCCGGTGACCTTATCAGTAATGCTTCTTAACTCCCACATATATGATAGTGGATCCATCAACACGCACCTTATTCTTTCTAGCCCATCTATGACTTATTGAATAAACAAATGACTAGCAAGTTGCAACAGATGCCACATCTGTTGGAAAAACAAACTGATATATCTATCTGTTGCAACAGATTGTCAATATATTGTAAGTTATCTGACAGATGGAATATATTTTGCAACAAATTAACCATCTGTTAGATTTATTTTAAAGCAATTTTCTTTTCTTTCCGAAATACAATAAAAGATAAAATATTGTATTTAGATTTATTTTTTTTAATCTACATATTTGAAAAGTCACTAGTTTTATTTAATTAAGGGATATGAACAGTCGTGGCTTTTTGTTTGACTAAGTCACCCCTTTCAATTCAATCATTATATTGTTTTGGTCTTTAGGCCTTCCCCCGAAATTTACTTGAAAATATATGTGTATATGCATGAATGTGTTTTAAGTTGATATTTGAATTGAGAGCATGACTCACATGGAATCCCTCTCTTGTTATGATTTTTTCCGCTTGTCATATGAAAAGGATTATTTGAATGCATCTTGAAAAGCATGGTACGAAATGTCTTGATTTATGTCATGATTTGATTATGGTCTTAAATTCAAAAGAGAGGGTTGTTTATGTTGATAAATGTTGGATATAAATGTATAACGAAAAGAGTTGCATGATTTGTCAAAGATTACATGACCACCATATGTTTATTGAAAGAATGAGAATCTTTCCATAGTTTTGACTTGTGCTTTCGGAACATGAAACCTCTTATACTATTTGCATGTTTGGGTGGTCTAAATTGTATTTTAATGAAAGAACCATGCATGATACATTATGGCTCAGAAATAGGACTTGCAAGTCTTGGTGTGACGACACCAATTCAGAAAATGCCATGGTAATTCAGAACAGAATAGAACACATGATTGGAATCAAATTTCCTGATTTTGAAACTTAGTATGATGCATGTTTAGAAATGGTTAAAAATGGGAATAAAGAGATGTTAGGTGGTTTCCCAAAGAAGGCACAAGTTTAGATAACTCATTGCCCAAAATCGTGTTTTACCGATACATGTATATTATTCTATGATGGCCTATTGCCCTGTGGCGTATCAGACTCAGACACTCCAACCCTTGCGGTAAACTTGGGTTGAGGGCTTTCCCACCGAGTCAATGGAGGATTCCATATAGCCCATGGAATATCAGACTTGTAGGAGGGTGCCACCTAACTCAGAAGTAACTTCAAGAATAGAATTACATTGCCATGATTGTTTTATGTTTATTCAAGAAGTGACCATGTGTTTCCAACTATATCATGCATGATGTTTTGCAATATGCTCTCATCTATTTTATATTATAAGTACATTATTTTGGATTTCTTCGCGTACCAGTTCAACTGTATTGACCCCCCCACCTCTGAGGTTCTGAGGCACAATCTAGGGGTCCTTATAAGCAGTAGATTTATTCAGAACGAGGTACAGAGTTCTGTTGGTGAACCTTCCATATTTTAGAAGGCCTAATTTCCTTCAGTCATTTATCATTACTATGGTTTTGGTCTACTGGGGGCCTTGTCCTAGTTCTCAGACAGCTTTATTTTATATGTAGTAGAGATTTTACAGACTGAGTCAGATATTATCTAGATGTTGTTGAATTACTGTCTTCATTATTATTTTGAATTCAGAACTTGACCATGATCCCGTATTAAGTTACATTTATGCATTTTCTTTTGTTTATGAATGGTGTATGTGATTACAAATTAGAAGGGCGTCCAAGCCTTCATGGTTCGGGATGCTCGTTATGGCTAGGGCCCCGGCTCGGGTCATGACATATATATACATATATATATCACACGCTTGGGTATATATATATATATATTTGCATTTGATTATGTGCATTGAATTTTGACTGGTTTTGAATTATTCATCACGAGATTACTTTACTCCTTATCCCCTAGTTAAATGCTAAAGCTCAACCCGCTAACCATCTCCGAATGTTGTCTCTCCACACGATGCCGGCAAAAAAAATACTTTTATTTTTTCTGCAAAGTGATTAGGTGATCATGGTATAGCTTATGAGTCAAATTGAAGTGGTGAGATTCCATACTTCGGAAGATCGCATTTCATGCTTGGTTTCTTTTTGTCATAGACTACTCTTTTAGTTCTTTTTAGATATTGTCAGGGGCATATCCCGATATTTTCTCAGTATTTAATTATTAGAGGCTTTGTGGATATTGTTGTGGACTTGGGTATTAGTTATTGGCTATGGGTTATTGATATATCATAGAATTCATTAAGCTTATCCTATTATATCAAGTTATATGTTCGAAATTCAGCCATTGTTAGTGTATTATGTTCAATTTGACTAGGAAAAGGGGATGATCTCAGGTCCACGGCGGACTTGATATACCTTTTACGGCCCCTAGTTTGGGTTGTGACATATCTGGGTTATTGCATCTTTATCCAAAAAAATTGATTTCTTCATAACCATTCTCATACAATATATAAATAACTTACTGGTTAGGGAGTGATATTGATCTCATTATAGAGATAAATACAATCTGGCCAAAAGACATTATTAAGATTTAAAAGTTGAGGTCATAATAGCAATTATCGAGACCCAACCTCAGTATGTAAACCAATCACTCAAAAAGGAAAAAAGTGCAAAATTATAAATAAAGTAAGATAAAAGAGATTTCAAGAGTGAAGTCAAGTCAACACAATACATGGTAAATCAAAAGTCTGAAAGAAAGTTGTCATAAAACCCCCTAAATATGATGTCATAAGTACAAGAGCATCTAAAATAAGACTGAAATCTCAAGAAAATACACAACATGTCTTTGAACATAAATAAAGACAAATAAAGATATGAGGATGTCCCAAATCATCTCTGATATCTAGAGCATGCCAGCACCTCGAGTCAATCACTAAACCGCATCTCATATTTAATCTAGGATCCGCATCGAAAGAACACATTAGGGAGAGTATGATCCACGTATACTTAGTAGGTATCATAGGCCAACTGGGCAAAGAAGAAAATAATATAAGTAAAGAAATACTATGAGCATGTCACCTGCAAATAGAAAGTTCCTAAATGGTAGCTCACACCGCCTCTACTAACAGTTCTAATATATATACATAAAATTGATATGGATATAAAACACACAAAATGTATATAAAACACATTACACACCAAGAAAAATACATAAAGAAACATAAAACATGCATATGCAATGAAATACAATCATGATAACGTCATGAAAAATAAATAAAAATCACCGCATGACTTTCTGTAAATACCTACCAAGCCTTAGTTCCCCTAATATAGGACCCATGGGGGTTCAAAATCCGTATACTACTTAAACCTCAACTCACCTCTCTGGCTTGTGTTCACAGCTCAAGGTTCTCATAAAATATCTCATTATTCTTTCAAAAATAGTGTTCCTCAGTGATACCAATAACTCATGAACATGTATGTATGGATAAGGATATAATGCTCAAGTCAAATAAGTATAAAGATAAAAATCTATTTAAAATATGTATAAATCATAAATCAACTTAATATTATAAGACCCCGCGAAATCCTAAGCTTAACTGAGTCCTTTAAAGCTTGAAAAGAGGTCCCAAACTTAGAAATATTCCAGCTAAGTATTTACACTTAGAATTATTTTATCCTTCATAAGTTGGTGATATTATTTCAAGACCCTTATGACCTTAAAATGTCTATCTTTGGATTGAATCATGATCAGGTGTGTCTACAGGTCACTTCGGATGAGTTTTGGATTTTTCGAACCTTATTTGAAGCAAGTTTGGATGACCAAAATAGTGGGTCAATGCGATCTCGATGCGTCGCGTCGCCTATCGCGTTGACAAATATTTTTCCCAGCTTCAGAGTGTAATTCTAGTAAATTAATACGGAATTTACTAGGTACGTCACTAGGTACGTCACTAGGTACATTTTCAGTCATTAAACTTCACATCTAGAGGGGTAAATGAGTCTTTTCCCACCTTATATTAGCCCCCAAAACATGAGATTAAGCCTCTCTAAAGGCAAAATCCTTAATTTTTTCTCAAAGTTTCTCAAGAACAAACCCTAGGGGATCTAATTTCAAATTCAAGCTTTAAGAACACTCCATCACTCCTCATAAATTTGAATACCACGATATGTGAAGTATTCATCCAAGGGTTTCCTTCCACCCTTAGGGTTCAAGAAACTCTTTTAAACTACAAGTTAATTAATTTAATGAATTCCATGTTGGATTTGAGTGTATTCATGATTATGATGTTAATTGGGCTTCTAATCCATGGTTCATTATAAGTTTCATACAAAATTATTTATCATTTGTGTAGTATCATGTGAATTCATGTTAAAACCCTTGATTTTGTAAATTGGTATTTGAAATTATGATACCTACATGTTGTTTAGTATCATGTGCATAGCTTATGTTCCCCAAGTGCTTGATAAATCGCTCATGTGAATTAAATGGGAAAAATTATGCCATGCTAGCATAGGTGTAAGCTTATATCTCACAAGTGTTTGAAAAAATGTCTGTATGAATGAGTTATGAACACGTGTGCCTTGTTGTGCTTTTCATGTTCATGCTATGCTTTACTTTTCATGATATCGAGTCCTGGGGGTATTATATACCCTAAAATCTAGCTATTTACCTAGAGCTACAGTAGTTACAGAATAGTTTGAATAGTGTCCTGAATAGTAGTACTCAATAATCAGTCACGGTCTCAGTTTAGTAATTTGTTTAGAACACAGTGAATCAGTGAGTTAACAGGACTCAGTAGTACTCCATCAGTTAGCGGAACCCAGTGAACTCAATTCAGTTTAATTAGACAGCATGATTAGTAACAGTTTAGTCAACCCTACTATAGACTAGAAATTAATTCAGTGTCTATTCAGTTTGGAGTAGGAATCAACACCGAGCGAAATGGGGGCATTTCTGCCAGAAGAGGGTTTGATACTTACAAGAAATCCCTACATTACAAAACTACGTAGCTAGCGTAGGTTGAGCTATCTTTCTGCCAGACTAGGGTTGATATATCTCATATGAGTTTTCTTGCCAGTGAGGGTTGATGAAACGTCTTCCTACCAGAGAGAGTTAACTCACAACCTTATCTTTACCTGTGGCACGGTACTGACACCCTTCTAGCTGGGGTTATAGGTTGTACCCTAATCAGTTTAGAGAGGGGTATGTCAGTTAGATGATTACTTCCCACAGTTTCATTTTCAATTTCAGTCTCAGTATAGAACTCAGTTCAGTTCTATAGATTTAGGACTGTCACACACAGTCACCCATCTTAGTATAGAACTCAGTTTAGTTCTACAAAATCAGGTTTGTTAGAAATAGTCACTCATCTATCAGTAATATAGTTATCAGTAAACTCAGATATCAGTTAATTAGTATTCAGAACTCGGTATCTAGTGTTAACATAATCTCAGTTACAGTTTATGTATTCATGCATGTACTCTCATTTAGTTACGTTCATGTTACTCAACCAGTTATTGTTCATGCATATGAACCCTTGCATTTCAGCACACCTCACTTAGCATACCAGTACATTCAAAGTACTGACGCATACTTTTTTTTGTGCTATGATGGCTTATATCATAGGTTCAGACGCACAGGCTCCTGGCCGTATTTAGTATCTTAGACTATCAGCAACAGACTTAGTGGTGAGTCCTTATAGTTCGAGGACATAGTTATCATTTCAGTATTTTAGTTGTTCAGTATATTTAGTAGATGAAGTTAGTTGGGGACTTGTCCCATCAACTCCATATACAAACAGTTAAAGGCTTTCCGATTAGATTATTTTAGAAATATGTTCAGTTTTCAGTATTTATTTATCAGTAATTAATTTCAGTTATAGAACCTTATGGCATTTAAGTTATACTTCTGCACTTATTTTAGTATTACTATTAAGTGCTCACAGTAGGTACCAGTCATGGGTTAGCTCATGGTCCTTCGGTGTCATAAGCATTGTGTGGCATCTAGGGTACAGATCTAAGGCATTACAAAAATGTAAATAATTCATGATATCAGTTCTTGTTTGGCACTATATATTTATATATATATACATATATATATACATATATATATACACATATATATATATGTATGTATATATGTGTGTGTGTATATATGTATGTATATATACGTGTGTGTATATATATATATATATTTATATTTATATATATGTATGTATGTATATTTATGTAAGGCATCATTAATAGCATATCAATCCCTAACTTGGACATTTCTATCATGATAAAGGAAAACAAAGCTTTATAAGGCCTATAATATCTATTCAAGCCCCTGCACGGGAATCATAACAAGAATAATGACATTTAATGTACAAATAAGGCCAATGAAGTTAAATAAAGCTCCTGCACAGGCAACACGCAATATATGATATCTCAAATTAACCACAAAGCATATAAGCCCCCACACGGGAACACAACATTAATAATAATCTTAAAATATAACTCCTATGGTTATATTTCTCAACCTACATCACATTTTACTTATTTTGGATAACGTTACCTTCTTCGTTCAATTTGTTTCTATAGGCCCATCTGGTTCCAATAACTGAGCAGTTCTTAGGTCTCTTAACTAGATTTTAGACTTGTTTGTGTTCAAACTAATCTAGTTCTTCATTTATGGCTTTAACCCAAGATTTGTCTTTGAGGGCCTCATTAACCTTTTGGGGTTCAATTTGAGACACAAGAACTACAGACACTTGTTTTCTTAGCGATGCTCTTGTTTGCATATGATCATTTGAATTTTCAATGATAAAGTCATTTGGAAAACTTTCACTATGTATCCATTCCCTTGGAACATTAGTTTTTGTTATTTCATTAACATCAGCTAACTCTGGTTGAGCCATAGTCGACTCTGAGGTTGTTTGCTCAAGTGCTATGTATGGTCTGGTTCTTGACTATAATTCATTTACCTGCTCTTCATCAAAACTCAATCTTACATAAGAGGGGTTAAATTTATCAAATACAATATATATAAATTCTTCGACACAAAGAGTCCATTTATTATAAGCTTTATAGGCATGGCTAGTGGAAGAGTACCTAAGAAACCATCCACGAGAACCTCTTACTTTTGGGAACTTTCTACCACTTAGATTTCAGTCGATCCCAGAGAAAAATGACGAGCAATTTTGAGGAGGAGATACATCTAACTAAGGCAAAAGTGGAGAGCAATTCTGCAACTGGACGACTTTATTTTTTGAAGGCTGGCATATCTATGGAACCAACTCCAGTTGAACGACCCTTTTTCTCAAGTACTAACTATGCATTAATTATAATGTAAATTGTTATGATTTTCGAATTAATAATAGTTCAGGAACTTGGTTAAACAAATCCTTTAAGAATTGCATCTGCTACAAAAATTGTAATATGGTCTCTAATAATCACTAAATTATTATGTATATTTGTCACCACCACTAGAGAAGATAGGTAATTGCAGTGAGGGTAAGTTACTAAAGTATACTCTCCCATCTATGAAGGATGACATACTCACTATAATGATTGAAGAAGAAGACATAAGGCAGCTGGTGAAAATATGGGAAACATCCTTGATTGGCTATGTCATAGGAGAAATACCACAAGAGCAACAAATGGGAAATTATATGACTGGGGTTTGGGACTTTGTCACTAAAACAAAGGTGTTATTGGATGATGACGCCTATTTTATATGCAAATTCAATTCAATAGAAGATAAGGAACTTGTAAGTCACTTAGGACCCTACTATTATAATAATAAACCAATCATACTTCTATCAGGGGAAATTAAATTTGAGCTTAAATAGGATCTATTGAGCGTGCTCCTAATATGGGTGAAATTGCTTGGGCTGCCAGTAGGCTACTTGAAATACCCTAGTTTCTGGACCTTAGAAAATTTCTTGGAAATCCATTCTTCGAACCCAATATGACTCATAGATATGAGTCGTATGCTGGGGTAAGAGTGGTATGGTCCTATTATATGCTAACCAGTATTAGTTGGTGGGATGATTTTGGTCACTAGAATGGATACGACTTAGGGGTATGAGTCATAAGGCTTGGTACGAGTCATATCGGGGACTCTTAAGGTAGTTAGTGTTTTATCCTCTTTGATTCTGCCAGGGATACAGGTCATGGATACTGATCGTATGTTATGGTTATGACTTATTTGGATGAGTCGTATACTAGATAGTGTTTGATCCAATGGTTGAGGCTTGGATATGACTAGTGGATACCGATCGTATAGGAGGGTATGACTCATATGGGTCAATTGTATCCCTATGATAGGTTTTGAAGAGATGTAAGTAGGGGTATTCTAGATATTTTCCTACTTACCCTAATAGAACCCACGACTTCTAATACACTTAGTAGGTTATTTACCCTATTATTCTATTCATTAACACTTAGAAACTATTCCAAAACATCTCATATTTCTCTCACGAGCTTTTGGGGAAAGAAGACTAGGGTTTCATCTTGGGGATTGCTTTGGGGCTTGCATTGGTGTTTTCTTTTAGTCAATTTTTTGATTTAATACATGGTTCTCTTTCCTCATTATAATTTCAACTAAATACATGGTTTATATGATTGATTTCATGTTTTACTATTTTATGATTATGGTTTTTAACTATTATTTGGGGGGTTTTCATATTAAATGCTTGGTTGTGGTTTCCTATGGTTTTAATGATGCTTTTATATGTATTAATGGTGGTTTTGGACAATTGGATTACATGGTAATGGTTTAATGGTCTTTGGAATTCATTTTGATTATATTAAGCCCCAAGGTGTTTAATGGAACTCTTGCTTGTTTTAAATGGGATAAAGGATTTATGCATGGTTTAAATGGTTTGAAAATACTAAATTCTAATTGGTTATGATTGTGGAGAACATGGATGTATCCCCAAGTGGATTTAATATGGTATTTGGAAAGACACCTAAGGTCCCCTTAACCTAAATGGTTTGGCTATGGATATTAATTGCAAGTAATGGGGTGGTATGCCGATACCACTAGTATTAGTCTTGGTTAATAAATGGTAAATAGTTTGGTTGGACATGGTTTTAATTGGGCATTAATGGCAGGGTGTGTATCTAAGCCGTAGAAGGTGGCGGTCCCAGGAGGACCAAAACCCAAAACTCATATTTGCCAATATGAGGGGTCTTTTTTTGGCCCCGTGCAAGTGTCACATTTATTATTGGAGAGATGTACTAGTCATCCCATGGGATATTCTCCGAACGTGCAACTACACACACTAGGCCTTTTTAGCAGGGGAGCTGAACCCATACAACCCATGAGTGTGGTTAAATGGAAAAGCTATACATCCCAGGTAGAAGGTTTTAAAGGCATGCTAAACTCGGTTCCCTTTCGCAACACTTATATATGTATGGTTGTATGCATCATGAATGGTTTTACTTGGTTTATTGATTAGTATTATTTTATCCTTATCCTGAGTTTCATGCCAGCGGTCACTCGCTAACCTCGTCTACTGGAGGCTGTATACCCATGCTATGTAGGAATCGACCATTTGACTCCTTCTAAATAGTACTTGACTCGGGGTTAATATTTGAACTTAAGTGGTGAGCTTCCATCCTTTCAGAAGGGATTATTTCATGTTATGGATATCTTTGGATACTTTTTCTTTATTTTGGATATTGGTTTTGGCCATTGTTGGGGGCATGTCCCAATCAAATTTGTTTATTCTTTTAATAGTGGATGGTACTTTTAGGGCTTAGTATGGTCGGGATCGGTATTGGTGTCGGCCTTAGCATTGGAATAAGTCGGTGGGCTGACATCATTAAACGATATTATTAGTTGTCCCATCCTATTATATTTTAGGATTGATTATCATATTATGTTTTGGTATTCTCTTTGGTTATGCCCTATTTTAAGGCCCTTATTTTGGTTAGGTTGGCTATGGTTGGTTAGGTTTGATATGGTTGGACTCGATTAGGTTGGTCACAATTGTGATCCTATCCTAGAGTCTTGGTACGACAATAACACTATCTTGTTAAATGTTCAAAATTCAGCCAACTCAGGGTACGCGGCTGAAGGTTGGGTTGGGTAACGAAGGTTTTCTCCAGTCTGGGTCAGACTTGAGATGCCCATTATGATATGGCCCAGTGTTCGGCTCATGTCAATTTTTTATTAGAGCCTAGATTCATAGTTAATTGGAAAGTCCACAAAGCAGTTTTGAGTAGAGTCTCGTTTAGGGGTGTGAAGTGTGCCATACTCATAATAGAGAAACTGCAAGACATTTAGAAATATTTCACTTTCTGGTAATCTATCTTTTAGTTTTAGTTCTTAATCCTGTAATCTTCTCTAATCTTTGTTTGTTCGTCGTTCAGATCATGCCTCCTAGATCTGAAACACAAGAAAATTCTTTCATCCTATTTAAGGATAATGCTGAAGGGGTACGTCCTATGTCTGGAGTATATATTTGATCTCATGGTCCGATTCCTGATGGTGCTGGAGTTTCTCTTATCCCAACTAGTTCTCCCCAGGTCCCTCAAGCCAATGTGATGAACATAGAATTTCATTGGTCTATTCATGTCATTGCCCAATTGGTTTCTGTGTAGGCTAAGCAGGGTGTGACTAGTGCTTTGTCTGTTGAGTCCATAAGGGTTGGTCAATTTATGAAGATGGATTCTCCAATTTTTACTGGGGTGAAGGTAGAGGAGGATACACAGGGCTTCTTCTATGAGATGGAAAAGATCTTTTGGGTGATGCAGGCTATTGGTCTTGAGGGGTTAACTTTGTAGCTTATCAGCTTAAGAATATTTCTTACCAGTGGTATAAGGAGTGGGACAAGTATATAGGCGATATGGAAGGAGAAGGGTTGTGGGAAGCCTTTTCTAATGCCTTCATAGATCAGTTCTCTTCTCAAGAGTTGAGGAAAGTAAAGATGAAGGAGTTTGTGATTCTCTGTCAGGGGAGGAAGTTAGTAACGGAATATACTTTAAATTTCCATCAGCTATCAAGGCATGCTCCTAATTTACTGGCTGATATGAGGTCAAGAATGAGGAAGTTTGCTTCGAGATTGAATAAAGATTTGATTCTGGAAAGAAAAATTGCTTTGCTGATTAGGGATATAGATATCTCAAAGTTGACTGTCTATATGCATCAAATTAAGGATAAAAAGAGAAAGAAGGTGGAGTTTAGGGATAAGAACGAAAAGAGAAATAGGTTTTCTAATTAGGGAGGTGCTCACTCTTAGGGTGGTAGAGTGGTTGAAAGTGGTAGAAAAAAAAGTGGGGGAGTTTGGGCTTCTTTTCTACTAGTGCTCCTTATCAGTCGAGTGACAGGCATCATCAATGTGGTGACAATTCTCGAGCACTGGTTTCCCAATCTCAGGCGAGCAGAGGTTAGTCAGTTTCTTCATATCCTTTTTGTCGACTGTGTGGTCATATTTATTGGGGGTTTTGCAAGGAAAGAAGGGACACATGCTTCAAGTATGGCTAGGTAGGACATCGGCTCTGGGATTTTCCAGTCAATAAGGTTTCTATAGGGGCAAATAAAATTCTTGTGGCTTCATCTTCTGTTCCTACACCTGGTGGCATGGCATCTGCTTCTGTTACTGCTCCTGGTTCTAGTATTGGTCGGAATAGGTTTTATTCTTTGACGTCCCGACAAGAATTCGAGGCATCACCTGATGTTGTTATTGGTATGTTACAACTTTTCTCTTGTGATGTATATTAGTTGTTTGATCCAGGGTCCACTCTTTCTTATGTGACTTCATATGTGGCTGTCTTTTGGTTTTGATTCGAAAGTTATCTTAGATCCTTTTTCTGTTTCTACCCCGGTAGGTGACTTAACTATTTCTAAGAGAGTCTATAGGGGGTGTGTGGTATATATTGGTGGTAAGCAGACCTTGATGGATTTTTTTAAGTTAGATATGGTAGATTTTGATATAATCCTAGGTATGGATTGGTTGCATTCTTTTTATGTGTATGTAGATTGTCGGACCTCTAGGGTTATCTTTAAGTTTTTTGGTGAATCAGTTATAGAATAGGAAGGTAGTTTCTTAGCTCCTAGGTGGAGGTTTATTTCTTATCTTAGAGCTCGAAAGTTAATCTCTAAGGGTTGTCTTTATCACTTGGTCTGGGTTAAAGATTCTAACTTGAAAAGTCCTTCTTTGTCTTTGGTCCCTATGGTTAATGAGTTTCCAAAGGTCTTTTCGAATGATCTTCCTGGCATTCTTTCGAATAGGGAAATAGATTTTGGTATTGATTTGCTTTTGTATACTTATCTAATTTTTATTCCTTCATATAGAATGGCTCCGACCGAGTTGAGGGAACTCAAGGAGCAACTTAAGAATCTTCTGGATAAGGGGTTTATTTGTCCTAGTATTTCCCTATTGGGTGCACCGGTGTTGTTTGTGCTTAAGAATGATGGTTCCCTTTGGATATGCATTGACTACAGGTAGTTGAACAAGGTGACGGTGAAGAACAAATATCCTCTTCCTTGGATAGATGACTTGTTTGACTAGTTGCATGGTGCCAAGTTCTTTTCCAAGTTAGATCTTTGGTCTAGGTACCATTAGATTAAGATTAGGGAGGTGGATATCCCTAAGATGGCTTTTCATACTCGGTATGGGCATTTTGAGTTCTTAGTGATGTCATTTAGGTTGACTAATGCTCCAGCAACATTTATGGACTTGATGAACAGGGTGTTCAAATAGTATTTAGATCTCTTCATTATTGTGTTTATTGATGATATTCTAGTTTATTAAAAGAGTGAGGTGGATCATGCTAATCACCTTCATGTAGTGTTGCAGATCTTAAAGGAACAACAGTTGTATGTCAAGTTCTCTGAGTGTGAGTTTTGGTTGAATGTTGTGACTTTCTTAGGCCATATTATTTCTAGTGAAGAGATCAAGGTGGATCTGCAGAAGGTTATTATGGTGAAGAGGTGGCCTAGGCCCACAACTCCATCTAATATTTGGAGTTTTTTAGGTTTAGCCGGGTATTATAGGTAGTTTATGGAAAGTTTTTCTTTAATAGTTGCTCTTTTGACTAAATTGACACAGAAGAAGGTTAAGTTTTCTTGGTCGAATGCTTGTGAAGGGAATTTTGAGAAGTTGAAGGATAAGTTGACTTTGGCTTCAATCCTGACCTTGCTAGAAGGCAATGATGGGTTTGTGGTTTATTGTGATGCATCTCGGGTAGGGTTTGGTTGTGTTTTGATGAAGCATGGGAAGGTGATTGCCTATGCTTCTATGTAATTGAAGGTACATAAGAAGAATTATCCTACTCATGATTTGGAGTTATTGGCAGTTGTGTTTGCTTTGAAAATATGGTGCATTATTTATATGGTGTTCACATGGATATCTTTTCTGATCACAAGAGTCTTCAGTACATATTCACTCAGAAAGAGCTTAATCTCCGGCAAAGGAGGTGGCTTGATCTTCTCAAGGATTATGATATAAGTTTTCACTACCACCCAAGTAAGGCTAATGTGGTTGCTGATGCTCTTAGCAGGCTAACCATGGGGAGTTTGGTTGACGTAGAGGAAGGCAATCCTTCACTGCTTGGCTAATCTTGGAGTTCGTCTCTTGGACTTTAAGGATGATGGTTTGATAGTGCAAGAAGTGGTTCGATCATCTCTTAGTGAAGAGATTAAAGAGAAGAAAGTAATGGATCCGATCTTGATGAAAATCAAAAGTAACGTTGGTGGGAAAACGGTAGTGGTGTTTGAGATCAGTGGTGATGGTACTTTAAGGTACAAAGGGAGATTGTGTGTTCTTGATGTCGATGGACTGCGACAAAGAGTTTTGGCTGAGGTGCATAAGTCTCGCTATGTTGTTCATCCTAGCTTAACTAAGTTGTATCATGATCTCAATGAGATTTACTGGTTGAATGGCATAAAAGGGGATGTGGCTGATTTCGTAGTTAAGTGCATGGTGTATCAACAGGTTAAGGTTGAGCACATGAGACCTGGTGGGTTGTATCAAGAGATTAATTTGCCTAAATGGAAGTAGGAAGTAATCAATATGGACTTCATTACTTGTCTTCCTCGATCTCAGAACCAGTATGATTCAATTTAGGTCATCGTGGATAGAATGACCAAGTCTGTACATTTTTTGCCAGTGTGGACTACCTTTTTGGCAGAGGATTATGCGAGGTTGTATCTTCAAGAGATTGTGAAGCTGCATGAGTACTTATTTCAATTATTTCTGATCATGGTACACAATTTACGTCTCATTTCTGGAGGTCTTTCCAAAAAGGGTTGGGGACTAAGGTTAGTTTGAGTACTGCTTTTCATCCACAGTCGGATGGATAAGCGGAGAGAACTATTAAGACATTGGAAGATATTCTTCGGGCTTGTGTGATTGACTATGGTCGCAATTGGGTTGAGCATCTACCTTTGGTGGAGTTTGCTTACAATAATAGCTATCATTCAAGTATTGGTATGGCTCCTTTCGAGGTATTGTATCGCGGAGGTGTAGATCTCCTATTGGGTGATTTGAGCTTGGAGAAGAGGATATATTTGGTCCTGATTTTATTTATCAGGCGATGGAAAAGGTTAAGGTGATTAGGATAGGCTTAAAGCTGCCCAAAGTTTCCAAAAGTCCTATGCGGAAGTTAAGCATAGAGACTTGGAGTTTGAGGTCAGGGATAGGGTGTTCCTCAAAGTGTCTTCCATGAAGGAAGCGGTGCGATTTGGCAAAAATGGAAAACTCAGTCCTTGGTATGTAGGTCCTTATGTGATTTTTATGGAGAGTTGGCAATGTTGCTTATGAGTTAGAGTTGCCATCTATCTTAAGTTTGGTTCATCTGGTCTTTCATTTTTCTATGTTGAGGAAGTGTCTTGGTGATCTTTATCCAATTGTTTCTTTGGAGGGATTGAGTATTTCATATTCTCTATCCTATAAAGAGGTCCAGATTGAGATATTAGATTGGTAAGTTTGTTGGTTGCGGACCAAGGATGTGGCTTCGGTTAAGGTTCTATAGTGGAACCATAAGGTGGAAGAAGCTACTTGGGAAGCGGAAAAGGACATGAAGTCTAAGTATCCGCATTTTTTCTCGGTTTTGGATATTCGTGCGAAAGGTATGTTTCCTTGATGCATAATTTGATAATGCAAATGACCCTACGATTTCCTTGCATCTTTGTTTAAGGTAAGAGTGTAGACATCTAAGGGGTGTAAGTAGTGTTGGCGCTTCCTACTCTGTCATTCGAGAATGAATGTTCCTAGTGGGGGAGACTGAAACACCCTGGTTTCTAGACCTTGGAAAATTTCCTGGAAATCTATTTTCCAGACCCAATACAACTCATAGGTATGAGCCATATGCTGGGGTACGAGTGGTATGGTCTTGTCGTATGCTGACCAGTGTTAGTTAGTAGGATGGTTTTGGTCACTGGAATGGATATGACTTAGGGGTATGAGTCATAAGGCTTGGTATGAGTCGTATCGGGGACTCGTAAGGTGGTCAGTGTTTGATCTTTCTGGTATTTCATTCTGGCAGGGATATGGGTCATGAAAATGGATTGTATGTTATGGTTACGACTTGGTTGGATGAGTCGTATACTGGACAATGTTTGATCCCAGGGTTGAAACTTTGATATGACTAGTGGATACTGATTGTTTAGGAGGGCACAACTCGTATGGTTCAGTCATATCCCTGTGACAGGTTTTTAAGAGATTTAAGTGGAGGTATTTTGGATATTTCCCTACTTACCCTAATTAGGACCCACAACTTCTAATACACTTAGGAGGTTATTTACCCTATCATTCTATTCATTAATACTTAGAAACTATTCCAAAACATCCCATAATTCTCTCAAGAGATTTTGGGGCAAGAAGGCTAGGGTTTCATCTTATGTCTTGCTTTGGTGATTTCATTCAATCAATTCTTCGGTATAAGGAAAGATTCTCTTCCCTCATTATAATTTCAACTAAAGTCATTGTTTATATAATTGATTTCATGGTTTTACTATTTTATGATTGTGGTTTTTAACTATTATTTAGGGGGTTTTGATATTAAATGCTTGGTTATGGTTTCTTATGATTTTAATGATGCTTTTATATGTATTAATGGTGGTTTTGGACAATTGGATTGCATGGTAATGGTTTAATGGTCTTTGGAATTCGTTTTGATTATATTATGCCCCAAGGTGTTTGATAAAATGCTTATAAAGATATGTTCATTATATTGACTTCTTTTAATGGAACTCTTGCATATTTCAAACTGGATAAAGGATTCATGCATGGTTTAAATGATTTGAAAAGGCTAAAGGATAGTTGGTTATGCTTGTAGAGAACATGGAAGTATCCCAAGTGGATTTAATATGGTATTTGGAAAGGCACCTAAGGTCCCCTTAACCTAAATGGTTTGGCTATGGATATTACTTGCAAGTAATGGGGTGGTATGCCGATCCCACTAGTATTGGCCTTGGTTAATAAGTGGTAAATGGTTTGGTTGGACATGATTTTAATTGAGCATAAATGGTAGGGTATGTAGCTAAGCCATAGAAGGTGGCGGTCCCAAGAGGGACCAAACCCAAAACTCATATTTGGCCACATGCAAGTGTCACATTTATTATTGGAGGGATGTACTAGTCATTCCATGGGATATTCTTTGTTTGTGCAGATACACACATCGGGGCCCTTTTAGCAGGGTGAGATAAATTCATATGGCCCATAGGTGTTGCTAAATGGCAAAGCTATACATCCCAGGTAAAAGGTTTTAAAGGCATGTTAAACCCGGTTCCCTTTCTCGGCACTTATATATGTATGGTTGTATGCATCATAGATGGTTTTTCTTGATTTTATGACTGGCATTATTTTATCCTTATCTTGAGTTTCATGCTAGCGGTCACTCGCTAACCCCGTCTACTGGCGTCTTCATACCCACGCTATGTAGGAACCAGCCATTCGACTCCTCATACATAGTACTTGACTCGGGGACAACATTTGGACTAAAGTTGTGAGATTCCATACTTTTAAAAGGCATCATTTCATGTAATGGACATCTTTGGATACTTTTACTTTATTTTGGATATTGGTTTTGGCCATGGTTGGGGCATGTCCCAACCATATTTGTTTATTCTTTTGGATAGAGGATCGGTATTGGTGTCGTCCTTGGCATTGGAACAAGTCGGTGGTCTGACATTATTAGATGATATTGTTGGTTTTTCCATCTTATTACATTTTGGGATTGATAATCATATTATGTTTTGGTATTCTCTTTGGTTATGGCCTGGTTCATGGCCCTTGTTTTGATTAGGTTGGGTATGGTTGGTTGGGTTTGGTACGATTGGACTCGATTGGGTTAGTCACGGTTGTATCCTATCCTAGAGTCTTGGTACGAACAATAATGCTATCTTGTTAAATGTTAGGAATTCAGCTAACTCAGGGCAGGCGACTGAAGGTTGGGTTGGGTAATGGGGTTGTCTCCGGTCCGGGTCGGACTTGAGATGCCCATAACAACATGGCTTGGGGTCTGGGTCGTGTCACTACTGGTCGACTGAAGATATCAGTAAATTGTCTAGTGCGATAGGAAAACCCATATGAACTGACAATATTACAACTAATGTGGATAAAATCTCGTATGTTAGAGTAATGATTGAGGTTGATGTCTCTCATCCACTACCTGATTATATTCACATTAAGACTACAACAGGACTTTGGGAGAAGGCAGTGGTCTATGATTGAAGACCCAAGTTCTGTAATAATTGTCTTATTTTTGTGCTTAAGGAGAAGAAATACTGGTACAAGGAGAAGGGTAATGAGCTAAAGAAGTAGGAACCAGCTCCCGAGAGACTACATGGCAGGAATAGGAATAAGAAAACTCATAAAATGGAATGGAAAGCAATTCTAACCAGTGATGATGGGAAAAACTGTGACAGAAAATACCGGTACATAGGAGACCTAAAACTCTATAGTGAATCCTAGGAAGAGTATAGATGCAAATATTACACTGGAAAATAGGGGAGAAAATGACACAACAGCTGAATGTACTAGTAGTATTCATGATCCACATGAGGAGGCTAGACAAAGACAGAGAAAACTCAAGCAATAGGTGCTGGAAGGAAATCCTTCACATCATTCAAGAAAAGGTGTAGAAGCTAATATTGTTGACAACTATATTCCATTCAACCCTCCATGATCATCTCCACATAGAACATTAGGGGTTTGAATCAAGACCATAAGCAGAAAGAGGTAAAAAAATTTCTTGCTAAAAATAAAATAGACTTTTTTGGGTGTTTAGAAATAAGGGTAAAGTAAATATGCATTCAAAGAATTCAAAAAATGATAACAAATGGATGGAAAAGTTGTAAAAATCACAAATGTCATCAAAATGTTCGAATATGGATTACTTGGAAGCCTCACCTTCTTGTGAGTATACTTGAAGTTAAGGAACAATTTATTCATTGTCTGATGGAAGATCCAGGGACTCAACTGACAATATATGCTACAATAATTTGTCCTAGAAATGATCTCCAGATTCGAGAACCTTTATGGAATGAGCTTACACAGGTCAATCTACAGCTTTAGAAGACTTGGGTTCTATGTGGTGACTTTAATAATGTGCTGAATTTTGAAGATAGAATAGGGTCTGATGTCACTCAAATATAAGTCCAAGGATTTCAAGGGATACTAGACACAATGCAACACACCCTCATCAGAAGAAAGGGATGACATTTCACCTGGTGTAATAAACAGTCAACAAATAGAAAAGTGTATAGCAAAATTGATTGGGCATTGGGAGACTTTAATTGGATACAAAATTTGGGGCATGTAGAAGCTGAATATGGAAATCCATCAATATCTAATTAAACTTCCATTATTATCAGTTGCAAACAATATACACCTATCCAACCCAAGCCATTCAAATTATTTCCTCACATCATGGAGCATCAGGATTTCACTATGATTGTGTAGAAAGTATGGACCCAACAAAGAAATAAGAATATAACTGCTAATGTATGGAGTAGCTCAAGGAGCTTAAACTATAACTTAAAGAGCTTAATACCTATTTTTTCCTCCTATAAACTACACCTACATGCAGCTAGAGAGAAAATTAAAATTGTCTAGAACCTACTAAAAGATCAGGTCTTGAATGTGAATTTGTATGATGAGGGAAAAACAAATAATAAATTGTACTGAAAAGTACAACCTTGTTGAGGAAAGAGTATTGAGGAAACAAACTAGAGCACTATGGATTGACTATGGTGACTTCAACACAGGATATTTCATGCCCAATAGAAGATCAAAACCTCTCTCAGTTCTATCACCTCTATCTAAACTAAGGCAGGTATGAAGCTAATAGACCCTTACCAGGTGGAATAGGAGTTTATTTTTTTCTTTGCAGGGTTAATGAAAGAATGCACTGTAATACCCCATATTTTTTCTAGCTTAATTTCGCCACTAGAATGTCAAGGGTTAGCTTTAAAAATGAATGAACTCTTCTAACGTATAGAATGTACCATATTTAGACTCTCCATTGTGTGGAAAATTTAATAAGATTTCCATCGATAATAATTTCGCCCAAATTCGATACTCGGTTGAGAAGTTATGGTATTTTTAGTAAAGCAGTACGCCATCTGGGCAGTCACCGCATTTCAGTGAAGGTTAAATTTCCATTTGTCAAATTCCAGTGAACCTCCGCGATAAGCTCACATCGCGGTGAGGTCCAAATTCTCATTTGTGAATTTCCAGTAGGCCAACACAATGGTACCGCATCGCGACGATGGCCTAAATGGAATTCCAATAGAGTACTGCGATTGGCCTGCGTCGCGGAGAAATTTCAGGTCTGAATCATCAAAATCCAGTGGCTCTCCGCGATGGTGATGCATCATAGTGATGGCCAAAATAGGACACATTTCTTTTTTAGTGGCCTAACGCGATTTCACTGCGTTGCGTTGATGGCCAACTTCCCAGTTATCCTGTTTCTAGTAAGCCACCGCGATAGTGGCACATCGTGGTGGTATGCAAAGTCGAGATTTTTCAGTTCTAACAAAAATTTTAAAAGGACTATTTGGTGTATTTCCGAGCCCTCAATCCGTCCAAAACAAGAAATAAACTTATTCTAAGCCTATTATGCTTATTTTCATCCATTATCTCTCTAAAGAAAACCCTAGAGCTCAAAAGTTTTCTCTCCAAGAAATCAAATTCCTCCGTTGTTTCTCCAAGAAAGCTCAAAATTGAGGATTCTGAAATTAAGATAACCAAGAGTTCATACTCAAAGGCTCAAATAGAGATTCAAGTTCAAGTTTTCTTAGAGATTTCATTAATTGAGGTATGTGGGGTTTATGAACAAGGATCCTCTTTCACCCTTGTGCCCAAAACCAAGTTTTTATTTCAAATTTGTAGGATTTTGAGTTATTATACATGAGATTTAAATTAGGGTTTATACCTATTATTGTTATTTGCAAGATTATGAGTTTTGAGAGATTTTAAAGTTGAATTGCATGTCTATTTCCATATTTTTCATGCCTATTGCAGTAAATTACAGATTTTGAATTGAATTATCATTATTCTCAATATCAAGTATGAACTTTATGATGTTTTGACATGAACTTGATACATGGGTTATTAATCCCAAATTTATATGTTGATATTTCAAGAGAGATAATGCTTTAAACATCCTATGATCAAATTATTTTTAGATTTTCAGTAAAGATTTGATCTTTTGATCTTCATATAAGATTTGGACTCCACTTTAGATATTTATTACTGATTACAGAAATTAGAATAGCTTTATTTACAGATTGATTTAGATAAATGCATAATTGGTTTTGAAATGAACCCTTACGCTAGTTTTTAAAGTGGATTTCCAATAGAATGAGAGCACAAATTTAAAGGGATTAGTATTTAGCACCGAGCGGGAAGTGTGGGATTAGCATGCCCTATCTTCCACAGAACTACGTAGCCAACGTCGGTACATATTATTAAATTTTTCCCATTTCTTTATGGATGAAAGTTACAGATGTGTTCACTTAGATTAGGTTATACTCCTTGTCAAGAGTATTACACCTCTCCCCATCGTGAGGTTTTCCATATAGTGGAATAAGACATTGGACTCCAAGTTAGCTCACATGTTTATGTCGGTCAGAAGAACCTCCCTACTAGTAGAAGTAAATAAATAGCTTTTGAGTAAAGCTCCCTACTAATAAAGAAAAGCTTTGAAAGAACTTCCTTCAGAAAAAGTGTTTTCCCTAAAGTTTTAAGCTTACAGCATAACAGAAAAGAATAACAAAAAATCTTTTAGTAAACTAAGTGTAAAGGCTCATAATTTTATTCAGACATTGCTTTATATAAGCCTTTATCTATATATTTTAGTTTTTCGCTTTCAGATATAGAAGTGAGTCCTTTCTACACTTAGATGGCATGATTTATAGATAGATCACTAGTACAGATTTTAGAAGTAAATGTTATGACTCACAAGATTTATTCAATATGTTTTACTACTCATGATTATAGATTTCAGTTTCTCAGTTATTCAAGCTTATGCGAGTCATTTACATTTGGCATGCATTGTTTTACAAAGGATGATGATAATTGATATACTATTTTTACATATGCATTCCACCCCTATATACTCAATAAATTCTCAAAGTACTGATCCACATATATGTCTATGTGCTACATTATCTCACAATGTAGGTTTAGGTGCTCAGTTTCCACAGCGTGAGTGATTTCAAGCATCTCTATCTACATCCGATAGTTGGTGAGTCCTCATAGTTTGGGGACATAGTCATTCAGATTTTTCAACTTAGAAGTTTATATGATTCACTATTTTTTTTCAAATAATTTGAGTTAGCTCGGGTTCTATCCCGGTGACTCTCTAGTTATTAGTAGTAGAGGCTTGTCAGACTGCTAGTTTTGATTCAGATTATTCAGTACTGAGGTTTCAGACATTATTTTCAGATATTATAGTTAGCTTAAGGCTACTCATAGTCTTAAGCACCGTGTGACATCTCGGGACCCATTTTTGGGGCATTACAAACTTGGTATCAAAGCCTAAGGTTTATAAGAGCCCTAGGGAGTCAGACAAGCCACGTTATGTTGAGTCTTGATCATGGGTGTAAAGCACACCATATTTATAAGCAAGAGGCTATGGGACATTCTTAGGAAATCATCTCTTTCTTTCATGATCTATCATGCTTATAATATCTCTATCTGCTTTTAACTCATGCTCTTACGTGACAGTTGAATATGCCTCCTCATCAAGCTAATGCCCAAAGAAATAATAACCAACCACCCCAACCCGCTGATCCTCTGAATTAGAATGTATCCCATGCTGAGTTTTGGGTTGCTTTTCAGGCGTTAGCCCAAGCTGTGACTATTAATGTTCAGGAAAACCATCAGGCTGCAGTCCCACTTCAGCAGAATGGTGATTTAGCAATGGCTAGAATTTGTGACTTCATAAGAATAAATCCGCCAGAGTTTTTTGGGTCAAAAATAGGTGAGGACCCATAACTTTATTTAGATGAGGTAAAGAAGATCACCCAGATTATGTATGTTTCTGAAGAGGAGAGTGTAGAGTTAGCATCCTATAGATTGAAAGATGTATCGTATGATTGGGTGGTTATGTGGAAGAATGGTAGAGGTGAGAATGCATCTCCTATGAGTTGGAAAGTATTTCGAGATGTATTTCTAGACAGATTCTTTTCACGTAAGATTAGAAAAGCTAAGATAGAGGAGTTTGTGAACCTGAGGCAGGGCTCAATGACAGTGAAGGAGTAGAGCCTTAAGTTCAATCAGTTGTCTAAGTATGCCCCTGATATGATGGATGATCCTAGGGCAAGTATGAGTAAGTTTGTTACTGGAGTGTCTAGCTTGGTAGTCAAGGAGTGCAGAACTTCCATGCTTATTAGAGACATAGATCTTGATAGATTGAAGATTTATGCTCGGCAGATTGAGGCAAAAAAGTTGAAAAAGAGAGAGAGAGGAAATAAGAAGGCTAAAACAGGGTAGTTTAAGTATGGCCAGGCTAGGTCTCAAGGAGGAAACCATTCACAGTTTTAGAATTATTCATCTATGCCAGAACTATTTTCAGCTAGTGTTCCCTCTCCCAAATCTAGATAGGAGTGGTGGGTTAAGTCTTCTATGTCTAAATCTCAGAATAGTGTGAGTGGAAGACCCTGTAATCCTCCATGTGCTAAGTGTGGTAAGAATCATCCTGGTGAGTGTATATTGGGATAGAAGGGCTGTTATGGTTGTGGTAAATTGGGTCATGGAATCAAAGAGTGTATGCATGCTAAGCAAGGAAACAAATATGTTCGTCCCCTAACTCAGGCTACTAGTACACCAGCTCCTTTGGTCACCCAGTCCCTCCTCAAGGCGCATCATCTAGTATCGGTGGCGGTCAGTACCAGAATTGGTTTTATACTTTACCATCTCATCAGGAGAAAGAAGATTCACCAGATGTTCTTATTGTTATGCTCCATGTCTTTCATCTTGATATTTATGTGTTGTTATACCTCAGGTCGAGTTTTTATTATGTGACCCCATTAGTTGTAGTAAATTTTGAAATAAGTCCTGAAAATATCCCTGAGTTTTTCTTGGTTTCTACCCCAGTGGGTGAGTCAGTTATTGCTAAGCAGATCTATAGAAAGTGTCCTACCACTGTCCTTCATAAAACCATGTTAGCAAACTTAATAGAGTTAGATATGGTGACTTTGATCTTATTCTTGGTATGGATTGGCTCCATTCCTATTATGCATCTATAGATTGTCATACCCAAGAGGTGAAGTTTCAGTTTCCAGATCCAGTCTTTGAGTAGAAAGGTAATTCAGTGTCTCCGAAGAGTCATTTCATATCTTATCTTAAATACAGAAAGTTCATTTCAAAAGGGTGTATCTATCATCTAGTTCAAGTCAAAGACACTAAGTCTGAGACTTCAACAGTTCAGTCAATCAGTATAGTCAATGAATTTCCTGACATTTTTCCCAAATATTTACCAGGGGTACCTCTCGATAGGGAAATAGAATTCGGTATTGACCTTTTCCTAGTTACTCAGCCTATCTCTATTCCCCCTTATTGCATGGCTACAGCTGCGCTTAAAGAGTTGAAAGAGCAGTTCAAAGATCTTTTAGATAAAGGTTTTATAAGGCCTAGTATTTCTCCATGGGGCGTTCCCGTCCTATTCGTGCAAAAGAAAGATGGTTCTTTGTGAATGTGCATTAACTATCGTTAGTAGAATGAAGTTACAGTCAAAAATAGATATCCTCTTCCTAGAATTTATGACATATTTTACCAACTCCAAGGTGCAAGTTACTTCTCAATGATAAACCTTAGATCCGACTATCATCAACTTAGAGTAAGGAAATGTGATATTCCAATGACAGCTTTCAAAAACCATTATGGTCATTTTAAGTTTCAAGTCATGTCCTTCAGACTAACAAATGCCCTAGAAGCCTTCATGGACTTGATGAATAGAGTGTTCAAATAGTATCTGGACATATTTGTCATAGTCTTTATCGATGATATTATTGTCTACTCTCGTAGTGAGGATGATCATGAAGACCATCTTAGAATTATGTTGCAAACTCTTAGAGATCACCAGTTGTTCTCCAAATTCAACAAATGTGAATTTTTACGAAGGTCAATAGCTTTCCTTGGTCATATTATTTCCGGTGAGGGTATTTGAGCTGATCCCCAAAAGACAAAAGCAGTAAGAAATTGGCATAGACCTATATCTCCATCAGACATTAGAAGTTTCTTGGGTTTAGCTAGCTATTATAGATGTTTTCCCTTATGTCTAGATTGACCCCAAAAAAAGTTAAGTTTCAGTGGTCAGATTCCTGTGAGAAGAGTTTTTAGGAGTTAAAGACTCGACTCACTTCATCCCCAGTTTTAGCATTACCTGATGGTACAGATGGTTTCATTATGTTTTGTGATGCCTCTATAATTGGTTTGGGTTGTGTTCTGATGTAGAGAGGTAAGGTTATAGCCTACACCTCTAGACAGCTTAAGCCTCACAAAAAGAATATCCAACCCTTGATCTTGAGTTAGCTTCTGTTGTGTTTGCTTTGAAAAGCTGGAGACATTATCTTTATGGGGTGCCGTGCATGTTTATGTGTTCACGGATCATAAAATCTTGCAGTATGTGTTTATTCAGAGAGAGTTAAATCTATATCAGAGAAGGTAGTTAGAATTATTGAAGGATTATGATATGAGTGTGTTGTATCATCCGGGCAAGGCCAATGTAGTGGCAAATACCCTTAGTAGATTATTTATGGGCAGTTTTTCTTATGCGGAGAATGATAAGAAGGAGTTAGTACGAAAAGTTCATCGGTTAACTAGATTGGATGTTAGATTGGTTGATTCGGCTGAAGGGAATGTTTGGGTTCAGAGTAGTTCCGAATCTTCCCTAGTTTCGGAAGTAAAAGAGAAGCAAGATAAGGATTCTAGTTTGGTCAAATTGAAGGAGTCAGTTAAAGACCAAAAGGTAGAGGTTTTTTCCCAAGGGGGAGATGGTGTGTTGAGGTACCATAGTAGATTGTGTGTGCTATGTATTGATGATTTGAGACAATGTATTATGGCAGAGGCGCACGGTCCGCATTATTCCATTCATCCAGGAGCCACTAAGATGTACCGCGATTTACGGGAAATCTATTGGTGGAGTGGTACGAAGAAAGATATAGCAGAATTTGTTGCCAAGTGTGCAACTTGCCAAAAGGTTAAGGTAGAGAACCAAAGACCTGGTGGTACATTGCAAGAGTTTGGTAGCCCCACTTAGAAGCGGGAAGAGGTAAATATGAACTTTGTGACTGGATTACCCCATTCGCGTCATCAGCATGATTTGATTTGGGTTATTATAGATAGATTGACTAAGTCAGCGCATTTCTTGCCAGTTCACACGTCCTACACAACTGAAGATTATGCTAACCTGTATATCAGAGAGTTATTCAGATTGCATGGAGTTTCTTTGTCCATCATCTCAGATAGGGGTACTCAGTTTTTGAGAGCCTTTCAGAAGGGTCTGGGACCCAAGTTCATCTTGGTTTGGCTTTTCATCCACAGACAGATGGTCAGGCAGAAAGGACCATTCAGACTCTAGAGGATATGTTGAGGGCATGTGTTCTTGATTTTAAAGGTAGTTGGGATAACCATTTGCCGTTGATTGAGTTCTCTTATAATAACAGTTACCATGCTAGTATTCAGATAGCTCCGTTTGAAGCTTTTTATGGGCGGAGATGTAGATCGCCAGTTGGTTGGTTCGAAGTGGGTGAGGCCGCTTTGATTGGGCCAGACATAGTGTTTGAAACCATGGAGAAAGTTCAAATGATTCGAGAGAGATTGAAAGCAGCCCAGAGTTGTCAAAAATCTTATGCGGACACGAGAAAAAGAGATCTTGAGTTTGAGGTTGATGATCTTGTGTATTTGAAAGTTTCACCCATGAAAAAGGTGAAGAGATTTGGCAAAAAAGGGAAGTTTAGTCCCCGATATGTAGGTTCCTTCCAAATTTTAAGTCGTGTTGGGAAAGAAGCGTATGAGCTTGAGCTACCCACAGATTTATCCTTAGTTCATCTAGTATTCCATGTGTCATTGTTGAAGAAGTGCATGGACGATTCAACGGTTGTAGTCCCTCTAGAAAGTACAGTTATTCAGAATAGCCTTTCTTACGAGGAGCTTCCACTAGAGATTCTTGATCATCAGATCTGTAGACTAAAGAACAAAGAAGTTCCCTTGGTCAAAGTTCTATGGTAAAATCAGTCTGTTGAGGGTGCTACTTGGGAAGCAGAAGCAGACATGCGTACCAAGTATCCTCATCTATTCTCCACGAACTCAAATTTAGCTGAAGGTAATAGTCTTCCTTAATTCATTACCTTTCCAGTCTTAGATTCAGCTATATAGTTACCTTCATGTAAACTCATGCACTCGTAGATCAGTTCAGTAGCTCGGTATGTTTTAGATTCAGTCATACAATTTATTTCAATTGTGCATGATAACTTATAGTCTCAGATTTCTCAGTATTTTCAGCTTATCTAGCCACATTCGAGGAAGAATGTTCCCAAGAGGGAGATATTGTAATACCCATTATTTTTTCTAGCTTCATTTCGCCCCTAGAATATCAACGGTTAGCTTCAGAAATGAATAAATTTTGTTAGGTAAAGAATGTTCCAGATTTAGACTCTCCATTTTGTGGGAAATTGAATAATCTTTCCATCGATACCAATTTCTCCCAAATCCGATACTCGATTAAGAAGTTATGGTGTTTTTAGTAAAATAATATACCATCTAGGCAGTCACCGCATCGCAGTGAAGGTTAATTCCCATTATTCAAATTCCAGTGGACCTCCGTGATAAGCTCGCATCACGATGAGGTCCAAATTCCCAGTTTTCAATTTCCAGTAGGACAACGCGATGGTACCGCATCACGATGATAGCGTAAATGGCATTCCAATAGAGTACCATGATTGGCGCGCATCGCGGAGAAATTTCAGGTCCCAATCATCAAAATCTAGTGTCTTACCGCGATGATGGCACGTCGCGGTAATGTCCAAAATAGGACTCATCCCTTTTCCAGTGGCACAACACGATTTTACCACATCGCTTTGATGTCCAACTTCCCATTTGTCCCATTTCCAGTAAGCCACCACGATAGTGGTGCGTCGCGGTGGCATACAAAGTCGGGATTTTCTAGTTTCAATGAAAATTTTAAAAGGACTATTTGGTCAATTCCCAAGCCCCCAATCCATCCAAAACAAGAAATTAAACCTATTCTAAGCCTATTATGCTTATTTTCATCCATTATCTCTCAAAAGAAAACCCTAGAGCTCAAAAGCTTTCTCTCCAAGAAATCAAATTCCTCCATTGTTTCTCTAAGAAAGCTCTAAATTAAGGATTCCCAAATCAATATAATCAAGAGTTCATCCTCAAAGGCTCAAATAGAGATTCAAGTTCAAGCTTTCTTAAAAATTTCATCAACTAAGGTATGTGGGGTTTATGAACAAGGATCCTCTTTCATCCTTGTGCCCAAAACTAAGTTATTATTTTAAATTTATATGATTTTGAATGATTATACATAAGATTTAAATTAGGGTTCATACCTATTATTATTATTTGCAAGATTATGAGTTTTAAGAGATTTTGAAGTTGAATTGCATGTCTATTTCCATAGTTTTCATGCCTATTGCAGTAAATTTCATATTTTGAATTGAATTATCATTATTCTCAATATCAAGCATGAACTTTATGATGTTTTGACATAAACTTGATGCATGGGTTATTAAGCCCAAATTTATATGTTGATATTTCAAGAGAGATGATGCTTTAAGCATCCTATGATCAGATTATTTTTAGATTTTCAGTAAAGATTTGATCTTTTGATCCTCAGATAAGATTTGGACTCCACTTTATAGATTTATTACAGATTACAGAAATCAGAATAGCTTATTTACAGATTGATTTAGATAAATGCATAATTGGTTTCGAAATGAACCCTTATACTAGTTTTTAAAGTGGATTTTCAATAGAATGAGCGTACAGATTTAAAGGGAGTAGTATTTAGCACCGAGCGGGAACTGTGGGTTTAGCATGCCCTATCTTCCACAGAACTACGTAGCCAACGTAGGTACAGATTATTAGATTGTTTCTATTTCTATATGGATAAAAGGTATAGATGTGATAACTTAGATTAGGTTATACTCCTTGGCAAGAGTATGACACCTCTCCCCATCATGAGATTTTCCCCATAGGGGAACAAGACATTGGAATCCATGTTAACTCACATGATTTATGTCGGTTAGAAGAACCTCCCTGCTAGTAGAAGTAAATAAACAGATTTTGAGTAAAGCTCTCTACTAATAAAGAAAAGCTTTGAAAGAACTTTCTTCAAATAAAGTGTTTTCCCTAAAGTTTTAAGGTTACAGCATAACAGAAAAGAATAACAGAAAAGCTTTTAGAAAACTAATTGTAAAGGCTCACAGTTTGCTTTATATAAGCCTTTATCTATAGATTTTAGTTTTCAGATTTCAGATATAGAAGTAAGTCTTTTCTACACTTAGATGGAATGATTTACAGACAGAACACTAGTACAGCTTTTAGAATTGAATGTTATGACTCACTAGATTTATTCAATATGTTTTGATACTCAGGATTACAGATTTTAGTTTCTCAGTTACTCAAGCTTATGTGAGTCATTTACATTTGGCATGCATTGTTTTACAAAGGATGATGATGATTGATATACTGTTTTTACGTATGCATTCCACCCCCATATACTCAGTACATCCTCAAAGTACTGATCCATAAATATATGTTAATGTGATACATTATCTCATAATGTAGGTTCAGGTGCTTAGTTTCCACAGCATGAGTGATTTCGAGCATCTCCATCTACATCCGACAGTTGGTGAGTCCTCATAGTTCGGGGACTTAGCCATTCTGATTTTTCAGCTTAGTAGTTTATATGATTCAGTATTTTTTTCCAGAAAGTTTGAGTTAGATGGGGGTCTGTCCCAGTGACTCTCTAGTTATTAGTAGTAGAGGCTTTTCAGACTGCTAGTTTTGATTCAGATTATTCAGTACTAAGGTTTCAAACATTATTTTCAAATATTATATTCAGATATTTTCCGCATTCAGTAGGATTTTGATATCTATATTTCCTTATTATGAAATTCAAACTTTGTAAAAGGCAGACAGGGTTATCTTAAGGCTACTTGTAGTCTTGATCACCGTGTAACGTCTCGAAACCCATTTTTGGGGTGTTACGTGCACTAAGAATCTTCTTTGTATCAGTACTGAGATTGTGAGGACAGGTACATACCTAATAGTACAGCGACAGAGGGCATTGATATAATAGGTAACTGAGGAGGAGATCTATCAACAATGAATAATATGCCTGCAGATAAAGCACCTGGGTGGATGGGTTCCCTATTGAATTTTTTACTAAAAACTGGGACATGGTGGAAAATGATATACTGGCTACTGTGAAACAATTCTTTTAAACTAGTATGTTGTGGCCTAGAATTAATGTGGCTGCCATAACTCTCATCCTTAAGGTCCCATCCCCTACAAAGGTCAAAGACTATAACCCCATTGCTTATTGCACCACTCTTTATAAAATCATCTCCAAGGTACTCACAAATAGAATCAAAGTTGTGATATCAGACTTGGTTAGCTTCTCCCAATCAGCTTTTATAGAGGTTAAAAGTATAATGGATAATATTTTATTAATCCATGAAATCTTCCAAAGCTACACTAGAAAGTGGATTTCACCTTGATCTGTGCTAAAAGTTGATTGAAGGAAATCCTATGATACCTTGGAATGGAGCTTCTTATAAAAACTAACGTTTGACATGGGATTTCCTGCAAAATTTGTAAAATAGATAGTGGAATGCATATCCATAGTGTCATATTCCCTACTAATGAATGGAGGTATCACAAGACCTTTTAAAGCCAAGAGAGGAATAAGGCAGGGAGATCCTATGTCTCCCTACCACTTTGTCCTTGCCATGGAGAACTTGGGAAAAGAAATGAGAGCAATGGCTGAGAATAGTACTTAGGAAGAGATATGAGAGCAATGTCTGAGAACAGTAACTTTAGTTACCACCCAAAGTGTTGGAAAATGGGCAACACACACCTTTATTTTGCAGATAATCTTCCAATGTATTATAAAGCCGATCTAGTATCAGTACAGATGATGAATGCTGCATTCTTAAGATTCTCAGGAGGCTTAGGTTAACAAGCCAACTTAAACAAGAGTTCTCTATATATTATTGGGGTTACAGATCACATGAAAAGAGAGATTTTGGAAGAGTTGCGGTTTATTGAGGGGTCACTCCCCTTCAAATATCTGGGAGTCCCATTAGCATCCAGAATACTAAACATGGCCTAGTATAAACCTTTGATAGAGAAAATTACAACAAAGATAACTTGTTGTTCTGCAAAAATATTGTCTTATATAGGAAGGGTCCATCTCATCAAATCAGTTATTTTTGGAGTACAAGCATAATTGGCACAACTTTTTTTGATGCCAAAAAGATTAATCAAATCCATAGAGCAGATATACATGAATTTCCTATGGACTGGCAATGCAACAGTATCCAAGAAAGCACTGGTTTTATGGGACTCAATCTGTAAGCCTCTAGCTGTTAATGGGTTGAACATTGTTAATCTATGCCTATGGAATAGAGCAACAATATTGAAGCAATTGTGGAATATCTTCAGAAATAAAGAATGCATGTGGATCAAATGGATATATGGTTACTACATAAAAACAAAAACTTAGAGGATATCCCATGAACATATATGTATAGGATGACGATATAATGTTGAAGTCAAATCAATATAAAGATAAGAATCCATTCAAAACATGTATAAATGAGCTCATAAATCAACTTAATATGTTAATAATTCATGATATCAGTTCTTGTTTGACACTATTGGAACATATATATATATGTGTGTGTGTGCGTGTGTGTGTAAGGCATCATTAATATCATATCAATCCCTAACTTTGACATTTCTATTATGACAAAGGAAAACAAAGCTTAATAAGGCCTATAATATCTATTCAAGCCCCCACACGGGCATCATAATAAGAATAATCTCATTCGATGTACAGATAAGGCCAATCAAGTCAAATAAAGCTCCCACACGAGAAATACACAATATATGATATCTCAAATCAACCACAAAGCATATAAGCCCCCACACAGACACAACATTAATAATAATCTTAAAATATAACTCTTATGGTTATTTTTTCTCAACTCATAGCATGTTTTATTTATTTATTTATTATCATCCCAGTTTGAAGAGACTTAAGCCATAATCTACCTCAAAGTGAAGAAAGTTGAGCCTAAAGGCTTCAACATGAAGACTTTCCATTTCGAACGATCTTAGAATCAACTAAAACATTCAAATATAACAGTACGCATTAAAATAAAGCTAATAATACCTATATCAACTTTATTAAAGACAGATAAAAAACAAGTCTGCAAAATAAGTTCGAAAACAAAAGGAGTAAAACTAATTTTATTTTACAAACAAGTTTTCCCAGGTTTTAGGAGTCTACATTCGAAAATCCAAGTGCAAACAAGCTAAAAACAAGTCTCAAATTGAAGAAAAGTCATTTTTAAGTTATACCGATAAAATTTCAAGAAAACCCATTTGCAATCGAGATAAAAAGATTTTTCAAAAATAAAATCAATGAAAATTAATGGAAACATGAGTTTGAAGCTTACACAAGCTCAAATGGTGAAGCAAACCCTAGAAATTGCCTATTCCAGAAGCTTGGAAGTCCAAAAATAGTGAAAAATTGTAAAATAGGCCATTTATAGGGTTCAATGAACAATAACCCATGATCGCGGATCCCACCTCGTGATCGCAAGGATCAATATTGACCGACCTTTAAGTTAGTCATCGCGGCTGCGTAGCTTGGACTCATGATTGCGATAAGTTAACCCAACCCAATTCATTGATTTACTCTTGACGATCGTGGTATCCCACCTCACAATTGCGGCGAGTTGATTGATTAGGGGCCATGATCACGATATGTGACTATGCGATCATGATGGAACCCATGATGTTGCACTAGAAACAACATACCAACAGTTGAAGTTTTGGAAAATAGTCTCGATCATACCCTTGGAATTTGTTTGGGATCCTATAGAAACAAATGATATATGCTACTAGGCCATTTTCTACTATTTGGACTCAGCAATGTCAGATTTTTGAAAAAATAATTATTTTCAATAAATTAGCCCCTGAAACCCCCTGAAGGAAAGTTTTCACTAATTTTCATATGGAGTGTCAAAATAAAAAAATAAAGAGTCTGAACCTGAACCAACCCCGCTATAGATTCAAAATCAATCTTTTGGATCTAATAAAACTGTCCAAATTGCCATCCGACACTCGAAACATGAAATATTGATGGAATTCAAACCAATGGCTTTTAAAGCCTTGAAGAGCCTCAAATTCATCCAAATCATTCTCGAAAGTATTGGGTACCATGCCAACCATCATCAGAATCCAAAATAAACATGTAACAACTACGAAGAAGGACAAAATAATCAAAACATAAAAAATGAAAGATTTCACATATCATATTATTACAGACATTCATAATAAATGATTTAGGGAACTCAATTACTTCTTAAAAATTGAATTTGCTAGATCAAAAATGCAGATAACCATACATCAAAGAAAATACGCACTATACATTGTATTTGTTGCATGCCTACACACAAGAAGACATGTATATGGTTTTTTAGTGAAATGTGGAGATTTAAATATCTCATAATAAAATAAGTTGGATTATGTGTGAAGGAATTCAATAGAAACAGAATACGGAGCAGAACAAGAAAAACCTATTGTAATTCATAGTGACGATAAATTAACAATGCAAATAATTGCAGACCTTGTGTTCCATGAAATGACAAATGCATAAAATTTGACTACATTTCATTCAAGAAAGATTTAAAAAGGTCGATTAAACAAAAAAGCTTGTGCACTTAGGAACAAACATCCTAAAAAAAAGGCTTACAAAACCTTAACATGAATATCTGTAATTAGGAGTGCTAAAAATCTTTACACATCTCAACTTGGAGGGGGAGAAGAGAATTATAGAAGACTACATAGTAGCCATGGGGCTATTATGTAAATATAGAGAGTTAGGTTGTTATATTAGAAGATATTAACGGGGTGTTTGGTATAAAGGAAAATATTTTATTGAAAATATGTTGTTTTTTAGTTATTTTTTAGTGTTTGATTGGTAAGAAAAATATTGTCCAAGAGAAGTTAAGCATAATTTGGGAAAATACTAAGGATACCAGAACCAAATCTGACCTGATACCCTGACTACTAAATCAACATGAGTTTTAAATTCTACCCAATTTGAGACTATACTCCCAATCATGACCTGAGAACCAACATCTGACTTGACTCGAAGATAAGACTCTCAATCTTGGCTCTAACACAAACTTGGAACCTGACTCCTAATCTTAACTATGTATCTCAACACCAATGTGGATCTCAACTCTCAGCTCGATACCTCAACCTAACACTTAATCCGATCTCTAATTATTAAATTGAGTCTAGAATATCGATCCCAACTATGATTTTCAATTGGGACTCGACTATCGATTATGCCTCAATATATGACCCTAACTCCGATTTCGTATCTCAACTCTTATTGCTGACACATGATCCAAGATTTTAATCTCGACTCGATACTAGAATCTAAATCCTAAAATGACTTTTGATTCAACATCCAACTCATGATCCCAACCCCAAGTTAATACAGACTCTCGAATTAACCTGATTTTGATTCCCAACTTGGGACTCAAATCCCAACTTAGGTCCTGACTTTGACCCAGACTCGCAACCTAAACTTGAGACTTGAGATTAGGGACCTAACTCTCAATTCCTATCCTAACTCTCTACACCTAATCATTATCCTTACCACAAATCCCAACATGAAACCTGTTGCTTAACCCTCAATTGGGTACAAATTCTTGACTCAAGACCCGACTCTAATCCTAACCCAAGTTTCTACTCTCGACCCTAAATTTTGACCTGAGACCCAATTTCAAACTCGACTCTCAATATTGACCAGGGTTTTGACTCTTGACATTAGCAAAAGTTTTGACCTCAACTCGGGTTCCATAACCCGACTTGAGACACGACCTACATCCTCTTCATAACTATGGAACTCAACCTCGATCAGGGGTTCTAACTCATGACTCCAGCCCCAACCATAACCTGAGTTCCAATTCTTGACCTTGGCTCCTTACCTTGACTTCATACCTACATGAATCCCGACATTAATAAGTGTCTTGACTTCTTATTCTTAACCCCAACTCCCCAACTGAGACCTGACTCAACCCTCAAACCCAACATCTAACCCTATCTCAATTTTAACCCAATATTCAAGCCTGATCCTGGCCCTGACTAGATCCCAACCCAAACCTAACTCGAGTCTCGACTCCTTTCATAAGGCTTGATCTAACACCAAACCTAACTCAGGACAAAACTCTAACTCTTCATGATCCCCAACCGTAACCCCAAACCCCAAACCAACTCTTAATGCTAACTCATGACCCAACCCTAATTTAAGTTTGAGATATGGAACCAAAAGTCAAGATTTGAAGTCTAGGTCGGTTTCAAGAGTCAAGTCTCAAATAAGGTTAGGATTCAGTACCTAAGACTCAAGTCGGGGCTGGAAATTAGGTAATAAAGTTGAAAGAAAGTTTTTAAAAAATATTTTTCTTACTATATGTAAAAAAGTTATTTTCCTTAAATTTGAGATATACGTCTATCAAAATTTAAGAAGAGGGGGGAGGGGGTGAATTGAAAACTTTTTCTAAGTTGGCCGATCATCCTTGATAGTCAACTTACCTGCAGGTTAGTATACTGAATAAAATAGAATAGGATTGAAAGCATAAGTAAGCAATCAAGTAAAAGAAACAAAGATTTATCTTGGTTTGAATCACAGATTTGGTGTCTACTCTAGTCCCCTTGGGTTACAGGGTCTTTCTTTTGAGCTTCTAAAGAGAGAATTGGATTACAGATGGGTTGTACAATTTTTGAATCTTATTTTGTTGTCCAGATCTTATGACACAGCCACAACTGGTATGTCTAAGTTGACTTGATCTTTCTCTTTTTGTTACTATTGTAAATTGAGGATTATAAATCTTTATGAAGAATAAAGATTGAGACACACTAAGAGTTTCCTATGAAGTTGTACAATCATCTTCGGTCTTGGACCTTCATTTATATAGCCTTCAGTTAATCTAGCTTCTTTGCTTTATAAGGAAAACCCAACGGATTTCTTCTCAATCAAGGACTTTAATTGATTCCTTTATTGAGGATCCATATTATATGGTACATCCATATCAGATATGTTTGTACATATGATATGATCTTTCTTTATTGAATATAGAATCACATCCATACATGTCCTTATCAGATATGTCCATGTAGAGGGTGTCATCTTTCTTACTTCTATGGTTCCTTGTGAAATCTTCTTTCCATGTTTGTTCTGTGATTGACTTTAGAAAGATTATCTTTCTTGTAATTTCGGATCTAATGAGATCTTCTATAATTCTATTCAAAATCCAGCTCTAACTTTCTTGTAGATAGGGATCTTGCGAGATGTTATTCCAAGTTCAGCTCCGGAAAGGATCCTTCTTGCCTTGATACATCTTCAGTGTATCCTGCATATTTTTCGTTATTAGTTTGTCATTATTAAAACATATTATGTCAATATAGAAGCCTAACAATCTCCCTTCTTTTTGATAATGACAAATAATAAACATCAATTGGCTTTTCTGTGCTTGTAGTCGGCTGCCTACCCCTTTCTTACTGACTCATTTGCATCATCATCAGTTGACTTCTCTATATCTATAGTCGTCTAGCTCCCCCTTACTCAGAGACCTATCTTATGTTTGACTTCTCCCCCTGTTGAAATAATCAAAGAGAATAGAGCATATAAAAATAGATAAATAGAGTAAGCAAATAATCCATATATACCAGATAACCAGTCAATGTTTTATGCAAAAAGTAGGGAACAGGGATAAATATAGAGTATATGTTAGGACAAGTTAAGAAATATAAGGTATAGACCAAAAGTAATAAAAGGGACAAAATTCCTTTTGAATAGGTATTCACAAAATCAACCTTTAGCCAAAAAGTAGGTAAGGGTGTTGTGAATATTGTGACAGAAGAGCTCATAGGACTTTTCAACATTTTTAGAGAAACTAGAGTAGGAATTCTAGATTGATATGGCAAGCTCATTGTTGGAGGAGTTGGTCTCAGATTTTATAGAGTCCACTCTAGAAAATAGTCTGTTAACAACTTGACACCCTCTTACTTAAATCCATCATTTGTTAAGTGCACTTTGCCCACATCAGTATTAGTTTCCTTACCCAACTGCAGTAACTTGGTAGTCGACTCCTAAAGAAGAAGTAATCCTTCCTCATTTGGCTTAAGTCATACCTTGAGTTCCTCTATTTCCTTCATCGCAGGGAGCATAAAACTAGATAATTTTTTGCTCTTCTATGTCGAGCAAGACATATCCCATGCTGGAAAATATTTAAAAATCATATGTGGTGGAGACTTCGACCATGGGATACTCAGAGAGATCAATAGAGTAGTAGAGAAAGATTCTAGTAAACAATAGTCCATAAGGTAAGCTCATAGAGGTATAGTGATCTCAACACTTTTTACATATACTAGCGAAACCATATATCCCAACTGATTTTGTATTTTTTACCATGCAATACAACACAAACACATCTCAATAAGTCACATTACTAAGAGACCCTTTCCGAGGGAATAGGGTGGTGGCGCTAATGTGAGCCAAAATTTTGTACTTAGAGCAAAGTAATAGAGGACCAAAGTTAGATAAACTAGCATCTGGATCAGAAATAGCCCTTTTAGCTTCATCAAAGCTAACCTCAAAGTTGTCATTCCATCTGCCATTCATAAAGGGAATGACGCCAGAGAACTTAGTATCAAAAACTTTTTCAAATAAGAAATCATTAAGCATGACTCTTATCCCAAGCACATGATCGATTTCCTAGGAAAGGTGAAGATTTGCATAAAACATGTGCATAGGGTCCTTAATAAACTTCCATTCCATGACAAAGAAATACAGGAGATTGATCTTGGGCTTTAAAAAAGGAACTTACATTATAACGAGATTTCTTTAATTGAGAGAGATTCACAATTCTATCGGGCACAACTAAGCGGCTTTTGAAGGCGACAAACTTTTCCCTTTGTAAATTAGTCCAGAATTTATACATGTCCTCCAATGGAAAGGAGTCCAAATAAGAAAGGCGAGTTTTCTTGAAAGACGAATTGGGGCTAGGGGCTAAGCATTTTTTTGACAGTTGATTGCAAGGAATGAGAGGAGGCTTCCTTAGAGGACCCAAAGATGAGAACTGGGTCATAATTATTGAAATGATAATTTGAAGGATTTTTTGTATCATTGTCCATTGATCTTTTTTTGGGCCATAGAGGAATAAAAGAAGATAACTTTGGAGAGAGCATAAATAGGGAGGAGAAAGAAGGTAAAGTGCTGGGAAGATGGAAAGAGGCGAAGTGCACGGAGATGACTCATGAAGTGAAAGGGTTGCAGTTCTCTAGTTAAGTGAAAGGGTAAAGTAAAAATAATTAAGGAGAGAGAGAAAATGGAGGCGGACAGGGCATAAAACAAGTGGATAAAAGGTAATGATGTTGAGTCAGAGGGGTTAAAATTATGGACAAAGTATTTTTGTAAAAGATTTTTTCCAAAATAAAGGACAGTACAATCAAATTTCATTAATCCATGTACTACCAAAATATTTTCTTAAAAATAGACTCTTTCTTGAAACGAGGGTTTAGTAAGAATATCAGCAAGCTAATTTTTGGAATCAACAAATTTTAAGAAAAAAAATTCATTTTCTACATGATCTCGAATAAAATGATGTTTGATATCTATATTCTTAGCTCTAGAATGATGAACTGTATATTTTGACAGACTAATTGCACTAGTATTGTCATGCATGATAGGCATAGATTCAAAAGATAAATCAAATCAAGTAACGGATGCACAATCCATAGAATTTGAGTACCATAATTTCTAATGGCTATGTATTCAGTCGGTAGTTGATAGACTGACTGAAGTTTATTTTTTGCTATGCCATGAGATTAGGGAATCACCAAGAATATGGCATGTTACATTAGTACTCTTTCTATCATTTTTTCACCTATAAAATCAACATTTGAATAGCCAACTAAGTCAAAATTAGAAGACTGAGGATACTAGCCCAATATCTTGAGTCTCGATGAGATAGCAAATGATTCTTTTGACGACAGTCAGATGGGAATCCTTGGTAGCCGACTGAAACCTTACACATTTACAAATGATGAACATAATATCTGGTTAGCTTATAGTCAAGTATAGTAGCGATCTAATCATTCCTCTATATTTTTCTCATCGACGTGTTTTTTGGATGTGTCTGAATCAAGATTTGTTGAGGGACTCATTGGAGTTTCGAATGCCTTACCTTTTACATTCCTAATTTTTTAATAATCTCCTTTGTGTATTTAGCTTGACTGTAAAGGTGCCTTTTGTAGTTTGCTTTATTTTCAATCCCAAGAAGAATGTGAGTTCTCCTATGCGACTTATTTCAAATTCTCCCTTCATAATATTTACAAATTCTCGCACAAAGAAGTGTTAGGATTACTAAAAATAATGTCGTCAACATAAATTTGTACAATGAGTAAACAAGAGTCTAACTTTTTAGTAAAAATAGTAGCATCTATTTTACCTCTTTGAAAATTACTATTTAATAGAAAAGTACTTAACCTCTCATACCAAGCCTTTGGGGCTTTCTTGAGACCATATATTGCTTTTGATAGTTTGAAAACATGATTTGGATAAGATGGATTTTCGAAACCAGGAGATTGTTTGACATAAACTTTTTCATAAATGAACCTATTTAGAAATGCACTCTTAATATCTATTTGATATAACTTAAAATGCTTAAAAGCAAAAAACGCCAACAAAATTGAATTGATTTCAACCTTACTACAGGAGAAAAAGCTTTATCATAATCAATACCTTCCCGCTGGGAGGAGCCTTGAGCTACTAACCTGACCTTATTTCAGATAACATTACCTTCTTCGTTCAATTTGTTTCTATAGACCCATCTAGTTCCAACAACTGAGCAGTTCTTAGGTCTCATAACTAGATTCTATATTTGTTTGTCTTCAAACTGATCTAGTTCTTTCTTCATGGCCTCAACCAAAGATTTGTCTTTAAGGGTCTCATCAACCTTTTGGGGTTCAATTTGAGACACAAGAGCTACTAATGCTTATTTTATTAGCGATACTCTTGTCTGCATCTGATCTTTTGTTTTTTGAATGATAAAGTCATTTGGAAAACTTGAACTATGTATCAATTCCCTTGGAACATTAGTTTTTATTATTTCAGTAATAGGAGCTGACTTTGGTTGAGCCATAGTCTACTCTGAGGTTGTTCGCTCAGGTGTTATATCTAGTATGGCTTCTGACTATATATCATTTACCTGCTCTTTATCAAAATTTAAGCTCATGGAAGAGGGGTTATATTCATCAAATACAATATGCATAAATTCTTCGACACAAAGAGTCTATTTATTATAAGCTTTACTACTTGAAGTTTTGATGATGAGCTACTAAACTATAAGAGACCAGGTCCCTGGATGTGCAATGTACAGTATAGCTGGCACACGGTATCTGCATAATTTTTTTCTCTTATGTAACAAACTTGAAGGTACTATTTTGTACTGACTTGGATAGCTGGGGCAATGATATTCCAGCCCTAATCATCACCCACCTATAAAAGGAAAGACACATCTCTTCAACAAGTGGTTTTTGCAAATTTTAAAGAGTCAAAAAAAGATGCAACAAAATCCTATTTCTATAATGCTCAAGTCCTTAGCTAATTGTGTATGCTTAAATAGAATTTGTTCTTTAGTGAGTGTTGAATTGTGACTGAACTACTCATGCTATAAGAGTAGTATTTTCTCTTTGAGTAGAGAGTACTTAGGTAGATTTGCCTAAGTTTGTCGCTGGTTAGAGTTAACCAATTTTTAAGGCAATCTTGGCAGAGGTGTCAAGGTGTGCTTGCTATAGAGGTATTTCAAGTTGAAGGAACCTAGAGTTAGGTTCACAGTCGAGTCTATAATAAAGAGGTTGATTATAGTGGATTGTTTGGTTCTTGTGAGGGCAAGCCATGGTTTTTACCTTTCTGGGTTTCCACATAAAAATTTTGTGTTCTTACTTTTCTACATTGCTTTTAAATTTCCATCACTTCCTAGTTTCTTTACTGCTCTATCGCTTGAGACCGACCTTGAGGACTTGGTCCCTACTGTGTGGAGAAACCCCCAAGGGTTCATCAATTGGTATTTGATCCAGGTTCACTCTAAAAGGTTCATACCTAGAGTGTTCTGGTTATCATGACTTCTATAACTAATTTAGGGGTGGAAAGAAAGGAAGCAAAAAGGAAAAGAATTCTTACCTTGAAAGCTTTAGAGTCTGAACTAGGTGAAGAAAACACTGATGTTGCACTCTTGGAAACAAAAATTATTAGAGCTATAAAAAGGAGTGGTCATCGTAGCAAAAGAAATGGTAAGATAGAAGTAAGTTACAATAATGGTAGATCTAAAGCATTCATGAGAAACTACCAAATGCAAGAGAATGATAAGTTTTTTGAAAAGTCAAAAGGGAAAACTAAAGCTGAGTATGTAGTAACGCAAGCTCTAAAAGTATAGGAAGAGTCTTCTAGTGAACCTAATGAAGATGAAAAGGAAAATGAGGTAACTCCTTTTGATATTAAGGGTAATCCAGATTACTACTCTGCAAAAAGGATAAAGAGGCTTGCTAGTTTTTTAATAAACTCTATATGTGAACTTATTACTGAGAAAAATGCTCTAGAAGAAGCGGTAAATAATCAAGAGATTGAATTTGCTACCTTAACTTTTTATCTTCTGAAACAAAAGAACTGTTTGTTATGCTAAAAGCTGGCAATTCTAACTTGGTGAATCAACTGAAGAAAGCCAATGCTTCTGAGAGTTAAAATAAGAAAAAAGCCTCAAAACTTAAAATTGAACTTGAAGAGAAGCTGAGAAATTCTCAAGAGCACCTTAGGTCTACGCTTCACAAGAATGGTGAATTTAAAAGGGACCTGGTCCATTTAACAGAAGAGTTAAACAAATCTCTTAAAAAGGTTGATTTTTCACAGACTTTTTCTAAACTGAATAGTCAAAGTATTAATGATGTCAAAGGCCTAGGTTATGAAAGAAAAGATTAGCCTACTGGATCCAAGGAAAATACTGTTAATGATGCTAGAAACATAGCTTCCAAACCTACGTGTAATCATTGTGGAAAAGATGGGCACATCATAGGAAATACTCAATTCTGGATAAAAGCTATAATGAGAAAATTTAGATATGATCAGTAGGGGTATACATAGCCTAATGAGAAGAAAAAGAATTATTTACCTAAATGGGCCAAGAAGGTTTTGATCACAAAATTTCCTTCTTACTAGGAACTTAAGATCAAGTGGGTTCCCAAATCAAACAAGTAATCATGATTTCGGGTTTGGGAAAGGGGACTGTTGTCAAGGGTACTCATTAAAAGACAGTATTCAAAGCTTAAGAATGGAAGATCTAAATCCAACCTCTCTTTCAAGATACTTCAAGTGGAGGTGTCATAGTTTGAAATAATTGATTTCAAGGGACCTGGTCCCTGACAAATTGTGATAAAAACTTCAAGACGAAAAGGTTGTGCAGATGCCAAACCATAAATTGATCAAGACAACCTGACTTATCATATAAATCAGTGTCTCCTCTAAAATTTGGTTGTGTTAAGGAGACAGGTATCTATGATAAAGTAGGTGTATGTTAATCTAACTTAGTATCATACCTTTGTAAGTATACATTCAAGGGAACAAATTTTGAAGGAAAAAACTAAAGAAAAATAAAATAGGAAATTCACTCAAAAAGGAGAGGGACACAGTCCCATCTCTCAGGTTAGTGCAAAAACAATATGCCTTAAAATTCATTAAACTTTTGTTTGAAATATGTCACATGTCTTCTTCTACCTAAACAAAAGTTGTCGACTTAAACCAGTGCGAAGAGTCTCCTTTAGTAATTAATTAGGTCAATTCAAAAATTCCTCTTAAAAGTTTATCTCATTAACTACATATTTGAATCCTCTTATTTCATCATCTTTACAAGTAACTCGAAACATCTTTTTTTTAAATGGTCTTTTTTCCTCTTTCTCTCTATCTAACATTCAAAAATAGCTGAAATACCATCTATTTCAAACCTCATGAAAGAACTATCCTCAAATCAATCTCAAAAGCTACATAGTACTTTACCCATCAATCCTCCTTCTGAAATTTCTGAAACTCTTAGTGAAACTATTCCAGTCAAACCTCTAGGTTTCAGTAAAACCTCTGATGAGTTAGTCTTAAAATTTAACCTAAATCAAGGGTCTGACTTGCTAAGTGATCAAGAAATGTCTTAATTAGAAATTCCCCCTTCTATAGAAAAACCTAAGTCCTCTAAGTTAAATCCCATATTTTTCCAACTGGTTGATGAATAAATTCCTTTAAAGAAAGCAGACCCATTTAGCAGCATAAACTGGGTAGCTTAGAATTTACTTTTACTTGGACATAATCTCAAGGAAAATTTTGCTAGTGGGGAAAAGAAATTGAAGGAGAAAAGGATGATTTGAAGAAGGATAGGGAGTTTGTTTTACCTCTAAATAAGGAAAATAAAGAGTATGGGGATGAACAACCTATGGTATGGAAAATGAATACATTGAAGGTCAGTAAAGGAAAAGGGAAAATGATTAATACATGCATACAAGGTACTATATCTTATTCTACTAGGAAGTTTGAAGAGAAGTAGTTAGCAGATTCCATGAAGGGAAATAAGTCCTTTACCTTTAAAAAAAGAAAACTGAAGAAATCTATTAATGATAAGAAGAAAGATATTAAAGTTGTAGAGGTTATAGAAGATAAAGGTTCCAATTCTGATATTGTTATTATAACTAAGAGGAAAAAACAAAAAGTCCATGATGCTGAAAGGACCAGATCCTCTTACTCAAAGTCTGGTAGTTTCGCTGTAAGCAGGAAGAATTTTTTAGCTATGAAGAGAAAGAAAGTCTCTGAGAGACCTGGTCCCAAGAAGAGAAAAGTTGAGGAACCAAGTGATGACTCAAAGAGAAGAAGAAAAGAAGATTGTTCTTAAGAAAGCAAGGATAGCTATCTTAGAAAGACAAAAAGTGTTGTCTGGAAGAGTATTTAATACAAAGATTTATGAAAAATCTGGCATGGTAGATTTAGTGGAATATGTAAAACACTAAGGATGGTTGCATCTACTGGAAGAATCAGCTCCTATGCTATTTGAAAATAAAGTCAGAGAAGTTTACTAAACCCTGTACTTCTCAGATGATGGGATAAGTCTTACCAATCTAGTGCAAGAGAAGGACATGCACTTGGATGAAGAAACACTAGGAAGAATCTTGGATGTGCCTGTTGTAGGGGTGAGAACTATGACACATCAATAGCCTACTATAGAATTCATGATTAAGGTATCAAAGGTTAGAGAAACATCAACAGCAGCAGTAAAAACAAAGTTCTAAAAAAATGAGTATCAACTAGTATTTGAGTTTATCAATAAGGTCCTGCTGCCAAGGTCAGAAAAGAGAACAATTGCCTCTAGTATTGACTTATTCTTGATTGAATGTTTGAGTAAGTTTGAGTTAATAAGCTTACCGGCTCTTATGATAGAGCACATAAAGAAGGTAATCTGTGAGAAGGAAGGGAAATACAACATGCCATTTGGGTATTTCCTAAACAAAGTATTTGGTCACTTTGAGGTAATTAGGACAAAGTAAACACCAGGAACTATCAAACAAAAGTTTAGTCAGACAACCTTTGTTGAGAATAAGTGCATCAAAGGGAAATTGGGTACTACGTCCCAAGTATCATAACTTTTGGCTGCTCAAGAAATCTTAACCAAGAGAATGGAGGAGTTAAGAATTGTGTTAGCAGCAAAGGACACTAAAATAATACACCTAAAATTGCAGAATCAAAAGTTATCTTCTGAGAGACCAGGTGTCACTAAAGAACTTGCAATAGAAAATACAAAGCTTAAACGCAAAGTTACAGAATTAACTAGTGAGGTTCAAAGGATGAATATTGAATTAAAGATCTTTACTAAAAAATTATTGAATGATCATGCTGCTGAGGATGCTAGAATGGAAATGCTACTAAAATCACTTTCCCTTAGGCCCCCTTCTACCCGAATCCTAGTGTGTCTGTCTCCTATGTTAGTTTCTGTTGTGGCCTTTGAAAATGGTGGTTTGATGTTTTGATTGGTGTATTGAGTTGGAGCTAACAACAATGAATAAATTTTTGTGTGTATGCTTTATGTGTTTCCTTATTGCAAAGTTATTCTTTATGTTAGTGTTGCCCTAGTGTCCATGAGTTAATTAGCTTCCACTTATTTTTACTTATGATTTACTATTGAATCTTTTCAATGATGCCAAAACAGGGAATACTAACTTCATATGTAAGGACCTGGTGCGGTAGTTTTTGATAGCATAGTGACAGGGGGAAGTATGCAAATACAAATGCACCAAATAAAATGAAAGTGCATAATGATAGGGGAGAGTTTTTACTGCAAGATGACAACAAGGGAACAGGTGTTGCATGATAAAAGATAAACATTCATCTTAAGGTGGTAATCACTCTGATTAAATGTGATAAATGTGTACAAATCCTCAAATTGTATGGTTTGGTTTGTCAAAAAGGGGAAAAATTGCTATATGAAGTTTTGATGATGAGCAGCTAAACTACAAGGGACTAGGTCCCTGGATGTACAACATACAGTACAACTGGCACACGGTATCTGCACAGTTTTGTCCTCTTGTGTAACAAACTTGCCGGTGATATTTTGTACTAACTTGGAAAGCTGGACCAATAATATTCCAGGACTAATCATCACCTATCTATAAAAGGGCCTCTTTAATAAGTGGGTTTTGCAAATTTAAAAGAGTGAAAAGAGAGGTAGAAAAACCCCATTTCTACATTGATCAAGTTCTTAGCTGATTGTGTATGCTTAAATAAAATTTGTTCTTGAGTGAGTGCTAAATTGTAACTGAACTACTCATGCTATAAGAGTAGTGTTTTTCCTTTGAGTAAAGAGTGATATGGTAGAGTTACCTAAGTTTGTCGATGGTTAGAGTTTACTAGTTTTTGAGAGAAACTTGGAAGAGGTGTAAAGGTGTGCTTGCAATAGAGGTATTGTAAGTAGGAGGAACCTAGAGTTAGGTTCACAGTTGAGTCTGTAATCAAGAGGTTAATTATAGTGGACTGTTTGGTGCTCATAAGGGCAAGAAATGGTTTTTTGCTTTCTCAGTTTTCACGTAAAAATCTTGTGTTATTACTTTTATACATTTCTTTTAAATTTCTAGCACCTTGTAGTTGCTTTACTGATCTATCGCTTGAGACTGACCTTAAGGGACCTAGTCCCTCACTGTGTGAAGCGACCCCCAAGGGTTCATCGAGCTCTATAGGCACGTATAGTTGAAGAGTACCCAAGAAAAATACCATCCTCGCTTCGTGGATCAAAATTCCCATAGTTATTATTTCCATTGTTATGGATAAATCATTTGCATCCAAAAAGGATGGAAATTGCTGATATTGGGCTTTCTTTCTCTCCACCGCTCATAAGATGTATTTTATAGTACCAGTCTAATGAGACACCTATTGTGAATGTGACATTCCATGCTTACTGACTCTGCCTAGGGTGATCTGATAGGATTTGTTCTAGAAGTATGGTTCTTGTTATCTCTTAGAAAGACCTGTTCTTTTGTTCTCTCACACCATTTTGTTGAGGAGATTGAGTAGATGAGAAGTTTTGAGAATATCTATTTTGAGCACAACATTCCTCAAATGCTTTATTTTTTAATTCTCTTCCATGACCGCTATGAACATAGGTGATGAAATATATTGTTTCTCTTTGTACTCTTCTACAAAAGATCTAAAAATTAGTGAATGCTTCATGCTTGTGAGAAATAAACATTACTCAAGTAAAACAAGAATAATTATCAACAATGACAAATGTACATTTTTTTCCACCAATACTTGCAGTCTTGGTGGGGCCAATCAAATCCATGTGGATTGTTTGAAGGGGCTTAGTGGTATTGATAATACCTTTGACCTTAAACGATGTTTGAATCTCTTCACTAAGTTGACAAGCATCACAGATCTGATCCTTTTAAAACTTTAGTTTGGTAGACCTTTCACCAATTCAAGTCTAGAAAGTTTTTCGATGGCATGCATGCTAGCATGCCTGAGTTTTCTATGCCACAACCATGTGTCATTGGTTTGCACAGTAATACATGTCAGTGTATCAAAATCAGGATTGTTTAGAACGTAAATATTATCAACACCATCATCGATAAGAGAAATATTTCTTTTTCAGGCTTAATGGAGCAACTATTAGCTCTGAAGGATACTCCGAACCTTGCATCACATAGCTAACTGATACTCAGTAAGTTGTGCTTTAGTACATCTATGAGATAAACATCAATGAATTTGTAGGAGGAGTTGAGCTTTACTGAAGTGACTCCGATGACATCACCTTTGGCATTATACCAAATCGGACAGATCCTCCTTCAATGTTCTTTAGAGAACAGAAGTTTTCTTTCTTTTTAGTCATATGTCTAGAATATTTGTTATCTGTGACCCACATTCCTTTTCTATAGCTTTTTCGGATATGTTTCTGCAAAATAAAAAAATAATTTTATTTTGGTACCCAAGTGGTCTTGGGTCCTTGAGGGTTAGGTATGATCTCTTTGGGTCTCCAAACCCACACTCTTTTAGACCTCTGTCTGTATTTGTGTGATTTGTGCCCTTTTTTACCATAGGTGTAGCAGATTGGTCCATAAAAATAGAAGAAAGTTTTAGCAAAATCAAATAAATCTGACGAAGAGCTTGATTTAGCCCTGAGAAAATTTGATCTTATGGAACTGTGACTTGGTGATCTTCTAGTGTTGTTTAACTGCATTTTAACATCATCAAGTTCTTCTTGAAATAGGTCAATTTCAATTTTGCTTGCTTCAAGTTTAATTTTCTAGTTCCTTCTTTCCACTTCAAGCTTTCATTTTAACTGAGCTTGCCAATTTTTCTTTTCTTGAGCAATTTTGTTATATTCATCAATAATTTTTGAAAATCATTTGTAATCATATCGATATTTGACTGAAGGAGGTTGAAGTTATCACAGTTTAAAGGTTTTACCTCACTAGATTCAACGATTGTTATGATACACATATTGGCTATTTCTCACTTTCATCTTCTTCACTATATGCTCCAAAGTTTTTTCCTTCAATTATATTCTCTTTAAATATGGACATTTTTGTTTTATATGACCAGGTTTACCATAATGATAACAGTGATCATCATTCCATGAGAATTTATTATTCTCGTAGCCTTGAGGTCTCAGTTGCCTTTGTCTTATGCTTTGTCTTATTCTACGGTTTATGAGAGCCATTTATTTATTGTTCTCTTCATCTAAATGCTATTCTTCCCCCGGTGTTATGGCATTGAAGGCCACTGATTTTTTCTTTTCTTCCTTGTTGTACCTGTTAATATAATTTTATTCATAGGCAATAAAGTTACCTCTTAGTTCATCATAAGTCATGTTCTGAAGATCCCCATCTTTTAGAATGACAACTTTAGTTTCCCATACTTTTGGGAGACTCCTTATGATCTTTTTGACTTGAAAGCTGTTTGAGTAGATCATCCCTAAGGATTTCAGTTCACAAACAATTTTGCTGAATCGTGCAAACATTGACTCCACACCTTTATTTTCTTCCATTTTAAAAAGCTCATATTCGTTGACCAAAGCGCTAATCCTTGCCTCCTTTACTTTTGTAGTACCCTCGTAGGTAAATTCCAATTTGTCCCACATTTCTTTAGTCATTTCACAGGTTGATATCTTTTCATATTATGCTCCACTAACTGCACAATAAAGTAGGCTTACAGCTCTTGAATTAGTTTCAATTACCTCTTGTTGTTCCATGGTAATTTCAAAGTTTTTGAAGTCGTCTAAGTCAAGGCTGCTTGATTCCTTGTCCTTCTATTTGTCCTTGTATTTGATCCCTAGTATAGGTTTTGGTCCTTTCTTTATGACAACCCAGGCTTGGAAGTTGTTTGATTGTACGAAGATCTTGAATCTGTTCTTCCAGTGAGAGTATTATTGTCCATTAAATTATGGTGGCCTTGTTGATGAGTGTTCGTCTTGAAAGAGTGATCTTGGAATCTGATAGTTGACAATAATATCTTTACTCACATGTGGTTAATAAACACTTTAGTGAGATCTTCTTTAATACCAATTTAAATTTAAGAGGTTGGGGGATGAATTGAAAACATTTTCTGAGTCGAGTGATCAGCCTTGACAGTCAACTCATCTAGAGGTTAGTTTACTGAATAAAACAGTATAGAATTGAAAGCGTAAGTAAATAAGTAAGTAAAAGATAGAAAGATTTATCCTATTTTGGATCACCGGTGTAGTGCTAACTCTAGTCTCCTTGGGTTACAAGGGCTTACTTTAGAGTTTTCAAAGAGAGAATTGGATTACAGATGGGTTGTATAATTTATGAATCTTATTTTGTTATTCAGATATTGTGACACAACCTCAATGGGTATAATTAAGTTGCACCAAACTTTCTATTTTTGTAACTATTATAAGTTGAGGATTACAAAGATTTATGATGTAATGACCCGAAAGCGCCTCCCGGGACGTCACACGGTGATTAAGGCTACAAGTAGCCCCAAGCTGACCCTTAGAGCCGGTTTCTACCCAATATCACCCAATTTAATATAGAATAAACTCAACACTCACATAGTCGTATCACATGAAAGGAAGTATGTAAAAGATACTCGGTCCATATGACCATAATATAGAGAAATGTCAACAAAACCACAATACTGAATCCTCGATACATCACAAGTCTGATACTAGTCTGACAATGCCTCTACAAATGAAACTCTAGAGAGCCGCTGGGACAGGTCCCCAACTGACTCGAAATGAACTGAAGATAAAACATAGTCTCTCAAACACTAAAACATCTGAAGATCGGTCCTAGAACCAAGATAGAAAACTTAGGCAAGGAAGTCGAAGAATCATGGGTGAGGTTGGGACTGAGCACCTGAACCTACATAATAAGACAATGTAGCACATAGACATATATGTGGATCAGTACTTTGGAATGTGAGTATGCGGGGGTGAATGCATATGCATAAGGTAGTGACAATATTCCTCAATCAATTCATGTATGCACAATGAGATGACTCATATGGCTTGAACAAGTACAAAAAATAAAGCTCATAAGTCAACGTAGAATGGAGCACGTAACACAAATCTCGTGAGTCATCATTGTTTAACTTAAAAATGAGAAATCTTCTCTTATTCTCAATACCCAAAGGCAAAGGGACTTTAAACAATACTTTCAACTCATGCATAAGTCTCATGGAAAGTAAAACTCCTTCAATGCTCAACATTTCATAACTACTTAGAACTCATATACTTGGAATTCGAAATCATATAACTTGAAAACATACTTGAAGGCATTTCATTCACTTTAGAAAAATATATCATTTTAAGAAAATACCTTGGTTTTAGTAAAATTGACTATAGGGAAGGAAAATAAGTATTTGATCTCGAAGTTTGAAAGGCAAGGGAGGTTCTCGTAACCTACATAAACCATGCGAGCTACATGGAGTCCAATATTTTGTCTTCCTAAGGAAGAGACCCCACGTTGGTGAGGAGCGTCATACTCTTGCAAGGGAGTATAACCTAGGTCTAGTGATCACTAAACAAAACTCAGCCTCGAGCCCAATCATAATCATCATAAACTCGGCCTCAGGACCAACCTACGGTGGTATGTAGTTTTGGGGGTAAGAAACCATAGTAACTTACCCGCTCGGTGCTAAATACTACTCCCTTTAGATTATCCACACTCATCTCATAAAAATCAACTTTTAGAATAATCACATGGTTCACCACGAACCCTATAATCAAATAGATAATCTCATATAGTGAAGTGGATTTCAAAGATCAGGACCATTAGGTCAATTCATTTCTCAATCATCTCAAAATACTCAAAACATGGGTGCTTATAGCACTAGAGTTCATAAATTCACAAGTCTCGAATAGGGCTTACTAACCCAGAATTTAATCTCAAGTTAAAGATTATCAAAAGCATGATATATAGCATATAGATTCATAAATCATGTGGAAATCTGGGAATTTCAGCAATTTACCTCAAAATCTCAATATAGTCATATGCTTCAATATCTCAACAATGCAAATATTAGCTTATCAAGAAGTAAAATCATGGGGTTATACCCAGCTGTAAATACTCAATAAAATATGTAGAAATCATGCCATTTAACTCTCAATTCATGGGAATATCAAGATAATGCATTCACTATTAATGGGTGAAAACCCCCAATTCAAATTCATGTAAAACCCCCATAAATTTCAGCAAAATCATGATGTAAATAGCCTTTTGGGCACAAGGGTGAAAGGTTACCCTTGTTCAAAACCCCACATACCTTGAATTAGAAGCTTTGGATGAATTCTCACTTTTGGAACTCTATTCTTGCTCTAGAATGAGGGTTCTTGAGGTCCTTGACTTGGGAACCTTGAATCTTGACTCAATTTAGAAAATCCATGGTGGATTCTTGAGATTCTTGGAAGAGGTTTTGAGTATTTAGGGTTCTTGTTGAGAGAAAACTTGATAAAACCCTAATAGGATGCTTGCAAATGGGTTTGATTTAGTGTTTTCACGATTTTATAGGCTTGGAAAAAGTCCAAAATGCCCTTTTTAAGCATCTGTACGAAACTGGAAAAATTGAACTGGAACCTGATTTCACTAGCCTCCATGACGCACCGCTTATCGTGGTGGCCCACTGGAAAATGACAATTGGGAAATTAGTAGCCTCCGCGATGCGAAGCCATTGTATTTTCCCACTGGTTGGGACCTGGGACTTCTCCGCGATGCGCTAGAATCGTGGAGTCCCATTGAAAATTGACAATTTCCAAATCAACCATCTCTGCGACGCGTCAATCACCCAAATGATGCAGTTTTACGACTAAGGCTTAAATTAGCCATAACTTCTTACCCGGGTATCGGTTTGGGATAATCTTATATCGATGGAAAGCTTATCGAATTTCCTATATGATGAAAAGTCAAAATTAGGGAAATTCTACATGGTTAACACGTTACTCACTTAGGAAGACACTTCTCAATCTTTTAGGGCCAGAATTAAATCTCACTCGACACGCCCTAAGGCTCAAACTACGAGGGAACTTTGCGGGACCTTACAATATCTCCCCCTTGGGAACATTCGTCCTCGAATGTCGCAAGTTAGGATAGAAATGCAGGAGGAATAGAGTACACATAGCTGAAATAATTACCAAATGGTTCGAGACCTTTCTAAACTCATGAATACTCCGAAAAATGCAAGAACTCATACAAGGATAGATGCATGGCTAAACTTTTGATTAGAAGAGCTGAATCAAGAAAGAGTAGTACCTTCGGATTGATCTGAACTCGCAAAAAAGAGGTGCGGGTACTTGGCTAGCACCCTCAACGGACTAGTTCCACCACAAAACTTTGACCAAGGGAACTTCTTTGTTCCTTAGTCTACGAATCTGAGAATCTAGGATCTCCACGGGAATTTCATCGAAGGAAAGGCTATCCTGAATATCAACACTCTCTGAAGGATTAACCACCACAGAATCACCGATATGTTTCTTAAGCATAGAGACATGGAAGATAGGATAAACGGCGGACAACTCCGGGGGCAACTCAACCTCATAGGACACTCTACCAACACGGCTCAAAACTCAATACGGGCCAACATAACGTGGACTAAGCTTTCCCTTCTTACCAAATCTCTTCACCCCTTTCATGGGTGAGATATTCAAGTACACCAAATCACCCACCTGAAACTCAAGATATCTCCTCCTTACATCGGCATAAGACTTTTGACGACTCTGAGAGGTCTTTAACCTCTCTCTAATCAACTTAACTTTCTCTATAACTTCAAACACTGCATCAAGCCCACACGCGGCAGCTTCGCCCACTTCAAACCATCTTATGGGTGATCTACACCTTCTACCATACAAGGCCCCAAACGGTGCCATCTCAATGCTAGTATGGAAACTATTATTGTAGGCAAACTCTATCAACGGCAAATGCTCATCCCAACTACCTTTGAAATTAAGAGCACGCATCCTCAACATATCCTCTAGGGTTTGAATGGTCCTCTCAGCCTGACCATCTGTCTGCGGGTGAAAAGCTAAACTCAAAAGAACTTGGGTACCAAGACCCTGCTGAAACGCCCTCCAAAACTGAGAAGTAAATTGAGTACCCCTATTCGAAATGATAGACAAGGGAACTCCATGCAGTCTGACCAACTCCCGGATATACAATCTAGCATAATCCTCAGTCGTATAAGATGTATGCACGAGCAAGAAATGTGCGGACTTAGTCAGCCTATCCACAACAACCCAAATAGAATCATGATGACGACGCGAAAGAGGAAACCCGGTCACGAAGTCCATATTCACCATCTCCCACTTCCACGTGGGTATACTAAACTCTTGCATCACACCACCCAGTCTTTGGTGCTCTACCTTAACCTGTTGACACGTTGCACACTTTTCTACGAACTCGACTATGTCCTTTTTCATACCGTTCCACCAATAAATTTCCCGCAAGTTGTGGTACATCTTGGTAGTGCCGGGATAAATAGAATACTGCGCGCCATGTGCTTCACCCATAATCCTCTGCCTCAAATCATCAACACACGAAACACACAACCTACTATGCAATCTCAACACATCATCTCCCCCTTGGGAGAAAACCTTGACCTTTAGGTACTTAAGTGACTTCTTCAGTTTGACCAAACTAGGATCCCTATCTTGCTTCTCCTTTACTTCCGAAACTAAAGAGGATTTGGAGCTACTCTGCACTAACGTACTCTCTTCCGCTAAATCAAGCAATCTAATACCCAACCTAGCCAGACAATGCACATCACAAGCTAACTCTCTCTTACCTTCCTCAACATGCGCAACACTACCCATAGATAATCTGCTAAGGGTATCCGCCACTACATTGGCCTTGCCTGGGTGATACAACACACTCATATCATAATCTTTCAACAACTCTAACCACCTCCTCTTCATAAGATTCAACTCCTTCTAGGTAAACACATATTACAAGCTCTTATGATCAGTAAACACATCAACATGGACACCATAAAGATAGAGTCTCCAAATTTTCAAAGCAAAGACTACAGCAGCTAACTCAAGATCATGGGTTGGGTAGTTTTTTTCATGCGGCTTCAATTGTCTAGAGGCATAGGCTACAAACTTACCTCTTTGCATCAACACACAACCCAAACCAACTCTAGAGGCAACACAATACACCCTAAAACTATCAGTACCATCAGGCAAAGTTAATATAGGGGCTGAAGTGAGTCGATTCTTCAACTCCTGAAAACTCTTCTCACAGGAATCGGACCACTGGAATTTAACCTTCTTTTGGGTCAACCGGTTCATGGGAGAAGCAATGGAAGAGAAACCCTCAATAAAAAAATGGTAATAGCCCGCCAGACCCAAGAAACTTCTAATGTCAGATGGAGAGATAGGTCTAGGCCAATTTCTAACAACTTTTGTCTTTTGGGGATCAACTCTAATACCTTCGGCTGAAACAACATGACCCAGAAAGGCTATAGACCTTAGACAAAATTCACACTTACTAAATTTGGTGAAAAATTAGTGATCTCGAAGAGTTCACAAGACAATTCTAAGATGAGCTGCATGGTCATTCTCGTCACGGGAGTACATAAGGATATCATCTATGAAAACAATGACAAACGTATCAAGGTACTGCTTGAACACTCGATTCATGAGGTCCATGAAGGATGTTGGGGCATTGGTTAGCCCAAAAGACATAACTAGAAACTCAAAATGACCATAACGGGTTCGTAAGGCTGTCTTTGGAATATCGCATTCCCCCACCTTAAGTTGATGATAGCCAGATCTAAGGTCTATCTTGGAGAAATAACTTGCACCTTGCAACTGATTGATAACACTCAATCTATAGCTCTTGTTTGAGTGTAAAGCGGTCGTTAGCAAATATAGAACCCAACCTGGGTTGGGTGTCGATCCCACAGGGAATAGCTTGGCCAACAAGTAAGTAAAATTACTAAACTTTTGGTGCAAGTCTCGTAAGAAGGGGGGATTCTTATTTTGCAAGTAATGTAAACAAAAGCTGAAAATAATAAAGTAAAAAGAGAGAGATTGTTACGTTGGTTGTAAACAATGAGAATTGAAGCGTTGGGGTTATGTCCACCTTCTGAGGTATACGTCTCTATTGGCTATGAGTGTGTAGAGTTCTGACATGCAATTGCTTATAGAGGATTGTAGTCGATGGTAAATCCAAGCGTCTCTCGACCTAAACAAGGACTATTTCACTTTAACTCTCTCGAGCTTAAAGCGTATCTAAAGGTACGAATTCTCCAAGAGGTTAGTCCAGTTACGGCACTAGCTTTTTAATAGGAAAGGGTGTCCTACTACCTTGACATTATCTCTTTTCCAGATAAATAACTTTTCTCTCGAACAAGTTAAATGTTAGACTGGCGTATTCTTGCGTTTGCAACCGCAAAGAATGTAGATTAAGATGAAGAGAATAATGATATAAGCAATATACGTGCCTCGAACTCACAAACTCACAGCAATAGATAGTATCTCATACGGCTTCCATAACCCCAACAGAGAAGTTTAGTTACCCATGAATGCGAAGGAGATCACGATTGACATTGTTGTTATACCACAAGATTGAGTAATTTCGTGTAGCTTATGTGGTAGGCGTGAGGCGTGAATTCCTAGGCAAAGTAACGATTCTCTTGTTGTGGAATTTAAGAATGGAAGAGTAGAAGAAGAAAAATAGAATTAATGGAAAGATTAGAAGAGTTTAGAAGATGTAAAAGGATGATAGAAGATGTGAGAAGATGAGAGGGATGGAAGGAAGTATTGTGTTCTCCCTCCTTCCTCCCTCCTTATTCTAAATCTCTAGCATGATAGGGTATTTATAATACCCATATCCTACTCCTACTAAGCTAATGAAATAAATAACCAAATCCTACTAGACTAATGAAATCCTTAACCCAAATGTACTAGGTTAAGGTAACATTATCATAATCCACATAAAATAATGAAATACATAACCTAATTGTACTAGGTTAATGTATCATTGTCAAAATCCAGCTTTGTGTCTGTAAGTCCCCAAAGTCTTCAGAATTGTTGTTTTAGCCCGGGACAGATTTTCCATGCAGCAGTTTTGGTCCTTTAGGCGTCCAAACTCCCTTTCCTTCCTTCGTGAGCTTTCTTTAGCGTCAAGTAAGCCATAAAATGCTGAATTATGCATCATTTATACCTGAAACTTTACTAATCATGTTCGTTAGCTCACTTACAGGAAAAAGGACTAAAAGTGCATGAAATATATAATTTGTTCTCAAAACTAGGCTAAAATATGGGCAAAATATATTGATATAGGCGCGTAAATTCGCCTATCATCAACACCCCACACTTAGAGCTTTGTTCATCCTCGAACAACATATCATGTCCTTCTAAACATCAACTTAGGGTTTTTACAGCAACAACACAAAACATTCTTCAAGACAAGCACAACAATTATCAACAAAGAGTAGCTTTCCGATTATAAGTAGAAACAGTTTAACCTCTAGCATAGACTCGTGATGGTGATCAACTCATATTCAAAAGTTAAGGCACAAAGAATCATACACAACTACCCAAAACTCATCAACCATGTGTGTCTCACAATGTATTACCCATAATCACTCACAAGTATAGCATATTTTTCAAACATGGGTATCAAAATATCCTTGCTCTCGCTCTCACAAAGAATTCATATGAAGCAACTGATGACCATAGGCTTGCCCTTAGTGTAATGCTCTACTAAATGTCAGAATGTTAAGATTAGGATCAAGTAGGTCTTTTGATGGTTGTAATGTAGGCTAAGGGACGGGTAGGACTATTTTGGCCAGGAATAGTGACTAAGTTCCTAAGCGCTTTAATACATCACTTTGTATCATTGACACTTTGTTTTTTTTCTTTCAACCTTTCTTTCTTTTATTCTACCACCCTTGTTCTCCTCTTTTGTTTTTCAATTTTAAGCACAACTCGCTTTTCATCTTTCTTTTCCTTTTTCTTTTCATAACATACCTCTTATGATAGCACTTTCTTTTTCATAACACATTCAAGCACCATTACAATTTATAGCATCATACTCACCCAATTTCCTCTTATGTTGTCACATGACTTTTTCACTTTAAAGCACTTAGGAGTTTGGATCAAATTACGGTCTTGAAAAAAAATGGATTAGGCTTACATACAAGGTTGTCAACGAAAATAGGCTAAAGGCTCAAAAGGGTTTAACTAGGATGATGTCCATGGGTAGGTAAAACTGAAGGTAAACAAATATAGGTTGCCAAAGAAATGCCTAAATCATATCCTAAACTTACACTCCTTATTTTCTCTTTGCATACATACCAGGCAAGTTCTAGCATCAGCCACACACATAGAATATACGATTGTCTCACACACACAAGGCACATGGTCGACTTGCTTGGAAGTAATATAGACTCTCGACCCAACAAGTGAAGGAATTGAACCACACAATATCACATAATGAGTCACAACTAGAGCCTAAACGTCTCAATAGTCACAATTGTAGCACATACTCTTGTTATAATCTCATGCTGCCTATCAAAATAATTTCATGCGAAGCTAGAAAAAATTTACTACTAAAAAAATAAAACAAAAACAAAGCAAAAAAACATAGATGCGAGTAGAGAAGTATAGCATGCAATACCACCACCCCACACTTAGTCGGGACACTGTCCTTAGTGGAGAATAAATACGAAGAACCTGGTCAGTCGGACTCGTCCTCAATGTCGGGGGTCATACCCTTTGCATCGGAATCATCATTAGAGTCGTCATTCTCAGAAGTTTCTCATAAGTATCCCACTTAATTCCAAGAGTGAGTCGAGGTATTTGCAGCGAGGAGGGTTCTCCTTGCTCTTTTCGGCCTCTTTTCTTGCCTTTTTGTGAAGTGGTCTTGCTTTGGGTGCCATTGTACCTGAGACTTAAAAAAAATGTTCATGTTAACATCATCTCGATGGATACAATCTATAAACAAGCAGTAGTGGCACCACCCCACACTTAGTTTGTTGGTACAGACTAGTGAAGTGAAAGTGGTCGATTACTCAGACTTCATCGACATACGTTTTAGGGGCTATATTCCAACAAGAAATTCAGATATGTAACACTTCTTGCAATCTTTGCAATACTTTCATGTTAGGTATATCAAGACTTCTTCATAGGGATTACATCATGGTATAGTTTCTATCACTAATCACAATCTCCTATGTCGGTAGGCAACTATAAGTCTTATTCCAATGAGCGAGACATCCCAACATGTAAGTATTCAAGTGAAAAGAGCATGCAATGTTCATGACTATAGCAATTCCTCAAGTACTATAACAATGCATCAAAATCAATTTCTAGTTGGAAACAAGTTAAGAGTATCCTAACGTTCATGTTCACTCACTTGGTTTTGTATCAACAATTCAAACACATTAACATCACCAATATTTCTTCAAGATGTAGCAATTCGTAATAGACATAGCAACGTAGAACTTACGAAAAATAGATGCAGAACAAAAGAGTACTTACGTGATTGAAACCTTTGGAGATGTTCTTGTGAAGTGGGAGAGCAAAAAGAAAAGTTTTGAGATGATTTGGAGAGTATATGTGGCGCCTAGGTCAAGTTTTCAATGTGTTTGTGTTTCAAGACTAAGTCTCCTTTATATAGGAAGAGAATGGGTCGGGTTTTGACCCATTTACAATCGGTTTTGGAGACAAAAATGCTACATATGCGGCGCATAATGCTTGGCATAGTCATGGTATATGCGGCGCATTATCTATGGCATAATAGGACATATGCGCCGCATAGTCTATGGCATTTGTAGACATATGCGCCGCATAGTCTATGGCATATGAGATACTGAGACCAAATGCCATAGCATAGGCGGCGCATAGTCAAAAGCATACCTAGGAATAGGCGGCGCATAGTGTATAGCACACTAGATTCCGAGACCTTAGGCTATAGGATAGGTTGTGCATCGTTTGTGGCCTAGTTTTACCTAGGCCTAGCCTTCCTCGATGCCTAGTTTGGCATGAGCAATGCTCAATCCATAGCCTTATGCATCACTATTCCTAACTTACCAACTTTACCATACAATGCATCCAAATCGTCAATTGAAATCAATCTCCTCGTTGAATACCTCTTGCACCTACATTTGCTCAAAAACAATAAAAACGATTAGAACGATGGGTTGCCTCCCATCAAGCGCCTTAGTTTTGGTCGTGGCACGACTCTTATTTTTGGATTTTTATTTATCAAAAGCAAAACACATACTAGAACGAAATGAAAAATGAAAAACGATAAACGGTAAATGAAAAATGATAAACGATGGGTTGCCTCCCATCTAGCGCCTTATTTATTGTCGTAGCATGACATGGTTACCTCGAGTACTCAGACTTTGTCGAGATAGATGGTGGATCGTTTTCTGAATGGATTCAGACGACAATGAGGCTTACTTGTAGGAGGGGTACCAATTATATCATCAATAGTCCAACCCATAGCTCTCATGTATCTCTTCAGAGTAGAGATGAGAGCGTCTACGTGCTGTTTACTTAAATCATCCGCACTCACCGGAAGTATCTTTATACTTTCCAAGAACACATACCTTAGATAATCGGGGAGCTCTTTCGATTCTAGCATTTGTGGCTCTTCAATGGGAGTCGTCACTGTTGGTTGATTCTTGGGATCACAATCCGGTTGCTTAGGAGTATAAGACTTTATTTCTGTTAGAGCACCCATAAGTTCTTCATAATCTTCATTATCCTCATGCTCAACTTTCAGTGGTGCAGCAGACAATGGCTCAACAGTAGGCTGTTTCTCTATAGATAATGCTTTCATATCCTCATGATGAACATCAGCTACAGATAACTCATTCATATCTCTGGGCTGCTTCATGGCTTTGCATATATCAAAGCGGACCACTTCGTCATTAATTCAAAACAAAAGCTCATTATCTTTCATGTCAATAAGCACACTTCCAGTTGCGAGGAAGGGGCGTCCCAAGATTATGGGAATGTCAGAATCCACCTCACAATCCAGAATAACGAAGTCTGCAGGAAAGATAAATGAAGATACCTTCACCAACACATCATTCAAGATACCCACAGGTCATTTTACCGACCTATCAGCCATCACGAGCCTCATATTGGTTGGTGTTGGATCTCCTAGCCCCAACTTCTTGTAGATGGATAGTGGCATCAAATTGATGCTAGCACACAGATCGCACAATGCCTTAGCAAAATTCATAGATCCAACCGTGCAAGGAATAGTGAAAGCACCAGGGTCTTCCTTCTTCTGTACTAAGGACCTTGTGGCAATTGCACTGCAATGATGAATATTATCTGCCGGCTCATAGCTTACTGCCCTCTTCTTTGTCAACAGGTCCTTCATGAATTTAGCGTACCCAGGCATTTTTTCTAGCGCCTCTACCAACGGAACATTAATGGTCAGCTGCTTCAACATGGTCATGAATTTGCTGAACTTTGTATCATCCGTCACCTTCTTCAATCTTTGGGGAAAAGGTGGTGGTGGGTATGGCATTGTTCTCTCCACGGCTTTCTTCTCCTCTTGCTTCCGTTTTTCAGCCTTTCCAGGCTGCACGTCGTGAGGAGTCACGTTAAGGACATTAGGATCGGCTGCTGTGGTATCTTCCCCTTTCGCCTTATCATCAATTTCCGCCTCTTCGTCAGCCACTTGCTTGTCTTTTTCTGAAGTTTCCAGCACCTTACCACTTCTGGTAGTAATGGCCATGCATGACCCATCATTCCTTGGGTTTTGCACGGTGTCTCTAGGTAAAGTGCCAGCCTTTCTTTGATTGAGTGCTGCTGAAAGTTGGCTCAATTGCTGCTCTATTTTCTTGATTGAAGTGGAATGAGAATCAACTAGTTATTTCATGGAGGACAAATCATTAATTACCTCAGTAACTCCCGTGCTCGTTGCTTCCACTCCTTTCAATAATTTAGCCATCATGTCTTCCATACTTCCAGAATTAGATGTGGTGGTATCACGTCTACCAGGGGGAACGTACAAACCACTCTTTTCATTATTTTTCTTCCAACTACCTTGGTCTTTGCTTCCATATTTATCATAATAGTTCCGACCTTGGTTTCCTTGGGTATTGCCTCAAAAACCCCCCTGATTGTTCAATTAGTTGGCCTCCTCTTCCGAATCAGATTCGTCTCTTCCTTTTAGCGCCACAGCTTTCGCTTTTTCGGTCTTCCCAGATAATAAATGATTTGTAAGAAGATCCATCTGTGTTTTCATGTGCGCCATATCTTGATCACGTTCTTCTTGTCTTCTTCTTTGGTCTGCAGTCATGCCTATAGATAAAGTGGGGCTTGCTACCTCGGAATCCCTGGTATGCCAAGCTCTACTTTGTTTCGTCATGCGATCTAGCATATTGCTTGCTTGACCAAAGGTAAGGTCCATAAAAGATCCTCCAGCTGCGTTATCCACCACTGGCTTAGTTATTGAATTCAAGGCTCTATACAATATCTCCATGAGGTGAACATTAGTCATGTGATGGTTTGGGCATCTCGCTAGCTTTGTCTTGAACCTCTCCCATGTTTCATGAAGAGCTTCAGTTGGAAGCTGACGAAAGTTGCTGATTTCATCTCTCAATTGTGCTCTTTTGGATGGCGGAAAGAATCTTTCTAGGAAAGCGTTTCTCAATTGCCTCCAATTTGTAATAGAATCAGGAGTCAGCCCATTCAACCATAGAGTTGCCTCCCCAGACAGAGACAATGGAAATAGACGTAATCGAATTGCATTCTGACCAACACCAGGATTGTCAAAAGACTTGCATGTAGAAATAAAGTTGATGAGATGCATATTCGGATCATCGCCTGCTAGTCCACCAAACAATCCCTTGAGTTGCAATAACTGAATCATGGTGCTTGTGATGTTGAACTTGGCTCCGGGCGCTAATGGTGGAGGAATAATGGCTCCTGTGGCTCCGGCTCCATCAAGATCATCATCATCGTCATCGAACAGTATTTCACGTTGTGCATCCATTGATGCACTGAACAAAAACCTGCAGTAAACAAAAACAAAAACTAAAAGTAAAAGTACGAGAGTCTTCGACCAAAGGGTCTAGTAATTATTACGAACTTGATTGACACTTGTATTCCCCGGCAACGGCGCCAATTTTTGATAACGCTTAATCTACAGCTCTCGTTTGAGTGTAAAGCGGTCGTTAGCAAATATAGAACCCAACCTGGGTTGGGTGTCGATCCCACAGGGAATAGCTTGGCCAACAAGTAAGTAAAATTACTAAACTTTTGGTGCAAGTCTCGTAAGAAGGGGGGATTCTTGTTTTGCAAGTAATGTAAACAAAAGCTGAAAATAATAAAGTAAAAAGAGAGAGATTGTTACGTTGGTTGTAAACAATGAGAATTGAAGCGTTGGGGTTATGTCCACCTTCTGAGGTATACGTCTCTATTGGCTATGAGTGTGTAGAGTTCTGACATGCAATTGCTTATAGAGGATTGTAGTCGATGGTAAATCCAAGCGTCTCTCGACCTAAACAAGGACTATTTCACTTTAACTCTCTCGAGCTTAAAGCGTATCTAACGGTACGAATTCTCCAAGAGGTTAGTCCAGTTACGGCACTAGCTTTTTAATAGGAAAGGGTGTCCTATTACCTTGACATTATCTCTTTTCCAGACAAATAACTTTTCTCTCGAACAAGTTAAATGTTAGACTGGCGTATTCTTGCGTTTGCAACCGCAAAGAATGTAGATTAAGATGAAGAGAATAATGATATAAGAAATATACGTGCCTCGAACTCACAAACTCACAGCAATAGATAGTATCTCATACGGCTTCCATAACCCCAACAGAGAAGTTTAGTTACCCATGAATGCGAAGGAGATCACGATTGACATTGTTGTTATACCACAAGATTGAGTAATTTCGTGTAGCTTATGTGGTAGGCGTGAGGCGTGAATTCCTAGGCAAAGTAACGATTCTCTTGTTGTGGAATTTAAGAATGGAAGAGTAGAAGAAGAAAAATAGAATTAATGGAAAGATTAGAAGAGTTTAGAAGATGTAAAAGGATGATAGAAGATGTGAGAAGATGAGAGGGATGGAAGGAAGTATTGTGTTCTCCCTCCTTCCTCCCTCCTTATTCTAAATCTCTAGCATGATAGGGTATTTATAATACCCATATCCTACTCCTACTAAGCTAATGAAATAAATAACCAAATCCTACTAGACTAATGAAATCCTTAACCCAAATGTACTAGGTTAAGGTAACATTATCATAATCCACATAAAATAATGAAATACATAACCTAATTGTACTAGGTTAATGTATCATTGTCAAAATCCAGCTTTGTGTCTGTAAGTCCCCAAAGTCTTCAGAATTGCTGTTTTAGCCCGGGACAGATTTTCCATGCAGCAGTTTTGGTCCTTTAGGCGTCCAAACTCCCTTTCCTTCCTTCGTGAGCTTTCTTTAGCGTCAAGTAAGCCATAAAATGCTGAATTATGCATCATTTATACCTGAAACTTTACTAATCATGTTCGTTAGCTCACTTACAGGAAAAAGGACTAAAAGTGCATGAAATATATAATTTGTTCTCAAAACTAGGCTAAAATATGGGCAAAATATATTGATATAGGCGCGTAAATTCGCCTATCATCACTGATCAAACAGGTCATCAATTCTCAGAAGAGGATACTTATTTTTTACCGTGACCTTATTCAGTTGACGGTAGTCAATGCACATACGCAAAGATCCGTCTTTCTTCCGTACGAACAAAATAGGTATACCCCAAGGAGAAATACTGGGTTTAATGAAACCTTTGTCTAAGAGATCTTTGAGTTGCTCGTTCAACTCCTTAATCTCAATAGGTGCCATACGATATGGCGGAATAGAAATAGGTCGAGTGTCAGGAAGAAGATCAATTCTGAACTCTATCTCTCTATCGAGAGTTACCCCTGGAAGATATTTTGGAAAGACATCGGGGAACTCATTAACAACATCAACCGACTGGATGGTTGGAGTCTCGTACTTAATGTCCTTGACCCTAACTAGGTGGTAGATGCAACCTTTGGATATAAGATTTCTGGCTTTGATATAGGAGATAAAATGACTCTTGGGAGATACCGAACTCCCGGACCACTCAAACACTGGTTCATCAGGAAACTGAAACTTGACCACACGGGTACGACAATCTATAGATACATAACAAGAATAAAGCTAACCCATACCCAGAATAAGGTCAAAATCTATCATGTCTAACTCTATCAAAGCTGCAAGTATGACTCTATGAAGTACAGTAACAGGGCAATTTCTATACACTTGGCAACAACAGACTCTCCGACTGGGGTAGATACTAGGAAAGTTTTAGAAATCTTTTCAAGACTCATTTTGAAATTCACATCTACAAGTGGGGTCACATAAGAGAGATTTAACCCGGGACCTAACAACACATAAACATCGAGACAAAAGACACAAAGCATACCATTAATAACATCAGGAGAGTCCTCTTTCTCCCGATGGGGTGGCAAAGCATAGAACCTGTTCTGGCGTTGACCGTCAGCGGTGCTAGAAGAAGCGCCCTGAGCAGGGGCAGGACGGAGTATCGGAGCTGGCGCACTAGTAGCCTGTGCCTGAGGTCGGGCATCTCTATTCCCCTGTCTAGCATGGGGGCAATCTCTAAGTCTGTAGCCCTGCTTGCCACAACCAAAAAAAAACCCTCAAATCTCTAAAACACTCCCCAATGTGGTTTCTACCACATTTAGCACAAGAAAGATAACGGGGCCTGTTACCAACACTGTTTTGTGGCCCAGACATAAAAGACCTGCTCCCTTGCTTCGACCTACCTCTAGGCGTGGGAGCACTAGCTGAAGAAGGAACTGGAATAGATGGACGTCTCTGAAACTGGAGGCGATTACCTCCATGGAACCTAGGCAGGCTAAACTCATGCTGCTCAGATCTCTCTCTCTTACTACCCCTCGTTCTATCTCTTTCCCTAAGATTATTTGCCTCCATCTGTTGGGCATTAGTCATTAACCTAGCAAGATCCATATCCTTATGCAACATCGCGGACCTACACTCCTTCATTACCATCCTAGAAACACTGGTCACAAACTTAATCATACCATCCCGGGTGTCAAAAATCAAATCAGAAGCGTACTTGTCCAACTGATTAAACTTCAAACAGTACTCCTTAACAGTCATGGATCCCTGTCTCAAGTTCATGAACTCCTCAATCTTCGCCTCCATCATCTCAAGTGGAAAGAACTAATCAAAGAAGGCATCTTGGAAAACTTGCCAAGTCATCGGAGCGGAATTCTCACCTCTACCCTTCTTCCACGATAAAACCCAATCATAAGCAATGTCCTTAAGTCTATAAGATGCCAACATAACACTCTCTTCTTCCAAAACCTACATCACATCAGTGATCTTCCTCACCTCCTACAAGTACAACATGGGGTCCTCGTCCGTCTTGGACCCATAGAACTCAGGCAGATTCATCTGCATAAAGTCACGAATCCTAGGCGCGGCTATATCACCACCCTGCTAATTAGCAACTAGGGCCTGGTTATTGGCTCGAACATTTGCGGTGACTGCTTAGGCTAACGCCTGAAAGGACGCCCTAAACTCTGCATGGGACATCGTCTCATTCAAAGGATCAACAGGTAGGGGTTGCTCATAATTGTTTCCGCAGACATTCGCTCTTTGAGGAGGCATTTTCTGAAAATGGAAGAGTACGGATCATTAGATAAGAGGGACACCTGTAGGTACGGTAGAATATGAAAGAAGAAATAACTTTTTCCTAGAATGTCTTGTAGCCTCTTGATCATAGATGTGGTGCGCTACACACCGATGATCAAGACTGTACTTAATGCGGCTTGTCAGACTCCCTAGGACTCCTTAGAAACCCTAGGCTCTGATACCAAGTTTGTAACGACCCAAAAGTGTCTCCCGAAATGTCACACGGTTCTTAAGGCTATAAGTAGCCCCAAGCTAACCCTTAGAGCCTGTTTCTACCCAATATCACCCAATTAAAGATAGGAATAAACTCAACACTCATATAGTCATATCACATGAAAGGAAGTATGTAAAAAATACTCGGTCCATATGACCACAATATAGAAAAATGTCAACAAAACCACAATACTAAACCCTCGATACATCAAAAGTATGATACTAGTCCGACAAAGCCTCTACAAATCAAAATCTAGAGAGCCGCTAGGACAGGTCCCCAACTGACTCAATATGAACTGAAGATAAAACATAGTCTCTTAAACACTGAAACATCTAAAGATCGGTCCTCAAACTACGAGGACTCACCACTGTAGAAAACGTAGGCAAGGAACTCAGAGAATCACGGGTGAGGTTGGGACTGAGCACCTGAACCTACATTATAAGACAATGTAGCACATAGACATAGATGTGGATCAGTACTTTGGAATGTATTGAGTATGCGGGGGTGAATGCATATGCATAAGGTAGTGATAATCTTCCTCAATCAATTCATGTATACATAATGATATGACTCACATGGCTTGAAAAATTATAAAATATAAAGCTCATAAGTAAACGTAGAATAGGGCACATAACACAAATCTCATGAGTCATCATTGTTTAACTTAAAAATCAGAAATCTTCTCTTATTCTCAATACCCAAAGGCAAAGGGACTTTAAACAATACTTTCAACTCATGCATAAGTCTCATGGAAAGTAAAACTCCTTCAATGCTCAACATTTCATAACTACTTAGAACTCATATACTTGGAATTCGGAATCATATAACTTAACAACATACTTGAAGGCATTTCATTCACTTTAGAAAAATATCTCATTTCAAGAAAATACTTTGGTTAGGGAACATCTTTGAAATTCAACTATTTAGGAAAATAGACTATAGGGAAGGAAAATAAGTATTTGATCTCAATGTTCGAAAGGAAAGAGAGGTTCTCGTAACCGACATAAACCATGCAAGCTACATGGAGTCCAACATTTTGTCCTCCTAACGAAGAGACCCCACGTTGGGGAGGAGCGTCATACTCTTGCTAGGGAGTATAACCTAGGTCTAGTGATCACTAAACGAAACTCGGCCTCGGGCCCAATCATAATTATCATAAACTCAGCCTCAGGCCCAACCAATGGTGGCACATAGTTTTGGGGGTAAGAAACCATTGTAACTTACCCGCTCGGTGAGAAATACTACTCCCTTTAGATTATCTGACCTCATCTCATAAAAATCCACTTTTAGAATAATCACATGGTTCACCACGAACCCAATAATCAAATCGATAATCTCTTATAGTGAAGTGGATTTGAAAGCTCAGGGACCATTAGGTCAATTCATTTCTCAATCATCTCAAAATACTCAAAACATGGGTGCTTATAGCACCAGAGTTCATAAATTCACAAGTCTCGAATAGGGCTTACTAACCCAGAATTTAATCTCAAGTTAAAGATTATCAAAAGCATGATATATAGCATATAGATTCATAAATCATGTGGAAATCTGGGAATTTCAGCAATTTACCTCAAAATCTCAATATAGTCATATGCTTCAATATCTCAACAATGCAAATATTAGCTTATCAAGAAGTAAAATCATGGGGTTATACCCAGCTGTAAATACTCAATAAAATATGTAGAAATCATGCCATTTAACTCTCAATTCATGGGAATATCAAGATAATGCATTCACTATTAATGGGTGAAAACCCCCAATTCAAATTCATGTAAAACCCCCATAAATTTCAGCAAAATCATGATGTAAATAGCCTTTTGGGCACAAGGGTGAAAGGTTACCCTTGTTCAAAACCCCACATACCTTGAATTAGAAGCTTTGGATGAATTCTCACTTTTGGAACTCTATTCTTGCTCTAGAATGAGGGTTCTTGAGGTCCTTGACTTGGGAACCTTGAATCTTGACTCAATTTAGAAAATCCATGGTGGATTCTTGAGATTCTTGGAAGAGGTTTTGAGTATTTAGGGTTCTTGTTGAGAGAAAACTTGATAAAACCCTAATAGGATGCTTGCAAATGGGTTTGATTTAGTGTTTTCACGATTTTATAGGCTTGGAAAAAGTCCAAAATGCCCTTTTTAAGCATCTATACAAAACTGGAAAAATTGAACTGGAACCTGATTTCACTAGCCTCCATGACGCACCGCTTATCGTGGTGGCCCACTGGAAAATGACAATTGGGAAATTGGCAGCCTCCGCGATGCGGAGCCATTGTATTTTCCCACTGGTTGGGACCTGGGACTTCTCCGCGATGCGCCAGAATCGCGGAGTCCCATTGAAAATTGACAATTTCCAAATCAACCATCTCTGCGATGCGTCAATCACCCAAATGATGCAGTTTTACGACTAAGGCTTAAATTAGCCATAACTTCTTACCCGGGTATCGGTTTTGGGCCAATCTTATATCGATGGAAAGATTATCGAATTTCCTATATGATGAAAAGTCGAAATTCGGGAAATTCTACATGGTTAACACAATACTCACTTAGGAAGACACTTTTCAATCTTTTAGGATCGGAATTATGTCTCTCTCAACCTGCCCTAAGGCTCAAACTACGAGGGAACTTTGCGGGACCTTACATATGAAGACAAAATATTAAGACACACTAAGAGTTTCTTATGAAGTTTAACAATCGTCTTCGGTCTTCAATCTTCCTTTATATAGTCTCAGCTGATCTGGCTTCTTTGATCTATAAGGAAAACCAAGGGATTTCTTCTCAATCAAGGATTTTAATTGATTTCTTGATTAAGGATTCACATCATATGATATGTCCATATAAAATATGTTTGTATGTATGTGTCAAGACCCGAACCAAGGCCTAGCCGTGACATGTATCTCAAGTCCACATAAAACCAGAGTCTACCCCCTTTGCTAAGCCAAATAAAACATAATACCTAAGTAGTGGATGAATTTTAAACATATAACAAAATAGGTAAAGATAAGATCAAAGGAATCTAAGATATATCAATAACCAATACCCAGTCCACAGCAATACACAAAGCCTCTAATCTAAACTAAAATAATCTAAGTTGGGCCATATCCCCGACAATAGCCAAAATAAGTCCAAAGAAAAGTCTATGATCGAAGGAAACAAAACCATTAAATGAAGCTCTTTTAGAGAATGAAAGATCGCCACTTCAAGATTAATGACACGACCCAAAATCAGGCCTTGTCATATGGGCACCTCAAGCCCACATGAATCGGAGGTCACTCTGCTATCTCAAACTAATCATCACATAAATCACAAGAGTCGTATGAACTCCGACTATATAGTAAAATAGCAGAAACAATACTAGTAGTCATAACTTAACAATGTCTAACCATTTCATAATATCAACACACTAGAAAATATACCCAAGTCCACAGTCATCCACAATACCTCTATACAAATTCGATGTCTATAAATGTATACGTCAGGACATGCCCCCGGCGATAGCCTAAACCTAAACTAAGTCTATTAACATAAACAAATGCTTGAAATGTATGACTTTTAGATGTATGGATGCTCACCACTCCAATGTCAATCACACGAACCGCTCGATCACCTGTCACTACACAGGATGAGAAGAAGAAGCTCTGGTCCTCGTCCCCTATATCGCATGGGGACATAGCATCCGGAGATGGTTAGCAGTTGAACCGCTAGTATGTAACTCAAGGATAAGGATAAAATGGAATCATCATTCAACAAGAAGTCAATATATATCATATTCCACCATATTCATACACTTATCCATACATATAGGTATATCACATACCAAGCAAGAGATTTAGGCTTAACAACATTCTGCAAGCATTTAATCATGAAACATAAATTGGAGGAATCCGATCTTCCATACTTAGATTCGAACAAATCTAATTAGGCATAGGACTTTAACCACATTCTCATATTATTAGATAAGGGACTTCAACCATGTACAAACTCATTAAGCAAGGGACTCTAACCAGATACACATCTATTCAAGCAAGAGATTCCAACCACACGCTTACACATTAGGCAAGGGACTCTAACCTCATGTCGTATTAGATAGGGGACTCTAACCCAAGCCATTTCATTCGGCGATGAACTTTATCCTCAAGAGATCTAATTACACAAGGAAATTTAACCGCAAGCGATTTTATTAGGCAAGGACTTTAACCTCAATCCATTTTATTAGGCAAGGGACTTCAACCTTAATCCATTATGATTATCATTAGTCGACATTGTGACTCTAACCCTTTGTCCATACATCATTATGTATTCAATTCACACTTAAGGACTTTAACCCATTTAGCCAATTCAACACTATACATAACCACATGGTCCTCATGGGAGCCTTTGTTGCTCAACCATTTCAATAGGACAATGACTTAACTTAATTCCTCACACAAGTTAATTTATGGTCATCAAGACCCCGACATGACATTCACACTTCATTAGTAATCTTATACCACATTCTTACCATACTTAGTTCAACATGTAATTCAAGTTCATTTTCATGTCTAGGAACTTTAACCCCTCATTAGCCATCAACCAACAAGATCAACTTTATAATACATGGCTCATAATACCTTTATAATATCATTTATCAACTATTCATGCTTAGTGGGCCATTGACCTATTGCAAAACATCATCAACATGTGACTAGACTATTCACTTAGACATTATCACAAACACCTTATGTGCATGCCTTTATTAAGGCCAATTTTAAAGTAGAAATAATTATCATTAGGGTTACTCAAGATACACATGTTAAACCACAAACAAAAAGCACCTATATGTGCAAAACATCACCAATATCAAGCATCAACACAAGTCTAAATAAGGGTAAACATTATTCATCACAAGGCATCAAACTCTTAATATTTTATTTCAAAATATGTATGTGCACTTACTAATCCAAGTGTAAAATACATGGTTTTTGAGTCATTTAGAAAGGGAAAGAGTTACATTCCATAGACAACTTGATTCGTCAAGAATCTTGACTTCATCTTGCTCCTAGATGCACACCCTTGAAACCCTAGCCTCCAATTCTTCCCAAATGAGTTAAAGAGAGTATTTTTGGATGTTTGATCTATCAAAATAGATGTTTAGGAGGATACAAACACTTATATAGTGAGGGTGATTAGGGTTTTGGGTGTGGGAAATGACTATAAGGTCCTCAACTAAAATCTAGAAAATGAGCCCATCCTTGGGTACGATTCCCTTGAATCGTACCCCATTCGTACCCTAGGCTTCTCCTAGGTCATCCATACTGGTTAGGGTACGAATACCCACTATTGAGACAAAGTAGTCCACTTTTGATCAAGACACACTCTATAAGGTTGGGTTGTGTACGACTCGTACACTTAGGTACGACTGGTGGGTGGCTCACTCATACTTAGGACAATGAGTAATCCTCACCATACTGCCTATGGTACGAAAGGGGTAGGGAAGGAGGATACAACTCATATCCAAGAGGTACGAATCATGCCCCTAGTCATACCTAGCCCAGTGACATCAAATGAGGAAATTTTTCAATGGTTTAAAGTCTAGTTATTTCAATTCTTCCCACGTGGATCATTCGCCCTCGAATGATGGGTAAGGAAATCAGAAACACGAGTTAACACATTTATTATGCATCAAACCAACTTTTTAAACAAGTTAGGAACATGCATACAACAAGGATACAACACATATCATGCTCATTATCAATCGACTATTCATTTTATTGACTTTTGGACTCAAACCCACTACTTATCAAAGAACTTACTCATTTCACAACTTAGGGACTTTAACCCATCATCTATCAAGGACATGAATCAACTCAACGCATTAGGGACTTAAACCCATTAGTTGACAAAGACACAATCAGTTCAAAACATTAGGGACTTGAAGCCAGGGTCTAGCAAGATATAAATCAATTAAAAGTTTGAGGACTTCAACCCATTGTCTAGACAAGACATAACTCAAGGTAAGAATATTAACACATACCTCAATCATGAGTTTCCTGAATGGGAAACAAATACGGATACTTGGACTTCATTTCCTCTTTCGCCTCCCAAGTAGCTTTCTCAGACTTTTGGTTCTTCCATATAACCTTCATCGATGCCACCTCTTTCATTCGCAACCAATGGACTTGCTGCTACAAGATCCTCAGTGGGATCTCTTCATAAGTCAAAGAGTCTGAAATACTGACATAGTCCAAGGGAACGACCAAGGAAGGGTTACCCACTCATTTCCGCAACATAGAGACATGTAAGACCGGGTGAATGGAGTTCATTCTAGAAGGCAACTCCAACTCATAGGCAATATTACCAACCCTCTTCAAAATTACGGAGGGACCAACATACTAGGGACTAAGTTTCCCCTTCTTACCAATATGCATCACTCCCTTCATGGGAGATACCTTAAAGAATACCTAGTCGCGAATACCTAGTCTCCAATATTAAACTCTAAATCTCCTCACCTCATGTCAGCATAGGACTTTTGGCGACTTTAAGTAGTTTTCAACCTCTCACGAATCATTTTCACCTTCTATAAGGCTTGGTGAACTAGATCGAGACCAATCAACTTACCCTTGCCAACTTCGTACCACCCAATAGGAGATCGACACCTCCTACCATACAATACCTCAAAAGGGGCCATGCCAATAGTAGAGTGGTAAATATTATTATAGGCGAACACAATCAATGGCAAGTGGTCATACCAACTACCACCATAATCAATCACACAAGATCAGGATGGTTCTCTCTGTTTACCCATCTATTTGCAGGTGGAAAGCGGTACTAAGGCACACATTAGTACCCAAACCATTTTGGAAAGACTTCCAAAAGTGATATGAAAATGGAAGACCATGATCCAAGATAATAAAAACTAGAGCACCATGAAATTTCACAATCTCTGCAAGATATAACTTAGCATAATATTCCGCCGAGTAATTAGTCATCAGGGGCAAAAAGTGAGCGGACTTGGTTATTCTATCAACAATGGCCCAAATAGAATCACATTGATTCTGAGATCGAGGAAGACTGGTAATGAAATCTATATTAATTATCTCCCACTTTCATTCGTGCAATGGGATCTCTTGGTACAAACCCCCAGGCCTCATGTTCTCAACTTTCACTTATTGGCACACCAACACTTAGCCACATAACTAGCCATATCTTATTTCATATTACCCCACCAATAGAAATCTCTAATATTGTGATAAATCTTGATATAACCAGGATGTATAGCATACCGAGATTCATGAGCCTCGTCTATAATTCTTTCCCTCAACCCATCGACAATGGGAACGCATAGCCTACCTTAGTACCTCAAGATACCATCACTACCAATCGCAAAGTTAACAACCTTTTATTAACCCATATTACTCTCTATTTTCATCAATTTGGGATCTAAAACTTATTTTTCCTCTATATCAACAAGAAGAGACGATTGAGATACCGGATGCACAAATATACTACCGTCCTCGGAGTCTGCAAGTCGAACTCTAGGATTAGCTAAACGTTGAATGTCCTTAACCAATTCCCTCTTATCCTCATCTTCATTGGCTAAACGTCCCATGAACAACCTATTAAGAGCGTTGGAGACTACATTAGCTTTACCCGGATGGTAATGAATACTCATATCATAATTTTTCAACAACTCAAGCCACCTTTTTTATCAGAGATTCAAATTTTTTTGAGTAAACACATACTGAAGGCCCTTATGATCAGAGAAGATATCAATATGAATCCCATAGAATTAATGTTGCCAAATCATTAATGCGAAAACCATGGGTAACAACTCTAAGTCGTGATTAGGGTAATTTTTTTCATGAATTTTCAATTGCCTAGAAGCATAGGCCACCACTATACCATGTTGCATCAAAGAACAAACAAAACCAATGTGAATAGCATCTTAATATACCATAAAACTATTATTACCCTCGGGTAAGGTAAAAACTAGAGTCAAAGTCAATCTATATTTCAACTTCTCAAAACTACCCTCACACGCCTCCGACCACAAGAACTTAACCTTTTCTGGGTCAACTTGGTTAATGGGACTGCTATAGTAAAAAGGCTCTCATAAATCTCCTATAGTAACCAGCTAGAACCAAGAATCTCCGAATATTGATTAGAGTCGCAGATCTAGGCCACTTCTTAATTGCTGCAACCTTTTAAGGGTCTACCATGATCCCCTTACTAGAGATAACATGACAAAGAAGGTCACAACCCTCAACGAAAACTTACATTTAGAGAACTTGACATACAAGCATTGATCCTTCAAAGTTTGCAACACGACACGGAGGTGATCAACATGATCCACCTCACTCTTAGAATAGACCAAGATATCATCAATGAAGACAATGACAAACAAGTCCAAGAACATATGAAAGACCCTATTCATCAAATCCATGAATATAGTCGGGGCATTGGTCAACCCAAAAGACATGAATAGAAACTCATAGTGACCATATTGAGTTCTAAAAGTATTCTTAGGGATATCCACCTCCCTAATCTTAAGTTGGTGATAGCCTGACGTAAGATCAATCTTAGAGAAATACTTTGCACCCTGAAGTTGATCAAACAAATCATCTACCCTAGGAAGAGGATATGTATTCTTTATGGTCACTTTATTCAACTGACGATAATCAATGCACATACGAAGGAAATCATCCTTCCTGCGAATAAAAAACACGGGAGAACCCCAAGGAGACATACTAGGATGGATGAAACCTTTATCTAAAGAGTCCTTCAATTGCTCCTTAAGCTCTTTTAACTCTGTCGGATCCATTCTATATAGAGGAATAGAAATTGGATGAGTGTCCAAAATAAGATCAATCCTAAAATAAATTTCCCTATCGGGAGAAACACCAAGAAGTTCATCGAGAGATACCTCGGGAAACTCATTAACCACGAGAATGGATTTTAGAGAAGGCTCTTCTGAGTTAGAATCTTTAATTTGGACCAAGTGATACAAGCACCCCTTTGAGATCAACTTTCGGTCTTTTAGATAGAAAATAAACTTCTCCTTAGGCACTAAAGAACCTCCTTCCCACACAATGATCGGTTCATTAGGGAATTTAAACATGACCCTATGGGTCCAACAATCTAAGAAACAAAAACACAAATGCAACCAATCAATCCCCAGAATAACATCAAAGTCAACCATGTCCAACTCTATCAAGTTTACAAGAGTTTCTCTACTGCTAACAGATACCACACACCCCTTATAGACCCTTTTAACAACCACAGAGTCTCCTATCGGGGTAGAAATAGAAAAAGGAACCAACAAACTCTCGAGACCAAAATAAGATGAACAGCCATATACGTGATCACATACGAAAGAGTAAACCCTGGATCAAGCAAATAATACATATCACGGGAGAAAATTTTCAACATACCTATGAGACATTAGTAGAAACCTCAAAATCCTGGCGAGTAGCAAGTGCATACAAGCAATTCCATTCATGTAATACCCCAAATTTTTTCGTAGCTAATTTCATCCCAAGAATGTCTAGGATTAACTTCTAAATTGAATGATGATTTTTCCATGGATAATTTTTAAGATTTTCACTTTTTATCATGTGGTAAATTCAATAAGCTTTCCATTGATATAAAATTCACCTAAATCTGATAACCGGGTAAGATGTTATGTTTATTTCAAGTTCCCTACGTAAAACAGCGCCATATTGGTTAGTGATGCGCCGCGCCATGAGCTAAAATGGAAATTTTCCTTTTCCTGTGGCTCAGTGAAATTTCCCCCATGATGTTCCAATGTTCCAGTTCACAAAGAGGGGGCAACACGATGGCTCCGCATCGCGCCATACCTCTATTTCCTAATGGTCAATTTCTAGTGACACAACGCGATAACGCCGCGTCGCGCCAGGGGCCCAGTTTGGGAAAATTTTTATTGAAATTATAATACACATCCAGGGTTAAAAGGGTCAATTCCCTACCGCTATTTAAACCTAATAACACGTGATTTAGACATTCTTCACCCAAAATATACTAGTTTCTCTCAAGAACAAGCTATGGTTTCTATTGGGGATTCAAATTCAAGAAGGTTTCACCATCAATATTCATAAAATCATGAACCAAGGTATGCATAGTGTTCATTCATAGACCCCTTTCATCCATGAAATTCAAGAATTCTTTTCTAAATTCAAGATTTTAAATTTCTTTTATGTTTTCATGATTTGGTTGTTCTTGTTCATGTTGATAAATGAATAATTGAATCCTATTTCATGATTGGGTGATAGATTTCATGTGGTTTGATTAGTATAGATATGAATTCATGCAAACCTAGGATTTAACCCTTGAATGGTGTAATTAGAGTTGAACTATGATGTTTAATTGATGAACCAGGATGTTTACATGTACTATGTCTATAATATGTTTGATTAAATGCCTAGATGAAGGAAAATTGCTTAACTAGCATGATATCTTGAAATCCCCATGTATGTACAAGTTATTCCTATCACATGTTTGGTGAAATGCTTCAATAAGTGTATTACGGTGATTATTATGTACTCCAATAAGTTATGCTTTGTCAGTTTCCCTTCTATCGAGTCCTGGAGGTACTTGTACCCAAAATATTAGCTGTGTGCCTAGAGCCATGTCTCATTTTTCATAATACTCTCAATCAAGCTATGATCCTTAGACTTCAGATAGTCTTATGACTCAGCAAATCTCCATGATCGCATGAACTCAGTCAGTTGTCAGATATCAGTAGTATTCCGTCAGTCAACGGAATTCAGTAACTCCATCCATGTTCAGCTTAGTTCAGTTAATCATGTTCAGAGTCAATTCATATGGGAGTAGGAATTAGCACCGAGAGAACCCAAGGATGGGAACTTACCTGTTATATGAGGGTGTGATTCTTAGAAGCAATCCTTGCATTCCAAAACTATGTAGCCAGCATAGGTTGAGACATCCTAGCCTTCTATATGAGGGTAGATGAGGTGGCTTAACCTGTTATATGAGGGTTCCCACCATTCTCACTACAGTTACCTATTATATGAGGGTTTCTCACATGTTGTCCTTACCAGTGGCGCGGTATTGACACCCTTCCAATCAGGGCACAGATTGGACCCCAGCTCAGCTGTTATGGAACATTTGGGGCATTTCGGTTAAAATACTACTTCCCACAGTTTTATGTTACAGAATCAGGACTGTCAGATACAGTCAACTCAAATATAGTATGGAACTCAGATAGTTCTGCCAGATTTAGGACTGTCATAGACAGTCATCCATGTTATCAGTATTCAGATTCAGTAATCACGTTATCACGGTGTCAGTTATAGTTACGTATTTATGCATTCATTCTCATGTTCATGTTAGACAGTCAGTTAGTATTTATCATGCATATGAACCCTTGCATATAGCCTACCTCACATGTATACTCAGTATATTCCATTGTACTAACGCAGTTGCGCTATGGTGCTTTCTTTTTATGTTACACCATAGGTTCAGAGACACGAGCTCCAGATCAGCAGTAGATTTCAGTCTCAGCAATCAGAGTAGAAGTGAGTCCTCATCCTTCGAGGACATGATTATTTCCTTACTATCTCATCGATTAGCTAATTAGTTGGAGTTTTTTAGGGACATGTCCCATCACCTCCTTATTCAGATTATTCAGACATTAAAGGCTTTCAGACTAGATGTAGATTAGATATAGACTATCATGTTTCAGACTTCAGTATTTCCAGTTTTGTTTTAGGTATTCTATTACCCCACACAGATGTTATATTATTCAGATTATGTTCAGTTTTGAACCTTATGGCCTTTCAGTTTATGTTTCTGCATTTATATAGTATGTTATGCAGTATATAGGTACAGATATCAGTCATGGTTTAGCTTGTGGTCCTTCGGGGTCATGAGCACCGTGTAGCATTCTGGGTACCAAATTTGGGGTGTTACAAGTCAGTGCCGATGCCAGAAATAAAAGTAAAAGCAGAAATAACACCCTTCGATGTGGGAGCAGATGAAGTAGCAATAGGAGCCATGTTGGCCTAAAAACTGCTAAAGAGGGGCACTCATACTGCATGTGCCCAATCTGACCAAACTAAAACATCTGGTTTTTCCCCTTCTCATACTGACCACGATGACTCTGACCATAAAATCTGCAAAGAGGGCAGGGTAGAGCTGATTGAGCACCACTATCTTGGAATTGGGCACCCTGTGCCCGGGACCTATGACTAAACTGAGATTGAAGACCACCCGACGACTTTGAGTAAGAAGAGTGAGCACTAGCCGAGGTGAAATAACATAAAATCCTCTACTTCTTCCATGGACACTTACCCTCATCTATACCACTAGGCTCGCAAGACCTAAACTTATTCCCTTGCCTTTCAATAAACTCAACTTGTTTTTTTTCTCTTCTTCCACTTAATGTATATACACGATCAACCTATAGATGTCCATATTTTCAATCAACAAAGCCACCTTGCTCTCAAGGACTAACTCATGGGAAAACCTTGACACAAACTTATGCATCCTAGCCCTCATGCTAGAGACCATCTCGGGAGCATACCTTGACAATTGATGGAATTTCAAGTCATACTCTTGAATGGACATCCTTCCTTGCTTCAAGTTCACAAACTCTTCCGTTTTCGCTTCCTTCAACTCTTAAGGAAAGAAGCGGTCTAATAAAGCCTCGGAGAAATCCTCTCACGTGGAGGAATTAGCATCAACACCTCTCGAAAACTCCCACCCTTCGTACCATTGGTACGCTAGATCTTTTAATTGGTAGGAAGCAAACTCAATAGGTTCAACCTCCAAAGCATGCATGATTCAGAAAATCTTTTCCATTTCATCAATGAATCCTTGAGGATCTTCCTCAACCTTTGTACCAATAAACATAGGAAGGTTCAACCTCATAACTTGGCCAATTCTTGTGGTATCAAAAGAAACAAAAGTTGGACCACCATGCTCCGATTGAGAGGTTACCAATTGAGCCAAGAGGTTGATAGAGCGGTGAAACTCGGCATTAGTAGTCCTTACGGTGACAAAATAGGAGGGTCACTCTCATAGTCGGGGTTGGTGGGGATAAGTGGAACCCCACAAAGAGGGTCAGATGTGGCAGCCCTAGCCTGGGTCTGGACCCCGAAGGCTGGACGAACTTTGTCTATAGGTCCCTCAAAAGGGTTTGCCTGAGTCTCAGATCTTTTTGGAGGCATGATCTAAAAGATAGAAAATAGAAATCAGACGAATCCAAAACCTTAGACACTATAGCTTGAGATTGAAACACAAGAAAGGGAAATATTTCTAAATGTCTCATAGCCCCTCTCTTATAAGTGTGGTGCACTTCATACCCATAAAAGAGACCCTACTTGATACAGCATAGTAGACACCCAACTGACCATGAACCTAGGCTCTAATACCAACTTAACATAACCCAAAACTGGGCCTTGTCATATGAAAACCTCTAGCCCACATAAATCGGAGGTCGCCCCACTATCCCAAACTAATCATCATATAAATCACAAGATTTGGATGAACTCCGACTATATAGTGAAATAGAGGAAACAATACTAGTAGTCATAACTTAACAATGTCTAACCATTTCAAAAATTCAAACACACTAGCCAATATACCTAATTCCACAGTCATCCACAATACCTTTATACAAATCCGATGTCTATAAATGTATACATTGGGGCATGCCACCAATGATATACGAAACCTAAACTAAGCTAAGTCTATTAACATAAATAATGACTTAAAATGTATGACTTATGGATGTATGGAAGCTCACCACTCCAATGTCAATCACATGAACTGCTTGATCACCCGTCACTGAGCAGGAAGAGAATAATAAGCTTCGGCCCCTATGTCGTATAGGGACATAGTGTCCAGAGAAGATTAGCAGTTGAAGTGCTAGCATGTAACTCAAGGATAAGGAAAAAATAGCATCATCATTCAACAACAAGTCAATATATATCATATTCAACCACATTCTTACACTTATCCATATATATAGGTATATCACACGCCAAGAAAGAGATTAAGGCTTAACAACATTCTCAAAGCATTCAATCATGAGACATAAAGTGGAGGACTCCAACCTTCCACACTTAGATTCAAACAATTCTTATTAGGCATAGGACTTTAACCACATTCACATATTATTAGACAAGGGACTTCAACCATGTACGCGCTCATTAAGCAAGGGAATCTAACCATATACACATCCATTCAAGCAAGGGACTCTAACCACACGCTCACATATTCGACAAAGGAATTTAACCTCATGTTGTATTAGATAGGGGACTCTAACCTAAGCCAGTTCATTCGGCGATGCACTTTATCCTCAAGAGATCTCATTGTGCGATGGATTTTAACGGTAAATGATTTCATTAGGCAAGGGACTTTAACCTCAAGCCATTTCATTAGGCAAGGGAATTCAACCTCAAGCCATTACGACTATCACTAGTCGACATTAGGACTCTAACTCTTTTTCCATACATCATCATTTATTCAATTCACACTTAAGGACTTTGACCATTTAGCCAATTTAACACTATACATGACCACATGGTCCTCATGGGAGCCTTTGTTTCTCAACCACTTTAATAAGAAAATGCTTTAATTCGATTCCTCACACAAGTCAAATTATGTTCATCAAGACCCCGACATGCCATTCACACTTTATTAGCAATCTTATACCACATTCTTACCACACTTAGTTCAATATACAATTCAAGTTCATTTTCATGTCTAGGGACTTTAACCCCTCATTAGCCATCAACCAACAAGATCATCAACTTTAAAATACATGGCTCATAATACCTTTACAATATTATTTATCAACTATTCATGCTTAGTGGGCCATTTCCCTATTTCAAAACATCATCTACATGTGACTAGACAATTCACTTAGATATTTTCACAAACACCTGGTGTGCATGCCTTTATCAAGGTCATTTTTAAAGTAGAAACTATTATAATTAGAGTTACTCAAAATCCACATGTTAAACCACAAACAAAAAGCACCTATATGTGCATAACATCACTAATATCAAGCATCAAAACAAGTCTAAACAAGGGTAAACATTATTCATCACAAGGCATCAAACTCTTTTGATTTCAAAATCTCCATGTACAATTAATAATCCAAGTGTAAAATACATGTTTTTGAGTTATTTAGCAAGGGAGAGATATGCATGCCTTAGAAAACTTGATTCACCAAGAATCTTGACTTCACCTTTCTCCTAGATGCACACCCTTGAAACTTTAGCCTTCAATTCTTCATAAATGAGTTAGAGAGAGTATTTTTGGATGTTTGATCCATCAAAATGGATGTTTATAAGGCTAAAAACACTTATATAGTGAAGGTAATTAGGGTTTTGGGTTTGGGAAATGACATAAGGTCCTCCAATAAAAGCTGGAAAATGAGCCCGTTCTTAGGTACGACTCACTTAAGGGAACTAAACCCTAGGGTACAAGTGGTATCCTAACTCATACCATAGGCTTCTACGAGGTCATCCATACTGGTTGGGGTATTACTACCCACTATTGAGTCATGTACAAAGGGTACAATTCATGCCCTAACTCATACACTTCACTCCTGCCAAAAATAGTCCACTTTTGATAAAGATACACTCTATATGGTTGGGTTGTGTATGAATCATACATTTAGGTATGATTGGAGGGTGGCTCACTCATACCTGGGTCAATAAGTAATACTCACCATACTACCTAGGGTATGAGAGTTGTGGGGAAGGAGGATACAACTCGTATCCAAGGGGTACGACTCATGCCCCTAGTCGTACCTAGCCCAGTGACATCAAATAAGGAAATTTTTCAATGGTTCAAACTCTAGGTGTTTCAATAACTGCTGGCACCCCGAAATCCTATTACTATGCAAGAAGAGTAGAAGTGTCTCTGTGTCCTACATAGCATGGGGCTAGAACGTCTAGAGATGATTAGCGGGTTGAGCGCTAGCATGTAACTCAGGGATAAGGGGTAAAATAATGTCATGATCAATAATTCATAACCATTCAAAATAAATACACGCCATTATACACAAATAGATATATGCATTAGATGTTAGGCTAGAGAATAAGGATTAGCAGGAACGTTAAAACCTTAGCCTGGATTTTGTAGCTTAACCATCCTAAAACCAACCCATGGTCTATATGGGTTCGGATGTCACCACAGGTTGGCCCCTAGTGTGTGTTAGCTACATGAACTGGATATATCATTAAAGGACGAGGAATCCTCGTTCCCTTCGCCATCCATGATACAAATATATATAGTGTGACATAATCACATGGTCATCTAGTCCAACCCTCACATCAGCAAATATGAGTTTCTACTATCAGTCCTTTGAGACTCATACCTTCACGGCTAGCTACACAGCTCTCTTTTAAGTCCAGTTAAAATATTTAGTACATATCCCATCCATAAACTTAAGGAGTCAATAATTAAGGCATTATCAAGTGGTATTATCACACCGACTATTGCTTGCAAATGAATGTCATTAAGACAACACTTGGGGAATCCTTGTACCCCAGACTCTATTAATAAAATCAACTTGAGAGATTCTGTGTTCCCTAGAAGGTTTTCAAGAAAATCATGTACTTGGGGGAATCCTTTTACCCCACAAGGTTTTCAAGATCATTCTTATCTGTTAGCCAATTATGCAATGTATTAGCTTTACGAAAAGTAGGTCAAGCCAAAAGATTATTCACATTCAAAAACCAATTATGCAAGTGGGTTGAGGTTCTCATTATTTTCAATACTAAAATCAAATTATTTAGGGGAATCCTTGTACCCCTAGTTCCATTATTTACAAATTTTGGGAATCTTGTACCCCTACTTCATTCACCTTTCCCATGCACCCCAATAAGTTTACAAATCATCAATTTAATGCATAATAAATCCATAATAATAGGAAAAGCATTTAAACACATTACATCCAAAACCCTCAACCCATGCGAATATTAAACCAATTCATACAATAATGAAAATACAAGTTTAGGGAGAGAGATGCATGCCTTAATCACCAAGAAATTTGAAGAGGAAATCACCCTTAGAGACCTAGATGATCATTTTATAGAAACCCTAGCCTTGCATTTGAATGGGGAATTTGAGAGAGTAAGAAAAGTGCTTGATATGTTAAAGTGTTGGAATTAACCCCTAATAGGTGTTTTATGGACGTGGGGTCTAAGTGGGGGAAGGAGGGAAATGTCCAAAGTGCCCATAATAAAAAACTGAAAAACTGTCACCCAATCATTATCGTAGGATGGAAAGTATCCATGGGCTCCAACATTGGTCTGACTACGAGTCGTGCCCTACAATCCATATTCAGACCTTACAACTCCTTAGGTTAAATCGTAGGCAGGAAGGAAACATTGGACACCTTTTCTGAGTAGGTTACGAGAACCAATATACGACTCGTAATGAGTCTTGGCGACTCATTAGATATCAATCATGACTAATACAGATACTTAGCCAAACACACTACTCAGGATATGATTAGGGTCCTATGACCCATAATGATACCCTACAACTAGTAGGAAGAGTCGTAGTCTAGGAAGTGATCCCAATGGTCATGAAATTTCCAATGGCTAAAATCTGGGGTGTTACATTCTCTCCCTATTAGGACCATTCATCCTTGAATAATGAGTCAAGCCATCCATTAGAACAATTTAACACAGAACATAGTTACACTTTTATTTAACAAAGACAGAAAACAAAGATATTAAGGAATACACACACCTCAAGCACGATTATCCAAAGCGGGAAACAAGAATGAATATTTTGACTTCATGTCCTCTTTGGCTTCACAAGCTATTGTTTCCACCTTATGGTTCCTCCAAAGAACCTTCACCAAACCCATATCCTTAGTCCTCAAACTATGGACTTTCCTATTCATAATCTTAATCGGGACTTCCTCATAAGACAAGGAATCCAAAATGCCAACACTCTCCAAAGAAAAAACCAAGAAAGGATCACCCATGCATTTCCTCAATATCAAAACATGAAAAATTGGGTAAATGGAACCCAAACTTAAAGGAAAATCCAATTCATAAGCCACATTACCCACTCTCTTCAAAACTAAATACGGACCTATATAATGGGGTCTGAGCTTCCCCTTTTTCCAAACTGCATTACTCCCTTTATGGGACATACCTTCAAGAACACCCAATCACCAAATTCAAATTCCAACTCATTTTACCTCATATCTGCATATGACTTTTGGCAACTTTGGGAGGTCTTAAGACTATCTCGAATCACTTTCACCTTCTTCATAGCTTGATGAACCAAGTCAAGACAAAATAAACTTGTCTCACTAACTTCCAACCACCCAATAGGAGAACGACATCTCTTACCATAAAGATCCTCAAAAGGAGACATTCCAATACTAGAGTGACAGTTGTTGTTATAAGCAAATTTGATGAGAGTCAAATGATCAATCCAACTACCACCAAAGTCAATCACACAAGCCCAAAGCATATATTCCAATGTTTGAATAGTCCTTTTTGCTTGTCCATCCATCTGCAAATGGAAAGTTGCACTAAGGTTCACCTTAGTCCCCAAACCTCTATGAAAAGAATGCCAGAAGTGAAATAAGAACTGAGTACCTCAATTAGAGATGATAGAAACTAGATCACCATACAACTTAATAATGTCTTGAATAAACAATCTTGCATAGTCCTCCCTAAAATAGTTAGTCCTCAGTGGAAAGAAGTGAGCAGACATAGTTATACAATCCACGATGACCAAATCGAATCAAACTTATATTGAGACCGCGGAATGCTGGTAACAAAATCCATATTAGTTACTTTCCATTTTCACATAGGCAACTCAATCACATGGGATGACCCACCAGGCCTCAAGCTCTCCACCTTCACTTGCTGATACACCATGCACTTAGCCAAATAATTGGCCACATCCCACTTCATGTTATTCCACTAATAGAACTCTTTCAAATCATGGTACATCTTCATTGAAATAGGATGAACCGTATACTGTGACTCATGGGCATCAACTAAAATTCTTTCTCGCAACCCATCAACGTTGAGAACACAAAATCTACCTTGGTACCTCAAGATACCATCACCAATCCCAAAACCCATGACCATTTTGGCCCACATCATCCTTGATCCACATCAAGATAGAATCCAAGACCTATTTATCCTTTACCTTGGCACCAATATATGACTTCACTACCTCTTGAATAATCACACCACCATCCTTAAAATCTAAAAGATGAACTCCTAGATTTGTAAACTGAAAAACCTTAGGTTTGGGACCTTTGGAAAATTTCCTAGATTTTTGGTCTTTGGGTAGGATATGAATAGGGAAACAACTCATACAATGGGATACGAGTGGTATGGGTCAGTCATATACTGACCAATGTTAGTTGGTGGGTCAAATTTAGCTATTAAAATAGATACGAGTTGGGCGGTATGAGTCGTATTAGTAGATATAGGTCGTTTGGTTTGGGTTTTCCCTTAACTTAATCTTAAACTTGGTAACTTAAGTTGGATCTGAGTATGAGTGGCTCACTATGAGCCGTAATCCAAGGTACAAGTTGTACCATGGACTCATATGGTAGATAGTATTCAATCCTCTTGGGATTCTATTCTACCAGGGGTATAGATCAAGGGTACAAGTCATATAATTAGATACGACATGGTTTGGGGTGAGTCATACCTTGGACAGTATTGGGTCCAAGGGAGATAGCCTTGGGTACGAGTGGTGGGTACCACTCGTATTGGAGGGTACCCACCTGACGGGATTTTAGGGAGTTTAAGTAAAGGTAATCTGGACATTTTTTCACTTACCCTAATAAGGCTCCACGACTTATAAACTACTTAAGAGGTTATTTACCCTATTATTCTATTCATTAACACTTAGAAACTTCTTCTAAACACTCTCTAATTCTCTCTAAAGTATTTGGGCAAGGAAAGCTAGGGTTTCAAATTAAGGATTATTTTGGGGCTTGTGTTGGTGATTTCTCTCCATCATTTTCTTGGTTTAAGGCATGTTATCTTCACTCAATGTTAGTTCCAACTAAAGGCATGGTTTTATACAATGTTTTCATGATTTGATTAATGTATAATTTTTGGGGTTTTCAAATATATGTTGGGGTTTTGGTTACAAATGCTTGGTTATGGTTTTCCCAGGTTTTAATTGTATTTTTACATGCTTTAATAGTGGTTTGAATAATTGGTTACATGGGAATAGCTACTTAGTAATGGATTTTGGTTTTGGTAATACTATGCCCCCAACATGTTTGATAAAATGCCTAAGATAATGATTTTAATCTATTATGGAACTTTCATTGGAAACTATTGCATAGTAAGGTTTGGTAATGGAACCCTAAATGGTATAAATGGTTTAATTGGTTTTCAAATGATTAAATTTGAATGATTTGATGGTCATGGTTTTGGTTAATTTAACTCCTTGTGGTGTATAATGGAATTCCCCAAGTAAACATGGTAAAGAACAACTTGTGGGGTACATGGGACTCCCCCAAGAAACTTAATAATGGAACACTTGCAGGGTACATGGGACTCCCCCAGGTTAACTTGGTAATTGGGTATAAAAGAATCCCTTTACCTCTTAAGGTTGGATAAAGACAATACTTGAAAATTATAGTCGATATGATAATACCACTATTAATAGCCTTGGTTAATAATAAATGGAATAATGGATTTGTTAGTTAGAAATGGTTTTAATTGGGCAAAAATGGTGGGGTGTGATAGCAAACTGTGAAGGTGTGAGTTCAATAAATGAACACCAAAAACTCATGTTTGCTGACATGAGGGGTAGGGAAGGCAATCCTTTTATGATACTACGAGGTACACGAGAATCCTCGAAGTACACTGTACATATGTATCATGAAGGAAAAGGGTACTTGGGAATCCCTTACTCTTATGCTATCTCTGGTTCGTGCAGTTACACGCATCGGGGCTCATTCAGAGGGTTACACTAGACCCATATAACCCATGGGTAGTTAAGGACAGTAATCTACACATGTCCAGGTTAATGGTTTTAAATGCATGCTAAACCCGGTTTCCTTTCTCGACATGGTTATATATATATATATGGTTTGTATTCATATGGATGGTTTACTTGGTTTTATTAAATGAAATTATTTTATCCTTATCCTGATTTTATGCTAGCATTCACCCTATAACCCATTATCAGGCGGCTGTATCCCTATATGATGCAGGAACCGGCTATTCTACTCCTCCTACGTAGCATTTGGTTTCCGGATCAGCACTTGGATTGAAGGGGTGAGCTTCCATATTTCTGGAAGGCTCATGTTATATATATTTTCAAACACTTTGGATTATTCTTGGATATTGGTTGGACTATATTTGGGGGCATGTCCCAACTTGATATTGGTTATCTTTTGGTTAGAGGCTTTTGTGGAACTTCTATGGGTTGGCATGGGCCGAATCGGTATTGGGGTCAGCCTTAGCATTGGCATTGGTATTGGGGCTAACACCCTTGGACGGTATTGTTGGTTGTTCCATTCTTTTACATTATGTTATAGAACTTGGTTAGGTTATTATTTTGGCTTTGGCTTACGGTTTGGGTATGTATATCAGTTGGTTTGGGATGGTTGAACTCATTTGGGTCAGTCTCGATTATAGACCTATCCCAGAATTGAATAATTTCATGCTATATTATTATATGTTCAGAATTCATCCGACTATGGTTATGCGTTAGATGGATGGGGTTAGGTATTGGGGGTGGTCCCTGGTCCTGGTTAGACTTGGGATGCCTCTTACGACAAGGCCCCTGGTCGGGTCGGGTCACCAACCGATGAATATTCTTCACCAACCCTTGCTTCTACTCATCTACATGAGATAAGATTCCCATGGACAACCTGGTAAGAGCATCAGCAACCACATTAGCTTTACCTAGATGATAATAGAGACTCACGTCATAGTCTTTGAGCAACTCAAGCCATCTCTTTTGCCTGAGATTCAGCTCCTTTAAGGTAAACACATATTACAGGCTCTTATGATCTAAATATATATCAACATGAACCCCATACAAGTAATGGCACCAAATATTCAAAGCGAAGACCACCGCCAACAACTCCAAGTCATGAGTCGGATAATTCTTCTCATGAACCTTCAACTGCCTAGAAGCATAGGTCATAACCCTACCATGCTGCATCAACAAACAACCAAGTTTCACACAGGATGTATCATAATAAACAATTAATCCATCAGTACCCTCGAATAGGGTCAAAATCGAAGCTGAAGTAAACTTATATTTTAACTTTTCAAAACTACCCTCACAAGCATTGGACCGCAGGAACTTCACCTTTTTCTGAGTTAACTTTGTCAACAGGGCAGCAATTGACGAGAAACTCCATAAACCCCTATAATACCCGGCTAAACCTAACAACCTCCGAATACCGATTAGAGTCGTGGATCTAGGCCAATTCTTAACCACCACAACTTTTGTGGATACACCATGATCCCCTCAATAGAGACAACATGACCTAGAAAAGTAACAACATTCAATCAGAACTCACTTTTGGAAAATTTAGCACACAAACATTAATTTTTAAGGGTCTATAACACTATGCGGAGGTGATTGGCATGATCCTTCTCGCTCTTAGAATATACCAATATATCAACAATAAACACAATCACAAGTAAATCTAAGAATTGACGGAATACTCGATTCATAAGTCCAAGGCGCATTAGTCAAACCAAAGGACATCACCAAACACTTGAAATGGCCATATCGAGTTTAGAAAGTAGTCTTAGGGATATCCACCTCCCTAATCTTCAGATGATGATAACCTGACCAAAGATTAATCTTAGAAAAGTACTTAGCACCCTGAAACTGTTCAAAGAGATCATCAATCCTATGGAGAAGGTACTTATTCTTCACAGTCACCTTATTTAACTAGTAGTAGTCTATGTACATTCGAAGGAACCCATCCTTCTTAAGGATTAAGAGAATAGGTGCACCCCCACGGGGACACACTAGGGCGAATAAAACCCTTATCAAAAAGATCTTTCAGCTGCTCCTTGAGTTCTTTCAACTTATTCAGAGCCATTCTAGATAGAGGAATAGAGATAGGATGGGTATCAAGTAAAAGGTCAATCCTAAAATCAATTTTTCTATCGGGAGGAATATTAAGAAGATCATCAGAGCATACCTCAAAAAATTTATTAACCTCAGGAATAGATTGTAATGAAGGATCCTTCGAGTTAGAATCTTTATCCTAGACCAAATGATAAAGACACCCTTTGAAAAACAACTTTCGAGCTCTAAGATAAGAAATGAATCTCCCCTTAGGCACTAGGGAACTACCTTCCCACTCAATCACCTATTCATTCTGGAATTGGAAACTTACCCATTGTGTTATATAATCCAGAGACGCATAGCACGAGTGAAGCCAATCCATCCCTAAGATAACATCAAAATCTAGAATATCTAATTTAATCAAATCCAACAAGGTATACCTACCATAGATAGATACCACACAACCCCTATCAACTCTTTTAGCAAACACAAAATCATCCACCAAGATAGAAATAGAAAAGAAATCCAAAATACACTCAGGACAAAAACTAAAATGAACAGCCACATATGGGGTGACATAAGAAAGAGTAGACCCTGGATCAAGTAAACAGTACACATCACAGGAAAATAGTTGTAACATACTAGTGGAGACATCAGGGGATGCCTCGGATTTTTGGTGGGGGGAAAGAGCATTCAAACAATTCCGAATAGTACCGGTACTAAAAGTAGAACCCTTCGATGTTGGAGTTATTGAAGAAGAAATAGGGACTTTATTAGCCCTAGAAGCAACCTTATCCATGGGATAATTTCTCTACATGTGTCCTGATTGAGCATAATTGAGACACTAGTTCCTCCCCATACTACATAAATTATGATGTAATTGACTACAAAATCGACAAGGAGGATGGGTTAGAGCTAACTGTGCTCCACCAACCTGAGATCAAGCACCTTGTGCCTTAAACCCATTGTCAGCCTGGAAACAACAATCACTGAGCATCTTTGAATAAGGAGCAATAACTATCAAGTAAGAGTTAGAACTTTCCCAATTCTTCTTAGACCACTGCTTACCACCTCTACCACTCTGTTGTTGACCTCACCCTGATCCGAATATTTAAACTTCTTACTTTGCCTCTCTCTTATATTTGCTTGCTTCTTCTTTTACTTTTGACCTTCTACTTATACACCATATGCCTATATATATCCATGTCATTATTCAGTGGTGCATCTTTGCACTCCAGGACCAAGTCCCGAGATAACCTAGAAGCAAACTTCCATATCTTAGCCCTCATGCTAGACACTAACTCAGGAGCATAGCGAGACAACTGATGAATTTCAAGGAATACTCCTTTACTATCATTTTGCCTTGCTTTAAATTCACAAACTCCTCAGTTTTTTGCCTCCCTCAACTCCTAAGGAAAGAAACGATTAAGAAAAGCACCAGAAAAATTATCCCATAATGCCAACTCTGCATTATCACCCCTAGACTGATACTATTCCTCATACCACTGATATGCCACATCTTTCAATTGATATGCAACAAATTCTACACCCTCAAAATTAGAAACATGAATAAGTCAAAAGATCTTCTCCATCTCATTTATGAAACCTTGAGGATCTTTCTCAACCTTAGAGACAGTAAAGGTCGAGGGATTGAGCCTCATAAACCGCCCAACTCAAGTAACCTCAGAAGAACCCACAGCAGTGCCAACAGGACCTAATTGACATGACTGAGATATCACCAACTAGGTCAATAGATGAATAGAACAGAAGAACTCTACACTAGTAATATCTTCTTGAGGTGACTGGGTAGGAGTGTCACCAACGGAAAAAAGATCAGTGGGAACCGATGGAACTCCATGGGGGCAATCAGAAGTAGGGACCCCAGACTGGGTCTGTATCCTATAGGTAGGACGAGTTCTATCCATATTATCCTCATGAAGAATAAAAGAGTTTTCATGGGCATCAGATTTTTTGGGAGGCATAATCCAAAATAAGAACAAACGGGAATTAGAGAAGTTCAAGAGCTTAGACTCTATAACCCAAAATAGAACAATAAGAAAAAAAATATTCCTAAATGCCTCATAGCCTCTATCTTCTGAATGTGGTGTATTACATACCCATAAAAGAGACTCTACTAGACATGACTTTGTGTACACCCAATTGACTATGAACCTAGGCTTTGATACCAACTTTGCTGGGATCCAAACTAGGGCCTGGCCCTGATGGGGATCCCAAGTCTATCGAGGACCGAAGACCTCCCCTTTTGCCTATCTAAACAGAACATAATACCCTAGAAGCGGATGAATTTTGAACATATAACAAATAGATAAAGATAAGATCAAAGAAATCTAAGATATATCAATAACCAATACCCAGTCCATAGTAATCCACAAAGCCTCTTATCCAAACCAAAACAATCTAAGTCAGAACATGCCCACAACTATAGTCAAAATAAGTCCAAAGAAAAGTCTATGACCAAAGAAAACAAAACCATAAAATAAAGCTCCTAGGGAGAATAGAATCTCACCACTGCAAACTAACTGCTGGTACCCCAAAATCCTATTACTGTGCAGGAAAAATAGAAGTGTCTCTATGTCCTGCATCATATAAAGATACAGCATTCGAAAATAGTTAGCGGGTTGAGTGCTAGTATGTAACTCAAGGATAAGGTGTAAGATAATGCAATGATCAACAGTTCAAAACCATTCAAAATCAATGCAAACCATTATATACAAATATATATATATATCACATATCGAGGTAGGGAACAAGGCTTAGCATGAGTTTTGAAACCTTAGCATGGATTGTGTAGCTTGACCATCCTAAAACCAATCCATGGGCTATATAGGTCTAGATGTCACCCCTTGGTCGGGCCCCGGTGCGTGTTAGCCCCAAGAACTGGAGATATCATAGAAGAACGGAGAATCTTCATACCCTATAACATATATGATACAAATGTATAGTGTGACATAAGAACACAATCATCTAGTACAACCCTCACATCGGCAAATATGAGGTTTCAGTATTAGTTTTTCGAAACTCACACCTTTATGGATAGCTACACAACTCTTTTTAAGCCTAATTTAAACATTTAGCACATAAACCATCCATTAACTTAAGGAGATAATAATTAAGACATTATCAAGTAGTATCGTCATACCAACTATATCTTGCAAGTAAATTTCATTAAGCCAACACTTGGGGAATCTTTTTACCCCAGACTCCATTAACAAAATCAACTTGGGGGGATTCCTTGTACCCCACAAGGTTTTCAAGAAACCCATTCACTTGGGGAAATCCTTGTACCCCACAAGGTTTTCAAGATCATTTTTATCTGTTAGCCAATTATGAAATGCATTAGCTTTAAGAAAAGTATGCCAAGACAAAAGATTATTCACATTCCAAAACCAATTATACAAGTGGGTTGAGTTTCTCATTACTTTCAATACCAAAATCCAATTATTTGGGGGAATCCTTGTACCCCTAGTTTCATTATTTACAAATTTGGGTAATACTTGTTCCCTTACTTCATTCACCATTCTCATGCACCCCAATGAGTTCACAAATCATCAATTCAATGCATAATAAATCCATAGTAATCGGAAAAGCATTTAAACACTTTACATCCAAAACCCTCAACCCACCATTCAAAACCCAATCATCAAAACCATGTGATTATTAGACCAATTCATACAATAGTGTAAACATAAGTTTAGGGAGAGAAATACATGCCTTAATCACCAAGAAACTCGAAGAATAAATCACCCTTAGAACCCTAGATGACCAATTTATTGAAATCCTACCCTTACCTTTAAATGGGAAATTTGAGAGAGTAAGGAGAGTATTTGATATGTTAAAGTGTTGTAAATAACCCCCCTTAGGTGTTTTACGGACGTGAGGTATAAGTGGAGGAAGCAGGGAAATGTCCAAAGTGCCCTTAATAAAAGATTGAAAAACTGTTACCCAGTCGTTACGGGTGACCTTATGACTCGTAGAGGAACCCTAAGACTTGTGAAACTTAGTCGTAGGTTGGAAAGTATCCATGGGAACCAACACTATCTGACTACGAGTCATGCCTTACGACTCATATTCAGACCTTACGACTCATTAAGTCAAATCGTAGGCAAGACAGAAATATTTGACATCTTTTCTGATTAGGCTACAAGAACCGCTATACGACTACTAATGAGTCTTGATGACTCGTTGGGTGTCAATCGTGACCAACACAGAGACTTATCCAAACACACTAGTCATGCTACGATTAGGGTCCTACGACCTGTAATGATGCCCTACGACTCGTAGATAGAGCCATATTCTGGCAATGAACTCAAAGGTCAAGAAATTTTCAAGGGCCAAAATCCGGGTTGCTACAGTATGATATGACCTTCCTTTCTCGGATATAGACTCACAGCCATACATATCCATATCAGATATGTCTATGTAGAGAGGGTGATCTTTCTTCCTTCCATGGTTCCTTGTGAAATCTGCTTTCCTTGTTTGTTTTGTGATCGCCTTTAGAACGATTGTCTTCCTTGTAATTTAGGATCTAATGAGACCTTCTCTGGTGCTATTACAAATTCAGCTCTGACTTTCTTGTAGTTATGGATTTTACGAGATGCTATTCCAAGTTCAACTCCGAGGACGATCCTTCTTGCCTTGATTACATCTTCAGTATATCCTGTATATTTTTCGTTATTAGCTTGTCATTATTAAAACATATTATGTCAATATGGGAGCCTAACATCTATTTGAAAAACACTTTCCAAAACATTTAAGACAACCAGCCATGAGAATATTAGAAAATATTTTCCATTCATTACCAAACACACCCTTAATCAAATTGTTAGTAGTTAGTTGAGGTGGTTAATGTATTCTTGTGCAATAAAATCAGTTTTACATTATACAAATATCTGTTTCTATCTCCTCCTCGTCCTCTTCTTTCTTAGAGTCTCTCAGTTTCATTTGCCTCATACATGAACTATCGCAATATATTTTAAGCCTTTGCTAAAAGAATATAATATTAATGTTTTAAGTTGATGCTCTGTGGTGAGGACCTCCTCCAGATCACATCCATAGCAGGGGTTTAATTCAATGAGCTGCTCTTTTAAGTTGATACTTTGTGCTATAGTCTATGTTAGTGCATTTTATTATTAAAATAAATTAAAGTGCATGACATTAGTAAACATAAAGTGGAGAAGTGGTGTCATTATTCTTGTAACTCGTCATATTAACATCTTGAGTTAGTGGTACAAATTGTGGTAAAGATGACCATTAGTTCTTGTAACTCATATTGTCATTAGTTCTTGTAACTCTCATGGCTATTAGTTCTTGTAACTTATATGGCCATTAGTTGCATGTAACTCTTGTAACATTTGTAACCAATAGACCATTCATGTACCCACATTACTACCCCTCATTCATTCTATTCATTACATGGAAGAATTCTACACCTATAAATAGTGTTGTTTTCTTCCTTTGTGTTCATACATTAGAGAAATGAAAAAGATGATAAATGTAGAAAAATATTATTATGTGTAGTAACGAAAGAGAGAGTTGAGACATAGAAAAATATTCTAAGTCTACAACTATATTCACTATACAAAAGAGAGTAATTATATTAGTGAAAGAAAGAGTTGAGACAAAAGAAAATACTCTAAGTCTTTAATTATATTCACTATACAAAGAGAGTAAATATATGTCGAAAGAAGGTGTTCTTATGGTGGAGCTTTGGACTCTTCAACTAATCCATAGTTGTTTGAGTTTTACATCGTTGATGGGCTGTTGTATCCTGGAGGGGACAAGTCAAGAGACATACTGCTGGATCGGTATAGATTATGTCGCAATGGGCTTGAATCTCCTTAAAGAGAGCGAGATATCTGTGTTTCAGCCAAGAAGAAGATGATCTTATTTTCTTCATTTTTTTGTTCATTTTATTTTAACCGTAAAAATTACCGTAATTTGTGGTATATTACACCAACAACCTATAATCTCTTTTAGAATAAGTTGATTATAGTTACACAGAAAAATATCAATCTGCACCTGATTATTTAAATCAGTTTACTAAATACATAGTATGTCTTTACATAAATTGTAATAAGTAACTTTACTGAATAATACAAATTTTTACCTCTTTTTACCAGTAATAATAATAAACTGATGTAGCGAGTGAATTTTTCTTTGTTAAATATTATTTTCATTTTATGCGGGTAACTCATAGTGGTTTTGTGATTTGTAACATTTAAAATTATATCATTTAATCCAATAATCTCCCCGATGTTTGATTTCCTTGATTTGTATCGATTAACTTCAATGGACAAAATAACGTACAATAACAATGAGATGATATGATAAAAGTTGCACAAGTGACAAGAAATTTCTCATAAAGAAATGAGAATATATAAGTGTATCTTGACATATTTCGTGAGTTCTTATGGTTGTTACCATTGAATTCTACGTCACCCTGTACATTTGTTATGTTGTCTTAAAGGAGTTTGATTCCTATAAATTTCTCATACACCTATATGATTCATACAACTTAGTAGTTCGATTCTATTTGTCAGTTAACCACAAAACACGATACAATGATATTTAAGTACAAAGTTGGTGTGCTACTTCTTGTTGTGCTCTCGGTCTGGGCCTGCATCGAAGGTCGTAGTATTTCTAGATTCTTATCTGATGAAACAGTAGGGACCAAATGGGCTGTCCTAGTTGCTGGCTCTAATGGGTGGTGGAATTATAGGCACCAGGTTCCCCATCAATTAATAAAACTACATTTTACTTTAAATAGTCATTGTTGTTTTTTATTTGAACTAATTTAATTTGTAAATTTTCTAATGCACTAGTAAAATTAGTATTTCACTTTATTCCTTTATATATATATATATATATATTATGATACTCCTTAATTTTAAAAAAAAATCATGTACTATGATATATCTGTTATTTCAGAACATCTATATTTATAATCTATATCTATATGTATAATCTATAATCTATATTTATATCTATAATTTATATCTATAATCTATATCTATAATCTACAATATATTAAAAGTGTGAAAGACCTTAGAAATGTCGTTTGAACTTTTTGCCTTTCATTAAAAATCTTTGTTTTAGATAAAATTGTCTTTTCACTTTTTTCTTAATATTTAATAGTTGAAAATTAATTAAATATATGTATGGTAAAACATTTTCTTATTAGAAGTCATCAGAATTAATGACAACTAATTTTTTTCATTAGTTTAAGAATTATAAATCAACTAAATTTGATTTTAAGAAGATTTAGAAAGTCTATAAATCTACATCAACATCAAAAATATATTAAATCTATTAACCTTTTGAAACTTATGATGATAAAACATATATGTTCTTACAATAAAATATATGTTTTGAACTTTTTGCACTTCATTAAAAAACTTTCATAATAGATGAAATCGTCTAATTTTAAATAATCATGCGACTAAACTAGTTGTCATAAATACAGAAAAAAATAAATCTCATCTATGATTTCTTTTAATCAATCCTTAATTCAAAATAATCAATAACCCTATCTTAATTATATTATATTTGTATAATTTTAAAGCTAACTTTAGTAGTGACTTTCAAAATTAATGTTACCTTTCAAAATAAAGAGAACAATGAATGTTATATCTAATTTGTTTGGTCATTAAATTGATTGATTTTAGGCTGATGTATGTCACGCTTATCAAATACTCAAAAAAGGGGGTCTTAAAGATGAAAATATTATTGTATTTATGTATGATGATATTGCTAACAACACTATGAATCCTAGACCTGGGGTCATCATCAATAACCCACATGGCCAGGATGTTTATCAAGGTGTTCCCAAGGTTCGTTCATTTTCTTTTTTACTATAATCCTTTGAAAATATTTACAAGATTATAGTTTGTATAGTGCTTATGAGGGATTTTTTTTTGAGGCAGGATTATATAGGTGAAGATGTTATTGCTGATAATTTTTTCAATGTTATTCTTGCGAACAAAAGTGGTATTACTGGAGGAAGTGGGAAAGTTCTGAATAGTGGTCCAAATGATCATATCTTCATCTACTATACTGATCATGGTGGCCCTGGAATTATTTGTAAGTATCTTCCTCACATAATTTTATGTTTCTATAATTAATGAAGTGATGACGTGACACAAATTGTTTCAGAATTTAAATTTATTAGGTTCAACTTTTCATGTTCTTAGGTTGATCTTTGTACTTTGAAATTTTGAGCGTATAATTTAATATTTATCAAATTTAATGAATTTTCACATATATATTTGTTCCATATCAAAACTAACAGCAATGCCCACTGGATCTGTCTACGCAAATGATCTCATTAATGTGTTGAAAAAGAAGCATGCTGCAGGCACATATAGTAAACTGGTAACTTGCTTTTTTCCAGACTTAAGGCTTTTGCTTTGTCCAAAGAAAAATAATTGTTTAAGCTTTGACTTAATAATATGTTAGATGTTTTTTATATATATATCTATATAGGTATTCTACTTAGAAGCTTGTGAGTCTGGAAGCATGTTTGATGGTCTTCTTCCTAAAGGTCTAAATATCTATGTAACGACTGCATCAAAACCCGATGAAAATAGTTGGGGGACATATTGTGGTGAGGGTAGTGCAGGTGATCCTTGCTTGGTCGAGTGTTCCCCTCCAGAATTTAAGGGTGTGTGCCTTGGAGACTTATATAGTGTTGCTTGGATGGAAGACAGGTATGCACAATTTTTCTTACCCTAACAATGAAAAATCAATAGGCTGCTCAAACTTGGGCGAGTCAAACTTGATCAACTTGATAAATTGGTTATTACAATATTATCCATCTAAAATTTGTTTGGATCAAAATCAATTAGATCAATATGGATGAAACATTGGGTTATAACCTATTTCTATCAACATGAACAAATCTCTCTTCCTTTCCTATTTTGCTTTTTGAGAATAATATGTCATTTTATTTAATATTATCCGTTTAAGTAATTTCGATTTTAATCAATTCTGGGTCATTATTTAATTACACATTTTGAGATTTTGTTGCATTTTAACCTATTATGTTACACTAGTTTGATCCACTTTGACTTAAAATTCTACCATTAGGTCAAGTTAATAAAAGGGTTATTACTAAACACGTTTAAACATGGAAATTTACTTTAAAAAAGTTGTCTTTCCACCTCTGTATGAACCCTTCTATTATAACTATCTTGTTAATTACGTTCAGTTTATTGATGTTTGCCCATGTGAACAGTGATGCCCAAGATCGACAAACTGAAACATTGAATGACCAGTATAACACAGTAAGATCTTGTACTCCCCTCGACTATGTCATTTGTTTAGATCCTAGACATAATATTTATGCTTTCTTATAATTAATTATACCTTTTTCTAGTGGAAGACTAATAATATCATTGTGGATATGCTCAGATTGCAAAAAGAACTGCAGCCAATCTAACATATGGCTCTCATGTCATGCAATATGGTGATAAGGCGTTAAGTGTGGATGCTCTTTTTCAATACATGGGTGTTGCTTCTGTAAACCATAGCCACTTTTCTATGAATTCTATATCGTCTTCACAGAATGTGAATCAACGTGATACTGATCTTTTCTACCTAACATCAAAAGTATTTTCCTACTTAATATCATTAATTTTGATTTCATTTTAAGTATTCACTATGGACTTGTGTTCCACATATGATTATAAGATATAGAAAAAAGAAATCTAATGTATTTTTAATTTTGGCAGTACCAAGATGCCCCTGAAGGCTCTGATGAGCATTTTAAAACTCGTGCCAAACTTATCGAAACTATAGCACAGAGAAGTCAAGTGGACAATAGTGTAAAATATATTGGAGAGCTTCTATTTGGAGTAGGAAAAGGTAATGAGATTTTAAAAAATGTTCGACCTGCTGGACAACCTCTTGTTGACAATTGGGATTGCCTAAAATCCTATGTAAGTAACATTATAGTTATAAAAGCTAAATTATTTCTGGTACTTAGGTAGAATTTGTTGGTTTCTTTTTTGTTTTGATGAGGATGTATCTAATTTTTTTCACATGTATAGGTCAATACATTGGAGGCACATTGTGGAAAATTAACCTTGTATGGAAAGAAACATATCCGTGGTATCGCAAATATTTGTAATGCTGAAATTGATAGTGAGAAAATGACTGCTGCAATAGCACTGGCATGCCCCCTTAATTAGAAGAGGATGCTTTTGTCTCAAGTTAATGTATGTTCAGTCTATTTGTGTCATGGTTGCATAATTTCACTTTCAATAAATTGCAATAATGAGAATCATATGATTGTTGACTAGCACATCCTATCCTATTATTATGTAGTAAACTAAATCAAATAAAATTTCTTATCAGTTATTATATGCAGTGCTTATCTTTAAGAATTTTGGATCAAAACCATTAAGGAAGAAATAAACATAAACATCCAAAAGTTTGAAATTATCATGGAGAATTTATGAACATATTGTCATTTTCATATTTCATTAAAATGTTAAGCATTTATCACGCAGAGAGAGAAAAAAATGAAAGGTAGTTAAAACATAAGCCAAAACAATAAGAATGATTTAACACATCGAACAAAAAAAAAAAAAATTATGTTTGCAAATGCAAGTAGTTTTACTTAAATACTTCTTTTATTCAAGATTTACTTTACTTCATTTCAAATGCAAAAGAAGGCTCTAAATGGTTAATTTTACTTGCGTCACTAGAAATAAAGTTCTAATTCTACCACAATATTTTCTTTCAACTTCTTCTACCTTTCCTTCCCTCATAACTAGGGAGTAGGGACACTCTGACAAAGATACTCTATCAACACTTGTTTTGACAAAAAAATACAAGTTCTTAGAAATTAAAAACGGAGACACTTTTTAAAAAGGACTTTAAGAAAAGATAATTTCAGCATAAAATTTTTAAAATATATGGTTTAATCCTGACCCCACCTCATACACCTACTGTCAAAAAATATAAATTAATCCATTCCACAATTCTATAAAATAAAATTTATTCTTTTTTTAAAAACACACAAATTCCTCAAGAATCTTCCCCGACCAGCAGTTAATTTTGCGATTTTTGGGAGCTTTGTCGGTGAGTTTTACCACCTATCATCTAAAAATCACACCACCACTACTATAATTTTTCCATTTTCATCTATTGTTAACCACTTCTTCACTGATTTTTTCCTCCATTATTGCCCATTAAGCTTTTAAATCAGTCCACTTTTTCATAATAGATTCTAGCTTCAATAGCTCTATTTCAACATACACTCCAGCTGTTCTTTTAAAGCTATAAATCATTCTATTATTTTTTAGTGCCGAAAAAGCAACCAGGTCTGATCTTTCTATTATTGTACAAAGATCTTGTCAGTCCTTGACAAGTATTGTCTAGATAGTCTATCCATCGATAGATTATAAGCCACTAAATTAGTCTATTCTATATTATTATTTAGGTCTACAACGTCTATTGTAGAAATTGTTATTGGTGGTGTTGAATTCATGGGTCAATGAGTAGACACTCTTAATGTTGAAACTAGAAATCTTTGAGAAATGAGACAATTCCCTTTTTCATTCGTCATAACTATTCACATGACGTAGCCACAAGCATAATAGTGAGTGCAAACTTAAGTTTCAATCCAAACGGTATGGTCATTAGTTACTTGATGAATGGAAGGAAAAAATACATTCAATGTTCATAAAAGAATGATCGATACAGAGAATTCTACATGCTCGTTATTGGCCTCTATGCTTGTAGGCCTGCTTTGAGAATTAATATAGTTAAATGGTCTCAAGATGCCCCACCCCTATCCCCCGATAGTCGATGATAATTTAATAAAGTACGAGGACATGGGTGATCATAGATATGGATATGCTTAAAAAGAGTGAAACTGAATTGCCAAGCTTAAAATTGAACATTTGACAAAGATGATGTAAAATTCATATACCACTAATAAATCATAATGTTAATAATGTATTAGACTATTCATCTATTTAAGAATATTGCAGAAGTTTACAATTGATCAGTTGAATATATAGAAAAATCATACTATGACTAAAAAGGAGAAATTAAATTAAATTAGACGGAACTAAAATCATTCAAATATTGTATAATTATTTGATTATATTATTTGTTAGTTCATATCACTTTTAAACATGATCAAATGAGTATTAGGACATGTAATGATCCTAAATTATTAAAATATGACTAAAAATAAGAAAATTAAATTATATTTGAGAAATAAACATCATTCAATCATCGTAAAACAACTTAATCACATCATATGAAAATCCACAACAATCGGATACATGATCAAATAAGCATTAGAAAAAATGATGCTTGTGACTTATATTAGGACAAGTAATGTTTGAGAATAAGTATTGCTTCTCAAAGTATAATTTTATTTTGAATAAGTGATTTTTACTACCATTGTTCTTTTTTATACTCATTTGATCATGTGTTAAATCGTTGTGGCCTCTTATATGATTCTATTTAATTGTTTTAAAATGTTTGAATGATGTTAATTCAACTAATTTAATTTATTTTCTCCTTTTTTAAGTCATGTGAAAATCCTTTTCCATGGAGGTATATGATAAATTTATATATCTAGTAAAGATCAGAGACATAATCTATACAAGAAAGTATCAGAAGTCTGCCATCGATCATAGGAATATATAGTCAACAATAGTATGACTACGAAGGGAGAAATTAATTTAAATTAAATTAAAAAATTAACATCATTCAAACATTGTAAAACAACTTAATCACATCATATACGAGTTCACAATAATTGGACACATGATAAAATAAGTATAAGAAAGAGCAACGGTAGTAAGAATCACTTAATCAAAACAGTCCTATGTTTTGGGCAACAATACTTGTTCTGAAACATTACTTGTCCTAAGACCACTCATAAGTATCACTCTTTCTACCACTCGTTTGATCATGTGTAAAATTATTGTGGACTCCCATATGATAAGATTAAGTTATTTTATAATGCTGAATGATGTTACTTCCCTAGTTTAATTTAATTTTCTCATTTTTAATTATATTTTAGAGATTTAGGACCATTACATGTTCTAATACTTGTTTGGTCATTTGTCCAATTGTTGTGGACTCTCATATAATATGATTAAATTATTTTACAATGATCTAATTTAATTTAATTTTCTCATTTTGGGTCATATTTTAGAAATTTAGGATCATTACATGTCCTATTACTAATTTGATCATTTTTCCAATTATTGTGGACTCATATGTTGTGATTAAGATACTTTTACACTACTTGAACGATGTCAATTCCTTAATTTAATTTAATTTTGACACGATCCAAACTAGGTCCTTATCGTAATGGGCATCCCAAGCCCAATCAGGACCAAGGACCGCCCCCGTTATCCAACCCAACCACCGTACGCATACCTTGAGTTGGCTGAATTTTAAGCATATAAAAAGATAACGTGTTTGGACATGTAATGACTTTGGGGATATGTCTATTCCTAAACCAACCCAACAAAGTCAATCCATCCATTACCCAACCATGTAACCACAACTGAACCAAACCAAATCATAAACCAATCCATGTATCCCATACCAAATAAGTTCCATCATAAATATATATAATCCAAAATGTTCCCATACCAAATAAGTTCCATCATAAATATATATAATCCAAAATGTAAAAGGATGGAACAATCATAAAGACTGTCAAACGATGTCAACTCCAATGCCTATGCCAATATTAAGGCTGACACCACTGCTGACACCACCCATATTTGCACATAGCAGTTTCACAAAGCCTCTAACCAAAAGAATAACAATATCTGATTGAGACATGCCCCCAACCATAGCCAAAAATAATATTCATAAAATAACCAAAGTTATAAAAATATCAATGACATGAAATAGAGCCTTCAAAAAGATGGAAGCTCACCACTTCAATCCAATAGTTGATCTCAAATTTTGATTGTTAAGCAAGAGAAGTAGAATGGCTGGTTCGTGCATCGCGTGAGGATACAACAGCCCAAAGACGGGTTACTGAGTGAACACTAGTATGAACTCAGGATAAGGATAAAATAATGTCATCTAGTAAAATCAAGTAAACCAACCATATGTATACAAACCATACATATATATATATAACCATGTCGAGAAAGAGAATCAAATTTAGCATGCATTTAAAACCATTAACCTGGATATGTGAAGCTTAACTATCCTCGAATCACCCACAGGCTAGATGGTTCCAGTGTAACCCCCTTAACGGGCCCTGATGCATGTAGCTGGACAAATCAAAGATACCATAAGAGTAGGGGATTCTCGAGTACCCTCCGCTCTCTATGATACATATGCACAATGTGCTTAAAGGATTCCTGTGTACCTTATAGTATTATATATGTTCACTATGACCAATCCTCATGTCGGTAAACATGAGTTTCTCATATCTGTCCATTGGATTCGCACCTTCGCGGTTAGCTATCACACTCCGCCATTATTGCCCAATTAAAATCATTACCATCCAACCAAATCATAATTTCATTATTATTAACCAAGGCTATAAGTAGTGAAATCGTCATACCGACTATATCTTGCAAGCAATGTCTGTGGCCAACCATTTATAGATTAAGAAATTCTCATGTACCCATAGATTATATTATCAAGTAGACATCGGGGAGTCCCATGTACCCCACAAGTGTTCTATTATCATGTTTGCTTTGGGGATTCCTTTGTACCCCACAAGGATGTTCAATTAACCATGTACCATGACCACCAAACCTTACCAAATAACTATTCCAAGCCATTTAGGGTTTTATTATCAAACTATACCATGCAATAGTTTCATTAAAAGTCCAACAATATCATAAAAACATTCTCATAGGCATTTTATCAAACATATTGGGGACACAGTATTTTTAAAACCAAAACCAATTATAAATTAACCATTCTCATGCATCCAACTTTCCAAACCATCAATATAATATGAAATCTACAATTTAAACATGGAAAACCCATAATCAAGCATTTATAACCAAAATTTCCAACACATATTTGAAAACCAAAACCATACAATAATGGTGCCATGAAAATAATTCATAAATTATGCCTTTAGTTGGAACTAACAATGAGGGAAGGATTACATGCCTTATATAAAGAAGATGATGGAGAAAATTACCAATACAAGCCCCAGATTGACTACCTTAGTGAAACCCTAGCCTTCTTTTACCCAAGAGCCTTAGAGAGAATTTTAAAAGAGTTTCTAAGTGTTTAAGATTAGAATAATAGGGTAAATAGCATCCCAATAGTGATATAAGTCATGGGGCCTTAAGTGGTAAAAGTGGAAAAATATCCAGATTACTCCCAACTTAAACTGCTTATAAATCTCGTAAGAGGATACGACTACCCTATACCAGTCGTGCCCCTCCATATGAGTGGTACCCATCACTCGTACCCTGGGCCTTCTCTTGGATCCCAATACTGTCCAACATATAACTTACACAAAAACCAAGTTGTACTCAACCAAATGATTAGTACCCCTAAATTTTACCCTTGGCATAATAGGATCAAAAAGGTTTGAACATTGTCCACCATACGAGTCCATAATATGACTCGCACCCTGACTTACAATTCATGGTGCTCAACTCGTACTCAGATTCAAGTTAAGTTACCAAGTCTCAGATTAAGTGAAGGAAAAACCCAACCCAAATGACCAGTATCCAACCATACGACTCGTACGCACCAAATCGTACTCATTTCAGAAACCAATTCAACCCACCAACCAACACTGGTTAGCATAGGACCAATCCATATGAACTGTACCCCTTCATAGGCTAGTACCCCTTAGTCGTATCTTGTCTATAAACTATAAATCCAGGAAATTTTCTAAGGATCAAAAAACAAGGGTGTTATAAAAATTTTCATTTTAGTCATTTTTTAGTGATTTAGAATCATTATATCTACCATTACTCATTTAATCATTTGTACAATTGTTATGGACTCCCATATGATGTGATTAAGTTGTTTTACAATGTTTGAACAATGTTGATTCGTCTAATTTAATTTAATTTAGTTTTTTCATTTTTAGTCATATTTTAATTAGAATTATTACATGTCCTAATACTCATTTGATTATGCCTAAAAATGATATAGACTCACAAATGATGTAACCACATAGTTTGATGATGTTTGAAGAGAGTCCCATGTTTGAATAATGTTAATTCCCCTAATTTAATTTGATTGCATTTAAGTCTTCCTCTTTAGTCATAATATTGCTTCTCTATATATTCAACTGGTCTATTGTAGACTGCTCTCAAGGTGTATAATAGATGAGCGTTTGATCCATAATACATGAGATTGTTTAGTATATATTTATCAATTTCGAGTTTTTATTTATCATATTTAATTCATTTTCTATCCTTTTAAGTCATAAAGGGTGAAGTAAAAATTTATTCATTAAATTTATTTAAATGCAATTCATTCAATTTATTCACAATCTTATTGTAAGGCAAAATTTGTACAATCATTATTTGTTCTCAAATTCATTGAGTCAAGTTACCAATTGATGAAGATTCTCATATGATATAGTAAAATATTATTATCATTTTCAAATAGTGTTAACTCCTTTATTTAATTTTAGTTAATTAATAAATTAATTTCTTATTTAACCAAATAGTAGTCTAGTTTATATAACGTTTACCAAGTCACTGATCGAGTATTAGCAAATGGTGTAGTTGAGCGATATATGATACACTTCAACTAAATCATGTGGTAGGTTATTCACAAATGATGTAGTTGAGCATAAATTATATGTGTTGATAATTTACACACACACACACATATATGTCATGATCGATTATTGACAAATGATGTAGTAAAAAATAAATCATATATTGTTGATAATTGAGATTTAATGAGTAAAATACTGATGTCGCTCAAAACTAACCTCTTAAAGAAGTATGCTACAGTCGATGACAAATGTAGTAACCCAACTTGGTTGGGATCGATCCCACAAGAAAAGTGTGAACAATTGCTTGACTTTATGTAATCCAAGAGCAATACAGGAAAATAAATGGAGAGGATTTTTGTATCAATTGCAAGTAGTAACCAAATCTTGAAAACTTTTGAGTTGTAGACAATAGAAGATGAACACTAGGATTGTGTTCCCCCTGGCTTCTCAATTCCATAAATTTCTCGTAATCAACCCACCAATTTTGTTAGCCTGCATGTAAAGTCAACAAGATATGTATTATCAACCATTTTGTGAACGTGTTGATAAATCTCACCCTTTACCTTGTGAGCCTCAGGGCGTCGCCTTATTACTCCTTGATTATGACTTCAGTTCACTTTCATATTTTAAGTTCAAGTAATTAGATGAGATGATGGAATAATAATAAGACGAAAGTAAATCTCAAATTACTGTCTTAATCTTCTTTTCCCAATCACAAACTCCTTTGTGAGGATGTTTACAAATACATGCTCTCCCAAAGCTTCTGCAGTAGCTTTGAAGTCAATTATTGTGAAGAAGATTAAGATAAATGCATAGCCCTAGAATATATGAATATCACACTTTCTTTACGTAGCTAATTCGCTAGGGTTCCCGCAACCCTAGTCGGAGAGATTATCCTCTCATGTTCGTGTAAGATTCCATGGTTATCAGTAAAGAATACATATAATTAACTATAAAAAATATAATGAATAAACTCCAAAGTCTTGAATTGAATAATAACCTAAATTCTCAAGAATAATTATAAAGTTGTCAAAGAGTATCAAAAATATGTAAAAGTAAGTAACTATTGTAAGAATGTCTAACCTAATAAAAGATAAACCCTAGGGTATTTATAGTATATCAAAATAACAAAGAAATCCTAATAAAAATGAAAAATGTAAAGTTAAGTCGGTACATGGTACTACTCGGTCTTGAACTCATACCGTCCTCATATGAGTCGTACTCGTTTCTCCCGTATCCATTCCAGTGTCTGCTTTTCCAGGCTTCAACTCTCTGTTCTGTATACGATTCCTTCTTACGAGTCATACCATGAGCATAAGACTCCTGGCCTTTACTCTTATCCATTTGGGACCTCTTCCTTTCTTCTCTTGAGCATCGATCTACTTACGACAACCTATACAGACCGTACTTAAACTTCTGACTCCTATCCTTCTGACACTTTAACTCTGATTTACTCCAATAAGTTTTGTTGTTTATACAACTTCATGGTATGACTCGTACCCTATATTACAACTCATATGCTTCAGTCGCATCTTGTCTATACTTAGATTCTCAGTTTGGCTTTGGTTTCTGTTGTGCTTAAGAGTCATCTTACGAGTCGTATAGAGTGTTGACGACTACTTCGGTAACTCGTATCTTGATCAGACTTTGGTAACTCGTATCTTGATCAGACTTTGTCTTTCCAAGTCTTTTTCTTCCATTTTTATCCGAACACTATTTTAGACCTATTTTACCTACAATAAACACCAAAGTGCATCATATTTACTAAAATAACCTAATTCCATGCATAAATTCAAGGTTTTAAGCATCAAAAGTGTCATGTTTCCACGACACATCAACACCCTCAACTTAGACTTTTGCATGTCCTTAGACTAACTGAAATCACACTCTGTCTCAAAACACAGAAATGATGTGTAAACAAAAAGATCTTAAGCTACCCATGGCAGTGATTTTGAACTCAATTTTCAACCATGTTATTCTCCTCCTAATTTTAACTTTTCAAAACTCGATTGTGTTTAACGAGTCATCATACGGAGAAACAAAAGGAAATCTAATAATGGCATTGAATTAGTAATAGGTAACTAGGCATAGACACAAATTACATTCACCAAACAATCTAGCAACCTGGCAACATAACTTATGTGTGCTTACAGTCAATGAAATCCCATTCGCTCTCAGTATGGATCAACCAATCTATTCAGTGATATAATAGATGACTCTCTTACTTACAAAGAAGTATCACCGGTATATACAGAATACCATATGCTAACCCTTATGCTTTCCTCCTAAGTGTTCAGATAGTCGAGGTAGGATCACTACAGGACTTTATTTGTCTTGTAACTTAGGCTTTGGGTTGGTATGATATCTTTTGGGATTTATTTAGTGACTACTTCTCCTTGACACTACTCTTATTTTGGGGTTCACTTATTCAAAAATTTCATTTCTACCCTTATGTCTCCCTTTTTATTTTGACACGTTCAAATTAGGCCAGGTATGGTTTTATAACTTTATTGTTCTTTTTCTTTTTATTATAACTTTTTTTCTTCTTGTATTTTCACCATACCTGCCCAAGTTTCAACTTTTTCTTCTACACTCCTTTGTTCATACCCATTTTCTACGTGCCCCTATAATAGCCACCCTTAACTTAGGTTATTTGTCTAAGTTGAGGTGCACAATGTCTAAGGAGGACCAGGGCCAAAATAGATTCATTCTTTTGGTTAGGGCATTTAGGCTCAGGTGGACTTATAACAAAAATGGCATATGATCATGTATTACTTGACCATCCTAGACATAGGTAAAAGAAGCCAGGCAAGTCTTAGATTTCTTTACACCAAGAACTCAGTAATACCTCACACGCACTTACATAAGGTGACATTGATAAGTACTGACATTGATAAGTACTACTTATCCAATTATGCAAATGTTTGCCCGTAATTGTTCTATCCCTAATGCTAATGCCATTATCATATTCACAACAGTCTCACACACATACATGTATCACACAGTTAACAAAAATTTAGGAGGTTTCTTAAATTTTCAACACAATTTGGATTAACATAAATACTTTCAACATAATCATTTAAAATTACAAATCAATTTCAAAATAAACTAAAAATCAGCCCTCTTCCATAGGTGTAGAATTTTCTCCCATCTCAGTTATTTTCCAGCACCAAACTATCAATCCATAACAGACTTTTATCTACTTTAAATTTTTAGCTACTTCCAGACATTCAAAATCAGATATATATCCCCCACCCCCATCTAAAAATACTTGTACTATCCCTAGTGCTAAAAAAATGTAAAGCAAGGATGAGAAGTCATATCTGGGCGCTCAAGGCACCAACTTAATAACATCAACACGTGGTCCCTCGGACTGGGTCCGACTCTTTTCAGCATACATACCATTATCTACAGTGACTGAATCAGCCACAGCGACACTAGGCGAGCCTGCAACATCGTCTTTCTTAGTATCATCACTTGGTGGTCTAGAACCACCAGCTCCAGCAGCTATCTCACGGACCTGTACTTCCTGGTCCAGCTCATCCTGTATACTATCAGCCTTAGCCTTCTTCGTAGATTTTTTTCATCCTTTTTCTCTTTTTCTCTCTTCTCTCTACTCGAGTCTCCCCAACTGGTACCTCTACGGGGTCTAAGATCAACCAAATATTTTCCACATGGACCATGGGTACAACTATCTTAATCACGTGCTATAATATCACTAGTCTATCATAGAACTCTGCGACCATCTTCTTAATCTCACCAACTTTAGCTTTGATCCAAGTAATATCGAGCATCCGTCCACTACTCAACTGTTGAGTAATCCTTAACTCAAATGCATCAAGTTTCCCCTATACCCGTCTGTTCTGGTTCACCAGTTACATTCTACCCAGGGCTTTATACCCGACTCTATGCTGTGTAGCTTACCCAGTCTAGTCGTCGCCTTGGTCCATACGGGCTGTGAAATCAACATAAAACTAAAAGGCATACCTCGTGGCCTAGGTGGTACACACTGTATCGAAGGAAAAGAACTAAAAGTACCCACTGCATCAGTTTGTATAGTCTCCATCTGTTCATCTGTCTCAGCTTGACCGCTGTTCCAAAACATATTATCTACCATATTTTCTTCTTGCTTTGCCTGTAGGGCCAAAGGGTTGGCTGAATCTCTGATCAGGCCTAGGTCAGTGGTGTTTGTGGCCTCTAGAATCTCATCAATACCTGGGTGTTCTTGTACTCCTGTAGCTAAATATATCTGTGTGATAATGCAAGGGTACACCAATAGAGACTTTTCACCCCAACAACACGGTCTTTCATCTCTCGAGATAAGAATTGACCAACATCAAACTCGTAGCTGGATATAAAGCCGGCTATCATTATTTCTCACACTGGACTCAATATATTATCCCCAATAGTAGGACACAACCTGTGGCGAGCCAGCGTCTATCATTCTTTTTTCTCAAAGTTGAGGGTATTCTTCTCAATTTTTTGTGAGGTGACACCCGAGGCGCCCTCTACCCTTACAACATTCTGTCCATTTAAAGTTATTCATTCGGAAATCCATCAAAAAAACTTTATCTTCTCCTTCAATCCCAACTGCTTCCAAGTGATCTTACTTGTTTTCTCAATCTGGTAGTCCATTTCTCCAATGTTTATCGAGGGCTGATACTCTAGTCCGTATAAGAATCTGCCAATAGTGTGTGGGGAAATATCTACCCACACTCCCTGAATAGTAAGTGATGTGATAGGGTCACCACCTTTAAATAATTAACCTTGTGGTTATTGTCTCTTTAATTTATCCTGGTATGCTGTAAAAATTCTCTCACTAGCATTTTACTGTGCTTCCCAGACACTCTCGTCATTCACTCAAAGCCATATTATTTAAAGTGTGCCTCAAACCTAGGTATCTCCATCATCCCAGTAGTAGTCAATCTCTTCTCCAGATATAAGACCCATTTGATTTTTCCACCATAGAGTCTGCTCAACCCATCATTAAAAGTTTCCTGCATACTGGGTACCCCCATCGTTCAATAATGGGAACCGGAGTAATATTAAGTGCTACAGGAGGGTCGTATCTATCGATTGGTGTAGCATCGACCTATTCTGTACCATTAGCATTCTCAGAACTCACTTTTTTAGAATTGGACTCAGCGTCATCATCAACATCAGATGATGAAGGTGTATGAGGAGGGGAGATAGTCGAATTCTTTCTTCTTAGGCCCCGTGGAGGTGTTTTATTTGGAGGTTCTACCTTATTTCCCTTGTCAGAATTTTTTCCTCTTAGGTTACCCTTGCCCTTTGTTGGGCCTTCATATAAGTCACCAATACTGTTGGATGATATAGTAAACTCAGAACTAGTAGACTCTGAACTAGTAGATGGTGCCTTCTTGTTGCCCTTTTTGTCCAATTGCTTAAAGGATAATGTTTTTCTTAGGAGGAATTATATGTGCAAGAACATATTAATTAGTAATAAAATAAAGCAAAAAACAAAAGTAAGAAACTAAGGCTCAGTGTACATGTTTTGCTCAGGGTACGAGTGGGGGATACTAGTCGTATTGACTGGGTATGACTCGCCTGAATGAGTCGCATGGTACAAAGTGCATGAACAATTTTTTACTGGCTTGCTTACGAGTCCTCCTAATGAGTCATAAGCTAAGGTATGAGTCATTACCAACACTCATAACCAATTCATAAACATACTTCAAAAATATAAACCCTCTTAGGTCAGTATAACTTTAGGGTACGAGTCGTATGGTTTAGGTACGATTTGTTTAGGCCAATCGTACCCATTCTAAAACATAAAATTTTTTAGACTTTTATGTTTTTAGTAGGTATGAGTCCCATTACTACCCCGTTACCAGTAGGAACGAGTTACAAGGAGTGTCATATCTACTGCAACATAGAAGTCCAACTTTAAAGTTGAGTCCAAATCAAAATTCCCAAACTACCCATTCTTCTACGCATCAATATTACCTAATTTTAGTCCAAACAACACGTATTATCAACACCCAAAACCACATTCATCCCTAATTCCCATTTTCAACCTAAAACCCATGAACTATGGTACCAAAAATTCAACATATATGTAGAAATTAACTCAAAGCAAGTTTACTATACCATACATTAGTAATATCATCTTGAAATAACATGAATTTAAGTTCTAAACTTAATTGAATGATTGAGAAATTAGGTTTCTCAAGTTTCCATGTGTTCTTCCCCAAATTCAAGCTTAAATTCATGCAAAGTGGAGAATTCAAGAAATATAGTAGTTAATTTAAGTTGTTTTCAAGTAATTTTGTGTGTTGGAAGCTTACAAATCGATCAAAAATGGTGGTGGGGGTGTTTCGTGTGTTGGGTACCCGATGGGTACCCTTTTTTCTTTTTAACTCAAGTGTTGGGCCGTGTTTGATCCGTGACCCTGACTTGGTAAACTTGGGTATGAGTTATGTGTACGACTCGTACCTAGGCTTACGGGTCTTTTCTTTAACTCATATAGACCTGGAATCTTAGCTGGGCTTCTGAGTCAATATGATTCAATGTGACGAGTCGTACCTTTTGGGTATGACTTATTTTGAGAGTCGTATCCACTCCAAAAACTTTTACCTAGAATTTCTTATTCTCTCAGGTCCATACAAATCTTACTTACAAGTCGTACCCTTAAGATACGACTCATAAAAAGTTCGTATGGCCTCTTGACTTGAACTTCTTAACTTTTTTCTGCAATATTTAGCCCTGCACACTGAACAAACATATTACCCTATAAATAAATAAGTATAAAAAGTGGGTTGCCTCTCACGCAGTGCTTTATTTAACATTGCGGCACGACGTAATTGCCTTGGTTACTTAGAATTCACCAAGGTCCATTTCAATAATTACATTAATTTCCTTAGTGTTTCCCATGTAGTTCTTTACTCTTTGCCCATTCACCTTGAACGAGGCTTCACCATCCTTCTTCAATTCCAAAGCACTATATAGGAACACTCTAAGAACAGTAAAGAGACCATACCATCTAGACTTCAACTTACCTAGAAACAAGCAAAGTCTTGAGTTGTAGAGCAATACCTGGTCACCTTTTTTTAAGATTATTTTCTCAATTTTGCAATCGTGATGCAGATTCATATTTTTCTTGTAAAGTGCGGAGCTTTCATAAGCCCGGAGTAAGAATTTATCCAACTCATTAATCTTGTTCAATCTCGTCTTAACTGCACCTTTCCACTCAAAATTCATCTTTTTTAAGGCCCAAGGTGCTTTATGTTCAATCTCAATAGGCAAGCGACAAGCCTTTCCATACACGAGTTGATAAGGTGAAATACCAATGGGAATCTTGAATGCTCTCCGATAATCCCATAATGCATCACTAACTTTCTTGACCAACTAGTCCTATTGGCATTTAGTGTCTTCGCCAAGATGGACTTGATTTCTCTATTGGACACTTTAACCCATCCACTAGTTTGCGAATGATAAGGTGTTTCCACCTTGTGTTTCACTCCATATTTTTCAAGAAGACCTTTGAATAGAAAAATACAAAAATATGACCCACCGTCACTAATGTTAGCACATGGGGTTCCAAATTAAGAAAAGATGTTCTTTTCAAGAAAGCAGTGACACTATGTGCTTCATTATTGGGGAGGGCAACTGCTTCCACCCATTTAGATACATAATCCATAGCTACTGGTATATGCTTCATTCCAAATGAACTCACAAAAGTTCCCATGAAATCTATACCCCATACATCAAACAATTCTAATTCTAAAATAGGAGTCAAAGGAAGTTCATAGCATCTAGAGATATTACCATGTCGTTGACATTGATCACAAGCAGGAGCAAAATCATATGCATATTTGTATATTATTATCCAATAATACCCACAGTACAAGATCTTATGGGTTGTGTGGGTTTCTCCATGATCACCCTCAACTGCAGAAGAATGATAAGCCTCGAGTATGCTCATCATCTCTACCTCAGGTATACATTTAGGAATAATCTCATCTGCACAAATTCTGAACAAATAAGGCTTATCCCAGAAAAAATCCCTTACCTGATGCATAAATTTCTTTCTTTACTCATAAGAAAGATCTTCTGGGACTAGATCACTGGCTAGATAATTTGCATAGTCTACAAACCATGGAATTAGATCTTGAGAAGTTGCTAATAACTGCTCATCTGGAAAACTGTCATCTATCTCAACCCCATCTTATATTCTCTGCATAGGTTTCTCCTCAAGTTGAGATAAGTGATTCGTAACTTGATTCTCTATGACTTTTCTATCCTTGACTTAAAAATCAAGTTCTTTCAGAAAAAGCACCCAGCTAATAAACCTAGGTTTTGCATCATTCTTTGTCATCAAGTACCGCAATGTTGTATGGTATATGTGAATGATCACCTTTGTCCCAATCACGTAAGATCTACACTTTTCAAAGTCAAAAATCACAACCAATAACTCTTGTTCCATTACGGTATAGTTCTTTTGAGCAGGATTTAGTGACTTACTAACATAGTAGATGGGATGAAGGATCATTTCTTTCCGTTGGCATAGTATAGCCCCTAAGTCCAACCTGCTCGCATCATACATGATCTCAAAGGGTAAGGAACAATCTGGGGATACAATAATAGGAGCAGTGATCAACTTCTCTTTCAGACATTCAAATGCCTTCAACTATGTTTCAATAAATTACACCTCTTTCTCAAGAAGCCTACAAAGAGGGTTGGACATCTTTGAGAAATTCCTGATGAAAAGCCTATAAAACCCAGCATATCCCAAAAATCTATGAACACCCTTTATAGAAATTGGTGGAGGTAATTTCTCTATCACATCAATCTTTTCTCCATCTACCTCAATACAAATTTTATGCCCAAGCACAATACCTTCTTTGACCATAAAATAACACTTTTCCCAATTAAGTACCAAGTTGCATTCTTATAAATCTTAAGAGCATTGACTAAGTGAATAAGGCAGTCTTCAAAAGAATTACCAACGACAGAAAAATCATCCATAAACACTTCGATGGTGTCTTCAACCATATCAGAGAAGATAGACATCATATATCTCTGAAATATAGTTGGATCATTGCATAGGCCAAATGGCATATGTTTGAATGTGAAGGTCCCATAAGGACAAGTAAAGGTAGTCTTCTATTGGTCCTCAGTTCTATAGTGATTTGATCGTAGCCTGAATACCCATTAAGAAAATAGTACCATCCTCTGCCCGCTAACCTGTCTAATAACTGGTCCATGAAGGGCATGGTAAAATGGTCCTTCTAAGTCCATGCATTCATTTTTTTGTAATCCATGCACACTCTCCATCCGGTGAGGCACTAACTCATTCTTCTCATTTGGCATAATAGTAATGCCACATTTATTCAAAATGCATTGAACCAGACTAACCTACTTGCTATCAGCAATGGGATATACTACACTAGCATCTAACCACTTATTGATCTCTTTCATCACCACTACCTGCATAGGGGGATTAATCAAATGCTAATGTTCAATACCTGGAATACATTCAAGTTCAAGCAATATTTAATGAGTACACAAACCAAGCGGGATACCTATAATATCAGTAATGGACCATCCAATAGCCCTCTTAAATCTCTGTAAAATTGATAGCAATGCTTCCACTTCTGTCTCAATCAAATCAGCTACAATAATCACCGGTAATATATTTTTAGCCCCTAAGAATGCATATTACAAATAAGAAGGGAGTGTCTTCAACTCTAAAACTAGTGGATCTAAAATGAATAGACGGGCAGGTGGAGTATTTCTATACTTTAAATCCAAATCAAGCTTCTTTGGTGCATAAGTATAAGAACCACTCCCATAAAGTGCACATGCCATCTTATCATACTCCTCAATACCTGCACTATCAAAATTCATGATCACACTGCAAGAACTTTAACACCCAATCTTTCTTCAATAGGAACAACAGCATCAGAACCATCATCCTAAATATTAACTGAATCAACATCATAGAATGAATCTAATTCATCATCATACATATCAATTACAAAAATCACCCTTAACTCATCAGGTTGTCTCATGGATTTGCATACATTGAATACCACTAGTTCATCATTCAATATCAGTATCAAATATCCTAGCTCCAAGTTAATCAATGTCTTACCTGTAGCCAAGAATGGTCTTCCTAAGATAATTAGAACTTGGAAGTCCACTTCACATTCTAAGATCACAAAATCAGTAGAAAAAATAAAAGAAACTACCATTACCAATACATCATATAAATACCAACTAGCTTTTTCACAGCCCTATCTACCATCACTAATATCATAGTGGTGGGTTTGTGAGCTCCCAACCCCAACTACTTAAATGCTGCAAATGGCATGAGGTTGATGCTAGCACCCAAATCACATAGTGCACGAGCAAAGTTGAAAGATCCAATAGTACATGTATAGTGAAAGAACCAGGATCCCCCTTCTTATCCACCTATATAGTGGAAACAACACTACAATGATGGATATTGTCGATCGGTTCATAGATAACAGACCACTTCTTGGTAATTAAATCTTTTATGAATTTTGCATAACCTGGCATTAGTTTCAATGCCACTACAAGTAGGATGTTGACTGATATATCTTTTAGCATTGATAAAAAAATTTGATACTTACCATTTTCTTATTTTTTTTTCAGCCTCTGAGGAAAAGAATGAAGTGGTTTTGGAATGGTTTTCAACACAGGCTCCTCGACTTTATCTTTTCTTTATCTTGTATATTGCTACTTTCTACCTCAACTGGATCATCATCATTTTTTTGCTCATCTACAGCTGGTACAGGTGGGTTGAAACACCTTGAGTCTACACCCCGGACGCCACGCAGTGCTTATGACCCTGAAGGACCACAAGTTAATCAATGGATGGTACCTACTGTGAGCACTGAAAAATACTAATACTGAAATAATGCAAAAAATAGAATGAAATACCATAAGGTTCATAATCTAAATAATGATAAATGTAGTATTGAAATAACATCTGAAAACTGAATACTGTTTGTACTAGTCTAGCCTGAAAAGCCTCTAACTGAACTGTCTGAATGTGGAGTTAATGCCCAACTAACTCCGACTACTGAAATACTGAAGTTAATGAAAATTCTAAAAGAAAAGCATATACTCGATAGATGAGGACTCATGACAGAATCTACTGCTGCTATCTAAATTTATTTAAGTGCGGTCAGGAACCTGAGCGTCTAAACCTATGATATGAGACATCATAGCTCAAAGAGAGAGTATGCGTCAGTACATGGAATGTACTGGTATGCTAGATAAGGTAAGGCTGAACGCAAGGGTTCATATGCATGAGCAGTAACTGGTTGAATGATATGAAGGAACTGAATATGAGTACATAGATAACTGAAACTACTGCAATTACTGAGTATGCAATATTGTGCACATACATGTATACTCTATCTGATCTTTTACTGAAGTTGTGTACTGATTTTTGATACTGAGTAACTGATATTTGAAATTACTGATAACTGAATTACTAATACTGAGTATGTATCTGACCTTCCCAATTCTGTAAAACTGAACTGAGTTCTATACTAAAGACTAAAACTAAAACTATGGGAGGTAATTATCTAACCGACATGCCCCAACTAAGATAACTAGGGTCCAACCTGTAACCCCAACCAAAAGGGTGTCAGTACCGTGCCACGGGTAAGGACAAACTGAAGAGTCACCCTCGTCTGGCAGGTTCCCTGGATGAGAATGGTGGTACTCTCAACTGACAGGTAAAACACTTTATCAACCCTCAACTAGCAGGTTGATATCTCAACCTACGTTAGTTATGTAGTTCTGGAATGCAAGGACTATTTATAAGGATCACACCCTCTACTGGTAGGTGAGTCCCCATCCTTGGGTTCACTCGATGTTAAATCCTACTCCCAACTGAAGACACTAATTATTATTTTGAACTAATACTGAGTTTTACTAAGTTTTGTAACTGACTGAGTACTACTGATCGTGACATTACTGAGACTATTCTGTAGCTACTGTAGCTCTACGTAAACAGCTAGATTTTTTAGTATAGAATACCCCAGGACTCGATAGCATGGAAAGTAAAGCATGTCATGATCTTGAAAAGAATAACAATAGATACCTGTTAACAATACATTCACCTAGGCATTTTGTCAAACACTTGAGATACATGAACTTGTACATGAATGGGACCACATGATGACATGTCATGAATTCACTATTCAATTCACATAGGCATTCTATCAAACACTTAGGGAGCATGGTTATTTCATATAATAATAGTCAACATATGAACATCATGGATACAATACTCAATGGTAAATTCAAGGCTCAACATGCAAATTATCTAATTCATCGCACATGCTACTTTAATTGCATGAAACTTGTAATTAATCATAAATTAAAACCTAAATAATATCATGAACATGAATACAATCAATTTCAAGCATTAAATTCATAAATCTAAAAACCTGTATGTTTAAATAGGGTTCTTGGACTCCATGGGTGAAAGGAACCCATGGATGAACAACGAACATGCCTGAGAAGATTAATTCTTGAAGGTTCTTAGAGATATTCTTGAGATTTATTCTTGTGTCTTGAACGTAGGGTTTTTCCCTTTTGAGAGAGCATAACTTAATCTTGACAGAAATTGAGTGAATAATGAAATAATGAGTCATTAGTGCTCTTTTAGGGCTTAATTTTGTGTTTACGACTGATTAGAGACGTGGAAAAATACCAATTTACCCCTAGAAAGTTATTAAAACTCTTCATTGAAATATCTCAAATTTGGCCACCACCATGATGCGGTGGCATCGCGGTAAGCCACTGGAATGTGGTTGGCACTATTCATAAAAAGGACGAACGTGAAATCCCTTGGTGTGACGTGGTGGGATCGCAGAGTCTCACTGGATTTTGATAATTATGAACTAGAACATTGGCACGACGTGTAATTATCATAGAGATTCATTGAAAACTGATGAATGCCATTTGAACTGGCTCCATGACGTGGTGCTGCACCAGGTGGTACACTGTCTTACTAAAATTGCTCTAACTCTTCGCCCGAGTACCGGATTTGGGCAAATTTTATATCGTTGGAAAGCTAACTGAATTTCCTACACAATGGTAAGCTCTAAACTAAAAAATTCTAAGTATTTAAAAAATTATATAAGAATACTCATATATTGAAAGTTAAACTAAGCTTTAGAAATATAGGGTATTATAATATCTCCCCCTGGGAACATTCATCCTCGAATGAGACTGATTAAGTTGAGGAACACTGATAGACTAGGTTTACACACTGAACAAGCACAACTGAAGCATGGAGTACATGACTAAAACTACTGATAAGCTGATTTTTCATACTGAATATGCATATCTGATGCATGAGTACATGGCTGAACTTATTCATGAATGCATGACTGTCATGAAGATGATATGCAACAGTAATGAATACAATGTTTGTAACTGTAACTGAATATGGAACTGAGTAAATCTAAGAAAGACTGTTATATTAAGTTGAATCTGAGCCTATGAAGAAGATGTGAGGATACTTGGTCCGCATATCTGTTTTTGCTTCCCAAGTAGCTCTCTCAATGGACTGATTTTGCCAAAGAACTTTGACCAAGGGAACTTCTTTGTTCCTCAGTCTGCGAAGCTAACGATCGAGGATTTGGACTGAAACCTCTTAGAAAGAGAGATCATTCTGAATATTTACGCCCTCTAAGGGAACTATGATTGTTGGGTCACTAATGTATTTCTTTAGCAAGGAGATGTGGAACACTAGGTGTACTGAATCTAGATCTAAAGGCAACTTAAGCTCGTAAGTTACCTCTCCGAAATGGCTGAGAATCTGGTACGGGCTGACATATTAAGGACTGAGCTTTCACTTCTTGCCGAACCTCTTCACTCTCTTCATGGGAGAGATTTTCAAGCACACAAAATCACTGATGTCAAAATTGAGATCTTTTTCCTCACATCTGCATACGATTTCTGTCGGCTCTAGGCAACCCTAAGTCTTTCTCTGATCAACTGAACCTTATCTAAGGAATCAAACACTAAGTCAGTCCCTACTACTTCTGCCTCACCTATCTCGAACCAACCAATTAGAGATCTACATCTCCTACCATAAAGAGCTTCGAACGGAGCCATCTGAATGCTAGAATGATAGCTGTTATTATATGTGAATTGGATCAAAGGCAACTGGTCATCCCAACTACCTTTAAAATCAACAACACAGGCTCTTAACATATCTTTTAGAGTTTGAATGGTCCTTTCTTCTTGACCATCTGTCTAGGGGTGAAAAGTTGTATTAAGGTGAACATGGGTACCAAGACTCTTTTGGAATGCCTTCCAAAAATGAGAAGTAAACCGGGTACCTCTATCTGAGATGATGGATCCTTGGACTCCATGTAACCTGACCAACTCTCTGATTTAGAGTTTGGCATAGTACTTGGATGAATAGGAAGTATGAACTGCCAAGAAGTGAGCGGATTTGGTCATCCTATCTACGATAACCCAAATCAAATCATACTGACAACGAGTACGAAACAAACCCATCACAATGTTCATGTTCACTTCTTACCATTTCTATGTGGGAATACTAAACTCCTGCATGGACCCACTAGGCTTCTGATGATCAAACTTAACCTACTGACATGTAGAGCACTTAGCTACAAACTCTATGATATCCCTCTTTATCCTACTCCACCAATAGATCTCCCATAAATTTCAGTACATCTTAGTGGCCCCTGGATGAATAGAGTAACGCGCACCATGCTCTTCTGCAAGAATTTGTTGCCTTAAGTCATCTATACCCGGCACACATAACTGACCTTGGCAATGGAACACACCATCTCCCCCTTGGGAGAAAACCTCTATTTTCTAATCCCTGACTGACTCTTTCAACTTTACTAGACTGGGATCTTTATCCTTCTTTTCCTTTACTTTGGAAACCAGAGATGATTCTAAACTATTCTGCACCCATACGCTACCTTCTGCTGAATCGACTAAGCGAATACCTAGTCGGGCAATCTAATGAACTTCCTGAACTAACTTCTTCTTACAGTTCTCAACATGAGTAACACTACCCATAGACAACCTACTAAGAGCATCTTCCACTATATTGTCCTTGACCGGATGATACAGAATGCTTATGTCATAATCCTTTAACAACTCTAACCATATTCTTTGACACAAATTCAAATCTTTCATCTATGAACACATCAACATGTACCCCATACAAATAGTGCCTCCAAATCTTTAAGGCAAACACAACAGCTGCTAACTCAAGGCCATGGGTAGGGTAATTCTTCTTATAGGGCTTAAGCTGTCTAGAAGCATAGGCTATGACCTTACCTCTCTGCATTAGGACACAACCCAAACCTACTCTGGATGTATCACAGTACACAACAAACCCATCTAAACTATCTGGTGACGTTAGAACTGGGGTTGTAGTGAGTCGAGTCTTCAACTCCTGAAAACTCTTTTCACAAGAATCTAACCACTGAGATCCTTTCTTCGCACATCTACAGATGATTTCTATCAGCTCTGAGCTTCCTTAAGTCTTTCCCTGATCAGCTGAACTTTTTCTAAGGTATCAAATACCAAGTCATGCCCTACCACTATGGCCTTACCCACTTTAAACCAACCAATGGGAGATCTACATCTCCTCTTATAGAGTGCCTTAAACGGAGCCATATGAATGCTAGAATGGTAATTGTTATTATATGCGAACTTAATCAAGGGCAAGTGGTCATCCCAACCCTTAAAGTCAATGGAACACGCTCTTAACATATCTTTTAAAGTATGAATGGTCCTTTCTACTAGACTATTCGTCTAAGGGTGGAAGGATGTACTGAGGTGAACTTGGGTACCAAGACCCTTTTAAAAGGCTTTCCATAAGTAAGTGGTAAACTGTGTACCTCTATCTAAAATGATAGGCAATGGAACTCTGTGCAGTCTGACCAACTCTCTGACATAGAGCTTGGCATAATCCTCGGCTGAATAAGAGGTATAAACTGGTAAAAAGTGAGATAATTTAGTCATCCTGTCCACAATGACCCAAATCAAATCATGTTGATGACGAGTATAAGGTAAACCCATCACAAAATCTATGTTCACCTCCTTCTACTTCTAAGTGGGAATAATGAACTCCTGCATAGACGCACTAGGATTCTGATGCTCGATCTTAACCTGATGACATGTCGACCACTTAGCTACAAACTTTACAATATCTTTTTCATCCCACTCCACCAATAGACTTTCTTCTAGTCGTGGTACATGTTGGTGTCCCATGGGTGAATTGAGTAGCGCACACCATGCTCTTCTGAAAGAATCTACTATCTCACCGCATCCATACATAGCACACATAGTCAACCCTGGCAGTTTAACACACCATCTTCCCCTTGGGAGAAAACCTCCACTTTCTGATCTCTGACTGCCTCTTTTAGTTTAACTAAACTAGGATCTCTGTCCTGCTTTTCCTTTACTTCAAAAACCAGAGATGATTCTGAACTATTCTACACCCATACGCTACCCTTTGTTTAATCAACTAAGTGGATACCTAGGCGGGAAAGCTGATGAACTTCTTGAACTAACTTCTTCTTACCATCCTCCATGTGAGCAACATTACCCATATACATCATACTGAGAGGATCAACCACTACATTGGCCTTGCTCGGATGATACAAAATACTCATGTCGTAGTCTTTCAACAACTCTAACCACCTTCTCTGACACAGGTTTAGATCCTTCTGGGAAAACGTATACTTCAGGCTTTTATGGTCTGTGAACATATCAACATACACCCCATACAAATAGTTCCTCCAAATCTTCAAGGCAAACACCAAAACTACTAACTCAAGATCATGAGTGGGGTAGTTTTTTTCATGGGGCTTACACTGTCTAAAGGCATAGGCTATTACCTTACCTCTCTACATCATAACACACCCTAAACTAACTCTGGAAGTATCAAAATATACCATAATTTCATCTGAACCATCTGGTAAAGTCAAAACTGGGCTATAGTGAGTCGAGTTTTCAACTTCTGAAAACTCTTCTCACAAGAATCTGACCACTAGAACTTGACTTTTTTCTGAGTTAATCTGGACATGGGGGATGCAATAGATGAAAACCCTTCCACAAACTGTCGATAAAAGCCATCCAAACCCAAGAAACTCCTGATATCTGACAGAGAGATGGGTCTGGCATAGTTTCTTACCGCCTCAGTCTTTTGAGGATCAACTCTAATGCCATCACTGGAAATAATATGACTAAGAAATGCTACTGACCTTAGCCAAAATTTTCACTTATAGAATTTGGCGAACAACTAATGGGATCTGAGAGTTTGAAGTATGATTCTAAGGTGATATACGTGATAATTCTCGCTATGAGAATAGAAAAAAATGTCATCGATGAAGAATATAACAAACATGTCCAAGTACTGCTTGAACACGCGGTTCATTAAGTCTATGAAGGTTGCAGGGGCATTAGTAAGACCAAAGGACATGACTAGAAACTCGAAGTGACCATACCGGGTTCGAAAAGCTATTTTCGAAATGTCACATTCTCTGACTCTGAGCTAATGATAGCCTGATCTAAGGTCTATCTTAGAAAAGTAACTGGCACCCTGAAGTTGGTTAAAAAGGTCATCAATTCTAGGAAGTGGGTATTTGTTCTTAACTGTGACTTTGTTCAACTAACGGTAGTCTATACACATTATAATAGAGTTGTCTTTCTTACGCACGAATAAAACTATTACGCCCCGCGGGAAAATATTGGGTCTGATGAACTCCTTGTCTAAAAGGTATTTTAACTGTTCTTTTAGCTTATTTAAGTTTATCTGGTGCCATTCTATATGGTGGAATAGATATGGGTTGAGTGCTTGGAAGAAGGTCTATTCCAAAGTCGATTTTCCTTATGGAAGGAACTCCAGGAAGATCTTCAGGGAACACATCTGAGAATTCATGTACCAATGGAACTGACTCAAGAATAAGAGTCTTCGAACTAGAATCTTTGACTCACGGAAGATGATAGAAACATCTTTTGGATATTATTTTTCTTGCTCTAAGGTATGATATCAACTGATCCTTAAGCACTATGGTACTACCCCTCCATTCAAGGACTGGTTCATTTGGAAACTGAAAATGAACAATTTTGTTTCTACAATCAATTGAGGCATAGCATGAATGGAGCCAATCCATGCTGAGAATGATGTCAAAATCCATCATCTTTAACTCTTGTAAGTTTGTTGAAGTGACTTTTTGAGATATCATAACCAGACAGTTCTTGTATACTCATTGGGATATAAGACTGACCCACTGAGGTAGAGACTAATAAAGGTTCTGTTAAGACTTCTGGTTTGACCTTAAAGTTGACTACTATGTAAGGAATTACAAAATACAAAGAAGCTCCTGGATATAATAAGGCATAAACATGTAAATGAAAAATCTGTAATGTACCAGTGACCACATCAGGAGAACTTTCCTGATCTTGTATGGACTGAAGTGTATATAGCCTGTTTGGGTGTTGCCCACTGGTGGCCCTAGAAGTGGTACCCTGCTGATTTGAGCGACTGGACAAAGCTAAAGGACTGTACTGACCCTGAGAGCCTGACTGAGGACAATATCTGATCCTATGGACTGACTTGCCACACCTGAAACATACATCACTGTAAGCTCTACAAACACCCTGATGGTTTCTGCCACATTTCTGACAAAGTGGATTTGTTCGAGTACTGCTGACACTACCTTGAGATTTTGAGCCTGGCACCCTATCTTTGTTTCCATTTTTGAACTTAGAGCTGGAGAACTGGCTGAGGATGAAGCTGGAACTGAAGACTTTAGATAGAACTAGGAACATTTACTGTCTTCTATCTTTGGCTGAGTGAAATTGAAGCTACCTATTCTAGCCCTCTTATTCTCCCTCTCTCTCTTATTATTCTTAGCCTCTTCTATCTGATGAGCATAGACCATAAGCCTGGATATGTCCATCTCCTTAATTAAAATTGTAGTTCTGCACTCCTTAACCACACTCTCTAACACCCCAACTTGCTCATTCTAGACCTATTGTCTTCTACTATATAGGGAGCATACCTGGCTAACTGCGTAAACTTAAGGGAATACTCTTTCACACTCATATTGCGTTGCCGTATATTAATGAACTCTAACACCTTGGATTCTCTCAGCTCTAAGGGAAAGAATCTGTATAGAAAAACAGTAGCAAACTCTTCCCATTCTATGGGCTTTGAATCTGTGCCCCTGTCTACCTTCCATACTTAAACCACGTATAAGCTACATCTTATATATAATAGGTAGCTAACTCAGCACTCTCACTAGAAGTCACTCCCATAATATTTGTGACTTTCTGCACCTGATCAAGGAACTTCTGTGGATCATCTTCAGACTAAGATCCTAAAAATAGAAGAGGGCTTATTTGGGTGAAGTCTCGGATCCTAGCTGCAGTATTATTGGCCACTGGGTTGGCTTGAACAGCGGCAGATTATTTGTTCTAAGCTGCTACAGAATGGGATAGGGTGGTGAACGCAACTCTAAATTTTGCATGAGAGACATGCTCATCTAGGGGATCTACCTGAACCGGCTGAGGTTCTGAATGGTTTCATGTTCTTCTTCTATTTTTCTTTTGGGGAGTCATGTTATGTAAACAGAAGTAAGAAAAGAATTAGACTAAGAGTTTTACTTGAGCTTATGCTCACTCGCATGACATAAATACTGAAAGAAGGGAATATTTCCTAAAAATGCCTCATAGCCTCTTGCCCATAGGTGTGGCGCGCTACACATCCATGCACAAGACTCTACTTGACGCGTATTTCAGACTCCTTAGGACTCTATTAAACCATAGGCTCTAATACCAAGTTTGTAAAGCCCCGAGTCTGTACTCTGGATACCACACAGTGCTTACGACCCCAAAGGACCACAAGCTAACCCATGACTGGTACCGTCTGTGAGCACTGAATAATAATAATACTAAAATAATGTGGAAAATAGGCTAAAATTCCATAAGGTTCATAATTTAAATAATGATAAATAAAGTACTGGAATAACATCTAAAAACTGAATACTATCTGAACTAGTCTTATCTAAAAAGCCTTTAATTGAACTGTCTGAATGTGGAGTTGATGGGACAAGCCCCAACTAACTCCGACTACTAAAATACTGAAGCTATTTAAAATACTAAAATAAAAGCATATCCTCGATAGATGAGGACTCACTACTGAATCTGATCCACCCATGGAATAGTATATAACGTGCAGATCCCAGTGAAATTAGGTAGATGCATGTTTGCATCATGTTTAGCTGCTCCTAAAAATATACCCTTCAAATTCAATAATTGGATCATGATGCTAGCAATGTCAAACTTTACATTGGGGGCTAAAGCAGGAGGAACGATGGATACTATATCAGTAGGTTCAACATAACTCATATCTTTTTCATCCTTGTATGGGTCTAAGTTCTATGCAAGAATCAATAGAGCTACGCCTCTCTAAAATCAACGATCAACTACCTGTCTAGGCCTGGCTAATACTCTCTAGGCCTGGCTAATACTCTTTGTTGAGCTAACCCAACCTCTTCATCTAATCGAGCCTCTTCAGCTTCTCTTTGCTCTCACTCTAAAAGCTGGTGAGTCTGTAAATCTGCAACATTCTGAGAATAATATGGAGCATGCGGGAGTGATGCATTTGGATCAATCGGTGAATGGTATTGAACCTCATCATGAACTTATCCTGACATTCTTCTTGGTGTTTGAAGGATTCTCTACAGCTTTAGATCAAAATAGAGTAAGGGATTGTCTCTTCTCATAGTGTTTGGCATACACCGGCGTATGCCAAATAAAAATAGAAAATAAAACCCTAGAACTTCACTAATTGAATTCACTACTCAAATCATCTTCCCCTGCAACTATGCCAAAAATTGATGTCGCCTAAAAGTTACCTCCAAAAGAAGTATGTTGTGGTCAATGACAAATATAGTAACCCAACTAGGTTTGGGTCGATCCCATAGGGAAAACATGAACAGTTGTTTTACTTGATGTAATCCACGAGCAGTACAGGAAAGTAAATGGGGGGATTTTGGTATCAATTGCAAGTAGTAACTAAATATTGAATACTTTTGAATTGTAAACAATAGAAGATGAACACTAGGCATGTGTTCCTCCTGGCTTCTCAACTCCGTAAATTTCGCATGATCAACCCACTAATTTTACTACTCTACATGTAAAGTTAACAAGATATGTATTATCAACCGTCTTGTGAATATGTTTATAAATCTCACCCTTTACCTTGTGAGCCTCCGGGTGTCGCCTTATTACTCCTTGTTTATGACTTCAGATCACTTTCACCTTTTGAGTTCAAGTGATTAGATGAGATGATGGAATAATAATTAGATAGGAGTGAATCTCAAATTACTATCTTAATCTTTTTTTCTCAATCACAAACTGCCTTGTAAGGATGTTTGCAAATACACGCTCTTCTCAAGCTTCTGCAGTAGCTCTAGGGTAAATTATTGTGAAGAAGATTAAGATACATGCATAACCTTAGAATAGATGAATATAATACATCCTTTACGTAGCTAATTTTCTAGGGTTCCCATAACCCTAGTCAGGGAGATTAGCCACTCATGTTAGTGCAAGATTCCCTGGTTATCAGTGAAGAAGACATGTATTAACTATACAAAATATAATGAATAAACTCCAAAGTATTGAACTGAATAATAACCCAAATTATCAAGAATAATTGTAATGTATGTCAAAGAGTATCAAAAATATAAAATTAAGTAACTATTGTAAGAATGTCTAACCTAATAAAACATAAACCCTAGGGTATTTGTAGTATCTCAAAATAACATAGAAATCCTAATAAAAATGAAAAAGGTAAAGTTAAGTCTGCATATGGTAATACTTGATTTTCAACTCGTACCATTCTCATACGAGTCATACTTGTGCCTCTCATATCCATTCAAGTGTTTGGTCTTCCAGGCTTCAACTCTCTATTCTGTATACGATTCCTGCTTATGAATCGTACCATGAGCATACGACTCGTGGCCTTCATTCGTATCTAACTGGAACTTCTTCCTTTTTTCTCTTGAACATCGGTATGCTTACGATCTACCTATACGGGTTATACTCAGACTTCTGACTCGTATCCTTCTGACACTTTAACTCTGATTTGCTCCATTGAGTTTTGTTGTCCATACAACTTCATGGTATGGCTCGTACCCTATCTTACGACTCAGATGCTCTAGTCGTATCTTACTATACTTAAATTCTCAGTTTGTCTTTGGGTTCTATAGTGTTTATGAGTTATCTTACGAGTCGTATAGTGTGTTGACGACTCATGAGGTAACTCATATATTGATCAGATTTTGTCCTTCCGGGTCTCTTCTTCCATTTGTATCCCAACAATATTGTATACCTATTTTACCTGCAATAAAGTGCATCATATCTACTAAAACAACCTAATTCCATGCATAAATTCAGAATTTTAAGCATCGAAAGTGTCACGTTTCCACGACAAATCAAACACCTTATAAATGTTCACTATTTTAGACAAAAATCAACAATCGACAAACCAAAGAGAGGCAAAATGAAAACAGAAAAAATTATTTTCTTCTTGTTCTTTGAAGATAATTACTAAATGAATTTACCCAAAAAAAGGGTATATGAAATAAAAAAATTGTGTTTAGGTAATTCTATTTGTTTGATCATTTCAAAGAGCATACGATGATTGATGCCTAAACAATACTTGTGATTAATAACTTTTTGATGCCTAAATTGTGAGGTGATCTATAACTGATCACCTGCTCGGTGACTTTAAAATTTTAGTACAATGAATAAGAAAAACAGACTGGTTTAGTATAAATAATCACCTGAACTACTGGAATGGAGCTAAGATTGAGGGTGATGACAGTGATCTTGTGTATGCTCAGAGTTATGGTTGATATAACCATCAATATTATACCTGATGAGGCTAAATATATGCCAATAAAGTGAGAGTTTTAATAATAATGGAGAAAGAACTAAAATCTTATGGATAACAAAGGCTAAAGTGGTGAAGATCATACCGGTTATGGAGTAATTTTCAAAGAAAGCCAAAAAAATTGGCCTAAAAAAGACAGATAATTTTGCTGAAAAGGAAAAAATGAAAGTTTTTTAAGGGGAAAAGAATCATCAATTTTTATCTTGACTAGAAAATTAAAAAAAAATCAATACGGAACTCAAAATGCTTAATCTATTTGATAACAATGACTTCCCAGTTTCGTGATTGGAGTAAAAGATAAATTGAATGGAATAATTTAGAGTTTGAAGAAGAAAATGGAAGAAAGTGAAGAGCAAGAAATGGGGTTGGGAGTATTTTGGGGGAATGAAGGGTGTGAAATATTTTTTAAAAAAAAACTTAAAGGGGTCTTACAAGTTTTTAGAACAACAATTTGCCTCTTGAACCCACCCCTTTTCTTCAAAACCCTTAAAAATAGATGGAAAAGAATAGGTGTCTCTTTTCCAAAATATGTTTGGATAGTGACTTATTTTTTAATTTCTCTCTCATAACTAATGACCCTACCATTTATACCCTAAAAGAAATATCGCGATTCAAAAATGGGTAATGATGATACTTATAGTTGTACAACCTTGATAAGTAATTCAATCACTCATATCGATAAAGGAATACGCAGATGCGGTAAAATAACTACCAAGCAAGACTTCTAGAATGAAATCAAGCCAAATATGAATTATTATCACAAATGGAACATTAAAGAAATCCATATAATCCAATCCTAAAATCTGGTGTCACAACATAAGATCTTCTAATACAAAATTAGAAACTAAAAATATTTAGTCTGTCTCTAGAAGAATAAGGACAACTCATAGATAGAAGAGGCCTGAAGTTGACTCTAATAAGCTTAGAGTGGCTAGTACCTCAAAATGTCTCCAACTTCACCGCACGAATCAACCTACATGATTCGTACTCATGCTAGAATCTACATCAAAAGTGCACAGTAAGAGTGACTATGGTCCACTTGAACTCAGTAAGTATCATTGGCCGACGGAGTAAAGTAGAAAATAAGATAAGTAAAATATACTATATGCACGTCATATGCAAGCTGAAAGGTCTCAAATGGCAGCTCACACCATCTCCACTTATAGTTTTAGTAAATATATATAAGTATATATAAACAACAACAACATAGATATAAAGGAGAAATACACAAAAATCAAACACAAGTCAAGGAAACTAAGAAAAATAAGCAAGATGCAAATGTCAAAGGAATACAGTACAATGTGGATGAGATGAATGATGAAAGCCATCACATGACTTTTCGTATACACCCTTCAAACTCGCATCTACCAGGTAGGACCCATGGGGGATTTTCAACCCATATACTATATCACATTTCTCAATATCAATATAAATATCAACTACTCTCTTTAACTCATTTTCATGGAGAGGGTTTCATAAAAGTATCTTATTTTCTTTCAAAAACAGTGTTTTCCAATGGTACCAATATATCATGAATGTATATATATGAAATGAATATGTACTTCTCACCATCAATTCAAATAATGATATTCAATCCATCCAACATGGAATATATATACAAGTTAGCCCAAAAATCAACTCAATATATCCATAATTTATGATCATCAACTCTAATTAGGCAACATAAGAATAAATATACATGGACGCTATCATTAATAGCATATCAACCCCTAACTCAGGTATTTTATAACGATAAAAGAAACCAATGCTCAAATAAGACCTAGATTAGCAAAATAGGCTATCGCACGGGCATCATATCTAGAATAAAGGCATTTACATGCACAAATAAGGTCAATGATGACAAATAAAGCTTCCACACGAGCAACACATAATATCAGATATCATAAACCAACCACAATAGAATATAAACCCTTACATGGGCACACAATATTAAATTAATCTCGAAACATAAACCCCATAGTTATTTTCCCCGACCCATTATTTACTTATTCATTAACTACCCACTCAATTTGAAAGAAGTTAAGCCATAACCTACCCCGAATAATGAAATATCAATCTAAAGTACTTTAACATAGAGCCTTCTCCTCATGAATGGCCTCAAAACCAACAACAACATTTAAAAAGAGCATCTACACATTAAAAAAAGCTAACTATACCCATATTTACCATATTTAATTCAAAATCAAAACTGGTTTAAAAATAAGAGGGGTTGATCTTAGGCGTATTTATACTCCTAAGTGTCATTATCTATGTGTGTTTAGCTTTGTTTTGGGGACTTATTGATGAGATTAATGAGGTATTAAGGGTATAATTATTTACTTATGTGTTAATTTACTTGTTTATAGTGTTTGAGGTGCTATTGAAATAATTCAAAAGTCAAAACGGTCACATAGATTTTAGACAAGAAAGCTAGTGGTGCTAGCTTGAGCTATGTTTGTTCTAGTGTATTTTGATGAGGTCTATTGTAATGTAAGAACAAATTCTTATCATATGATACTGTAGGAGACCATTTGAGGGATTTTTAATCTAATTAAAACCTAAAAGTAATACCCAAGAAATGGTAAACCAAGGATCAAATGCACGATGAGATAAGAGCTAAACGTTAGCGAAAGTGAACTTTTGTGGGGGTGTCTTGTGCCACAACCCCCAAGATAGGATATGGAGTGTGCACTGCACCTTTAGGGATACCCCTCACTGCCTTATCATTTCTTTGGGTGGGTGCCATACTTCCAAAAGCTGGCTTTAGGCGACGCGACGTATGGCAACTCCTGAGGAGTTCAAAAATTGACTTTGAAGTCTTTTAAGTGAGAGGCAATGTTGTCAATGCATATATTTTGTGTTGGGATACCCATGTATGATCTAAAGCACTATAAAAGTAGCACTTAGTCACAATTACACCTAATCTTTGGTTCAATACACGAATTGGAGAGGAGACAAGATAACAAGGGCCTTAAACTAGGGTTCTTCGTTCCTTAACTTTACTTTCTTGTATTTGAATTTATAAACTCATCTATGTTGATTCTTTGTAAGATTATGTCACGACCTAAAATGGGGCCTATCCATGATAGGCATCCCAAATCTACCATGGCCTGGTATGACCCCTAACCTTATCTCAAGAGCATAATAGTAATAATAAACAACAGAAACCAATAAAGATAATAAGAAAGATATGAAAGTCAAAAGAAAGTTGAGAGTCAAAAACCAAATCCATAATAATATCCCAACACTACCCATAAATGCCTCTAATCCAAAGATTATCAACTAAGTCGAGATATGACCCCGATTATGCCAAAGAAATCCAAAAGTACTGGAATAGTAACTAAAAACTAAGAGAGAGACTAGGCCCCCGAAGGATGGAGGGCTCACCACTTCACAGCTAACCAACCCGGATATCAAACCACCTAACGCTAGACAAGGTTATAAAAAAATACCTTGAAACCTATATCAAAAAATGATGCAACATCTGGGGACAGTCAATATGACGAGCACTGACATGCAACCCAAAGTAAGGGATAAAATATACAAGTAACAAACCAATAATAAACACATGAATAAAATGCATATTTACTGAAAACCAATCATAAAACATATGTTTGTCAATCATCAAGATAATAGGATACATGGATAGGGGACAAGGAACATGAGACATGACTGTTTAAAAATTTAATCTTGAACTATGTAGCTCGTACCGACCTAAAGGCATCCACGGACTATATGGGTTTGAATCTCCTTGATGAAAGGGCCCTAGTCCATGTTTGCCGCATGTACCAGAGAAATAAGCTAAAGCCACCAGTAGTCAATTAGAATCTCAAGAAATATACTATCCAAATCAGATATAGTGATTATAAACTCACAATATTAGCAAATATGATTTTCAGTGTTGGTCCTCCTGGGAATACACCTTCTAGGTGAGCTATACAATTTTTTTAAGCCTAATTAAAATAGTTTTCACATACCATTAACCATGGATTCATTTATTAAGGCATTCCCAAATTGGTATCGTCATACCAATAGACTTGCAACCTATTCTAATTATGCCAAAGCCATAACCATTTAACCATTGACTCCAAATTTTGGTTTAAAATCCAAAGCCATAGCCCCCATGGGCATTCCAAAACCTCTTTACCATTTTACCATTTGATGTTATGCAATATTTTCAAAAGATAAGTTAAACTATGTAGAATCCTTATTTAAAGCCAAATTAACAATGTAGGTTGAGGTTCATATCAGTAACATCATATAAAATCCATAAATATTGTGAAACAAAAACCAAATTGCCAATTATACCATTATCATGAGACACAAATTCATTCCACAATCCACCATTTAAACCATGAATAAACCACTAAAATTGAGGGAATACAATGCAAGTGTTCAACAACCAAAAACCCTCAACCCTAGTTTCACCAATCATTCAAAAACACATAAATATCAAGTAAATTGATGAAATAATATAATAATTAAAATAAGAAGTGTCCAAGATGCCTGAAAGATGGAAGAATTTAGAGAGAAATTGAGGTTTAGGGTAATTAAAGTTTGGTGATAACCCGTGTGTTTCTTGACTTGGGAGTTGGAGAAGAGAAGAGCAATGATAAAAAAGATAACTGGGAAGTAATGGGGTTTAAAAGGAATTTTAAGTTGTTTAATAGGGAAAAGGACCAAAAAGGCCTTGCCTTCAATTTAAAAAAAATAAACCTGGGAGATTTTTACCCAAAGGTGTGGCACGCCGCTATCGCAAAGTGTAATACCCCGTAAAATCCTAAATCTAAAATTCAGCTCATTAGGCTTCACAAGCTCCAAGACTTAGAAAATTTTGCTAAGTGTTCAACACTTAGTCTTATTGTAGATCTCTGAACTTTGTGGATTTATTTGATGACCTTTCCGACCTTCATTTTCTAATTTTCAAGTTGCATTGCGATAGGGCAAGGTTGTAGTACATCTCGGGTAAGTTTCAGAATTTTTGGAGTAGCGTAAGGGCATGTTTGGGTGCCCAAACCAGTAGCTCAGGGCGTTTAGCCCGCATCGCCCTGGGTTGAGCACCGCTCCAGGCAGGGCATCGCCCAGGCTACTTCACCGCTGTAGCTAGGCGCCGCCTAGGTTACTCCCCCGGGCTAGACAGGGCGCTGCGCAGGCTATAGCCTTGGGCGAAAATTTTGCACTCCAGCTCTGTGTGTTCAAGGGAAATTCGGTCAAATCACACCCCTATATAAGCTTCTTTAACACGAGATTGCTCATATTTTCACCCAAATATTGTTAGTTTCTCTAAAAAACTCTCAAGAACAAGCCCTAGGGTTTTCATAGAAGGATCAATTCCAAGGGAATTCACCATCAAATTTCAAGAATCTCTCCGTTAATCTTCAATAAATCAAGAGCTAAGGTATGCGTAGTGTTGATTTATGGATTCCTTTCATCCATAGAGTTCAATAACCCTCTTTTAAATTATGAATCATGAAGTCATGTTGTGGGTTGATTATGTTTGTATGATTGATTGTTATACAACTCCCAAGTTGAAATCTTTATGTGATTTTATGAAACTAGGATGACATGTAAATTGAAATATATGAATTTTGGGTGGTTTGAATCATTAATGTGATGAATATGCCTATGCTATAAAGTGTGCATGCAAGGTGTTTGATAAAATACCTAAGAGACTAGAAATCATGTACTATAACTAAATAGAACTTAAATGACAAGTCCATGCTCTATCCCTTATGACTCAACATAAATTCCATGCTAATTGTTGTGTATTATAGTTGTGATATGGAATGCTCATGAAATTGGAGTCATGCAAGTATGTACATGTTATATGCATTCCCTTTCATGATCAAGAATATTATAACCATGTGTAGTATGAAATCCCCTATTTATGGTATTATGAATTGTGGATTCTATTCTTATGATCAAGTAAGTCATGTGTTTCAGTTTCCTTCCATCGAGTCCTGGGGGTACTTGTACCCGAAAAATATAGTTTTGTGCCTAGAGCCATGTCATGTTATCACGATACTCTCAGTCAAGCTATAATCTAAAGAATTTAGTCATTCATGTGACTCAGGTAAACTCAAAAATCACATCAGTCTCAGTAGTTCAGTAATCTCAGTTAATTTTAGTAATCTCAGTACCCAGTAACATCAGAAATCTCCGTAATTCAGTACTCTCAGAAATCTCATGAACTCAGTACTCAGTAAGATCAGTAATCTCATGAACTCAGTTAGATATTAGATATCAGTAGTATTCTGTCAGTCACAGAACTCAGTAAACTCAGAATCAGTTCAGTTCAGTTAATCAGATCAGTGTTTTTTAGTTGGGAGTAGGATTCAGCACCGAGTGAACCCAAGAATGGGAACACACACTGTCAGATAAGAGTGTGATTCTTAGCAGTCATCCTTGTGTTCCAGAACTACATAGCCAACGTAGGTACGAGATGTTACCCATTAGATAGGACTGACATACTCAAGGATCACCCGTTAGCGCATTTAAATGTATAGGACTGATCCCATGGGTCACCCGCTAGATTAGGACTGACTCCAGAGCAGTTGTCTTTACTGGTGGTGCAATATTGACACCCTTCCAGTCAGGTCAGAGATTGGACCCCAGTTAGCTTAGCATGGGGCATTTCGGTTAGATGAATACATCCCACAGTTTCATTTACAGATTCAGTATTGTAAGACACCGTCAACTCAGCTCCGTAGTACAGGTTCAGTACTGTTAGATACAGTCAAATCCTTATCGTTATAAATAGACATCAAGATCACCCAGTAGATAGGACTGATCTCAACTATGGTCAATCAGTATCAGTATCATCAACTTAAGAGATCACCCGCTAGGTAGGATTGATTTCATACTAATTCAAGTCATCTTTATTATCAGTATACTCAAAGATCACCCGCTAGATTGGACTGATCTTAGATTTAGTCACTCAGCTCAGAAAAGAACTCAGATAGTTCCATCAGAACTTAGACTATCAGACACAGTCACTCAGTATCAGTTACATCAGTTACGCCGATCATAATAGTTATATCAGTCGTCATAGCTTACGTTATCAGTATTCAGTTTCAGGGCTGTTAGACACAGTCAATCAGACCCGTTTTTCATAATTCAAACTCTAATAAATAGTCATTCATCTATTCAGTACCTCAGTACCAGTAAACTCATATTGTCAGCATTCAGACGTAGTAGTCAGTATCACCATGAGTTCAGTTATAGTTACTTATGCATGTATGTATTCTCACATTCATATCAGTCAGCATTGTTCATGCATATAACCCTTTTGCATTTAGCCTACCTCACTCGTATACTTAGTACATTCAGACGTACTGACGCATTTGCGCTATGGTGTTTTATTTTACGCCATAGGTTCAAAGGCACGAGCTCCAGATCAGCAGTAGATTCTAACCTCAACAGTCAGAGTTAGAAGTAAGTCCTTATCTTTCGAGGACATGATGATTTCATTACTATTTCAGTTTTTAGTTTATTTCAGTAGTTGGAGTTAGTTGGGAACATGTCTCATCAACTCCTTATTCAGACAGTTTAAGGTTTTCAGACTATAGCATGTCAGAAAGTTATTTCAGATTCATTTTGGTATTGTTATACCGTTTTCAGACATTGTGTCATCGGATGTTTTATTTAGTTGAACCTTATGGCCTTTCAGTGCATGTTTCCGCATTATTTATGATATATATATATTATGCAGTATATAGGTACAGATATCAGTCATGGGTTAGCTTATGGTCCTTTTGGGTCATGAGCACCGTGTAGCATTCCGGTTCAAAAAATTGGGGTGTTACACAAAGCCTAGCCAGCATGTCATGCTCCTCTAGCGGAGCATAGGCAGCGTGCCACACTGCTATCGTGGACCCTCACTGGTTTGGGGTCCCAAAATGACCCCGAACTACTTTTGAAAATTCCAAAACTTTCCCAAATCATCCATCAACCTCTCTTATCATGGTTCAAGTCAAAAAGCGTCATTAAACACGAGGGAGGGTCCAAAATAAATTAGTTACAATTTATGGAGTCTTACAGCTGATGAGTATCTAACCACCCTTATTCTAGGGTTGAGGCTACAAACATGATTGCGTAATTATAGTTTAATTGTTGGTTTATATGTTTATCAAGTATGTGTTTATTCTTGCACTCTTATCTCACTATTCTAGAGCATCATGAACTTTAGGATATATCTAAGTCCCAAAATGAATTGACCATAGGAGTGGGGGGACGAAATAAAGAATGTAAGGAGTGTGGATCAGGTCTTTAATCATTATATACTAATTGTTAAAGGATGATTTACAGTTAGGATAAGGATATACCTAAATGCTCCACTTGGTTAATGAAATAGAAAGATAGTTTAATACATCCAAATAAAATTCTCACACCCCATCTCAATGATGTAGTGTGATATTAATTCAGGAAGATGACTTAGAGGATGGCCATTGCCAAGTTATAATATAAACCCCGTAAATCAACAATTAAGATTGTTTTGCGGAGAAATTTTGACTTTTGAGAAGAGTCGCCACTTAATTTTAAAAAGGAATTAAGAAACCTTTAAAAAACACTTTAAACGATCTAAATAAGAGAAATCGTTTAAGTTAAAAGATTCTAGATAAGAGGTTCCTATTAACGTTTTAGGAAGGTGTTAAGAACCTAAAACGTCCGCTAACTTGCAGTTATCCAGACTGTTTGAAAACATCTTTTTTGATTAACTTTGAAAGAGTTGATTTTTGAAAAGAAAAGCAATTTTAGTGATCTCTTAGTGTTTATGTAAAACCAGTTTTTGGCGACTGGACTAAGGATTTAACTAGGTTCGCAAAACACTCAAAACAAACAAACATAAAGGAGAGGGGAAAGGGTAGGAAGTAAGGTATTTTAGGTCGTTGGCCCAAATCAATAAGACTTGTCCTAGACTAATTGGGCTATCGACCCATTTCACCTGTCCTAATCTAATTTTTGAGCCTTCATGGCTCAAATCCGCTCCACCTGTATTAGGTACAACTTTGGCTTCGAGGCTCGAATAATAAATAAAATAAATAAATACATAAATAAACAACAAATAATAAAGATGATAATAAATGAATAAAGGAAAAACGAGACATCCAAGTCTCTCAGCTGCTCCAAAGATGGGATCTTTATCGGCTTCTTCTTCTTCTTAGACTCCATGAGTTAGTTCATTACTTATCAGCTTTGGAGCATTCTTTAGGAATTGTCTTAGGGCTAAATAGGCCTCGATGACCCACAGTAGGCGTGCAACGAGATATAGAGTCCAAATAGGACTCGGGCGTACGCACATAAGAAAGAAGAAAAGGATAATTAATAAATGTCCTCACATTAACATTGAACCAAAAAAGTGCCAAAGTATTAAGCATGATTCAAAGTGTTTAGGCAATCTCAGTCAACCATAGCAATCCTAATATAGACTAATATACTTTGGCACTAGACAAAATGATAAAAGAAAAAAAACTTGTAAGACTAATAAAAGCTAATAATGTACAACGATGCAGGTGATTCGTGGTTCATAAAGCATCAAGGTGGACAACTTTATTGCACTGTAAACAAGAACCAATATGACTAAAATAATCATAAAGAATGAAAGTTTACCACTTTATTACAGTGTAGCTATGAATAGGAAAGCATGCGACTAAAAATATCATAAAGCATCAAGGTGGACATATATGACTAAAAATAATCATAAAGCATTAAAGTTGACCACTTTATTACATTGTAGCTAAAAATAGGAAAGTATGTGACTAAAAGGAAAGAACATCATAAAACACCAAAACTGACAACTTCGATGTGGAAGCGATCAAGCGTCGCCTCTTATAATTTGTACTACCTATCGCAGAGTGGTTTTAAGAAAAACATCAAGTGAATTACACATAATCGAAGATACGAATATAACTTATCAAATTTAGCTATCCTAGAGTTATCAACTATCTGTGGCCGTACTAAGGACGGATTATACTCCACTTCTCGAATAATTCTACATGATGTGCAACTCGAGGGTAGAACACTTAAAATAAAAAATCATTGTATCATCGCATAAGTTTATCTAAAGAGGCTAGAATATAATACGAGCGACCAAAATGTCTAGGGCCTAAAGAAAACATTTAGGCTGGCTCGAATACAGAAAGAAGTAAATGCTCAGGTATTAGAACAACCTATAAATCGCATAACCACTTGAATATTCCTACATAAAGAAACTTGAAGAGCTACCCGCATTTATCCCAAATAGAACCAAGAATATCCGAGCCTGAATCGTACCGAATTCAACAACATACCCCAACATATCTCATTGGGCAAAATGAAATTTCTTCATCAAAGTAAACCAAATAAAAAAAACTGAGCAATATTCAAATTATTGATTCACAAATAATTACCAAACAATCCTAAGGCCGTTGTGGCCCTCTACAGCAAGCAAGTCTCAGCCTCATTCAAGACAACACATAACTACTTCTATGGAGAAAAGGAGGACGAAGCAGAAACAGTGAGATTAAGGAGGACAAACATGTATTTACCTCTTTCGGGGCAGCAACCGAGACGATGAGCTATCAGCAAGAATTATCGCTATCAAAATCTCGCGACGTCGACTACCAACAGACTGTCTCTTTGCTTTTTCCTCTTAGAGATTTTGAAACCCTAAATTTAGAAACTCCAAAAATTTCCTTTCACTGCTTCGACTTAGAAACTCACTTCGAAGATTTCCCTCTTTTCGAAACCCTAATCTTTTGTATCCTCCCTCTAATTTTCTCAACCTTTCTCCTCCAAAGAAGTTGAAACCCCCTGATTTTCAACTAAAATTCCCAACCCACACGAAGAACTCTTCATAAAGAACCTAGGAGGGAAAGAGAAGAAAAAATTCCCCTACTTGAAGCCCTATTTTCTCCACCTCAAATCTTTCGAACCCCAAAAATTTCCCAAAACCCTTGAATTTTGAAACCTCCTCTACACAGTGACCCCAAAAAAAAAACCTCTTCTTGCTCTAGAGAGAGCTATTTATAGAAGGGATTCAGGGTTCACTTTTTTTTTGAACTCAAAAGATAAGAATGCTAACAAATTGTACCCACTTTTTTCTTGAACGGATTTTCAACAGATGGCCAACAACCATTGGGGGAAATGGATCATTTTACCAAGAACCAACGAAAATTTGCCAATCAGGTATGAATCAGTACGTGTTATCCCGAAAATCACAGAATTTTAACATTAGGGGTAACACCTCACCCTCTTTCTAGAAGATTTCGTACCAAAATCATGTGGGAAGGCACGAGGCCGTAAAGAGAAAGTAGAAAACGGGTTGGATTCGGGTTGAGATAAGGGGAATCGGGGGGAAATGGGTTGATTTGGATGGATTTTGGTCGAATGGGTCAGGTAATGGTTGTATGTGTATATGTTGCTGTTATCGATGGGTTACAGTTGGGTCGAGGTAGGGTCGGCGTCAGGGAGTTGGGTTTGCCGGATTTTGGGTTGGGGTTACTGGATTCGGGTCGAAGACGGGTTGGGGGTATTGAGATTGTTGGTGTTGTCGTGGATTATTGTTGTCCACTATTTGGGTGCTGCTATTAAAGAAGAAGGAGATAAGTAGACCGGGTCAGTATGAATTATTGGGCTGGTTGTTGTTTTGTTGTTGAAGAGAATTGGGCCCGGGGCGGTTTGGTTTTGGAAATGGGTTTAAAATTGGGATTGGGGTTAATTAGGTTCTGGGAATTGGGGATTTGACCAATTCATTTAAGTTTTGGCCAAATTGAAAATCAATTTGGCCAATTGCATTGCAATTGGGGCCAATTTGATTTCAATTATAGTCAAATATAATAGATAGACTAAATCAAATCAAAATTCGATACGAATTAACACATTGTTTAATCCAGAGCTTCTTGATTCTATAAAATTAAACAAGTATTTCTCCAAATAGATTATTTGTAAGAATAAATTATATTTAAATCAAGATTTAATTATTTATATTTATTTTCCAAATAATCCTTAATTTAAAGTCCAATATTGATGAAAATGTTCATTTAAATGACATCATTTATACAATCTCGTATATTCAAATACGAAAATATATAATTATCACTTAAATGAAAAATTTAACCCAAATGCATATTTTAAAATGCATTTATTTGGAAAAAATAATTATTGTGATTTTATTTGAAAATCGAAGAAACCCGAGATTAAACGTACTTCTGGAGAGAAAAAATTAGGTATCAACAACTGCCCCCTCCCTTTGGGTAGGATGGATGCAAGTAATCCTGGGCAAAGGGAGGTTGACGTTCCTAATTTTTGTTCGACCACAAATTCGTATCTAAGAGAGGTTGGTTTTCCGCACGAGTTTCATGGAGTTATGGCTGAACCTCGGTATCAGGTTTCCTACATATCTCAGGTTTCATGAGAATTCAGGCCACTTGTAGTTCATAAAGCTTGATTTTGAGCATGATTTTCAAAAAATTCACAAGTTATCTCGATTTTAGAGTTTTTGATAAAACCGAGAAACTGGGGGATAAAGGGATTAGGGGGGAGGTTGGTATGCAGTTAAGTTTTCTACATAGATCTCAGCTAACATATCCCCAAGACTCAGGGAATCAGACTGCTTGTAGTTTGACTCAACCGGTAGAAAAGATAGTCTTTTATTTCAGACGATCTTTGGCTCAAGATGGATGACCAGTCGATCGAGTTGCAGAAAAGAGGCTTGTAACCTCTTAACCATGAATGTGGAGCTCTTCACATCCATAGGTAAGAACTAACCCGGACATAATTTCCAAAACTCTAAGTGTGTTGCCACCCGAATTTGAAAGGAAGAGAAAGTTCCCCTCGATATGAGTTAAGAAAACATCCCAGAGGTAAAGCTGAGACCATAATATCCAAAAATACCCACATGCCTTATAATAGAGGCATGGTTGGATAGTGGTGGTGATCATCATTTAGCTCGCGTCTAGAGAGTTTGACATCCTTCTCCAGACTATGTCCCGTTTTGCTGCTGAGAAAGAGTTCCACGTTGTGCTGCATCCTTTTTGGAGTCGTCCGCACTTGTGGTTTTGGTTTGAGATTTTCATCCTTTTGGATGCTCTCGATAATTTCTCACACAAAAATCATTAGTGATAAGCTCAATTCACGAAAGAAGTATATAGTATTTTACCATATCTCCACGTGAGTTGTTATCTAAAAAGTGAAGTCATCCTTTCTTGTACCTTAAGAGTAGGGTGGCCCTTTTGTACACCGGTGATACTTTTGCAGAACGGTCCCTAAAATCGTGTAATCTTATGCTGGTGTGGAAACCCTTTTGGTTACCTATATCACTTGTTGTATGTGGAATGATGAACTCTCCGTTTATAGCCGATGATTGATTTATAAATTTTCCTTAAATTCTCAGTCTTTGGATAATCTTGCGCATTATTTGATTGTTGTATACGAGGCGACTTACAGATATCCATTGAATTTCTAGCTTTTGGGTAATCCTGCATATTATCCGACTTTGGATAAGAGATGGCTTACAGATATCCTTTGAATTGCTAGCTTTTGGGTAATCCTGCATATTATCTGACTTTGGATAAGAGATGGCTTACAGATATCCCTCCAATCGCTAGCTTTCAGGTGTTCCTGCACATCATCCGACCTTGGATACAATATGACTTATAGATAATCTCTCAAATTGTTAGTATTTGGGTAATCCTTCACATAATCGATCTTGGATATGACGCGACTTATAGATAACCCTCGGACGTATCAATTTGATAATCTTGCATATTCTCCGGTAAGGATTTAGTTGCGACTTATGGATAACCTTTGAACTATCTACTTTTGGGTGATCTTGCACACTATCCGGTTAGGATGTTGTTATGGATTATGGATGACCTACAGGCTATCAACTCATAGGTTATCTTGCACACTATCCTATTTCAAATAATATGACTTATAGATGACCCTCAACTTGTCAATTTCTAGGAAATCTTATATATTATTCATCCTTAGATAGCGACTTAAAGGCGCCCTTTAAATCGTGTGCTCTCGATGTATTCGAATGCTGATTCATAAAATGATGAGATAACCTCGACGCCAGCATTTCTGTCTAGCACGTCAACAGATATAGAATGATGATGATATGAGATAGCCCACTCGGCAATGATATACAATGGCCCTCTTGGCAATGACATGGAATGGCCCTCTTGGCAATGACTTGCAATGGCCCTCTCGGTAATGACATGCAATGGCCCTCTCAGCAATGATATACAATGGCCCTCTTAGCAACGATATGTAATAGCCCTTGGGGAAACACCTTGCGACAATGATATGTAATGGCCCTTGAGGCAACGCCTTGCGGCAATGATATGCGATGTCCCTTGAGGCAATGCTTTGCGGCAATGATATATAATGGCCCTTGAGGCAACGCCTTGCGGCAATGATATACAATGGTCCTTGAGGCAATGCCTTGCGGCAATGATATGTAATGGCCCTTGAGGCAATGCCTTACAGCAATGATATGTAATGGCCCTTGGGGCAATGCCTTGCAGCAATGATATGTAATGGCCCTTGAGGCAATGACTTGCGGAAATGATATGCAATGGCCCTTGAGGCAATGCCTTGCGGAAATTATATGTAATGGCCTTTACGACAATACCTTGCGGCAATGATATGTAATGGCCCTTGAGGCAATGCCTTGCGACAATGATATGTAATGGCCCTTGAGGCAATGCCTTGCGGCAATGATATGTAATGGCCCTTGGGGCAATGCCTTGCGGCAATGATAAAAATAATTTTACCTGAGTTCATCTGTTATCGTCTTTCTTTCTACATGTACCTGTACTCAAGGTAGGCGATTAGTAGACACAAAGTCGTTTTTGCTAGCAACTATTTTAGGAAACTTCTAAATACAATATTTGTAAAGAAGACTAGGCGCTTTTGTTTGTCTCCTATGATCTCCAGAAATGAGATGGACAAATCAAAAGGTCCTCAATAAATAGTTGTTAACCCATTTTTAGGGCTACCCTAAAATACCGTTCTTGGGCATTAATGATCTGTTGTGGCTCTCAATTTGCTCGGGTATTTTTTAAAGAGACTCTCATTTTTGTGTATTGATCCCTGCATCCACAGAAGAATGATTAGTTTGAATGAAATTTCTCCATGTTGACCTTCTTTGATCCTCAATTTGCTCCTTGCCATCTCTTGGGAATTCCGCCATGTTGGGACTTCCACCCTGACACTCCATCCCAATTGATGTTTAGGCAAGTACTAAATGAATGATTTTGTAAGATTTTTGAAAATAGTCTTAAATTTTTAGAAAATAGTTTTAAAAGCTTCTGTAAAACTTTATAAAATCTCTGTCAGTCATGTCATGTACTAGCTCAACGAACGTCTTCCTCGTGGCTTTGACTATACCCGACGGATGATTTCCATAACTCATGATTATTGTTGGAGGGTTTCTTCAAATAATTCTATCATAGCCAGAAATTGAGTCTACCCAGACTTTGTTACAGTTGGTGGCTTCCAAAGCTTGACTTCAACCTCTGCTGCTGGGGAATTCTGAATATGTTCCGGCATTTGGTGGAAATTTTTAGGTCTTCCTCAAAATTTCTGCCCCAGTTTAAAGTTGTTTGAGATGACCAATCCGAGTGGATCTGAAGTCTTTGTTGATCTTCATTCTCTTTGTCAAATGTCAATCTTCCCTTTCTCGAAAATTCTTCCCCAGTTTCCATTTCCTGAGGTATATGACCGAACCGTTGGGACGCCTACGTATCCCGTTGAAGCAGGAATCAGGTCAAACGTAGTTCAAGACTACGCTAAGGATATATAAAAGAAATTAATGGGTTGACCGAAGCCGACATAGGCCGCCTACGTATCCCTTTCTTGGGAATTCAGGTCATCACGTAGTTCATATATAAAGGGAAAGGATAAATTATCCTAAGGGGTTGACCGAAGCCGACATAGGCCGCCTACGTATCCCTTTCTTGGGAATTCAGGTCAAATGTAGTTCGTACATAAAGGGAAAGGATAAATTATCCTAAGGGGTTGACCGAAGCCGACATAGGCCGCCTACGTATCCCTTTCTTGGGAATTCAGGTCAAACGTAGTCCGTACATTAAAGGAAGGGACTCTAGACAGTCACACACTAGAAAACAACATTATTACAAAGGAGATTACAAGTAAATTAACTAAATAAACACAAAAGCTAGAATGTCCTTCAAACATAATATCTCTTTACCACATCGGAATTAATTGGTTTGGTCCACTCTGTGCCATCCATCTCAGACAAAATCAGAGCTCCTCCAGATAGCACCTTGCGAACTATGTATGGCCCTTTCTAGTTTGGAGAGAACTTGCCCTTGTACTCCTCTTGGTGAGGGAATATTCTTTTGAGAACTAGTTTCCCCACTTCAAATGCCCGAGCCCTCACCTTCTTGTTAAAAGCACGAACCATCCTGTGTTGGTACAACTGACCATGGCATATAGCGACTATTCTCTTTTCATCAATCAACATGAGTTGTTCATAGCGAGCACAAACCCATTCTTCGTTACTTAGTCCAGTTTCCTGAATAATCCTTAGGGAAGGTATTTCAACTTCAGCAGGTATCACAGCTTCATTCCCATAAACAAGTAAATAGGAGGTCGCCCCGGTGGAGGTTCGAACTATTGTGCGATACCCTATCAAAGCGTAAGGTAACATCTCATGCCATGATCTATCATTTTTTACCATTTTTCTCAAGATCTTTTTGATATTCTTGTTGGCCGCTTCTAAAGCTCCATTCATTTGGGGACGATATGCAGTCGATTTGTGATGCACAATCTTGAACTGATCACAAATTTCTTTCATCAAGTGACTGTCCAAGTTTGCCCCATTATCAGTAATGATCACTTCCGGTACTCCAAACCGGCAAATTAAGTTATTCCTGACGAAATCCTCAACCACTTTCTTAGTGACGGCTCTGTACGAAGCCGCTTCAACCCACTTAGTGAAATAATCAATGGCAACCAAAATAAATCTATGCCCATTCGACGCTAATGGATCTATTAGTCCGATGACATCCATGCCCCAAGCTACGAAAGGCCAAGGCAAATTCATTGTGTGAAGCTCGTGTGGAGGCATTCGAATCATATCTCCGTGTATTTGACATTTTGGACATCTCTGCACATACTTACTACAATCATTTTCCATAGTCATCCAGAAGTAACCGGTTCTCAGGATCTTTCTGGCAAGGACAAACCCATTCTTGTAGGGCCCAGTAATTCCAACGTGTACCTCTTTTATCAATTTATTGGCTTCCACAGCATCGACGCATCTTAGAAATCCCAAATCAGGAATCCTCCTAAAAAGAATTTCCCCACTTGGAAAGTAATTTTTTGCCAAACGCCGGATTGTCTTCTTTTTGTTATTACTAGCCTCTTCAGGATATATTCCAGATTCTAAATACCTTTTAATGTCATAGTACCAAGGCTTTCCATCAGGCTTTTCTTCTACGTGTACAGAATGCGCGGGTTTCTCCTTTTAGCTTATTTCCAAAGGATCAATGTAACTCTGATCCGGGTGCTGAATCATCAGCAAACTCATTTTGTATCCGTGGAATATGCCTAAAATCAACTTCCTTGAATCTTTCACATAATTCTTGCACCAGCACCACATAAGGAGTGATCTTGGGATTTTTTATCGCCCATTCTCCCCGTACCTGGTGAATCAGCAAATCAGAATCCCCAATGACTAACAATTCACGAACACCCATATCAAGTGCCAATTTGAGACCCAGAATGCAAGCCTCATATTCAGCCATGTTATTGGTGCATAGAAAATGTAACTTAGCAATTACCGAATAATGATGGCCCATTTCTGACACCAAAACTGCTCCAATTCTTGAACCTTTGAAGTTGACCGCCCCATCAAAAAATAGCGTCCATCCGGGATAAATCTCTGTAATTTCTTCTCCTACGAACAAAACTTCCTCATCTGGAAAGTAAGTTCGAAGTGGCTCATATTCCTCATCAACTGGGTTCTCTGCCAAATGATCTGCTAAGTCTTTCCCCTTGATTGCTTTTTGGGTTACATACACAATGTCAAACTCACTCAGTAATATTTGTCGTTTGGCTAGCTTTCCCGTAGGTATGGCCTTTTGGAAAATATACTTTAATGGATCTATACTCGAGATGAGGTATGTTGTGTAGGATGACAGATAATGCCTCAACTTTTGTGCCATCCAAGTCAAAGCACAACATGTCCTTTCTACAAGAGTGTAATGGGCTTCATATGGCGTAAAGTTTTTACTCAAGTAGTAAATAGCTTTCTCTCTCCTACCGGTCTCATCATGTTGTCTGAGGACACATCCGAAAGAATTTTCTGAGACTGACAGGTAAAGCAATAATGGAATTCCTTCTCTTGGTGAAACCAAAACCAGCGGTGCAGACAAGTATTCCTTGATGCGGTTAAAAGCTCTCTGACATTCTTTTGTCCACTCGTTCAATGCATTTTTCTTCAACATCTTGAGAATTGGCTCGCATATGATTGTTGACTGCGTGATGAACCTGCTAATGTAATTCAAACGACCTACGAAACTCATAACTTCCTTCTTAGTCTTCGGCGGTGGCAAATCCTGAATTGTCTTGATTTTGGATGGGTCCAACTCGATGCCTCTTCTACTGACTATGAACCCCAGCAACTTCCCTGATGGCACACCAAAAGCACACTTAGCAGGGTTTAATTTCAAACTGTACCTTATTAATCTATTGAAAAATTTCTCCAGATGAGTCAGATGATCCGAACTCTCGCAGGATTTGATAATTACATCATCCACGGACACCTTAATCTCTTTATGGATCATATCATGGAAAATCATCATCATAGCCCTCATATATGTTGCACCCACATTTTTGAGACCAAACGGCATTACCCTGTAATGATAAACACCCCAGGGTGTAATAAAAGCCATTTTTTCTGTATCTTCCTCATCCATCAATATCTGACGATACCCGGTGAAACAAAAGGCAAATGACTGCATTTCATATTTTGCACAGTTATCAATGAGAATGTGGATGTTGGGCAATAGAAAATTATCTTTAGGACTGGCTCTATTCAAGTCTCTATAGTCAACACAAATTCGAATCTTGTCGTCCTTCTTCGGCACAAGGACGATGTTGGCCAACCACGTCAGATATTTTGTGACCTCGACAACATTAGACTGGATTTGTTTTGTCACTTCTTCCTTGATCTTTAGACTTAAATTTGGCTTGAATTTCTGCATTTTTTGCTTGACTGGATCAAACTCCGGATTTATTGGCAACTTATGTGACACAATGTTGGTGCTCAACCCTGGCATATCATCATCGGACCAAGCAAACACGTCGATGTATTCCCGCAACAGGTGGATGAGCTCTTTCCTTTGTGGCACCACCAGGTGGATACTGACACTTGTCTCTTTGATTTCATCGTGATCTTCCAAGTTGACTGTTTCAGTTTCCTCCTGATTGGGTTTTTTGCGATTCTCAAATTCCTCCATATCTTTGACTAATCGTTCCTCGTCATCGTCCTTTCAATCATCATTGTTCCCCTCATTTTGCTCGTTCAAGCTTTAACATGACATGACATTGGCAGATTTTAAGCTACTGTTACTGTAATGGACAAACAAACCAAGTTAGAAGATAACAAGATAATAACAAAATATATGACTAGGAGTGTTTTAGAAATAATAGAATTTTCTAAATAAATAAAGGCCTTTTCATTGAAATTTGGGAGATAATTACAAAATCATGGCTCATGACTTGCGCAAATACAAGTCCATGCCTTTTTGAAAGCAATAAGATACGAAAAAAAAAGATTTGAGATATAAAAGATGGATCGTGGGGCCTCCTCCGGATCATCACCGATTTTAAAAACTATCAGTAATTGCCCTTTCATTAACCACAATGGGAGACGAGTTATGAGTGAAGCGGAGGTCCAATTTTGCAAGGCTTTCCCTGGCACAATCTGCTTCACCCCACTGGATTTTGGGAGATCTTCTGGTACAGCATTGCATCCTTCGAACAAATCTCCTATCCCATCCCCAAGACCATCATCATCTGACACTTCTCGTACAGGAAATGACTGGAACAGGAGTGGCAAGGGCCCAAATAGACTCTTCTCTGGCTCATCCTCAACCCTATCCTTCCTGGTAGGCTGATATCCTAACTCGTACTTAGAGCCTCTCTATGGGATCGCAATAGGCTCGATAATTCCTTGTAAATTCTTGCCCAAGCCTCTATCAAGTTCAAACTCATTTCTTAACATCACCTTTGCAATCATTTTGTAGACAAAAGGCATTGGTACTTTGGACATCGAATCTCTGTCCGCAGTATTTACAATTTCCACTGTATAGAAACTGCTACCCTTTGGAACATCTTCAATCACCGGCACATAACCATTGGGACGGTCCGCTCGACTTCTTTCTCCTTAGATGACTACTTCATGATCTTCCCAAATGAACTTCAATAATTGATGAAGGGGTGATGAAACTGTCTTTGCACTGTGTATCCATGGTCTTCCCAAGAGCAGGTTGTAGCTAGGATGGATATCCATAACATGAAACTTAGTCTTGAACTCAGCAGGCCCCATTTGGATGTGCAAATCAATATCTCCTATGGTATCTCTCTGCCCACCATCGAATTCTCTCACATTTACGTGGCTTTGATGAATTTTTCCTAAATCATAGCCCATTTGAACCAACGTAGAGAGGGGACAAATATTCACCGTCATCTATTAATACCTGATTAATCACATAATCGCGGCAAATGATGGTGACATGCATGGCTTTGTTGTGCATCGCTCTTTAAACGGCAATTCTTTATCACTGAGTAATATGCGATGATTCCCCATAATGTTCCTTATCATCGCATCCAGATTCTCAACACTCGTTCCTTCGGGAATATACGTTTCCTCCAAGACCTTTGATAAAGCCTGTCGGTGGTATTGTGAACTCATTAATAGTGGCAAGACAGATATTTAGGTTGGCGTTTTCTCCAAGTGTTTGACAATTGAGCAATCCTTTGGTTGCATACGCCTCAAAAATTCCTCAGTCTCTCCTTTAGTGATTGGCCTTTTGTCACGCCCCAAAATCTCATCGGGCCGGACTGGCACCCGAAGCCGAGAAGGCCCGGGAGAACCCGTTCAAATACCTGTACTTTCCCTTACATTCACCAAAAATTTGGGCAGCACTTCGTTACATACAGAAGGGTCTAATTCCCTGTATCAGCACAACACGCACAAATATATATATATAATATAATACTTGGCCGTCGGGGCCACTACATATACAAATATAACATCACTATATAAACTCCCATGACTTGACCCTTCCTTATGTCTACAAAGCCTCTAGGATATACATGACAAAATGACATAACTAGGGTTGGGACAAACCCTCGCCCACACATGACTCCTGTACAATAACAAAACATAAGGAACCGACTCGGAAAGCTCCGAAGCAAACTGGAGCTCACCAACAATAGTTGTATGATCTGGCTCCTATCTATGCTGCGAATGACCTGAAGCACCTGTGCCTGCAGCATAAAATGCAGGTCCCCCGTGAGGGACGTCAGTACGAAATATGTACTGAGTATGTAAAGCTGTAAATAATCATATGTAATATAGGGGATCAGGAAAATCAGGTGCAAGTGAATAAATCATAATAGAAGTGAACCACACTTCATAAACACTTTTAGGATCATGTACATTATCATTAATCTTAATTGGGTTCGTGAATTCGAACACATTTGTGGAACGGTATACATTCGTTCATTTCATTCTTTACAATTATCATTCGCCATTACCTCCTCCTCCCGAACCTCCAACCACCTAACAATAATCAATATTGTACCGTACTGTGACCATTAGGCTGCCTCCAGTACATATCAACTGGGATCGACCCATGCTAGGCTTATGCCCCTGGGATACCACCCATAAACACATAAATAGGGATCGACCCATGCTAGGCTTATGCCCCTGGGATACCACCCACACGTATATCAAGTAACACACATAAGAGATCTTTCCAACAACTTAGTTCAAAAGCTTTTGAGATTATTACATTAGTGTTCATGCCAATATAGTACCTTTGGAACAATGATACATCAATAGGAATCAAGTAATAGACCTTTTATACAATAACGATGTTATAAAGACTCATTGGTACATCAACAATGTGTTTCAGAATCATCAATATCACAACAATGAAATAGGAGCCTTTTGGTATATCAATGAATCATTTTTACACTTTATAGAATGGAAACAACTTCGTTGGTAATGTAGAACAATACATGTTTTTGGACAACCTTGGAATCTTACTTGATGGAACATTGGTGTTTTCATGCCAAAGAACATTGTTAGAGTATGCTTTACATACCTCGTTGTAGATTCGGATACCAATTCAATACAACTTCCCGCCTTTACAAATCACTTATCTACAATGAAATATTTGGCATCTAGTATTAGCAACCCAACACCACAATTCTCTTCCATAATTCCATACAACCACTATTTGCAAAACATTCCAAAAACCAACTTGAACAATAGGTTTATGTGTATATATATATATATATATATATATATATATATATATATAATCATCATTTCAATACCACATCATCCCTTCACAATTCAACATAATCCAACATCATTTCCCAATCATCTTTCAACAACAATCAAATAGCATACTTCTTATGCTCACATGCATACATACATATATATATATATATATATATATATTTATACATATTCATATAAATAACACCAACATAATTTACATTCTTACCATAAAATGGCCCTTTTGATTTCGAAGTCCTGTTGGAACAAATAAGGGATGCTTCTCGAAGCCCTCGAGACGATGAACACAACTACGGAATCAATTTGGACTTTCCACGGTTGAATCACAAGATAATTGGAGTTGAAATTAGGCTAGGGTTTCCTTATTATCAATAATATGATGATAATTGATGGATATAAGACCAATTATATCTATATAATGACCAATTTTCGTCCAAGAGATGATGGAAAATGACCATATTGCCCTTAAAAATTTAAGTAAATCCGAATCTGTCCATGGTGGACTGTTTTGGCAGGCTAAAGTAAATCGGCCATAACTCTTTGCTCCGATATTGGATTTGGGTGAAATTGGTATCTTTGGATAGATAATTCAAAGGGCTTTCATTTCATATAAAGTAGGCCACCCAGTTCATCCTTTACAAGGAGTTATGATCGTTTGAAGTTGACCCTAAAAAACTGTTTTGAGAGGCTGAAGTAAAACGAGTATAACTCCTTACTCAGATGTTGGATTTGGATGAAACCAATTGAATTGGAAAGAAGACTCAAAGATATTTCTTTTGATAGGTCGAAGCCCTCCCATTTCATTATATTGAGAGAGTTACGATCGTTCAAAGTCGACCCAAAAAACTGGCAGGCCTCAGTAGTTTGAATTTCCTGCACATTTACTGTTCACAATTATCCCGGCCGCCGTTTTATAGTTTCGAACGTGCTCGATTATATCCGAAACTTCTCCGTTTTTGGAAAGCTTATTCAATAAACTTCGTATGAAAACATCGACGGGCAAATTCCGATATACATACAGTCGATTCCTATACACATATAATCAAACTATACACTTGAAACCATCTCAAAATAATCAATACTCATACTTAAACTCATATATACCTTAGGATCAATACTTATACTCCAACACATATAACCATGGCTAATGCACGTAATTAAGTATGGGGTGTTACATCCTTCCCCCCTTAAGGACATTCGTCCTCGAATGTAAATGTAGTTATTTAGCCGAAACAAGTTCGAATTCATAATTGATATTCACGTCATCATATAGATATTATGCATATGTAAAAACTCACTTGTTAGTGTTCCAGTTGCCCTCCTTGCACTTCTTTTTCACCTTTAAACAAATAAGGGTATTTCGATTTCATTGCTTCCTCCGCTTCCCATGTAATCTCTTCCCTTTGTTGATTTCTCCAAAGTACTTTCACCGATGCTACTTCTTTATTTCTCATCTTCTTAACTTGACGATCTAATATAGCAATAGGCATCTCCTCATAGGTAAGATCTTCTGTTACTTTCACATCTTCAGTAGAAGTAATAAGGGACGGATCTCCGATGCACTTTCGAAGCATCGATACATGAAATACTGGATGCACTGATGAGAGTTCCTGAGGTAGCTCTAATTCATAAGCAACTTGCCCACATCTTCGAATAATCTTATACGGGCCTATATATCGTGGACTCAACTTTCCTTTCTTGCCAAATCTCATCACCCCTTTCATTGGCGATACCTTCAAAAATACCCAATCGCCTAACGAAAATTCTAGCTCTCTTCTTCTACTATCCACATATGACTTGTGCCGACTTTGGGCTGTTTTCAACCGTTGCTGAATCACCTTGACTTTTTCTATGGCTTGATACACAAGGTCCGGTCCGAACATAAGAGTTTCACCCGCTTCGAACCATCCTATTGGTGATCTACACTTTCTCCCATATAAAGCTTCATATGGTGCCATTTTGATACTTGAATGATAGCTATTATTGTAGGCAAACTCAATAAGAGGTAAATGATCATCCCAGCTGCCTTTAAAATCTATAACACATGCTCGTAGCATATCTTCAAGTGTTTGAATGGTGCGCTCTGCTTGTCCATCCGTCTGAGGGTGAAAAGATGTACTCAGATTCACTTATGTTCCCAAACACCGTTGGAAAGACTTCCAAAAGTTTGCAGTAAATTGAGTTCCTCGATCCGATATAATAGAAGTTGGCACTCCATGTAATCGAACTATTTCTTTAACATACAGCTTCGAATATTCTTCAACTGTGTAAGTGGTCTTAACGGGTAAGAAATGTGCGGATTTAGTAAGCCTATCCACAATCACCCATATAGAATCAAATTTCCGAGCTGTATGAGGCAAACCTGTAACAAAATCCATGCTGATCATGTCCCACTTCCAAATTGGAAGATCTATGCATTGCATATAGCCTCCGGGCTTTTGATGTTCCACTTTAACTCGTTGGCAATTTGGACATTCAGCTACAAATTCTGCAATGCTCTTCTTCATGTCATTCCACCAATACATATCTTTCAAATCTTGATACATTTTGGTTGATCCTGGATGAATGGAATACCTTGAAAAATGTGCCTCTGTCATAATCTTCTTTCTTAGCCCGTCTACATCCGGCACACACAATCGGTTTTGGCACTGAAGTACTCCTTCTCGCGTAAGCTCAAATGCCTTGGTCGCACCACTCTGAACGTTCTCCTTAAGCTGTAATAAAATAGGATCTGCATATTGCTTCTCTTTCACTTCAGCTACTAATAAAGATTCCGCAGCATTATGTACGATAAGCTCTTTATTCGGAGTTTCAAGAAGGCGAACTCCCAAACTAGCTAACTGGTGAAGATCTTTAACCATCCCTTGCCTTTCTATAGGCTCCATCATAGCCTTACGACTTAACGCATCAGCTACTACATTTGCTTTCCCTGGATGATACAAGATATCAACATCATAGTCCTTTAATAGTTCAAGCCATCTCCGCTGCCTTAAATTTAGATCCTTCTGATTAAAAATATACTGCAAGCTCTTATGGTCAGTATATATATCAACATGAACCCCATATAAGTAGTGTCGCCATATCTTTAAAGCAAAAATAACTGCTGCCAGCTCAAGATCGTGTGTAGGATAATTTTTCTCATGTGGCCGCAATTGTCTAGAAGCATATGCTATTACCTTACCATGCTGCATCAATACACATCCTAAACCAATTCTGGAAGCATCACAATACACTGTATACCCTTCTGTACCTTCTGGAAGTACCAATACGGGTGTAGAAGTCAACTTATTCTTCAATTCTTGGAAACTCTCCTCACACGCATCATTCCATTGGAATTTGGATGCTTTATGGGTTAGCTTGGTTAAGGGTGTTGAAATGGAAGAAAAGTCTTTAACAAACCTCCTATAATAACCGGCCAACCCGAGAAAACTACGAATCTCCGTAGGCGTTGTGGGCCTTGGCCAGTTCTTCACAGCTTCTATCTTTTGAGCATCAACTTTTATCCCTTCACTAGATACAATATGACCCAAAAATGCCACCGAATTTAACCAAAACTCACATTTAGAGAACTTTGCATAAAGCTTACAATCACGAAGAGTCTGCAATGTCTGTCGTAAGTGATTGGCATGGTCCTCTTCTGATCTAGAATAAACTAGAATATCATCTATAAAAACTATCACAAATACATCCAGGAATGTCTTAAACACCCTATTCATCAAATCCATAAAAGCTGCAGGTGCATTTGTTAGCCCAAATGACATAACTAGAAACTCATAATGACCATACCTTGTTCGGAAAGTTGTTTTGGGTATATCTTTTTCTTTGACCCTCACTTGGTGGTAACCTGACCTCAAATCAATCTTAGAAAAACACTTGGCGCCCTGTAACTGATCAAATAAATCATCAATTCTTGGGAGAGGATATTTATTCTTAATAGTCACCTTATTTAATTGCCGATAATCAATACACATCCTCAGCGAGCCATCCTTTTTGCGCACAAATAACACTGGTGCTCCCCAGGGGGACATACTAGTCCTTATGAATCCCTTCTCTAGAAAATCTTTCAATTGCTCTTTCAATTCTCGTAATTCTGCTGGGGCCATTCTATACGGAGGAATGGAGATTGGTTGGGTGCCTGGTATTACATCAATACCAAACTCTACTTCTCGTTCAGGAGGCAAACCTGGAAGATCTTCAGGGAATACATCAGGATATTCATTTACCACTGGTACCGTGTGAAGATCTGATGATTCCGATTCCGTATCCTTTACTCTAACTAAATGACATATGTAGCCCTTGGAAATCATTTTTCTCGCTTTGAAATAAGAAATAAATCTACCTCTTGGTGCGCCAATCTTACCTTGCCATTCAATAACTGCTTCATCAGGAAAATGTAAATACATCTTTTTCGTACAACAGTCAATTTTGGCATAACAAGACGCCAACCAATCCATACCCATTATAACATCAAAATCTACCATTTCTAGTTCCACAAGATTGGCCATCGTGTCTCGACCACACACAGTTACTACACAATCTTTATAAACTCTTCTAGCAATAATAGATTCCCCAACCGGGGTAGACACTTCCAACGGTTTATCTAACAATTCGGGGGTCCTTTTGAACTTTCCAGCAACCAAAGGAGTAACATATGATAATGTAGACCGGGATCAATTAGAGCATATACATCAAATGAAAATATGGACAACGTACCCGTAACCACATCTGGGGAAGCCTCTAGATTTTGTCGATCCGCTAAAGCATAAGTACGATTCTGAGTCCCGCTGGAACTGGCGACTCTTTTTTCATTACTAGCGTGACCCGCAGGTCGTGCACCCCTACCAGAATAAGATACCGGTGACGATGATGCAACAGCTGATCCTGAAGGTCGTGTTATGCCACCTGCGCCCCTTCGTGGGCATTCTCTCATCATATGCCCCATCATACCGCACCAATAACAAACATTTGTTCCCATTTGACATACGCCCATATGATGCCTTCCACATTTATTGCATGGCTCTCGAGAAGGTCTCGATTGGCTCATATTCCCTTGCCCATGATAACCCACAGATCGCAAACTATGACCCTCACTTCTTTGCCCAAATTGACTGCCTCTGAACCCCTGATGCTGTGGTGGAGCACTAGCTGCAGAATAAGAAAATAATGGCCTAGGTGGTCTAGCAGAAAGTTGAGGTATAAAACCTCCCTGTGGCGCCATAAACTGCCCTGTAGATCTGGCCCTCTTCGAAGATCCGCTTTCAAATTCCTGTGTTCTTCTTCTTTGCCTCTGATCTTCCATTTTCTGTGCAAATGCTTGGATCCTAGCTATATCCATGTCTTTATTCAGTGCAGCAATAGTACAATCCCTAACCAAATACGAATCCAATCCATTCACATACCGATGAACTCTGTCATCCATAGTAGCTATAACATTAGGAGCATATCTGGACAAGGAATTAAATCGAAGACTATACTCCCTCACACTTGTATTACCCTGCCGAAGATTTAAGAACTGATCCGCACGGGCCTGACGAGTCTCATATGGAAAATAATGATCAATAAATATCTCTTTGAACTCTTTCCAAGTAGCTGGGGGTGCATCAATGCCCCTTGACCATTTCCAGTCTTCATACCAATATATAGCCTCACCTTTGAATCTATACGTGGCTAACTCCACTGTCTCTCTGCCCGATACGTGCATCACCTCTAGGGCCCTTTGGATCTGATCAATAAAGTCCTGCGGATCTTCGTTAAGATCGGATCCGGTAAAAGTAGGCGGATCCATCTTAAGAAAATCTTGCGTCCGAAGACTAGCCGCCCTATCAGTACCGCTAGAACCCGCGGCAGGAATAGCTTGCCCTTGGACTTGCCCAGCAACTATACGAGTCAAAAGTTGCACTGCATTTCTAAGATCTTGATCAACAGCATTAATAGGTGGCTCTGGGGATATAGTTCTCCTCCCCCTTATTTCTTCCGGACTGGGGGAAGTTTCTGATGCATGCTTAGCTGGAGCCTCACTTTGATTAGCTGGTATAGTGGGTGACTTACTAGTCCCCTCTCCGGCAGCCACATCTACTTGCTTACCGGTATTTTTGCTTCTGGTAACCGGCATCATTACTATAATAAGAGGAACAAACTGATTCAGTGGTCAACTATGACTTCATATACAATATAAGCTCTATCGCACGATCTAAGACATGAAGAAAAGAAACAATTCTTAAATGTCCATAGCCTCCTGTTTATAGATGTGGTGCACAACATACCGATAAACAAGACTCTACGTAGACATGGCTTTGTAGACTCACTAGGACGAACCGCTCTGATACCACTTTTGTCACGCCCCAAAATCCCATCGGGCCGGACTGGCACCCGAAGCCGAGAAGGCCCGGGAGAACCCGTTCAAATACCTGTACTTTCCCTTACATTCACCAAAAATTTGGGCAGCACTTCGTTACATACAGAAGGGTCTAATTCCCTGTATCAGCACAACACGCACAAATATATATATATAATATAATACTTGGCCGTCGGGGCCACCACATATACAAATATAACATCACTATATAAACTCCCATGACTTGACCCTTCCTTATGTCTACAAAGCCTCTAGGATATACATGACAAAATGACATAACTAGGGTCGGGACAAACCCCCGCCTACACATGACTCTTGTACAATAACAAAACATAAGGAACCGACTCGGAAAGCTCCGAAGCAAACTGGAGCTCACCAACAATAGCTGTATGATCTGGCTCCTATCTATGCTGCGAATGACCTGAAGCACCTGTGCCTGCAGCATGAAATGCAGGTCCCCCGTGAGGGACGTCAGTACGAAATATGTACTGAGTATGTAAAGCTGTAAATAATCATATGTAATATAGGGGATCAGGAAAATCAGACGCAAGTGAATAAATCATAATAGAAGTGAACCACACTTCATAAACACTTTTAGGATCATGTACATTATCATTAATCTGAATTGGGTTCGTGAATTCGAACACATTTGTGGAACGGTATACATTCGTTCATTTCATTCTTTACAATTATCATTCGCCATTACCTCCTCCTCCCGAACCTCCAACCACCTAACAATAATCAATATTGTACCGTACTGTGACCATTAGGCTGCCTCCAGTACATATCAACTGGGATCGACCCATGCTAGGCTTATGCCCCTGGGATACCACCCATAAACACATAAATAGGGATCGACCCATGCTAGGCTTATGCCCCTGGGATACCACCCACACGTATATCAAGTAACACACATAAGAGATCTTTCCAACAACTTAGTTCAAAAGCTTTTGAGATTATTACATTAGTGTTCATGCCAATATAGTACCTTTGGAACAATGATACATCAATAGGAATCAAGTAATAGACCTTTTATACAATAACGATGTTATAAAGACTCATTGGTACATCAACAATGTGTTTCAGAATCATCAATATCACAACAATGAAATAGGAGCCTTTTGGTATATCAATGAATCATTTTTACACTTTATAGAATGGAAACAACTTCGTTGGTAATGTAGAACAATACATGTTTTTGGACAACCTTGGAATCTTACTTGATGGAACATTGGTGTTTTCATGCCAAAGAACATTGTTAGAGTATGCTTTACATACCTCGTTGTAGATTCGGATACCAATTCAATACAACTTCCCGCCTTTACAAATCACTTATCTACAATGAAATATTTGGCATCTAGTATTAGCAACCCAACACCACAATTCTCTTTCATAATTTCATACAACCACTATTTGCAAAACATTCCAAAAATCAACTTGAACAATAGGTTTATGTGTATATATATATATATATATATAATCATCATTTAAATACCACATCATCCCTTCACAATTCAACATAATCCAACATCATTTCCCAATCATCTTTCAGCAACAATCAAATAGCATACTTCTTATGCTCACATGCATACATATATATATATATATATATACATATTCATATAAATAACACCAACATAATTTACATTCTTACCATAAAATGGCCCTTTTGATTTCGAAGTCCTGTTGGAACAAATAAGGGATGCTTCTCGAAGCCCTCGAGACGATGAACACAACTACGGAATCAATTTGGACTTTCCACGGTTGAATCACAAGATAATTGGAGTTGAAATTAGGCTAGGGTTTCCTTATTCTCAATAATATGATGATAATTGATGGATATAAGACCAATTATATCTATATAATGACCAATTTTCGTCCAAGAGATGATGGAAAATGACCATATTGCCCTTAAAAATTTAAGTAAATCCGAATCTGTCCATGGTGGACTGTTTTGGCAGGCTAAAGTAAATCGGCCATAACTCTTTGCTCCGATATCGGATTTGGGTGAAATTGGTATCTTTGGATATATAATTCAAAGGGATTTCATTTCATATAAAGTAGGCCACCCAGTTCATCCTTTACAAGGAGTTATGATCGTTTGAAGTTGACCCTAAAAAACTGTTTTGAGAGGCTGAAGTAAAACGAGTATAACTCCTTACTCAGATGTTGGATTTGGATGAAACCAATTGCATTGGAAAGAAGACTCAAAGATATTTCTTTTGATAGGTGGCATCCCTCCCAGTTCATTATATTGACAGAGTTACGATCGTTCAAAGTCGACCCAAAAAATTGGCAGGCCTCAGTAGTTTGAATTTCCTGCACATTTACTGTTCACAATTATCCCGGCCGCCGTTTTATAGTTTCGAACGTGCTCGATTATATCCGAAACTTATCCGTTTTTGGAAATCTTTATATCGTTGGAAAGATTATTCAATAAACTTCGTATGAAAACATCGACGGGCAAATTCCGATATACATACAGTCGATTCCTATACACATATAATCAAACTATACACTTGAAACCATCTCAAAATAATCAATACTCATACTTAAACTCATATATACCTTAGGATCAATACTTATACTCCAACACATATAACCATGGCTAATGCACGTAATTAAGTATGGGGTGTTACACCTTTTTTGTGAATCTTTTTTGTTGGTCAATTCCTCAGGGATGTAACATCGTCCCAATCGCGTCATCCCTTGCGCAGCAGCGGTTTGCATAATAAATTCCTTTCTTGGCGAGGGAGCGTATACTTGAGTCGGGGCCATCATCACTATAAATGGGGTTTTCTCGTTGATACTTAAGGTAGACACAGCCTTCTTTATCTTTCCTACCTCTTCCGTTTTTTTGCGCTTTTTGGAGTTCACCTGGGTAATGGTCTTGCCAGATGCCCATTCGCCTTCTACTTCAATCATGTTAACTGTAGATCCCCCATGTTTGGGCAATGGATTTTTGTTAACATTTGGAGTAGGCGCCCGGAGCGTGATGACCTTTTGATCGATTAAATCCTGGATCTTGTGTTTTAAGTAGACACAATCCTTTGTAATGTGCCCTGCTTCCCCCGAATGATAAGCATAATGTTGACTTGCATTAAAAAATTGAGATTTGGGATTGATATTCCTTGGCTGTATTGGTTGCAAATGACCAGCGTTCTGCAATTTTTCAAATAATTGGGTGCAACTTTCATCTAGTGGGGTAAAGTTTCGGGGAGGTTTCTTTTCGTGGTTTGGACGTTGGGAGTTATACGAGCTTAGGTTTGTAGGAGGGGGTACTTGGTGATAATTTGGAGGCGTTTGGAAATTTGTTCGGTTATTTGGAGGAGTAGTTTGGAAATAAGACTGATAATTTGGAGGTGGAACTGGGTATTGGGGAAAGATATTTGGATGTGGAGCTTGGTATGAGAATTAGATGTTTGGTAGTGGAGTTTGGTACTGAGGTTGGGCATTTAAGAGTGGAGCTTGGTATTGGGGGTGGGCATAGAACGCGTGCGGAAGGTTAGGTGACGGCGGAGAAGATAAAACATTTCTAAAATTGAACCTCTTTTTCATTTTCGTAACAGGATTAGCAGAAATCACACCTACATCTTTATTTTTCTTCTTCAAGAACATGACAGTCCCAGACGACGTCGGGGTTTTAGCAATCTTCTCTGTCCGAATACCTTCTTCCAATGATTCTCCTATTTTTACCAAATCCGCAAAAGTTGCCCTGACAGCGGACACCATCCTGGTATAATATTCTCCTTCTTGAGCGCGGGAGAACACGGATACCATTTCCTCCTCGGACATGGGGGGTTGCACTTTAGCGGCTTCTTTCCTCCAACGAAAAGCATAGTCTCAAAAACTCTCAACATTCCTCTGTTTGATCCGATCTAGTGAATATCGGTTAGGGACTATTTCAATGTTGAATGCGAACCGGTCAAGGAAACCCTTGGCCAATGCCTTCCAACCAGTCCACTTTTTCGGCTCCTGAGACATGAACCACTCCAAGGCTTCGCCACTTAAACTTCGACTGAATAGGCGCATCAATAACGCCGTATTTTTCCCTATCCCTACCAGTTGCTCACAGTACCTTCTCAGATGGGCCATTGGATTTCTGGTACCATCAAACATCTCAAACATAGGGACTTTGTACCCATCTGGTAGGTCTACTCTCGAGCGAACACATAAATCATCATACCCCAAGCCGTCATGGTCCCTGGCTCCATGAGACTCTTTGATCCTCATGATCTCTTCCTTCATAGCTAGTAAATTCCTTTCATACTGGGTCTTCCACTCTTTTTTCTTCTCCTCGTAATGGTCCATCTCGAGGTTAGGAAGGGGTTCATAAATATCAGGGGATATGATGGCTTGAGGGGGATTTGGAAGGGAGGCTTGATTTTGCGGAAGAAAGGAACTTGGTTGGTAAGTGGGGAGGATGTTTTGGAATTTGGAAAGGTTCTGTGGAATTTGTGAGTAGTTTGGTGGAATCTGAGAAGGATTTTGCAGATTTGGAAAGGAATTTGGTGGATTCGGGGATAGATTTGATGGATTTTGCGGTTTTGGGATTGAATCTTGTGGATTTGGGAATGAATTTTCTTGATTTGAAAATGTGTTTTGGGGATTTGAGAATGGATTTGGAGATGGGTTTTGTGGGGTTAGAGATGGATTTTGTGGATGGTAGGCATCTGGGTTATTTTCGCGATTAGTGTTTTGGACAAGTGGAAGGGCAGAGACGGACGATATGTTATTTGGCTGATCCCTAAGAATAGGTGTGCTGAGGGGAGAGATTTGGAGTGGAGTCCCGTGTCCTCCGGGAGTGGGGGAACTGATGGTGATGGCCAAGTTAGCCAAATCTCGAGTGCGATTTATTTCCTCCTGAAGCATTTTTAACTTTCTTGCAAGTTCCGCAATCATTTCATTCTGTTCTGCTATCACATTATCCCAGATAGTCAGTGCGCTTTCTTCGTCATTTTTGAATGATGGTCAGATGATGGGATTTTGTGTGCTTTCAATCGAGTGAAGTAGGGATGTTCTTCCAGCTTATATCAACACGAAGTAATTTTTATTATTTGTAAAGTAAAACAACTCAAATGCAGATGTGTTAGTTTCCGTATATGATAAGTAATGCAAAATATTTTACAGGAAATAACCACATAGAGTTGGTTGAGTCATAGCCAAATTCAACCATAGGACATAGTGGATGAACTTGCCTTTGATCCAAACAAACGCACATAAGAACATAAAACAGTTATATCACACAAAAACATTATAATAACGTGTATCCTAGCTGGGGTGACCCTTTTTTAGCCTAGGGTTCAGGCCTAACGATTTTTGAAGAAAATATATGCTTCCTCGAAGTCAATCCATTAACCCCCAACTCATATAGACACGAAAAGGGGCATAAATGCCTACAAAAGATAACTAAAAAGGGATACAATCTTTAGGGAAAAAGGGAAATAACATGAAAGAAGATACGTTCCCGCACAGGAGAGATAGAAAAACTAGCTACAGGAGGCTCCTTCGTCTGCCTTTGCCTTTTTTGCCTTGTTTACCTTCTGTGTTATTTGATACCTATTGATGATAAGATGACTCCCGCATAATTGTGCCTTGCAGTCGTAAGTCATTTTCCCTATACTATCGAGTTGGGAGGCCATGCTATCATCCAAATCGATTAGACATTGTCTGGCATCGTCAGCTTCTTACCTAGCTCTTTTCAACTCTTCCCTCAACATACGTATAGTTAGAGCGTCCTCCATGTGTATCTTTCGGTGTGCGATTTCACTTTTCTGGAACTCATCTTGTAGCCTGTGGATCCGAATTTGATGCTCGAATTCTACATCAACAACCCGAGTGGGCACATTTGGTCCCGGAATCAATGCTCCGGCGAGACTCTTTTTCAACCACTCCTTGTAAGTATCGCTGACTTCAGGGTCATGCTCTATACGGAAAGTCACTTCCGTCCACCTTCTTCGTCTCCATCCATTTATCATGCCGTCTTTGAGTGGAGACTTACTTTTATCGTATTCGGTGAAAAAACTAAGCATGGAATCTATTTGTGGTGCCTTCTGCTTGATCTCGAATTGCCTAAGAACTCTGCCAGGATTGTAGGGCCGGGTCCCCCTGAGATCGAGAAGCACTAGAAAAGTCCACTTGCCTCTTCGAATGGTGTATTTCCCTGAACAAAGAGAGTTAATGGACCATTGCACATCGTCATCTCTTAATTCCCCGAAAGTCTTAAACTAAAATTCGTGAGATGCTTCCCTTTTGAACCTGTGTAGAAACAACCACATGTCGTGCGAAGCCATCATATCCACCCTTGTTTTATGATCATGTTGTACCATTCTCGAATCTTTTACCAAATGCGTCATCATCCACCATTGTAATATGAGGTTGCAACCTTGAAAGAAACGATTTTCGACTTGACACCTTCCCAAGGCTCGATATATGTCGGCGACAATCATGGGAGCTAAATTATGGAATACCTTGGCAGAATCATAATCTACTCCAAAGAAAAGTGCATGGGCAACCGTAACAACCCTTGGATGAATTGTGCCATTTTCCCCGTGGGAACACCATGGTTCCGAGTAGACCTACCGCAAACGCAAAGGCTCTTATCTCCTTCCATTTTGCTTCGGACTCAAATTTATGTCCAAATTTGTGGAAGGCATCGAATCTTCCAAACCGATGATACAACTCCTGAAAAGTGATATTTGCTCAATCACGTTCCCCTAGCCAGGTGTCGTCGTCAGTTAAAAATGCCACTTTGATTGTTTGACGGTCCCACACTGCAGGAACTAAAATGTTTTTATCAGGTTTTTCCTTTCTCTTGAAACACATTTCAATACTCTCATAGCAAATTAACACTTCTTCGATGGTAGAAGTCAATTCCACATCCCCGAAGCGAAACACCATATTCTGATCATCCCAAAAAGTCGTAAGCACGTGGATCATTTCAGGCCAAGCGTCCATTTCGATCAACGAAGGCAGGTGCCCGATGTGTGTCCTAACAATTTTTCTCTCATCTAGACCCATGTAATCCCACCACAATTTCAGGTAATCGTCAGGTTTGGTAACCATCTTGAACTTTTCACGGGAATGAAATTGAGCCATATCTACATAAAAAAGACAAAGATAAGCCTTTCCCCTACCCCAAAGGGTAATGGATTGAATTTAGACAATCATATATTTCTCCAACACATAAGTATGATCCGTCTGTGATTGACTCGGGGTCAATAGACGTAGGGAGAGTTTTCTAATGGGCCCAATACCCTGCTCGGGTATTGGGTCGTCCTAGGCTTACGCCTAAAATAGGGTTTTGGTTCGTTCTATCCTCGGTGTCTAGAGTGGGTTTGAACACTGGTTCTCAAGCGGACAACTTGAGTTTGAAAATACAAACAACCATCAGACGGCTCACGTGCTAATAAACTGTTTGTATTTCCAACATATTTTTGGAATTAATCAATAGGGGTCAGGATACCCACGAAACCCCAAAACAGTTTAAATAATGTAGGAATATGCCATGGGGTGCGATAATTAAACTCTACAGAATCGAAACACATGAACACATAAACAGTTAATCAAAAGACGAAATCAAACATTTGGTTAGAACCTAATTAGAGATCCCCCGTAGAGTCGTCATTTCTGTTTTGCGAAGAAATTTTGACTTTTGAGAAGAGTCGCCACTTAATTTTGAAAAGAATTAAGAAACCTTTATAAAACACTTTAAACGATCTAAAACAGAGAAATCGTTTAAGTTAAGAGATTCTAGATAAGAGGTTCCTATTAACGTATGAGGAAGGTGTTAGGCACCTAAAACATTCGTTAACTTACAGTTATCCGGACTGTTTGAAAACATCTTTTTTGATTAACTTTGAAAGAGTTGATTTTTGAAAAGAAAAGCAATTTTAGTGATCTCTTAGTGTTTATGTAAAACCAGTTTTTGGCGACTTGACTAAGGATTTAACTAGGTTCGCAAAACACTCAAAACAAACAAACATAAAGGAGAGGGAAAAGGGTAGGAAGTAAGGGATTTTAGGTCGTTGGCCCAAATCAATAAGACCTGTCCTAGTCTAATTGGGCTATCGACCCATTTCACCTGTCCAAATCTAATTTTCGAGCCTTCATGGCTCAAATTCGCTCCACCTGTATTAAGTACAACTTTGGCTTCGAGGCCCAAATGAATAAATAAAATAAATAAATACATAAATAAACAAAAAATAATAAAGATGATAATAAATGAATAAATGAAAAACGAGACATCCAAGTCTCTCAGCTGCTCCAAAGATGGGATCTTAACCGGCTTCTTCTTTTCCTTTGACTCCATGAGTTAGTTCATTACTTATCAGCTTTGGAGCATTCTTTAGGAATTTTCTTGGGGCTAAATGGGCCTCGATGACCCACAGTAGGAGTGCAACGAGATATAGAGTCCAAATAGGACTCGGGCGTACGCACATAAGAAAGAAGAAAAGGATAATTAATAAATGTCCTAACATTAACATTCAAGCAAAAAAGTGCCAAAGTATTATGCATGATTCAAAGTGTTTAGGCAATCTCAGTCAACCATAGCAATCCTAATATAGACTAATATACTTTGGCACTAGACAAAATGATAAAAGAAAAAAAACATGTAAGACTAATAAAAGTTAATAATATACAACGATGCAGGTGATTCCTGGTTCATAAAGCATCAAGGTGGACGACTTTATTGCACTGTAAACAAGAACCAATATGACTAAAATAATCATAAAGCATCAAAGTTTACCACTTTATTACAGTGTAGCTATGAATAGGAAAGCATGCGACTAAAAATATCATAAAGCAACAAGGTGGACATATATGACTAAAAATAATCATAAAGCATTAAAGTTGACCACTTTATTATATTGTAGCTAAAAATAGGAAAGCATGTGACTAAAAGGAAAGAGCATCATAAAACACCAAAACTGACAACTTCGATGTGGAAGAGATCAAGCGTCGCCTCTTATAACTTGTACTACCTATCGCAGAGTGGTTTTAAGAAAAACATCAAGTGAATTACACATAATCGAAGATACGAATATAACCTATCAAATTTAGCTATGCTAGAGTTATGAACTGTCTGTGGCCGTACTAAGGACGGATTATACTCCACTTCTCGAATAATTCTACATGATGCGCAACTCGAGAGTAGAACGCTTAAAATAACAAATCATTGTATCATCGCATAAGTTCATCTAAAGAGGCTAGAATATAATACGAGCGACCAAAATGTCTAGGGCCTAAAGAAAACATTTAGGCTGGCTCGGATATAAAAAGAAGTAAATGCTCGGGTATTAGAATAACCTATAAATCACATGACCACTTGAATATTCCTACATAAAGTAACTTGAAGAGCTACCCTCATTTATCCCAAATAGAACCAAGAATATCCGAGCCCGAATCGTTCTGATTACAACAACATACCCCAACATATCTCTTCAGGCAAAACAAAATTTCTTCATCAAGGAATACCAAATAAAAAAAACTGAGCAATATTCAAATTATTGATTCACAAATAATTACCAAACAATCCTAAGGCCGTCGTGGCCCTCTACAGCAAACAAGTCCCAGCCTTATTCATGACAACACATAACTACTTCTACGGAGAAAAGGGGGACGAAGCAGAAATAGTGAGATTAAGGAGGACAAGCATGTATTTATCTCTTTCGGGGCAGCAATCGGGACGACGAGCTATCAGCAAGAATTGTCGCTATCGGAATCTCGCGACATCGACTACCAACAGAGCGTCCCTTTGCTTTTTCCTCTTAGATATTTTAAAACCCTAAATTTAGAAACTCCAAAAATTTCCTTTCACTGCTTCGACTCAGAAACTCACTCCGAAGATTTCCCTCTTTTCGAAACCCTAATCTTTTGTATCCTCCCTCTAATTTTCTCAACCTTTCCCCTCCAAAGAAGTTGAAACCCCCTGATTTTCAACTAAAATTCCCAACCCGCATGAAGAACTCCTCATAAAGAACCTAGGAGGGAAAGAGAAGAAAAAATTCCCCAACTTGAAGCCCTATTTTCTCCACCTCAAATCTTTCGAACCCAAAAATTTCCCAAAACCCTTGAATTTCGAAACCTCCTCTACACAGTGACCCCAAAAAAAAACCCTCTTCTTGCTCTAGAGAGAGGTATTTATAGAAGGGATTCAGGGTTCACTTTTTTTTAACTCAAAAGATAAGAATGCTAACAAATTGTACCCACTTTTTTCTTGAACAAATTTTCAACAGATGGCCAACAACCATTGGGGGAAATGGATCATTTTCCCAAGAACCAACGAAAATTTTGCCAATCGGGTACGAATCCGTAAGCGTTATCCCGAAAATCATAGAATTCGGACGTTGGGGGTAACACCTCACCCTCTTTCTAAAAGATTTCATACCAAAATTGTGTGAAAAGGCACGTGGCCATAAAGAGAAAGCAGAAAATGGGTTGGATTTGGGTTGAGATAAGGGGAAGCGGGGGAAAATGGGTTGATTTGGATGGATTTTGGTCGAATGGGTCGGGTAATGGTTGTCTGTGTATATATTGTTGTTATCGATAGGTTACAGTTGGGTTGAGGTAGGTTCGGCGTCAGGGAGCTAAGTTCGCCGAATTTTGGGTTGGGGTTATCAGATTCGGGTTGAATACGGGTTGGGGGTATTGAGATTGCTGGTGTTGTCTTGGATTATTGTTGTCCACTGTTTGGGTGCTGCTATTGAAGAAGAAGGAAACAAGTGGGTCGGGTCAGTGTGAATTGTTGGGCCAGTTGTTGTTTTGTTGCTAAAGAAATTGGGCCCGGGGCGGTTGGGTTTTGGAAATGGGTTTAAAATTGGGATTAGGGTTAATTAGGTTATGGGAATTGGGGATTTGACTAATTCATTTAAGTTTTGGCCAAATTGAAAATCAATTTGGCCAATTGCATTGCAATTGGGGCCAATTTGATTTCAATTATAGTCAAATATAATAGATGGACTAAATCAAATCAAAATTTGATACGAATTAACACATTGTTTAATCCTAAGTTTCTTGATTTGATAAAATTAAACAAGTATTTCTCCAAATAGATTATTTGTAAGAATAAATTATATTTAAATCAAGATTTAATTATTTATATTTATTTTCCAAATAATCCTTAATTTAAAGTCCAATTTTGATGAAAATGTTCATTTAAATGACATCATTTATACAATCCCGTATATTCAAATACGAAAATATATAATTATCACTTAAATGACAAATTTAACCCAAAAGCATATTTTAAAATGCGTTTATTTGGAAAAAATAATTGTTGTGATTTTATTTGAAAATTGAAGAAACTCGAGATTAAACGTATTTGTGGAGAGCAAAAATTAGGTGTCAACAAAGATGAACATCAACACTGAATAGAAACCATAGGTATGCATGAATGTGAAGTAAATGCCTCAACCTTGAAAGCTCTCCATATATTGTTTACAAATCAAATTTCATACCCTTGTTATTTTGTGTTACTTAGTCATTATTACAAAACTCAAATTCGTAATTGGTAAAAAATTGTACTTATTTAATCTTATTAGTAACACTTGAATTGGACAACTTTCTAAATACCAAGTCCATGTGGGATCGATATCGGCTCAAAAGGGCCACTTTATTACTTGCACAACCACGTACACTTGTGTGTGCTGTAGGACACAATATGTTTTTAGAGTTGTTGTCATGGACTTGAAAATTGGCAACTTTCTGATTTTTAGTTTTGCTATTTTGTTTTATAAGTGCTGACAACTTGGTCTTAGCTTCAGAACTTGCAAGTAAAGGTCTGAATATTAAGCAAGCTAAGAAGGGAAAGGTATTTGGTTGAACCTTATCCCAAACCTGACCGATGTTTACATCAATTAAGGAGGGAAGCAGTACTTCTCTATCCCATCCCACAAGTTCAAAGAGGCAAAGCCATTGTTGTAGCCATGGATGAATAACAACCAGCCCATAGGACAATATGAGAAGTGGTAATCCCACTCACAACAAAGGTTACCTCCAATATCCATAGACCGAAGCCTGGGTGTAGATTTGAGCTGAAGCAGAACATAGTGCAATTGTTGCACAAAAGTGGGCAATTCACAGGCTTATCACATAAGAGTCCACATGTACACCTTCAAAATTTCTTAGAGATCAGTGACACCTTCATTCCCACTAAAGTCTCCATAGATTATGTGAGGATCACTCTCTTCCTTTTCTTACTATTAGAGAAAGCGAAGAAATGGTTGAAGGCAAAACCTTTAAATTCCATTGTAATGACCCTCCAAGTCATTTTTTATATTTCCACTCATTTTTTCTATTTAAAGCTTTCCTAGCTACCCCCAAGTCATTTATGACTTGCTGGAAGTGACAGTTCGGTTATCGACAGTTCATTTGTTTTTTTAGAGCCAATTCTTAGTTTTGAAGTCTTTATTGGTTAAAATTGGCTACTAGGAAAAATCTTTAGTCAAACAACCTCATATGCTAATTTTGATAGTTCTAACAACTCTTAAGGATAGGTGTATCCTTGGTTCGAGTCTAAAACTAGTGGCCGAAAGTTAAGAAAAATGGAACATAGGTGTAGAACCCACTATTCATCAAAATGACCTCGAGAGTCTAAAATATCGAGTTTGATAGGATGGCATAATTTGTGTGCACATATGAAATCGGTATATCCGAATGAATCCTAAAATTTTAAGTCTCCAACTGGTGCACTAAAAGCTAGTATGACCGCTAATGCAGCCTTTTGGATGATTTAGCGGCCCTGGTCAACTCAATAAGTTTCGCTTTAGAGGCAAGCTAGCTACTAAAGCGCATGTCGCTTTAGCACTAATCAACTGCTTTAGCGGCCCGCCACCAAGCAAGGTACCATTTTAGCATCACCTGGGCGCTTTAGCGCTAATCGCTGAAGAATCTTAGGGATCACTATTGCACCCAAGTGCACATACAAGTATACGTGGTCTCACCAAGAAGTAAATTGGCCTTAAATAAAGACAAGTATCGATCCATCAGATATGTGTGATGACAACTATTTAATTCTAGTTTACTATTTATATTTATCAAGTGCAAATGTAACCACAAAGTTGAGAGTTGTAAATAAAAAATAAAGTATGAAAAAAAGTAAGAGCTTGGACAATCAATAAAGAGAAACTCAGGGTTAAAGCACTACGAACAATCATACTATGCTATTGAACTTCATTGATTAGGTTACTTATTTTAGATTTTGATTCACAGGGTTGATTTTATGATCATGGTTTCTCGAGCCTCTAATAACCTATCTAGCTTAGCTCTACAACTACATTGTTGAACGGGGATGTGTTACTAAGTTAAATGCATTTATATTTCATCTCTTAAGTAAAACAAATATGTCACGTAGGTATATCTCTATCCTAAATACAAATTATAAATTCATTCTGTAGAGGATTATAATCCTATTCTATTTATCCCCATATTCTCTCCTCTTGTTCCTCATCACGGGCTCACAAGATGACAATAGATGTATTCTAAGGCTATCTTCTCCTTAAAATAGTGATAAAAAGGATAAATAAACAACTAAATATGATAAGTAATCAAAACCAAATCAATTCAAAGCAATAATAATCATGTTCTTTGCCTCAACCCTGGAAAGGGGACTTTTAGCCGCTCTTAGACATAATTGTAATCGCAAAGGTAGAAAACATGTTAAAATTCATAAAAAAACTAAAGTAAAGAAATAAAAACCTTAAATATAGTTTTTTCCAGCCTCCCTTAATGTATCCAAATCGTCCAAGGTCTTTTGCATTATGTTCAAGTGTCCTATTTATAAGAGGACAACATAAGCTGATTTTTGTCATGGTCCGCATCGCACCACTAATCACGTGGAATAAGGTCCACGCCGCGGCCTCATCATGGTGACACACTAAAAATTATCCATTATCCAGCATTTCAGACCGGGTCACGCCTCTGATCGCGTGGACTAAGGTCCGCATCACGCTATGCCTCCAAGACATCCATTTTCGCTTATAAACTTGTCTCGTGCACTTGTCCCTTCATTCCAAGCCTTGTGATGTTGTTTTCAATTGATTTACAGCTTGTTTATCTTCCATATATCACCATCATCAACTAACCAAGCATCCTATAGCATCAAAAACCATGAATTAGAGCTCAAAACAACACGATCATCCAAGACGACAAACTAGAAACTTGAGCTAAGAACTAGTTTTTTCCTTTATGATCTTTAACTTATTGTTTGAATCTTGGATTGATTTAATTTAACCTTAAACATTGTAACTAAATACTTTAACACTGAGATGCTCAATTATACCATTATTGACATATTAAGTACATAAGTAATCCTCAAAATAAGGCTAAATAAGCTTGAATAACAATGTTGAGGTGCATAAATCCACCTCAGATCATCACCCCACACTTAAAGCCTTTTTCGTCCTTGAACAAATCTTTACTATAAGCACCATAATCAGAAGAGACTTCAAACTTCTACTATAAGCAAGACACACAAACTAGTACTACAATGACTACACGGAATGTAAGTCCTTACACTAAGCATGTTATATACACAATTGAAAGCTCAATAATACTACTCCATAACATCCTAGCCTCTAGAATTGACTCACCATGTTGGTAAACTCATACATATTGCTCAATAAAATGCATCATACAAATCACCCAACTATCATCAAACATGTGACCTTAACATAAGAGAGTAGCCCATAACCATTCACATAGATGCAATTTATCATAGAAAGGGTATAATAATCAAGTTACGCTCCCCCTCACAAAGAATTCACAGGTTACACAAGATGAACCATAGGTTTGCCCTTAGTGTAGTACTGTACTAATGTCAGAGTGTTAATCTCAGGATCAAGTAGGTATTTAAGGGTTTTAATGTAGGCTAAGGAATGAATAGAAACTATTCTAGGTAGTAATAATGACTATCTTCCCTAAGAGCTTTAATAAATCACATTTTTCATTCAATTTATCTCTAGCAACCAATTTTCACCACTTATCTCTACCTACACCTTTTGTTTTGCCCAATCTCATTAAGCCTATTCACATATACTGTGGTGGGAGTATTTTCTATACATATTTTATTCAATTTGAACAATCTTTGTTATTTTCATTACACAACTTCCCATCCACAATATATATCAATTTTCAACACCAAAAAGCTATTACTTTGGGGCTTGAATTTCACCTTTCTCCTATTTGAATTTCAAACTCCTTAACTTAATTAATTTTTACACTAAAGCTTTTAGGAGCTTTGGATCAAATTACGGTTAATCAAAGAAGAGGATACAAGCTACAAATGAGGTTTCCATAGAAAATAAGCTAAGGGCTCAATGGAGTTAACTATGATTATGCACAAGGGTAGGTAAAAGAGGGTATGAAACATGGCTATCAAAGAAGTGCCTATATCATCTCCTAAACCCACACTCTTTATTTCGCTTTGCATACACAGTGGGAAAGTTCTAGACATCAAGTATATCAAGGAATACACAAAACCTCACACACACATGGCACACAGTTAACTCAAGTAGGATCATTATAGACTCTTAACTAAACAATCATATGAATTCAACATTAATCCCACAAGTACAAAAGCCATAAACTAGAGCCTTGGAGTTTCAAAAGTAATAATTCACACTATCAACATGCTCTTAACAACCAAAACACTTGCATCAGATAATCACATATAGCACCAACAGGAATATCCTACACAATTTTTTTAATTACTCCTAAATGGGAATCTCCCCACCCCACACTTAAAAATCTACTTTGTCCCCAAAGTATACTTTATAGTAGAGATAGAAATAATTTTTAAGGACTCTATGCCTAGATAGTAGCATCTTTTATCATTAAGAGGGTCTAGGGATCCTCACTCAATCTTTGACAAGCTCCTTAGCTCAGATTTTTGGAACTCAAACTTCCCATCAACCTGTGACTTAACAAAAACAAAAACTAGTGAAGTAAAAACTAGAATACTAAAAATAAAATACCTACCTTAACTTGGGTTGCCTCCCTAGCAGCGCCTAATATAGTGTCGAGGCACAATTAAATATTATTCCTAACTATTTTCCTACATCATTTTCCTGCTACTCGGAGACTATCTTCTTATTGATTTTTGACCTCTTGAGTATGAACTCTCAAGGTCAACAACTTTCTCAACATTAGCCTTTTCAGGCTCATCAATCAACATCACTTTAGGTTGGGGTACTTATGGCGTTAACAGGTCAATGAGAAAGTGTAAAGTGGTCTTTAGTGGACTAAACTACACTACCCCACACTTATCCCTTTCAATCACTAAATCATGAACAGATATTTATAATGGAATAGTGTGTTGAGTGGTTTTTAAATTTTGTAAATCGTCTCTTCATCATCCAAACTCATTGTGAGCGTGCCCTCTCTCACATCTATCAATGCTCTTCCCGTCGTCAAGAATGGATGTCCCAAGATAAACAACACCCTTTTATCTGGATAAAAATCTAAAACAATCAAACTAATATGAATAATAAACTTACCAACCTTGATGAGAACATCCTCTATAATTTCTTTAGGATGAGGTAGGGTACAGTCTTCCAATTGGAGTATCACAGAGCTCAAACTCAGCTTCCCAATACCCAAAGTGTTGTACAAAGATAGGGGCATCAAATTGATACTTGCCCCTAAATCACTCAGTGCGTGGACCACCTCACTGTTGTCAATTTGAATGAGAAGAGTTAAGCTCCCTGGATCTTTGAGATTTTTGGACATCTTCTACATCACCACAGAGATGTACTCCTCAGTGAGTGCTACTGTCTCAACATCCTATAACTTAACTTTATTAATCACCACATCCTTTAAGTACTTAGTGTACTTGGACATTTCCTATAAAAAAATCTAAAAGAAGAAGGTTAATGTAAAGATCTCTGACTGTGTCAAAGAACTTCTTAAAGCATACATCCTCATTTGCTTTTCTAAGCCTTTCTGGAAAAGGTGGTAGTTGTCTCTCCTTCACCTGTTCAGCCAGGAACTTTATTTTTGAGTACTCAGACTTCCTCGAATTATCAGCAACTTTGTTATTTGCCTGTTGAGGATCCACCTCTGTATCTACCTCCTTAGTTATCTTTGGAGTCTTTTCATTTATCTCTTTACCATTCTTGAAAATGATTGTTATTACTTGTTTAGGAGGTTCGGTATCACTTGACAAACCACCTTGAGGCCTGTCATTTTGTTCTCACTACATTTTCCCCAACTGATATTCCAAATTTTGTTGCAGTACTTGCTTATTTTTTAGTTCACTATCCATCTGCTCTTAAGTGGCCATGATCTTCTTTAACATGTTTTCTATGTTACTAAACTGTGTCTTTTTCTATTTATATTGTTGTTGGTTGTTATTCCAAGATTGATTTGGTGCCTGAGTCTGTTACTTTTGGTTGTAGGTATTACCATAATTTGGTATTTGAGCATTTCCCATAAACATAACTGACTCAGGTTTTGCACTACTCATAGCTGCAGAGTGACCATTATTTCCACAAACCTCACACCGACCTATAGTCTGATGCACTGTATTCACTTGAGCCGCAGTTTGATTCACACCCAATTTGCTTAATTGGGTCATTATCTGATTCTGTATGGCTGGGAGCTGAGTGTCCAAGGCTGTAACATTGTCAGCTATAATTATACATGTAGCCTTCTTCACTAAACCTCTCAAGGTATCACCTTGTCAATTCGAATTTCCTTGAGCAATCTGTTTTAACAAGGCGTATAGCACATCATACGTCTTCTCTAATTCTTGACCAGATGTAGCTGAATATATCAAAAAAAAAATTGTTATGGTCAAGTGCCATAAAAAAGTGTGAACTAGTACCTTATTGGACTAATGATGTTTGATTTTTTTGTTTTTTTGATTTTTTTATAACTATAATGTGATTGAAGAAAAAATTAATTGTTTTCACTAAAAAGATAAAAATAATAATAATCATAGAGTAGTTCCAATTAAAATTAAGTTGACAAATTACTAAGATGTCTAAATTACTATCTCTCAAAGTAATATTATGTGGATACCCAATGGTTCAATTTCTAAGTCACTAGTCACATGACCTTGTCTGAAAGTTCCTTTCACAAAAAATGTGAGCATACAAAAGAATGATAAATTGGAGACAACTTATTAAAATCTTAACTCCATAAAATAATTAATTATAACATAATTTCATAAGAAAAAAAAAGAAAGAACAGAAACAACCTAAATCACAACTTGATGAATAAAGAGAATGAGAAAAGAAAGATGAAGAAATAATGAGAATTCTCTGAAAACTTGGAAAGTAAAATGTAAAGTGAAGCAATTGAAGAGTTTTAGGTTTTTATATTAAAATTGGGCTTTGTATTAATTTGTTATTAATGGAAAAATATTATAATTAAAGTACTAAGGATATATATTTGTTTTTTGAATATAAAAAAATAATAAAAGTAATTAGAAAGTAGATTATAAGTAATATTTTTTTACGCATAAGAAGTTAAAATTATATATATATATATATATATATGCATATATATATATATATATGGCAATCAAGAACCAGATGCAGAAATTATGTATAGATATCTAGAGACATTTCTAGGAGAAAGTACTAAAGCACTTTGGGAAGCATATAAGCAATTATTCCCACAAGATTTTCAAGAATTAGTAGAATTAGGCTATCTAGCTCCTAGAGTCTGATCGAACGAGTTACCACTAATTGTACAATAATAGAAATAGTCATTTAAAAATTCATTAATCCTTGACCAATGATTAGTGCTTAGTTGTTCTAAACTTATTAAAGCTCTTTGTTGTAATACTACTAATCCACTATTGGGATCCTGGCCTGTTAATAGAGTATGTACTATGAACTTAATAAAAAATTAGAAAAAAAAAACACTCAAGATAAAAATATAGAAGAATTAATAGAACAATTAAAAAGGATAGAAATAACCCCTCGAAAATAATTAAAAGAAGCTAAGATAACTAAACCAACTAAGCCAAAAGTATGGACCTTTTTTCAGCATCCCCAAGTAGACAAAGATCAAGTTTTACCAGACGAAGATCAAGTTTTATCCAAAACAGCTTAACAAATAATGTGCTATCAAAAATAATAAATAAATCAAGAATGACTTCAAGACAACAGTTAGAAGAGGTAATAGACGTAGATAAAGAAATACAATTGTTCCAACAAAATAAATTAAAACTGTTAAATGCTAAAACATTATATAATGAAGGAATGTTTTCAAGAGCACAACTATATAGGCATTATAGAGAAGAACAGATGTATGTTATCGGAGAAAATAGTTATAGCATAAATTTAATAAGCTCAGACTCTTTAAAAGAAATTATAAAATTAAACATTAATCTTATGCACATGGGATTAATAGTAATAGGCATAAAAGGATAAACTAGGAAAAATTTAGGAACTAAAGTATTAATCACAATATATGATAATAGATGGTCAGACTCAGAAAGATCTATAATAGGAATAACTGAAGTAGACATGACTAATAATGGAGGACTTTTTTATTGTAGTCCAAATTATATGATAAATACCTTAGAATTCGGAAAGCATATTAAAATAGGTGTACAGACTAAAGGATATGAAGAAACGAATAATGGAAATAATTTACTTATATGTGTAGGATTTATAGAAAAACTTGCCACTAATAGTAGTATAAAGTTTAATCTAAAGATAGATGATGTAGTAAGTTTAATGGAAAATAAAGATATTAAATTACTGAAACCCTTAAAAATAAACTCAAAAAAATAAGCAGGACTAGAATGGAATTTAGAAAGATTTACTAAGAAAGAAATGCTAAAGCCAACCGATCATTTAATGTATATAAACAATAAAGGACAAGCTTCAATAAAATTCAAAGACTACCTATATACAAATGAGAAAGAGACTGGTGAAGAAATTGAAGAATGTGAGAATACTAATTTTATGAATATAGAAATATTAGGGGAAGTTTTTGAAGTAAATAAAGCTATAATAAAAGCAGAAGCTAGGATTTCAGCCTAATTCTACTAATTCTTGAAAATCTTGTGAGAATAATTGCTTATATGTTTCCCAAAGTGCTTTAGTACTTTCTCCTAGAAATGTCTCTAGATATCTATACATAATTTCTACATCTGATTCTTGATTACCCTATATATGTTGTATGTAGTCTGCTACAACTACATTTTTCCATATGTCTATTACATGATTCCATGCCTGAGGGTCATGGGTTGGCAAGTTTATTACCTCCTTCTTATAATCTAATGGGTTATTCTATTGGCATTCTTTTTCCTCTAGGTTTTTTGATTTTTTTTTAATTTTTATACCCTATTCATTTTTTTCTCTTCAATTTTAGGTATTTTAGCAATATTTTCTTTAACCACACCCCGGGAGAATAACAACAGTCTTTTTTTAATCTTCTTCGAACTTTCCAAGTCCCTAGGAATTTACAGATTAATCCATCGTTATTGCTAAAACACGGAGAGAATAACCATATACTGAGGGTATTTTTTATAAGTAATTTACAAATTTTACAAGATCAGAAAACTGGCGGTGAAACCACCGGCGATCCAGATCTTAATAATAATTAAACACATGTGAAAGAAAATATAAACTTGATTAATTCAAACATAATTTACAAACTTGGGAGAAAAATACAAAGACCTATGTAACTACTACTTACATGTCTTAAGAAAGAAGTGAGATTTCCCTTTCGGGAGTCCACTGAAAGTTGACAGCTACCGAAAATGAAGAATTAAGAAAACTTTTCATACTTTTTACGCACTCTTTTTTTTTGAACTAACTTACAAACTTTGGAAACTAAGAACTTTAAGAAAAACTAAGAACTTTAAGAACTTTATGAAAACTTTCTCACTCTTGATTTTTCTCTCTTTTCTATATGTTTAAGTCTTCCATAAAAGGGGTATTTTTAGGCATCTTTGGACTTCAAATCTTAACTTTTTTGTGGACTTCAAATTCTTTCTAAAAACTTTAGCAAGACTTTATTAACTTGGGTGGGCTCGGGGGCTAATATCTTTCTCTAATTCTCCTCCGTCCATTTATTTATTGGGTATTGCATATGTCTGTTATTTTGTCTTTTGTGGATAACGTCATTGCTTACGTATCCAAATTATGTAAAGCTTCTGAGTCAAACTCCATTCCTGAATCATCGTCTGCATTTGGGTCTTGGGCAAATTTATCCATGGATGAGTTATATTCTCGTTCATACTCGTCACTATCTCCGTCTGATAATCCTAGTCTTGTTCCAGTTCTAGGTGATCTTGTCTCTTCTCTTGGAATTAAAGAAATTCTGGGTCTTTGCTATGGTGGTTCTGGATTCATTGATATCTTCTTAGGCAATTGTTCTGCTAATAACTTTTTTATTGAGTCTACTACTATTTTTTCTATATTTCTTTTTTCATTTTTATTTTTTCTTAATTAAAACCCTTTCTTATTCTGAGAAGAACTTCCTTCATCTGTTGTCTGAGTACCTATGGTTTTAAAACTAGCTGGGAGTATTCTCCCTACACTTTTTGGCAAAGTGTCAGCCATCAACGGATTTGATAAGTCTTTATCAGCTATCGTTTGAGCTGGACTAACTGTATCATTATCCGATATAGTAGGTCTTTCTGCATTCATTGGGCAACGCACACCCATTAACGGATGTGAGAAGTCTTTACCAGTTACCGTTACCCGATACAGTAGGTTTTTTCATTTTTAAAAAAGATGGAGAACTCTTTGGTTGGGTCTCATAAATTAGTTGTGTCTCTTCTGAAAGTTCAAAATAAAGAATTTTTATACGGTCTTGTAAAATACTTATATGTTCTAAGATTTGTTCTTTTTCTTTTACAAGGTTTTCATTATCTTGTCTTAAAACTTCATTGGCTTGATTCAGTCTTTTAAAAACTTCGGTCATAGAGGAACAATGATCACAAAATATAATTTTGTCTGTGTCTTTATTAATATTATATTGAGGAACTTTTGTATTTTTGGTCTTAAAGCTGGGGTAATAAAATAATTTGGTCCCAGATTTCTCCGGACATAGTCTAGAGTCTCTGAGAGGTCATAAAAACCTTTATAAAAAGGTGTTTTATAATCTTTTATGGCGTCCATTACCTCTATCCATGTCTAGAACACGCCTTTCTGCTGTCCTCTGAGAACAACATAGAATTTAAACCTGTTAGTAGTATTTTTCTCAGTAAAATAATAACTTAATGCATTTAGAACTGAAATAAAGTAACTATTGTCTCTTCTATTATATGTTATCCATAGATTGTCCAGTAGACATATCTGTGGCTTATCCACTTATACTTTCGGCTTTCGGCTGAAAGTTAAGTTGGATGGTTCGTAACACACCAAGTTGTGGGGTCCAAAAATTATTCTATTTAATTTTGATTGTTCTAGCATCGTAAGTGGTCTGAAACGAGTGTTGCTCATTAGCGTTTTTACATAGTCTTGGGATGATGAGGCTTCTGCCTTGCCTTTGCCTTTGCCTGTATTCATACTGAAACAAAAATTGTTAGTTGTCTTCTTTAATTAATCTACTTAGTTGATTTGCTAAGTTATTATCTTTTCCTTTAATATGTTCTAAAACAATATTATAGATTGAAGTAGCTTCTAGGAAATTTAACCATCTCCTTTTACTACTATTCTTATCTTTTATTTTTTGATAAAACTTTACTATAGCCTCGCAGTCTGTTCTTACTAGTATTTCGGGCTTATTTAATATATAAAGTTCAAACCGTAAATTACTACTAGTGTCTCCGCATCTTCGCTATTTAATTTTTCCTTTTCTTTATATTTTTCACTTGAATAAGCACAAATTTTTCATCCTTTTTATCACTGTATTTATTGGTTTTTGCTTTTAATATTGTTCCCCATCCTTGAAGGCTTCCGTCTGTCTCAACTATTAAATAATCTGTTTCTAATGGTAATGTTAAGTCTGGGATGTCTTGTATCATGCGCTTAAGTTGTTGGACTAATTTTATGTCTTCAGTATTAAAGAATTTTTGGCAGCAGATTATAATAAGAGGATAGTAGGTATATATCTAAGCAGATAAATAATTATAATTATAATAAGCGGATAGTAAGTATATATTTAAATAATAAGCAGATAGTGTAGGTATAAGTATAAGCAGATAATAGTAATCAGTGGTATTAAGCTGATATAATAAGTAAGTAGATATATATATAAGCAGTATATATAAGTGAGTAGGTATATATATTTAAGCAGTAAGTAAGTAGTTAGTATATATATTATATTATATTATATTATATTATATTATATTATATTATATTATATTATATTATATTATATTATATTATATTATATTATATTATATTATATTATATTATATTATATTATATTATATTATATTATATTATATTATACTATATTATATTATATTATATTATATTATATTATATTATATTATATTATATTATATTATATTATATTATATTCTTTTTATTCTCTATCTAAAAATTCTCCCTTCTCTCTAGATCCTCCCTCTTGTAAAATATATCTCGAAGATAAATAAGAAGGCACTAGCCACTATTTGTTAATATTTTTAGGCCTTGTTTCCGGCTATTAAGGTACATACTACTTTCTTATTTGTGTGTATTTAATACAACTTCTACCCTCGTCCAGCCGTGACTATGTCCGGCTAAAAGACTTCTTATATCTATGTTGAAGGTCTAACTTCGCTAACATGTTAACTATGAAAGATCCAGACTCTATCAAAATATAAATAAATTTTTCTATAGTTTCTTGACTTGGTTCCAAAATGGTGTTACAGTCGAGTTTAATACACTTATGCTAGCTTTGTCTCTGTGACTACGTCTAGTAAGTTGTGCCTTTTTAGCCCATTATACTGATACGAAAAGGGTGACTTCTGCACAATTAGAACTTCTAGACACTTGGGCTTAACATAAGGTTATTAAATCTCTGGCAGGCCCCTTGTTTGGATAAAAGATTCCATACAGTCATTAAACTATTTGAAATTCTTTTATATTTCAGTTGGTGCTTTGGTTCGGTTTTCCGACTTTGGCGTAATCTGATATTGTTATAAGGTCTGGCAGGCTGAGCGGCATACCCCAGCCTAGTGAGATCCTGTTTTTGGTATCAGAGCCTAGGAACTTTTATAGTAATTATATTAAGTGTGGTGAAGTTTTCAGCATAGATATAAGGCTTTTATAATCATGGATATGGGCAAAGTTAGTACTAAGAGTACTAAACTCGAAGAAATAGATTTACCTCAGAATATGGATTTATTAAATAAATGGACAATTTCCAAAGTAGATTTAAGCACTATATATGAATATGGTTTATTTGATAAAATTAAACACAAACAGATTATAAAAACTACAGAGCAATCTATTGCTCTGAATGCTGATGAAAAAACTCTTCAATTGCTCAAACAAGATGATAATGATATAAAAAAACAATATAATTACTTACATATTGGCTTAGTGCAAATCGCATTTAAACCTTTAACTTTGAAAGGTCTTCCTGAAACCTTTTTAGCTGCACTTCGTGATGCTAGAAATTTAAACTTTAGACAATCCCTTATGAGATCTATAGAATCTACTCTTGCTTATGGCCCTGTCTATTTTAATACTCAGCCTAATTTAACTTTATCTTTGACTGATGTTAATATCACTAATGCTTTAACTTTAAATGTAAAATCTCATGGCTATAATTATGCGCTTGGATCTGAGCTTATAAGTTTATCTTATCGTATTTATTATCGTTTGTTGTCAACTTTAAATCATCGTTGTAAATTAATCGATAATGCTTCAGATTATACTATGTTAATTGAAACTAATTTTGCAAAAGCTAAACTCACTACCAGGAGACCTATTTGATAGGATGAGATTAATTTTCCAAAAAATTGGATTCTAAATTCAGTTATTTCTCCGACACAGCTTGCAGAAAAAGTGACAAACTCAGAGTTAACTCATGTAACTTAGAGTAGTAATGGAAAAATGTGTCTTCAATTTGATGAAGATACTTCTACATATAGAAATTCCTTACCAAGAAATTCTTTTTCCATGCCTAAAATGTTGCCTGCTATGCATCAGATTTCTCCAGTTGAACCAATTTATGGTCCAGCTCGAAATCGTGTTGCATCCTTACATACTTTAAATTCTGCAGATTCACCTAGAAGTGTAGAAAAAATTAAAATCAATCCTAAAACAAATATCGTTCAAGATTATGAAAATCCTACCCCATCTGAGATGGATTTTGATATTAATTATGTTTAATTATGATGACACAACTTATTGATTTTAGTCCTGGTTCTCAGGCAAGAAAATATATTCAAAAAGAATTTTTTTGTGAAAAATGGAACACCTTTAGGACATGGTTTTTGAAACTTACAGTCCTGATGAATTACGAAATATTTCAGAAGAATTCTGGCACAAAAAAGATAATTTTATTATGTAAGACACATATTTCATAGAACTTAAAATATTAACAAACAGTGGCTAGTTCCTTCTTATTTATCTTCGAGATATATTTTACAAGAGGGAGGATCTAGAGAGAAGGGAGAGTTTTTAGATAGAGAATAAAAGGAAAAACTTGCTCATCTTACAACTGAATGAGGTAGCTTTAAATAGAAAAGAAAAGCATCTTGCACAGTACTATGTGGGTCCCTGTGCATAGTATAGTAAAGTTTTTAATAATTTAGTTGTTGGGTCCCGCCTAGTTTTTACCTTTCCATTTTCTGATAAATGCTTCAGCTTTTTCAATCACTTCATCTGTTTCGCCCATAACTTCTGGAGGTTGGGACTCTGTGATATCTTCAGTGTTTACTTCATCACTTTTCATTGATGTATCTGAGTTTTGATCAACCGTTTGAAATAATTTATTTCGTACTTCTGCTAAGTATTGTTCTATCATCTCCATTTTATTTCCATCGTGAGCTGAAATTCTTCTGGAAACATAATTGAGACTTTTATCTTCAACTAAAATTGATTTTTGAGGAGTCTGTTCATATTCAGCAATTTTCTTGACGATATTTTCTCGTTGATCATGTCCATATGTGAGTTTTTTATTTAGATCTTCACGAGTTAATTTATCCCAGAAATTGCAGTAAAAGACTCTGTATAAAGCAGGAATTTGTTGGCTGGTATAACATATTTCAACTGACCATCTATGAATCCAAGGGATAGAGAATTCTATAAAGAAATACATTTGGTCAATAGTATCTATCTTACAAATATGTTCAGAAAGGTATAATTCAGTCAAGAAGGGTGAAGATTTTTTCCATGTATGATAAAGAGAAGAATATTCTGGAGGTAATATTTTAACGGTAGGTCCATGGTAAGTCCACCATTGTACAAATCAATTGGGAATGGGCTTATCAAAAACCTTGGCACAAATTTTTATAAACCATGTATGTTTGTGTTTAATGTTATTATAATATAAAACTTGAGAAAATGCCTTAATATAATCCCAATATGTAAAATTTATCTGAGACTGTCCCATTGGTCCCATAGGTATAGATTTTTGAGTCATAGATGAAATTCCCCATTTTTCAATAGAAATAAGCCTTTTAACAATTATCTTGGAGTATTTATGTACACCTGGGGTAGTGTCTCCCATCAGACTGTGCTCAAAATCTGCACTGAATGTCTGAACCAAAATATTTTCATAAAAAGTTCATGTTTTATATGATTCTCCTGTGAAATAAACATTAGTAGTTAAGTATTTTTGGAGTAATCGCCATGCTTCTTCAGAAATTTCTTGTCGAGGAATATATGGATTTTCAATAAGTAGGATGAGTTCTCTAGCATCCAATTTCTCATATGTGGGTTTATTTTCGGAGTTTTCTTGGACTATAGATGCAAATGAATCTGCAGTTTTTTGCTGATCGGATATATAAGATTGAAGTTGTTTGTACAAAGGATGATCTTCTGGAATATCTTCCAAATGAATTGAGGAACCAATATTCTGAGTTTTTTATGATGATCCTTCCTAGAGAATTTTTGAATTGACCAAAGTTCTATTTCCGTGTTGTAATATCGGAAAATTAGAACTTGCAGAGCTATATGCAGAATTATTTCTATTGCCAAATTAAGTAGGGTTTGTTCGTCCTCCGTAATATGAAGAGTTTTGACTTCGTCCACCTCTGCCACGTCCTCTGGCTGTTTGCCGGGGTGGATCCATGCTACATCAATAATCAGGAATTTGATCAGCATACCATAACACATATTCGAATAGATCTTCATAAAGTGTGTCCTTTGTGATAAGATCATTAATGACCTTCCGTAATATAAGCATGTGCATGTCCGCATTTAAAGGAGTTGCCTTTATAAAAGTGATTAAGAATTTTTGAGAGAAGAAGTGCAGAAAGAGCTTCATTATTCCTTTTAATCCTGTAAATATTAATCACTTAAGTCAATATCAAACCAATAAATATCATTATCAAGAAATTCGCCGTGGTTAAGGAATAATTCTACTTCTATTATACCACGAACCAGATTTTCTAAGATAAGAAAATGAATATCTTCGTTTAAAGGAATGTATTTGATAATAGTAATTATAGTTTTCTCAGAGAGGAAGTACGTGTAAAAATTCATGTTAATTGATTAAAATTCTCGAGATAGAAAATCAGGCAAAGAATTTTCACTACCCTTCTTATAATGTATTTCAAAATCAAAAGGGGCTAATTGAGCTTGCCATCTTGCAAATATTAATTTAGAGGCATCATGTTTAAAGTCTTTGTCGAATATGTATTTTACAGATTGAGCATCAGTCTTACTATAAAATTTTTATCATATAAATCATCTTGAAATTTTAAAACACATTTTACAATAGTAAGCATTTCATGAGCTACTGTGGCGTATTTTTTCTGGCTTTCGATCCATTTATCAGAATAAAATCTAATCAAACATTCTGTTTTTGTATGGGGATTAACTTGTTTAAATATTCCACCATACCCAATATTCGAAGCATCAGTTTCAACAATCTTTAACCAGTTAGGATTTGCAAGAGAAGTACAAGGAAGAGATTAAACTCGTTTTTTAATTAATTTTACCAAATCAGTGTGAATTTGCATCCACGGCATTTTGTAATCCTTTTTCAGTCTATCATACAAAGGAGTTAAATCTCTAGACAGATTTTTATAAAAAAGAGAAATATAATTAAGACTACCAAGGAATCTTTGTAGCTGTTTTTTATCAGTAATAATATCGGAGAATTTTTTAGCAAATTCTAAAGCTCTTTGTATAGGCTCAATAGTACCATGACAAATGTTGTGTCCTAAAAATCTAATATTTGTCTGGAATAAACTTATTTTTGGTTTAGAGATGACCAAACCATTTTGTATAACAATTTGTTTAAACATATTCAGATGTTTAAAATATGATTCAAGGGTTTTCGAAAATAATAAAATATCATCAATATAGACAATGATAAAATCTATATAGGTATTAAAAATGTCATTCATAATTTTTTGAAATTCAGAAGGAGCATTTTTTAAACCGAATGGCATAACATTCCATTCATACTATCCAAAGGGGACATTAAAAGCAGTTCTATAAGTATGTTCTTTATCAATTTGAATTTGCCAATAACCAGATTTTAAATCAAATTTAGAAAATATGTTAGCATCATATAATCTAGAAAGTAAGTCTTTTTTATTCGGTATAGGATACCTAATCCATTTTAAAACTTTATTCAGAGGTTTATAATTGATGACTAGTCGAGGCATACCCCGTTCTTTTTCAGCAGCATTATTGACATAAAAAACAGTACAAGACCAAGGGGACTTCGAAGGTTTTATAAGACCCTTTTACAAAAGTCTATCAATTCTTTTTTACAGAATTCTACTAACTCTGTATTCATTTGACAGGGTCAAGATTTTTTGGGAATTTTTTCTTCACTGAAATCATCTTCATAAGGAAGAGAAACAATATGCTTCTTTCGGTTCCAGAAAGTATTTGGGTGATCAGCACAAATATCAACAATCAATTGATTAGAAATTATTTTTATTTTTTCTTGGACCTTTACTGAATTTAAAGTATCAAAAATATTAATACTCATCATTTCTAATTGTAAGAAATTGACCTGCTTTTACTTAATACTAATAAGAGCATTTATATCTCTTGTTACAGGATCGTAACAAAAGGATAAGAGATTTATTTATTGTTATAGGTAGCCTTAAAACTATTCGCATCTATATGTGTATAAGGATAAATAGCATTTATAAAAGGTGTTCCTAAAATAATAGGAGGATATAACTGGTTTTTTACCAAAAAGAAGAAATGTGGAATGCAGACTTTATTTCGACATATATGAGTATACGGCAATTTATAGTTGATGTCAAGGCTATGACCAACTGCAAACTTAATTATGTGTGTAGTTTTTTCAAAATATCTGGTTGGAATTAAACCTTCTTAAATGCAGCTGACATCAGCACCACTATCAATCATAGCAATATTAGTGATAGAAAATTTCCTATTAATCAGAATAGTGCAATTTGAGCAGTAACTAGTTGCATGATACCTAAGAAATAATCTCTTATCAAATCCTCTTTTAGACTAAGTTTATTTATTTCAGAATCTTCAGAGTTAATCCTTTTCCTTTCCTTTTGAAGTAAAAGAAATAGTATTTTCAGGAATGTCAGAAATTTTTTCTTCAATTTTCAAAATCCTATTATCGGAGTTCATCTGTTTTTGTTTTAAAGAACTAATTTCTTTCTTTAATTTTTCAACTTCTATTTTTAAATCATCAAAGGTAGTATCTCTACCTGGAGTTTGACTCAACGCAAGACGTCGATTAACCTCAGTTAAAGAATAAGACATATGATAATTATCATAAGAATTATCTTTAGAAATACTAACAGTATTAGTAGAAGTTTTTTTAGTAGAAAAATTAATGATTTTTTCATGTAGTTTTTCATCTGTAACTTCCTTCAGCAATTCAAGGACATTATCAGTAGTAAGAGTTTGAATATTTAAATCAAGATCTTCAAATTGCGCTTGAAGTTTATATATCATTTCGTCACAATTACAAGTATCATTATCACAATCATTGCATTTATTAACCTGATCGGGTTCACTACCAGAATTAGGTAGTTCAATATTATTTTCAGATGTAGAATCATAATCGGATTCAGAACCAGAAGTATATAATAAACCATAGACTTAGTCATGCACTTCCTCCAAAAGTCCTAAGGACTTGAGTTTTTGTAACTTACAATTTGGAGCTATATGACCATATTGGTTGCACCTATAGCACTTGATTTTTGCTAACTCTCTTTTGGATCTATTTTTTGTAAATCTGGTAAACTTACGATAGGATTTTCTTGTTTCATGTTCTTCTTTGGTTCTATGTCTAGAGCGTTTCTTTCTATAGGATTTATCAAACTTAGAATATATTTGGGTTTTCTATGCGACTGGTTTATCCATACCAAATTGTTCACAAAAATCTCCTAATTGGAATTTTTCTCTGAGTTTGTCAAACTTAATCTGTCTGGCTAATTTCAGCTCGTTACAAAGGACTAAACCCTCTTGAGTACAAGCTACAATAAGCTGACCATAAATTTTTTCTGAATATTGGACCTCACCATAAGATCCTCTAAGTGTTTTTCTAACTCTTTCAGCAAATAAAGGGGGAAGACCATCAATGAATTTTGCTTTCCAATGGTCATACTTACTTTCGGGTAAATCCATAACCCTACTAAGAAAGGTGTCTTTATACCATCTAAATTCTCCTAAATGTTTGCATTTTAAACCAGTCTTACATAATAAAATTATCTTTTTTTTTGTCATGGTTTATGTCTGCATATTTGTCGTCCTATATAAAAATTATTGAAAGATCTTATCAAAATTCTGATGGTACAATTACTCAAGCCATGTATCCTCCTCAGTCTTCCTTTATATTACCTAATAATACTGGAATGACTTTTTCTGCTTTTCAAAAATTTGTTGATGAGGATGTTGGAAAAATCACTGTTTCTGAAATAAATAACCTTATCGCTCAAAATAATTATTTAAGTCTTTATGTTAAAGTTTTGGGAGAACATATTTCTTCTCTTGATAAAAAAACTTGACGAATTAATTGAGTTAGTTAAAAAACTTAGTACACAGATGGATTCCTCTAACATTCCTTCTACTTCCGAAACCAAAGAAGAAGAAGGATATATTTTATCTAAACATTGTATCCAAAGACCTCCTGAAATAGAAGGATTTGAAAAAAATTCTCAATTAGACTAATTAGAAAAACTTTTAGATAAAAAATTCTCTCGTTTAAACATACAACCTCTTAATGTTTCTAATGATTTTTATCAAAAACTCGAGTCTAATTTTGCTGATAATATAGAAACTACTCAAAACGTAGGTGATACTATCTCTTCTGAGCTAAATAAGCTCAAAAGTATGATCAAAAAACAACCAGGGAAAAAATATGCTGACATTCCCCGTATGTCTACTGCGTATTATCCACGTCCAACTCCTCAAGATGTTCTGATAGAGGAAAGGGATTGGAATCAAACAAATACTTCTTATAGTGGAGAAGCTATTTATGAATGAAATATTGATGGATTATCAGATCGACAAATCACTATTCTTATCCATCGTATGTCCATGTACTCTACTATTGCAACAGCTACTGCATCAGCAGAGAATCGGGCCAATCGTACTGACCCAACAATTTGTAAAATGATTGTTGCGGGCTTTACTAGCCAACTTTGAGGTTGGTGGGATAATTTCCTAGACGATGATAAACGCGAGGCTATTTTTAATGCCACTAATGATAAACCAGGAAAAGACAATTTAGGACGACCGCTTCGGGCAGGACGACCAGATGATTATATTATATTATATTATATTATATTATATTATATTATATTATATTATATTATATTATATTATATTATATTATATTATATTATATTATATTATATTATATTATATTATATTATATTATATTATATTATATTATATTATATTATATTATATTATATTATATTATATTATATTATATTATATTATATTATATTATATTATATTATATTATATTATATTATATTATATTATATTATATTATATTATATTATATTATATTATATTATATTATATTATATTATATTATATATGAGATATATGTAATATATGTATATTATAGACAAATAATATATAATATAATAGACAGATAATAATAATAAGTAAGAATATATATTACTTATATATGTATAGATATTATAATATATATCGTAGATTTTATAGTAATATATCGTAGATTATATAGTTAGTATAACTATAGACAGATAAATATAGCAAGAAAGTAATTAAAGCAGGGAAGTAATTATAAGATATAAAAGCAGAGTTAGCACGATTGTGTTTGGTGTACAGACTAAAGGATATGAAGAAATGAATAATGGAAATAATTTACTTATATGTGTAGGATTTATAGGAAAACTTGCCACTGATAGTAGTATAAAGTTTAATCTAAAGATAGATGATGTAGTAAGTTTAATGGAAAATAAAGGTATTAAATTACTGAAACCACTAAAAATAAACTCAGAAAAATATGCAGGACTAGAATGAAATTTAGAAAGATTTACTAAAAAAGAAATGCTAAAGCCAACCGATCATTTAATGTATATAAACAATAAAGGATAAGCTTCAGTAAGATTCACATACTACCACTATACAAATGAGAAAGAGACTGATGAAGAAATTGAAGAATGTGAGAATACTAATTTTATGAATATCCTTAAGTTCTAAATGCATTAAGTTATTATTTTACAGAGAAAAATACTACTAGCAGGTTTAAACTCTATGTTATTCTCAGAGGACAGCAGCAAGGCGTGTTCCAGACATGGATAGAGGTAATGGACGCCATAAAAGATTATAAAATACCTCTTTATAAAGGTTTTTATGACCTCTCAGAGACTCTAGACTATGCCCGAAGAAATCTGGGATCAAATTATTTTATTACCCAGCTTTAAGACCATAAACACAAAAAATTTCTCAATATAATATTAACAAAGACACAGATAAAATTATATTTTGTGATCATTGTTCCTCTATGATCAAAGCTTTTAAAAGACTGAATCAAGCCAATGAAGTTTTAAGACAAGATAATGAAAATCTTGTAAAAGAAAAAGAACAAATGTTAGAACATATAAGTATTTTACAAGACCGTATAAAAATTCTTCATTTTGAACTTTCACAACAGACACAACCAATTTATGAGACCCAGCCAAAGAGTTCTCCATCTTCTTTAAAAATGGCAAAACCTACTCTATCGGGTAATGATACACCTAGTTCAGCTTAAACGGTAGCTGGTAAAGACTTCTCAAATCCATTAATGAGTGTGCGTTCCCCAATGAATGCAGAAAGACCTACTGTATCGGATAATGATACAACTAGTCCAGCTCAAATGGTAGCTGGTAAAGACTTATCAAATCCGTTGACGACTAACACTTTGCCAAAAAGTGTAGGGAGAATACTCCCAGCTAGTTTTAAAACCACAAGTACTCAGACAACAGATGAAGGGAGTTCTTCTCAAAATAAGAAAGGTTTTTTATTAAGAAAAAGGACAACTGAAAAACAAAATATAGAAAAAATAGTAGTAGACTCAATAAAAAAATTGTTAGCAGAACAATTGCCTAAGGAGATATCAATGAATCTAAAACTACCAGAGCAAAGACCCAGAATTTCTTTAATTCCAAGAGAAGAGACAAGATCACCTAGAACTGGAACAAGACTAGGATTATCAGATGGAAACAGTGACGAGTATGAACGAGAATACAACTCAGTCATGGATCAATTTGCCCAAGACTCAAATGCAGACGATGATTCAGGAATGGAGTTTGACTCAGAAGCTTTACACAATTTAGATACGTAAGCAATGACGATATCCACAAAAGATAAAATAATAGACGTATGCAATACCAGATAACTAAATGGACGGAGAAAAATTAGAGAAAGATATTAGCCGCCGGACCCACCCAAGTTAATAAAGTCTTGCTAAAGTCTTTAGAAAGGATTTGAAGTCCACAAAAAAATTAAGATTTGAAGTCCAAAGACGCCTAAAAATACCCTTTATGGAAGACTTAAACATGTACAAAAGAGGGAAAAAATCAAGAGTGAGAAAGTTTTCATAGAGTTCTTAAAGTTCTTAGTTTTTCTTAAAGTTCTTAGTTTCAAAGTCTGTAAGTTAGTTAAAAAAAAAAGAGGGTTTAAAAAGTGTGAAAAGTTTTCTTAGTTCTTCATTTTCGGTAGCTGTCAACTTTCAGGAGACTCCCGAAAGGGAAACCTCACTTCTTCCTTAAGACTTGTAAGTAGTAGTTACATAGGTCTTTGTATTTTTCTCCCAAGTTTCACATGTGTTTTATTATTACTAAGATCTGGATCGCCGGCGGTTCACCACCAGTTCTCTGATCTTGTAAAATTTGTAAATTACTTATTAAAAATACCCTCAGTATATGGTTATTCTCTCAGTGTTTTAACAATAACGATGAATTAATCTGTAAATCCCTAGGGACTTGAAAAGTCCGAAGAAGATTAAAAAATGACTGTTGTTATTCTCCCAGGTGTGATTAAAGAAGATATTGCTAAAATATCTAAAACTGAAGAGAAAGAGATGCACATGGTATAAAAATTCAAAAAAAAAGTCAAAAAATCAAAAAATGCAAAAATAATTTATTTTGGGAAAAAATACACTTAGGCCTTTATGACTTGTACACTTACACTGAACTAAGGACAACGAAGGAAAGAATACTGAGTAGGACTTTACACCATATTAAAACACAACCGCGCTAACTCTGCTTTTATATCTTAAAATTACTTCCCTGCTTTAATTACTTGCTTACTATATTTATCTATCTATAATTATACTAACTATATAATCTACAATATATTACTATATAATCTACTATATATATTATAATATCTATACATATATAAGTAATATATATTCTTACTTATTTATCTGTCTATTATATTATATATTATTTGTCTATAATATACATATATTACATATACCTCATATATCTAATATATAATATAATATATTATATATACTAACTACTTACTTACTGCTTAAATATATATACCTACTCACTTATATATACTGCTAATATATATATATATATGCTTACTTATTATATCTGCTTAATACCTCTGGTTACTATTCTCTGCCTATACGTATATATATTATATCAGTGTTGTACATATCAAACCGTCAAATCAAATCGAACCGATGAACCAAATTAAATCGAGAAAAAAAAATCGATTTATGGTTTGGTTTGATTGGTTTGTCATTAGAAAAAAAATCGCCCATTCTTGGTTTGGTTTGGTGTTAAGAAAAAAAAGGTCAAACTGAACCCGAATCAAACCGACATAATATATATATATATATATAATATTCAAACTTTTTTATACATAAAATATTAATTATAATCTACTTTTTAAATACTTTTTCAACTAGTTTTAGTAATTTTCAATAATTTAAAAGTAGACGTAGATATATATTTAGATTTGAACCTTTAAGTTGTAATATTTGTCCATTAGTTACAAATTAAATGATCAAAAATCCGATATAAACTTAAAACCTAAACTTTTCACTCTTTATCTTACTTTTTAGTTCCAAGAGAGTTTTTTGCTTTTTATTTTTTTATAATTATTTTTTTCATTAGCTCATGAGTGAAAACATATTTGATTTAATCTTCGATCACAATATAATTATAAAAATTAAAGATTATAAAAACAAATCGAAAAAAATTTAAAAAATTTAAAAACCAAAAAATCCGACTAAAGCCTAAATAAAAAAAACTAATTTTATGTTAATTTAATTTGATTTATAATTTTAATAAATCGACATGATTGATTTCTCAGAAACAGTCTCTCGAGATAGTAGTATGGATTGCATACATTTTATTCGTGGGTATGTTGTTATTGTTGACATGATTGATTTCATTTTTTTTTAATAAAAATCGAAACTTGTACACCCTTCAATACGCTGGAAAACTCACACCAACACACATACAATACACACACAACGGGGATAGCAAAAATGGAGAGAAGATCGAGAGTGTGAGATAGGAAACCAGTGAGACAGGGAGTAGATAGGGAACACCCAAACAGTAAAAACCGGCGATTTGGAGAATTAAAAACAGAGAGAAATTGAGGGAGAAGGGGAGAGAATAGTGAACCGAGAGAGAGAGGAGAGAAGACGCGGGAGAGGAGAGAAGAGCCGGTGAATCAGATTTTCCGGCGAGTTTTTCACCGGAAAACTAGCCAAACCCGCGGGAGAACGCCACCAGTTTCACCCCCTCTGCTGGCGAGACCGCCCGATCGAAATCACCCGCGAAACCCCATCGCCGACGAGCTACCGATGAACCACCACCGCAATCCGTTCCAATTTAGCTTTCCGGTTGATTGAAGAATCAGTCCCAATTCCATTTTTGTTATCAAATTGACTGTTCGACACTTGGGTATCGAGTTTGGCGAAACAGAGTTTGAGGTCGAAGTTTTACTCGGATTTAATCTTGATTCAAGGTATTCCGGCACCGCTTCGTCGAACAATTCGGGATTGAAATAAAAATTGAGGTCCATTTCTTTTAACTCTATTTCTCTTATTTTATCTTAATTTGGTGTTAATGTTATGATTACATGTTTGATGATATGATTTGGTGTTATGTATAGAGTGAATTTGAACAATTTTGATTGTCTGATTGATAAAAATGAAATTGGGGAGTAAATATTATTGTGCTTTGATCCCGAAATGAATGTTAATTTTGTGGAACTCGATAATATCATGTTTTAGGTCGAGAGTTGATAGGCAAATCTTAGATTGGGTACGCAAATTTAGGATTATGGATTGTTGAATGTTTAAATGTTTGTTGAACAATTTTATTTTATCTCATTTGAATCAATTGTACTCATTTGGCTGGGGAATGCCTCGAGGAAACTTGTATTCATTCATCCGGGAATGCCTCGACGTATTATGCCTTCGAAAGAGGTCTGTGATCAAGGCCCGAGGCATCGGGTAATACATAGTTAGAATAGTGTAGGTTTTCATTTCAGCATTTTTATTTTGGTCGGTAATAAATTGGACTGGACACTGTTTTTGGGTTTTGAATTGTTTGGTTGTTTGTTTTCTTCTTTGTGTGTTTTGTTGGTTTATACATTCCATAGTGTCATACTAGCCGATATACTTCATGAAGCGACCATGGTCGAACCACGGGATCGAGGGGGGCCTAACACCTTTCCCTCGGTCAACGAAATTCCTTAGCCGAGATCTCTGTTCGTGGACTAGTTTTCAAAGAGTCAAAAATTATTTTGAAAAGAGATTTTCAAAGGTGAGTTGGCACACCCAATAATTTGAAGTGGCAACTCTGAGTTTAAATGTAAAAGAATCATTTTTGAAATAAATTTTTATTTTTGTCACTTAATAATAAAACCGTTTCAAATTTAAAATCAATCTTTTCGGTCAAAAAAGGGGCGTGACAGTTACATATCATAACTCTTCCAATCCTTGAACTTACCCACTCACCTTGCCTCTTAATTGCCTCATCTTTTTGTCCGACCCTTTTAACTTTGAGTCTGCCAACCATCTTTACTAGCTCAGGTGGTTCTATTGCTTGAGATGGCTCCACCTTCCAAAATTTTTCACCTCTAACAGGTTGCAATTTATGTCTATAGGTAAGCAGGCATGCCTCTTTGCTATACCAAAAAGTAACTTTTTTTGACATTGGTAACATTTTTATTTAAATCAGTACTTCCTAAGTACTGAAAAACCATAATTACAAATATGAGAAAGAAGTATAATCTTCCCCAAAGCAAAACCAAAATCTAGATGGACCCTAATACATCTATGATTGACTCAGTCTCATTGGAGTAAGCATTGGTACACCAAAAGCAAAACAACAAAATACATTTAAGCTTGACTTCCTGTAGGCTGTTGTCCCTATTCTCAAAACATGTATCTTTTCTCTCTCCATATAGTCCACCATATACAAGCAGGGATCATCCTCCATCTTTCTTTGTTTGTAACCCCAACTCCAGCTTCCTCCCAACTGAATAGTGTCTCATCAATTTTACTAGGCATACTCCAGGAAATGCCTCTGAGATTTAGGAAAATCTGTCACAGCTGGACAGTTAAATTGCACTGCAAGAAGAGGTGTCTCACTGTCTCTGTATCCTTGCCACATAAGGAGCACCTGTTGCATAGAGAGATACCTCTCTTAGCCACATTATCCAATGTCAAAACTGCTTCATTGGCTAACAACCAAGTAAAACATGCCACTTTATGTGGCACTTTGACTCTCCAGATATGCTTCCAAGGCCATTTGAGGACTTGATTATCACCAACATTTGTGTCACTAAGACTTGTCTGTTTATATCCTTCCTTTACCCTGTATTTACCTTTGTTGTGCCAATGCCACCATAAATAATCCTCACCATCCTGTGTTCCTTGAAAACTTTCCCGTAGTTTGTAAAGTTCGATTATTCTATGAATTTCCTAGTCATTTAGATTTCTTCTCAGGACCAAATTCCATCCTTGTTGCGACCACGTATCAGCAATTGTGTTCTGTTGATGTTGAGCCAAAACAAAGATGTCAGGAAAAAAATCTTTGAGGCTCTCAGCACCCATCCATTTGTCAGCCCAAAAAATAGTTTTTCTACCATGTAGAACCTTGATAGTTGACTGATTATTGAGGAAAAGCCAGAAGATTCTGATTGACTTCCAAAGGCTAACACCATATGGAGTATTTACCTCTTTAGTCATCCATTTGTTCAGTTCCTCGTACTTGCTCTTGATGACCCTACACCAAAGTGCTTGGTCCTCCTTGGTCCTCCTGATGATACCTCCATAGCCACTTCACCTTCAAAGCTTTGCTCTGGTTTTTGAGGTTCTTGATACCTAAGCCACCTTGTTTCTTGCTTCTAATGATATTCTTCCATTTTACTAAGGCTGCATTTGTTTTTTTTAAGATTCAGACATCTGAATCTGAATGCACATGTGAATGATTAAGATGTTGTCTCTAGATCTGAAAACTGAATGATTAAGACTGTTTGTTTTTCAACATCTGAATATGCAAAAAAAAATTTATTTGTATATATAATAAAATAAAAATTACAATTCAAATAAAAAACTAATTATATATCAGAAAAGTATGTAATTTAATACAACAAAATTATTATTTGATTGAAAAAAATATTTATGTTTGTTAGTGATAGTAGAGATGGTTTATAATGGTGGTTGCGGTGAAAATGATTGATGTTAGTGATTAGTAATGTTGGTGGTGATAGTTGTGATGATTGGTATTATAGTGATTGTTATGATAGTGGCGGTTGATAGTGGTGGTGGTGGTTGTGATGTGACGTTGCTTGATGTTAGTAGTTGGAGGTGTTGATTGTGATGGCTGAAAAATGAATGAATGATGATTGACGATGTGTTGGTGCTAGTTGGAGATGTTGTTAGTTGTGAATGGTGGATATAGTTGTTAGTAGAGATAAATTATAGCAATGGTAGTAGTTGAAATGATGGTAGAGGTTGCATTATTAGTGACAATGGTGGTGGTAGCCGAAGAATGTGTGGAGGTTGTGATGTATTAATGGTAGTTAGTGGTGGTGCTAGTTGTGATAGATGAGTTGGTCAATAGTATGGATTGGCTGGTAGTGGTTGATGATGGTGGTGCTGTTGACGACGGTGGTGAAGGTGAATATAATTAGAAATGGTAGGTGTGATAGCGGTTGACAATAGTGGTTGGTAGTGATATTTGTTGTGGTTGGTGGTGGTGGGTGGTGGTTGACAATGGTAGCGGTGGCAGAGGTGGTTAGCGGTGGTAACTAATGATTATGAATGGAGTGACGGTAAATATTATCCAGAATATCTCTTCAGACCTAATAAGACTTGATTTTAGATCTGAATGATTAAGACCTATTAAGAGCTACAATTTTAATAAAAAACAAATGTACTAATGGTCTGAAGTTTGAACCATTCAGATTCAGACCTCCATTAAGTGCAAACAAATGAGCTCTAAGTGAAAGCCTTTCCTTTCTTTATTGCCTTGCCACAAGAAGTATCTACTGATTTTGTCCAACCTCTGTATTACTGACTGAGGTATATGAAAGATAGATAACATATATGTAGGAAGAGCATCTAGAACTAAATTTATCAGGGTTAGTCTACCTCCCAAAGATAAATATTGGGATCTTCATCTAGATAATTTCTTTTCACACTTCTCCAGATTTGGGTTCCAAATGTTTATGGATCTTGATTTTGCACCCAAAGGCATGCCCAAGTATACTGATGGCAAATTTCCCACCACTCCTCCCAAAATCCAAGAAAGATGATCCATGTCTAGAACTACATTAATTGGGTACAAGTGGCTTTTGTTCCAATATGGCTTCAAAGTAAACCATTATAAGTTTTAAGATCATCAGTTGCTCCTCCTCAGCCCCACAAAAAATTAGTGTATCATCAGCATACTGCAGATGTGTAATTTCCACACTGTTTCCCGCTACCTTGCTAACTTTAAATCCCTGGATTCTTCCTGCTTCCTAGGCTATATTCAGCATGTTATTTAGCCCTTCCATAGCTATGATGAACAAGAAGGGAGATAGGGGTTCGCCCTGCCTAATCCCTCGGTGTACATTGAAAAAGCCTTCAGGTGCATCATTGATAAGCAGAGAAAATTTCACAGTTGACATACAAAACTTGATCCACTTGATCCATCTCTCACCAAACCCCATTTGTCTCAGCATACTTAGAATGAAATCCCAATTCATGTGGTCATATGCTTTCTCGATATCAAGTTTGCATAATATACCAGGTTTACTTTGGGACATTCTAGAATCAATTACTTCATTAGCTATAAGCAATACATCCATTATCTGGCTGCCTTTGATAAAAGCCATTTGCTGCTTGTTTACCAACTTATCCACAACTTTCTTCAGCCTTTCTGTCAGTACCTTGGAGATCAACTTGTAAAAGCTTCCAATTAAACTGATGGGTCTGAAGTCTTTGAGTTCCTTTGCTCCTATCTTCTTAGGAATAAGTGCTATGTATGTTGCATTATAGCTTTTTTCAAACATCCAGTTGAATGGAAATTGTGAAAAAGCCTCCATAATGTCTTTTTTAATTATCTCCCAGCATGTTGGATAGAACCCCATTGTGTAACCATCAGGGCCAGAGGCTTTGTCAATAGCACACATCTTTAAGCACTCAAAAACTTCTTGCTCCTGGAATGCTACCTGCAGTGCCTCTTTCTCATCCTCTGTGATGGTAGGATGATTGCTAATATTTTGAGAAGGTCTCCAATCTTCAAGTTTTGTATGTAACTTCTTGTAGAAGGATATGACTTCCTTCTTAATTCTATTGGGATCAGTTATGGTCTCTCCCTGCACTTTCAATTGATCAATGTGATTATATCTTTTGTGGGCATTAGCAGTTTGATAGAAAAACTTTGTATTTCTATCCCCTTCCTTGAGCCATAGGCCCTTGATCTTTTTCTCCAGGCCACTTCCTCATTCTTCAAACACCCCTCATATTCCATAAACAGTGTTGCTTTCTTGGCAATTTCCTCCTCTGTCAAGGCTCTAATATTCAACTGAGATTCTAGCATAGCCATCTGATTGAGAAGGTTGTTCTTTTGTAATTTCAAATTCCCTTGTTCTTGTCCACTCCATTCTTTCAATTTTCCTTTGAGAGCTTTGAGTTTACATGCTAAGATGTAGTCTGGCTTCCCATAAAATTCAAATTCACTCCACCAATTCTTGACTTTTTCAACAAAACCTTCTTGATTCAACCACCAATTTTTAAACTTGAAGTAGGATTTAGGTTGCTCCCAGTGTCCGCAAAGCAGAGCTATTGGGACATGATCAGAGGTCACTCTTTGCAGTGTAGTCTGTTTTAGATTATTGAAAAGATTGTTCCATTTTGTGGAAACCATTATCCTGTCTATTCTTGATGCAATTGTATGGTTATCCCCTCTATACCAAGTATACTTTCCACCGGTTAGCTGTAGATCAATTAGGTGGAGTTCCTCAATGCAATCTGAAAACTCTCTCATTGCTGAATTTCTCTTGTTCCAATCCCTTTTTTCAGAGGGAAATCTACAGACGTTGAAGTCACCACAGATAGCCCATGGCCCATCAATCAAGCCTCTTACATCAACCAATTCCTCCCATACAAGCCTCCTCTCAACTTTACTGTTAGGAGCACACACACCAGTTATATGACGTTCAGAATTACTCAACTGAGCCTTGAATTTGCAAGAAAGAGTATAAGCTCCAACTTGTAAGATTTCCCCTTCCCAAATTCTAGAATCCCATAGTAAGATTCCTCCTCTGGTTCCACTGGCCTCTAAACATGCATACTTGATCCATCTCCCTGCCCAAATTTGCTTAATTAACTCATGTACATTGCCTTCCAATTTAGTTTCCTGGAGACAGACTGTGTCTGTTTTCCATTCCTGAATCAGACTTTGTACCACTCTCTTCTTCCCCTGTTCCTTCAACCCCCTAATATTCCATGAGATCAATTTGATCTTCATGAAGTATTCTGTGAGCTCCCTTTCCCCTTTCCTCTATCACCATTGCTTTTGAATTTAACGTCAAAAGATATCAGATTCTTTAACTCTTGTGCTCCTTTGTTTTTTGTTCTTCTAACTACTCCCGATTGTTCCATTCTTCTTGCTTGCCTGCTTGCATCCACGTGCCTTAGGAGTTCAAGTGATGCTTCTTCTAATCCCTAAAAATCCACCCAAAGCATCTTATGGAGTTTAAGCAAGTTTTGTTGCACTCACACTGTAGCTTTTCTCTCCATTTCAATGAGAGTTTCTTGTTGCTGTGTACAAAGGGGTTCGATATCCTGTACATCCCATAATTCTCCAGAATTTACCAACCCTAATATTTTCTGTCTCAACTCTGTGTCACCCGTGATGATCTTCTCTTGTTCTTTATCTTCAATCCCTTCACTATTTGCTGCACATAGTTGTTCAAGTTCTTTTCCCCCTCCTTCAATTTGTAATTGTTCATCAATAGCAGTCACGACGACTCCTTTTGTTTTCTGATCACTTCGCACATAATCAAAAGAGAAAATCACAGCAGTTTCGTTCACTGTAACCTCCTTGAAAAAATCTTCAGCGGGCTGTGGGTTAAAATTATTAGCAATAATCCTTGCTTGATCCGGCCCAACAGGTTTTAAGACCAATTTGTTTTTTAAACTGTGTATATGCCCATCACGTGCTTCTTCAGTTAATTTTAAGCAATCTCCAGCTGTCCCCACATATGTCTCCCCTGTTCCATTACCATCAACATGTTCTGGAGTCTCGGGTATAAAGGGTGAAGTCTCTGTTATCGACTGGTTCTTTCTTTGGGTATTCTCAACTTTTCCGGCAACTGGACCTTCTCTCTTCGGCGACAACTCGAATCTTGTTTTCCTTTCTGCCCATATCGGAATAATAAAGTTAACTCCATCTCTGGAGATGGTAACTTCCGTTGGCATGTTGTGAACATCCCCTCGAGTCTCCATCCTAGTCCATTTGAGATGGTTTCTTAGTTTTGTTTCCTCCTCCGTTGCCAGCCACCCGCCACAGAGTTCTCCGATTTCACGAAAAATATCTTCCGTCCAGAGGTGCATTGGTAGACCCAAAGCCCTAATCCAGATGGATTTGGGTTTGTGACTAATAGGCACGCAACCTGCAGCAGGGTTCCACCATTCTAATTTGAGTCTGCTTTTCTTCCACTGCCATTCTCCTTGTAGAACTTGTTCCGCCATGTATCTATTTGGAAACTCAAAGAGAAAACAGCTGTCCAACATCTCATAGACATTGATCCCAAACGCCTTCTTCCAAATCGTCGAGGACCATCGTCTAACTTCTGAGAGGGTGGGTGTTTCAGCTTTTGCATTACCAAAAAACCCAAAAATACATCTTCCCAGTACTCCTTGATCTTTGATTTTGGCTGCAACATTGGTTTCAATCTCTTTCCCTTTTGTTGTGGCTATCTCAGAGCTATTGCTTTGCCATTTGCTGATTGTAACTGCTTTTGCATAAGTCATATTTAAAACATTTGTCTTGCTTTGTGTCTCTATCTCCTTCTGTGGTGGACTTTTAATGAAACTTTGAATCTTAAATGCCACACTTTTCCAACCAGCATGTATGTCTGACTCAGGTACAATAATAATAACTGCTCTGTCCTCTCCCTTCAGTGACACGATACTCATATATCTCCCATGGGAGTTGTATTTCCTCGTACCAAAGAAATCTGCCATCTGGTCCTTGTATCTCCACCTTCTGACCTGAATTTTTTGGTCTGATGATGCTTCTGTGAGGATGAAACAGATCCATTCCAACGCCTTCCCACTGAGTGTAACCCTTCTCATCATATTTCTGCTTCTTTCCACCCAGTCGTACCATGCAACATTGTTTGAAGTCCATTTGGTTATGTCATAAGATTTAAAACCTTGGTTGAAATATATTCTATTATCCCCCATAGATTCAGAAGAGGGAAATTTTAATAAATCAGTAATCAGAATATGTAAAGAATGGGCTGTTTGAAAGAGAAAGGGTCAATTCTGGCAAGTCTGCCGGAAAATGTCTTAAGTAACGGCCTGAATCTGTTTTTAGTAGCCGGAAATTAGTGTTGGCGTAGCCGGAAGATTTGAAAAACTGACTGAAAGGTATCATGCGCCGGCGCGTGAAGCGCGTGATGGCGGTGACTGGGAGATCTGGGTGGCGCGTGAGGGCGCTTGGGGTAGTTTCCGGTGATGGGTTTTCTGGTGTTAGGTCGCAATATGGTGTTGGTGACTATGGAGGGGTAGGATTGAGAGAAAGAGGAAGAAGATGAGGTATTCCGGTGATCAGAAGGACCACCGGAGATGTTTTTGGTTGAAAAGTTTTTTTTTTTTAATTACATTGGGATTAGTGCCTGGGAGAAAAAAAAAATTTTTGTTAAAAGAATTTAAGATGGATCTATCAAATTGAAGCAGAATAGACAAAGAAGGACTTCAGCACATCTCTGTCTTTATCTACCCCAAAAAGTAACTTTTTGTCTGACCCTTTTAACTTTGGGTCTGCCAACCATCTTCACTAGCTCAGGTGGTTCTATTGCTTGAGATGGCTCCACCTTCCAAAATTTTTCACCTCTAACAGGTTGCAATTTATGTCTATAGGTTAGCAGGAATGCCTCTTTGCTATACCAAAAAGTAACTTCTCGTTTTGAAAAAAATCCCCTGTTTGTTTATATTTCAGTGTCTCTATAAAGGGTTGAGGTGCATTGAGTCTTATGTTCATTTCCTGCTTTAGATATTTGATCTGACTTGTTGATATTCTTTCCTATTTCCTGAATTCAGTGAGGAATACGTGTTTTGATGTCAACTTTGGTGAACTTCTGGTTATTTTTAATTCATGTTTCTTGCCAGTTAGTTGCATTGTTTTTCCTTTAATTATAGTCTCTTAGATTGTTCTTGTGTCAATTTAGGGGAATCCCTGACTCTTTTACACTTGAGTATTGTTATAACCTGCTTTAGTGCCGTCGGGGTTTAATAGTAGTTTAAGGTCATGTCCTCAGTTGGGGGATGGCCGGGGGTAGCGCCAGTAAGGGTACCAAGGGAACTTCTAGATTGAGAGTTGGGTTTTGGAACATGGGTACATTGATGGGGAAGTCGATAGAGTTAGTGAAGATTCTTAAGAAAAGGAAGATCAATGTAGCTTGTGTCTTATCAAACCAAATGGGTAGGAACCAGCTCTAGGGATATACACGGGTTTAAGTTGTGGTACTCAAGAAGGTTGATGAACCTTTTTACATAAAGCAGTGAATGCAGACTATTAAAGTATGATTGAACAAGTAAGAGACTGCAGTTATACTTAATAAACCATACTCCATCATGTACAGTCTATTTTTTGGGATACTCAAGCGCCTCCCATTAATTTCAAATAGCAAAACAAGATCTTCTGCATGTTCAATGAAGTTGTTGATTTATCATCTTGATATTCCTTTTTTGATGGCTATAGTTTAGCATATTGATAAGTTTTCATTACTAAAAATTGGAATACTTTGGCCTGACTTAACTTTTATTTTCTTTGCTTATGTCATCTCATTTTTAGAATGGAAAGACGACATCACGTTTTCTCTGTAGATCTTCTTGAAAGATATGCCACAAAAGGCTGTGGAGCCATTACATGCATGGCGACTGGCAATGATGTCATCGTTCTTGGAACCAGCAAAGGCTGGGTGATCAGACATGACTTTGGAGTGGGTGATTCTTATGGTATGTCTGCTTAAAAACTCTAATTCTAATAGAAATTTGTTACACATACACCATGCTCTTACCTTGTATCTTAAGGACTTTTGACGTGCATATCTGTAATTGGTCTTTTAATTCCTTTTTGAGTTTATAACAACAACATACCCAGTGTAGTCCATTTTGATCTTATTAGTCTCATATTCCTGATGCTTGTATGTCTTTAGCATAGTTTTTCTCTCTTTAGTTCTTCCTTTTTCTGGATAAAGGTTTAGCATAATGTTTTTTATGCTAGACTTACTGTATGGAAACAGGGTAGACTTGTAACATCCATCATTGAGGCTTATTAAGGAGTGTAAATTGCAGTACAACAACAACGACAAACCCAGTGTATTCCCACAAAGTGGTTGTGGGGTCTGGGGAGGGTAAAATGTACGCAGTCCATACCGCTACCTCCGAAGAAGTAGAGAGTGTTTCCGATAGACCCCCGGCTCAGGACAAGGAGTTTAAATAGCAGTCATAGTATAAAATCCAATGAAATAATAGTCAAATGTGATGATCATGCATGGAGTTGTGTGTTTGTGTGTATGCGGGTGTGGGGCATTTATTAATTCTTTGCCTGATAAAGAACATGCATGGAATTGGTTTTGTGAGAATGCTTCTGTAGCTGAATGAATCTCATGCAAATAATGCCTCTTCAGTAGATCACATTCAAACTTTGGTGCTTGCATTTGGATGCTGGTGGCTCAAAGATCATTTTTCTACCACTTTTAGAATTTGATATGATGGTCTTTTTATCTTTTCTCGCTCACTTTTTGCCCCTCGTTTTATTTCTTTTAGTTCTACTACTTTCTTTTTTCTTCTTTTTTTACTTTATGAAAGTATTGAATCCTTTCGCGGGAACATAAAAAAGTGTTGAAACTTTCGACTCGACATATAGGGAGATGGCGTGCATTACAAACTTAATTTTACATAGGCGGGGGGAGAGAGTTAAGGAGATGGTGTTCTTCTTTTCCTATAATTTTATATAGAAGAGACCTTCTGGCTTGCCCTTTTAACTCCTATGCTCTTTTTTTTTAAAAAAAAATAATTACTAATTAGATTTTGTGTCAGAAGGGGAGCCTTGGAGTAACTAGTAAAGTTGCTGCCGTGTGACTGGGAGGTCACGGGTTCAAGCCTTGGAAACAACCTCTGCCAGAAATGCAAGATAAGGCTGCGTATAATAGATCCTTGCGGCCGGGCCCTTCCCTGGACCTTGCGCATAACGGGAGCTTAAGTGCACCGGGCTGCCCTTTAGTTAGATTTTGTGACCAAAAAGATTGACTGTGTATATGAAGGTCTATAAACGTGAAAGCCTTCAGTTTTACATGGTTCTTAGAACTCTTGACAATAATGACTTGCATCAAATAAGGAGTATACAAAGTATTTTCTTGTAGATGTCATGCTTATTTGTTTTTACGTTGCTTTTGGCAACAAAGACCTTTTGCTATTTCTGATATAACTTCATTCTTCTTTCTTTTGTGGAACACGTGCCTCGTGTTAGGTTTTTGGGTTTAAGAGAGAATTAACTATTTTAAACTATCAGAAAAAATGGAGGGGGAAGAATTCATTATTTTAGCTTCTTGCATTTGGCAAAAGTTGATGCAAGAAAATTCAACCAGTAGCTTTGATGCATTTTTGTATGGACTGGAGAATGATTTGAATATAATTGCGGAAGTAGGAACATCTGAAACCGACTGATGTGGCCTAGTGGTCAAGAAAGTGGGATGAAAGTCATGAGAAACAAGGGTTTAATCTCAGTACTGGCCAGGCAAATGCTAGGTGATTTTTTCCCATCTATCTGAGTGTTGTGTCATCATCTTTGTGTGTTATTTTGTCTTAATCTTTTCTTCCATGGCAAATATGATCTTTCTTTTTTGAACTTTTCCTTGAACTAAGAACGATCATTGGGATGCATTGCGTACTGTGAACTTGGTTCTTCTTCTCTTTTGTGCGGAGAGAAATGAAACCTTCCATTACTCGAGGTTATTTGCTTACGAAGTAATTGACATTTATAAATCCTCTGCTATGTGACCTCTGGGGAATGTTTTCTTGAATTCAGTGTTGACTGTAGTTAAGTTTTGGGCCTCTAAATATCGAAGCATATCTTGGTGGCACTTATTTTACGCTACTTGTATCAGATCTATAAGGGGAAAGAGGTTAAATTGTTTTTGATTATGTTTGCAGATATAGATCTTTCTGTTGGCAGGCCTGGGGAACAATCAATTCATAAGGTTTTCGTTGACCCTGGAGGGAGCCACTGTATTGCCACTATTATTGGCAGTAGTGGTGCCGATACATATTATACTCATGCTAAATGGACAAAGCCTCGTATATTGGGCAAACTAAAAGGTCTTGTTGTCAATGCTGTCGCCTGGAACAGGCAACATATAACAGAAGGTAGGTCTGTGCTTTCGAGTTTCTTGTGTTCTAGTACAAGATTTTGAGAATTTACTGACATTCAGAATAGTTAGCTTTCTTTTTCTTTTTTTTAATGGGGATGATGGTTTCAGCTTCTACTAGAGAAATCATTTTGGGTACAGACAATGGTCAACTTTACGAGATGGCTGTAGATGTAAAAGATAAAATGGAGAAGTACATAAAGTTGCTATTTGAACTTAAAGAACTGCCTGAGGCATTCACGGGTTTGCAGGTTTAGTGCTTTCTAGTTTCTTTGTTCCTTATTTATCAAGTAGTTCATGCCATTTCATACTGAGAATGATGTCAATGAAAGCCTTCCTTCCTTTCATCTTCTTGTAGATGGAAACAACAAGTGTGCACAATGGTATCAGATTTTATGTGATGGCTGTTACACCTACTCGACTTTATTCTTTCACAGGGGTTGGATTGCTTGAAGTAAGTTTGTGTTTAATAGTAATCATTTCTGCAGCTTGACTGACTCCTTCCTCTCAGCATCTTCGTTCTTTTTCTTATGGATTGATAAGGTTTTCTGATTTCACTTTCATCTTCAATTACTAGCACATGGTGCTGCCAAATACCAACAATTAGTTCTTAATTAAGTGCCAGGGTTGTCAATGTTTTCTTTGTGCAGTTTTCATTGGTATTGTGTTGAATATTTTGTGTGATTGGAGTTTTGACTGTTATGGAATCTTAGAAATCTATATAAGGAATTTTAGCTTTTCATATTGACGAACTGTGCTTCTGTAGTTTGGAAATTTGAAATTGTTGGGCATGTCTTGGTACACTTTTCTACTCTTGCTGCCTTCATCGACTTCTTTGAACATTTACTAAGTACACAGAATCCTTCATATTGTTGGAGAGGTTTTGAACATAGTGTAGACTTTATTTGTATTTGCTTCTTACTGCTGTGCTGGATCAATTTCTACAAAGCTGTTGATCTGTTACTTTGGCAGAATGTTAATAAGAAATTGTTAATATTCTGCAATCTCTTTGTACCTTAACTCTCCATTGAGATACTGTTTGTTGGATACTAATTCCTGTTACTATTGTAAGAAAATTTTACTAGTTCATCGGCATATCGTGATCTTAAAATGGTCAATACACTTCAACTAAATCGATGCATTTTGGTTTGTGTAGACGATTTTTGCAAGCTATGTGGATCGCACTGTTCATTTCATGGAGCTTCCTGGTGAAATACCTAACAGGCAAGTTCCTTATTTATGAGATTGTCAAAGAAAGGGGAAGGAAGGAAGTCTTTTACTTATATTCTTAGATGACCTAGAAGTATCAAGGGTCCCTATCAGAAACAGCCTCTTTACCTTCTCAAGGTAGGGGTAAGGTCTGCGTACGCACTACCACCCCAGACCTTATTTGTGGGATTACACTGAGTTTGTTGTTCTTGTTGTTAGATGACCTCACATGCATAGTTCAACATCACAGTAGAGAATATATTAGAAGAAAGAAATTAAATGCTTCCGCACGCTTGGGCTAAGGGATGAATCTGGTCACCTATAAAGGGGCCTGGCAAAGACTTACAAGAAATTTAGGGAGCACAATTTGTCAGGCATAATTTTCATCAACTAAATGGGAAATGGAGAACAAGTTTAGACTCCAACGTGTCACCAAGCTTCAACTCCGCATTAGACATATACCGTTGTAGAGAATATTACAAAACGACTTGGCTTCTCCACAAACTACATTTTTTTTGGTATAGTGAAAAGTTTCATCAATATTCACAAAGCCAACTGGGTTGTACACAGGTGATATACCAAGAGAGGAGAGACCTACAAAAGTCAAAATATGGTTCCCTCCAAAAGACACCAATCCTCTATCCAAACAGGCACTACATGAGTGCACCAAAAGAATAAGGGCTCGGAGGCTTCTACTCAATTGAGCAAAACTCGTCTCCACCGTTTCAAAAGCTCTCCTATTTCTTTGATTCTCTCTTTCCAAATGACCCATATTAATCTTCCGTTTGGCCATGAGAATTTTTGTACTTTCCCGAATTTTTTTTCACTTTATGCTAAATACAACTCCAAGTTGATGTTTGGCCATGAGAATTCCAAATACAATTTGGAGTTGTATTTGGAAAAGTGAAAAACAAGAAAAAGTTGTTTTCTCCTTTTTCCATCTCCCTTCTCTCACAAAAATTCAAAAACAACTCCAATTATATTCATGGATAATCACAACTCTAACTCCAACTTCAACTCCAACTCCAACTTCAAAATTTTTAGTTTTCATGGCCCAAACGCCCACTAAGACAAGTGGAGTAACATTCCAAGCATTGTGTCTTCTTGTCCTAGCTCCTCTCTTCCTGATGAACATCAACTTTTTCAGGGATTCACGTCCTCATCCGCCTCCTTACAAAGGAAACACTAACTAATGCAGACAACTTTTCATTTCCTATTATTCTCCGCCGTCAACATTGCTCTAGTAGTTAACAATGCGAAGAAGCGCACTTTCCTCCGCACTTAGCAATCCAGATCAAAGCATGCGTAAATGTAACCTCTGCCCTAACTAGGAGGACTTAACTGAGAACTAATTGTATTCCTCAATTCCCTACTCAAAGCATCGGGCCTGTCAACTGGCGCACATTGCTTTGAAGTAAATCTTAGCAACGTTTGAAACTGAGTCACCTCCCAATCCTGGGAACTTCACAAACAACACTAAGTCATCGGTATTAATCTAAAGGTGGAAGATGCTTTAAAATCGTTTGATCAAAAAGAAAAAGCGGAAAAAATCTCTAAAGTTCAATGGGGCTTTAGGAGCAAACTGAAAATAAAATGTAGGTTTTAATGAAAAAATGCGCAAAGGGTGAAGCAATGTAAATATATATGTATATATTTTTTTTGAGAAGGTAACAGTTGTATGTATTAAGCACAAATCAGTACATAGGTTGTACTGAAACCATATATACATGTGAGCAAAAGAGAGCAAACAGGCCTACCATCCTAACAAGAACCTAAAGTGTCTAGGATAGATATAGTATCTTCTGAATAGACCTGATTGCACCAAAAACAAAACAACAGAATACAATTAAGTTTGATCTTCTGTACTGTATTGCTACTGTTCTCGAAACATCTAGAATTTCTCTCTCCAAATTGTCCACCAAATGCAAGCAGGTATCATCCTCCATCTGCTTATGTCATCTGCTTCAGCTCCAGCTTCTTCCCGGCTAAGGAGAGCTTCAGTAATCTTTCTAGGCATTGTCCAGGCTATACCTCTGAGATTAATGAAGATCTTCCATAACTGGTTAGTGATGTTGCAGTGAAGAAATAAACGGCCAACTACTTCCGCCTCTTCTTCACATATGAAACATCTAGAACAAAGAATCCACTTTCTCTTGATTAAATTTTTCTGTGTGAGCACCGCTTCCTTTGCCAATAACCATGAGAAACAAGCAACCTTATATGGTATTTTAGTCTTCCATATATGTTTCTAGGGGCAGTTGGTGATTGGGATTCTGGGCTGGTTCAAACATTTTACAGGCTGCATTAACACTGAACTTCCCACTGCTATTTCCATGCCATCTCAGCGTGTCATCCTCACTCCGGGTTCCTGTGAATTTCTCCAGCTGCTTTTGAAATTCTCATTCTGTTCACCTCCCAGTCGTTCTAGTTTCTTCTATGTATCAGATTCAAACCTTGAGGGGACCACATTTCAGCTATAGATCTCTGTTGGTGTTGAGCTAGAGCAAAAATATCATCAAATAAGACTTTTAAGGTTCCATTCCCCAACCAGTTATCATTCCAGAATGAAGTTTTGCTACCATATTGTACTCTGATAGAGACTTTACATTTAAGTGGTTGCCATAGTACTCTGATCGACCTCCAAGGCCTAACACCATAAGCTGAGTTAACTGGCTTTGTCATCCAGTTATCTACCACTTCATTCTTTGCTCTGATCATCTTGCTCCATTAGCTTTGAGGATCTTGAGACTATCTCCATAACCACTTCAATTTCAGTGCTTTCCCTGTGATTTTTCAAATTTCTAATTCCCAGTCCGCCTTGAGCCTTGCTAAGAATTACTTCTTTCCACTTTACTAGATGATACACCTTTTTTTCTTTATTGCCCTGCCACAAAAACTTCCTTCTAGTGTTATCCAGTCTTCGAGTGACTCCCACTGGAATGGGAAAAAGGGACATCATATGATTCGGCATAGAATCTAGGACTGAATTAATCAGAGTGAGTCTCCCACCAAATGACAAGTATTGACACTTCCATCATGAAAGCTTTTTCTCACATTTCTCTATGACATTGTTTAAGATCCTTGAAGATTTTGATTTTTCCCCCAGTGGCATGCCAAGAAAACTAATAATTAGAGCCCCCACTTCTCCCCCTAGAATCATTGCAAAGCCTTCATGTTTGTTACTTCATTAATGGGGAAAAGATGACTCTTTCTCTAGTTAATATGTAGCCCAGAAATACCTTCAAAAAGGACTAAGATAATTCTTAGAATTCTCAATTGCTCCATAGTTGCATCACAGAATATCAAGGTGTCATCAACGTATTGGAGATGTGTAATATCTTGACTATAATGATCATTCATGGCTACATCAAAGCCCTTAATCCACCCATTAAGATTCACGACTTTGATCATGTTGTTTAGCCCTTCCATGGCAATGATGAACAAAAAAGGGGATAGGGGATCATCCTGCCTGAGACCTCTTTGAGCTTGGAAAAAACCTTCTGGGGAACCGTTAATAATGACAGAATTTGACAGTAGAAATGCAAAATTTTATCCACTTGATCCATTTCACTCCAAAGCCCATTTGGTGTAATATGCTAAGTAAGAAATTCCAATTTACATGGTCATATGCTTCCTCAATATCTAGCTTACAAAGAACACCAGTCTTCTTCTGTTTCTGTCTTGAGTCCACCGCTTCGTTGGCTATAAGAATAGCATCCATTATTTGCCTTCCTTTTATGAATGCCATCTGGTGTGAGTCTACCAATTTTTCCATTACTTTTTTCAGTCTCTCAGCAAGTACTTTTGCAATAATCTTATAGAAGCTTCCGATGAGACCAATTGGTCTGTAGTCCTTCAACTCCTTTGCACCTTTCTTCTTGGGAATCAAAGCAATGTAAGTTGCATTAAAACTCCTTTCAAAGAAAGCATGAGAATATAAATATATATTTTTAATCCGAGACTAATAAATATAAGCATGCATGACAATTATATGAACAAAGAAGTTGAAAAAAATTATGATAAATTGAAATCTGAATAGTTTAGTATCGCCTCTTCAGAAGAGGCACATTGGCAAGGAAAAGTATGCCTAAGAACCCCGATGATGGCACTGAAACACAAATTAAGCGAGGTGAAGTGCTCAACACGTTTTGAGCCTCGCTTCAGGGCTTAAGCACGCCTTTCACAACAGTATTAAAAATGTCCATAAAAAGAAGAATCATACAGAAATATTTCTTCAATCTGCTCAAATGAATTTTCTATTCCTTGAAAAGCCCTCCTATTTTGTATCTATATTTTCCATGTGATCGCTAGGGAAACTTGACATGCTTTTCCTTCTCCGGCTTTCCTTCTAAATTTTCATCCTAACATTTAAAGCTTATTAACTCGGAGCTTAAAAGCAAATGTAATTTCTGGTGCGTAAAATTTGAGGTTTATTTTTTGTGCTAATTTTATTGCTATTTTTGTTGGAAATAGCTAATTGTTAGAAATGATTTCCTGCACTGGAAGTATCTAGAAGTTATTTGGCAAAACACCAAGCTTAGGAAGAGATGTTTGTGGCTTCTCAACATGTGCAAAGTGCTGCATTTTCCCAAGCAATTGAGCAAATTGTCACGAAGTTTAGGAGGAAAATGAAAAACGGACACCTTTCAGTAGGCCTATCATAAAAGAACTTGATTTACTGTTCATTCTAGGGCTGACTTCATATGTTTATCAAAACTACTTTGGTTAACAATCATGTTTCAATAAAATACATTTGCTTTGCATTCAATTTTGCCAAAGAGAATGACAGACTGAATCTTGCAAGTGATTTATGGAATTTGGATTTGGTTGATCAGACAGATGTCACGAGCTTGATTCTTTGCGTTGGCATATGCACTGACAAACACACCCTCCTGTGTTCCACTTGTCCTTACTCCAGGTCACAGCAATTGATGTTCCATCTTCATCTTTGGATATAGCTGTCACAACTTCCATCGTCTTTGAAGACACTTTTGAGCTTTCACCATAATAGACTATCCTTCTATACACATGATAAACTCCAAGTACTTACCAAACACAATATGTTTGTTCATTTGCAAATGATGTTTGAGTTATTGAGGTTTCTTCTTTCAGTGAACTGCACTTCTTTATCCAGCAAAGGAGGGCTGTACACTTCGCATGGCTTTCTGGAGCAGGTATCTACCATGGTGACCTAAAATTCGGAGCACAACATAGGTAGGTTTACCGCCTGTTGCTTATAACTTTACTTCTATGGTTCGTTTCAATCCGGAGTTTTTTCATTTCATGGCCCTGACATTCAAATTTTATTTTAAACTTTAGAGTTCTATACATAATTTTTAAAATATTTTCTACAATTGTTGGAAACTTCACGTGTAGTTCGCCAAACGGGGATGAAAACTTTGTGGAAAACAAAGCTCTTCTGGATTACTCTAAATTCTCTGAAGGAGGTGAAGGTGTTAAACCTAGCTCTCTGGCTATATCCGAGTTTCATTTCCTACTTCTCATTGGTAACAAGGTTAAGGTGTGTTAAGTGGTATTTCCAATGACTTCTTTCCTGTGTCTACTTTTTAACCTTTTTATGTATCAATTCGTTGTAGCAGTTCTTAAATTTTGAATTATTGTACATGTATGCCTATGTCTATTTGCAATATATGGTTTGGGGTTTGCTATGCTCAAATAAGAGACTGGAATTGTATGAAATATTTTTCTTTGATTGCATATAGTATAATTAATTACCAAAAAGGGATAGATGGCATGAAAGCAGTAATTATGATGTTCGTATAGTACAATTACGTACCATAGATGGTATGAAAGCTGTAATTATGATGTACATAGGGATAGATGGCATGAAAGCAGTAATTATGATGTATGCATATACTTTTCCATTTTTGAGTTTTTATCTCTTTAGAAATTCTTTAGTGTGTACAATTGTATATGTGTTAGCCATAATGTTCTAATGTAAAGTTTAGCTGCTCTTTCACTAAGCTTCATGATTTCATGATATGAAATAAATATTGGTTCATTGCACATGAAGAAACTATAATGTAATTCCTTTTTCTTCATCAGAAAAGGGCAACTGATACAAATTCTTAGCCTTAAACAAGATTTTGTGGAAGTCCTAGACATAATAAGGCTAGCAATCTATCCTTAAATTTCTCATCTGCATGCTGCTATTTTGTCAGTGCTGATATTGATAACCAAGTTTGTCTTTAACTTTTACGTTCATCTACCGTGCATTAATCCTAAGTTGACATCAAAGATTCCATTTGTGTTTTTGGATGAAGTAAGATAATATCATTGAAAAGTCATCAGCAAGATGCCAAAATTACAGAAGATGAAAAGTGTGTTAGCTCCAAAACAGAAGACTACAATGTTAGCCCCAATACATGAGTGCCTATGCTATAACCAGGGAGCTAACAAGGTCCAAAAAATTGTTAACATTATTTACTAAAAAAGGGCAGCCCGGTGCACTGAAGCTCCCGCTAACTTGGATAGGAAAATTCCAAATGAATGAACTAACTGTACATCTACCCTTTAGTGAGTGTGTTGGCGTTGATATTCCATCAAAACAGTAAAACTCCTATTTTTTCTCTTCAAAGTATCTTCTTTCTTCTGCCGATATCCACTAAAATTTTATATATATAGGAAAAACATATTTCATGGTTAATTTGTTCTGCACGACCACTAAGTATGTTGTTTTTCCATTGACTAGAAATCTATAAGAATGAGGGGAATGTGATTGCTTTGCATCATTAATCCAATATTTTGCTATATTAATCTTGTACTGCATTGATAAATTCATGGATGAACATGACAGATGACAGTTAGCAAAACAACGATATAGGATAAGGGCAACCTGAATGTCCAATAATTGAGCAAAACACTTGATTCTGAAGAATGAATGTTTCATCGTTGAGTACCTTGTATAGTTATGCTGTAGTTTACGTTTTGTAGGTGGTGAACAGGGTAAGTGAACAAATAGTAGGAGAACTTTATTTTGATCAGACACCTGATGCAGTTTCAAGAGGTATTATTGGCTTATGTAGTGATGCCTCAGCTGGGTTGTTTTATGCATATGACCAAAATTCTATCTTCCAGGTGCGGTAATAGTCATTGTCTTAAATCTTATGTGACGTGGTTGTACGATTATGTTTTTGCTTCAGTTTCTGAAATCGACCATCTGAATTTAGGTATCCGTAAATGATGAAAGCCGCGATATGTGGAAAGTGTACTTGAACTTGAAAGAATATGCTGCAGCTTTGGCTAGTTGTCGTGATGCCATGCAGAGAGACCAAGTTTATCTAGTTCAGGTCATGGCTGATTTGAACTTAGGCTGCATTTGTTTTTTTTAAGATTCAGACGCCTGAATCTGATGAATCTGAATGTACATCTATATGATTAAGATATTGTCTCTAGATCTGAAAACTGAATGATTAAGACTGTTTGTTTTTCTACGTCTGAATGTGCCAAAAAAAATTATTTGTATGTATAATAAAATAAAAAATACAATTCAAATAAAAAACTAATTATTTATCAGAAAAGTAAGTAATTTAATACAGCAAAATTATTATTTGATTGAAAGAAATATTTATGTTTGTTAGTGATAGTGGAGATGGTTTTAATGTTGGTTGCGGTGACAATGATTGATGTTAGTGATTAATAATGTTAGTGGTGATAGTTGTGATGGTTGGTATTGTAGTGACTGTTATGATGGTGGCGGTTGATAGTGGTGGTGGTGGGTGTGATGTGACGTTTCTTAATGTTAGTAGTTGGAGGTGTTGATTGTGATGGCTGAAAAATGAATGCATGATGGTTGACAATGTGTTAATGCTAGTTGGAGATGATGTTAGTTGTGATGGTGGAGATGGTTGTTAGTAGAGATAAACTGTAGCGATGATAATGATTGAAGTGATAGTAGAGGTGACGTTACTAGTGACAATGGTGGTGGCCGCCGAAGAATTTGTGGAGGTTGTGATGTATTAGTGATAGTTAGCGGTGGTGCTAGTTGTGATAGATGAGTTGGTCGATAGTAGGGATTGGCCGGTAGTGATTGATGATGGTGGTGCTGTTGACGGCGTTGGTGGTGGTAAATGTAATTAGAATAATAGAGGTAGTAGGTGTGGTAGCGGTTGACAATAGTGATTGGTAGTGATATTTGTTGTCGGTGGTGGAGGTGGTTGGTGGTTGACAGTGATGGCGGTGGCAGAGGTGGTGATTGATGATTATGAATAAAGTGGCGGTGAACATTATCTAACACTAGAATACCTCTTCAGACCTATTAAGACTTGATTCTAGATCTGAATGATTAAGATCTATTCAGATCTATTAAGAGCTAAAATCTTAATAAAAAACAAATGCACTTAATAGTCTGAAGTCTGAACCATTCAGATTCAGACCTCCATTAAGTGCAAACAAATGAACCCTTATTCTTTTCCACTGGGATATATGATGCCATTTTTGAATCTATTTTTTTTTTTTTGCTTTTTCATCATATACCTCATGATATGCAGGCCGAAGCTGCTTTTGTTGCCAAGGAGTTCCTCAGAGCTGCATCATTCTATGCAAAAGTAATTAGTCTACTTATATATTCAGTTATTTCCATCTCGTGGTTTCCATTTATCTGTTAGTTGTTTCTTTGTACCTCCTTAAACTTGATACTTGTCAACCAGCCACATGCCTTGTGAAGAATCTGATCCTTGTTTGCCATTTTCAAATTTCGTAGCGACCAGCAAAAAGTGAAATTTCCACAATCTTCTGTAGCAGTCAAAGTCGATGTCTACTCTATTCTACAAAGACCACTAGATTTTTTTTTCCTGATAAATGAAAATACTTTCATCTATCATGCTCCTAGGGAAACCCCGCGATAAACCCTCCTTAGAAGGTCAGCTTCAGATAGTCCATAACACTTTCAGTTGTATCAATTCGATTATCTTCTTGAGTATTTCCCCGTGAAAACTAATGTTATCTGCATTAAAATCTTAACATTTTCAGTAGTATCAATTTGATTATCATAATATTTCCTGTAAAACTACGTCTGTGCATTAAAATTCTGTCCCTTGGGCCTAGATATTGCTTGACGATGAATTGACATACAAGGTGTTGATGCAACTTTCCTTTCATGTCTTTTACTTCTGTTTGACATACCAGGCTTGCTAAGTAATCTGTATTTATTCCTGGAACTGGAAACCTCTCTAATGGAAGGAAATGAATGTTGCAGATTAACTATGTGTTATCTTTTGAAGAGATCTCGTTGAAGTTCATTAGCATAGGGGAACAGGTATGACTTTTATGGTGATGCAAGAAAAGATTTTCTTCTTTCTCTTACTGGAAATACGAAAAGGTGAAATTCATCTTAGTTCAATCGTCTTGCTATTGAAAGAGAAAATCATCTTGTTCATTCGAAGCAATGATCTGGAGTAGTCTGTAAGAACTAAGAAAATCCATCTTGTTCTTATCTAAAAAGGAATTTATTAGCCTGTAAGAACTAAGAAGCTTGTGTTAGAACTTAAATATTTCATATTTGGAGTCCGTTGCAGGTGACTCATTATAGGTTATTGTATTTGGTCTTGAGTTACTCATATGAAATTATTGCTTATGAAACTCAGACATATCATAGTGAAGTTTTATAATACTAAACATTTTTGATAGACATTTATTTGAAAGATCCTTACTGCAAAACAAATGTTCCTGGATTCCAATTTTCTCTACTGTTTAGTATCTGTTTCCATTTACCATACAATCTTCACTAGGACTTGAGGGATGCTGTTGCTTTTGTCTGCTGATATAGTATAGATATTCCACTTATGTTTTTGGAACTTCATTGTACTGATGTGCTGTGCCATCCCAGAGATGGTTAATAATGAAGTTTTTTTATTGGTTACTGATTTAAAAAAATTCTTATAGTTCAGAACCACGGGAAATTTAGTTTCTCAAAGTTGTCTTCTTGCTTAGTAGTTCTATCGTTGTCATAATATGAAGCAATTATTCTTCAGGAAGATAATGAACCTATATTTGCGTAGATATCCCATCCTATTTTTTGAAAGAGGTAACATTGAATGTCCCATCATCTTTTATAACAGATCTCTAGTGTTATGTTTGTTCTGATCCTTATTCCGTCGCATAGAGCCATGATGTAATTATGCTCATGTTATAATGAGAGGTATTCCTTGATCTGCTGTGGGAAAGTCAATTTTGTTAGTTTTCTGACTTGTGATATCTGGAAACTTAAAAAGAAAAAAACAGCCACAAATAATAAAATTAGTAGTTAAAAAGAATAAGTTGAAAATGTCTTCCTCGATATAACTCCCTTTGTTTGCAGGATGCATTGAGAACATTTCTCCTGCGGAAGCTTGATAATCTTTCAAAGGATGAAAAGTGTCAAATAACTATGATTTCAACATGGGCAACTGAATTATATCTTGATAAGGTTCATCTCTTTTTGAACGGAGCTTGTTTTATTAAAACTTTAGCTAATATTTTTTTCCCTGGTTTTATTAACAGTAAATTTGTTCTGAATGCTAGTATTGGAAATATCTCTGTTTCCAGTTCCTATTACATATAGGTCTATCATGGATCATTCGGCTTTCATGTCTTTTTCACCTGTACTGGGGTATGGCACAGAGGTTGGAGGAAGTACTAAGTAATATTCTACAGGATAAGATGGTGAAAAAGTACCATCTTATTGGGGATAGAGAACCAATCGAATTGTACAACCACATGGAGAACTCTTTGAAGGAGTATCATGAAAGGACAAGTAAGAACAGGTGTTAGAATTCGCACTGGAAGCAGAAATGGTTTGTGAGGATATGAGAAAGAATGGAAGAATGCGTGAGACCACTGTCTTATATTTGAAATCTGTATACACACACTTTACCATGTATATTGTACGTCTAATCAGATGTAGGGCACTACTCCTTACGTCACTCCCTTTTTACATATTTAACTAAGACTAACTTTCTAATAAACTGTATGTTGGAAAGAACAATAATTGTATGTACGCAATGAAACATAGATTATTAAAAGATTTTATTGTTTCCTTGTTGCTGTCTCCGAAGCGTGTACTTTATTCGAACAGACTGAGTTGATAGACTGGATAAATGATACCTCTGGTGAGCTCTCTCTGATAGTTCACCGTTTCCCTATTTGATCTAGTAAGGAGATGGATATTAACATTCTTGGAGCATTTTGCTTAGCGTCCATTCTAGCTGCAGTCCCTAATTCTACGTTTATTTCGTGACTGTTTTGGGACAGGGACGGCTTAAGTTTTTAGTGATGAGATCTTTTGACAAAGCCAAGTCAATTTTGGGCAGCAAACTGTAATTGATGAGAAGGTCCTTTATAATAAAGGGAAGGGTGTATGTTATATTGCCTGCCTTCAAGAGGTGTCTAAAGAGCCTCGTCAGATGCAGCAGTGGGACAACTAAGGAGTGGATTCGTCACTAAAAGGGCATAGGAGAAGACTTGAGTGACCATTCCTCACCCAAAAACTCTAGTCATCTGTGCAGTTACTTTCAAGTCATAAATGATAAGTGATAACATGGTGCTGTTATTTGAACATAGATGGTTGTCCTTTTTAGGTTTGGTTGCGTGCCTTCAAGAGGTGCCTAAAGAGCTCGTCAAATGCAGTAGTGCGACAACTAAGGGGTGGATTCTCCACTAAAAGGGTATAGGAGAAGACTTGAGTGACCATTCCTCACCCAAAAACTCTAGTCATTTGTGCGGTTACTTTCAAGTCATAAGTGATAAGTGATAACATGGTGCTGTTATTTGAACATAGATGGTTGTCCTTTTTAGGTTTGGTTGTGTGCCTTCAAGAGGTGCCTAAAGAGCTCGTCAAATGCAGTAGTGCGACAACTAAGGGGTGGATTCTCCACTAAAAGGGTATAGGAGAAGACTTGAGTGACCATTCCTCACCCAAAAACTCTAGTCATTTGTGCGGTTACTTTCAAGTCATAAGTGATAAGTGATAACATGGTGTTGTTATTTGAACATAGATCATTGGCCTTTTTAGGTTTTTGATTCCATACATCTTGCGTGCAGATCAATCGGCTGCTTCTGGAAGATGATGGTGCATTGGACAGTAATAATACCGAGTACCAATCACTCATTAAGGAGTTTCGTGCTTTCCTAAGTGACTGCAAGGATGTATTGGATGAGGCAACCACCATGAAACTACTAGAAAGGTAGCTTAGCTGGCAACTGGTCTCTAGCTTGGTGTTAAATTTGATTCTCGTCTCTTTTTTCCTTTCAGTCCAGTTAGTTACCTTTAGTTACCTTTTCTATCTCCGCCGCCTCCAAAAACCGTGGGACATATTTTGCATGTCATGCTATTTCACAGACTCACTTGGCAAAATGTGTGACATTTTAAGTGCTGTGAGCTGCAACCTTTTTCAAGCTGAAATCTCATGCAAAAAAAAAAAAGGAAAAAAAGAAATCTATGTTAACTGCGGAAAAAATGAACTCTTTCTTAGTAAAAGTCCAGTCATCTTCGCTTAATGTATTTATTTATTATTTTTTGCTTCCCTATATGTTCTAATTGTTCTTGTCTGACTTTATTGTCCTTTATGTTGTTATTTTTTCTGTTGCAGCTACGGTAGAGTTGATGAGTTGGTGTTCTTTGCTAGTCTAAAGGAGCAATATGAAATTGTGCTTCACCACTACATTCAGGTATGTACTTTTTATGTATCTTTTGACATGCTGTTTTTTCATTGGGTTGTCCTTTTCTTTTGTTAACTAATGTCTTATTCCACTTTCATGCTGTTCTTTATTTTTGTTCGGGTTCCCAGAGGATTGTTTATGATTTTGGATACTTGTCTTATTTTTCCTTTGTTTGGAGAAAACTATTCCCCTCCACAATCAAAGGTGGATTGTTATCTTTCATGGTAGAGTTTCTTCTTAGATCTGGTGTATAATACAATTCTCTCTTGTATTCCTTTGGGTGTGATTAGATTGCCAAACGACAATCTTATTAACAGGGCTTCCAAGCATGGAGCTTTCCGGCCAGGCAGTTCTTCAAATTTTCTCAACTTCGACTTCTCACCTCCATCCCATCCCATCCCTCTCCTCCTCCATTCTTTTTTCCCCTACACCTCCCCATTAGCATTAAACACCTTCGGCTCAAATTCTGGAGTAAGTCATAACCTGTTGAATGTTCCCTAGCCTCCACCACCATGGATAGTCTCCCTTTCTTCACAAAAACTCACTTTGAATGGCACATCTGAGAAATACTGACTCTCGGAAAATATTATTAAGATGCATTAACTACATCATTACATTGAGCCCTATTTGTATATTTCAATGTTTTTTCATGTAGAAGACTATATACAATCCTATTCCTATTTCCTAAGTTGCTCGGACTCTCCAAAAATATTGCCGCACCCGTGTCGGATCCTTCAAAAATACACTACTTTTGGAGGATCCAACATGCACCCGCCTACATTTTTGAAGAGTTCAGCAACATAGCCTATTTTTATTTTGACTCTCCCCCTTGAGCTGGTGCATATACGTCATATGTATTGAGCTTGTTACATGTAACTAATAGGTGGACCAATGAGGGACAAGGTGAAAATATCTTCAAACTGATCACTTGACTTAACAGACTTTGTAATAATATCTACTGAGAGTATTTTCTTTGAAAAAGTGAGAGTCAATTTCAATATGGAAAAGGGCCAAAACTATCCCTGAACTATCCGAGATGGAGCAAAAAATATCCTCCGTTTGGTTTTTGGCTCAAAAGTGCCCATCCATTTGTCTTTGGCTCAAAAATACCCCTCTCTATAAAGGGATGCAATTAGGCTGCCCATGTGGATAAAAACGCCATTTGGCCTGGCCACATAAGCTGCCAGCGTGGATAATCAGCCCATGTCTTAATAAATCCGACCCATCTTAAAAAATCCAACCCGTCTTTAAATTAAAGGGTAAAAATAGATCTACCCCTCATTTAATTAAAAAATCCGACCCGTGATGCAATTAACTAGTGCATTCTTGCTACCACCTGCTTTCCATATATTCTTAGAATGATTAAATTTTTCTTTATGCTTTAGTTTTCTGATTGATTTTTAAATTCTTAACAAGATAGTTAATCTTATTGTTTCGTTTTAACTATGGAGTAAAGACAAGCAGGGGTGTTGTTTTGATCATTATAAGATAAATGATGAACATCTTATGGTGTTCATCGCTTTACGCTTACCTTTCACTCATTAAATACTCAAAAATTCTCCCATATCATCTTTCTTGTTAGTTGTTTCGATTCGATTCAAAGGAACTGGTTGCTCTTGCTTTTCTTTTCAGTTATGAAAGTGTTTACTTCTTACGTGTTTTTTTTTGATGATTGCTTGGCTTGGCCATCTTTGGCTCAATAAGAATATGGGGAAGGGGACACTATCATGAGCATTTCAGGCATAGGTAACCTATTTTCCACACTTGGTTGCTATATTTGACAAATATTGTGGTTGCATTTTTAAGGCAACTCGTAGCTGCAACTTTGATGAATTGTTTGCAGCATTTTTTGGCTAATAACCTCATTTTAAAAGAGCATATAGGTGCTGCATTTGGGCCATTTTTCTGTTGCATTTTTTTTTTTCAATTGTTTGGTTGTTTGCTGCTGTATATTGGGTTTTGGAAGAGTTTATGTCAAATGAGGGGTAGATTTAATTTTACCCTTGAATTTAAAGACGGGTCGGATTTTTGTAAGACAGGTCGGATTTATTAAGACATGGGCTTTGATTATCCACGCTGGTAGCTTATGTGGACAGGTCAAATGGCGTTTCTTATCCACGTTGGCAGCCTGGTTGCATTCCGTTATAGAGAGGGGTATTTGTGAGTCAAAAGTCTAACAAGGGGGTATTTTTGAGCCCAAAAAACATATGGAGGGGTATTTTTTTGCCAACAAAAGAAATTGAGGGTATTTTTGCTCCATTTTGGATAGTTTATTACTCCCTCCGTTTAAAAAAGAATGACCTACTTTGACTTGACACAAAGTTTAAGAAATAAAGAAGACTTTTGAATCTTGTGGCCTTGAATTAAAGTTGTGTCAAATGTACCAAAATGCCCTTTAATCTTGTGGTCCTAAACATGCCATGTGGAAAGTTGAAATTAAATTATTGCCAAAAAAGGAAAGAGGTCATTCTTTTTGAAACGGACTAAAAAGGAAAGTAGGTCATTCTTTTTTAAATGGAGGGAGTAGTAGTTTTGGCCCTTTTCTGATTTCAATATGCTTAGTTCGCTAGTGAAATACTGGAATTTATGAAATATAAATGGACTCTTAATTATCACACACAACTTTCATTTGATTGATTTATCCAATTTTTTTTGGGGGGATAGCCGTGGCAGCTTGCTCGCACCTCGATTATATCCACCTGCCTACGCCCACCAGAAACAAGTACCAGATAACTCTGTCCACCAAGACTAGGCTAGAATAGATGAGAAGAAATCACCTAGTGTTTTTCTCTAAGTAACTGATTGATCCAAACTAGCTCACAGGTTGCCACAACTATTGCTCGATGTTCTACTTCTGCTGTAGATTGAGCAACCACATTGTGTTTCTTAATCTTTTGGGACACCTAATTACCTCCTACTAAAACATAATGTCTAGATGTAAGAATGTCTATCAGAATGTGATCCTGCCCGATTAAGATTTCTATAACCAACGATGTTCTCATGGACTTGATCATCAGAGGGGAGAAGGGATTGTGAGATAATTTAACCTACCAATCAACTGCCTACATTTTCTAGGATTATTGAGTGGATGCTCCAGTTTCTGTTGTAGTTTACCATTAGGATGCGTATGAGTGTTAATGGGTTTACATTCCATCATTCTTGTCTCCTCAAGAATGTCTAAGATATACTTTCATTGTGAAATAATGTCATGCCCTGAACCTTGGCCTGTGCGGAATCAACACTCGGTGTCTCAACTTGTTAGAGCAAATCAACTCTACATGATAGTCATTTGAGACATACATAAAGGAGATAAACTAGGTTAGAAATTCATGGAAGAACCGTACCTTGGTATACAAGAACGAGGAGAAGAGAAAAATGTCGTTCTAGGGCTTAGAATTGAATAATATGTAAAAATACGTAAAAATGCATTTGAATAGAGTTTGTGTTGGACCATTTACAAACTCTTAGGGCTCTATTTGTGGTCCATGGATTACACTTATGGTCTGTAGGTGGACTGCGCATGGACATCTGATGCTTAAACGCTAGCTTAGTTTTCGGACAAGTTCAAGAACCACCAGTTGGTGGCTTTCATGTTGGTAGGTCGTGGCTCTGCTGGGACGTACTTTATTCTATGAAACCTCACATATGGTATTGGGTGGCCGTACTTGCCATTTACCGTCCATATGCGAGCCACATCTGGTTCTTTATTCGGTAGGCTCCACTTACGGTGCCTTGTATAACCATAGGTGGCACTTACAACCCATAAGTTGGTCGTACATGGACAGAAGTCTAGAACAATAGCTCAATATCGGGGGCCTTCCGTCCTCGCTTCATGCATGGTCCTTATGTTTGATTTAAAACCGTCCTCCTCACCATAAATCACAAGATAACGGTGCTTTATGCTTACACCCTGTTGCCTAGTACGACGACCCGTATGCCCATCATACGGTTGTACCTTGTGTCGTGTATCAACACAAAACTTTCAATTTTAGTTCTTTCAATTTTTAAACAACTCCACACTTGTGCAGTAGCACCACATCAAAATTAGACCTTAGCTCATATGTATGATCATATTCTCGTGGTTTAGGTTGGGTTATCATATTCAAGGGTCAAAACTTTAGCTCGTAGGTACGAGGTGTTACAAGATGTTATATTTGCTTTGGATTGTGCAACCTCAATATCTAGAAAATTATGAAAGACGTGTTACTTTAAATTAATGGTATCTTTCTGCCCACTATTGCCGATGACAATATCGTTAGTATAAATCACCAAATAGATACTTCGTTGGAGCAAATTGTCGATAAAACTCAAAGTGGTCAACTTTACTACGAGTCTTGCCAAACTCCTAAATTCTGTGTTGAACTTCCCAAACCAGGCTCAAGGAGAGTTTTGGACCTTAGAGTGATAGACGCAATTGACGTAGTAGACTACCAGTAGTCTTACCCTGAGCAACAATACCTAACAACAATACTAGGTAGTTGCTCCATATAAAATTTCCTCCTCAACGTCAGCACGGAGAAAAACATTCTAATGCCCTACTGATAAAGAGGCCAGTGGCGGACGTCCATGCATAGAAAAAGACGGAGAGAAGCTATTTTGACCCCGGGAGAGGATAAAGAGGCAGTGGCAGACGTCCATGCATAGAAAAAGAAGGAGAGATGCTATTTTGACCCCGGGAGAGGATAAAGAGGCCAACGGTGGACGTCCATGCATAGAAAAAGACGGAGAGATGCTATTTTGACCTCGGGATAGGAAGAATTACGGTAATCAAGCGCAAATATCTGAATATACGGAGAGAAACTAGGATGCAGAAGAGATAGAGAAGGAAATATTACTGGTTAAACAAAGTGCAAGGATCTTAAACACTATATTAACCAATAACCAAGTCCGTATGGAGTGGACAAATCGCCAGATATAAATACAACAATAATATTTTTCTTCTGTCTTAAGAACTCTACCAGATTCTAATCTCCTATTTAAACTCAGACATAAGCAGTTACTGCTGTTAGATAACTACTAACAACTACTAATAGATAATAACTGATAACTACTAATAGATAACTACTAACAACTACTAATAGATAACTGCTTCTATATTATCTGAAACTACGGAACTAAGTTACATTATCTTCATATGTTAAAGCAGCAGTCTTATCAGTGCATTCCCCTCTTTTTTTCTTTCTATATTATATAGATATGTACAACTTTAATCATTAGTTTCCTTTATCTTTTTATCTAAAGTAAAGGATTATCTAAAGTAAGGGAAGGGCTCAGAAGAGCCAAGAATATCAAGAAAAATAAAGAACTCTTTTCTTTGTCTTGATTTTGTTCGAAAGTAAAATTGCCTTGTCCTCAAGGCGAAAAGAAGGAGACTGTGTGTTCTCCTCTTGCATTAATTCCAAAGATGCAAACATTCCAGGTTTGCAGCGATGACCTGGGGCAAACTTGTCTCCACAATGATAGCATAGGACTTTTTCTCGGCAAATTTGTTGTTCAGAATTTAGAGGACGAATGTTTGGAAGCGATGATTGTTGAAAAGAGCGTACTGGTTGACGGGATGACTGAAAATTAAAGGATTCTTGAACCGTTGTAGAGGAAGTTCCAATTGATGAAGGCCGTGATATAGAAGGCCAATCGGTTACTTTACTGGACTGATTTGTTCCATGTTTTCCTTCATATTCTAAAGTTAGACTCATTGCCTTATACACAGATCTAGGCTTGTGAATCCTAACGTCCACGCGAAGGTCTTCTTTGAGCCCACTAAGGAAAACTCCAAGAAGACAGTGTTCTGGCCAGTTTTGCACACGGGCTGCGCGTTTTGCGCATTCTTGCCTATACTCAAACACTGATCCAGTCTGTTGGATTCCACACAGGTGTTCATCTGGATTTTGAAACTCAACGAGTCCGTAATTTTCTTGAATAACTTTAACCAACTCATCCTAGTAATAGATGGTTTTCTCATTGTTGATCCAAGCAAAAAGATCTAGTGCTTCTCCTTCCAAAGACATTGAAGCCACATCAACCTTACAATCATCAGGTGTTTGATAATTTTGAAAATATTTCTCTGCTTTCAGTATCCAACCTCTAGGATCTCCCCCCTCATACTTTGGAAATTCCATCTTTGTGTGAGGATGCCGATATGTTTCTTGATGTTTCCAAGTGCTATCAACCTCACCTTCTTCCGATGATACTTTAGATTTTCCTCGTTCATTCTAACTGTTTTGTGCTTTTAATGCAGCCACATCAGCAGCCAAAACATCCATGGCTTCCAATTTTGCTGCTATATTAGTCAGTTGTTGGCTGATCTGATCAGTAGTCGACATGATAGGTTCGCTATGGGAAGCGTTAGCCCGTGTGTTAACCATGACAGATCTTACTGTTTTGATACTAATGATAGAAACTAGGATGCAGAAGAGATAGAGAAGGAAATATTACTGGTTAAATAAAGTGCAAGGATCTTAAACACTCTATTAACCAATAACCAAGTCCGTATGGAGTGGACAAATCTCCAGATATAAATACAACAATAATATTTTTCTTCTGTCTTAAGAACTCTACTAGATTCTAATCTCCTATTTAAACTCAGACATAAGTAGTTACTGTTGTAGATAACTACTAACAACTACTAAGAGATAATTACTGACAACTACTAATAGATAACTACTAATAACTGCTAATAGATAACTGCTTCTATCTTATCTGAAACTAAGGAACTAAGTTACATTATCTTCATATGTTAAAGCAACAGTCTTATCAGTGCATTCCCCCTGAAAAATCGCCTTGTCCTCAAGGCGAAAAGAAGGAGACCGTGTGTTCTCCTTTTGCATTAATTCCAAAGATGCAAACGTTCCAGGTTTGCAGCGATGACCTGGGGCAAACTTGTCTCCACAACGATAGCATAGGATTTTTTCTCGGCAAATTTGTTGTTCAGAATTTAGAGGATGAATGTTTGGAAGCGATGAGTGTTGAAAAGAGCGTACTGGTTGACGGGATGACTGAAAATTAAAGGATTCTTGAACCGTTGGAGAGGAAGTTCCAATTGATGAAGGCCGTGATATAGAAGGCCAATCGGTTACCTTATTGGACTGATTTGTTCCATGTTTTCCTTCATATTCTAAAGCTAGACTCATTGCCTTATACACAGATCGAGGCTTGTGAATCCTAACGTCCACGCGATGGTCTTCTTTGAGCCCACTAAGGAAAACTCCAAGCAGACAGTGTTCTGGCCAGTTTTGCACACGGGCTTCCCGTTTTGCGAATTCTTGCCTATACTCAAACAGTGATCCAGTCTGTTGGATTCCACACAGGTGTTCATCTGGATTTTGAAACTCAACGGGTCCGTAATTTTCTTGCATAACTTTAACCAACTCATCCCAGTGATAGATGGTTCTCTCACTGTTGATCCAAGCAAAAAGATCTAGTGCATCTCCTTCCAAAGACATTGAAGCCACATCAACCTTACAATCATCAGGTGTTTGATAATTTTGAAAATATTTCTCCGCTTTCAGTATCCAACCTCTAGGATCTCCCCCCTCATACTTTGGAAATTCCATCTTTGTGTGAGGATGCCGATATGTTTCTTGATGTTTCCAAGTGCTATCAACCTCACCTTCTTCCGATGATACTTTAGATTTTCCTCGTTCATTCTAACTGTTTTGTGCTTTTAATGCAGCCACATCAGCGGCCAAAACCTCCGTGGCTTCCAATTTTGCTGCTATATTAGTCAGTTGTTGGCTGATCTGATCAGTAGTCGACATGATAGGTTCGCTATGGGAAGCGTTAGCCCGTGTGTTAACCATGACAGATCTTACTGCTTTGATACTAATAATAGAAACTAGGATGCAGAAGAGATAGAGAAGGAAATATTACTGGTTAAATAAAGTGCAAGGATCTTAAACACTATATTAACCAATAACCAAGTCCGTATGGAGTGGACAAATCTCCAGATATAAATACAACAATAATATTTTTCTTCTGTCTTAAGAACTCTACCAGATTCTAATCTCCTATTTAAACTCAGACATAAGCAGTAGCTGCTGTAGATAACTACTAATAGATAACTACTAACAACTACTAATAGATAACTACTAATAACTACTAATAAATAATTACTGACAACTACTAATAGATAACTACTAATAGATAACTGTTTCTATCTTATCTGAAACTAAGGATCTAAGTTACATTATCTTCATATGTTAAAGCAGCAGTCTTATCATATACCCCTTGACAACAAAATCAAACCTTAAGGCGATCAACTTGGCAGTCCATTCCAACTTTGACCGCGTAAACCCAGTGACAAGTGACAAACAACTACTGTAGATTTACCTGAAGGAAGATGAACAAGCTTCAAATTGCTACTTGTATGTAAATAAGACAACTCGTCAATCGTAGCCCATTGCCATCCTGAATGAGAAAGTGCTTCACCTGTAGGCTTTGAGATGGAAATAGGTGACAAAGATGATACATTAGCATAATTGGTTATGATAACTTAAGAAGGTATAATGGGGGTTATTATTATGAGTGGATTGTATACCTTTTCGAAGTGCAATTAGTTGACTAGGAGGTAGTACTGGAGCTTCGGAGCTATTCTTCTTCTAGTAGTGTCTCTTACTTCCGGATCTTAGTGGTGCAATGTGCCATGGTGTTCGCTTCTTGCGTTTGCGTATATACCCTTAAATATGCTGATGAAATAGAATTATGTTTGCATTTTGCTTGGACTTCCCGGTTTACACTCATCTTCAATTTGCATTTTGCTTGGACATCCCAGTCAACACTTGTCTTCAATGGACTCATCTGGAGAGTGGTTTGATACATATTGCACATATTTTGTCTACTGATTCCACTATCCTTTCCTTGCATTATCTTTGGAGATCTCTGTCCAACCCCACTGCACCATCATATGCACTCTTACTGATTTCTTTCTTTGAGATTGCAATTGGCATATAACATGCGCTTCTGTTTGCACACTTAAGAATATGACCATGGGAAGAAATAATATTTTTAGATCTTTTTGCATGTGTTCTGCATTTTGTGCTCATATCATTAGTTGATTGTTGGCATGAACAACAATCCTCTTTCAAACAGTAATTTGTCTTTCTTTTTCCATTCAAATACACAGCAAGGAGAAGCAAAGAAGGCGTTACAAGTTCTTCAGAAGCCTAATGTTCCTACAGAACTTCAGGTATGGGTAAAAACTATTAAGTGCATGGGTAAAAACTATTAAGTAGTGATTTTGTTTGAATGCACTGTAATTGCATCTGCCCTACTTGGGTGGGAACTTCTTAGCCAAAACGTCTGAAGTTTATATTGCTTAAGTGATGATTTCTTTTGTTCTATTGCAGTACAAGTTTGCGCCAGATCTCATCATGCTTGATGCATATGAAACTGTTGAGTCATGGATGACCCCCAAAAGTTTGAACCCGAGAAAGCTCATTCCTGCAATGATGCGTTATTCAAGTGAACCACATGCAAAGTAATGTGCATCTCTACCTTACGTCGAGTTTTGATTTTACTGACACATTCTTCAGGACCTTGCATTTTAAATGCTAATTCTTCTTCATTTAGTTGTCTGTTAGTTTTGTGGAGAGGGGGTAGTTAAACTGGATCCTTTTCCGCGTGTGACCTAGTTTATTCTATAAAGAGTTTCCATGTAGCAATGTGCATAGTGATGTGCATTGAAGTGTATCTTAGTTGCTGCTTCACCTTCGGTAATCTTCTCCTTTAGGAGGCCTCATCTGATTTCTGATGATGTTCGTATTTCACTTCCTTTCTCCATGGCAGTGCGTAGGTTTAGAAGTGGAAATGAAGAAGTTTCCCTTTAACTGACAGGTCCATTGCGAGTTAGTGTTTGCAGAGGTTTCTCTACTTTGTTGAGCAAATGAGCTGAGGAGGACTGGAGGAGGAACTACGTAAGCCTCAGCAAAAAGTGTTAATGCTTCGGTATAATGTCAGAATGAAAGAGGAGGAGAGACATATTGATGACTTTATTATGCAACACACTTATTTGCAGGTGTCAAACAAGATACACACATGGTATTTGTTCAACTTGGGACAGTGTCCAACTTAAAATACAAAATGCTGAACATTCCAATAGAAATTGTAGATTAACTAATCCTTGCATAAAATAATTCATAAATTCTCTCATAACTAATTCATCCGTTGCTAATACCTGGATAACTATAACCAGCTACCAAATGACCCCTAAGTGTACCATGTTAGTGTTTCTGTAGATCAAGTGGCTTGAGCATTCAACTTCCAGAACTGTAAGGTAATCTGGATATTGTGATTCTTTACTTAGTTTGGAGAAGAACTGTCAGTTTGGTTTGCATTTGACTGAACTGATCTTTTGTGAATTGAAAAGCTTTGATTCATTGTTATTCTCTTTGTTTCTTCTGCGAATTCTCTTTGACTTGTTGCAAAATTATAAATTCATGTGGATTTCCATATATCTTTTAGCATTTCCAGTAAGTACATAGTACTTTTGTACTAGAGAAAAATAAGATGCACAAATCTCACGTAGGATTCTACAGAAATTGAGTCTGTTTGCTCTAGCAATATATGTGGAATAGTAGTATGTCCTAATGTTCAGCATGATTTTCTTCCACATTGAAGGCACTCCTGCTCCATTGTTTTCTGCATTCAGGATATACTTATCTGGATAGTCTTTCTAATTTTTGATTAATAGGGAGAGAAAGAGGGACCTACACATGGTGTTCATCGACCTGGAGAAGACATACGACAAATTTCCCTGGGAGGTGCTTTGGAGATGTTTGGAGGCTAAAGGGGTCCCAGTGGCGTAAATAAATAGAGCGATTAAGGATATGTATGATAGGGCGAAGACTCGGGTGAGGACTGTGGGAGGGGATTCAGAGCATTTTCCTATTTTGACAGGGCTGCACCAGGGATCACCTCGTAGCCCGTTTCTTTTTGCCTTAGTGATGGATGTTTTGACGCAGCATATTCAGGGAGATGTGCCTTGGTGTATGCTATTTGCGGATGATGTTGTGTTGATTGATGAGGCCCGAGGAGGTGTTAATGATAAATTGGAGGTTTGGAGACAAACTCTGGAGTCAAAAGGGTTCAGGCTGAGTAGGACCAAGACGGAATACTTGGAATATAAGTTGAGCGACATGACGCATGAGGACGAGGTGGTAGTGAAGTTGGATTCACAGGTTGTTTGTAGAAGGGATAGTTTTAAGTATCTTGGGTCTATGATTCAGGGAAATAGAGAGATTGATGAGGATGTCATGCACCGTATTGGGGCAGGGTGGATGAAATGGAGGCTTGCATCAAGAGTTTTGTGTGATAAGAAGGTGCCTCCCAAGCTTAAAGGCAAGTTCTATAGAGTGGCGATCCGTTCGGCCATGTTGTATGGAGCGAAGTGTTGGCCAGTCAAGAACTCTCACATCCAAAAGTTGAAGGTGGCGGAAATGAGAATGTTGCGTTGGATGTGTGGACTTACTAGGGGAGATGGGGTTAGGAATGAGATTATTAAGGTGAAGGTGGAAGTGGCCTCGGTGAAGGACAAGATGCGGGAAGTGAGGTTGAGATGGTTTGGGCATGTGATGAGGAGGAGCACAGATGCCCTAGTTCGGAGGTGCGAGTGGTTAGCTATGGATGTTTTGACGAAGAAATACTGGAGGGAGGTGATTAGACATGACATGGAGCAGTTACAACTTACTGAGGATATGACCCTAGATAGGAAAGTATGGAGAACTCGAATTAGGTTAGAAGTACGTGTGGGTGAGGCGTAATCAGTAGTTAGGTGTGCAGTGGGGTAGTCTGCTAGTAGCTGTAAGACTTTGCGCATAGGATGGAGTCTCAAGTTAGGTGGGTTGGGGGGTGGGTGCTTGTGATTTGTTAACGTATCTTACTATTTTGTGGGTGCCTTATTTATGTTTTTTTTAATCTTTTCTTATGTTTTATTACAACCTTATTTACGGTCTCTGCGTCCTGAGCCGGGGGAGTCTATCTGAAACAACCTCTCTACTTCTTTGGAGGTAGTGGTATAGTTTGCGTACATTGGGTATGTTGTTGTTGTGGTGGTATAATTTCTACCGATTTTTATGTTGTCATTTCTTCCATATGCCACTTGCAGGAATGAAACTCATGAAGTAATCAAGTACCTGGAATATTGTGTTCATCGTTTACAGAATGAGGATCCTGGCATTCACAATCTGTTACTTTCCTTATATACCAAAAAGGTTCAAGTTATTTAGCTTTTGGAATGCTTATCTGGTCTCATATGTGCATGCAGAATTTCTCCATCTTTTTTTTGTGAGGTTTATTAAATTTGCGAATAGTTTCCCATCCGCGATTTCTTTGAGTATTTTTGCACTCATTTTACTCTGTTCCACAGAATAATCTTGCACATTCTTCTGTTGCACTTTTTCTGTTGCAAATGCGGAGAAGCCACAGCAAAATTTAAGCATTATGTTAGTTTCCCTATCGAAGGCTATACATCTTGATAAATTATGATTTCATTTTGTTGCTGTGTAGTTTATTCAAATTCATAAAAGGTAGCATACATATCACCATAACAAGATATACAATGGTACTCGCACGAACTGGGAGAAATCAGGACTGCTTTGTGTATATGCTCTGCGTTATACTGTGATACTGCTTATTTTTCTGTTCAATACATTTTACAAATTATACTTGCAAGAATTAGGAGAAATCCATACTGCTTTATGTGCTCTTTCTTTTTTTTAATGCACCCAAGGCTGTGGCTTAGTGGTCAATGAAGTGAGAGGAGAATCATGAGGTCTTAGCAAAAGTGCTTGGTGATTTCTTCTGCCCAAGCGTCGGTGGCAGAGTTACTTGGTACCTGTTTGTGTTAAAGGTAGCAAGGTACCCAGTGTACTAGTCGAGGTGCACAAGGTGGCCCGGACACCACCATCATTAAAAAACTACTTCGTGCAATTATTTTGTAACTTAATTGTTTCTTCCTAGCGTGTTGGGTTATCTTAGTCCCCGAATAAAATTAATTACAAACCAAAAGAAGTTGTCCAATGCGAATTGACTCCTGGCAAATTCTAGTTAGAATCAGGGGCTGCCTCCATTTTCCACGGAAGGGGAACAAGGTCTATTTTTATTTGGGGTAAATTTTGAACTTTTGTCATGTAAATGGAGTGATAAATCCTTAATCATTGCTGCAGGGAAATCTTGGAATACCTTTGTGCACTCAATGACTTGCTAGATGTTAGTTGCATGCTTGTCAATTATAAATATGCCTAGTTGAACCTAATTTTGTGTGTCAAATTTTTTTTCGAAGTAGGAAGATGAGAGTGCTCTTCTGCGTTTCCTAGAATGCAAGTTTGGTAAAGGGCAACCAGGTGGCCCTGAATTCTTTTATGATCCCAAATATGCGCTACGCCTTTGCCTCAAGGAAAAGAGAATGCGAGCTTGTGTTCATATATACAGCATGATGTCTATGCACGAAGAAGCAGTTGCCCTTGCACTACAGGTTCTTTTTTAATACTGATTGCTCTCTTTGGGTTTCCTGGTCGCCTGATGGTTCATTTAATTTCGCTGCTTATATTCTGCAATTTATGACTACATTAACTATTAAGTTAGCTGATTTGTCATGTTAGCGATTCTCATGCATCACTTATTGTCCTTTGGACTAAGCTGAGAGCGGAAGTGGAAGCCATGAAGCTGGTCTATTGACTGTTAATTATCACTTGTGTAGGGAACAAGACTAAGAATCAGTTGTCTAGCTCAAGCTATACTTGTTACTTGCACTAAATAAAGAGAGAAAAGAGTGTGTAAAATCCAACAAGACTTATCTGAATTACTTCTTCCTTATTTATATTCAAGTTTTTGCTCCAAAATCAAGGTCATTGGTGGTGTGTAGCAGCTGCTTACGATTTGATGAATAAGGAATTAAAATAGCAATGAAATTAAAAAGATAAAAAGGGAAAATTTCAAGACGATTCTCCGTGTACACTGCATTCTATTTATGGACAGCTGGCCTACACTGGGAATTCCCTAACAAACTCCATAATAGAAGCAACATGTGTCACCGAATAACTGTATAGACGTTTCGTGACTTAACTGAAAGACAGAGAAACAAAATGGGAGTAAAAGACTAAGGAATCAAAAAATACCAATTGACTTCAGTAGTTCAGCTGCTCTTGGTCCAAATCAAACTTGACCCCAAACCATAGAGTTATGAATTTCAATATTGTGTTTTCAAGTATATAGATGATGAAGAATGAGTTACAAATTTCAATATTGTGTTTTCAAGTATATGGATGATGAAAAATGACATATTTCATTTTAAACAAACAATGTGGAAGCAAACATAGAGTCATCAAACATCCACACTTTGATTGCTTGGTTGGAGTCCCACATCGGTGAGTTAAAGGTTCCTTGGTCTCCTTTTATGGTTTTGGGCAATGCTCCCCTAATGAGCTAGCTTGTTAGGTTGAGTTAGACCCAAGGTCCATTTCTTTATCATGGTATCAGAGCCAGGCTCACCCAATTCATTGTTTCCAATGTTGGGCACACTCCAGATGTCCAGTCCTCTGTGTGTGTGTGAGGGGGAAGGGGGGGGGAGGGGTTGGAGTCCCACATCGGTGGGTTAAAGAGTCCTTGGTCTCTTTATATGGTCTTGAGCAATCCTCCCCTAGTGAGCTAGCTTGTGTGGTTGAGTTAGGCCCAAGGTCCATTTCTTTATCAGATAACATCTAAACATTTCTTTCCATTGCCTCCGATTCGATCATCTTTATGATCCCAAGGCCTGATTTTGGTCCTAATATAACTAGGTTTATCTTACCCAATTTGTTTACTAAAATTTGGAATAATTGCTAGAGGTTGTATTTATCTTTGAATGTAAGAACATGCTTTCAAGAGTATCAAAGCCAATGCTGTCAAAGGAGAATATCGCTGGACCTCACACACTTTAGTGATATAAACTGTGGAAGAAGAGAGAAAATAAAAAAATGTATGTGTTATGCAGAAAAAAGTAACTATAAATACTGACAACAATTATATGGATTAATAAATCAAAAAATTGTAATAACTTTCAATGTTATTTGACAAACGGGGCTTGGAAGTATCATTTGGGGCGGTAGGAGACCATCATGTCTCATAAGGTCTTGGAATATTTGATGATGTTCAATTAGACATTATGAGGAGACCAATAATGGAGTTTTGAGATTGAACGGAAATGCTTTTTGGAGGAATGTGATACTGGAGAATTAAAGGGTTTAGGAAGGAGATTGGCGAACTAAAGATGTTACTGTGCCCTGCATGTGCCGACTGTGGAGAAACATTCCGAGGCATTGGGAATAGTTTAGGGACAATTTGTAATTCAAGACAGGTGGGAGAAGGATGAATTCTGTAGTGTTTTGAGAAATTCTATAAATGTTTGGAGAAGTAATCATCAAAGTGATATTTCATGCATAATTACAACAAGCACAGGATTAAAAGGCAGCCACATAAAGAGCAAGGAAAGCCAGGGGGTCCCAAATATTACAAGCCCACGGGAAATAAGTAGGGACACGGAGATTGTTTGAGCACTAATAATCACTACTCTACTGTGCTAACACGAGCTAGACGTTCTAGCTACCAGAAACCTTCACAAAAAATAAGCGCAGATGGAGCTTCCCTTCACAGCAGGCCAGCCTTCCCAGGTTCTAAAGAACAGCAATACCTGCGAAGCAAGAACAGCATGATCAATACGGGCAGCTCAGAGATCAATTTAAAGGAAGAAAAAGGAAGAAATGAATACTTACGATGCAGTGAGAAGAGGATACTGACCACATACCTCCAACACCATGGGGATGAACCCCAACCACCTGAAATGCCAAGATATCAGCTAGGATCAAGAAGGAGCAGAAAAGCAAGAGCGGAGATGAAAGACTCACCAGATCTGAGATTACCCATAGCAGGTACAACACAAACTTCCGATTCTCACCTGAGAAGAACATGAAATAGAGGCGGCGGAAATGGCAAGAGAAGAGTACTGAGTACTCTAGGATAGAGAAGCCTTTTATTCATTTTTTGGAAACCTTTCATCTTCTTTGTATGGCCTGGCCGGGTCAAGTTTTGGATCCGGATCAATTATTTAAACTTGGGCCTGTTTTGTTTTGATTAGCAGATATAAATAAAATGATCCAGAAATGGTGTGCCTAGGTCGGGGGTTCGAAACGTCCCTCCAGCGAAGCTGGGGTGAGGACGCGTAGGTGAGGCCAGGACCGGTCCCCCCCTCCCCGACACCTACGGAGTAGGTATGAACCGGGTCGTCCCTTTTTTCCCTTACTTGAATGACAGTCTAACCATAGCTGGTTTGGGACTTGAGGTTTAGGAGGAACTTGTAGGATTGGGAGGTTACATATTTTCAAGGCGTGGTCATGTGCTCTAGAAACAAAGAACTTCACAGGACTTAAGCACTTCATAGGGGAAGGTCACCTTTCCATATAGCTCGATTTGGGTACCTAAAGTACCGCAGAAGGAGTGTTTTATTACTTGGTTGCCAACAAGGTGCTAATCTTGTTTATGAGCACCTTTTGCCCCGACACTAATAAGAATTATTCAGTGTGGGGGTGTTTGACTGTGCTCAATGTTTTTAATAAATAAATGAAGACTTTTGTAACTTGTTGTCTAAAATAAGCTTTAGAATATTTGTGTGGCTATAGATCATCTCGTTAAGGGTAAAATGAGTATTTTAAAGTTCAATAGTTACTAAATATGCAAAGGTATTTTTTTCGGGACTTATTAAAAAGGAAAGAAGCATTACTTAAATTGGATCGTTGGGAGTATTACTTTATAAAAGATATAGGAAGTATGGATTTGACAATCAAGTTCAAACCCTATATAAACATGTAATAGTTCAAAAGTATAATTTTAATTGTAAATGTTACCTTCTAAAAAAAAAACAAAAAAAAGTATAATTTTAATTGTACCAAAAAAATGAAATTTTGAACGGGAGTCTTGGAGTAACTGGTTAAGTTGTTGGCATGTGACCAGGATGTCCCAGCTTCAAGCCTTGGAAATAGTCTGGCAGAAATGCAAGGTAAGTCTGCATACAATACACCGTTGTGGTGGGGCTCTTCCCCAAACCTTGTGCATAGCGGGAGACTTAGTGCACCGGGTTACCCTTTTTCCAAAAAATAAAATTTTAATTGTCTAATCCAAATTACTATATGTTGTTTTGTGTAGTTTGATCATAGTAGCATTTTGTTGTGGTATTGTTCTGCTATTATCGGTTATTGTTTTTAGTACCGTCTGTTATTTCTTCTATTTCTAGTACTGCTTGTCTAGACTGTTTTTATCTTCAAGCTAAGGTCTATCGGAAATAGCTGCTCTGACTCTGAGGTAGAGGTTAGATCTGCTAACACCCTCCCCTCCCCAAACCCCACCTGTGGGATTACACTGGGTATGTTGTTGTTGTAATTGTCTAATCCGATTTTAGTGATGATATCCTTGCTCTATATTCTACTCTTAGTCACGAACATATCTATAATAATGTTGTTTTTAATAATTAATTCATTCTTTAGCATTCAATTTTATTGTTTATTGCCCTTCCCTTCTTGATAGTGCTTTTGAATTTATATTTTTATTTGGTCGATTGAGCTAAGGTATGTGCTTTTGATGCATGCAAGACGCCTCACCTAAGTGAGGAGTATCGTCCAGCTGCATGGCACCTGGCTTCAATGTTTCTGTGCACCTTTACAACATTAAGTTGTGTTAGATGGGTCATTTAGTGGACCACTATATCTGCTTTCTCCTGACTTCTAGCTTAATAGGACTAGAACTAAGTCGATTAAACTCTGTTCACCCTATAAGGACATATGTCTGTGCATATGTCAATTTCTTAAGTGGCTTGCTCGCAGAGGGCTTTTTTGCTCCTTGTGTTTCTGAATTTGATGGAACACTAGTAGACTTGGAGATAGTCTGTTTAAGGCTTCTCTGTGTTGCACACTCCTGCTTTCTCTTTCTTTTAATTTTGGTTTTAATATTGGCACTATGATTGCATGTTGTAATTAATTTTGTGACTGGAATATGTGCGGAATTTGATTTTTGAAACTGATATTATATGCTCAATTTAATTACATACCAATTTTTGTTGCTAAAACTAATCATGAACTAACATTATATGCTGGAATTAATACGCAACTGAAGCTAGTTGCTTTCTATTCTTTTTTGATGGAAAAGATTATTTGTGATTATTTTGTTATGCCTATGGAATCAGTTTTGGTATAGAACTGATTTGGATATTTTAATGTTTTTTGGCCTGTTCTTGATATTTTGTGCTTACCCATAGATCCTGTCGACTTTTGGCACTTTCCACTTTCAAATATATTTACATAAGTTTCGTAAGGAGAAGTTACCATTCACTACTTCCCATGATTCAATAGGTTGATCCAGAGCTTGCGATGGCTGAAGCAGACAAGGTAGAAGATGATGAGGACTTAAGGAAGAAGCTTTGGCTTATGATTGCTAAGCATGTCATTGAGCAGGAAAAAGGAACGAAAAGGGAAAATATACGGAAGGCAATTGCTTTTCTCAAGGAAACTGATGGTCTTTTAAAGATTGAGGACATCTTACCTTTCTTCCCAGACTTTGCTTTAATTGATGACTTCAAGGTAAGTTCCACTAGCGTAGTACTTCACTGCTTCAAATAATATTTGTTTTAATCCTTTAAATTTATTCATTAGAAAACTGTAATATAGCTTACCAAATAAATTCCTTCCCTTAAATATATCTATCTTTTCTCATGTCAACGGAGAAGAACACAAAAGCTGTTTCTGATCAACGAGTTTAAGTTTATAAGGGTAAAATCTAGTGTTTTGGATGGTGAAAGGCGACAAGGCTCTGCCTCGCCACGTGGGGAGGTGAGTGGCGAGGCGGTCACATTTTGGAAGTGTGGCTACAATTTATACCAAAAGATTAAAATATTAAATTACATATATAAATAATCAAAATCTCAATAGCAATAATATATTAGCAAATATTTCAAGTCAAAAACTAAAAATAGATAGTAGATACTATTTTTTACTCTTTGTGAAAAAAAAAAAACAGAGGAAGAAATAGAAGAAGAAAAACAGAGGAGAAAATCGGAGGAAGAAGTAGAAGAAGAAACAAAATCAAGAAGACATCAATCGACTATGAGTAATGATGGACCAATGGAGAAAATAAGAAGAAAGTAGAAAAAGAAAAAAAAACAGATAAATGACTTACCAGTTGCCGCCTGTCAGAGTCGCCGAAATCACTCGCAGTCGCCTCTCAATGGTAGCTGTCAAAGCAAAATGGAAATAAAATCCCTAAAATTACCTTTTATCCTTAAAACCCTATTCTTTTTAAAATAAAAAGGCGTTGCCTTTAGCGCCTCGCCTCGCCTCGTCGCCATTCTCGCCTTGGCGTCGCCTTTCGCAGGTTGCATTGCCACGAAGGCATATGGAGACACCGCCTCGCCATTCGCCATTAGTGACATGACTCTCGCCATTGATAACACCGGTAAAATCAAAGAAAATGATTAGGAAGAAAAGAGATGGGAATTTAAGACCAACTGCTAGGTCTCAATGAGAAGTTCGATGGTCCTGCATTTTGCCGGTTGACAACACATACTCTATAAAAAGCAGAATACCAGGCTAAGTGTTAGATTTTTATACTACCTTGCCTACCACTCTTTCATCTCTCTATTGTCAATTCGATCACGACTCTGTTACGAAATTTATGATTGGGTTAGAAGGAATCTCGAGAATACGTTTCTCTTCCATTTCGTTTTCATCAAACAAAATCTTATGTTTGGACAAGAAATTTCAGTTTCATGAAAAAACAAAGAACAGTAAGGTGTCTGATTTCTGACTCCTAGCAAAGAGTTGTTTGAGCTTCAGGCTTTTCTGATCTCGTACGTTGCCTGTCACAGTAAGTTATCAATCGAGGCTTTTTTTCTTTTGGTACTAAGATCAATCAAGTGATTTTAGCATTAGTTGGTCAACACACGATACTTTTAGTGCTTAATGCTTATTGTTAGAATCTTGTAGATATCCTAGAATATTCGACGATCTAGTAAATATAGTATAGCTCGATAAACTCTGTAATTTTGTGATAACCGTAGTGTCCGGGCTAGCTTGCACACATCTCGGCTAATTCCAATTCTGTAATTATGTATTTTGATTCTTTTTCCTTTCTTAGAATGTGTACAGTTAGCTATTTAAACCCCAAATGGCTTGAGGGAGTAATCAAGCTGAGTTATCTCTCAAACTCTCTTCTTTCTCACATGATATCAGGGCCTTAACATACCCTTGTTGTCCAGTAATTAGTGAGTCCAAGACAGTCACCGTGTTCAGGTGATTTAGTTCAGGTTGATTGAGTCACTTTTTTCTCTGGTGGGTTTTCTGCCAACACTGATACCACCAAGAGGTTGAGGGAGCTCTGACTCGAGAACTCTAGAAAAACACACTGGCAGACTTGCCAGCATGCGCCGGCTGGTCTTACGATTCCAATGCGTCTGATACACGTGCCAGGCCCATGAGACCATTTTTGTCCAACTTTTGGACGGATCTCTTTCCTTGGGAGTTTTCCAGCCTTTCTGAGTCACCTCTGCTGTTCTTCTGGAACTCTAACATGGCCACCTCAGACTTGTTTCCCGGCCATGTTTTAATTGTTCGGTGATTCCAGCCAACCTTTGTCAACTAGCAACTCTGACTGGACAGCCTACTTTCCGCAGATTCTTCAGTACCATGAAGGTAGAGCAACCAGTTTTTGATATTCGGTTTTGTTTGGTTGATCTCTCTTTACTCGATTATAATGTCACTCGGATCGTATGCTTTTGGCTCAAAATCCATTGGATCTAATACTTTGAATTTCCGGATGGTTTTTTTATCGGATTATATTGAGTTCCTTTTGTACAAAGCATGTAAATGGACATCCTCTGAGATAGCTTCTGTCGCTTAGACAGGTAATAACGTTACTTGTTCCTCTCATTCTTCTTCTACCAGTAGTTGGATTGTTGGTTCAGGAGCATCTTATCATATTTCTGGTAATAAATCTTTTTTCACCGCTATTTCTTACTCTCAATCTCTTCCAAAAGTCACAAATGGCCCATGGAAATTGGAACAGGTCAATCTAGTCCGTTATGTTCCTGGTAGTCCTTTTAATCTCATATGCGTTAGTCGCTTAGCCAAATGTCAAATCGCGTGAGATTTTCCACGTAGGACACATGTGTTGATTTGTTCAGCTTTATGATAGTTTATGTGTCTACTTGTGCACACTCAAAGTTGGAGGGCTTAGATGCTAACTGAGGCTAAGTTAAAGGACACATGTATGTATTATGCCTTTTAAAAGGACTTTACAATATTTCAAAATTATCCTTAAAATAAATAATTTTGGAAACAACCTTGCTATTTCTCCGGAGGTAGTGGTATGGACTGCGTACATCTTACCCTCCCCAGACCTCACTATGTGGGAATAAACTGGGTTTGTTGTTGTTGTATCCTTAAAATAAATAATTGTTTAAATAAAAGAGACCTTTGTGAACTTTTTGCCAAAGAAGTGAGATCAGAGCTATCAATGAGTTGAAAAACTAAAAGAGAGTTAACTACTCTGTTTTATTGTGTGGTGACTGTTTTTATACAGGAACATAGTACATCACGGATCATTGGTACCGGGTATGAATCAGATGGCTTAGCCAAATGTCAAATCGCGTGAGATTTGCCACGTAGGACACATGTGTTGATTTGTTCAGTTTTATGATAGTTTGTGTCTACTTGTGCACACTCAAAGTTGGAGGACTTAGATGCTAACTGAGGCTAAGTTAAAGGACACATGTATGTATTATGCCTTTTAAAAAGACTTTACAATATTTCTAAATTAGCCTTAAAATAAATAATTTCGGAAACAACCTTGCTATTTCTCCGGAGGTAGTGGTATGGACTGCGTACATCTTACCCTCCCCAGACCTCACTATGTGGGAATAAACTGGGTTTGTTGTTGTTGTATCCTTAAAATAAATAATTGTTTAAATAAAAGAGACCTTTGTGAACTTTTTGCCAAAGAAGTGAGATCAGAGCTATCAATGAGTTGAAAAACTAAAAGAGAGTTACCTACTCTGTTTTATTGTGTGGTGACTATTTTTATACAGGAACATAGTACATCACGGATCATTGGTATCGGGTATGAATCAGATGGACTTTATAATCTTATCCTTCCTAAATCATAGATTTAATAGGACTCCAAATTAGAAAATAGAATGTTACGATCTTTGGAGAAGGATCGAGTCACAGGCGATGAACAAAAGAGTCTGAATCAATTGATTTCGACTTTTCTTTGCCTTTCTTCGAATTCCTGGATCGACCTATTTTTTAGATAAATTCAGCTCGTTAAAGGGTTGCTGAAACCTTAGAGCTCAATGGAAGAGAGAACTCCAATATTTTGTTTTTTACTGAAACTATTCGTACGTATTATTCCTCATATCTCCCTTTAAATAGGAGTCTTATTACGTGAATAGAAAGCCTAATACTTGTGAAACTAGGAAACATAAAAACTTATTCTAGAATAATAAATAAAGCTACTTAAATATAAATATATAATAAATAGAGCTACTTGAAACATAAATAAATAATAACCCTATTCGACTCATCACAGCTTCCACGTTTCCACGCATCCATAACATTACTCCCCTCGCGTTGAAATAGCTTGTCCTTAAGCTCAAATTTCAGTGCAGTTATTCAGAATTTCTGGAATAGTGTCACCTATCATCCAATTCCAGTCAGGAAAGCCGTGTGCACTGGTGAGTTGCCGAATATAGTTCATCACAATTATAGCATAACCCCTTAGCTCTCCTCTCTGCCATTTCTGCACGAGTTAATCGCTTGATAAAAGGGGTTTGATTGCTAGTTTGGGTATTAGCCAAGGTTAATGAGTCGACTAAAGTAGTACCAGATTTTTTCAAGTTTGTTGTGCTGCCCAGACTTGTCCGAGACTGCTGCCATGCACCTTCGGTAAAATTATTTGCTTTTTGCATACACTCATGATCGCCAATAGGTTAGGTGGTTTGAGCAGCTACATATATTGAATCATTTAACCCCGCCATAAATATATCCACGTGCAAGTGTTTTGGAATAAGCTTATCAGCCCTAGCCAACTTCTCTTGAAACCGACGTTGACAAATTTCAGCTGATTAGTTTGCTGAAGCGTGACTAATTCGCCCATTGAGTTGTGACATTCAGGAGATCCAAATCGTTGGAAACGTGTCTGAAACTCTTCCCAACTCATTGGGCCCTTTGCTTTTTTAAGTTGATAGTACCATAATTAAGCTTTTCCCAACATGTGAAACTCGACAAGTCCAACCTTTTCCGCTTCCATTGTATGTTGATTTTCAAAAAATGGTTCACAATGATGTGCCCAAATTAATGGGTCGTTGGTGCCGTCATAAGTAGGAAAATCCATCTTGCATACCTTGGTACTGTTGAATGTGAATTACCTCTTGTTGGATGATTTTGATTGGCTAGTTGAATAGGCAGTGTATTTCCTCTAGCAGTAGCACTTGTTGATTTGCCAGTTGTCAGGGCACTACTCGATTTAGTTCCCTATGTTGCTAATTTTGTGGAAAGTTGTTCTTGGATAACTTGGACAGTTCTTTCATTGAGGCGTTCCATCACTGCAAGTTTAGAATCCACTAAGGTTTCTAAAGCTATGGGTTCTTCTTGAAATCTGGAATTGATCTCATCGTCCATGGTGTTATGGTGTTAGGCTCTGGTACCAAATTTTTAGGATCTTTGGAGAAGTATCGGGTCACTGGACGGTGAACAGAATAGTTTGAATCAATCGATTTCAACTTTCCCTTACCTTTGTTCGAATACCTAGACCGACCTATTTTGTAGATAAATTCAGCTCGTTAAAGGGAGGCTGAAACCTTAGAGTTCAATGGAAGAGAAAACTATTATCTCTTTGGTTTTGAATGAAACTATTCATACGTATTATTCCCTCCCGTCTCCCTTTAAATAGGAGGCTTGTTACATCCTAAGTTGCTTGGACTCTTCAAAAATTACATGGGGTATGGGTCAGATCCTTCAAAAGTAATACATTTCGAGGACCCGACACGGGAACAACAATATTATGGGAGAGTCCGAGCAACTTTGGACTTACATCAATAGAAAACCTAATCCTTATGAAACTAGGAAACATAAAATCCTATTGTAGAATAATAAATAAAGCTACTTAAACATATAAATAAATAATAACCCTATTCCATGCATCACAACTTCCACACCTAAGTTGTGCGGACTCTTCTCTTTCGATGCTGCATATGTGTCGGATTCTCCAAAAATACACTGGTTTTGGCGAATTCGACACATGTCCTTTGACATTATTGAAGAGTCTGAGCAACATGGTTCCACATAGCCACAAAATATAATTTCGTAGAACTCTAGATGGAAATTATCTTCAACTTGGCCACTTGGAGTAGAAGGAAAAACTGGGAAAATCCATCGGACAGATCTGTCGCATCAGAAAATCAGGTTGGAATCATCAACTGCAACTTGCGGTGGTATTAGATTTTTAAAACACTAACAGAAACAGAGTTTTACTCGCCGACAACTTGAAGGCGAGAGAAAGCACGACTTCTTTTTGGAAAAAAGGAATCCCAATGCAGCGATGGAAAAAAACTCGCATCAAACGACAATAATGACTCTGATACAACATCATACCAAGTGAGATCCCACCTTACCCTACCTTTGCGGGGTAGAGAGGTGGTTTCTGATAGACCCTCGGCTTAGGAAAAAATAAATCGATTTTGATAACAGTTTTGAAGAAGAAAAACAAATGCAGAAGTAAATAAGCTATATGATAGAAATACTGCTAAAAGAAAATAGCTTAGTAAAGATAACCAAGAGTAAAAACAATTAACATTAATAGTAAAATTGAAGAAATAGATAGTGCTCTCATAATAATAATTATACTGGTAAAAGGGTACAAATAGGTGCTCCAGCTTAGAACCGTGCTCTACATTGCCAGCTAATTGTCTACCTTAATCTTTGAGCTCCATGTTTTCCTCTATAAGGTCAAGTCCTTGGTGAGCTTAAGATGTGTTATGTCCTGTTTAATCATCTCTTCCCAATTATTTTTTCGGTCTACCTCTACCTCTCCTTAGACTTATCACTGACAACCTCTCACACCTCCTCACGGGGGCATTTGTGCTCCTCGCACATGCTTGAACCATCTTAGCCTTGCTTCTCCATCTTGTCCGCCACTGAAGTCACTCCCAACCTTGCCCCCTCCGTCTTTCCTAATCTTATCTCTTCTGGTACACCCATACATCCACTTAAGCATCCTCATTTCTGTTACCTTCATCCTCTAAAGGTGAGAGTTCTTGGTTGGCCAACATTCAATCCTATACAACTAAGTGATCTAGCCACAACTCTATAGAACTTCCTTTTAAGTTTTGATGTCATATTTTTATCACATAAGACACCAGTTTTGAGATGTGAGCTTTTACTGCTCTAGCCTCTAATACCATGTAGAATTTGAGAAAGAAGAAACTGCTTCTCTCTGTTTTAGTATGTCTTTACATCTCATGAGAAACAGTACTTATACAAGTGAATCATAATTGATTAAGGAAAGACGATCAATTACAGTAAAAAGAAATATTCTGTTCCTTTAGTTGTACTAGGCCGAGTTGCTTGGACTCGTGTGCGGTGTCAAATACCAGTGCGGATTAAAGGTTGGATTCTTCCTAATCTAAATCTTAACATTAAGGTGTACGTATCCAGGTATGGATACGGGTGTAGGAATCGGAAAAAAAAAATTTAAATATCTAAAAACAGAATTATATGTCTAAATTATGTGGAAACTTACAAGGTATCATAAGGAAAAATATTGATCAAGAGGAGAATCCAAGAAGGTGATTTAAGCACTCGGACTGACATAGAAATTTCTATATACAAGGTACTCCATTTTCTTCAATTTCACAATAGCTTTTGTTTTGCTTACTTAAATAATAGTATCTGCCCCGAATTTCTCCGTTGATTTTGATCAAGTATCCAAAATCATTGACTAAAACCAATATAGATCTTGCACCCACACCTACACCTATGTGGTGTCGTGCGACATCAAAAGTGAAGATTTCAATCAACTTAGAAGCAAGGAAGAGGAAAAATACGTTATCGTAAATCATTGTGAATTAATTAACAAAATCAACATACCTATTAACCAATGTGGGACACTAAGTACCCGAGGGTGTGGCCTAGTGGCCAATGAAATGGGTTGAAAACCTAAGGTCTCAAGTTAAATCCAGCAAAGACAAAAACCACTAGGTGATTCTTTCCATCTGTTCTAACCTTTGTGGACAAAGTTATCTGGTGTTTGGTGTTTGTTGCTGGTAGAAGGTGGCAAGTATTCCGTGGATTTAATCGAGATGCGCGGAAGCTGAACTGGACACCACAGTTCTTAAAAAACATGTGGGACACTAAGAATACTATTTTATATATTTAACTATATAAAAACATACTTTAGCTATTTAAACCCTAGTGGCTTGATGAAACAATCGAGCTGAGTTATCTGACCAACTCTCTCCTTTCTTACACTTTTGTTGTCTTTTCATTCTATAAATGGTCATTTCTATTTTCAACTGCTTCTAGATTAATCTTTTTCAATAATTTTTATAGGAAGCAATTTGCTCATCCTTAGAGGATTACAACGAGCAAATTGAAAAACTAAAGCAGGAGATGAATGATGCAACCCGTGGTGCCGATAACATTAGAAATGACATCAGCACTCTTGCTCAGCGATATACTGTCATTGATCGGGATGAGGAATGTGGGGTAATGGTCTCCTGATGTTTGTTCTTTTGCATTTCTTCAGCATTACCTCCATCATATGCTTGTAATTGCTTATTTCTTGCACCCTTAGGCATATGATCTGATTCTGTCTCAGACTTGAGGACTATGTATATCCGACAAGTATTTTATTGTTCATCGCATCTGCAATATTTTTTGTTTCCAGACTGTTGCACATGCATTGCTTTAGTTTGCTTTCTTCTTTTCTTTTTTATTTTACTAACCTTCACTCCGTATTTTCATTTTTAGGTTTGTAGGCGGAAAATATTAAATGTGGGTGGTGACTATCGAATGACTACAGGTTATATGGCTGTTGGACCAATGGCTCCTTTCTATGTCTTCCCATGTGGACATGCATTTCATGCACAATGCCTGATTGCTCATGTGACAAGGTGCACTAATCAAGCTCAAGTAAGTAACAGAAGAGAGTGTCCTTTCCTGCCCAGCTTCTGCTTGTCATTTGAATACTGATTGTGCTGCTTTGTCTTCTCGTATCTTCATATATGTTGAGAGGCACTTGTTTATTTATTGGCTTCTGTGTTTTGCATTATTGACATTGACAAAGCATGTTGAGAATGATCTTGTCACTTTTGCTCAATGCAATTATGACAACATGAAGAATTAGGTTCTTTGCTTGAATATTAATTTTCACTCTTTAGGAATTGCTAGATTCGAGTCAAGGGATGGGGGTGAAGTTGTATTTGGTTTTATGACCTCCTGGCTATGGCCAAAGCCTTGACCGCTAAACCAACGCATGGAGATAGTTATCTTGCAGGTTGCCAGGTTTTTGGAGAAAGTAACAGTGTTTCTGATGGTAACATCTTTTTCTTTCCAGTGGAATGCTAGTTTTCTCAATATTTCAGAAGTGGAAGGCTGACATCTATTTCTTGCAAAAAACAGAAGACACAGCCAAAGAGCTCTGGTCATACAAATGGATGAAATGTGGGGTATATGGAGGCAGAAGGTAGCAAAGGGGGAATCTGGATCATGTGGGATAGTAGGAACTGAAGGGGGACTCAGGTAGAGATGGGCCAACATTTCATAACTTAGGAATTTGTCTCAACTCAAAACTTTTTCACCTGGTACTTAACAGGAGTGTATGTTCCACATACCAGAGGAGAGAAATTAGTTTGCTCTCTGCAATTAATGAAGTATGTGGGGGACCTTGGGTGGCATGTGGTGATTTCAACAAAATCAAAAGTATGGGGGAAAGAAGAGGGTGTAATAGAATCACTAATGTAATGACTGATTTTACAAGGTGGACTGAAGAAAGGGAATTTCATGATCCTCACATGAGATAGAGGAAAATTCACATGGTTCAGGGGAGTCAATCATCCTAGTGCAGCCAGACTCGACAGATTCTTGTTCTCTATGGAGTGGGAGGAAAACTTTAAGAACATTAGACAAAAGCTGATGCCTAGAGCATTGTCTGATCACTGTCCTGTCACTTTAGAGTGTGGAGATTGGGAATAGAAAGGATCAAACTCCGAATGCACAAATGGAAGCTGATACATTGGAGTGGAATCACCTTTGGGAAAATGACCAACAAAAAGAATGGTTTACCAGAGGAACTGACAGAAATTGATCGATAATGGAAAGTAGAAACCTATCCGAGGAAGAAATGATGGTAAGAGCTACCATTGTAGCTAAATTGGAAGATATGGCTAAATATGAGGAGGCAAAAATACCGAGTGTTGTGGTTGAAGTAGGGCGACAACAACACAAAGTTCTTCCAAAGAATGACAGCTGCTCACAGAAAATTTAACACTACTGACAGATTAGTGGTTAGAGGAGAAGAAATTGTAGAACCTGATGAAATTAATACTGCTATGGTTGAGTTTTATGAAAGACTTTACTCAGAGCCTGAAAGTTGGCTAGGTTTTGACATGATAAATTGCCCAACAATATCACAGGAGGAACAAGATTTGGCTTCCAAGACCTTCTCTGAAGAAGAGGTGCTGAATGTAATCAAGCAATGTGATGGAGACAAAGCTCCGGGCCTAAATGTATTGATAATGAGTTTCTTCAAACTTTGTTGGGACATTGTAAAGGTATATCTATTGGAAACTGTTCATAATTTTCATTAGAAAGAGTTATTTGAAAAGTCTTTCAATGACGCCTTAATACCAAAGAAAGCTGGAGCTGAGGAGGTTAAGGATTTCCAACCTATCAATCTGATAGTAAGTGTCTACAAGATACTTTCCAAGCTTATTACAGAAAGATTGAAGTCGGTTATGGGGAAACTAGAGTGAATTAGTGGATTCTAGAGTGAAACAAAAGGCTCTAGGAATCTTATGCGAACTTGACCTAGAGAAGGCATATGACCATGTCAACAGGAAGTTTCTATTGAAGGTGCTGAAAGACATGGGTTTTGGTGGAAAATGGATCAACTAGATACGTTTCTGCATCTGTAATGTAAAGTTCTCTGATTATAAACGACAATAATGAAGGCCTCTGTGAGGGGTGTGAGGGGGTTGAGGCAGGGGATCCTTTTATCATCTTTTTTTTTTTTTATCTTAGCGATGGAGGGGCTCAACCACATGATTAGGAGTGCAAAGGAAAATGGTTCGTTAAAGGGCTTCCAAGCTCAGTTGCAGGGACGTAGCAAGTAATCTTGGATGTCAGGTAGCTGCGCTACCCACAAAGATGTCACGATAAGTGTTTGGAAGACTATTCGGAGACTGTGGCCCCAGTTTCAAGAAAATATTTAACTCAAGGTAGGTATTGGCCTGAAGATTGAGTTATGGATTGAACATTGGATATGTGAAAAGAGCTTGAAATATCTCTTCCCTGATCTATTCCTTCTCAGTCAACATGCTAGGACCACTATAGCATAGATGTGGAGCACACAAGGTTGGAACTTCAACTTTAGAAGGGCCCTAAATGATTGGGGAGTTCAAAGAGTTGCAAATTTGCTTATGGTGATAATTGATTTCAATGGAATTTTACCAATACACCTGACAGACCAGTGTGGAAACTTCACAACAAGGGTGCTTTCAGTGTGAAGTCATGCTGTTGGGGAAGGAATACAAGGAATACTGGTCAACTACAGATTAGGAAATGGCCTTCGAAGCTGATCTGGAAAGCCAAAGTCCCCCTGGAAGTTTCTTGTTTTGTGTGGTTAGTTTGCAGGAAAGCTTGTTTGACACATGAAGTACTACAGAGAAGAGGTGGACAAATTTACTCAAGATGTTTTTTGTGTGACCAGTATGTTGAAATAATTAGTCATCTTTTTTTTTTTTTGCACTGTAAAACAGCTGCAAATCTGTGGAACATGTTCTTGTATATACTTGGAGTGAGTTGGGTGGTTCCCAAAACTACTAAGAGTATGATGGACTGCGGGAAAGAGATTGGAAGAAGAGAATCAGAAGAGGACTGGTGGGAATTGATTCTTACAAGCATCTGGTGGACATTGTGTGAGGAGAGAAATGCAAGATGTTTTGAATATAAAAGCAACAATATTCAAAAGATCAAAATGAATTGCCTTAGTCTTAGATATTTTTGGTGTAAGCAGAATTTGGTGGGGGATATAGAACTTTTTGTTGATTTTATAGGGAAATTGTAAAGCTCCATAAATTAGTTCCTGTGGCTTTCTGTTTTTTGCCCTATGGGATGTAAGTGCTCATTTTCATCATTGTTTGGATGATGAAATTTTGAGAATATACAGTTACCTTTTCCTAAAAAAAAGTTGTGTAATATTCTTGGTCCAATATTCACTAAATAAATTAATTCTCCAATCTCACAATTAATAAGTATATAAATATTGTTGGGTTACATGAAGTCATAACATGTTTGATATTTTTAAATTTTCCACAAATTGCATGCTTCATTTTAAAGAAGTGTGCGCTTTGCTTCTCACTTTTTCCTTCAAGACCAATGTACCTCGTGGATTGTTCGCGCTCTTCCCCTTAAAAAGCATTGCATGTAAATATACTGTCAGGCTTCATTGTTTTATTTATTAGTCTCCTGTTCTCATTTTAAGAAATGAGCCAATTTATCTTTTTTAATTATTGAAAAATATCGTATATGCAAAAATCTTGGCTGTGATAATTTGATCGTGGTGGTGCCAATCCCAAATATAATGTGCTCAGATATTATTTGTTACCTTCTTTGGTTTGCAAAAAAAATATGTATGCTTCTAACAAATGTTAATGGAAAGGAGATCTATGGCAGTTCTATTTTTCGGCAATGGCCAGTTAATTCTTCTTTTACTGACAGGAGTAATATGCATATGCATAATCTTGCAGTTGATACTTGCAGTTTTACATATTCTTGATAGGGCAACATATATGTCCTCCGATACCATTTGTTACGTCTTTGGAAGAAGTATCTTTGCTTCTGGTGATTACTTTAGTTGACAGTCTCTTAACGTTTTCCTTGAAATGATATTGCAGGCCGAATATATTCTGGATCTGCAGAAGCAACTTACTTTACTTGGTGCTGAACCTAAGAATGTGTCAAATGGTGGCTTGTCTGAAGAACCACTAGCTAGCGTGACACCCATGCATAAGGTTTGTCTTATGCTTGTAAAATCTCACTCCCTTAAAGTGGCTATGTAATTATAAAAGGAGGTTTTTTCCAGTCATTTTGCATGCCTTAGTTTTTTATTCGACTAGTTAGTTTCAAATTTAAAAGGATCTTGTTGGAGACTAAACGAATCATATGAGTCCATTCCATGTTGATTCATCTAGAAAATGTAGCCCTAGTTTCTGTCATTCCGTATTTGATAGTTTGCCATACTGGATGCTGCAGATCCGTTCACAGCTGGATGATGCTGTAGCAAGTGATTGCCCGTTTTGTGGTGAACTTATGATCCGAGAGATTTCCTTGCCTTTCATCCTTCCAGAAGAATCAGAAGAATCTGAATCGTGGGAGATAAAGCCACATAATCATCCTAGTCAGAGGAGCCTTTCCCTGTCTGTGTGATTTTATCATCTGTTCGTGAACTTATGATCTGAGAGGTTTCTCCCTGCAATTGCTTGTTTGAGTTTTTCCCTTGAAAATGAAAAATTGCACGTTTGAGGTGCCAAAAAGAACTGCTTGTTTGTAGTGCTAATTTATCTGGTTTGATAGTAAACATGTAGCTAATGCAAGAGCAACAGGGGCATGTTGATTATAGGGGCAAGAAATTGCCCAAGAATATTTCACGAATCGTTGTGTATACCCAGCATATAATCCTGGAAAAACTTTTTTTTTTCTTTTTCATCCTACGTCCATTGTATCATTTTGTCAGAAGATATATTCCTCCAAATTGTTGTATTAGATAAAAAACTTGTTCTGCGAAAATTATGAGCAGCATACAGGTTCCTTTACTAGTAAAAATGCCTGTGTCAAGCTTTTAATAAAGGGAAAAAGGCTCAAATATGCTACTGAACTATAAGAAATGACTCATTTATGTCATCCGTTAAAAGTTGGGTTAATTCATGCCATCGGCGTTACAAAACTGGCTCATTCATGTCATTACTTTTAACAGTTGGTTTTTAGAAAACAGATTTGCCATGTGGCAGCATATTAGAGGTTCACGTCATTTTTTATTTTTTTTTAAATTAATTTTAAAAAAAATATAATTTTTTTTTTTATAAATGTTTTAAAAAAAATAATAATTAAAAATTCCCTCAACTTCCCAACCTTATACATTATATATTTATAAAAAGAACTTATTTTAAAGAAAACTACCCCAATCATCCCCACCTTTTCCTCAACCCCCTCAACTTTCCAACCTTATACATTATATAGTACACTCACACAAACACAAAGGGGCATAGAAAAACACAAAGATAAGGGGAACAAATAGGGAGGATTAGGGAAACAAAAAGGACGAAAAAAAGGGAGAGGAATATTGAAAAAAAAACACGGACTGGGAGAGAAAAACAAGAAAAGAGAAGAGTTAAAGAAGAAAAGGGAATAACATTTGACAGAAACAAAAAGCAAATAACATAAACGGGTAGATAACGAGTTGGAGTTTGAGGTTTGGTTCGGAGTTTCGAGTTCACAGATTCTTTTTATTTTTCCAAAGGTAATCCTTTACCTTTCTTTCAATAATATAATATCGTGATTATGCGAAATTCGATTTCAATATTATGAAGTGGAGTTGCTCTTATATTACATTTGTTGTTGTAATACTAGAGTATTCAAATCTTTGTTATGATTAAATTTGAAGTGAGATTTGATATAATATTTGATCCATGCCTGCATGCATGTAAATGATTATCAAAAAAGAATAAATGATAACGTACACATCCACACACAATACTTTACTACATACATTTTGCATGCACACACACAAAGAGGGCGAGAAAAGTAAGGAAAAGAGAATGCACCAACAGAAGAAATTGTTCACATTTTTGCATTCTTTTTCTTTCTCTGTCATGTACTTTTCGAAGTGTTAAGAAGGATTAACCATTTAAGGTCTTTGAATTGATCATTTTAATATGATCACCTTTTTCATTTGGCAAAATATGACAAGAATACAATTCCGTCCTTTATTATCATTGCATATAAGGACTAGCAATGGTTATGATGAACTAGAATTTCAGGTTTGAATATTTTGGGTTCATGTATAAATAAATACCTAGAAGATTGGTCAAATATATATATAATTATTTTTAAAAATAAGAATCCAGAAAAAACATGAACTAAATTAGTTATATGCAAAATTTATTATTTGTTATTTGATAAATAAAAGCATAAAAATATGTAATCTATAAACTTTGTAACCAACACCATTTTTTTAAAAAATTAAATAAAAAATTATATAAAAAAAAATTATAAATATTTTTTTTAAAAAAAAAAAGTTAAAAAAAAATTAAAAATGACATGGACTTCTAATATGCTGCCACGTGACAAAGCTGTTTTCTAAAAATCGGCTGTTAAAAGTAATGGCATTGATGGGCCAGTTTTGTTACGACGATGACATGAATGAGCCCAACTTTTAACGGATGACATAAATGAGTTATTTCTGATAGTCCAGTGACATATTTGAGTCTTTTCCTATGATTATATATATGTTTAAATCTAAGATTAAAATTAAGAGTAATATTAAAGTGGGTTAAGGTGATAGGTTGGGTGTGGGTGAATTCTTCTTAAAAAAAGAAAAAAAAAATTAGAGGGCCACGTGGCAAAACAGTTTTTTTGAAAACCACCGTTAAAAAGTAATGAGATGGATGAACCAGTTTTATAACGGCGATGGCATGAATAAACCCAACTTTTAACAGATGACATAAATGAGTCATTTCTGATAGTTCAGTGACATATTTGAGCCTTTTTCCCTTTAATAAAAAAGGGCAGCCTGATGTACTAAAGTTTCTACTATGTGTAGGGTCTGGAGAAGGGTTCCACCACAAGGGTGTATTGTACGCAGCACTAGAGGTTGTTTTCAAGACTTGAACCCGTGACGTAGTGACAAAAACTTTATCATTTACTGGTCACATAAAAATAACTTTAACATTTACTAGTCACATAACAACAACTTTACCATTTTCCTCCCGTGTCAAGATTTTAATGATGCCTTTGAATTGATGCAAACAAGAAAAGGTGTTATTTTGTCTCTAAATTCTTGGTATTTGTTCTGAAATTCACATGATATGGAATGTCCATTTATTGCTGCTACTATCTTCTTAGAGTAACGATTTCCGTTCTTTCTTTTTATTTTTTCATTTACCCTCCATGGACCACGATGGACACCAAATGGAGAGTAAAATATGAACAAGCAAAGGCTAGAACATTGGTTATATGCTTCAAATGAGTTCAGGATTTCTGATCCTTCCAACTAGGGGTGTGCAAAAATCGAACCGACCGATAAATCAAACCGATAAAAATATTATTGATTTATTGTTATTGGATTAACGATTTTTTTAATGATTTTATAAAAAAAACTTATTGGGTTATTGATTCGGTTTGATTTTTTCTTATTGGATTATTGAATAAATCGATAACCCAATAAGAATATATATTTACATAGAAGAGGGAGGACGACCGAGGGCAGAGCTTCCCCTAGCACTAGAGTCCCCAATTACTTTTTGAAGTTGACAGTTGCACAAATTTACAGCAAAAATAATAACACAACTAAAAACTTCAAATCAGAAACTTGTTCATACAATGCAAAGCGCTTAAAAACATCAAACTAGCAAAATAATATTTGTAGCATGATGTGACAGTCAACAAAACATGGGAGATTGCATCAGTGACCAACTTCCAGACATCAATAGCAAAATCCATAGTTGTCCAAGATCATTCATCCGCGCTATGAAACTATAGATGAATAAAAGATTGATATTAACGAATTTGTAATTTCAGATGATTTGACATTAACAAATGTAAGGGCAAGAACTACAGCATCGGGGCAAACTGTTATTAAATAACTTCAACGTAAAATTGTGGAACACAGACAATTATTTAAAGGGGAAAAAGAGTACCAATGAATCACACTTCTTGTATGTAATTTTAATGGACAATTATCTATTATCTCAGTCTCTGAGTTCAGAATGTTGTGAAAGAAAATAAACTTGCAGCAACACACATCGCAAATTCCATGTTTACATTCTATCATAAATAGTTTCACGACTGAATGAAAACCCATACTATTTTCTAGTTTGTTAAGACCAAGATTACAGCATTCCAAATGATAATGAAACGAAAAGGAAAATATTTTCTTAGCCTATAAACATAACCTGCACCGTAGGTGATTGATGGTAAGTTCAATTTTTACAAGAACAATGTAAACCAAATTTTAACTAGAAAAGTGCTGCAATCAATTACTTTGCCTGTATTTCAGCAGACATATAATTTTTATTTTTTTTAGTACAAAATATCTAAAAGATGAGTGCATCAGGTAATTCTATCAGGTCAATATCTTCTGCTATCAAAGCTAATGTCATCACAGGAGCTAACAACAGCTTTGCTTATATTTAAAAGGCAGCTATCAGCTAAATCAACTCTTCAGATAATTACCTCGTGGAATGGAGTAACTATATATAAATAAAGAACAACAAGAATAAATAGAGAGAAGAGGGAGACATCTTTATTTCTCTTGAGGGATGAGAAATCATGATAAATAGAGAGAAGAGGGAGACATCTTTATTTCTCTTGAGGGATGAGAAATCATGTTGATTGAGAATACAAAATCCCTCTATTTATAAGAAAAATACTACTAGTTTCTGACTAAAACACAGATACTCAGATCCTGATAGACATCAACTAGATCTTATTAAATCTTGATAGACATTTGTAAATATATTTATAACACTCCCCTTGAATGTCTAAATAGATAATGTTCTTTGTTAAAACCTTACTAGCAAAAAAATATGCATATAGGTTGCCTCAAAACTCAGTGGGACGAAACCTCATAAAGAAAAAAAAGTACAACGCGTAATAACTCCTCCTAATAAGAATATCTTTGAATCTTTGCATCCCAATCTTGTGCATCATCTTCTTGAAAGTTGCAGTAGGAGGAGACTTGGTGAATAAGTTAGCCACATTATCACTTGAACGAATCTGTTGCACGTCAATATCACCGTTCTTTTGTAGTTCATGTGTATAGAAAAACTATGATGAAGTGTGCTTCATTCTATCTCCTTTTATGAATCCTCCATTAAGATGTGCTATGTGCATGTTGCATTATCTATATTCTCGACTTGCTTCATGAATAACTATTATCTCAGCATAGTTCCCAGATCGACTGCTCTGTATATCTCCAAGACATGGCAGTATCCCCACATATGAACACATTGTATGTTTGAGATCGAGATTTATGCGGGTTAAATAAATATCCAACATCAGCATAATCAACAAGACTGGAACTGCAATCATTAGAATAAAATAAGACCATGTGTTTGATCTCATTTTGATGCCTCAGTAAGAGTAGAATTATATCTTGCTAACAAATTAATCAAAAAAGGCTATATCAGGCCTTGTAGTATTTGCAAAATACATTAGTGCATTAATTACACCAAGATATGGTACTTCAGGAACAATCCAACTCAGTATATTTCTCATTTCAGTAAATAATCTATTGTTTTGAAAACTCTCCAAGAGTTTCAATAATTTTCAAGCTATAATCTTGTACAATATAAGGATTATAAATAAGTTTCCCAGAAACTTTTATATGTTTCAAACATTTTGAATCCTTAGAAGTTTTCACATAAATTTTGTCAAGTGACAAAATTCAGCATTTCACATGTGACATCTTCAAATGTTTAGATTGCAAATCAAATAAGTTTTACCCTTACCTTTTATGTCACTTTATAAATATTACTATGTCAGAATGCTTAAATAAACGTAAAATTCAAATCCTCGTAATCTCTCACAATATTGCGTCAATATTGTATCAAAGATATTGATGATATATCATTTCGTATCGATTCACAATACAACATAACATTTTGAGATCTCATCACTTCATTATTTTCAGGTACTTGAACCTTTCAATAAGGCTTCATGAAGTATTATGTCGTAGACTCTTCAAGAGCACATTGTCTTCTTATTATGATTATTTGTTCCTAATTCTTTTCAAGAGTTATTTCCTTTGAAACTGATTGGTCTGCCACGCTTCATGCATGCATAGACTTTTTCCTTTAGAACACAAAACAGGAGCACTTGTAGCTTAAATATGAGATGCTTTCGGCATTTGACTTGAGTTATCTTTTGAATGAGGATCTGGTGATAATTCCTAACATATTTCATAGCCGTTTATAATTTCCCCCTTATGTTAGGAAAACTAACATACATACTCCATCTTCTTTGAGGAATCCATCTTTTTGCATCATGATATATTCATTAATCGTACACCGCACATCAAAACTATTAGATAGAATAGTTGGTTCCTGACCTTGAACCAACTGAGAGGGAAGAAATAATTATAATTTATTAGTCTAGTGCATACCGGTGCTATTGTATGCAACATATCATATTTCAGACCAACACATGAAGTTTTGTTCTCATTACTAATGGTTTAGCTATTTATAGAAGGCATTCAATGTTAAACCATCATCATCAAGATGAATTGTCTTGATTACATAATCTGAAAATTATGCTCATAACTCAATTTTATTGAGCAACAACTTTGTGAATGTCAAACTGCAGGTTGACAATAAACATACAAGTGATCATCTTATATCGATACATCTTAATAGATCACATGATAGGTGAACGGGCCTATATTCACCTTTTATACGTTCTAGATTTTAAGGGATCCAATCCCAATATTAGTTGGTCCAACCAACTTATCATAAGAACAAACGACATAAACAATTCTCGAAGAATCTTCTAGTTCTTCAATACATGTTTAATACTCAATATGCACATCTTCGAGATGTCACAATCGTTCATTTCAATTTATGAACTTTTATTTAAGTAAACTCCAAGTTTACCTCAAGATGTCACAATCGCTCAAATCAATTTATGAACTTTTATTCTAGTAAACTCTAAGTTTACCATGACATATACTTTTTTGTTTAGTAAATTTCAGATTTACTATCACATGAATAAATTTCAGATTTACTACTTTAGAAGTAGATTTCAAAATAATTATTCTTGATTATTCTATCTCATTTAGAGGTGAGTTGTCATAACACCATAATCAAGTGCACGTTTGCATTAATATGCTTTACTAAATACTATCGCATTCACCTTAGGGAATGGATATGTACTTAAAACAATCGAAATTCTCATTCCTCAAGAATGGAATATAATTGTTCCTTAAGCCTATCAAATTATGATAGCTTATAACCTCTTTCAAGATATTGCTACTACAAAAGCAAATCGAGGCACAAGAGCACATCAAGGCATACATATGATGTATTGCTACCACATTCACTTCAGGGAATGGAGCATATTCAATGAGACAAATTTCATGTCTTTTATCAAAAATATATTGGTTTACCTTAGCCATCATTATATCATCAATATGATGCATTGAGATTCAAACTCAATGTCTTATTCATATAAAGGCGTCTTAAGCATAAATCGATGGGATTTGAACCCAATATCATATTCTTAATCAATGACATAATATATCAAACTGTACAATCAACTTGAGTTTCAACTAGAATTAGACAACTCACATTAATACAAATTTTTGGAATTATCAAAACATGATAAAATAAACGGAAAAGGGCCTAAAATGCCATTCAACTATCTAAAATGGAGCAAAAATGTCCTCCGTCTACCTATTGGGCCTGAAATGCCCTCCCAGTCTACCTATAGGGCCTAAATTGCCCTTTTATTTAATAGATTAAATTATCCCCTATTTATTAATGATGTGACATCTTTTAATTGGTCAAATAATAATTAATTAAACTAATTAAAAATCCGACCCGCTAAACCTAACCCACCCAAATCTAATAACCCGACCCACTAATAATACAAACCTAACAACCCGCCCGCCCCATCCAAACCTAATTCTAACATTTAAAAGAAACCCAAATCAGTCAGCTTTTCCCCTAATTTTTCTCTTCTTCTTCCTCGCCTTTTCTCATTGAAAGCGACTTGAGTAAAAAAAAATTCTTTTCAATGAAAGCATAGCAATTTGAGTAAAATTCTTGAAGATCTCAGTCCACAGAAGTAATTTTATTCATATTCAAGTAAGAATTTCTGTATATTTTGACATTTTCAGTTAGGTTTTCACTTAGGATTTTCTTTTGTTTTCTTATATTATAGCGATTTGATGTATATTGGTATTTCTATATTGTTTCATGTATCATATGTTTGTTGTGGTCACTTTTTAAAGTAGCATGGCTTTTATGCTTCCATTTACTTGTTAGGAATTAGGATTTTGTTCTCTCAAATGAAAAACTTGTTTTTTCAGGATTTATTTGGTATATTTTTATTTATCTTCCATAATTTTATGGGTGATTGTTCGGTATGTCATAGTTTGATGTATCTATGATTGGTAGGTATGTGATATTTTTATCAAAAAGTGATCTTTTTATATTTGTTTTTGGTGTTGCATTGAGTTGGTCCCTATTTCTTTATCTTTTTCGTTAGCTTGACATAAAATATTGGTAGATTCCCTGTTTTTGTGTTCTTTATTGGTAGAATCCCTACTTTTGTTTTCTTTATTGATTTCTGATAAGACACTTTCTCTTTGTTTTATGTTTGTCATGTGACCCCTTCAAAGAATGCTTGAAAAGGTTGATGTGGTCTTTAACTATGGAGGAAAGTGGGCCCTTACTCCTCAACTTGCCTACTTAAAAAAAATGACTCATATATGGAAAGGTCATGATCCAGATTTGCTCTCATATATAGATATATGTTCAGAGTACACTGAAAAGTTAGGCTTTAATAAGGTGAAACAGTTGTTATGTATAGGATCATTTGGTGGGCATTATCTAGTTGAGGGTGATGCAGGAATTAGAGCTTTACAAGTTGCATTGTCTACTCAATCCAATCTATTTAAACTTCAATTGTTTGTTGTTGAGGAGGGTGAAAATATTGTGCCAGCTCCTAAAATTAGTCATTATAATGGATCTTTCTCTGCAACAGTAGATACATTAACTGATGGTGAATCAAGTGAGGAAGAGGAGGATGAAAATGAACCTATAGATAGTGACTATAATAGTGATGAGTTATAATTTCTTGAAAGGGAAAAGAAAAGAAAAGTTAATGAGAGTCTAGACAGCTTCTTAGAGTTGGAAAAGGGAATGAGCTTTAAGGATCTTAATGAAGCAAAAATGTTTGTTAGCTTTTACTCTATTGTTAAGAAGAGGGGCCTTAAAGTTGCTAAGAGTGACCCTACTAGAGTTAGATATAAGTGTGATGTTGGTTTCCCTTTTGTGTGTCTGATATCAGAAGTTGGTAAAGATCAAGGATTTGAAGTTAAAACCTTGGAAATGAAACACACATGTCAACTATGCTGTAAGAATAGAAGAGCTTCCCAACAAGCTTTAGCACATTATTTCAAGAACAAAGTCCAAAATAACCCTACTTACAAGGTGACAGATATGAGAAAGCATGTGGATGATAAATTTTAGCTTAATGTTAGCTATACAAAGATGAAGAGGGTTAAGAGAATTATCTTAGAGAAACTGGATGGTAGCTTTATTGATGATTTCAATAAGTTGGAAGCATATGCTCAAGAATTGAGGGATACCAATCCTAGTTCTGATGTTGTGATAAATATATCTAAAGATGCCTTGGAACAAGGTAAAAGAATATTTTTAAGAATGTATATGTGCTTTGAAGCTTTAAAAAGAGGTTGGAGAAGTGGTTTAAGACCATTTATAGGTCTGGATGGAACATTTTTAAAGGAAAAATTTAAGGGAATTTTACTGGTGGCCCTTGGACAAGATTCAATGAAGCATTTCTATCCACTTGCTTGGGAAGTAATTGATAGATAAACAGCTAGAACATGGAAGTGGTTCATTTACTTGTTGAGAAATTCATTAGGTTTGGCAGATGGTGAAGGGTTGACACTTATGTCTGATATGCAAAAGGTAATTATCTGTCACTTTCATTTTTTTTTTTATTTTGTTTACACTTGTTATGTTGATTATTTCATTATTTCAGGGGTTGATCGATGTTGTTGGTCAATTGCTTCCAAAAGCACACTACAGATGGTGTGTAAGACATATAGAAGCTAATTGGGCCAAGATTTGGAGAGGTGGAGAGATGAAAAAGTTAATGTGGTGATCTGCTTGGAGTACATATGCAGAAGAATTTGAAGATCAACTAAAGAGCATGGGTTCTGTGTCTGAACAAGCAGTCAAAGATCTATTATGGTTCCCTCCAAAACATTGGTGCAGAGCCTATTTTGACACAGTGTACAAAAACTTCACATGTGAAAATAATTTCACAGAGTCATTCAACAAATGGATTTTGTCTGCAAGGACAAAGCCAATAATTAAGATGTTGGAAGATATCGGAATCAAGGTATTGTCTTTATTTTGTCTTATGTTATATTAATGTCTATATCTAACTATTAATGTTTGGTATAGGTCATGGGTAGGTTGAAAGATCTTGAAGCGCAGGGTGAAAAGTGGACAGAATTTTTTTGTCCATATGCCATGGAGTTGTATAATGATTTCAAAATCATTGCACAAGGTTGTCATGTTCAAGCTAATAGAGACTTAGGGTATGAGGTAGTTGAGGGTATTGATAGGTATGTTGTGAGTCTTGCTAGTAAGAAATGCACATGTAGGACATGGGATTTGACAGGAATACCGTGTGCTCATGCCATTAAAGCTTTTCAACATGATAAACAAGAACCAGAGGATAAGATACACCAGTGGTATTCAAAAAATACTTATATGTTGTTGTACCAACATAAAATACAACCAGTTAGGGGTGAGAAATTCTGGAAAGTTCATCCTTCACATGCTATGGAGCCACTAGGAATACATAAAATGGTTGGTAGACCAAAAGTTTTGAGAGCAAGGCAGAAAAACGAGGCAAGGAAGAGAGAAAGATTGTGGTCAAAAAGTAGAAAGGGGCTGAAAATGACATGTGGCCACTGCAGTGCAACAAGTCACAATTTAAGGACATGTCCTATAGTAAGTTTCATGTTTCTTAGTTATTATTTATGTTGTTGTCGATTAAATATTTAACTGTATAGTCACTTTGTCAAATTTTGTAACTTTAAAGAAGAGAAGAAGTTTTTCAAGTTGTGCCACTGTCAGCACCCCAACCCAGTGAAGAATCCGCCTTCATGATAACTCCTGGATTTTCTGCATCTTCTAGTCAACAGATATGCCAACCAATTGATGAAGATGAAACTGGAGATGAGCTTGAAGTCGAGGATGAGCAACCCTTGCTTAGGCCTAGGGCTTTATCTGAAGCTAAGACAAGGCTGAAAATAAAGAAGTTACAGCAAAAACCAACTGCTACAAGGAAGATTAACTTCCGGGGTGATGAAAACGGTGCTAGTATACCTACTAATCTGCCATATTCACCAAGAAAGATGACTTGAAAAGGAAAATCTTGTGTTACTTCAAGTCAATTGGCAACAGAAAAAGAGAAAAAGATTAGCAAACTGAAGACAAAGAGGGGAAAACACTAAGGAACGACAATTATACATATGTAGTGATTCTAAGTTGTTGGCTGCCACTGATGCCACATTGTTGAGTTGTCTATTCCAGCAAAACTTCAGCTTGTCTGCAACATTGTTGGTTGCCACTGATGCCACAGAGGCTAGTTAATTAGTTTAGCTCAACTTCTTTAGGTATACCCAACTTATACAACTTTCCTATTCCAACTTATACAACTTTTCTATTGATTGCTCTTGGAGATTAAATGAACTCTTGCAAATACTTTTTGTACTACCAAATAAAATTGTTCGTAGAATTGGACAAAAATGTTCTCTGTCTTTCCAATATGAATTTGTATGTAGAATCCTTTCAGTTGCATCTTTATTGATAAAAGTAAAGATCTTAAGTCCTTGTCTTGTGACTGTCTGATAGTAACTAATGGAATATATAGTTCAATAATTCAACTTATGGAATATAGTTAGACTATTAAGTCTTTGTCAAGTCTTTTGTCTAATTATGGAATATATAGTTCGATAATTGAACGTATGGATAATGTTGTTTAAGTGAATTGATTTTTTTAGCTGTCCCTCGTATTCTCTAAAAATATTGTCACACCCGTATCAATTCCTCAAAAAATACACAGCTCAAAGGATCTGCGACATACACCTGACAATGTATTTTTTTAAGTTCGAGCAATATAGATTTTTAGTCGACAAATAATTTTATAGGTAGTGCTTGTATCAGCTAGACTACAACGTGCTTCCTGGAAACAAAGATGATGAACGAGAACCACCTACGGTTCCAACACACCTGCACCATACCGTATTAAACCATCACCGTGTGACTAGAGATCAATCTGCAGAGCTGCCATCACCACAACACGTGGTTCTAAACCATCTCTACCTCGAGAACAGACAAGTTCCAGGATCAGTCATCGCAGTTAGTCCAACACATCGCTTTCGCTCAAAGTATGTTACTGTAGTGCTTTACAAAGGAGAGGAAGTACCAACAATGCTTGATTGTTTGTTCTGATGGTGAAACAATAGAGATTGAGGTAAATACACAGACAACAATCGAGCAACGAGGGAGAACATAGGAATTATTAGAATCGCGATCGAACTTGAACAATCTAAGTTAGATCATGGTTGGTTTCGAAAAATTTACTGGTAGTATGAAAAAAAAACTAGTTATGTGTCTGATGTTAGTTTGGATGTAGTAGTTATCTTATGGTTGTGCTCTGGATTGAGAAAAATTAAGGGAAAAACTGACTGGTTTGGGTTTCTTTTAAATGTTAGAATTAGGTTTGGATGGGGCGGGCGGGTTGTTAGGTTTGTATTATTAGTGGGTCGGGTTATTAGGTTTGGATGGGTTAGGTTTAACGGATCGGGTTTTTAATTAGTTTAATTAATTATTATTTGACCAATTAAAAGATGCCACGTCATTAATAAATAGGGGATAATTTAATCTGTTAAATAAAAGGGCAATTTAGGCCCTATAGGCAGACTGGGAGGGCATTTCAGGCCCAATAGGTAGACGAAGGGCATTTTTGCACCATTTTAGATAGTTAAAAGACATTTTAGGCCCTTTTCCGTAAAATAAATTATCAAACTAGAAATTTGTCTTCCACGAGAATTCCACCAAGATCTGCACAAATATAAAATCTACACAAGTATATTAATAACAATAATTGAGGACGTAAGATCTCGATCACATATCTTAGTGCAATCATTTGGCTTGGTTGCATGCACTTATAAAGATGCATATACCAAATTTATTATTTGTTATATGTAATGATATCATGTCAAAAAAATAAGCATGCTTCTACCATATGTTCCTTCACAAACACAGACCGAAAAAAATTTAGTAACACTACCCCTATTATAATGAATTAAAAACAAACTGGCAGGGAACAAATAATTTCATCAAAATTTAAATGAACATATTATAATTATCCACTTTTATGAAATTTTATGAAAAGGATTTCATCCTGAGCGGAGTTCTGTGACATGACTTTTCCGTCATTAACCTTGTTCTTACCCATCTCGTGGCATATGACAAACATTAAGATTACCTTGTTTGACAGAGTCTCGTGCTGATAACGTGTTATGAAATATAAATAAAGAATAACAAAAATAAATAGAGAAAAGAGTGAGACTTCTTTATTGCTCTTGAGGGATGAGAAATCATCTCGATTGAGAATATAATGAACAAAACCCCCTATTTATAACGAAAAATACTTTTAGTTTCTGATTAGAAGACAGATACGTCAAATCATGATAGATCTCAACTAGATCTTGATAGACATTCACTATAATGTAAATACATTTATAACAAAATTAATAATTACAAAGTGCAAAACTATCACCAAAGGTTATCAATTTTGTGATATAGAAATGAAGATATCGAGACAAAGTGGGGATGTGTGAGCATACCATGAGAAATAAAATTAAAAATGAAGATATTCGAGACAAGTTAAGGATGACCCCCGTAGAGGACAACTTGCGGGAAGTGAGGTTGTCATTGTTTGGGAATGTGAAGATTTAACAAACCAGTTCTCCAAACACTTAGATTACTCAAACAGTGACGACAACTTGCGGGAAGTGAGGCTGTCATTGTTTGGGAATGTGAAGATTTAACAAACCAGTTCTCCAAACACTTAGATTACTCAAACAGTGACGACAACTTGCGGGAAGTGAGGCTGTCATTGTTTGGGAATGTGAAGATGTAACAAACCATTTCTTCAAACACTTAGATTACTCAAACAGTGACAAGGAAATTACGACTCAACTCGAACTACTATAGGAAATAGAAATACTAAACTGAAATACAATGCTAAAGGAGGAACCGATAGGGATGAGAAGATAGAAGACACACCTATAGATAGATATGGTTGAGAAGCACAGAGTAAGAATGGAGATGAGAGAATATCTGACTAAGCCAAAGCTTTAACATAATTTGCATAATCCCTTCAATAGGTACTGCCTCCTTTTAATGTGCTCGCTTAACACGAATCTCAAGAAAATCCACTCTATTGTTGGTCTGTAACTTCACCTCAGGCCAAAGCCCGTGGTTTATGTTGTTATTACTTGTTTGGTATACAAAGCCCATAACAGGGTTCATAACACGAGAGATATGCAAATGTCCTGATTAGGATGTGTGAGAGGTTCATCATAGTGCGCTTGAGAAGGGATAAAGGTAGGTCAAATAAATATTGGAGTTAGCTAGGTGATTAGGCCAAATATGTAGCAGTTTTAGCTCACCAAGAACATGACCCGTAATAGGAAGGTGTGGGGGCCAAGAATTAGGGTTGAGGGTTAGTAGGCAGTCGGGGCGTATTTCTATTCCTTTCTCTATGTCTTAGTATTATTCTTGTTTTTAATTAATTTTCGATTTCTATTTCTTCGTGATGTTGCTTTGGCCTCTATTATATTATTGTCTTGTTGTTGTTTAGGTTTGTTGCTAATGTCTCTTTTTTATCGTTCTTTGAGTCGATGGTCTATTGAAAATAGTTTTTCTATCTTTTCAAGGTAAATTAAAAGTAACTATGTACATTTTACCTCCCTAGACTCCACTTGTGTGGGAGTTCACTATTAGGGTATATACCATTAACCATGCATTTAGATACGATATATTATAACAATTATCATGGTCAAAAGTTAGGTAGGAGATTGATGGATATATACCATGAACATGTGTTTAGATATTGTATTTACCATAGAATAATTATTTATTCAATTTTAGTTGAGATTTAAATAGATCGTATACACGTCTAAGTGTCTATTAAATTATACAGTACATGATTAAGCATAGTGTTTAGCTTACACACAAAAGATTAAATCATCAATTTTTATAAGTTTAAAGTTTATTTTCACAATTTATGATATAAATTAGACAAAATCATCGATATGACTGTAGTGCAAGAAAATTAGTTATCTTGATTATGGAAATGGCAAAATTCTAACTTCGTGTGCTAGTATAATTTGTTCGGATTGAACGAACCAATTAAAGATAAGCATTTATACCGACTTAATAAAATAAATTCTCTAGTCCATTAAATGTTTGCATGTATTGTTTATTATTTTGATATATTAAAAGACAAGATTCTTTTGTGGATCATCAATATACCTGAAAAATTGAATGATCACAATACACATAAATGAAGTAATAGGTAGTTGATGGAATCGGTCTCGATCCAGAGATTGATGATACACCTTAATGAAAGTTTATAAGTTTTCACGTGTAAACCCCGCAGATAGACTTTATATTGGCACATGAATAAATTAGACAAAAGTCTAACGAAATTAATCAATATATTAAATTATCAGTAACATAATTGAAATGATTAGTCTCTGAATCTTAACGTTGGGGAATTAAGTAACGTTTAATACAAGAATTTCAAAACTGAATTGAGAAGTGCAATTACAAATTTTTAGCGAAAAAATTCATAATTTAATAAGGTAGGATTAATTCAGATATTTCGAATTACTTTCATAATAAGATGCCTCGTTAATTAAATCATGTGGTCCTAGTGTGCCCAAATAATTAGAAATAAATGAAATTAATTTTTTTTATAGAAAAGAAAGATCTAGCAGGTTTGGAAAAAAAATTTAAACGCTAAAACTTAAGGGTATATAAAGGGTCTTAATCTGTCAAGGAGGCAAGGTTTTTACTCATATTCCTGTTAGTCCTGAAGTTATAGTAATGAAAAACTAATTTCCTTCTATACGCGCGGGATAAAAATGGAAGCAACTATGCCCTGTGTGGTTTGCAGGCTATACCACAGTGGAGGTTTTTTATCCGAAGGGCAGAGACTGTGTCAGAGGTTGTAGCGACTGCGATTTTTTTTGAAAATCTTTCAAAAAAAATAAAAAATGGAAGCAACAGTATGGTGCTTGAATCAAGAAAGGAAAAGATACTTTGACAATAAAGGAGGAACAATGAGGTGACCTATTAAGGAAAGAAGATCAAGACAATGCATCATCAATCAAGGACGAAGCATCATCGAACGAGGAAAAAATGTCGAGCATCTCTCAAATCAAGGACAGTCAAAGAGGAAAGAAATAAGGGTGTATAATGTCACCTTGGTTTCTCAATATAAAACCTCAATGACCACACATCCCTTGGGTTTCCCAAAACAGAGCATGAGAATTAAAAGAATGGAAATTCCATTTCCTTAAATCAAGGCCAACAATTAAGTCGTCCAACAGTGACAAAAGAACTAGTGCCTCATTGAGGATTCTATGGTGACTCACTATATATAGGGTATAGAAGTCTAGAATTATTTTATGCATCTTCACTCGAGCAATATTCTAGTTAGTTCTATCATCCTAGAGTTCACGCATAATAGCATATATATTGAAAGAAAAAAAGAGAGAATAAATAATGAGCTTTACAAGTAGAGGCTGCTGCCAGATTTGAAGTAACTGAAGCCAAAGGTTAAAATCAATTTGTAATTTGACGATTGTTCTAAAGGAACCCTTGCGAACTTAGAGAAGTAGGCACCACAATCGTGTTCCGAACCAGTATAGATTGTTGTGTTCTTACTTTATTATTCAGTCTTTAATTATCTCTATTTATTCAGGTTTCACAGCAGGATTGCTCGGCCTAGGACAAGCAAAATTAAGCAGTAGCTCAAAGTGTAATCCGTATAAACACTCATGTGAACATGCAAGATAAACCACATAACTGATCAAACATAACTACTATCATTTAGTTCCTCATTCATCAGCAATATAATAGCACTCCAAGCGCTATTGGCATAATAGCTAAAGGGAAAATCATGTATAACTCCTTCCTACTCTTTATTCTTCCAAGTGCAATCTTCACTTGACACTTCCCAACCCTTTCCCGTACCCAGCACAATAAACCTGTATTAAAAACAGAGTTACAGGAAAATGAACATACCTGATAAATTGCATTCATTGTGAATGGAGTAACTATGTATTATCTTTATTCACATATATCAGCCAACTCAACATCATACTGAAGCCATGAGTCTGGCAGTATTGGTGGCTTAGCGTTGCTTCCAGGGCTACACCGACAAAACACATGAGAGAAGAGAAACATTTTAAGCGTTGGAATCATAACAACCCAGTTTAAAAAATGAGCATTTCAGCAAGGATTTGTATGTACCCCAATGATGGTGGAATAATGAGTCTTCTCTTTTCACCAACTTGCATACCTGTGAGGCTATTGTTTAGCCACCCATAATAGAACACTCAAGATATATAAAGCAAATAGTTGCAGTCCATGAAAAATGATTACCTTCAATGCCAATGTTCAACCCCTTTAACATTTTCTTGTGACCTGATCAAAGACGTCAAAACAAAAATTTTGAAGAGATATCAGTTAATGTCAACTAATGGTGGAGCAGAGTCAAAGCTTTTATTATAGGGAAAAGAGTGATGAGAACTTTCTCGGAAAACATCTCATCTGGACAACTCACAGAGCAGTGTGTGTGTGTGTGAGAGAGGAGAGAGAGACCTAGACAAAATTTATGGGGAGTTCCAGCAGCAATGTTCGAGCCAATAAAGCATCCTGTATCTCTTAATTTGGCGTCAAAATAAATTTCCACCTGCACAAAGGAAGGATCATTCAGTAGGTGATTACTAGAATGACGTTTGCACCATCTCTATCTAAATTTTCAAAATGGACCTGCTTTCCTGTAGAAGCTACTTTCCCATCTGGTTTTCCTTTCACCAGCACCTCAACAGTCATTCCATCCGGTAATGAACGTATCGGTGATGATGTGGCACTCTCCTTGATCTCCTTAGAACTAGCAACTGTGTGAGATGGTATACTTGAGTCACATTGATTTTCTCGGTTTTTGATATTCATTTCCTTATTTTTCTCTCTCTCCTGAGATTGGCACATTTGACTTACTGATTTGGAACTTGTGTTTGAAGGTCTGCATATCCAAAGCGCAATGTCATAAGTGAACCCAATTAGACAAGAAACTAACTGTAAGAACTACCAGAAGTGATCCATAAAGGTTCAGCAGTAAACAGAAGAAGATAAAACGTTAATGCAAAGATCCTAGTACTTCGGTGGAAAAACTGTAATACGCCTTGAGGAATTCCTCCCAACAGACGTTCCTTATATTTACTTGATTCAAGTACATCTTCCAATCCATATAATACTGTCAAAAAAGAAAAACTTGAACGGGAAACAAAAGGAAATAATTAAAAAACCTTACTTTCCAGTGATTGGTGTATGATATCCAATTGTAGCCGGTGGACTGTTTCCCTCGTTCATAGCCTTTGGTGTATCTTTCTTGAGTCCGCAATCAGTTGCTATATTTATAAGAGAGTTTTCTGAGGATACAACGTAAAATTAGCCTTCCAATTTCTCACCATGTAAGTTAGGCTTACAGGGGGTAAGTGACAGTACGTTGTGAATTACCAATATTGTCAGTCTTCCAAAGTTAACGTATCTTGAGCATATGATATTTCCGTCTTGCATAGCTCATATCATAGAATTAAAACTCTTGACACATAGGTATTCAGGGATAGGCACATATTCATAGATTTCTTTAGACAAAATAGACCTAAGGGCAGCCCAGGGCACAAAGTATCCCGCATTAGCAGGGTTCGAGGAAGGTCAACACCCCAAGGGGTGTGATGTAGACAGCCTAACCTAATGCAAGCATTAGTGTCTGCTTCACTGCTCAAACGTGTGACCTATATGTCACATAGAGAAGACAACATAGACCTACTCACAGATAAAAGATATTTCAGGTACAAACGAGACACTAGCCTTTTCTAGTAGCTAAAGAACTTTATTGAGTGGTCTATTTTAAAGTTTTAACATCATGGAGGTAAAAAAAGAAGATCTTCGAACATTATCCTCCTGGCAAAGCTTTGGTAGCTCGTAAATGAAATGCTATATATATATTATGGAGGTATAAATTAAGACCACCTTGGTCATAAAGAATTTTCATAAATAACTAGCTTGGCATTGAGGCATAATTATACAATTGTTTTTAAGACAAAACTCATTGAGTTGTTCATCGCATATAAATCTGCAAACATATTATACTGAAGAAAACGAGTTCATATTAGCTTAGATAACCTATATTGGATCAACTTACCCTGCTATAGGTTTGTTATTTGATGAGACTACTATCATTACAAATACTTGAAATATTACTTTCTTGTCTCTTTGGCATGGAGATTACAAAGGCGTAGGATAATCATTATGTTGGCCCATTTCCTGCTGTCTAAAGACAAACAAGTCCAATTAAGCAGATGCTAACAAGAAACATACCAGATCTAATTGACATTACTATCACTTATGTGACCCCTATACTCGACTTATAAACCCCTTACTAAAGAATGACAACAGGGAAAGAGAATGAACTAGAACAAAGCGGATTTTATTCATTCCAGCACTAGAAGCATTTTCTTACCTGGGAAGCAGCCTTAGATAGTTTCATGTAGATGGACCCCATCATGCAAAACCAGAACAGGTTAGATGTCTCAATGATTTTGAATTCTAGTGTTTTGGTACTACAGTTTTTCAGATTACCTTTGAGCTTTAAAAAATTGCACCGCTTTATAGAGGACAACTTGTTATTTTATATTTTCCTTCTACTAAATTGGTGATATGTTCACTGAAGATTAATTTGGTATGCTTTTTTTTTTTTAGATGAAGAAACAAATCCAGTTAGGGTCGAGTTCCTAAATAATCATTCGGCAATAAACTAATAAATTTGAAGTGAATGCGTAGATAGAAAGTCTGAAAACTTATACAAATAAATTCTACAGAAACTATATTTTCTATCGTTTATGCCCCTGCTGAACACATATTCTTCAGTACTCTGAAGTTTGTGAATAGTGCAAAACCATTTCTAAGACATTTTTTTTTTGGTCAAACAAACCACATTTTATTTATTCCACCAGAATTAATTACAATCATACTCAGTCCACAACTTGTCCCTCTGTACACTACATCAAAGTAATCTTTACTGTAACCTATCTACTGCTAGCTAATACTTTCTAGTAGTACTTTATCTAGCCAAACCATGTTTTTCCTTGTATATTTCCTTCTCTTTTCTGTAGCCACTCTCAATATCTCCTTACCCACAATGTGCGATGTGGAACCTTCGAGTTCCATAAAACATCATTCCTAGTTATCCAAATCTTGTATATGACTGCAGCCAGAACTGCCATGATGAACGCCTTACTTAACTTGCCATTAGCCCTCCTGGCCACTCGTGTCCATAATCCTGTTATATCAGTTTTTTGAACCTGTGCGTGCATTCTCTTTAAGACATCCAGTAAGCAGGCCTGAGAGAACTTACACTCAAAGTACAAGTGATCTCTCATTTCTGGTCTTTCTCCACATAATAAGCACTCTGTATCATCACAAATTCCCATTCTAACTAATCTTTCTCTCGTCTGTAATCCATCGTGCGTTGCCACCATACAAAGCTGTGCTTTGGAATGTTAGCTTTGTTCCATATCCCTCTCCACCAATGCCATTGAGTACCGACACCCCGTAGCCATCTCTATCCACTCCTAATTGTATATTTCCCCGTAACTGTCTACCATCCATTTTGGATATATCCAGCCACAAATTTATCCTTCACACCACATTTGTTTCCAATACCACCAGCCATCCTCAGGTGATTGATATTGCCACCATTCAGCTCCGTTCAAGTATATATGATTAATCCACTTCACCCACATATTATAAGCCTTGTTTTCAATGTTTCAAACATATTTTGCCACAGCTACTTCATTCCAGTCCCCACATTCAGTCACCCCTAGCCCCCTTCCCTTTATGCTCCTACAGACAAAGTCCCAAGCAATCAAAGGAGTTTTTGTTGAATTAGCCTGACCACTCCCAAATGAAATTCCGGCATGTCCCGAGAAATCAAAGGAGTTTACGTTCTAAGGCATATGGATAAGAAGGACCCAAACGTAATGTAATTTGGGCTAATCATGGACAGTAAAGGTAGGCTAACAATTGGGATTGAATGTCATTTTTCCATTTTTCGGTGCCAAAAGTTTGTAGAAATCGTCCCAATCAATTTGGCCCACAGACAACACTAACAACCAAGTACTTGCTTATAACTTGACAAAGCAAACAGGAAGAGAGCAAGGCCCAAGAGACCACTAGAAAGGAAACGCCGCTTGTGAAAAGATTGTTGATGCTCATGCACAACCCTATTTGGTACCAGCAAATAAATTGATCTTGAATGTTTTAAAAACTGGAATCACGCACACAATGACGCTACTTAATTTGAAAACGAAAGCATCAAATGACCATCAATAAATCAAACCACTAACACTGCTTCGAATTCAGATCATTCCAACCAATAACAAGTCAATATAAGATTAACTATCCCCTTACACAAAATGAAAAACATGATATACTTAGCTGGATAGAAAGCTTACCAAAACCATTGCTAGCCTTATAAGCATCTAAAACCAATAGTGCATGTTGTATCTTCGTGTCAAAATAGCTCCTTGCTATCTTTTGTTCCTCTAGTTCAGAAAGCTCCTCCTTGCATAAAAGTTATCGTAAGAGAAAATATACGCACTTGGACAGTACCAAGACAAGAAGTTTTAGCTTAGCAAAATATGAATCACAAAATAGCACACTAATTATGAGAAAGGTAGTACTGCTGTAAGGGACTAGAAGTTAAAAACAAGACTCAGATATACTACTCAATAAAGAACAAAAAAAATAGTTCAAGCTGACACAACTGAGTAGAAGCTTAATGTGTTAATATGCGGAAAGAATATTATATCTTTCTTTGCGAAAAAAAAGAAAGGAGAAACGAGAGATGCACGATTTTTCACTTTATAAACAGCTTAGGTCCCAATACCACAACCTGAATAATTGGTTGGCAGTAACTAATTAATATGCAACCATTACAAAAGTCTAGCCAATCTTTAAAACAAACTAGTTTTGTAGCTATGGTACATGATATACTGAAGATGTGTGGGAAGAGAATTAGTATATGAGTTAAGGGAAATAAATCTTCATAAAACAAAAGATTATAGTACCATTTTTGGGGTTATCCGCGCCTCCAGTATTTGGTTGCCATAACTCTTCCTAATTCTCAAACTTTGAGAAACTAATTTGTATTGTTCAAGAGCTACATGCACTGGATTAGACTGATTTCTGTTGATAGTTGCTAAAGCTAGTCCGAGATCTCCCTCAAAGATTTTATCTGATGCTTCCAGATCCAAGCTTTTGTAAGGCCTAATGGAAGAACAAGAAGGAGCACTACTATGGCAAGTAATTTGTTGGTTAATCTCATGATCCTTGTCACCGTCACCCCAAAATTTATCGCTTAAGTAGAACAACTCTTCCTCGTGTGGGACGCTCGGAGTCCTTGCCTTCTTTAAATTTTTCTTATATTTCTCCCTAAGACACTTCACTTTCTTTTTCAAGTCTTCTATGTCTGATTCACGATGAAGAAATTGTTTGATTGACTCATAAAGTGCAATATAGTCTATCTTTTTTGATTTAATCTCATTTTCAGTTTTGAGCCTCACCAATCCCTTAAGGATTGTGATTTCATCTTCCTTGGACCACGAACTTGATAATGACGATCCAGTTTTTTCCTTAAATAATCCTTCAGGCAGCACCCCACTTTGATCACATAATCCTAAACCACAATCAGTATCCAGCATAGATGTATTGGCGTATGTTGATTTTTTCTTAATAGTTAGCTTACCCTGAGGCTCCTTTGAACCACCGTAGTTATCATCCAGTGAAGGCATCAAATGTAGATGTTTTCCCTTCCTTTCCTCCTTTATCACATCATCGTAATCATTTCCTCTACACCTTTTTTTTTCCTTTTTATTAGGAGGCTGTTTCGCTCTCCTTAGCATTTGATCCTCACTTTGCACCAAACAAGGTGTATCAGAATCTGTATTTGAATAACAAGGAATTTCAATAGAGAATACATAGTGAACAAGGAACAGAACCAATCTTAATTGTTTTCCAAGTAAACAAACATGTATTACTAGTACTCAAAACAATTATTGATTTGGGCATAACATAAATCATACTAAACTTAAGGAATTGAATAATAACATAAGCCAACGCTGGGTATTCAAACGAGCAAGAAAAGCGAACAAGCTAGAGCAACTCTTAGGTAATGAGCCTGAACTAACTGTAGCTCATACCAATATAATCTTCTTGATTTTGCACTCATTTTCCACTAGTATAAATGAAGTTTTTTGTTGCCACAAGTCTACTTGGAGTTTTATAGACTCACGTAATCGTCTTGTTATTCCTTCTTTCCCAAATCAATTCATATTACTAGTATCGGGTTCAAAAACAAAGAGTATGTTCCAACCAAGGATACCGTGGTAAAAAAGAAAGAAGGTGCGTTATGATCATTTTGAACAACCACCCAAAGGACAAACATAACATACATACCTTGGGGTTGAGAACAAGTAGAGGAGGTTGTTTGTGTTTTTCTTTGTCTTGGTGGAGTATGTAATCCTCCATCTTCCATATTCAAAACTAACCTATTATTAATCTGTGTATCAAACTAAACACAGGAGGATATGTATGTTTTTTTTTTTTTTTTAATTCATTTTGTAGAAGGCAAAGTTCAGATATATATGTATTGGAAAAGAAGTATATTCACAGGTCTCACTGCAATGGCCACTGTTTAGGATACTTTTATTTTATTTATTTATTATTGGTAAGGAGAGGAAGAGTCATGCAAAACAAAATGAAACGCTTCAATTATTCTCAGCATTTCCAATACCGTTTTGATTACAATAGGCACTCTTTTCGTCCCATATTATTTTCTTATTAAAAATAATTATTTTATACTCCCTTCGTCTCATTTTGTTGTTATTATCTTTTTGGTTCGTCCCAAAAAGTATATATTTCTTCCGTCTCATTTCATTCATTTCAAATTGGAATAACACAGCTATTAAAAAAATAATAATTAGTGATTTAACTTTATCATTTTATCTTTCTTAATTGTGTCTTGTTGTTAGTTCCAATATTGATGGATGACTAATAATAAAACACTATTTGTATTCTTAACGGTGTAATAGTACTCCTCTTTACAATATTTTTCAAGAATACTAATAATAAGGAGTAATCAATTACATTAAGGGTATAATAGAAAAAAATTTATTTTATCTTGATAAATAAAAAAAAACAAATAAATGGAACAATAAATTAGAAAATTTGAGATGAGTAAAATAAGACGAAGAAAGTATTTAGTAATTATTTAATAATATCATTCTCATTTTATCTCTAGTAGATCCCACAACATTAAATGAGATAATTTTATAAACTTTACAAAATTAATCACCTATTTCTTGGAGGGAGGGTAGTATTAGTTTTTGGGAGAGCAACTATTTTATTACAGTCTATTAAAGTCACCCTCATTGATTCTTCCTCCAACCAGCTTTGAGACCAAACCACATCTCATTTCTCCTTTACGTTCACTTGGGCACATAAACTCGCCGATCCTGATCAAAACAACCATTTAACTCACCGGAGAACCACGACAACCTCCGACAGAATGTGAAATAAAACACCCAACACCACCACCTCTCCTCCTCATCTTTCCGGCGAAACACCATTTCTGGTGAAGCCGAACTCCGTCCAAGCAACCAGACAACCAACGAACTCCATATCCACCATCAACACTCCACCAAAAATCTCACTCCACCTACCTCCGTTCACCGTCACTGCTCCGGTAGAAGACGAAACCAACCAACCATAACTCGGATCTGAACAGAAATGGTCATTAACAACAATAACGACGAGCAAAACAGCTCCACTAAAAATATAAAACCAATTGCTTTATTATGTTGATACAATTATCATAATTTCTCCGTCTTTGTCTGGTTGTCAAATTGTAATTTTTGAAATTTGTTATTTAATATCTCATTTGCTTTTCAGTGCTCTATATTAACTTGTATTAAAATTGTTTTAAATATTGCAATACAATTTTAATTCTATTACAAAATATAAAAGAAGAATAAAAATAAATAGAGAAAAAAGAGGAGGCTACATATTTCTCTTGAAGGTGGGAGATATCTTAAGGATTATTGAGGATGACATATAATAAATAAAACAAAACAACAACAATAACAAACTATTTCCACATAGTGGTATCTGGGGAAGATGTATGCAATTTATACCACTATTTCAGGAGAAGTAAAAAGATTATTTTTGATAGATTCTCGGCTCAAGATAAGGAATAATAAACAAATACTTAATAAGGCATGAAACAAGATGTCAAGACATAAATACGCCATCCACAAGGAATAATAAATAAAGAATATAATAAATAAAACCTCCTCTATTTATATAAAAAATTACTCTACTTTCTCTTGTATACTTCAATCTTGATAGATATCAACTAAATCTTAATATTCATTAAAATGTAAATACATTTATAATATTTCTCCTTGAATGTCTATTGATATATAATGCTCACTAAAATCTTATTATAAAATCTAGTGGAAAAAAAATTTTAGTGAAGAAAAAAAAGTACACATCTTTAATACTACGCATTTCGGTTGTTTCATTAAAAACCTTACAAAGAAAATCAGTGCGACAAAACCTTGAAAGGAAAAAAAAGTACAACGCGTATTTGTTCCCTCCGATGAGAACATCAATGAACTTTGCATCCCAATCTTGTGCACTATTTTCTTAAAAGTTGCAGTTGGAAGAGACTTGATGAATAAGTCAGCTACATTACCACTTGAACGGATCTATTGCACTTTAATATCACTATTCCTTTTGCAGCTCATGTGTATAGAAAAACTTTGGCGAATTATGCTTCATTCTATCTCCTTTTATGCATCTTCCCTTAAGTTGTGTTAACTATGTTGCATTATCTTCACATAAAATCATGGGTACTTTGTCACATTTCAAATTACATTTTTCTCAAATGTGGTGTATCATGGACCTCAACCACACACATTCTCAACTCACTTCATGAATAGTTGTTATCTTAGTATGATTCGATGAAGTGGCTATAATAGACTGCTTTGTATATCTCCAAGATATGACAGTACCACCACATAGGAATAGATAGCCTATTTGAGACTGAACTTTATGTGGGTCAGATAAGTACCCAACATTAGGATGACTAATAAGATCCAGACTGCAATAATATAAGCTCATATTGGTAGTCTTTTTAGGTACTGTATATGTGTTTGATCTCATTTCGATGTCTCCTAATAGGAGCAGAACTACACATTGCTAACAAATTAACCGAAAAGGCTATAGGCCTTGTAGTACTTGCAAGATACATGAATGCACCAATTGCACTAAGATATGATACTTCATAACCAATTTAAATTGAAATATTTCTCATTTCAGCAAATAATCTATTCCTTTTGAAAAACTCTCCAAGAGTTCTAATGATTTTCAAGCTATACACTTATACAATATAAGGATTATAAATAAATTTTCCAGAAACTTTTATATGCTTCAAACATTTTGAATTCTTAAAAAGTTTCATATAGATTATTGTCAAGTGACAATATCCAACATTTCATGTGTGACATTTTTTAGTTTTTGGACTGTAAATCAAATAAGTTTTATGCTTACTAAGATGCATCCTTTTATGTCACTTGATAAATGTTAATACGTTAGCATACTTAAATAAATGTAGAATTCGGGTCCTCGTAATCTTTCACAATATTGTGCCAATATTATATCAAATATATTAATGGTATTTTATTTTATATCGGTTCACAACATGACATAACAATTTGAGATCTCACCACTTCATTATTTTCAGGTACTTGAACCTCTCATAAGGTTTCATGAAGTGTTATGTCGTAGGCTCTTTAAGAGCACATTGCCTTCTTATTATGATTATTTGCTCCTTATTCTTTTCAAAGATTATTTTATTTGGAACCAATTGGTCTACCATATTTCACGCATGCATAGACTTTATCCTTTAAGAACACAAAATAGGAGCACTTGCAACTTAATATGAGATGTTTTCGACATTTGGCTTGAATTATCTTTTGAATGAGGATCTGATGATAATTCCTAACATATTTCATAACTGCTTATAATCTCCCCCTTATGTTAGGAAAACTAACATACATCCTCATCTTCTTTGAGGAATGCATCTTTGTGCATCATGGTATATTCATTAATTGTATACCGCACATTAACTATTAGATGGGATAATTGGTTCCTGACCTTGAACCAATTGAGAGGTAAGAAATAATCATAATTTATTGGTCTAATGCATACAAGTGTTATTGTATGCAACATATCATATTTCAGACTAACACATGAAACTTTGTTCTCATTAGCAATGGTTCAGCTATTTATCGAAGACATTCAATGTCAAACAAACATTATCAAGATGAATTGTCTTGATTATATGATCTGAAAATTATGCTCTTAATTCAGTTTATATTGAGCAAACAACTTTTTGAATGTTAAACTGCAGGTTGACAATAAACGTACAAGTGATCATCTTATATCGATGCATCCTAATAGAACACATGACTAGTGAACGGGACCTTATTCACCATTTACACTTTTCGGATTTTAACAATCTCAAAATTAGTTGGTCCAACCAACTTATCATGAGAGCAAGCAATATTAAAAGTAATGAAGAATCTTCTAATTCTTCAATACATGTCTAATACTCAATATGCACATCTTCTAGATGTAACAGTCGTTCATATCAATTATGAACGTATATATAGTAGTAAACACAAGTTTACAATGACATGTATTTTTTTTTTCTTTAGTAAATTTCAGATTTACTATTACGTGAAATTTACTACTTTAGAAGTAGATTTCAAACACAAGTTTTGGTCATTCCCCCTCACCCCCAATCATCCAAAACACAAATTAAAGCTCCAAAAAGGGCATTGTTTGACCATTCTCATCAGGTAACACTTATGTAAACCCTTTTCCCAAGAACAGGAAATACAAGCTTTCTTCCCTAAGGATTCAAGAATTCAAGTTCCAATTTCAAGCTTTCCTTAAGAATTCATCCAATTGAAGTATGTGAGGTATTCATTAATGGGTTCCTTTCACCCATTGATACCAAAAATCTCCTTTTCAATTAAAGTATGAAATTTTCCTTCTTTTATGAAATTGTCCATGTTAATTATGAACTTAATCCATGCTTTTTCTAGTAAATTGAATTCAAGCCATGTCAACATGTGTTTCTATGTGAATTAGTTTATTTCATATTTTGAAATTCAATTATCCATGTTATATTCAACTGATTTCATATTAAATCAGTTATGAATTAAACCATGTAAATATGTTGTTCTCTCAAGCTTAACACATCCCCAAGTTTAAATTCATGTATTAAAATTTCTCATGTTTTGGGTGTCTGAACGATGACTTTATATCACTGTTTTAAGTATTCTTATCGTATTTTTGTAATCATTCATTGTAGGAGGATTATGAACACCCGATACCTATCTATTTACACATGTTTTTATTTTTAAGTTACAACTCAGTCATACCATGATTTCATTACTATATTCAGAACATCATGTTTATGCTGAGCACTTATCAGTATAGGACTATATCATGTTAAACTAATAGTAATAATACCAGTGTCAGTTCAGTAGGAAGTAAAATTTAGCACTGAGTGAATGCAAGGATGGAGACTCTCCCGTCAGTTTAGGCAGAGTCGTTAGTAGTCCCCAAGTTCCAAAACTATGTAGCCAGCGTAGATTATGAGGGGTCACCCATTAGTTTAGGTTTCACTTTCTTTCAGGGTTCACTCGTCAGTTTAGGCTTGATACCCTGGTCCTTTAGGTCAACAGATTAGCAGATCTATACATTTATGTGTTAGTACCTATGGTAAGGTACTGACACCCTTCCAACTGGGGTTACATGTTGAACCTTGATTTGGTCAGATTGAGGCATTTCGGTTACATGATAGCTCTTACTGTTTCAGTCAGTACTCAGTCTATATCAGTTCAGGTTTGTTTGACCAAGTAATCAGATTTTTAGTTATTTAATCAGTCAAATTTTATAGATTATTTCAATACATGCTTTACTTGGTCTTGCATTCTCAGTTTTATATGTTCATGCATTCATGTTCAGTTTTCTCATGTATTTTAGTTAGTCCTTACCTCACCCATTAGCATATTAAAAAAAGTACTAATCGCATAGTTTTCTCTTGTGCTATGTTGTTTTATGACATAGGTTTGGATGCACAATTTCTCGACCATCCTAGTAGCTCAGCATTTCCCAACAATAGTAGTGGTAAGTCATCATCCATCAAGGACGTAATATGTTATTTCAGTTATTTTAGTATTTGTTTATGTTTAGTCAGTCGGAGTTAGTTGGGGATTTGTTCCATCAATTTTTTATATTTTAAAGGCTTTCAGATGGTAGTCTAGTTTCCAGTATTTATCAAATATTTCAGACATATTTTATATATTTCAGTATTCCAATTGATAGTAGTTTATCAGTTTATCTTCCTCACATGTTGTTTTCTTATTATTTTATTTAGTGCTCATAGTAAGTACCAGATCATGGGTTAGTTTGGGGTCACTTGTGGCCTTAAGCACCATGTCTCGACTAAGGAGTAGCCTCGGTTCATGACAAAACTTGGTATCAGACCCTAAGGTTTTAGAGTGCCCTAGGATGTTTTAAATTTGCATTGAGTAGAGTCTTATACATGGGTGTGAAACGTGCCACACATATGGGCAAAAGGCTACGAGACATTTTTAGAAAAGTTTCCTTTATTTCAGTATTCATGTCGTACAAAAGAGCATGAGTTCTATTAAATTTCCTTTTTCTAACTCTTCTTTGTTCCATTTACAAATAATGCCTCTCAAAAGAAATAACGAAAAAAGGAACGGGTATTAGCCTGCGCCACCACATGTTCAGTAAAATCCCCTAAACGGCCATATTTCTCATGCTAATTTCAGCTCCGCTTTCACAGCTCTGTCCCATTCTGTAGCCACTTAGAACAACCGACAGACTTTTGCTCCAGCCAATCTAGTATTGAATACAGCTGCAGCTAGGATCGGAGACTTCACTCAGATGAATCCTCCTCTATTTTCTGGATCCAAGTCTGAGGAAGATCCGCAGGAGTTTCTGGATGAGGTTAAAAAAGTGTCAGACATCATGGGTGTCACTTCAAGTGAGAGTACAGACTTAGCTTCTTACCAGTTGTAGGGAATAGCTCATACCTGGTTGAAGCAGTAGAAGTAGGATAGGGGTGTTGAGGAAGGACCTATAGAGTAGGAGGAGTTTTCCATGGCTTTTTAGACATGTTCTTCCCACTAGAGTTGAGGGAAACTAAGGTTCAGGAGTTTAAAATTTAAAGCAGGGTAGCATGAGTGTGAGGCAGTACTCACTCAGTGTTTCTCCCCAACGCACACGCAAGTGTATTTGGTCTCACCAAGTAGTAAAATGACCCTTTAGAAGCCAAGTATCGATCCCACAGGTACTTGGGTTGACAACTACCCAATTTTGGTTTAACTATTGGGTGTATCACAAGAGTTTAATAGTTATAAATTGAAAGTAAAATAAACAATACGGGAAAATAAAGGACTTTGGACAATCAATAGGTGAAAACCCGAGGTTAACATACTGCAAACAATCATACTAAGCTATTGAACTTCTCGGTTAAGTTACTTATCTTGGTTATTGATTCGCGGGGTTGATTTTATGATAATGATCTCCCGACCTCTAATCACCTATCTAACTTAGACCCATAACTACATCGTTGAGCGGAAATGTGAGCACTAAGCTAAACATATTTGTATTTCATCCCATAGTGAACCAAGTAAGTCTTTTAGGTACATCCCTGTGCTAGATGCTAATTCAAATTTCTTATTTTATAAAATAATGAGAACCTTACTATATTTACCCCCATGTTCTATCGTCTTATTCCCCCTCCCGAGTTTACAGAAATGACAGTAGATGTATTCTAAGGTTATATACTCCTTAAAATAGTGATAAAAAGTTAAATAAACAAACAAATATGATAAATAAAAAATACCAAATCAATTCAAAGCAATAGAATCATGTTCATGGCCTTAACCCCGGAAAGGGGGCTTTTAGCCGCTAATGGAGATAATCGTGATAACAATCATGGAAAACATATTATAATCCATAAACTAACCAAATTAAAGAAACAAAAACCCTATTTGAAGTGTTGAGCAGCCCATCTCCAAGTCCCAAATACGTCCAAGTTGTTTACCATCAATTACGAGTGTCTTATTTATAGGAGGCGAATTTGGGCGTCGGTAGAACAGGGGTCGCACCACGGGGGTCATTTCATCGGGATGGGGGTCGAGATGCACCTCATCTTGAGGTAACACTGATTTGGGTGCCTTAGGAATCTAACCATGTGTGGTACATTCCATATATAGGTGGTTTGGGTCAGATACACTCCATGAACATCCAAAGTGTTCATTTTACGTCAAATCTTGTCCTGTGCTTTCGTTGATCAATTCCACGCCTTTTTGTGTTGTTTCCACTTTATTTTACTCTTTTATATAATTAATATATCATAATAATCAACTAAAAAAGCATCCTATATCATTAAAAGCCACAAATTAGAGCTTAAAACAACACACAATCCACAACGGCGAACTAGAAATTTAAGCTACGATCTAGTTTCTCCCTTTTAATCTTTAGTTAGTGTTTTGACTCTTGCCTTGATTAAGTTGAACATTAAACATTATAAAAAAGTTGTTAAACATATAATTAAATACTTGAACCATTAGTTACTCATTAAACACACTATAATCCACTTAGATCAACTAGAACAACACCTAGCTCAAGCTACTAATACTAGTTTTCTCACTTGAACTCTAAGTGATCAAATTGAATCCAAACTTGTTTGAAAACACCTTTTCATATTGAGATCAGGTACTTAAACACTTAGATTATCATTTATATCATTATCAACACATTAAGAACATAAGAAGTCCTCAAAACAAGGCTATAAGCTAGGTTAACTACACCAAGATGCATAAATCCATCTCAGATCACTCAGCTGGTGAGGTATACTCTGACTATAGTGGATGAATCTAGGTCCAGGATAAGTAAGTTTATGTTTGGTGTATCTAATAGTTTAGTTAAGAAGTGTAGAACTGCTATGTTGATTAAGGAGATGGACCTTTCTAGGATGATGGTTCATGCTTAGTTGATTGACGAAGAGAAGATCAAAGAGAAGGACAAAGAGAATAAAAAGGCCAGAATAGGTCTATTTAACTAATATCAACTAAGGTCGAAAGGGGATAAACGTTCTCTGTTCTTTCAGAAATTTTTAGTTCTAGTCACATCTTCGGCCAGTGTGCCAGTGCCTAAGTACAGGCAGGTTAGTTGGCATAAATTATCAGTCTCTAAGTCCTAGGGTAGTGTAAATAGTGGTCATACCAATCTGCTTTGTAGTAAGTGTGGTAAGAATCATCAGGGTGAGTACAGAGAAGGTAGTGATATACGTTTTGAGTGTGCTAAGCCAGGCCATAAAATCAATGAGTGTCTAGTGGTTTCTCAAAAAGAAAGGGATTCACACCAACAGGGCCAGTACACCTTTTCATTAGCTCCAGCAGGTTGCCTAACTTAGAAAGGTGCTATCTCTAATGCAACCAGTGGGTAGTGCCAGAACAGGTTGTATGCTCTCCAGACTCGACATGATCAGAAGAGTTCTCCTAATGTGGTTACGGGTACGATACAAGTTTTCCATCTCCAAGAATATGCATTGTTAGACCCCGTTGCTTCACTTTTCTTTGTGACTCCTTATATAGCATAGACTTTGGTGCCAGTCCCGATGTATTAGTAGAGTCTTTCTCAGGACACCTAGAGGGTAAGTCTATTATAGTAAGACGGTATATAGAAATTTCCTATTCACAGTTGCTATATGTAGTTTTGATGATGAGCAGCTAACTGCAAATGACCAGGTACCTGGATGTTCATGGCACAATACAGCTGGTACGCATGACTGCATAGTTTTGTCCTCTTGTGTAACAAACTTGTAGGTGCTTCTTGTACTAATTAGAACAAGTGCTTCAATGATATTTAAGCCATAATTATCAATCATCTATAAAAGAAAAAATATGCTTCTTCATCCAACGGTTTTTTGCATTTCTTAAGAGTGAAGAGAGGCAGCAAAAACCCAAATTTAACATTGCTCAAGTTCTTAGCTGATTATGTATGCTTAAATAGAAATTGTTCTTGAGGAAATACTGATTTGTAATTTAACTATGCTATAAGAGTAGTTTTTTTATTTTGTTGAGAGGAGTGTTTAGGTAGAGTTGCCTAAGCTTGTTGCTAATTAAAGTTAACCAGTTTTTAAGGAATCTTGGAAGAGGTGTCAAGATGTGCTTGTAATAAAGATATTGCAAGTAGGAAGAACCTAGAGTTAGATTCACAGTAGAGTCTGTAATCAAACGGTTTGTTATATGGTACTGTTTTTAGCTTATGAGGGTAAGCCATGGTTTTTCCTCCCTCGAGCAAGGGGTTTTCCACGTTAAATCCTATGTTTTTTACATTTCCCACACTCCTTTGTTTTTCCTAATGATTTACTATTTCATTGGCTATGATTGACCTTGAGGTACCTGGTCCCTGATAGTGTGGTGCAACCCTTCAAGGGTATCAACAATTGGTATTAGATCCAGAACACTCTAAAAGGTTCACACCTAGAGTGACTTGGTTAGCATGGCTGCTCCACTAAACCTAGAAAAAGGGTAATCTACTACTAGACCCCCAAGATTTAATGGCAGTATTATGGGTGGTGGAAAACCAGGATGTTTGATTTTATTATGGCTGAGCATAATGAACTTATGGACATAATTCTTGATGGTCCTTATGTTCCTGTTAAAGAAGTCAAAGAAAGAGAGGTTATAGGGATGGTTGTTAAAAGCAAAAGGGAGTACAATGATAAAAACAGGAAAAAGATTGAAAAAAACTATAAGGCCAAGAAACTATTTATTTGTGGTATAGGTCCTGATGAGTATAACAAAATCTCAGCTTGTAAAAATGCCAAGGAGATATAAGACTGCTTGAGGACTGCTCATAAAGGTACTATTGATGTGAAAGATTCAAAAATAGATATGCTTACTACTCAGTATGAGACCTTCACCATAAAATAATGAGGAATAATCCAAGAAATGCTTACAAAATTTCCTTCTATCACAAATGAGCTTCACTTCCTAGGAAAAGTGATTCCCTTTTACAAACAAGTGAGAAAATTTTTTGGTGTTCTTTCTAAGTCTTGGGAAAGCAAAGTGGATGCAATAACTGAGGCAAGGAACCTGAAGACTCTCACAATGAATGAATCTATTGGAAATCTAAAGACCCATGTGCTCAAGAAGAAACAAGGGATGGAGAAGAAAGTAAAAAGAGAAAAATCCCTGGCATTGAAGGCAACTAAATATGATCCAAATGAAGACGACGCTGATGTTGCCTATTAGGCAAAAAAAATTGTTAGAGTCATAAAGAAGAGTGGTCAGTTCCAAAGGAGAAGAAGCAGTAGTAAAAGAGAAGGCAAAGTTGAGATTTATCACAAATATGGAAGTCCGAAGCATTTCATTAAGTATTGTCCCATGCACAAAATAGATCATTAGGATTACCTCAAGACTGATAGTGACAAAGGAAAAAATAGGGACCTAGTCCCTGAAAATTCAAGAAGGAAGGCTGCATCTGATTATGCAGTAAAACAAGCTTTGGCAGGATGAGGGACTCTTTCAGTGAAGTAGATAAAGATGAAAAGCATAAAGATGTGTCCATGCTAGATGTGAAAAAGAGTCAAGTTATCTATTACTCCTTGTTTTGCCTTCATGGCCAATACTGAAGATGGAGAGGAAAAAAGATACAACTTTTTCTGATATAAGAAAAATCTAGATAACTATTCTGCTTAGAAGATGAAGAAGCTTGCTAGTGTGTTGATAGACTCTGTGTGTCAACTAATCGCTGAAAAAATTCTCTAGGGGAGAAGAGAAAATGGTTATCAAGATGTCACACGGTGCTCAAGACTACAAGTAGTCTTAAGCTAACCCTGTAAGACTTCTACTAAATCCGAAACTCATATTACAGGAATTTAAGCATGTAATCAATACTGAAATACTAAATTTTGTCTGAACTAAACTGGTTGTGAACCAAACATAATGTCTAAGAATACTTGAATTAAAAGTCTGAACAATCAGTACTAGAAATTTGAGTTATGACTAGTAGTCTGACAAACATCTAATAGTCGGATAAGCCTCTACTACTAACAACTAGAGAGTCGCTGGGACAGACCCCCAACTAACTCAAACTAACTAAAAATAACCGAACAGACTACTGTAATAAACTGAAATTCTGAATAACTGAGTCTCTAATCTTTGAGGACTCACCAACTATCGGGATGTAGATGAAGATGCTCGAAATCACCCACGCTGCTGAAATTGAGCACATGACCTACATTATTAAATAATGTATCACTTAGAATGTATTGGATTAGTACTTTTGGAATGTATTGAGCATGTAGGGGTGAATGCATAAGTAAAGCAATAGCTCAAGTTTATAAAAATTCATGAAAGAATGCATGCTAAGTGTAATGACTCACCTTGGCTTGAATAACTAAAATCGAAAATCATAAATCGTACATAAGAATGCATATTGTATAAATCTTATGAGCCATCACATTTAGTTCTAAAAGTTGTACTTATATTCTATCTTTAAATCATGTATGCTAACTGTAGAAGGGGCTTACTTTTATATCTGAAATCTGAAAGCTGAAATCTCATGACTAATATCTGATGTGAAATAATATATGAATGAAACTGTGATCCTTCACACTTAGATTCTAAATCTTTTCTGCAAATCTTTACTATTAGGGTATTCTTTTAAAAGATTTTCTATTAGGCTTTAGGGAGGTTCTTCTAACCGAGATAAACCATGCGAGCTATGATGGAGTCCAACATCTAGTTCCCCTAAGGGGAAAACCTCATGTTGGGGAGAGGTGTCATACTCTTTCCAAGGAGTATAACCTGAGGTAAGTCATCACAATCTATATCTGTCATCCATATAAATGGGAATAATCTAAATCTGTACCTACATTGGCTCATAGTTCTGGGGAAGTAGGATGCTTTAAGCCCATACTTACCGCTCGGTTCTAAATACTAATCCTTTTAAATATGTATGCTCATTCTGTAGGAAATCCACTTTAAAACTAGCATAAGGATTTGTAGTGAAAACCACTTATGCATTTATCTGTTTTAAACAGTAATCAAGATGATCTGTAATCAAAACTGAAATCAAAACTGTAAAGTGGATTCCATATCTCACTGGGGATCAAAAGATCAAATCTTGATTCAAAAACTGATTATAAATAAATCATAGGATGCTTAAAAACAAAATCTTCTTGGAATATCAATATTCAACTTAGGGCTTAAAACCCATGCTTTAGCTCATGTCAAATCATCAAAAGGTTTATGTTTGATAATAAAGACCTTGAAATTTCTTTAACAGTTCTAGTCAAGACAATGAAATTCAATTCTCAATGTATGTAAAACTAAGCCAAATGTATGGGTAAGTAAAATAGAGATGCAGTTCAATATTCAAATGACTTGTAACATAATAAACATCGAATAATGACAATTGGGTATAAATCCTATACTCAAATCATGTATATTTATGTAAATTCAAGTTTAAAAACTAGTTTTGGGCACAAGGATGAAAGAATTATCCTTGTTCATAACCCCACAAACCTTAATTGATAAAATTGATGAAGACACTTGACTTTGAATTCCTATTTGAGTTCTTGAAGATTGTTTCTTGAAGTTATTAAATTGGGAACCTTGAATTTTGAATTATCCAGGAAAAGGAATGGTGAAATTTGAGGTTTCTTAAAGTTTATTGTTGAAGCCTAGGGTTTTCTTAGAGAGCAATTTGATGAATAATGAGTATATTATGCTTAGAATAGGTTTAAGCCTTTATTTTAACGATTTGGGGGTGGGGGAAAGGGACTAAGTTGCCCTTGTGATTTAAAACTCAGAACTGGAATGCCGATTACGACTCCACCATGACATACAAAATGGGCCATCACGATACTCACCGCGACTCGATGGAATCGCGGTGGCTTACTGGAAATGGACCACTGCCGATTTGGCCTACCCCACGATGCGATGAGTGAGTCATCACAATATTCACCGCGATGCGGTGCAATCACGGTGACTCATTGGATTTTGACAAATGTCTTTTCACCCTTCACCGCGATGCGGTGACCTCCTTCACCGCGATACTCACTGCTACGTAGACTAATTGCGGTGAGCTGCTATTTTTCCAATCCAAATGCGATCCAAACCTTGTCCAAAAAATCTAAAACATACCCGAGAAATACTATTTACACCTCTGGATATAATTCAACTCAAGAATCATCATCTCGGAGCTCAGAAGGTTAACTTAAAAATCCCCAAAGTTTAAAGAGAGTAAAAAATGACTAAGTCCCTCAACTCTTAGCTTTTTTTTAAGGTTCTAAGTACTATGTACACATACTAGGGGCTGAGCTAAACTAGGAACGTACGAGGTATTTCAATATCTTTCCCTTAGAAACATTCATCCTCGAATGAGACTAATTAAGCTGAGGCTACTGAGAAACTGAGACTATAAGCTAGCATGCACAACTGAAAGCATGGCTACATGACTAAACGGATTTGCAAATGCAAGAATTATCATAAGAGTGACTATATAAAGCTGAAGCTTAGAATGAAAAAGAGATCCTGAGGAAACTCATTACCATAAACTGAATTTAAATCTGCAACAAAAACATGAGGGTACTTGGTTCGCATATCTTCTTCTGCTTCCTAAGTGGCTCCTTCAACGGATTGATTCCGCCAAAGAACCTTGACCAAGGGAACTTCTTTGTTCCTTAGTCTACGAATCTGGTGATCAAGAATCTCAACTAGAATCTCTTCATAAGAGAGACTATCATTAATATCTGCTCTTTCTAAGGGTACTACGATAACTGGATCACCAATACACTTCTTTAGTAAGGATACATGAAACACAGGGTGAACGGATGACAAATCTGTAGGAAACTCAAGCTCATCTGCTACTTTCCCAACACGACTCAATATTTTGTAAGGGCCAACATATCGGGGACTAAGCTTTTTGTTTTTGCCAAATCTCTTCACCCCTTTATGGGTGAAACTTTTAAATAAACTAAGTCATCGACCTCAAACTTAAGATCTCTTCTCCTCACATCCGCATAGGATTTCTGTCGACTCTAAGCTATTTTTAACCTTTCTCAAATCAACTGGACTTTCTCCATATCTTCCAACACCAAATCTAGCCCTATTAAAGCAACCTCACCCACTTTGAATGAACCTATCGGTGGCCTATATCTCCCCCTATAAAGAGCCTCAAACGGGGTCATCTGGATGCTAGCATAGTAACTATTGTTGTAGGAAAACTCAATTAATGGTAAGTGCTCATCCCAACTACCCTTGAAGTCAAGAACACATCCATTAACCTATTCTCTAGGGTCTGAATGGTCCTCTCAGCCTGAACATCTATCTGAGGGTGAAAAGCTGAACTGAGATGAACTTGGGTACCAGGACCCTTCTGACAGGCTTTTCAAAAGTGAGAGGTAAACTGAGTACCCCTATCTAAAATGATAGACAACGAAACTCCGTGCAATCTGACCAATTCTCTAATATACAACTTCGCATAATCTTCGGCTGAGTAGGATGTATGAACTGGCAGGAAATGGGCTGATTTCGTCAACCTATCTACAATAACCCAAATCAAATCATGCTGACGATGAGAATGGGGTAACCCTGTTATGAAATCCATGTTTACCTCTTCCCAGTTCTAGGTGGGACTACTAAACTCCTGCAAGGTGCCACCAAGCCTTTAGTGCTCCACCTTAACCTGTTGACAAACATAACACTTATCCACAAAATCCGCAATATCTTTCTTCATGCCACTCTACCAATAGACTTCCCAAAAATCTCGGTACATCTTAATAGTACCTGGGTGAATGAAGTAACGCTCACCATACGCTTCTTCCATAATCCACTGCCTCAAACCATCAATGCACGATACACATAATCTACTCTGGTATCTCAACACACCATCTCTCCCTTGGGAGAAAACCTTTACCTTCTGCTCTCTTACTGACTCCTTCAACTTAACTAGGCTGGGATCTTTATCTTGTTTCTCCTTTACCTCGAACACTAAAGAGGATTCTGCACTACTCTGGACCCAAACATTTCCCTCAGCCGAATCAACTAATTGCACAACTAGTCTAGCCAACTGATAAACTTCTCAAACTAACTCTTTCTTATCGCCCTCTGCATGAGCAATACCACCCATCAACACTCTACTAAGGGACTCTTCCATAACGTTAGCCTTGATCGAATGATACAAAATACTCATATCATAATTTTCCAATAATTCTAACCACCTTCTCTGACAAATATTCAACTCTCTCTACATAAACACATACTGTAAACTATTATGGTTCGTAAACATATCAACATGCACCACATAAAGATAGTGCCTCCAGATTTTCAAAGAAAACAAAATATCAGCTAATTCAAGATCATAGGTAGGATAGTTGTTTTTGTGAGGCTTAAGATGTCTAGAGGCATAGGCTATGACCTTACCTCTCTGTATTAAAACACAACCCAGACCAACTCTAGAAGCATAAGAATAGACAAAGAATCCATCTGTACCATCAGGTAATGCTAAGATTAGGGCTGAAGTGAGATGAGCCTTCAATTCTTGAAAACTCTTCTCACAAGAATTTAACATCTGAAACTTAACTTTTTTCTGAGTAAATCTGGTCATGGAGGACACAATGAATAAAAACACCTTAACAAAACGTCTATAATAGCCAACTAAACCCAAGAAACTCTTGATGTTTGATAGAGAAATGGGTCTAGGCCAGTTTCTCACTGCTTCAATCTTTTGGGGATCAACTCTAATGCCGTCACCGGAAACAATATAATCGAGGAAAGCTACTAATCTTATTCAAACACTTGTTAAATTTGGCAAACAACTGGTGATCTTTAAGAGTCTGCAATACAATTCTACGATGGTTTGCATGGTCATACTCACTACAAGAATAGACAAGAATATCATCGATAAAGACTATGACAAATATGTCTAGGTATTGCTTGAACACTCAGTTTATCAAGTCCATAAAGGCTGCTAGAGTATTTGTTAGCCCAAAAGACATGACTAGGAATTTAAAATGACTGTAACGAGTTTCGAAAGCTATCTTTGGGATATCACATTCCCTTGCTCTAAGCTGGTGATAGCCGAATCTAAGGTCTATCTTAGAGAAGTAACTTGCACCTTGGAGTTGATCAAATATGTCATCAATTCTGGGAAAAGGATATTTGTTTTTAACTGTGACTTTATTCAGCTAATGATAGCCAAGGCACATTCGAAGAGAACCATCTTTCTTTTGCTTGAATAGGATAGAAGCTCCCCATAGAGACACACTAGGCCTTATGAAACCTTTATCTAAGAGATCGTTGAGTTGCTCCTTTAACTCTTTAAGCTCAGCTGGATACATATGATAAGGAGGAATGGAGATGTGTTGAGTATTAGGAAGAATATCAATACCGAATTCTATTTCTCTGTCGGGAGGTACTCCTGGTAAATCTTCATGAAAAATTTCTGAAAACTCACGTACTACACGAACTAACTGGTCTGTTGGAGCCTCAGACTTAGCGTCTTTGATTTAAACTAAATGACAAATACACCCTTTTAAGATCAACTTTATGGCCTTAATATAGGATATGAAATGACTCTTGTGAGACACTGAATTACCTTTCCACTCAAAGACTGGCTTATCAAGAAACTAAAACTTCACCACTCGGGTATGATAATCTATAGATGCATAATAGGAATGAAGCCAATCCATGCCCAGAATAAGGTCAAAGTCGACTATATCTAATTTTATAAAGTCTGCTAATATGATCTTATGAAGGACAGTGATAGGACACTTTCTATAAATCTGTTTGGCAACAACTAACTCCCCCACTAGGGTAGAAACTTAGAAGTGCTTAGAAAGATTTTCAGGATCTACACCAAAATTTATCGCAACCAACAGAGTCACATAAGAGAGATTTGACCCTGGGTCTAGCAACACATAAACATCAAGTTGAAAAACATGAAGCATACCAGTAACAACATCTGATGAACTCTCCTTCTCCTAGCGGGATGGTAAAACATAGAATTGATTCTGGTGCTGACTGCCACCGGTACTGGATGATGCACCTTAAGGAGAGGTTGCATGACTTAGAGGAGCTGGTGCACTAGCAACTTGAGTCTAGGGATGAACATCTCGGTTTTCTTACTTAGCATACAACCACTCTTTTATTTCGTGACCTAACTTACCACATCCAAAAGAACCTTTCTGTCCCAGCAAATACTCACCAGTATGATTCTTACCATATCTAGTACATGCAGGATAATTGTGTCTTACATCCATACTATTATGATACCTAGACATAGAAGTCCTACCCCACTACTCTTTCTTGGCTCTGGGTGTGGGACCACTGGCTGAAAATGATGTCGGGTTTTCCCCTACAAATCTTGGTTGGCCATACTCAAGCTGTCTAATTCTAGCCTTCTTATTCCCTCTATCTCTCTCTTCAACTTTTCTACCTCAATCTGTTGGGAATGAGTCATCAATCTAGCAAGATCCATATCCCTAATAAGCATGGCAGTCCTACACTCCTTGACTACCAAACCAAAAACTCCAGTAACAAATTACTCATACTCGATCTTGGGCCAGTTATCAAATCAGGGGCATACTTAGACAACTGATTGAACTTAAGAATGTACTCTTTTACTGTCATTGAGCCCTACCTAAGGTTTATGAGCTCCTTAATCTTTGCTTCTCACAACTCATATGGAAAGAACCTGTCTAAAAACGCATCCTAAAATACCAGCCAACTCATGATAGCTGGATTTTTACTTTTACCTTTCTTCCACATAACCACCCAATCATTAGCAGTATCCTTCAGCTTAAAAGAAGCCAATTTTACACTCATCTCTTCAGTAATATACATAACTTGGGTGACCTTTTTCACCTCATCAAGATACAACTATGGGTCCTCAGCTACTTTTGACCCAAAGAATTCAGATGGATTCATCTTCATAAAGTCATAAAGTCTGGCTGCAGCTAAATTACCCTTTTTCTGACATGGGACTGCAGCCTAATGGTTTCCCTAAACATTGACAATCATAGCTTGGGCTAATACCTGAAAGGCAACCTAAAATTTAGCATGAGACATTCTCATTCAGAGGATTAGCAGGCTGGGGTGGCTAATTATTATTTCTGTGGGCATTATCTCGGTGAGGAGGCATAGTCTATCACATAAAAGCATGAGTTAAAATCAGATAGAGACAACTATAAGCATGATGGATCATGAAAGAAAAGAATGATTTACTAAATCGTCTCATAGCCTCTTGCTCATAAATGTGGTGCGCTTCACACCCATGGTCAAGACTCTAAGTAACGCGGCTTGTCTGGTTCCCTAGGACTCCTTAAACCTTAGGCTCTGATACCAAGTTTTGAACACCTCAAAAATGGGTCTCGAGATGTCACACAGTGCTATAGACTACGAGTAGTCTCAAGCTAACCCTGTAAGCCTTCTACTATATCCAAAACTCATATTAAAGGAATTTAAGCATGTAATCAATATTGAAATACTAAATTTTGTCTGAACTAAAGTAGTTGTTAACAAAACATAATGTCTAAGAATACTTGACTTAAAAGTCTGAACAATCAATACTGGAAATCTAAGTTATGACTAGTAGTTTGACAACCATCTAATGGACGAACATGCCTCTACTACTAATAACTAAAGATCCACTGGGAAAGACACCCAGCTGACTCAAACTGACTAAAAATAACTGAACAGACTACTATAATAAACTGAAAGTTTGAATAACTGGGTCCCCAAACTATGAGGACTCACCAACTGTCAGGATGTAGATGAAGATGCTTGAAATCACTCACGCTGCTGAAATTAGGCACATGACCTACATTATTAAATAATATATCACTTAGACGTATATATGGATCAGTAATTTTGGAATGTATTGAGGGGGTGAATGCATAAGTAAAACAATATCTCAAGTTTATAAAAATTCATGAAAGAATGCATGCTAAGTGTAATGACTCACCTTGGCTTGAATAACTAAAATCGAAAATCAGAAATCATGCATAAGGATGCATACTGTATAAATCTTATGAGCCATCACATTTAGTTCTAAAAGTTATACTTATATTTTATCTTTAAGTAATGTATGCTAAGTGTAAAAGAGACTCACTTTTATATCTGAAATCTGTAAGCTGAAATCTCATGACTAATATTTGATGTAAAATAATATCTGAATGAAACTATGAGCCTTCACACTTAGATTCTAAAGCTTTTTTTTGTAAATCTTTACTATTAGGAATTCTTTTAAAAAGATTTTCTATTAGGCTTTATGGAGGTTCTTCTAACCGGCATAAACCATATAAGCTACCATGGAGTCCAACGTCTAGTTTTCCTAAGGGGAAAACCTCACTTTGGGGAGAGGTGTCAAACTCTTTCCATGGAGTATAACCTGAGCTAAGTGATCATAATCTGTATCTGTAATCCATATAAATAGAAATAATCTAAATTTGTACCTACATTGGCTCATAGTTCCGGGGAAGTAGGATGTGCTAAACCCACACTTCTCACTCGGTGCTAAATACTACTCCCTCTAAATCTCTATGCTTATTATGTAGGAAATCCACTTTAAAACTAGCATAAAAGTTTATAGTGAAATCCAGTTATGCAATTATCTATTTTAAGTTGTAACCAAGCTGATCTGTAATCAAAACTGAAATCAATACTATAAAGCGGATTCCATATCTAAGTTGAGGATAAAAAGATCAAATCTTGATTCAAAAACTAATTATAAATATATTATTGGATGCTTAAAAACAAAATCTTCTTGGAATATCAATCTTCAACTTAGGGCTTAAAACCCATGCTTTAGCTCATATCAAATCATCACAAGGTTCATGCTTGATAATAAAGATCTTGAAATTTCTTTAACAAGTCTAGTCAAGACAATGAAACTCAATTCTCAATGTATGTATAACCAAGCCAAATGTATGGGTATGTAAAATAGAGATGCAATTCAATATTCAAATGACTTGTAATATCATAAACATCAAATAATGACAATTGGGTATAAACCCTATACTCAAATCATGTATATTCATGTAAATTCAAGTTTAAAAACTAGTTTTGGGCACAAGGATGAAAGAATTATCCTTGTTCATAACCTCCATACCTTAATTGATAAAATTGATAAAGACAATTGATTTTGAATTCCTATTTAAGGTCTTGAAGATTGTTTCTTAAAGTTCTTGAATTGGGAACCTTGAATTTTGAATTATCTAGGAAAATGAATGGTGAAATTTGATGTTTCTTAAAGTTTAATGTTGAAGCCTAGCATTTTCTTAGAGAGCAATTTGATGAATAATGAGTATATTATGCTTAGAATAGGTTTAATCCTCTGTTTTCACGATTTGGGGGTGTGGAAAAAAAGACTAAGTTTCCCTTGGTATTTATAACTCAGAACGGGAATATCGATTATGACCCCACCACGATGTGCTAAGTGGGAAATCACGATACCACCGTGAAGTTGTATTATCGCGGTAGCTTACTTGAAATGGACCACTACCGATTTGGCCTACATTGCGAGACGGTGAGTGAGTCATCGCGATAACCACCCCGATGTGGTGCAATCACGGTAACTCACTGGATTTTGACGAATGTCTTTTTACCCTTCACCACAATATGGTGATTCCCTTCACTGTGATTCTCACCATGATGTGGCCTACTTGCGGTGAGGTGATGTTTTGCCAATCTAAATGCGATCCAAACCTTGTCCAAAAGTCCAAAACTTACCCGAGACGTACTACTTACACCCCTGGAGATAATTCAACTAAAAAATCATCGTCTCGGAGCTCGGAATGTCAACTTAAAAATCCTCAATGTTTAAAGAGAGTAAAAATGACTAAGTCCCTCAAATCTTAGCTTTATTTTAAGGTTCTAAGTATTATGGACACATACTCTGAACTAGGAACGTACGGGGTATTAAAATATATTACCCTTGAAAACATACATCCTCAAATGAGACTAATTAAGCTGAGGCTACTGAGGAAGTAAGACTATAAGTTGGAATGTACAACTGAAAGCATGGTTGCATGACTAAACTAATTTACAAATGCAAGAATTATCAAGAGAGTGACTATATAAAGCTGAAGCTTAGAATGAAAAAGAGATGATCTTAAAAAACTAGTTACCTTAAACTGAATCTGAATCTGCAGTGAAAAGATGAGGGTACTTGCTATGCATATTTTCTTTTGCTTCCCAAGTGGATCCCCCAACGGACTGATTCCGCCAAAGAACCTTGACCAAGGGAACTTTTTGGTTCCTTAGTCTAAAAATTTGGTGATCAAGAATCTCAATTAGAATATCTTCATAAGAGAGACTATCATGAATATCTATGCCTTCTAAGGGTACTACAAAAACTGGATCACCAATAAACTTCTTTAGTAAGGATACATGAAACAAAGGGTGAACGGATGACAAGTCAGTAGGCAACTCAAGCTCATAAGCTACTTTACCAACATGACTCAATATTCTGTAAGGGCCAACATATCGGTGACTAAGCTTTCCCTTTTTCCCAAATCTCTTCACCCTCTTCATGGGTGAAACTTTCAAATAAACTAAGTCCTCGACCTCAAACTCAAGATCTCTTTTTCTCACATCCGCATAAGATTTCTGTCAACTCTGAGATATTTTCAACCTTTCTCGAATCAACTGGACTTTCTCAATATCTTTCAACACTACATCTGGCCCTATTCAAGCAGCCTCACCTACTTTAAACCAATCGATCGGTGACCTATATCTCCCCCCATAAAGAGCCTCAAATGGGGCCATCTGGATGCTAGCATAGCAACTGTTGTTGTAGGAGAAATCAACCAATGGTAAATGCTCATCCCAACTACCTAGATGGACTAAAAAGAATATTATTACACCATTGTCATTCTACTGGGAACTCATGCTTATGTAGGTTCCCAAACCCAATATTTAACCATTGGTCCAGATTTTGAGAAAGAGGATTGTAGTCAGGAGTTATTCTACGATAATTTTTGATAGCTGACAGTTCACAAAAAATATGAAAAGTCAAACCCTATATAATTAGTCGCATTAGTTCAAAATGGTACCTCTTAAATGTCAAACGACTATCTTTTAATTATAATTTCAAATCCTCTTATTCTCTTCTCAATTAACACAAAACATTATTCTCTTCCTAATCTAAATTGGCCTTTTCTTTCTTTTCTCTAAAGTTCAAAAAGATGAAATCTTATCTTCTTCAAACCCTATAAAAGAATCATCCAATAATCATCCTCAAGAGTTATAAAGTACTTTACCCATAAGTCCTACTCTTGAAATCCCTGAAACCCTAAGGTAACAAATTCCTATTGACAATCCTACATCTATTAAAGTTCTTGCCTAGTTAACCATGGAAAATTTGAATCAAGGCCTCAACTCTCCAATTGAATAAGAGCTTTCTCAACAATAAATTCCCCCTCTTTAAAAGAACCAAAGTCATTTAATTACCTATAAATTCCCGTTCTTCTTGAAAAATTGTTAGGTTTTGAAAAATTAAAAAAACTGGTTATACCTGGCTCCTCCAGTGGATCTGAGTCAAAATCCATCTTTGCCCAATTATGCCATGATAAAATTCATATAAAGAAATTTGATCCTCTTAGTAGCATAAACTTGGGAGCTGAGAGTCTACTTTTACTTACTTTTGATTCAAATGAAGGCTCTGTAAGTATTGAGGAGCAATCTGTAAGGGAGAAAAATGAGAAGAAAAGGAATGAAGAAGCGGTATTACCTCCAAATGAGGAAGATGAAAAGGATGAGGATTAACAACCTCTGGTTTGGAAAATAAATAGACTAAAGGACAATAAAAGAAAAGGAAAATGATTAACATTGGTGTACAAGTCACTAGATCCTATTTTATGTCACGACCCGAACTAGGGACTGGCCGTGACGGACTTCCCAAACCATGAAAGCCCAGACGTCCTACTCTATCTGGTAGTTATGCAAAACATTCATATAATAAAAGAAGATATGGAAATACAATCTGATATAGAAACATGGTCATACTCTGAATTCAGTTTAACAATAAGGAATGAAATCTGAAATCAACTAAACAACATATAGAACAATCTATGAAATCTCTACTACATGATCAAATGACAACTGTCTAAAAATTGGGACAAGGCCTCAATAGACCAAAATAAAAGGAATAACATAATCTAATATAATAGGCCTTCTCGAACAAAGAAGGCTCACCACTTCACTGATCACTTCTCTCTGGATACTCTACTACTTAACTGGACCCCTAGATTGAGCCTCCGAACCTGGGAGGTAAGTGGGACAATATAGATGTACTGGTATGCAGAGCAAATTCAAAATAATAATTTAGATTCAACATATGTGAGAGAAATTTAAAATAGTTCATAAATATGTCATATGGTAAAAATCACATGGGCATTTTTAAAAAACTCTATAAAATCATCTGAACTGTATAATACTCTTTGTTTTACTTCTGCGCTAGGTGGTATACCCCATAATTTCACAGCTTTCATCGACTACCTTATCTTAGTTTCTGCCAAGATAGGAGTACTAGTGAGGGAAGAGCACACAAGATCACATAGCAGGGTGCCACAATCCCAATCAAGTCATTATATCATGGTTGGGCTCAAGATCACGAAGCAGGGCTCCAAACCATAAGTCCCAATTTGGGATGACAAAGTACTAGGTACAAAAGATCATATAGCATGGTACCAAGTTCCCGTGTCGGAAAATCACGGTTTCCAGCATAGAGTCATTTGACTCAGGCTTTCTTCGGGTAACCACCTAACTCACATCAACTCAGTTTTTAACTCTTTAAAACATATATTCTTTGAAATCAAACTCTAACTCTGTCATGGCATACATTTATATGGTATCATCATACCATTGACTTGCAAGTCATATTCTCTGAACCATTTAGCAAATTATATCTCTGTTCTCAAAACATGAAATTTATGAACACCATATCAATAATTCTTTTCAAGAAACTCATGTAAACATATGCAAGGATACTCTCTTTGTCAACATTTCAAGAATTCAAGGTGGTCATGTCAAAGTTCTCAATTACATGTATTTATTTCTCTTTAACACAAGAACATCATAGTAACATCAATAAACACCCTCTCATTATTTTTAAATCATATTTCAATTACTATGACATTGAGAAAACTACTTTCAAATCACAAGGCATGCATTTCAACTTTTTTTTCTAACAAAACCATAATCTTTAATTCAACATACGAGAGGGGTTTCATAATATGTGCTCTCAAAAAATCTTGAATCTTAGTTTTCATACATATACATATACTTGTAAATCAATTCAAGGAGGGAAAGACCTAAAGGCCAAATCAACAATATCATAAAAATATTTATAATGCATAATTAAAACATAGATTCCAAAACCCCCTTTAAAATTCATGCTTGATAATCTTTAAATCATGATCTAGTGTTTACAAGCCCATGTAGTTTTTAGGATAAACCTCACGTACCTTAAATTAGGAATTTGATAGATGCTTCTTAAAGCCTACGGTTTGGGGATTCCGAAACTTCAATCAATTTCTAGAACCTATGGTTGAATCTTGAGGGATCATGATTCTTAGGTTGAGACCTAAGTGTTTAGTTCTTGAGGGAGTTGGAGAAAATGACCATATTTTGTTCAATTGGGGGCTTAATCATGTGTTTATGGCTGAATAAGGGTGGGTGGATGGGGGGGGGAACTAAAATACCCCTAAGGAAACAAAGAAAGTCGCAGCAGTCCCTCAGTTGACAGACTGATATGCTGAATTAAATTAGGTATAACTTTTTACTCCGATGTTGGATTTGGATGAAATTAGTTGCATTAGAAATAAGACTCAAAGATCTTTCATTTGATACATAGCAACCCTCCCGGTTCATTATATACATAAAGTTATAATCATTTGAAATTGATCCTGAAATTGTGGTCTGAAATGCGCCTGGAATGCTGGATCATTTTAAAGACATTTCAAACCAGTGTGTTATGCCTCTAAAATTCATCCAAGACGTACTATTGACTTTCCCCATCGCGTATCAAAAATAAAATCAAGAAACGGAGGTTGAAAAGGTCGTGAAATAATTCATCAAAGATTGGGAGCTAAAAATGAAACTAAGTCCCTTTGACTCTTAGAGAAATTTTTGAGTTTTACTCTACAAGCAAGCTACTAGAAGCTAATACATGTACGATTTTTGTGGGGTGTTACATTTTACAAGGGTATCTAAACAAAAATTATTAGCAGTTGCCATAATGGAAAGTAAATCTTGCACCACTAAAAGAAGAAGACTCAAGAAAACTTTTACAGTAGAGGAGGAAAATGTTGTAGTAGTGGAGGTTGGAGAAGATGAGGATACTAACAATGTTATTGTTATTTCAACTAAGAAGAACAAACAATAATCTCATGTTTCTGAGAGCACCAAGTCCTTTGGTCCAAAGTCTGGAAGTCCTACTCTGAGCAAAAGAAGCATATTACTGTCAAAAGAAAGAAAGTCTCTAAGGGACCTGGTCCCATAAAAAGAAAAACTGATGAAGAAGAAAAACTAAGTAGTGAATCAATGAGAAAAAGAAAAAAAGGAAGAAAATAAGGTTGTATCTGGAGAAGTAAGGAATATTATCTTAGGAACATAGAAAGTGCTGACTAGGAGAGTGTTTGATCCAAAAATCTATGAAAAACCAAGGAAGGTAGAACTGGTAGAGTATGTGAAGTACCAGGGTTGGCTTCACCTACTTGAAGAATCAACTCCTATAGTGTTTGAAAATGAAGTTAGAGAGTTTTACTATACCATCGACTTCTCAGAAGATGGGTTGAGTTAACTGCCCAGGTGCAAGTAACGTCTATCCATATAGATGAAGAGGCATTGGGAAATATTTTAGATGTACCGATTATGGGAGTAAAATTTATTATGAAAGAGCAGCCTACCACTAAATTTATGGTTGAAGCCTAAGAAATAGGTGGAACTTCAATAATTTCTGTGAAAAAAGTTTTTAATTAGTGAGTTTCATTTAGTATTTGAGTTCATCAACATGGTTCTATTACCAAGATTAGAGAAAAGGACCATTGCCTTTGGTGTTGACCTGTTCCTGATAAAATGTTTCAGTAAATTTGAGTTTATAAGCTTACTTGATCTTATGATAGAGCATATAAAGAAAGTAATCTATGAGAAAGAAGAAAAACATGAGATTCCTTATGGGTACTTCCTAAACAAGGTGTTTGATCACTATGGAATAACTGGACAAAAGGAACCCCAAGAACAGTCAAACAAAAGTTTAGTTTGATAATCCTGGTACAAAATAAGTGCATTAAAGGGAAAATAGGAACTGTATCTCAAGTTTTAGAACTATTAGCTACTCAAGAGAGCCTGAACAAAGAGTTAGAGGAGTTGACGATCATGTTAGTAGCAAGGGACATTGAAATAGTGCACCTAAAACTACAACACCAGAAGTTGTCCTTAGAGGGACATGGTACCACTAAAAAACTTGCAGAAGAAAATGAAAAACTCAAGGAAGAAATTACAGAGTTAACTAATGAGGTACAATGATTGAATACTGAAGTAAAAACTCTTACCAAAGAGTTGTTGTATGCACATGTTGCTGCAAATCCAAGACTAGAAATGTTAATTAAATCCTACTCTCCTAAAATCCCTTCTACCTGAGTCCTAGTATGTCAGTCTTTTGTGTTATTTTCTGGTTATTGGTTCTCTTGTGGCCTTTAAAAGATAGTTATTTGTTGTGTTTTTTGGTATATTGTATTGGTACTTAACTGCTTAATAATGAATGAATGGATTTTGATTTGTATGATTTATCTGTTCTCTATTCTAAACTTTTTCTTTATATTGGTATGCCCTAGTGGCCATGAGTTTACTAAATTATACTTACTTTACTCTTGGTTTACTATTATTCCTTTTCAATGATGGCAAAAGGGGGAATACTAACCTCATATATGTGGTACTAATAGGAGAAGTATGGTAAGGCATAGTGATAGGGGAAATAAACATGTGCTCAGTGTTTTAGCTACAAATGACAAATCTAAGAGTTTTTACTGCAAATGACAATAAGGGACCAGGTCCTTGTGTTTCATGCTGGTGGAAGCATAATGATAGGGGGAACATTCATGTTTAGAGTGGTAATCATACTAATTAAATATGATGGATGCATATTGATGCTCAAAGCTATATGGTTATTTTGTCATCATAAAAAAAGGGGAAAATTGCTATTTGTAGTTTTTATGATGAGTAGCTAACTGCAATGGACCAGGTCCCTAGATGTTCATGGCATAGTACAACTGGCATGCGTGACTGCAGAGTTTTATCCTCTTGTATAACAAACTTGTAGGTGTTGCTTGTACTAATTAGGTCAGCTGATCCAATAATATTTCAGCCTTAATCATCACTATGTATAAAAGAAAAAAGATGCTTCTTTATCAAATGGTTGTTCGCAATTCTAAAGAGTGAAGAGAGACAACAAAAACCCTATTTTAGTACTGCTAAAGTTCTTAGCTGATTATGTATACTTAAATAAAAATTGTTCTTGAGTGAGTACTGATTTGTAACTGAGCTACTCATGCTATAAGAGTAGTATTTTTATTTTGTTGAAAGGAGTGCTTAGGTAGAGTTGCCTAAGCTTGTTGTTGGTTAGAGTTAACAAATTTTTGAGGAATCTTGGTAGAGGTGTCAAGGTGTGCTTGTAATATAGGTATTGCAAGAAGGAGGATCCTAGAGCTAGGTTCACAGTCGAGTCTGTAATCAATAGGTTGGTTATAAAGGACTGTTTTGAACTTGTGAGAGCAAGCCGTGATTTTTCTCCCTTGAGCAGAGGGGTTTCCATGTTAAATATTTTGTTCTTTACATTTCCTATACTCCTTTATTATTCCTAACGATTTACTATTTGATTGACCTTAAGGGACTTGGTCCATGATAGTGTGGTGAAACCCCCCAAGGGTCTTGAAATACCCTAGGATTTGGTCCTTGAAATTTCCTAGGGCCTTGAGCTCACTGTCCGCTCACTATAAGAGTTGTATGGTATGGTTACGGGTATAGGGACCCAAGTCATAACTAAACCAATGTAATATTGGCCAAGATCTATCCTGCTTATGAGAAACTTCTCATGAGACGTATAATTATGTGACGAGTTATTAGGGTCCAGTCGTATGTTGTCCAGTGTCCAAACCCTTGGTGTTCTGTGTTGGTCATGAATAGACCATATGAGTCATATGGTCTAATGACGAGTAGGATTAGGGAGTCATAAGTTTGACAGTGTGTGGTTGCTAATTCTCTATCTTGGTGACGACTCAATTATAAGAGTCATATGATATGTTTACTACTCAATGGCTTGACTCATAGCCACCGGTGGACTTTTTACAACTATTAAGCTGTGTGTATTTTGGATATTTCTCACCTCAATCCCTTAATACCCCACATCTTATAACATCTTTGCGTTATCTATTACAAACTTTATAATATCAAACACTCTATAAACCCCCTCTAAAACTTCTTAAGTAATATTGGGCTAGGGTTTCTTCAAAGTGGTCATCTAAGAGCTTTAGGATCAAATTCTCTCTGTGAATCTTTGTAACTCAGGCATGTGACTTTTCTTTCATTGTTAGTTTACTAAAATCATATATTTAGAGCATTGTTCATGAGTCATTAATGGTGGTTTTGAAAACCATGGTTGAGGGTTTGAATGCATAATGTTGACTATTGTTTTCTCATGGTTTAAATAATGATTATACATATTTTGATAATGGATTAGCACATGTGGGTGCATGAGAACTGTGGTTTAATAAATGGGTCATGTTTAACCCTAAATTTGTTGGTTTTGGCTTTGATAATGGTATACCCTCAACCTGTTTGTGAAATTGTCAATGAGAATGATCTTGTCATATGATGAATTGTGTTTTGAACTAAGGCATTGACCTAAGAATGTTTTATGATTGGAAAATAGTTTTATCATGGCCTTGTTGGCCATAAATTGATTGGAAATATTAAATGGGTCTGAGTCCCTAAATGTTGAATCAAATTGATGTCTTTGTTTAGACAATGGGTTTGAGTCCTAAGTTGATTAATAATGGTTATGGCATATTATACGCTTGCAAGTGGGGTTGGCGTGGTGATACCAACACGATGCCTTTGGTAAGTAATTGGATAAATGGTTATGTATGTGTAATGAATGTTTTAATGGTATTTAAAGCGAGATATATAGCTAGGTCATGAAAGAGGAGTCTGAAGAACTAACACTAGAAACCATGCTAGCCGATATGGGTGCCTATATGTCCGGGATGTTCGAGTCCCTTAAATGAATATATGAATGGGAAGTTCGAGTCCCTCATATTGTATATATTGGTGATTAAGTCACCTTGATTATGACGGGAGATTCGAGTCCCTCATAAAGGCATATATAGATATGGACATTCTCTTGTTTGTGCGGCTACATGCACTGAGGCACTTCCAGATAGGGGAGAGATGGGCCCATATAGCTCGTGGGTGCCTTGTTATATGATAGTTATGCTACACAACCTAAGTTAAGGTTTCGAATATTATTCTAAGCCTTGTTCCCTACCCCGACATATTGTACTATATATATATGTATATGTATTACATATGATATTATACTTTGGATGTTGTACTATTTTTAAACTCTTATCTTGGAATTATTTTATTCCTCTATCCCTGAGTTGCATACTAGCACTCCAGCTACTAACTATCTCCAGATGTTGTATCCCCACGCAATGTAGGCACCAAAACTTTCTCTACTTTTTCTATGCAGTGATCAGGTGTTCGAGTTGGTTCGTGAATTGACATTGAAGGGGTGAACTTCCATAATTTGGAAGGCTTCAATTTATGGTCTTTAATACTTATGTCTTAAACCTTGTTCAGAATTTATTTTTGGCTATTGTCGGGGGCATGTCCTGATGTTCTATTTATTTTGCTTTTATAGAGACCTTGTTGGATTATTGTGGACTTGGGTGATTTGGTTGAGTGTCTTAGTGAAATACGGTTTTTCGGTTATCGGTAGTTGATATAAATATTTCATGAATTAATATTATTTTAATTATACGCTATCTTGTTACATATTCAGAATTCATCCGACATTTAGGAATGCTGTGTTGGTTTGATTAGGCAAGGGGTGATCTCCGGTCTACGTGGGACTTGAGATACACATCACGGCCAAGTTTATGGTCAGTTGGGTGTCCATAGCCCTAGTTCGGGTTATGACAAAGTTGGTATCAGAGCCTAGGTTCATGGTCAGTTGGGTGTCCATAAAGCCATATAGTAGAGTCTCTTTTATGGGTGTATAGCTCCACACTTCTAAGAGAGAGGCTATGAGACATTTATGAATATTTTCCTTTTTTGTTGTCTTAATTTTGGGCTATAGAGTCTAAGGTCTTGGATCCTTTTGATTTTTATTTGTTCGTCTTTCAGATCATGCCTCTAAGAAGATTTGATGTCCGTTTGAACTCTTCTGTCTCGTCTGAGGACCATATGGATGGAGCTCGTCCAACTTTTAGGGTCAAGACCCAGTCAAGGGTCGCTGCATCTGACTATCCTCATAGAGTTTCACCTATTCCTACTGATCCTACTCCTGAGGGTGACACTCATACTCAGTCGCCTCTCAGGGAGGTTACTAATTTTGAGTTCCATCGCTCTATTTACCTATTGACTCAGTTAGTGATGTCTTAGTCACAATAGTCGGGTTCTACTGGTGTTTCTATGGGTTCATCTGAGGCCACTAGAGTTGGCCAATTTATGAGGTTCCATCCTTCAATATTTACTAGTAAAAAGGTTGAGGAGGTCCCTCAAAGTTTCATTGATGAGATGGATAAGATCTTTCAGGTTCTGCATGCTTCAGAGGTTGAAGGTGTAGAGTTTTATTCCTACCAATTGAAAGATGTAGTGTACCAGTGGTACAAAGAGTGGGAATAGTTGAGAGGCAAAGGCATTTGTTCTTCCTTATGGGATGATTTCTCTAGTGCATTTTTGGATCGCTTATTTCCTCGGGAGTTTAGAGAGGTAAAAAAAGAGGAATTTGTTAACTTGAAGTAAGAAAGAATGATAGTCAAGGAGTATGCTTTGAAATTTCATTAGTTGTCCAGGTATGTTCCTGAGCTGGTATCTAGCATGAGGTACCAAATGAGAAAGTTCACTTCGGAATTATCCCATGAGTTGATTCTTGAAAACAAGGATTCCTTGTTTAATAAGGACATGGACATCTCTAGATTGGTTGTGTATATACAACAGGTTAATGAGGATAAAAAAAGAAAAAATTGGTGAGAAATAGAGTAAGAAATTTTGGTATTTGGTACAGTGTGAAAGCCAACAACAGAGAGGAAAATGGTCTAAGAAGAAGAGTTGGGGGAGTCCTAACTCCTATTCTATGGCTAGTGCTCCCTATTCAAAGCCGTTTGGTGATCAATATTTCCAAGATGGTGATGCTTCTAGGGCATAGGGTTCCTAATCTTAGTCTAGTGGGGCCTAGTAGAACCATCCTACCCTTTTTGTAAATTTCATAGCCAGCACCACTATGGTCAGTGCGAGAGGGAGAGAAACTGATGTTTTATGTGTGGTCAGATTGGACATATGCATCGAGATTATCCCTCTAGAGGTTTTTCTAGGAAAATAAGGTTCATATTGCCTCTTAATCAGCTTTTGTACCAAAGAGTGCAACTTCTGGCTCCACAATTGGTCGGAACCATCTTTATTCTCTCACTACTAATCAAGAGTTCGAGGCATCTCCAGATGTTGTTACTGGTATATTGAAACTCTTTTCCCATGATGTGTATTTTTTACTTGATCTGTGGTCAACTCTCTCTTATGTGACCCTATTTATGGCTGTGTATTTTGGTCTTGGTCCTGAGTGTCTGTCTGACCTTTTTTCTATTTCTACCCCGGTGGGAGACTCTATGGTTGTCAGAAGAGTCTACAGGGGTTGTGTAGTATCTATTGGTAATAAATAAAAACTAATAAACTTGATACAGTTAGACACAGTTGACTCTGATGTTATTCTGGGAATGGACTGGTTGCACTCATAATGTTTAAATTCCCTACAGAGCCAATTTTTCAATGGGAAGGAAGTTATCTAGTGCCAAAAAGAAGGGTCATATCATATCTTAGAGCCCAGAAGTTAATTTCCAATGGTTGTCTTTATCATCGGGTCCGGGTTAAAGATTCTAACTTGGAGGTTCCTTCCTTGCATTTTGTTCTAATGGTAAATGAGTTTCTCAAATTCTTTCTTGATGACCTACCTGGTGTCCCTCCAGATAGAGAGATTGATTTTGGTATTGATCTTATTCTGGACACTCGTCCTATTTCTATTCCCCCCATATAAAATGGCTAAAGTTAAGTTGAAGGAGCTTAAGAAGTAACTAAAGGATCTCTTAGACAAGGGTTTCATTCATCCTAGTGTTTTTCTGTAGGGTGGACCTATCTTGTTCATTCGTAAGAAGGATAGTTCCCTTCGGATGTGTATTGATGATGGTTCCCTTCGGATGTGTATTCACTATAAAAAATTGAATAAGGTAATGGTAAAGAATAAGTACCCTCTTCCAAGGATCGATGATCTCTTTGATCAACTTCAGGGTGCCAAATTCTTCTCTAAGATAGATCTTTAGTTCAAATATCACCAGTTAAATAATAGGGAAGTGGATATCCCTAAGATAAATTTCTATACCTATTATGGGCATTTTGAGTTCTTGGTGATGTCATTTGGCTTGACCAATGCCCCTACGGTATTCATGGACTTGATGAATCTAGTATTCCGTCAGTTTTTGAATTTATTCATGATTATCTTCCTTGATGATATCTTAGTGTACTCTAAGAGTAAGGAGGGTCATATAGATTATCTTTTCCTGGTGTTGCAGACCTTGAAAGATCAATAGTTGTATGCTAAGTTCTCTAAATGTGAATTCTGGTTGAATGTCGTAACTTTTTTGGGTCATGTTGTGTCCAGTGAGGGGATTATGATGGATCCTCAGAAAGTTATTTTGGTTAAGAAGTGGCCTAGACCCATGACTCTAATCGATATTCGAAGCTTCTTGGGTTTAGCCATTTATTATAGAAGGCTCGTGGAAAGTTTTTCTTCTATTGCTGATCCATTGACCAAATTGACTCAAAATAAGGTAAAGTTCTTGTGGCCTAATGTTTGTGAGGGTAGCTTTTAGAAGCTAAAAGATAAGTTAACTTTTGCTCAGGTCTTGACTCTACCTGAGGGTACCGAGGTTTAATCATTTATTGTAATGCTTCTTGGGTTGGTTTGGGTTGTGTTTTGATTCAGTATGGTAAGGTGGTTCCTTATGCCTCTAGACAGTTAAAGGATCATGAGATGAACTATCCGACTCATGACTTGGAATTGTTAGTTGTGGTGTTCATATTAAAAATTTGATGTCACTATCTATTTGGGGTTCGTGTTGATATCTTTTCTAATCATAAGAGCCTATAGTACGTCTTTACTTAGAAAGAGCTTAATCTCAGGGAAACAAGGCGGCTTGAGTTGTTGAAGTACTATGATATGAGTCTTCACTACTATACAAGTAAGGGTAATATGGTTGTTGATGATCTTAGCAGGTTGTCCATGGGTAGCTTGTCGCATGTAGATAAGGACAAGTGGGAACTAGTGAAGGATATTCATCATTTGTCTTACCTTGGAGTTCGTCTCTTTGACTCTAAGGATGGTGTTGTGTTTGTACAACAGGTGGCACAATAATTTCTTAGTTCTGAAATAAAGGAGAAACAGGTATTAGAACCTCTTTGGATGAAGATCAAAGATGATGTGGGTAAGAAAAAGGTGATGGCCTTTGAGATCGATGTTAATGGTATCTTGAGGTACTAAGGGAGGTTGTGTGTTCCCAACGTAGATGGATTGCGGGGCAAGATTTTGTCCTAGGCCCATGAATTACGGTATATGATTTATCCTTGTTCAACAAAGATATATCATGATCTCAAGGGTATGTATTGGTTGAATAACATGAAATGGGATGTATCCAACTTAGTGGCTAAGTGTATGGTATGTCAACAAGTGAAGGTAGAGCACATGAGGCTCGGTGGTCTACTTCAAGAGATTGAGTTTCCAGTGTGGAAGTGGGATGTAATTAATATGGATTTCGTTACCAGTCTTCCGCAACCGCAAAATTAGTGTGACTCCATTTTTGGTCATCGTGGATAGGATGACTAAGTTTTCTCATTTCTTACCAGTGAGGAGTACTTATTCTACCTAGGATTATGCAAAGTTATTCTGTAAAGATATTATAAACTGGCATGGTGCAACTGTCTCGATTATTTTGAATTGTGGTACTCATTTCTTGTCGCATTTTTGGTGCTTGTTTCAGCGTGGTTTAGGGACTAAAGTGAGCCTTAGAACTGTTTTTCTCCCATAGTCATATGGGCAAGCTAAAAGGACTATTAAGACTCCAGAAGATATGCTGCGATCTTGTGTAATTAACTTTGGTGGTAGTTGGTTTGATCATTTGCCTCTAATTGAATTTTCCTATTACAATAGTTACTATTCCCTCATTGGTATGGCTCTGTATGAGGCATTGTATGGCAGGAGGTGTAGATCTCTTATTAAGTGGTTTGAGGCTAGTGAAGTGGAAATGTTTGGCCCAGATTTGGTTCACTAAGATATGGAGAAGGTGAAGGTGATTCAGGATAGTCTTAAGACGATCAAAGTTGCCAAAAGTCCTGTGCGAATGTAAGGCGAAGGGACTTGGAGTTTAAGGTTTGAGATTGGGTGTTCTTGAAGGTGTCTCCAAAATCAGGAATACCAAAATCTTTGTTTTCTAATGTAGTTAAAGGTAAGAGTAGAGGCATGTGGATTCCAATCGTAGTGATTTGTCCCATCATTTAAGGATGAATGATCTAAATGGGGGGAGACTGAAATGCCCTAGGCTTTGTCCATTAAAATATCCTCGAGCCTTGAGCTTATTGTCCTATTGAAGACTCACCATTTTAGTTGTATGGTGTGGTTATGGGTCTAGGGACCCAAGTCGTAACCAAACCAGTGTGATATTGTCTAAGTTTTATCCTGGTTATGAGAGACTTTTCACGAGTCATATGATCATGTGATGAGTTGTTAGGGTCTACTCATATGTTGTCCAGTGTTCGTACCCTTGGTGTTCTGTGTTGGTCATGACTATACCATATGAGTCGCATGGTCTAGTGAAACATGAGACTAGGGAGTCGTAAGTTAGACAGTGTGTGGCATCTAATTCTCTGCCTTGATGACAACTTAATGGTAAGAATTATATGATGTGTTGATGACTCAATGACTTGACTCGTAGCCATCTTCGGACTTTTTACAACTTTTAAGCTTAGGGTATTTTTGATATTTCCCACCTTAAGCCCTTAAGACCCCATGTCTTATAAAATATTTTGGTCATCCATTACATATTTTACAATATCAAACACTCCCTAACCCTCTCTAAAACTTCTCAAGAAAGATTGGGCTAGGGTTTCTCCAAAGTGGTCATCTAAGAACTTAAGGATCAAATTCTCTCTGTGAATATTTGTAACTCAGGCATGTGACTCTTTCTTCATTGTTAGTTTACTAAAATCATATGTTTAGAGCATTGTTCATGAGTCATTAATGGTAGTTTTGAAAACCATGGTTGAGGGTTTGAATGCATAATGTTGAGTATTGTTTTCTCATGGCTTAAATTATGATTATACATGTTTTGATAATGGATTTGCGCATGTGGGTGCATGGGAATTGTGGTTTAATAAATAGGTCATGTTTAACCCTAATATTTTTGGTTTATTGAATTTGATAATGGTATGCCCTCAACCTGTTTGTGAAATTGTCAATGAGAATGATCTTGTCACATGTTGAATTATGTTTTGAACTAAGGCATTGGTCTAAGAATGTTAATGATTGGTAAATAATTCTATGAAGGACTTGTTGGCCAAAAATTGATTAGAAATACTAAATGGGTTTGAGACCCTAAATGTTGAATCAAATTGATGTCTTTGTTTATACAATGGATTTGAATCCCAAGTTGATTAATAATGGTTATAGCATGTTGTATGCTTGCAAGTGGGGTTGGTGTGATGATACCAAAGGGATGACTTTGATATGTAATTGGATAAATGGTTGTGTATGTGTAATGAATGTTTTGATTGGTCTTTAAAGAGGGATATGTAGCTGAGCCATGAAAGTGGAATCTGAAGGACTAACACTAAAAACCGTGCTATCTGATGCAGTGTCTAAATGACCGGGAGGTTCGAGTCCCTTGAATGAATATATGAAAGGTAGGTTCGAGTCCCCCAAATTGTATACATTGGTGCTTAAGTCACCTTGATTGTACCGGGAGGTTTGAGTTCCCCATAAAGGCATATATGGATATGGATGTGGCTGCATGTATTGGGGCCTTTCCAGCTAGGGAAGATCTGGGCCCATATAGCCTATAGGTGCCTTTTTATATGACTGTTATGCTACACAGCTAGTTTAAGGTTTCCAAAGTTATGCTAAGCCTTGTTCTCTACCCCGGCATGTCATACTCTATATATCTATATATATTACATATGATATTATGATTTGGATGTTGTACTAGTTTTAAAATGTTATCATGGCATTATTTTATTCCTTTATACCTGAATTACATACTAGCGCTCCAACTACTCACCGTCTTCGAACTCTGTATCCCCCGTGATGCAAGCGCCAGAACTTCTTTGAAAGTGATTAGGTGTTCGAGTTGGTTCATGAGTTGACATTGAAGTGGTGATCTTCCATACTTCAGAAGGCTTCATGTCATGGTCTTTAGTACTTATGTCTTAAACCTTGTTCAAATTTTATTTTTGGCTACTGTTGGAGGCATGTCCCGATAATTTATTAATTTTCATTTTGTAGAGGTGGACTTAGGTGGTTTGGTTAAGTGGTTTGGTGATGTACGGTCATCCGGTAATCGGTGGTGGATATAGATATTTTGCGAATTAACATTAGTTCTATTATATACTATCTTGTTATATGTTCAGAATTCATCTGACATTTGGGAGTCTGTGTTGGTTCGGTTAGGCAAAGGGGGTGATCTTCGGTCCACGTGGGACTTGACATACCCGTCACAGCTAGGCTCTGGTTCTGGTTGTGATAGGTCTCAACAACAGTGTCTCAGGAAGTTACTTCTGTTGACCTTGTAGAGTTAAATATGATTGATTTTGATGTCATTCTCGGTGTGGATTGGATCCACTCATGTTATGCCTTCATTGACTGTATGAATTGAATTTTTTAGTTCTAGTTTCCTAATTAACCAACTATTAAATAGAGGGGTAGTACTTCAGTGCTTAAGGGTCAGCTTATTTCCTATCTTAAGGCAAGAAAGATGATATCCAAGTGGCACATTTACTATCTCATCCAAGTCATGGACTCAAATTCTAAAATCTTGAGTCTTGAGGTAGTTCTGGTAGTAAATAAATTTCCAAAATTATTTCCTGAAGATCTTCTCGGAGTTCCTCTTGAAAGGGAAATCTACTTCGATATAGATCTCCTTCTAAATATCTGATCTATCTCTATTCCACCTTACAGAATGGCTCCAGATGAGCTTAAAGAATTGAAAAAATAGTTGAAGGATATCTTAGATAAGGGTTTCATCAGGCCTAGTGTTTTCCCATAGGGTGATCTAGTTCTATTCAAGTGCAAGAAAGATGGTTCTCTCAGAATGTGCATCGACTACCTCCAGTTAAACAAAGTCACAATTAAGAATAAGTATCCTCTTCCCAGGATTAATGACTTATTCGACCAACTTCAGGGTGTAAGTTATTTCTCTAAGATAGACCTCAAGTCCGATATCATCAGCTTAGAATCGGAGAGAGAGACATCCTGAAGATCGCCTTCAGAACTCAATATGGTCACTTCAAATTCCTAGTTATGTCTTTTGGATTAACGAATTCTCTTACAACTTTTATGGACTTTATACACAGGGTGTTCAAATAGTACTTGAACATGTTCGTTATAGTCTTCATTTATGATATCCTTGTCTATTCCTATAGTGAGAGTGATCATGCAAATCATTTAAGGATTGTGTTGCAGACCCTTAAGGATCATTAATTATTTGCTAAGTTCAGTAAGTGTGAATCCTGATTGTGATTCGTAGCCTTCCTTGGTCACATTATTTTTGGTGACGACAATTGAGTTGATCCTCAAAAGACCAAAGTAGTAAGAAACTAGCCTATACCCAAATCTCCATCAAATATCAAGAGTTTCTTAGGTTGATCTGTCTATTACAGACGGTTGGTCGAAGGGTTTTATTTCATTGATACTCCCATGTCTCAACTAACCCAAAATAAAGTCAAATTTCAGTGGTCAGATTCCAACAAAAAGAGTTTTCACGAGTTGAAGACTCAACTCACTTCTGCTCCAGTCTTGACTTTGCCAGAGGGCACAGATGGGTTTATAGTTTACTGTTATGCCACTAGAGTTGGTCTTGGTTGTGTGATAATACAGAAAGGTAAGGTCATAGCCTATTCCTCTGGACAGCTTAAACCCCATGCGAAGAATTACCTAACCCATGACCTTGAGTTGGTAGCAGTTGTCTTTGCCCTAAAGATTTGGAGGCATTACCTTTATGGGGTTTATGTGGATGTGTTTACGGATCACAAGAGTTTGCAGTATGTGTTCACATAGAAATATCTGAATCTTCATCATAGAAGGTGTCTTGAATTATTGAAAGACTATGATATGAGTGTGTTGTATCATCCAGGCAAGGCCAATATAGTGGAGGATGTCCTTAGTAGATTGTCTATGGGTAGTGTTGCTCATGTTGATGATGATAAGAAGAAGTTAGTTCGTGAGGTTCATCAGCTTCCTAGTTTAGGAGTTTGGTTGTTTGATTCGATCGAAGGTAGTATATGGGTTTAAAATTGTTCAAAATCTTCGTTGGTTGCTGAAGTAAAAGAAAAGCAAGACAGGGATCTTATGTTAGTCAAGTTGAAGGAAGCAGTTAGGGATCAGAAGGTTGAGATTTTCTCCCAAGGGGAAGATGGTGTGCTTCATTGTCAAGGCAGGTTGTATGTTTCGTGTGTTGATGGTCTGAGGCAGTGAATATTAGCTGAATCACATGGTGGATATTCTATTCACCTAGGAGACACTAAGATATATCGTGATCTACGTGAAATTTATTGGAGGAGTGACATGAAGAAGGATATTTCAGAATTTGTGGCTAAGTGATTGAATTTTCAGAAAGTTAAGGTTGAGCACCAAAAGTCTAGTGGTACCCTTCAGGAGTTTAGAATCCCCATTTGGAATTGGGAAGTGGTGAATGATGTTGGATGTATTTATATACTTTAGCGTTACGATTCTAGCTTATTAGGCCTTATTTTGAGAGCATTTCTTGAGCTTAACATGTTAATATTTATATAAATAAGTATTTAAGTGTCAAAGGACATGATTACAATGTTCAAAGTGTTTTCTAAACAAGTTTGTACTTAGAGTCATTTAGAGTTCAATCGAGAAAACTAGTTTTACTAGCTCTACCTAGGTGTCATTCTAGTCGATTTCGATAGATTCTAGTGTGTTAAATGAGTTCCTTATGGTTCAAAAGTGTGATTATGTGTGGAATAACTTTTTTAGTGTGTGCAATGTTCTATGAGATGAGCCAAGATTCAACAATAAGTTTAAGCGTAAAGTGTTCGAGACTAGTAATTTGCTTGAGTTTCTAGCGTGTTATTTTTAATGTGTTGTTATGTTGAACTCTAATCCATGGTGTTTGATGATTAAGATGCTTGTTGAGTTAATTATGGTGAAAAACGGATGTTAAACAAGCTGGAAATTAAAGGGAAAACAACACCAAAGGCATGAATGAAAGGAACGATGATAACACACCTAACCAAATATTTGGACGCAATTTCCAGTGGCTGCCAGCGATTGCCACGCGACACGGGCTCCATAGCATGCTCTTGCTCCTTAGAAAAAATTATGAGGATCAATTCCAATAGAGACGTGCAATATGCTTGCGACGCGGGCTTCGTTTCGGTGCAACCATGCACGCGACACGAGCTTAATTCCCATGTTCAAAGTGCACATCTTATCCTACATATACACGGATAGAGATAGGGGTTAGCATACTAATAATATTATATATTTCCCACGTGCAGTTAGGTATCTGAGGTATATGGGAATCTTGGGATCATTATGACAATTTTCTTTAAATTCCATTAGGATTAGGATTATTATATTATGTATACACACGTTGCACACTATAAAGAAGGAAGCTTGGAATTGTGTTACACCTGGGGACGCCGTGGACAGATTGTGGAGTCGCTGCTATGTTTTAGGTTTTATTTTTTCTTTAATTAGCTGTTAATTATTCATAACATGTATTCATTTATTCGGATCGTGATTATGAATATTATTAGCTAAACGCCCTCTTTCGGGATTAAAGCCAAGAACATGAGTACTATTGTTTGGATTAAATTCATTTAATTTTGCTTATCATTAATGATTTTTTGTTTATTCTTGATTTAATTATTTGATGGATTGATCACAAGAAAATACATCTATTGTTTACCTTTTGATCTCGGGAAAGGAAATAGGGAGATAGAATATGGGAATAAACAAAGTATGGTTCTTATTTTTTTATAAAATAAGGAATTTGAAATAGTATCTAGGATAAGGATGTACTTAGATGCCTTACTTGATTCACACGTAGGATGATAGCTTTAATAAATTAATTGGATTATTACATACTCGCAACGATGTAGTTGTAATGTCCACATTAGGTAAATGGTTAGAGGTCGGGAGACCATGACACGCAATTAACCCTACGAAACAACAATCAAGATAAGCAAGTTAACGAATGAAGTTCAATAACATAGTATGATTGTTAAAAGTGCTTTAACCCTGGGCTTTACTCCATTGATTGTCCCAAGACTTTTTTTTATGCATTGTTTACTTTACTTGCAATTTACAATTTCCAAACTCTCTTTTTGGTTACTCTTGCATCAAATTAATCTTAGAAGTGAAACTAGAATTGAATAGTTGGTAGATCAAGTCTCTGTGGTATCGATACTTGGCTTTCATTAGGCCACTTTACTACTTGATAAGACCACGTACACTAGTGTTGCACTTGAGCGCTGTCATGTTTTTAGCGTCGTTGTCGGGGACTTAAAATTTGGCAACAGTTTTATTTTTAGTTTACTTTTAGATTTATTTGATGTTTTTTATGCTTGGTCTTGGTTCTATATTTGCAGGAAACAATTTTTAAAGTAAGAAGCTTGCAAAGGCTCGAGAATTGGTTGCACCAAGCTCTGAACCTGAACAACTTTTTCATCAACGAAGGAGCGAAACAATCCTTCTCCCCCGAATTCCACAAATCTAAGAAGGCCAAGAGATTCTTGTTCCTAGGGCTGAACAACAAGCAACCCGAAGGACAGTTAGGGAAGTGGAAGTCCCACTTCCGACAAACTTGACTTCCTGAATTTAAAGACTGGCTGCTGGGTGGAATTTCGAGTTAAAGCACAACATGGTGCAGCTTCTCATTAGCAGTGGACAGCTTACAGGGCTTTCACACGAGGATCCACAAGTTCACTCGGAGAATTTCATTGAGCTTACTGACACCTTTATCCCGACAGGTGTGTCTATAGATTTTGTGAAGTTGACACTCTTTCCCCATTCACTTTTCGGGGAAGCAAAGAGGTAGTTGAATGCAGAGCCAACGAATTCAATCACTACATTGGACGACTTATCCAAAAAATTCCTCATCAGATTTTTTCCATCTGACAAGACTGCGAGACTTCGCAGTGAGATAGTGAGTTTCAATCAAAAGTTGATTAAAAATCTATATCATGCTTAAGAACGCTTTAAGGCTCTTCTTAGGGACGGTCCGCATCCCTAACATTCCAATGAGGTACTAGCTCACACTTTTGTAGATGCACTTGATCACAATACAAATATTTTTCTAGATTCAATCGCAGATGGTCAGGTGTTGGAGCTAACTTATGATGAGATGTACATATTTTTAATCACATAACTCAATGAAATCTAGAATGGCATTCAGATTCGAGAAGCAATACAAAAAGAATTGCAGGTATATTGAAGGTGGACTAATTTACAGCTTTATCAGCTCAGGTTGCGGCATTGGAAAATTTGATAAACACTCAATTCAGTAACCTGAAATTAGGAGCTCCACAGCCTACTGCAGTAGTCAATGCAGTTCAGTAAACTAGTGGCCGGTGTGAGGTCTGCAAAAATAGTAGCCATTCAATGGCCATATGTGCTTCGAATCCTGAATCAGTTATGTATATGGGCAATGCTCAAAGATTGAATTATGGTAACACATACAACATAAAGTGGAAGACTCAGCCATAGAACGAACAACAACAAATTTTGCAACCACAGGGTCCACCAAATCAGTAAACTAGCAATATGGAGGAGATGATAAAACAACTCTTAGATGAACAAGTGCAATTGGTTGCGGACATGAAAAGTCATCAGGCAGAACTAAAGAATCAACAAACAGCCCAAAGAAGCTTAAGATGCAGTTGGGGTAGTTACAACAAGCATTAAATACTAGGCCACAAGGTGGTTTGCCGGTAGATACAGAAATTCCAAAACAAGTGATGGCAATCACCTTGAGGAGTGGTAAAGAGCTTCAAGGAGAACCTCCAAAGGTAACTAAGAAGGTAGATAAAGATTTGACTCCCCCACAAGTATCCAAAAAAGTTGTTGAAAAATTGAGGAAGTCTGAGTACTCAAAAGAGAAAGCTGCTGAAGAAGTGAAGAAGACCTCACCACTACCGTAACCTCAGAGGCACATGAAAGCAAAGGAGGATGCAATGTTTAAGTAGTTCTTTGACACGTTCAGAGAGCTTCACATTAACTTACCTTTGTTAGATGTTTTGCAGGGTATGCCCAAGTATGCTAAGTACTTGAAGGATATGGTTTCTAGTAAGGTAAAGTTGTAAGAGGTTGAAATAGAGGCACTCACTGAAGAGAGTAGCGCAATAATAATATAGAAAATCCCCCAAAAATTAAGAGATCCGGGTAAGTTTACTCTCCTTGTCCAAATCAGGATTAGAATGGTTCACACACTGAGTGACTTAGGGGCAAGCATTAATATGATGCCCCTGACTTTGTTCGATACATTGGGCTTGGGAAATCCTAGACCGACCACCATTGTTTTGCAGCTGGAAGATGGGTCAATTATCTATCCTAAAGGAATTATTGAGGATGTCCTCATAAAAGTTGGTAAATTTATTATTCCTGCTGACTTTATTATTCTAGATTTTCAGGCAGACGAATAGGTACCAGTCATCTTGGGGTGTCTATTTTTAGTTGCGGGTGGAGCATTGAGTGATGTTAGAGAAGGAACGCTCACTATGAGGTTGGAGGATGAAGAGGCAGTGTTTAAAGTTTACAAAGAACTGAACACATTGTCCCATTATATAGACTTATGCATGATCACTGTAATTGAAGGGGATAAATATGGGGTGGCTATCCCACCATGGTCCTCTTTGGACATCCTCATTGAGCACCTTGAGTCACCAACATCCAAGCCTCCAATTGTACAATTTGACATGATGGAAATTAATGAGCCTGAAAGGGCTAAAGTTAAGACACTGGTTACCCTTGAGAATTCATACCTAAGAGGTGTGAAAAGAATAAGAAGATGGCCTCCAAGTATGAGGAAAAGGATAAAAAAATTTGGTTAGGTTGAGTTGGGTCGTGCCATGACACTATATCAAGCACTTCTTGGGAGGCAACCCAAGTTAAGTAGGTATTTTTTATTTTTCAGTTTTTAGTTTTTACTTTACGTAGTTTTTGTTTTTGGTTGAGTCACGGGTTTATGGAAAGTCTGAGTACCAGAAACCTGAGCTAAGGAGCATGTCAAAGACTGAGTGTGGGGTTCCCGGACCTTCTTGATATATAAAGATGCTACTATCTATGCCTAGAGGCCTCAGTGATTATTTTCATCTCTTACTTTAAAAGTTCACTTTGGGGACAAAGTAGATTTTTAAGTGTGGACTGGGGAAATTTTCAATTTTTGGCTCAATTTAAAAAAAATTGTGTAATATATTAGTGTTGGTACTATTTTTTATTACATGGTGCAAGTGTTTTAGTTGTAAAAGAATGTTGATTTTTGAGAATTACTACTGTTGAGACTCTTAAGCTCAAGTTTGTGACTCTTATACTTGTTGGCTTAAATTAAATTCATGCTATTATTTGGTTAAGAATCTATGATGATCCTATTAAGTTGAGCATGTGCCATGTGTATGTGAGGTATTTGTGATTCCTTGTTGCATGTGATGTCTAGAACTTGAACGGTGTGTATGTGTAAAGCAAAATAAAGAGTGTGGATTTAGGAGATGATATAGAAATTTCTTTGAATATAGAAATTTCTTTGATAGCCTTGTTTTAGAACTTCTTTTTGACCTACCTTTGTGTTTAATCCTAGTCAACCCCTTTGAGCCCTTAGATTTTTCTTTGGTAGCCTCATAAGTAGCCTAATCCCTTCTTTATTTGAATAAAATTTTATCCAAAAGCTCCTGAGAACTTTAATGAAAAATTATTTGAGTTAGGAGTATGGAAAATTGAAGAAGAAAAAAGTGACATTGAAGCCCCCCCCCCCCCAAAGTTGGTGTTCAAAAGAATTGTAATTTGTTAAGGTGGGGAGTTGAGTAATGAAAAAGAATAAAAATTTGTTCAAATTGAATGAGTTGTGCATAAAATACTCCTACAATAGTGTATGTAAATGATCTTAAAAAGATGGGGTGAAAAATAAAAGAATAGGGTAGTCAAAAATGGGTTAATTTGGTTGTTGGAGATTAGTTTTAATTGTAAAAAGTTATGTATTAAAGCGCCTAGGAAGATAGTTATTATTCATCCAAAATAGTTCCTACTCGTCCCTTAGACTACATTACAACCTGAAAAAAACCTAATTGATCCTAAGCTTCATCATTTTGATATTAGTGGAGAACTACACTAAGGGCAAGCCTATGGTTCATTGTGTGTACTTTGTGAATTTCTTGTGAGAGTGAGCGTAATTTGATTCCTGTACCCATTGTGATAAATTGCATTATTGTGAGTGATTATGGGTAACTCTCATTTCATGAGGGGAACATTTTTTTATGAATGTGGGTAATTTGTATGATGCCCTTGATTTAGCAATGTGAGTCAATTCTCGAGTCTAGGATATTTTGAAGTAGTGTTCATGAGCTTTTAATTGTATATAGCATACTTAGTGGAGAAACTTGCACTCTGTGTAGTCATTGTAGTACTAGATTGAGTGTATTTATAGTGGTAGTAGTGTAGAGTCTCGTCAGCGTATAATGCTTATAGTAAAGGGTTGTTTGAGAACCAATAAGGCTTTAAGTGTGGGGTGGTGATGTTGGGGGTATGTATACACTTCAGCATTACGATTCTAGCTTATTTTGACTTGTTTTGAGAGCATTTCATGTGCTTAACGTGTTAATATTGATATAAATAAGCATTTAAGTGTAAAAGGACGTGATTACAATGTTCAAAGTGTTTTCCAAACAAGTTTGTACTTAATTGAGTCATGTAGAGTTCAATCGAGAAACTAGTTTTACTAGCTTGAGCTAGGTGTCGTTCTAGTTGATTTCGATGGATTCTAGTATGTTAAATGAGTTCCTTCTAGTTTAAATGTGTAATTATGTGTGGATCAACTTGTCTGGTGTGTGTAATGTTCGATGAGAATCAGCCAAGAGTCAACAATAAGTTTAAGCGTAAAGTGTTTGAGACTAGTAATTTTCTTGAGTTTCTAACGTGTTATTTTTAACGTGCTATTATGTTGAACTCTAATCCATGGTTTTTGATGTGTAGGATGATTTTTGAGCTAATTATGGTGAAAACAGATGCTAAACGAGCTAGAAATTAAAGGAAAAATAACACCAAAGGCATGGATGGAAGGAACGACACTAAAACGCCGTGGACAGATTGTGGAGTCGCTGCTATGTTTTAGGTTTTATTTTTCCTTTAATTAGCTGTTAATTATTCATAACATTTATTCATTTATTCGGATCGTGATTATGAATATTATTAGCTAAACGCCCTCTTTCGGGATTAAAGCCAAGAACATGAGTATTATTGTTTTGGATTAAATTCGTTTAGTTTTGCTTATCATTTATGGTTGTTTGTTTATTCTTGATTTAATCATTTGTTGGATTGATCACCTGGAAAATACATCTATTATCTACCTTTTGATCTCCATAGAGGGAATAGGGAGATAGAATATGGGAATAAACAAAGTATGGTCCTTGTTTCTTTATAAAATAAGGAATTTGAAATAGTATTTAGGACAAGGATGTACTTAAATGCCTTACTTGATTCACACATAGGATGATATCTTTAATAACTTAATTAGATTATTACATCCCTGCTCAATGATGTAGTTGTAATGTCCATGTTAGGTAAACGGTTAGAGGTTGGGAGACCGTGATCATATAATTAACCCTACAAATCAACAACCAAGATAAGTAAGTTAACGAATGAAGTTCAATAACATAGTATAATTGTTCAAAGTGATTTAACCCTGGTCTTTACTCCATTGACTGTCCCAAGACTTTCATTTTACGCATTGTTTACTTCACTTGCAATTTACAATTTCCAAACTCTTTTTTTGGTTACTCTTGCATCAAATTAATCTTAGAAGTGAAACTAGAATTGAATAGTTGTTAGATCAAGTCTTTGTGGGATCAAAACTTGGCTTTTATTAGGACACTTTACTACTTGATAAGACCACATACACTTGCATATGTGCTTGGGAGTTGTAAGTGAAAATGTATTTTGTGACAGGGTTGCCTCGTATGCATCGTCAACATGATTTAATATGGGTCATTTTAGTTAGAATGACCAAGTCAGCACATTTATAGCAAGTTCATACTTCATATTCAGCTGAGAATTATGCTAGGCTCTGTCTCAGGGAGTTATTAAAGTTGCATGGGGTTTCATTTACCGTCATTTTAGATAGAGGTACCCAATTTACCTCTCACTATTGGAAGGCTTTTCAGAAGGGTCTTGGTACCCAAGTTTATCTCAGTACAACTTTTCATCCCCAGACAGATGTCCAGGCAGAGAGAACTATTCAAACTTTAGAAGAGTTGTTGAGGGCTTGTGTTATTAACTTCAAGGGTAATTGGGATGACCACTTACCTTTGATCGGGTTTTCCTATAATAATAGTTATTACTCTAGTATTCATATGGCTCCATTTGAAGCTCTCCATGGAGAGAGATATAGATCTTATATTGGTTGGTTTAAAGCAGGTGAGGCTGTTTTGATTGGGTCAGATTTAGTGTTTGAGGTGATGGAGAAATTTTAGTTGATCCGTGTAAGGCTGAAGACAACCCAAAGACGTTAGAAATCTTATGCAGATGTGAGGAGGAGGGATCTTAAGTTTGATGTGGGTGACTTAGTTTATTTTTAAATTTCACCCATAAAAGGGGTGAAGAGATTTGGCAAGTAGGAAAATGTCAATCCTTGTTATGTTGGCCCATATAGAATTTTGAGCCTTTTTGGAAAGATAGCTTTTGAGTTCGAGTTGCCTGTAGATTTGGCATCAGTGCATTTGGTGTGTCATGTCTCTTTGCTAAAGAAGTATATTATTGATTCAGATTTTGTTATTTCCTTATAGAGTGGGTGTGAAAGATAGTCTGTCATATGAAGAAGTACCATTTGAGATCCTTGATCGTTAGATTCATAGGTAGAGGAATAAAGAAGCTCCCTTGGTTAAGGTTCTATGGCAAAATCAATCCGTTGAGAGAGCTACTTGGGAAGCAGAAGCGGAAATGCGAGCCAAGTATCCTCATCTTTTCTCCACGAATTTAGATCCATCTTGAGGTAATGGTTTCTCTTTGATTGACCCTTTCACTCTCTATTTTAGCTATATAACCATCCTCATGAAATTACATGCATTCATGAATTCAGTTCAGTCTATGTATCATGTTTCAAACGAAGCTATTTAATCATGATTCAGCTCATAAGTATTTAGTATACGATCTCAACTTTCCTAGTATCTCAGCTTGACTAGTTTCATTTGAGGTCGAATGATCCCAAGGGGAATATATTGTAATATCCCATAAGAGCATAGGCTCGTTTTAGCCCTTAGTTCCATGTTTAAGAGGTCTAAGGAATGAATTTTTACACTAAGTGTAGGGGACTTAGCCATTTTCAAGACCCCAAAACTTTGATAAATTTGTTTTTCGCCCTCCCGAACCCGAAACATTGATTTTTAAGCTGAAACATGTTTAGGGATGTCAAAGGGGTGTTCCAGAAGAGTTTCCAAATTTTTGGAAGGGGTTCGGGGTATTTTTTGACCTCGGAGGAAGAATGCCTCTGTGATAAGGGTGTGTCATGAAGGCTGGACCTATGCTATAGCCTTCGTGACACGGAGGAAGTACCTCCGTGATGGGGTCCGTGCCATGGAGGTAGTGTTTTTCCTACATTTTAATTAAGGGACCAAGGGTAATTTTGGTCATTACCCCTCACCCCCAATCATCCAAAACATGAATTAAAGCTCCAAAAAGGGTATTATTTTCCCATTCTCATCAGTTAATACTTATGTAAAACCTTTTCCTTTTCCCAAGAACAAGAAATTCAAGATTTCTTCCCCAAGGATTCAAGAATTCAAGTTCCAATTCAATCTTTCCTCAAGAATTCATCCAGTTTAGGTATATGGGGTATTTATCAATGGGTTCCTTCGACCCATTGATCCCAAAAATCCCCTTTTTGATTAAAGTATGAAATCTTCCCACTTTTATGAAATTAGCCATGTTAATTATGAACTTAACCCTCACTTTTCCTAGTAAATTGAATTCAAACCATGTCAACATGTGTTTTCATATTAATTAGTTTATTTCATGTTTTGAACTTCAATTACCCATGTTATATTCAACTGATTTCATGTTAAATCATCAATTCATTAATTAAACCATGTAAATATGTTGTTCTCTCAAGCTTAACACATCCTCAAGTTCAAATTCATGTATCTTACTCATGCATTGAAATGTCTCATGTTTTGTATCTCTGAACTATAACTTTATATCACTATTTTAAGTATTTTTATCATATTTTTGTAATCCTTCAGTGTTGGAGGATTACGAACACCTGATACTTATCTATTTACACATGTTTTTATTTTCAAGTTACAAGTCAGTCTTACCATGATTTCATTACTATATTCAAAATATCATGTTCATGTTGAGCACTTATCGATACAGTACCACATCATGTTAAACTAATAATAACACCAAGATCAGTTCAGTTGGGAGTAGAATTTTGTACCGAGTGAACACAGGGATGGCGGATCTCCCTTCAGTTTAGGCAGAATTGTTAGTAGCAGTCCCTAAGTTCCAAAACTACGTAGCCAACGTAGGTTATGAGGGGTCACCCGTTAGTTTAGGCTTGACTTTATCTTAGAGGTCACATGTCAATTTAGGCTTAACACCCTGTTCCTTTGGGACAACATATTAGTAGATCCACACAACCATGTGTTAATACTCGTGGCAAGTACTGACGCCCTTCCAACAGGGGTTACAGGTTGGACCCCGATTTGCTCAGATTGGGGCATGTCGATTACATGATAACTTCGATAGTGTCAGGTAGTACTCAATCTATATCAGTTCAGGTTTGTTTGACCAAGTAGTTAGATTTTTAGTTATTTAATCAGTCAGATTTTATAGATTATTTCAGTACATGCTTTACTTGGTCTTGCATTCTCAGTCTTACATGTTCATGGATTCATGTTTAGTTTCCACATGTATTTAAGTTATCCCTTACCTCACGTACGAATACATTCAAAGTACTGATCACATATTTTTCTCTTGCACTATGCTATCTTATAACATAGGTTCAGACGCATAGTTTCCGACCATACCTAGACAGCTCAGCATTTCCCAACAGCAGTAGTGGTGATTCCTCATTCATCAATGATGTGACGTATTATTTCAGTATTTCTTTATGTTAGTCAAACGAAGTTAGTTGGGGGTTTGTCCCATCAACTCCTTATGTTTTAGAGGCTTTTAAATAGGCAGTATAGTTTCTGGTATTTATAAGATATTTCAGACATGTTGTTTTATATAATTTAGTATTCCAGTTGATAGTACTTTATCAGTTTATCTTCTGCACATGTTGTCTCCTTATTATTTTATTTAGTGCTCACAGCGGGTACTAGACCATGGGTTAGCTTGGGGTCACTTGTGGCCTTAAGCGTCGTGTCACAACTCGAGGGTAGCCTTGTGTCCTCAAAACATTTTAGTAGAGCCATGATACATAGTATACCTGGAGACATGGGCTTCAGTCAATATCCTCTCTCGCTCCTATCAAAATCGACAACACATAATCTCCCTTGATATTGCAATATACTATATCCTTCAATTACAAAATAGAGACCTTTTGTTGACTAGTATCTTTTCTAATATGCATCAATATGGGATCATTAGCTTTCTTCTCCTTATCTTTTGCACTCAAGGATGACTTTTCCACTTTGTGAACAATCACCCTTCCATTGGATTCTAAAAGTTAGATTCCTAAATTAGCAAGCCAGTGGATGTCTTTTACCAGATCCTACTTTTTCTCTTCAACATGAGAAAGACTACCCATGGATAACCTACTAGGAGCATCAACAACACTATTAACCTTACCTGGTGGATAGTGCAAGCTCATGTCATAATCCTTCAACAGCTCAAGACGTCGTCTTTTCCTGAGATTTAGATCCTTCTACGTGAACAGATACTGTATACTTTTATGGTTAGTAAAAATATCCACATGCACCCCATATAAATAATGACTCCAACTATTAAGTGCAAATACTACTTCCACAAATTCTCATGGACTTTAAGTTGCCTAGATTCATAAGCCACCACCTTACCATGTTGCATAAGTACACAATGAAGTCCTGCCCAAGAGGAATCACAATAAACCACAAATCCCTATATAACCACAGTTAGTGTCAAGGCTGGAGCAATGGTTAATCTATATTTCAACTTCTCAAAATATCTCTCACATGCTTTAAACCATAGGAATTTCACCTTTCTCTAAGTTAATCTGGTTAGTGGAGCACCTATAGAAGAAAAACTTTCTATGAAACTCCTGTAGTAACCAGCCACACCTAAAATATTCCTAATGTCAGTTGGAGTTATCGGTCTAGGCCATTTCTTCACTTCCTTAATCTTATGGGGGTCAACCTTAATCTTTTCGCTAAAAACAATATGCCTAAGAAAAGTTATAACATTATAGCATACAATTTTTGATCCTAAAGGGTTTGAAGTACAATCCAAAGGTGATCAGCATGCTTCTCCTCACTTTTAGAGTACACCAAGATATCATCAGTGAAGACTATGGTGAACAAATCCAAAAACTACCTACACACCTTGTTCATATAATCCATGAATATTGTAGGTGCACTAGTCAAACTGGAGGACATAACGAAAAATTGATAATGGCCATACCAAATTTAGAAAATTGTCTTGGGAATATTTGCTTCTCTAACCTTCAACTAATGGTAACCCAAATAAAGATCTATTTTGGAAAAGAATCTAGTGCCCTAAATCTGGTCAAAAAGATCATTAATTCTGGGAAGAGAGTATTTATTTTTCACTATGACCTTATTCAACTAGTGGTAATCTATGAAACATAAGAAGGGAACCATTTTTCTTTCGTATGAAGAATACGTGAGAAACCGATGGAGAGACAGTAGAACGAATAAAACCCTTATTAAGGAGATCTTTCAACTATTTTTTCAACTCTTTTAGCTCTACATGAGCCATTCTATATAAGGGATAGAAATGGGTTAAGTATCAGCAAGAGATAAATTCAAAAGTCTATCTCCTTATTAGGGGGAACCTGAAGAAATTCATAGGAAAAGACTTCGAAAAACTCAATAACTATTGGAATAGACTACATTAAGGGAATCTCAATACTAGAATCCTTAACCGAAACTAGATGGTACAAACAACCCTTAGATATTAGCTTACAGACTCTAAGATAAGAAATGAACCTCTCTGTTGATTTTAGGGAATTAGCATCTCATTCTATGACCTGTTCATTAGGAAAATACAAGATGACTTTTCTTGTTCTACAATCTAAGATAGCGTAGCAAGAGTGGAGCTAATCCATTCCCAAAATTGCATCAAAATTTATCATGTCAAGCTCTACTAGGTCTACTACAGTATCCTAATGAAAGATGGACACAAATCAATTCTTATAGATTCGTTTAACAAATATAGACTCGTCAACAAGGGCTAAAAGTTAAAAGGGTTCAAAAATACTTTTAAGGACAAAACTAAAATTCACAGCCACATAAAGGGTCACATAAGATAGAGTAGAACTGGGGTCAAGTAGCACATAAATATCTCAGGAGAAAATCTGTAACATACCCATAACAATATCTGGTGAGTCCTTTAAATCCTAAGGAATAGATAAGCATACAGACAGTTACGACCCCCACTTGTACCAAAAATAATGCCCTTAGCTAGAGAGGTTGAAGAAGTAGATTGGGTCGTAGTACACCAAAAGGTTCCTTTTGCCAAAGGACAATCTCTTTGAAAATAACCACGTTGACCATAACTATAGCACACATAATTCCCATACTGATATTTTCCTAGGTGAAGTTTTCCACAAGTGTCGCAGTGAGGATATGGCCTGAAGGATTAAGCCACACTATCCTGAGACTGAGTGCCTGAATCCTTAGTCCATTACTAGATTGAAATCGCATATCACTAGAAGGTTTAAGGGAATGGGCACTAGCTAAAAAAGGAGCACCTACCCAAGGTTTTTTATAACTATTTCTTACCCTCTTTGACACTATGATGCTGACTAGCATCTTGATCTACATGTCTAGCCTTCTTGCTCTACCTCCCAGTTTCCTCCACTTGATTTTTATTTTCATCCTCTACCTGCTTCATCTGCACCACCAGCATGGATATATTCATTTTACTATTCAACATCTCCCTTTTGCACTTCAGCACCAGATCACTAAAAAGACCAGAAGAAAGCTTCCTTATTCAAAACCTCATATTCGACACCAAATCTAGAGCATAACGAGGCAATTGAGTAAACTTCAAAGTATACTCCTTAACATTCATCTTACCCTATTTCAAGTTCATGAAATCTTCATCCTTAACTTTCCTCATATCTCGTTGGAATAAGCGATGTAGAAAAGCATCAGAGAACTCTTTCTAAATAGCAAGTTCTACATCCTCACCATTGATTGCCTCCCACTTGTCATACTACTAATATACCACCCCTTTCAATTGATAGTCTATAAACTCCACCCCTTCAGTGTCACTAGCATGCATAACTCAAAATATTTTTCTATCTCATTGGCAAATGCTTGATAATATTTTTCAACTTTAAAACCCATGAAATTTATTGGGTTTAGTCTCATTAATTGACCAACCTGAGTGAATTTCGATGAACTAAAAACTGAACCAGTGTTATTTGACTAGTGGGACTAAGACAACACAATTTGGGAAAAGCGAGGGTATCAATAGTATGGACTTTATTTCAGGTCCTTATTTCATGAGTATGATGAACCTCTTCAATATTAGTCCCAGTAGGGATAGAGGTTTCAGTTGAGAGCCTCTGACCATTAGACTTTCTTGGAGGCATCATCTGAAATGCGAAAAATTCAAGATTTAGAAGAATTCATTGAAACTAGACTTTTTAGCATAAACTAAAACATGAAGAAAGGAGAAACATTCCTAAATGTCTTGTAGCTTCTCCTTTATAAATATGGCATGCTACATATCTATAAAAAGTACTCTACTCAACACAGCTTTAGAGACACCCTAGGACCCTAAACTATGCTCTGATACAAAGTTTTTTATGACCCGAGCTGAGGCTCTAGCCATGATGGATATCTCATACAAATGGAGGCCTGAGACAACTCCTTAATATTTGATCATAAGAATAGTTATACTGTAATGTGGAAATATAATGAAATCAAGTAAAGAGTTTCAACTTTAAATTGAACCAACAGTCCAAGAGTCTGAAAAACAAATAAATATACTAGAAAAACATCCATCAAAATAAGTCTACGAAACATCCAACATAAAGAATCAATCTAAGCCGGAATAAGGCCTCGGTGATACCATAAATCAAAAATACTGAATCTTTAACACAAATGTCCTTTCAAAAGATGGAGGGCTCACCAACTTTGAGATTTTTTGGACAATACTAATGTTGCATCGGAGCAAGAGAATGTGTTTCCAAACCTATATCATAAAATAATGTAGCAATCTGAGAATGGTTAATACGTGGAACGTATTAACATGTAGAGCAGTCAATAGTAATAATAGTAAAATAAACTTTGAATAAATACATTATGAAAGTAGAAGTCAAATCATTAAGATACAAATAAAGACTTCAATTAAATCTATCTATTTATACTCTATTCGTATTTCTTTACTTCTGAGCTAGATGGTATTTCTGACACTTTAAAAATACCATAAGTGATATGGGTCTGACTTTAACTCGTCGGCAAGTCCTCGATCCAAGTTTGTCGCAAGGATTGGAGTTTCTACATTCTAGTACACCAAAGAATGAAGAAAGTACATAATGAGTATACATATTTTAGGACATAATCAATCTTTCATTGGCAAACCCTAATTTCGGATAGTGAGCCTTTCCAACCTATGCCATCTCGGATAACCGTCTAAATCTCTTTAAGCCCATATTTTGCTTTTATGAAAGCATTGATCTTACTCAAAAATCATTTTTATTTCTATGTGTCAATATTTCTTATTTGGTATCATCATGCCAAGACTTGCAAATCACATAAGCCATCTCTTATCTTCTATTTGATCTCTTTCTTGCAATAATTCATTGACCATCTTAATGTAATTTAAGAATCACATAAGAATTCTCTTCAAAATCAGTATAAGGTTTAGGCACATGAGTTTCTCAATCAAGAATTTCTCTAGAGTACTAAGTCAAAATCATATTTTTCTAGTATTTAAATAATCACTTTGAAACAAGAGTAAATTCTAACATGAATATTTCTCTTCCAAACCATTTGCATAAGCAACAAATAATTCAATAAGGGAGTCATGTTGAAAATCAATTTTTCTTTAATCATTAAATAATTCATATTTCTTTCTCTTGAAGTAAATTGAAAGCCACAAGTTATACAAAATTTTGAGTTTAGATAGTCATAATTTTTGAAACCCCGTAGAAATAAGGTCGCTCTACATACCTTTTGATGGAAGAAACTTAAGAAAAGTCTTGAACCTTTAGAGTTGGAGCTTGATCCTTAATTGATAATCCTCGACTAAAAGTCATTTTTCGGGACTTAGGAACATTTTGGGTGAATGGGGAATGTTTTAATAGTGTAAAAAGACCCAAACACCCCTAAAATGAGTTAAAATAATGTCCAATTAATGAAGAAAGAGGGTGTGGCACGCGCCTAAATGCATGGCCTACCCCATGTTATGCGGGCCCAATCACAGCGCATTGCCAATGTAGGGGTGAGACAATAACCCTTCGCTCTAGGCCTTGTGATGCAGGGCCAAAGCGCGGACTCCCCATGCGACACATGATCTATTTTCTCATAAAAACCACCCCTAACATACCATATCTCACCGCTAATTAATTTCTACACAATCATATGGTCAAGTAGGATAATCTCTAACTCTAAACATACGTCCAAACACCTAGGGTGTTACACCTGACTAACAAAATGTATTGGGACCAACTCAATGCATCTGCGATTTTAGATTTTTAAAATTTTTAAGTAATATTGAAAAGAGTTGGGATAAGATTGATTAGCTCCAAAAATAGTAGAATTTATGTTGTTTATACTTTGTCTTTAGCAGTAATCTTTACACGCCCGTGCCACGTAATACTCTTTTTTAAGAAAAAAAATTCTATTATTTCCTTTTATATTCTCATTTTTTTCTTTTCATTTTTCATTTCTTTTTATCTTCTTTTCTAGAGTAAATTAAAGGTTAATTTTTTTGAGGTGTTTTCGATCGACACTGGATCTCCGACCACTAGAAAAATATAAATTGATGTCAACTGATACAACAACCTCCAATAAATGCCTTGAAGCCCCAATATATCAGATAAGGTTGCAGTCTTGACAAATTTTCTTCTCGTTCTAAATCTCTTCCTCCTATCAAGGAGAGCAATACAAACCAAAAAACTCCATATATTAACCAGTTGAACTCCATGAATTATAATTGTAGGGTTCTGTAATACCCCGTACCTTTTCTAGCTAAATTTAGCTCCTAGAATGTGAAGGATTAGCTTCAAAAATGAATAAATCTTGATACATGTAGTACATAATTGACTCAGCTTTCCAACGAGACCAATTTTGCCTAAATATGATACTCAGTTGAGAAGTTATGATATTTTTAGTGGAGAAAATGTCTCAAAATAGGCAGCACCGCGCCGCAGTGACATGCCAAATGACATTTGTCAAATTCCACTGGACCTCCACAATTGGCTCACATCACGGTGAAGTCCCATTTCCCAATTTTCAAAATCTAGTGGCTCACCATGATGGTGGTATGTCGTGGTGATGGCCTAAATGGAATTTGAGTAGCTTACCGTGATAGCTCTGCATCGTGTTGATTTTTCAGTTTCCAGTTGTCAATTTTTAGTAAGCCACTATGATAGTGGCGCATCTTGGTGGATGGCCAAATTGGAATTTCCTATTTTCTGAATTAAGTTTTTAAAGGGCAATCTAGTGTTTTCCCAAGCCCCCAATTCGTGAAAAAACACCAGATTTAACCTATTCTAAGAAGTATATGCTTGATTTTCATCAATTACTCTCCAATAAAACCCTAGAGCTCAAAACTTAATCTCTAAGAAATCCAATTTCCTCTATTATTCTTCAAAGATAGCTCAAAATTAAAGATTCTAAATTCAAGAACTTCAAGAGGTCATCTTCAAAAGAACAATTAGGAATTCAAGATCAAGCTTTCTATTTAATTTCATTAATTAAGGTATATGAAGTTTTGAACTAGGATGAATCTTTCATCTTTGTGCCCAAAACTAGTTTTTAATTACAAATTCACATGACTTTACATGAATTTCAATTTAGGGTTCATACCCAAATATTGATATGTGAAGATTATGAGATTACAAGTGCTTTGGATGTTGAATTAAATGTCTATTTTCATAAATTCATGCGTGTGACTATAATCTCCAGATTTTGAATAAAGATTTGATCATTTGATCTTTAGCTAAGACATGAAATTTACTTTACAGATTAAATTCAGTTTTGAATGAACAGATGCACAGTTATCTTTCAATATGAACTATTATGACATTTTAAAGTGGATTTCCTACCGAATGAGCATACAAATTAAAGGGAGTAGTATTTAGCACCGAGCAGAAAGTGTGGGTTTAGCGCATCCTACTTTCCTAGAACTACGAGCCAATGTAGGTAAGATTCAGTATTTCCATTTCTATATGGATGACAGTTACAAATGTTATCACTTAGCTCAGGTTATACTCTTTGTCAAGAGTATGACACCTCTTCCCAACGTGAGGTTTTTCCCTTAGGGGAATAAGACGTTGGACTCCATGATAGCCCACATGGTTCATATCGGTTAGAAGAACCTCCCTGCTAGTAAAAGTAAATAAATAGCTTTTGGGTAAATATCCCTATGAATAAAGAACAATTAAAATCTTTTAAAAGAATTTCCCTAATAATAAAGATCTTCAAAATAGTTTTTAAAAGTATTTTCCCTACAGTTTATCAGAAAAGAATGACAGATAACAGTTCAGCTTTTAGACTTTAAATGTGATGGCTCACCATAATTATGTAGTATGTTTTATCATTCATGATTTATTATTTTCAGCTTTCAGTTATTCCAGCCATGTGAGTCATTACATACAACATGCATATTCTATGAATTTTAATAACATTGAGATATTACTTTTACTTATAGATTCACCCCCATATACTCAGTTCATCCTCAAAGTATTGACCCACATATACGTCTATGTGCTACATTGTCTCATAATATAGGTTTAGGTGCTCAGTCTCAACAGCGTGAGTGATTTTAGACATCTTTACCTACATCTCGATAGTTGGTGATTCCTCATGGTTCGAGGGCCCATTTATCCAAATTTCCAACTTTCATAGTATTTGAGTAGTTGCTTTCAGTTTAGTTAGAGTCAGTTGGGGTTTTGTCCCAATGGCTCTCTAGTTTCTTAGTAGTAGAGGCTTGTCGGGCTACTAGCTATTATATTCAGACTTTCTGTATTAGTTATCCAGATGGTATATTCAGTTGATCTCAAACAGTTTTGATAATATTTGGTATTTCAGTATTTCTATCTGATTAAATTACTTTAATATGAGTTATAGACTTAGTAGCAGGCTTACAGGATTATCTTGAGACTACTCATAGACTTAAGCACCGTGTGACATCTCGTGACTAGGTTTCAGGGAATTACAAACTTGGTATTAGAGCCTAAGGTTTAGAGAGTCCTAGGGAGCCAGACAAGCCGCGTTACGTAAAGTCTTGATCATGGGTATGAAGCACGCCCCATTTATGAGCAAGAGGCTACTGCACATTTTTAGGAAATCATATCTTTCTTTCATAATCCATTATGCTTACAGCTATCTCTATCTGCTATTAACTTGTGCTCTTTCATGATAGAACATGCCTCCTCGCAGAGCTAATGCCCGTAGGAATGAAACCAACCACCTAATCCTGTTGATCTTCTGAATGAGAATATTTCTCATGCCGAATTTTGTGCTACCTTTAAGGCATTAGCTCAAGCTATGACTGCTAAAATTCAGGCCAATAATCAGGCTACAATTCTGTGTCAACTAGAGGGAGATTTAGCTACAGCCAGACTTCGTGACTTCATGAGAATGAATCTGCTTAAATTTTTTAGGTCAAAGATAGGTGAGGACCCACAGTTGTATCTTGATAAGGTGAAAAAAATCACCTAAGTTATGCATGTTAGTGAAGATGAGAGTGTAGAATTAGATTCTTATAGGCTAAAGGATGTTGCTTATGATTGGGTTGTTATATGTAAGAAAGGTAGGGGTAAAAATGCAGCTCCTATGAGTTGGCAGGTGTTTCAGGATGCTTTTATAGATAGGTTCTTTCCGCGTTAGTTACGGGAAGACAATATTGAGGAGTTCATAAACCTGAGGCAGGGCTCAATGACAGTGCAGGAGTACTACCTTAAATTAAACCAGTTATCTAAGTATACTCTTGAAATCATAGCTAACACAGATCTAGTATGAGTAAGTTTGTTACTGGAGTGTTTAGACTGGTAGTCAAGAAGTGTAGGACTACCATGCTTATTAGAGACATGGATCTTTCTAGATTAATGACTCATGCCTAATAGATTGAGGTAGAAAAGTTGAAGGGAAGAGATAGAAGTAATAACAAGGATAGAATTATGTAGTTTGAGTATGGTCAGTCAAGGTTTGCATGGGGAAATCTTTGCAGTTTTAGAGTCGTTTGCCTTTGCCAGCGTCATCTTCATCTAGTGTGCTTGTACCCAGAACCAAGAAAGATCAGTGAGGTAAGACTTTTATGTCCATATCTCAAAATAGTGTGGGTCGAAGGCCTATTTATCCTTCATGTGCTAGATGTGGTAAGAATCATCTTGGTGAGTGTTTGTTGGGTCAAAAAGGTTGCTTTAGATGTGGTCAGTTGGGTCATGGTATCAAGGAGTGCTCATATGCTAAGCAAGGAAGAAGGGATGTTCGTCCCCAGACTCAGGCTACTAGTGCACCAGCTCCTATAGGTCGCCTAATCCCTCCTTAGGGTGCATCATCCAGTACTAGTGGCAGTCAGCGCCAAAATTAGTTTTATGCTTTACTATCGCATCAAAAGCAAGAGAACTCCCCAGATGTTGTTACTGGTATGCTTTGTGTTTTTTATCTTGATGTTTATGTGTTGTTGGACTCCAGATTAAGTTTCTTTTATATGACCCCATTAGTTGCAGTAAATTATGAAATAGGTCCTGAAAAGATCCCTGAACCCTTCTTCGTTTCTATCCCATTGGGTGAGTCAGTTGTCGCCAAACAGATTTACAGAAAATGTCATATTACTGTCCTTCATAAGACTATGTTTGCAAATTTGATAGAGTTAGACATAGTTGACTTTAAACTTATTCTTGGTATGGATTGGATCCATTCTTGTTATGCATCCATAGATTGTCGCACGCGAGTGGTGAAGTTTTAGTTTCCAGATAAGCCAGTCTTTGAGTGGGAAGGTAATTCAGTATCTCCAAAGAGTCATTTCATACCCTACCTTAAATCTAGAAAGTTGATCTTAAAAAGGTGTATCTATCATGTAATTCGAGTCAAAAACACTAAGTCTAAGACTCCAAAAGTTCAGTCTGTCAGTGTAGTCAATAAGTTTCCTGATGTCATTCCTTAAGATTTGCTAGGGATACCTTTCGATAGGGAAATAGAATTCAGTATTGACCTTCTCCCAGATACTCAGCTCATTTTTATTCCTCCATATCGTATTGCTCCAGCTGAGCTTAAGGAGTTAAAATAATAGCTTAAAGACCTCTTAGATAAAGGTTTCATAAGGCCTAGTGTCTATCCATGGGGCGCTCTCATCCTATTCATGCAAAAGAAAGATGGTTTTTTCCGAATACGCACTGACTATTGCCAGCTGAATAAAGTCACAATCAAAAATGAATATCCTCTTCCTAGAATCGATAATTTATTCAATCAACTCGTGCAAGTTACTTCTCAAAGATAGACCTTAGATCCGGCTATCATCAGCTTAGAGTAAGGGAATGTGATATTCCAAAGATAGCTTTCAGAACCCGTTATGGTCATTTTGAGTTTCTAGTCATGTCCTTCAAGATAACAAACGCCCTAGTAGCCTTCATGGACTTAATGAACCATGTGTTCAAACAACACCTAGATATGTTTTTCATAGTCTTTATCGATGATATCCTTGTCTATTCTCATAATGAGAATGATCATGAAGACCATCTGAGAATTGTGTTCAAACTCTTAGAAATCACCAGTTGTTTGCCAAATTCAACAAGTATGAATTTTGGCTAAGGTCAATAGCTTTCCTCGGTCATATTATTTCCAGTGATGGCATTAAAGTTGATCCCCAAAAGACGAAGTCGTGAGGAACTGGCCTAAACTTATTTCTCCATCAAGCATCAGAAGTTTCTTGGGTTTAGCTAGCTATTATAGACCAGTTTGTTGAGGGGTTTTCGTCCATTACATTGCCTATGACCAAATTGACTCAGAAAAAAGTTAAGTTTCAGTGGTCAAATTCTTGTGAGAAGAGTTTTTAGGAGTTGAAGACTCGACTCACTTCAACCCCAATTTTAGCACTACCTGATGGTACGGATGGATTCGTTGTATACTGTGATGCCTCTAGAGTTGGTTTGGTGTGTGTGTTGATGCAGAGAGGTAAAGTCATAGCCTATGCCTTTAGAAAGCTTAAGACTCACAAAAAGAATTACCTTACCCATGATCTTGAGTTAGCTACTGCGTTTGCATTAAAAATCTGTAGGCACTATCTTTATGGGGTGCATATTGATGTGTTTATGGATCACAAAAATTTGCAGTATGTGTTCACTCAGAAGGAGTTAAATCTTCCTCAGGAGAGGTGGTTAGAATTGTTGAAGGATTATGATATGAGTGTGTTGTATCATCCGAAAAAGGCCAATGTAGTGACAGATGCTCTTAGTAGATTGTGGATGGGCAATATTGCTCACGTGGAGAATGATAAGAAAAAATTAGTTCAGGAAGTTCATTGGTTAGATAGATTGGTTGTGAGGTTGGTTGACTCAGCTGAAGGGAATGTTTAGGTTCAGAGTAGTTCAAAATCTTCTCTAGTTTCTAAAGTGAAAGAGAAACAGGATAGGGATCCTCATTTGGTCAAACTGAAGGGTCCAGTTAAAGATCAAAAGTAGAAGTTTTCTCCTAAGGGAAAGATGGTGTGTTGAGATACCAAAGTAGATTGTGTGTGCTATGTGTTGATGATTTAAGGCAGCAGATTATGACAAAAATGCATGGTGCGCGTTATTTCATTCATCCGGGAGCCATCAAGATATACCATAATCTGCGGGAAGTCTATTGGTGAAGTGGTATGAAGAAGGATATTGCAGAGTTTATAGCTAAGTGCTTAGTTTGTCAACAAGTTAAAGTAGAGCACCAAGGACTTGGTGGCACGTTGCAGGAGTTTGGTTTTCCCACTTGGAAGTGAGAAGAGGTGAATATGGACTTTGTGACTGGATTACCCCATCGCATCGTCAACATGATTTGATTTGTATTATAGTATACAGATTGACTAAATCAGCTCATTTTTTGTCAGTTCACACGTCCTACACAGCTGAAGATTATTCTAAGTTGTATATCAAAGAGTTAGTTAGATTGCATGGAGTTCCTTTGTCCATCATCTCAGATAGGGGCACTCAGTTTACCTCTCAGTTTTGGAAAGCCTTTCAGAAGGGTCTTGGTACCCAAGTTCATCTCAATTTAGTTATTCATCCGTAGACAGATGGTCAGTAGAGAGGACCATTCAGACCTTAGAGGATATGTTGAGGGCTTTTGTTCTTGATTTCAAAGGTAGTTGGGATGAGCATTTGTCATTGATTGAGTTCGCCTATAATAACAGTTACCATTCTAGTATTCAGATGGCCCCATTTGAAGCTCTTTATGGGCGGAGGTGTAGATAACTAGTCGGTTGGTTTAAAGTGGGTAAGACCATTTTGCTTGGGTCAAATATAGTGTTTGAAGTTATGGAGAAAGTTTAGTTGATTTGAGAAAGGTTGAAAGCAGATCAGAGTCGTCAGAAATCATATGCAGACGTGAGAAGGAGAGATCTTGAGTTTGAAGTAGATGACCTTATGTATTTGAAAGTTTCACCCATGAAGGAGGTGAAGATATTTGGCAAAAAAGGGAAGCTTAGACCCTGATATGTAGGCCCCTATAGGATTTTGCATTGTGTTGGGAAGGTAGCGTATGAGCTTGAGCTACCCGCAAACTTGTCCTCAGTTCATCCAGTGTTATATGTTTCCTTATTGAAGAAGTTCATGGAAGATTCAGCTATTGCAGTTCCTCTAGAAAGCACAGATATTCAGAATATCCTCTCATACGTAGAAGTTCCAGTAGAGATCCTTGATCATTAGATTTGTAGACTAAGGAACAAAGAAGTTCCCTTGGTCAAAGTTCTATGGCGAAATCAGTCCGTTGAGGGTGCTACTTAGGAAATAGAAGCAGACATGCGTACCAAGTATCCTCATCTCTTCTCCACAAATTTAGATTTAGCCGAAGGTAACAGTTTTCCTTAATTTAGTTCTTTTCCAGTCTCAAATTCAACCATATAGCTATCTTCATGTAAATTCACGCACTCGCAGATTAGCTCAGTTGCTCAGTATATTTTAGATTTAGTTATATAGCTTGTTACAGTTGTGCATGCAAGAATATAGCCTCAGTTCCTCAATATTTTAAGATTAACTAGTCTCATTAGAGGACGAATGTTCCCAAGGGGCAGATAATGTAATACCCCATACTTTTTCTAGCAAAATTTAGCTCCTAGAATGTCAAGGATTAGCTTAAAAAATTAAAAAATCTTGATACATGTAGAATTTTCAAGATCTAGACCCATCAATGTATAGATAATTGACTCAACTTTCAAACGATACCAATTTCGCCTAAATCCGATACTTGGTTGAGAAGTTATGGCATTTTTAATAGAAACAGTGTCTCAAAATAGGCAGCACCGCATTGCAGTGACATGCCAAATGGCATTTGTCACATTCCAGTGGACCTCCGCGATTGGCCCGCGTTGCGGTGAAGTCCCATTTCCAATTTGTCAAAATCTAGTAGCTCACCGCGATAGTGGCGCATCGCGGTGATGGCCTAAACGGCATTTCAGTAGCTTACCGCAATAGCTCCGGGTTGCGTTGATTTTCCTATTCCAAGTTGTCAATTTCTAGTAAGCCACCGTGATAGTGGCGCGTCGCGGTAGGTGGCCAAATCGAGATTTCCAGTTTTTCAAATTAAGTTTTAAAAGGGGAATCTAGTTTTTTCCCAAGCCCCCAATTCATGAAAAAACACTAGATTTAACCTATTCTAAGCAGTATATGTTTAATTTTCATCAATTACTCTCCAAGAAATCCCTTTAGCTCAAAACTTAATCTCTAAGAAATCCAATTTCCTCCATTATTCTTCAAAGATAGCTCAAAATTAAAGATTCTCAATTCAAGAACTTCAAGAGGTCATCTTCAAAAGTATAATTAGGAATTCAAGATCAAGCTTTCTATTCAATTTCATCAATTAAGGTATGTGGGGTTTTGAACAAGGATAAATCTTTCATCCTTGTGCCCAAAACTAGTTTTTAATTACAAATTCACATGACTTTACATGAATTTCAATTTAGGGTTCATACCCAAATATTGCTATTTGAAGATTATGAGATTACAAGTGCTTTGGATGTTGAATTACATGTCTATTTTCGTAAATTCATATGTGTGACTATAATCTCCAAATTTTGAGTTGAATTATGAATAATTTCATTATCAAGCATGGACTTTATGATGATTTAACATGAAATTAAAGAATGGGTTATCAAGCCCTAGTTGAGTATTACTACATCAAGAATGATTATGCTTTTAAGCATCCCATGTTATGTTTATAGATAGCTTTGAATAAAAATTTGATCTTTTGATCTTTAGCTAAGACATGAAATCCACTTTACAGCTTAAATTCAGTTTTCAATGAACAGATGCATAGTTATCTTTCAGGATGAACTATTATGACTGTTAAAAGTAGATTTCCCACTGAATGAGCATACAGATTAAAGGAAGTAGTATTTAGCACCGAGCGAAAAGTATGGGTTTAGCGCATCCTGCTTTCCTAGAACTATGAGCCAACGTAGGTACAGATTTAGTATTCCCATTTCTATATGGATGAGGGTTACAAATGTGATAACTTAGTTTAGGATATACTCTTTGGTAAGAGTATAACACCTCTCCCCAATGTGAGGTTTTTTCCTTAAGGGAACAAGACGTTGGAATTCATGATAGATCACATGGTTTATGTCGGTTAGAAGAACCTCCCTGAGAGTAAAAGTAAATAAACAACTTTTGAGTAAATCTCCCTACTAGTAAAGAACAATAGAAAAGCTTTTAAAAGAATTTCCCTAACAGTAAAGATCTTCAAAATAGTTTTTAAAAGTTTTTTTCCTATAATTTATCAGAAAATAATGACAGATAACAGTTCAGCTTTTAGACATTAAATGTGATGTCTCACCAGATTTACGCAGTATGTTGTATTATTCATGATTTATGATTTTCAACTTTCAGTTATTCCAGCTATGTGAGTTATTACATATAGCATGCATATTTTATGAATTTTAATAACATTGAGATATTACTTTTACTTATATATTCACCCCCATATACGCAGTACATCCTCAAAGTACTGATCCTCATATACGTCTATGTGCTACATTGTCTCATAATGTAGGTTCAGGTGCTCAGTCTCAGTAGCGTAAGTGATTTTGGGCATCTTTACCTACATTCCGACAGTTGGTGAGTCCTCATGGTTCGAGGTCTCATTTATCCAGATTTCCAGTTGTCATAGTATTTGAGTAGTTGCTTTCAGTTTAGTTCGATTCAGTTGGGGGTTTGTCCCAATGGTGCTCTAGTTTCTTAGTAGTAGAGGCTTGTGTGGCTACTAGCTATTATATTTCGACTTTCAGTATTAGGTATCCAGATGGTATATTCATTTGATTCCAGACAGTTTTGATAATATTCAGTATGTTAATATTTCTATCTAATTAAATTACTTTAATATGAGTTATAGACTTAGTAGCAGGCTTACAGGGTTAGCTTGAGACTACCCATATCTTGAGCACCGTGTGACATCTTGGGACCAAATTTCGGGGAAATACAGGTTCTTCCTTCAATAGATTACGGCCAACCTTCTTCTTCCATTAATCTAAATGGTCTCACCAAAACATACTACACTATCCAAAAGTATTACTATGCCAAGAAATACCCAATGTAAATCCTCCAACACCTATAGTAAAGGATAAGAGAGATGGCATGATGATTTAGTGATGGTGGTGCATGTAAGACCCCGCAAAATTCCTAGTTTAATTTTGTCCTTTAAGCCTGTCAAGGGGTCCCATACTTAGAAAATTCTAGCTAAGTTTCCAGACAGTTTATTTTTAGCCTTCAAAAGTTGGCAATATCTTTTCGTGACCTTAATGTCCTTTAATGGTCTATATTTTTGTTAATTCATGATCAGGAATGTCTATAGGGGTTCCTGGATGAGTTTCGGATTTTTTGGACCTCGTTTAGACCTTGTTTGATATCCCAAAATAGTGAGTCGACACGATGTTGGCGCATCGCATTGCCAATCGCGTCGACGGAGAAAATGTTTCTCATCTTAAGGAAATTCCTATGAATCAATGCGACAGCGCATCATGTCGGTTATCGCGTTGGTACTCTCGACGCGCTGCGTAGGATGCAGCGTCGCTGGGCACATTTTTCTGTCTTTTAAACTCGCATTCTTAAGGGTAATTAGGTTATTTTTCCCCGACTTTCAGCCCTCATAACACGAAATTTAGCCCTCTTTTTGGCTAAATATATTCATTATTTCACAAGTGCTCAAGAACGAGAAACCCTAGATGATTAATTTCATTTCAAAAACTCAAGCTTTCTTCCATCAAACTTAAAAAAATTGTTAACCAAGGTATGTAAAGTGTTCATCCAAGGGTCCCTTCCACCCTTGGAGCTCAAGAAACCCTTTTCAAAATTTGAATTTGAATTCCATGTTGGGGGTTTGTTTGTACACATGTTTATAGTGTGATATGATTTCCAAGATTGAATCTTTATTGAATTCTCATGACTTTATGTTAGTATGTGGATTGAAATACTTAAATTTGAAGTGCTTGATATAGCCATGATGTATTAATTGTTGATTCATGCCCTAGAAAAGGTTATGGCTTCTATGTGTTTGTAAAAATGCCTAAGGGGTCGTTTGGTAGAGTGCATAGTAAAATATAATGCATGCATTAGTTAATGTGTACTGCTAGTACCTTGTTTGGTATGACTTTTTGCCTATTTATAACTAATACAAGCTTTAGTTATACACTCTATTATGTATTGAAGTGTGTATTAGTAATACACTCTATTTCCTATGCATTAGCAATACAAAGACTTTAAGCACATGCATTAACTTATTAAATGAACATATTTCACCATTCCTTTTTCCTCCTTTTTAATTTACAATAGTGAATCTTTTTAAAATATTTCACATATTTTTTCCCTCCATTTGAATTTACAACAATGAATGGTTGATTTAAATAATAATAACATATTTTTGCTTTTCTTCGAGTGTCTATAAAAAGATTTTAAAAAAAATTGAGGTTATTTCTTAATTTTACGTCTTGTATTTTATTTTTGTTTCGACTGTGTTAATCCATCGGCGTAACATTTTTGCACAAAGACAAAAGTCTTGCAATTAATCCTAAACCTCTATATAATAGTTTAACAATACTAATAATGTTTGAAATAATAAAAAAACTTTGTTGCAAAAAAGTGTACAAAATCAAAGAAGGGTATTTTTGTAAACAAAAATTTCTTTTATAGAAATTATGTAAGATGTATTATTTCTTATACATCAAACCAAATAATGTATACGAAATAATGCAGGCATTACTAGTACACTATATTTTGCATTGTTCTTATACACTCTACCAAACGACCCCTAAGTGAATAAGAAATGTGTATTATGATCTATTTGTGATCTCAATGATGAATTCATGATGTACCCACGTGTTCAAAATGACTCCCATGCTAAAGCTATGTCTTGTAATGATTTGGTGAAATGATCATAAGTATGGATTTGTGAAATTATACTACGTTAGCATGTATTCCCATTCATGTGTAAGCTTATGACTTTATGAAATCTTTCAATGATAGTATTATGAATTATTGACTATGGTCTTGTGTTCAAGTAGTGCCATATCTCATTTATTTTTGTGCTATTGAGTCTTGGGTATATTTAATACCCAACAATTTAGTTGTGTTCCTAGAGCCAATGTCAGTTTTTAAGAGAACATCAGTCAAGCCACAATCAGTAGAATTCAATCAGTCTCAGAACTCAGGAAAACTCAACAGTATTCAGTTCAGTCCTCAGTTACTCAGTTAGTTAATAGAATTCAGTAATATTTCGTCAGTCAATAGCATTCAGTGAACTCAGTCCAGTTCTGTCCAGTATACTCAATTCAGTGTCTATTCAGTTGGGGGTAGAATTTAGCACCGATTGAACCTAAGGATGGGAACTCACCTACTAGCAGAGGGTGTGATTCTTAGAAGCAGTCCTTGCATTCCAGATCTACGTATCCAGCATAGGTTAAGACATCAAAACCTATCAGATGAGGGTTGATGAGGTGGTTTAACCTGTTAGATGAGGGTCCCTCCGTTCTCGTTGGAGTACCTGACAGATGAGGGTCACTCACAGCTTGTTCTTACCAGTGGCGCGGTATTGATACCCTTCTAATTGGGGTTATAGATTGGACCCTAACTAAGTTATAATATCATATTAGAGTTATATCTATTAGACGACTACCTCCCACAATCTCAGTCTCAGTCTTCAGTAAAGAACTCAGATAGTTCTATAGATTTCAGGACTGTCAGATACAGTCACTCAGATTAGTACGGAACTCATCTAGTTCCATTAGAATCAGGACTGTTAGGCACAGTCACTCAATTATCAATTATATCAGTTATTAGTTATATCAGTTATCAGTAATCCATGTTATCGATAAACTCAGTATTCAGAATCCTTATGATTTTATTTATAGTTATGTATTTATTCATGTATCCTCACATAGTCATGTTTATGTTATTCAGTCAGTTTTGTTCATGCATATGAACTCCTGCATTCAGCCTTACCTCACTTTGCATACCAGTACATTTACGTGTACTGACTCATACTTTTATTTTGCACTATGGTGTTGTATACCATAGGTTTGGACACTCAGTTTACTGATCTCGCTTAGTATCTCAGATATTAGCAGTCAGATTCAGTGGTGAGTCCTCATATTTCTAGGACATGATTATTTCATTCTTTCAGTGTTTCAGTACTTAGTCATTTTCAGTAGATAGAGTTAGTTGGGGACATGTCCCATCAACTCCTTATTCAGATAGTTTAGAAGCTTTTTCAGACTATAGCATGTTCAGACAGTTATTTCAGTCTTGGTATTATCATACCTTGTTCAGACATTGTTTTATTGAGTATTGTTTAATCTTTTGAATCTTATGGAAAGTTTTTCGCTAAATTTCCGCATTTTATTTCAGTTATATTGCTATTACAATATTACTATTATTCAGTGCTCAGTTATAGATATCAGTCATGGGTTAGCTAGTGGTCCTTCAGGATTGTTAGCAACGTGTAGCGTCTGAGGTACCAGACTCAAGGTATTATAAACTTGGTATCAAAGACTAAGGTTCAACAGTGTCCTAGGAAGTCTGAAAAGCCGCATCTAGTAGTCTTGTGCATGGGTGTGTTGTACGCCACATTTATATGCAGGAGGCTATGAGATGTGTTAGGAATAGTTTACCTTTTTTCGGTATTCATGTCGTACGAGTGAGCATGAGCTCCTGTTAAACTCTCAGTCTAATCCTTCCTTTTCTTCCATCTATAGAAAATGCCACTAAAGAGGACTCTGGCAAGAGGAACAGGGGATCAGCCAGCCCCTCAGCCCGATCATCTAATCCTTTAGGTGAACATGTCTCCCGTGTAGAATTCAGAGTTGCATTCACTACTCTTGCTCATTCAGTTTCCGCAGAGAATGAATGTCCAGTTGTCATTCCGGCCAACCCAGTGGCTAATCCTATTATAGCTAGGATTTGGTACTTCACCTGAATGAATCCTCCTTTTTTTGGGTCTAAAATAGATGAGGACCCTCAGGAGTATCTTGATCAGGTGCAGAAGATTACTGATATTATAGGAGTAACTGCTATCCAAAATACAGAGCTAGTTGAATATCAGTTGTAGGATGTGGCTCATACTTGGTTCAAATAGTGGAAAGCAGAAAGGGCTATAGAGGTAGGGCCTATTGATTAGGAGGAGTTTGCCACCGCTTTTCTAGATAGATTCTTTGCCCTAGAGCTGAGAGAAGATAGAGTTCTAGAATTTATTAACCTCAGGCAGGGCAATATGACATTGAAAGAGTATTCTTAAGTTTACTCAACTAGCTAGATATGCTCCTCATATGGTGGCAAATAGTAGATCCCGAACGAGTAAGTTTGTTTCTGGAGAGAATGATAGTATGGTCAAGAAGTGTAGGACCTCAATATTGATTAGTGAGATGGACTTGGCTAGGCTCATGACCCATGCTCATTAGATAGAGGGGCAGAAGAATAAGGAGAGAGAAAAGCAGAATAAGAGGGTTAAAACATGTAGCTTCAATTTCTATCAGCCTAAGTCAGAGGGTGTGAATCATTCTCAGTTCCACCCAAAGTCCTCAGTTCCATCTCCTTCCTCATCCAGTGCTCCAATTCCTAAGTTCAGTAATGGTAACAAAGATAAGGTGCCAGCTCTAAGTCTCGGAGCAGTGTTAGTAGTGCTGAACTCATTCTTTTTGTCAGCTTGTGGCAAGCACCATCATAGTAGTTGCAGATCTGGCTTTGATATTTGTTTTAGATATGGCAAGCCAGGACAAAGAGTCAGAGATTACCCCCAGTCAGGATTTCAGGGTCAGCCTAACCGTTTCTCAACTCAGTCCGGTCGCCCGAATCAGTAGGGCGCCACTTCCAGTGCCACCAGTGGGTAACGCCTAAAAAGAATTTATTCTCTTCAGTCCCGAAAGGACCAGGAGAATTCTCCTGATGTGGTCACTGGTACATTACAGATCTTTTATATACATGTTTATGCTTTGCTAGATCAGGAGTTTCCTTGTCTTTTATTACTCCTTATATAGTAGTTAATTTTAGAGTCAGTCTCGAAATTCTAGCAGAGCCCTTCTCAATCTCTAACCCCACTGGGTAAAACTATCATAGCCCGACGGGTATACAAGAACTGTCTGATTATAGTATTCCAGAAAGTAACTTTAACAGACTTAGTTGAATTAGAGGTGACTGATTTTGATGTCATTCTCGGCATGGATTGGCTTCATTCCTGCTATTCCACAGTCAACTATAGAAATAGAATTGTCCAGTTTCAGTTTCTGAATAAACCCATCCTAGAGTGGAAGGGTAATACTTCAGCCTTCAGGGGTCAACTTGTTTCCTACCTAAGGGCAAGGAAAATGATATCTAAGGTATGTTTCTATCATCTTGTTTGAGTTAAGGACTCTACTTTCGAAACTCCCACTATTGAGTCAGTTCCAGTAGTGAATGAATATTCAGATATGTTCCTAGAAGATCTTTCCAGAATTCCTTCCAAAAGGGAAATAGACTTCGACATAGACCTTCTCTTATATACTCAGCCCATATCTATTCCACCATATAGAATGGCTCCAGCAGAACTCAGAGAATCAAAAGAGCAGTTGAAGGATATCCTATATAAGGGATCCTTCAGACCCAGTGTGTCCCCGTGGGGTGCACCAGTTCTATTCGTACGAAAGAAAGATGATTTTCTCAGAATGTGCATACACTACCGTCAGCTCAATAAGGTCATAGTCAAGAACAAGTATCTACTTCCCAAAATCGATGACTTGTTTGAACAACTCTAGGGTTCCAGTTATTTCTCTAAAATAGACCTCAGATCAGGCTATCATCAGCTCAGAGACAGAGAATGTGACATTCAAAAAATAGCCTTCCGTACTCGGTATGGTCACTTTGAATTCTTAGTCATGTCATTTGGTATTACTAATGCCCTAGCAGCTTTTATGGACTTGATGAACCGTATGTTGAAGTAGTACTTGGACATGTTCGTCATAGTCTTCATAGATGACATTCTTGTCTATTCCCACAGTGAGCATGATCATGCAGACCATCTCAGAATAGTATAACAGACTCTCAAAAATCATCAGTTATTTGCCAAATTCGGTAAGTGGGAATTTTGTCTAAGGTTAGTAGCATTCCTTGGTAATATCATTTTCGGAGATGGCATTAGAGTTGATCTTCAAAAGATCAAAGTAGTGAAAAACTGGCCTAGACTTATCACTCTATTAGATATTAGGAGTTTCTTAGGTTTGGCTGGCTATTACAGACGGTTTGTTGAGGGATTTTTGTCTATTGCATTCCCTGTGTCCAGATTGACTCAGAAAAAAGGCAAATTTCAGTGGTCAAATTCATGCAAGAAGAGTTTTCAGGAGTTGAAGACTCAACTCACCTCAACTCCAATTTTGACTTTTCCAGATGGTCCAGATGGGTATGTCGTGTACTGTGATGCATCCAAGGTAGGTTTGGGTTGTGTCCTCATGCAGCATGGTAAGGTCATAGCCTACGCCTCTAGACAACTTAAACCCCATGAGAAGAATTATCCAACTTATGATCTTGAGTTAGCAGCAGTGGTCTTTTCCTTAAAGATTTAGAGGCACTACTTGTATAGGGTGCATGTTGATGTGTTCACAGATCACAAAAGCCTCCAGTACATGTACTCTCAAAAATATTTTAATCTCCGTCAGAGAAGGTGGTTAGAACTCTTGAAAGATTATGAAATGAGTGTCCTTTATCATCCAGGCAAGGACAATATAGTGGTTGATGCTCTCAGTAGACTGTCTATGGGTAGTGTTGCTCATGTTGAGGACAGTAAGAAGAAGTTAGCCCAGGAAGTTCATCAGTTAGCCAGACTATGTGTCCACTTATTCGATTCAGCAGAAGGTAGTGTGTGGGTTCAGAACAATTCAGAATCATGTCTAGTTTTTGAAGTTAAGAAAAAGTAGGATAGAGATCCCAGTTTAAACAAAATGAAAGATTCAGTCAAATATCAGAAGGTAGAATTTTTCTCCCAAGGGGAGATGTTGTTTTGCATTGTCAGGGTCGTCTGTGTGTGCTAGGTATTGATGTCTTAAGGCAGCAAATTCTTGCATAAGTGCATGGTGTGCGTTACTCTATTCATCCAAGGTCCACCAAGATGTATCGTGACTTACGAGAGATCTATTAGTGGAGTGGGATGAAGAGACATATTGTAGAGTTTATGGCTAAGTGCTTAACATATCAGCAAGTTAAGATTGAGCATCAGAAGCCAAGTGGGTCCATGCAGGAGTTCAGTATTCCTACTTGGATGTGGGAAGAAGTGAGCATAGACTTTGTGATGGGTTTGCCTCATACTCGTCATCAGCATGATTCAGTTTGGGTCATTGTAGACGGAATGACCAAATTAGCTAATTTCTTTCTAGTCCATACCTCTTATTCAGCCAAGGATTATGCCAAACTCTACATCAGAGAGTTGGTCAGATTACATGGTATTCCGTTGTCTATTGTCTCAGATAGAGGTACCCAGTTTACCTTTTATTTCTAGAAAGCGTTCCAAAAGGTTCTTGGTACTCGAGTTTACCTCAGTACAGGCTTTCATCCTCAGATCGATGGTCAAGCAGAAAGGACCATCCAGACTTTAGAAGATATGTTGTGAGCGTGTACAATTGACTTTAAGGGTAATTGGGATGACCACTTGCCTTTGATTGAGTTTGCATACAACAACAGTTATTATTCCAGTATTAAAATAGCTCTATTCGAAGCTCTCTATGGTAGGAGATACAGATCTCTAATCGGTTAGTTCGAAGTCGGTAAGGCCATAGTGGTAGGGCCTGACTTGGTCTTTGATACCTTAGAGAAAGTTTAGTTAATCAGAGAGAGGCTCAAGACAGCTTAGAGATGACAGAAATCGTACACAAATATGCGCAGAAAGGATCTCGAGTTCGAGATTGGTGATTATGTGTACCTAAAAATCTCTCCCATAAAAGGAGTGAAGAGGTTTGTCAAAAAGGGAAAGCTCAGTTGCCGATATGTCGGTCCCTTCAAAATTCTCAGTCACTTCGGCAAAGTAGCTTATGAGCTCGAGTTGCCTTCAGATCTAACTTCAGTGCATCCAGTGTTCTATGTCTCCTTGCTTAAGAAGTGCATAGGTGACCCAGCAATTGTAGTCCCTATTGAGGGCGTAGATATTCAGAACAGTCTCTCTTACGAAGAACTTCCAGTCGAAATCCTTGACTATCAGACCCGCAAACTGAGGAACAAAGAAGTCCCTCTAGCAAAAGTTCTTTGGAGGAATCAGTCTGTTAAGGGAGCTACTTGGGAAGCAGAAGCAAACATACGGACCAAGTAACCTCACCTCTTCTCCGCTAATTCAGGCTCAGCCCAAGGTAATGTCTTTCCTTAAGCTTATTCTGTTTCATGTTTAGATTTTAGTTACGAACTTGGTATTCAGTTTCATGCTCAGTTTTCCATTACAAACTTGGTATCCTTTACTATTGCATGTTCAGTTGCATGTTCATGAGTCAATTCAGTCAGGTATTCATGCATCAGATATGCATGATCACCTTATCAGTACTCCCAGTCATGCATTCATGTATCAGCTCAGTCATGCATTCATTTATCATCTCAGTCATGAAATCATGCATCAGATATGCATGCTCAGTATGAATCTCAGAAAATCAGTAATATCAGTCATGTAATAATATTTCAGTTGTTCGTGTTCAGTATGTACATCAGCTTATCATTTCTCCCATATCAATCAGTCTCATTCGAGGACGAATGATCCCAAGGGGGAAATATTGTAAGACCCCGCTAAATTCCTAGTTTAATTCAGTCCTTTAAGCTTGTAAAGGGGTCCCAGACTTAGAAAATTCTAGCTAAGTTTCCAGACTTAGTTTATTTTTAACCTTCAAAAGTTGGAAATCTCTTTTTGCAACCTTACTTTCCTTTAATGGTCTATATTTTCGTTAATTCATGATCAGGAATGTCTATAAGGGTTCCCGAACGAGTTTTGGATTTTTTAGACCTCGTTTAGACCTTGTTTGAAATCCCAAACCAGTGAGTCAACGTAATACTGGCGCGTCGCATTGCCAATCGCATCGACAAAGAAATGTCTCTCAGCTTAAGGCAATTTCCAGTGAACGGACGCGATGTCAGCGCGTTGCGTCGATTATCGCTTTAGTACCCTCGATGCTCGCACTGAATGCGGCATCGCTGGGCATATTTTTCTGTCTTTTAAACCCGCATCCTTAAGGGTAATTAGGTTATTTACCCCCGACCTTCAGCCCTCATAACACGAAATTTAACCCTCTTTTGGCAAAATACATTCATTATTTCACAAGTGCTCAAGAACGAGAAACCCTAAGTGATTAATTTCAACTCAAGAACTCAAGCTTTTTTCCATCAATCTTTAAGAAATTGTCAACCAAGGTATGTAAAGTGTTCATCCAAGGGTCCCTTCCACCCTTGGAGCTCAAGAAACCTTTTTCAAAATATGAATTTGAATTCCTTATTAGGGGTTTGTTTGTACACATGTTATATTGTGATATGATTTCCAAGATTGAATCTTTATTGAATTTTCATGACTTTATGTTAGTATGTGGATTGAAATCCTTAAATTTGAAGTGCTTGATATAGCCATGATGTATTAGTTGTTGATTCATGCCCTAGAAAAGGTTATGTCGTCCATGTGTTTGTAAAAATGTCTAAGTGAATAAGAATTGTGTATTATGATCTATTTGTGATCTCAATGATGAATTCATAATGTACCCACATATTCAAAATGACACCCATGCTAAAGCTATGTCTTGTAATGATTTGGTGGAATGATCGTAACTATGGATTTATGAAATTATACTACGTTAGAATGTATTCCCATTCATGTGTAAGCTTATGACTTGTGAATGTTTTATGAAATCCCTCAATGATAGTATTATGAATTGTTGACTATGGTCATGTGTTCAAGTAGTGTAATGTCTCATTTATTTTCATGCTATCGAGTCCTGGGGGTATTTAATACCCAAAAATTTAGTTGTATTCCAAGAGTCAATGTTAATTTTTAAGATAACCTCAGTCAAGCCACGATCAGTAGAATTCAGTCAGTCTCAGAACTCTAGAAAACTCAACAGTATTCAGTTCAGTCCTCAGTAACTCAGTCAGTTAACAGAATTTAGTAATATTCCGTCAGTCAACGGAATTTAGTGAAATCAGTCCAGTATACTCAGTTTAGTGTCTATTCAGTTAGGAGTTGGATCAGCACCGAGTGAACCCAAGGATGGGAACTCACCTACCAGCAGAGGGTATGATTCTTAAAAGCAACCTTTGCATTCCAAAACTACGTAGCCAGCGTAGGTTGAGACATCAAAACCTGTCAGATGAGGGTTGATGAGGTGGCTTAACCTATCAGATGAGGGCCCCACCGTTCACGTTAGAGTACCTGATAGATGAGGGTCACTCACAGCTTGTCCATACCAATGGCGCGGTATTGACACCTTTCTAATTGGGGTTACAGATTGGACCCCAACTTAGTTATAATATCTTATTAGAGGCATGTCGGTTAGATGACTACCTCCCGCAATCTCAGTCTCAGTCTTCAGTAAAGAACTCAGATAGTTCTACAGATTTCAGGACTGTCAGATACAGTCACTCAGATTAGTACGGAACTCGGCTAGTTCCATTACAATCAGGACTGTCAGACACAGTCACTCAGTTATCAGTTATCATTAATCCATGTTATTGGTAAACTCAGTATTCAAAATCCTTATGATTTTAGTTACAGTTAAGTATTCATGCATGTATCCTCATGTAGTCATGTTCATGTTATTTAGTCAGTTTAGTTCATGCATATGAACTCTTGCATTCAGCCTTACCTCACTTTGCATACCAGTACATTATACTTTTCTTTTGCTCTATGGTGTTTTATACCATAGGTTCAAACACTCAGATTCCCGATCGCACTTAGCAACTCAGATATTAGTAGTCAGAGTCAGTGGTGAGTCCTCATATTTCGAGGACATAATTATTTCACTCTTTCAGTATTTCAGTACTTATTCATTTTCAGTAGATGGAGTTAGTTGGGAACATGTCCCATCAACTCCTTATTCAGACAGTTTAGAGGCTTTTTCAGACTATAGCATGTTCAGCCAGTTATTTCAGTATTGGTATTATCTTACCTTGTTCAGCTATTTTTTTCAGTATTGTTTAGTATTTTGAACCTTATGGGAAGTTTTTCGCTCGATTTCTGTATTTATTTCAATTATATTGTTATTACAATATTACTATTATTCAGTGTTCAGTTACAGATATCAGTCATGGGTTAGCTAGTGGTCCTTCGAGATTGTTAGCACCGTAAGCTTCCTTCTAGATTTCCGTATTTATTTCAGTTATATTGTTATTACAATATTACTATTATTCAGTGTTCAGTTACAGATACCAGTCATGGATTAGCTAGTGGTCCTTCGGGATTGTTAGCACCGTGTAGCATCCGGGGTACCAGACTCGGAGCGTTACAGTGCAGGATATGTAATTAGTGGTGTTTATGGTTCGATTTAGATCGATTTTTTATTAAAATAAAAATCAAATCAATTTTTAAAATTTTAAAATCAAATCAAATAATATAAAAACCATTGATTTGGTTCGATTTTTTTATTTTTAACTAACTAATGATAAATTGATAATGGTTTAGTTTTTTGGATTTTGACTAATTTATCTAATGATAAATTTATAGTGATAAAATAATAGAGACATGAGACAACTATTTCAATTGAATATTTAGGAATCAATAAATTTCTCTTTACTATCACATTACAAGATGAATGTATACAAATATTCCAAAAAAATTCACTACTACTTTGATGTTTTAACGTGTTTAAATTGTATAAATATAGATGTTACTTCACATCACATGTCTAACATACACAAACCAAGATGCAACTTTAAATATAATTATTAAACTACAAAATTTGAATAAGAAAATAAGGTAATTGTTAACACAAATGCTAGACTTTTATAAAATGAAATTTAATATGGTTTCTAGAATTAAACTAGTTTTACCGAAACTGATCAAAGAAATAGCAAATGAGTCAGCTGAAAATTCAAATGCTTGATAACATCTAATAGACATGTCAGAATTGACGTTCCATTGCATGTAAGAATTGGGAGAAACGTTAATAGACATAAGAAAATCTGCTATCTCAAAGAAGTGAGAGTGATATGATCAAGAACACTTCATTAAGAAGTCATTAGTAATTCAGTACCAAAAGGTTTTAAAGAAAATATTAAGATTCTAGAACATGAAAGTGTGACGATAGTGGTAGTACTTGGTCATAATGGAAGATTTTCAGTATGTATACTGCCTAGTGTGTATTAAGACATAGTATTTTGTCCATTGTCAAAGGTGAAACATCATAGTGAAAATGGTTAAGGTCTATATTATTAATCATGCATTTAGATATAGTATATATATATAACAATTATAATGATTAAAAGTTTTAGTGGGAGATTGTTGGGATATATACTATAAACCATGCATTTAGATATAGTATATTATAACAATTGTGATGGTTAAAAATTTGAGTGAGAAATTGTTGGGATATACACTATGAACCATGGTATATATACTATTGAACATGTGCTTAGATGTAGTATTTATTTTAGAACAATTGTGAAGTAAAATTTAATAAAAGATTTAATAGATTATATATTTATTTATGTATTATTTACTTATATAGTAGATGATTTAGTGTATGGAGATTTAGTTTATACACAAAGTTTTAACTTATCGGTTCCTATAAGTATAAAGATTTTCCTTCACAATCTAGGATAGAAATTGGAAAAGCCATCAATATGATTGTAGCACAATAATAAATGTAATTTTTCTTGATTATGAGAACAGTGTAGTTCTGACTCCTTGTGCTAGTGCATTTTGTATGTATTGGACGAGAATGAGCAGAGATAGATATTTTAGAATGACTGTGAAAAACATAATCTCTAAATTATTAAATGTACTTATATTCTCAATTTTGATATAACTATTATGAACTGTATATATTAATTAGCATTTTGGTTTATTAATTGGTGAGATTTTGAGATAGGTCAATATGTCTGGTAGATTGAATAATAGTAATATATATATATATATATATATATATATATATTGGTGAAATAATATGTAAGTTGATGGAATTCGTGTCTCAATATAGAGATTGATGATATGCCTTTTTGAGAAGCTTATAAGTTTTTATTGTGTCAAATCTTGCAAGTGAATTTTACGAAACCGACACATAGAATAAGTTAAGCAGACTCTAAAGGAAACTAATCATTAAATTCAATTCATCAGTAATTTAATTTATTGATTAGTATCTGTAATCTTAATATGTGAAATTACATAAGTGTTTAATAGAAAATTTCACAATATATGTCATTGTATAAGTGTACAGTGTATTGCATAGGTAGTTCTCCAATCCCATCGATTGGCTATTCAAGATGCATAGATACATATGTACTCAATGAACCCTAAATTTTATTATTCAAGTTATTTGATATATTATGATATGTTTAATATGTTATTTCAAGTTCTTCATAGACTTTACCAATCCACTTATTATTGTTTAATTATTTTTTAACAGAGAGAAGACATTAACCTAAATAATGCATTATATATTTGTCTTATGTTAGAAAGAATTTATTTTAGTTTCGAACTAAATAATAGATCGATATTTAATTTATTTTTCTTGTAACTCTTGAGTTATTGAGTTTGATAAATATTATCTCTTGTTTAACATTGATGCATTGATTCTTAGTTATTGCTATATCTCTCATCAATTAAAAAATATTAATCTGTCTTAGAAGAGAAAAATATTCTTTAGAGTTGAATGCAACTTATCTGTACCATCTATGTCATTTTTTTCCAAACAGCACTTTGAGGTTGGTCAATATAATAAAATTTAAAATTCATTGAAAATGAAGACGCTATCAACTTGTGAGTCCTGTTAAGAAGAAAAAAATGACCAAGAGATATTTCATATTAAAATAATAGAAAGGTAGTCATAAGTTAGAATTAATCTATTTTGATTTATGTGGTAATATGAGCATTCAGGCAAGAGGTGATTTTGAGTATTGTGGCATGTCGTTCCGTCATTTCTTTAAGTTTCAGCCTTGCGGCAAAATGATTTAAAAAAAAAAAAGAGAAATGAAAAATAGATAATCTTTGAGAAAAAAATAAAAAAATGAAGTAAAAGAAAAATAAAATTGAGACAAATAAATAACAAAAAGAAGAAAAAGAAAATAAAAAATAAAACAGAAATAAAAATAGAAGTTGAAAGACAAGTGAGCATGAAAAGTTTAAAAATATTTGAGGTGTAGAGGGACAAATAAATAAATAAATAAATAAATATACATACATACATATAAATATATATATATACATGTATATGTATATATATATGTATATATATGTATATGTATATGTATATGTATATATACATATACATGTATATACATATATATATAGTAAGGAAGGAATACTAGTCTTTTAAGCATTTTTCTTATAGGAACAAGATACACGGTATTGAGTCATCCATGTAATTTCTGAGGAGCTGGTTAAATAAGTAATTTTTAAAAAGAACAGTTTTTTTCCTTACCCGGTTACCTATTGTATCCATATTGAGATATGATTAAATTTGAAAGGAAAGGGAATAAATATACTTCTGAACTATGATAAATGGTACGTATATACCCTCCGTCATATTTTGAGTAAATATATATATCCCTACCATTAATGAAATTGTACGGATATGCCCCTCATACTGGCGGTAGGGCATATGTGTAGCCAAAGTATGAAGGAGGATATATACGTACCATTTATCATAGTTTGAGGGTATATTTGTCTCTTTTTTATTTTAATTTTTTTAATCTCAAATAATTAACTTAAACTCACTATCCGACCCAAGAAACCCATCAAACCTCATTCCAAATCAAGTTAACCTGACTTCTATTTTTAGTTCCAAACCCGATATTCCCTCTATTTTTTCTCTTAAATGTGAACTCCAATCAAATTGTAGTAGTTGGTTGCTGCTGCTAGTTGGGGTTTACTAGTTGGTGCCAATGGAGATTTGGCTGGAGCTAGGGGTGCGGTGATGATTTGACAGAGGAGTATTTTTGGTTCGACCGAGACGGTAGCTATGTGGTGACGAAATTTTGCTGGAAATTGAAATGTGAGAAGTTCAATTTATTTGATGTTGTTTGGGGTGTTATGAGCTAATGATTTATTTTGGAAATTATTAGTAGTGGGTATTACTGTATTGTTAGTGTACGTCATTATAGTGGTGTGAAAAATGCATCTGCTAAATTGGCATCTCTTGAATTTTAATTGAGACTGTATCGTGTAGTGGGTTTATTGGGCTGAGTAGTGAATATTGGATTAATTATATGGGATTAAAATTAAATAAAAAAAAGGATAAATTTACCCTCAAACTATGATAAATGATATGTATATACCCTATGTCATACTTTGGGTACACATATGCCCCTACCATTAGTGTGAGGAGCATATACATACCATTTCATTAACAGTAGGGACATATATGTACCCAAAGTATGAACGAGCATATATACGTACTGTTTATCATAGTTTGGGTTATATTTATCCTTTTTTGAATTTGAAATTCATGCACTATATAGCTCATTTTGGGATGATGCTCCCATAAGATTTCTTCCATTCTCTGGGCTCAAACCCGAATTACCTAAGGGTGGTAATATCCCAAGCATTTCACTTCAATCTATGAAGTAGATTTAAAATTCCAGTATATGGGTGCTTTTGTGGTTTCCCATCTCCATAAAAAGTATAATTGCATCTCATCCAAACAACATGCAGGATTATCATTAGGACCATTATATTTTTGGATGTTTTAATGAACTGGTAGGATTAACAAATAAAAATTAATTTTAGTCATTAGGTACCAAACCATTATGTGAGGAGGAGAAGCATAAGCTTTGAAAATCTGCATTTGATATTGAAACAAAACAAATATAAATCCGCATTGAAGCTCTTACTCACTGTTGTTTCTCTGGTTCATTGTAAACTTTCACCAAATATCTAATGCGAAGCTTGGTTAATCAACCTATATTGAGCAGAGAAGAGGAAAGAAGAGAGGAAATTTTATTAACTATCATTCAACTTGCATTATTACAACTTGCATCTACATATAGATGTGTATATATTTTCTAGAATCTTCTTACTTTAACCGTACTACACACTCAACTGCTAGCTCAACACACAACTCACCAACTAGCTAACAAATTCACATGCATAAGCAACTAACTCATATGCACAGTGAACCAATATAACAATGCACACGGAATGATAACACTTGTTGTATGAACTAAATTTCCATTTCTAATACTCCCCCTTAAGTTGAAGGGTATGAAATGTTAAGCACACCAAGCTTGCTCAAAATTTTAGAATATTGATCATGACCCAGACTTCTAGTCAGTATATCAGCCACCTGATGTTGTAAAGAGACATGCAAAGTCTACACTAAACCACTCTTAATTTTATCTTTGATAAAATGGCAATCAATCTCTATATGTTTTGTTCTCTCATGAAAAATGGGATTAGTTGCTAACTAAATGCTGACTTGCTATTACTGAGCACTATAATAGGTTTAGGAACAACACATTTAATTCTACAAACAGTCTTTTTGGCCAAGTTAGTTTTGCTATAGCTGAAGTCATGCTTCTGTACTCAGCGTTAGTTGCACTTCTAGATGTTATGTTTTGTTTCTTGGACTTCCAAGATACTAAAGAACCACCAAACTGCACCACATATCCAATCACTGACCTTTTTATATTTGGACAAGCAACCCAGTCTGAGTCACACTAATAAACTAAATTTATGTTGGTTGGGTTCTTCAACTAGATCCCCTGACCTACTAAGCCTTTCAAGTATCTAATCACCCTATAAGTTGCTTCTAAATGAGATCTCCTAGTCTTTTGCATAAACTGACTCAATGACTAAACAACTTAGCTGATATCTAGTTTAATTATAGTAGCATATATAAGTTTTCCAACTACCCTTTGATAATGAGTTGCATCTAGCAGAACAACATCACCAGTGCACCTGTGGCTTCATCATACTCTACTGATGTCAACATAGAATTGGATTCTATAGGTGTAGATATTGACTTTGCACCAGCTAGACCAACTTCTGATATCAACTCGAGAAGTGACTTCCTTTGATTCAAAATAACTCCTTGTAATTACCTCAAAACTTCAATTCCCAGAAAGTACTTAAGCTCTCCTAAGTCTTTGAGCATAAACTGCTTGTGTAATACTTGTTTGTTTTCAGAAATCATACTTTCATTGTCTCCAGTGATTAGAAGGTCATCCACATGATCTACTTGCCTCCAGTCATCCACATGATCTAAAACTATCACCATTCCCTCTTTTTTCTTCCATGTAAACAAAGTGTAGTCATAGATACTCTGAGTGAATCCTGTAGTTATGCAGGTTGAGGTCAATTTGATGTTCTATTGCCTAGAAGCTTGTCTAAGTCCATATAAGGACTTAAGAAACCTGTAAACTTTATTATGTCTCTTCCTTTAAAAGCCTTCAGGTAGTTGCATACATACTTCTTCATCTAAATCTCCTTGCAGAAAAGCATTATACACATATATTTGATACAAATACCACCTTCTTGATACAACAAGTGTATTAACACACCAAACAGTCACCATGTTTGGTATAGGTGAAAAAGTATCATGGTAGTCTAGTCCTTTCTTTTAACTATAACCATTAGCTACCGGTCATGCTTTGAATCTCTCAATGTCACGACCCAAATCAGGGCCTAGTCCTGAAGGGTATATCATGCCCATCGTGATCCAAAGACCATCTGATTAGCCTAACATCCAGACCATAATAAAAGAATATAGTGAAAGCCAACCAAACATGATGATAAGAAGAACAGATAGACCAAATAAGAGTTCTAAGAGTCAAAACAAACATCCAAATCACACTTATCCATAAAAGCCTCTAAAACCAGAAGACCAAACTAGGTAGGGACATGCCTCTAATTATGACAAAAGGAAGTTCAAAATTCCCAAAATATGAAAAGAAATCTAATAAAATGGTAGGGCTTTCCGAAATATGGAGGCTCACCACTTCACAACAACTCAACCAACATACCACACCACCTAATGCTACACAAGAGTAATAGAAAAGCCCTCAGACCCTACATCATGAAATGTTGCAGCATTCAGGGACATTCAATGGGGTGAGCACTTGCATGAAACTCAAGGTAAAGGGATAAAATAATGCCATGTCTAAAATCAGTCAAAACCACATACATAATATTTATATATACATATATAGGATGTCAAGATAGGGAAAAGGGTTATGACCATGAGAGTTTAAACCATTAGCCTAAATTGTCTAGATCGCTCTATTCTAAAGGCACCCACAGTCTATATGGGTTTAGCTTTCCCTGTTGAAAGGGCCCTAGTGCATGTTAGCCGCACAAATCGAGAAAACCGAGGAAAGGCTAAAGATACCAAGGTGATAGACAATCCAAAATATAGTGTGTGTGCACTGAGAACACAGTCATATAGACCCCAACGCCAGCAAATGTAGTTTCCAGTGTTGATCCCCCCGTCCTCCAGTTTCATGGTAAGCTACACAATTTTCTTTAAGCCCAAATTAAAATAATTTGTACATAAACCCAACCATTAATCCAGGAGTCATTCATTAAGGCATTTAACAACTTGGTATCTTCACACCAATTGTGCTTTCAAGCATATATAATTATGCCAAACCAATCCATGTAACCACTTGACTCCTAAATTCTATTTTAAATCCAAACTATGGCTACCAAGAACTTTTCAAATCTATTTTTGTATCCATTTATCCTTTAATGTAATTCAATGATTTCAAAAGGCAAGTTATCTTATGCAATTATCCATATTCTAAACCAAATTTATAAGGTGGGTTAAGTTTCATGCCATTACCAAGCCAAAAATTCATCAATTTGGGGAAACCCATATTCCGCATTTCAATCACCAAAATCATGCTCCCATTCAGTCCCAAAAACCATCAGTAAAAGTATGAATAATATATTTAAAACATATAAAAAATAATCCAAGTAACCACCATTAAAAATCCCTCAACCCAATATAAAACCTAACAATTTAATCCTATGAATATTGAATCCATTTATGCCATATGAAAAATACAAGTTTATAAATGGGAGACAAGCCTGAAATACACAAAAAATTGAAAGGAATTCGAAGGTTGGAACTTGAATATTGAATCCCTTATAAAACCCTAGTATTCTTTTGCCTTGAGGGTTAAGGAGGAGAAAGTAGTGTTTTGATTTTGATAACGGATGTTAACAGAGTCATTAGAGTATTTTTTTTTAAGTCATGGGTAAAGTGTAAAGGGTGGAAAAGACCAAAAGGACCTCAATTAAAACGTGCAGGGAAGTACATAGTATAGTCGTCACGACCTTGGTACCAACTCCTGAGGTCTGACCATGAGTCGTTACCTAGACTCATTGCCCGAGGGTCAAGAATCTGGCCCCTCACTGCTATGACAACGTGTCACTCATCACGACTCATTATCTGACATCATGAGTTGTGACGAAGACTCGTTGTCAGGGCAAAACTAATGGGTAATCTCACTGTTGTGACAATGTGTAACGCCCTGAAATTTCTATCCCAAGATGTCAAACGGTGCTTAGGGCTACACGTAGCCCCAAGCTAACCCTTGGAGCCAGACACTTCCTCAAGGAACTCAATTCAACAATAGTCATGCATAATAAAGAGATATATCACATCAGGTTCAAGAGAGATACTGGAGAATACTAAATTGTACAACAAAAATATATATTGAATGTCTGTACATACCATCCCTCTAGTCTGACAAAGCGTCTATACATCAAAATCAAGTAGCCTTAGGGACAAACCCCCAACTAACTCAACAATACTGAAAGCCATAACAACAAAATGATATCACAAAAATATAGACACGGTCCTCGAACCATGAGGACTCACCATACAGGAAAAGTAGTGAGGCACCTGAATATCGCTAATACAGCTGCAGCTGAGTACCTGAACCTACATTATGAGAAAATGTATCCCATAGGAAAATATGTGGGTCAGCACTTTGGAATGTACTGAGTATATGGGGGTGCATGCAACAATGTAAATATCATCAACCATTTCATGAAAATATGCATGTGTACAATGATGGCTCACTTGGCTTGAGTTAGATTGAAACATACTTTTCATAATCTCATAGTAAATAAATCATATGATAAAAACCTCATAAATCATCATAAACAACTCAACTCTTGACCTCAAGACTCGGAGTGACTCGGTAATTCAAGAAACTCAACTCTTATGGACATGGGAGGTTTTTATAACCGACATAAACCATGTAAGCTACATGGAGTCCAGCATTTTGCCCTCCTAAGGAGATAACCCCACATTGGCGGGAGTGTCGTACTCTTGCCAGGGAGTACAACCTCAATTTAGTGATCACAATCTCATACTCGTCCTCTGGCCAATAATTATCAATATCAATCCTACGATGGCACGTAGTTTTGGGGAAATACCATATTTCCCGCTCGGTGCTAAATACTACTTCTAGACACAAGCTCAAAACGTGTTAGGAAATCCACCACAAACATCACAAGGGTCTATCATGAAGACCAAATCAAATCTCTTTCTCATTTATCAAATCATAATCAATTTGTGGATTCCTAACTCGACTCAAATCAAATCAATCTTTCTCAATATCAAAATGTATCAATTCATTAAATCATGACAACATCAATAACTTTGAGAAAATATCAAGACTCATTGTAACAACTCAATCTCATGAATCAATATATTCAATAATCCAATTTGTCATAAGGAACCTTAAAGCTTGACATATATCTTGAAAGCACTTGAACTATCAACTCATGGTAGAAATATGAAATTCACAATATTAAATATCAAGTCATAACTTGGGAATAGTAAAATAATCATGTATAACAAAGATTGAACAATTTATATTTTCATAGTCTCATGATGAAGAAATTTGGGTATAAACCCACTTGCAAAAACATGTAAATCCATAATAGAAATCAAAGCTTTGGGCACAAGAACGAAAGGATTGCTCTTGTTCAAAACCCCACATACCTTAATCTTTGAAATTGGATGAATTTTTGCGCTTGAGACTCTATCCGCACTTGTATTAAATGATTCTCGAAGCCCACTCTATGAGGAACATAGTTCTTGAAGATATCTTGAAGATTTATGGATGATTTTTGGAAGATTAATGTTCTTGAATGAAACCCTAGATATATTTTCATAAGAGAATTGGAAGAGAAAATAAAGAAATTAGGGTTTGGATGGGGATTCTCATATATATATAGGGGCCTCCAAAAGATGGGAAAGGACTAAAATACCCTTTGCAAAAACGTCTTTTAATTGCTGAAAAAAATAGCTGGCGACATTTGTGACAAGTCATCAGACTTGTGACAAGTCGTCACGAAATGTCGTCATAAAAGGGTGGAATTTATAACTTTCTGCTTAAGGTTGACGACATTTTGTGACAAGCCGTCAAACTTGCGACAAGTCGTCACAAAATGTTGGAATTTGTGACTTTCTGCTTAAGGTGACGACATTTTGTGACAAGTCGTCAGACTTGTGACAAGTCATCACAAAATGTCGTCACATAGTTTCCAGGCTGACACGCTGGAGTAAAATAGGCATAACTTTTCGCTCTGATACCGAATTTGGGTGAAATTGGTACCGTTGGGAAACTAATTCAATTATCTATCTTTTGGTAGGTCATAAGCTCAAAATTTCTTAGTGTAACAAGAGATATGCTCGTTTAAAATTGACTATGCCAAAATCCTTCTCAAGAATTCAATCGGTAAGGGATGTTTTGATTCACCTAATCGCTAGGACATCTTTGAGGCCTTAATACACATCACCCTTGATCATAAAACAACCAAAGCACTATAATTTATTCTCATGAGCTTGAGTCATGGTGGCACTATTGGTTAGAGTTCTCGGGGTATTACACAATGAGTCATTCACAACGTCTCGTTACGTCTCATAACAAGTCATACCTTGGAATTATTGTCACTGGACTAAAACCTAGCAAACTCACTGTCCTAGTAATGAGTCTTCGTCATGGCTCGTTAGCTTACATCATAACCCGTTACCTGGATCGTTACCACTGGCAGTTTTGACATTATTTTAGAAACTTGGCTAATTCGATTGCTCAAATCTTGGAGGGTCCAAAGCTCAAGAATTTGGGGTCACAGTACCCCCTCCCCCTTAGGATCATTCATCCCCGAATGAGGAGTTAGGGCACCCTTAGCACGATATAAGAAAAATATAAAGAGAATCCAAGGAAAAATTCAAAATTTAATGAGAAGGAAAATGAGACTCATACGTTAAGCACTCCTATCCATCACTGGAAACAAAAATGAGTACTTGTCCCTCATATCTTCATCAGATTCCTATGTAAATTCTTCCATCTTTTGGTTTCTCCAAAGCACCTTTACTGAAGCTACATCCTTAGTCCTCAATCCACAAACCTGCCTGTCCAATATCTCCACTGGGACTTCCTCATAAGATAGAGTATCCATAATACCAACATACTCTACAGGCACTATCAAAGAAGAATCACCCACACACTTCTTCAGCATAGACACATGGAAAATAGGATAAACCGAAGCCAAGATCGCTGGCAAATTTATCTCATAAGCGACATTACCATTTCTCCTTAAAACCTGATACAGACTAATGAAATAGGGACTGGGCTTCCTCTTCTTCCCAATCCTCATAACTTTTTTCTTAAGAGAAACCTTCAGGAACACCCAATCGCTAACCTCAAACTCTAACTCTCTTCGCCTCGCATCTGAAAAAGACTTTTGGCAGCTTTGAATAGTCTTAAGTCTTTCTCTAATCACTTTCACCTTTTCCATGGCTTGGTGAACCAAGTCAGTACAAAACAACCTAGTCTCACCAACCTCAAACCATCCAATAGGATACCTAAACATCCTACCATAAAGACCTCAAAAGGAGTCATCTAAATGCTAAAATGATAGTTATTTATTGTAAGCTAGTTCAATAAGGGGCAAATGGTAAACCCAACTACCCTTAAAGTCAATTACACAGGCCCTCAGCATATCCTCCAAGGTCTGAATAGTACGTTTCTCTTGCCCATCCATTTGAGGGTGGAAAACGGTACTAAGGTTCACCTGAGGCATCAAACCTTTCTGAAAAGAATGCCAAAAATGAGAAGAAAATGGCGTACCTCGATTTGAGATGATGGACAATAGCGCCCCATGCAAATTGACTATCTCTTGAATGAACAACTTAGCATAATCCTCTCTAAGTAATTACTCCTCACAGGCAAGAAGTAAGCATACTTAATCATTCTATCTACAATGACCTAAATAGAATTATACTTATTTGCGAGACCACAAAATACCTATAATAAAATCCATATTGATCATCTCCCACTTCCACATTGGAAACTCTATCTCTGGGGGCATGCCAACAAGCCTCAAATGTTCTACCTTAACTTGCTAACAAACCATACACTTAGCCACAAAGTTCTCCATATCTCTCTTCATATTGTTACACTAGTAGATTTCCTTCAAGTCATGATACATCGTAGTTGAACTCGGATGAAAGGTATATCTAGACTCATGAACCTCAGTCAAAATCCTTTCCTGTAGCCCATTAATATCAGGAACACATAACCTACCTTGATACCTCAAGATGTTATCTCCTCTAATCTCAAAAGCCATAACCTTCTATTAACCCATGTCATCTTTAATCTGCATAAGTATAGGGTCCAAAGCCTGCTTCTCTTTCACCTCAACACCAAGAGATGATTTAACCACTTTTTAATACTCACCCCCCATCCTCAGAGTCCAAGAGATGGACTCCCAAGTTAGCCAACCTATGAATATCCTTCACCATCCCTCTCTTCTCCTCATCCACATGAGATAAACTTCTCATAGACAAACTACTAAGAGTATCAACAAAACCATTAGCTTTATCTGAGTGATAGTGAAGACTCAAGCTTGTAATCTTTAAGCAATTCAAGACACCTTCTTTGCCTGAGATTCAATTCCTTCTACATAACAGATATTCAAGCTCTTAAGATCTGAGTAAGTGTCCACATACACCTCATACAAATAATGGTACCAGATTTTCAAAGCAAAGACCACAACTGCCAACTCGAGGTCGTGAGTCGAATAATTTCTCTCATGAACCTTAAGCTACCCGAAAGCATAGACTAAAACCTTACCATGCTATATGAAAATACAACCTAGTCCCATATGATACGCATCACAATACACCAAAAATCCATTAGTACCTTAAGGTAAGGTAAAAACTAGCACAAAAGTCAACTTATCCTTCAACTTATAAAAGTTACCCTCACAATCATCGAACCACAAAAATTTAACTTCTTCTGAGTTAAATTTATTAGTGGAGAAGCAATAGATAAGAAACTCTCACCAAACCTCCTATAGTAGCCTGCCAAACGCAAGAAGCTCCTAATATCGGTTGGAGTCGTGGGTCTTGGCCACTTCTTAACTTCCTTAACTTTATGTGGATCCAGCTTGATCCCCTCTCTAGAAACAACAAGCCCAAGAATGGTCACTGTACTTAACAAAAAATTGCACTTAGAAAATTTCACATACAACTTTTAGACCTTAAGAGTCTACAACACAAATCTAAGGTGGTTGTTATGATTCTCGTCGCTCTTAGAGTAGATAAAGATGTCATCAATGAAGACTATAACAAACAAATTTAGAAATTTCCTAAACACCTGATGCATAATATCTATGAAAGAATCCATAGCATTAGTCAACCCAAATGACATAACCCAAAACTCATAATGGCCATACCGGGTCCGAAAAGTAGTCTTGGGAATATAAACCTCTCTAATTTTTAATTTTCAACTGATGGTATCCCTAATGAAGATTAATCTTAGAGAAACACCTAGCACCCTAAAGCAGATCAAACAATCATCAGTCCTCAAAAAAGGATACTTATTTTTCATTGTAATCTTATTCAATTGATGATAGTCTATGCACATCCGAAGAGACCCATCCTTCTTTTGCACAAAAAACATAGAAGTACCCCATGGATAAACACTAGGACAAATGAAACCCTTATCAAGAAGATCTTTCAATTTCTCTTGTTTAAGTTCCTTTAGCTCCACCGGAGCCATCCTATAAAGAGCAATGGAAATGGGACAGGTATCCAATAGAAAATTAATCTCGAAATCTATTTCCCTATCAAGAGGAATTCCAGAAGATCATCGAAAAAAAACTTTAAGAAATTCACTAACCACAGGGACAGATTAGAATGAGGAACTCTCGAAGTTAGAATTATTAACCCAAACTAGATGATAAAAACACCCTTTAGAAGCCAATTTCTGAGTTATAAGATATGAGATAAACCTCCCTTTGGGTACTAGGGAAATCCCCTCCCACTCAATCACTTGTTCATTAGGAAAATGGAAACTGGCCTTTCGAGTCCTATAATATAGAGAATCATAGCATAAATGAAGCCAATCCATCCCTAATATTACGTCAAAATATACCATATCAAATTCTATCAAATCCACCAATGTCTGTCTATGTAAGATGGACACCACACAACCCCTAGAGATTTTTCTAGAAACAATAGAATCACCCACTGGAGTAGAAATAGAAAAAGGGTCAAAAATATTTTTAGGACTAAAACCAAGTGCATAACATATTAGGGGTCACATAGAATAGGGTAGAACCCTGATCAATCAAACAATGAACATCGCAAGAGAAGATTTGTAACATACTAGTGATAATACATGGAGATGCCTCAAACTTTTGTCCAGTGGAAAGTGCATTGAGACAATTCCGACCTTAGATGTAAGAGCAAATGAGTTACTCCAAACTTATTAGCTCTAGTGAAAACTTTAGCTATGGGATAGTTTTGAAACATATGACCAGTTTAGCCACAATTAAAACACAAATTCCTTCCCTCCTCATAATAACCAGGGTGAAGCTTCCCATAAAATGGCAAGGAGGGTAAGGTGAGGCTAATTGGGATCCATTTTCCTGAGACTGGGCACTCTGTGCTTTAGTAACACCACTAGCTTGAAAACGACAACCACAAGAAGGCTTAGGATAGGAAGCACTAGTCGACAAATAGGAGCTTTCCCAATCCTTCTTCTTGGTCTACTTCCTACCATCTTTCTCACTATTCTGCTAGCCTGCACCCTACTCTGAATATTTCAACTTCTTATTCCACCTCTCTTTTACCTCCACCTACTTCTTTTTCTCATTCTCTACCTACTATATATAGAGCACCAATTAGAAGATGTTTATATCTTTGCTTAACATAACGGCCTTACACTCTAGCACTAAGCCACAACATAGATCAAAAACAAATTTTATCATCCTGGACCTCATATTGGACACTAACTCCGGAGCATAATGGGATAGCTGCTAAAATTTTAGGGAATACTTCTTCAAACTCATCTTTCCCTGCTTCAAGTTAACAAACTCTTCAACCTTATCTTCTCTCAACTCTTGAGGAAAAAAGTGATCAAGAAAATCACCTAAAAGGTCATCCCATATTGCCTGTTCAACATCATCACCCATATTTTCTTCTCACTCCTCACACCGCTGGTAAGCCACATCTTTCAGTTGATAGGCAGTAAACTCCACGCCTTCGAAATCAGTAACATGCATCATCCTAAAAATCTTCTCTATTTCATCAATGAACCCCTACAGATCTTTCTCAACCTTATAGCTTGTAAAGGTTAGGGATTCAACCTCATGAACTGTCCTGCCTAAGTGACCTTAGATTAACTAACAACAAGACCAGCATAATCAGACTAACAATACTGCGATCCCACCAGCTGGGAAAATATATGAATGAACTGTTGGAATGCTGCATTAGAGATATCTCCCTGAGATGATTAAGCATAAGTTTCACTAGCCCAAAAAACCTGGGGAGGACTTGTAGGGATCGGTGGAACCCCAAGTGGAGCAGTACAATCAAGATCAGAAACCCTAGATCAGTTCTTCACTCCATAAACAGGGCAAGTCCCCTTCACATTCTCCTCATATGGGATAGAGCTTCCAATAGAGTTTCTATGACCGTCACATCTTTGAGGATTCATGATCTGAAACATGAGTAAGCCAAGAGTTAGAGAAGTTTCATGACAACTAGACATTATACCTGACATAGAACACAAAAAAGAGAAACATTCCTAAATGCCTTGTAGTCTCCCCCTTATAAGTATGGCGCACTACACACCTATAAAAGAGACTATACTCGACACAACTTTATGGATACCCAATGACCCTAAATCATGTTTTTATACCATGCTTGTCACGACCTGAACCAGGGCCTAATCATGAAAGGTATGTCAAGCCTACTGTAAGCTAGAGACTACACCCCTTAGCCTAACATATTGAATACAATAAAAGAATACAAAATAATCTAACCAAACATGATGATAAGAAGAACATATTGACCAAATGAGAGTTCTATGAGTAAAAAAAAATCCCAACCACACTTGTCCACAAAAGCCTCTAAACCAAAATACCAAACTAGGTTGGGACATGCCCCCGACCATGACAAAAGAAAGTTAACAATTCTTAAAATATGAAAAAAACTAATGAAATGGTAGGGCTTTCCAAAATATGAAGGCTAACCACTTCACAACAACTTAACCGACGTAACACACCACCTAATGTTGCACAAGAGTAATAGAAAAGCATTTAATCCCTACATCATGAAATGATGCAGCATCTAAAGACTGTTAGTAGGGCGATCACTGGCATACAACTCAGGGTAAAGGGATAAAATAAATTCAATACTAAAACCAATCAAAACCACATGCACAATATTTATATATACATATATAGGATGCCGGGATAGGAACAAGGGTTATGAACATAAAAGTTTAAACCACTAGCCTAAACTGTGTAGCTCAAGTCGTCCTAAAGGTACCCAGGGGCTATGTGGGTTTAGCTCCTCCAATTTAAAGAGCCCTAATGTGTATTATCTACATGAATGAAGGAAAATCTAAAGACACCAAAGTTGATACCCAATCTAAAATATAGTGTTTGTACCGATCATACAGTCATATAGACCCCCATGCCAACAACTATGGCTTTTAGTGTTGATCCCCCCAGGTGCTCCACCTTCACGGTGAGCTACACAATTTCCTTTAAGACTAAATTAAAATAATTTGCACATAAACCCACCATTAATCCAGGAGTCATTTATAAAGGCATTTATAGGCTTGGTATCATCATACCAATTATTCTTGCAAACTTACATAATTATGCCGAACTAATCCATGTAATCATTTGACTCCCAAATTCCATTTTAAATCCAAATCATGAAAACCAAGGGCATTTTAAATCCGTTTTATATCCATCTACCCTTTAATGCAATGTAATGATTTCAAAAGGCAAGTTATCATATGCAATTATCCATGTTCGAAGCCAAATTGATAAGGTGGGTTGAAGTTAATATCATTACTAAGCTAAAAATTCATAAATTTAGGGAAACCCATGTTCCCCATTCCAATCCCTATAACCATGCACTCATTCAGTCCTAAAAACCATAACTAAAAGGCATGAATAACATATTTAAAAAATAGGAAATACAATCCAAGTAATCACCATTAAAAATTCCTCAACCCAATAATTAAATCCTATGAATATTGAATCCATTTATGCCATATGAAAAATAAAATTTTATGGATGGGAGGCATGCCTGAATTACATAAAAAATTGAAAGGAATTCAAAGTTGGATCTTGAATATTGAATCCCTTATAAAACCCTAGTATTTTCTTGACTTCAGAATTAAGAACGAGAAAATAGTGTTTTGATTTTGATAACTAATATTAAAAGGGTCATTAGAGTTTTTTTTAAGTCATGGGTAAAGTGCAAAGGGAGTAAAAAAAACAAAAGGAACTCAATTAAAACATGCAGAAAAGTACATAGTATAGTCATCACGACCTGGGTAACAGCTCCTAAGGTCTGACCACGAGTCGTTACCTAGACTCGTTACCCGAGGGTCAATAATAAGATAGCATGTCACTCATCACGACTCATTATCTGACATCACGAGTCATGATGAAGACTTATGGTAAGGGCAGAACTCTTGGGCAATCTCACTATTGTGACAATTAGTCACTCCCAATGACTCATTATGTCTTAAAATAAATCGTACCTTGCACTTGTTCTCACAGGACCAAAACTGGAAAAACTCACTATCCTAGTAACGAGTCCTTGACATTACTCGTTACCTGACATCACAATGCGTTACCACTAGTAGTGTTGATACTATTTCAGAAACTTGGCTAATTTGATTGCCCAAATCTTAGAGGGACCAAACCTCAAGAATTTGGGGTGTCACACTCATCCTCCCTATTTTCTTTATACTTTATCTTATATACCCATTTGAGCTAATGGCATTCTTACCAGGAGGTAAATCAACTACTTCCCATGTGTTGTTTCCCTCAAGTGCTTGAATATCCAACTTCATAGCCTAAATCCATCTATCATCTCTGGAAGATTGACTAAAAAATTGAGGTTCTACTAACTCTAAAAAACTATTCATGTAGCACTGATATCTAAATGTGGTATTCTTGTAAGATAAGTAATTTTATATTGGATATCTTGTACCCTTTCTCTTCCCCGATATGGTATAGTCCTTCATCCAAATAAGTTCCTTAGCCACTCTAAATGTTCCTCTATAAGGAATAGTCCATATATTGTCTATGTGTGAAGGAATTGACTCGTCAGGTTGAACAACTAATTGATCTATTGTATCCACTGGTAAAACAGGTGTTAAAGTATCTTGAGATAGTTTTCTATTCTTTAAAGTTTGATCATCAGCAATATTAGCTAAATCAACTGACTCTTTATCATTACCACTATCTTTTACATATGACTTGAATGAGTCTATGATTAATTCTAGCCCTTTTTCTCAGCAAAAGGAAAATACTTTCCTGAAATACAACATCTCTGCTAACAAAAATCTTGTTAGAATTCAGATCAAGTAACAGATATCCCTTTTGTGTGGTGGAATACCCCATCAATACTGCAGGTTTAACTCTCTCAGAGAACCTATAACTTTCAGACAGTATTGAGGTATAGCATAAGCAACCTGGTACCCTCAGATATTATATGCAAGGTACTTTAGAAAATAACACCTCATATGGACCCTTACCATTGATGGAACATAAAGGTAGTCTTTCATCAAGTGGACACCAACTTGAACAACTAGACCCTAGTATCTGATTGGCATTTGTGATTGAAACCTGATAGCTCTGGCTTAAGGATTTGCCTATATTTTATTTCCACCATACCATTCTGCTGTGGTGTATAAGGACAGCTGCTTTGATGCAACACACCTAAAGTCTTGAACAAGTTATTACACTAAGTATTGAAAAACTCAGTACCATTATTAGTTCTTATGATACTTACATTAGTTCCAAATTGAACTTTAACCATCAATATAAAGTTTTTAAGAACAAAAATGGTCTCAAATTTATGCTGCAGCAAGTGTAACCAAGTATATCTATTACAATCATCCATAATTGTCAAAAAGTAGAACTTTTTATCAAAAGTAGGTGTTTTATAGGACCCTACAGATCCATGTATACAACATCAAAGCACATGCTTGACTTAGTTTCACTGCTAGGAGATGGCAATCTAGTCTGTTTGGCTAGAGGACAGACATGACACTTATTTAATACCTCGGAATCCTTACAATGACTTCAACACTTGTATGTATAGATGTCCAAGTCTCTTGTGCCATAGGTTGTTGTCTTGCACCGTCATGCTTGCTACAAGACTTTCTTTATCTTCAGATGCATTCTCCCTCCTATACTCACCTTGGAGAATGTATAATCCTCCATTTTTCTTACCAATCTCCTCACCTTTCCATTGTAATGATCATGAAACATACAAAAGTCAGGGTAAAAGTATATAAAACAAGACAACTATCTAGTAACCTTGGAAACTAACAACAGATTCAGATTTAAATTAGGGACAAATAACACATCCTTTATATTTTAATTTTACAAAACTAGTGCCTCTCCAGTGTGAGATATCATCCTTGGATCTATTTGGAAGATTCACCTTATCTTCGCCTGCTCTATCTAGTTTACTTCTTGCAAAAAACACATTATAGTTTGATGTAAAGTGATGAATAGCACCAAAATCTACTAACCACTCATGTTGCTCAACGTGATAAAATAGAAAGGCAGTTATACCTAACATATTAGCATGTTTCCCCTTCTGTTGATCCTTATTAAGAGGCTTCATAATCTGCTTGTACTCTCCATCAGTGAAGGCTTGGCCTTTGGCTAGTATTGTATTATTGATTTCCTTATGGCCACCTTAACTATTTGAAGCATTTTGACTTGCATCTCCACCAGTAATTTTTCCATTGAAATTATTAGATGAAAATTGAGTATTAACTTGACCTGCATATTGACCAAGATGCCTAGGAGCATGAACCCTCCAGTGTCTGGATCACCATATCTATTTGGAATATTGTGATGCATGAATCCTTATGAACTCCCATTATTGTAATTCATTTTACACCTTGATTTCTCGTTAGTAGGATAGCCTATCACTTTGTAACAATTCCTTCTTGTATGTCCAGTGAAGTGACAATAGTCACATTTTTTTCCTTTGTAATTTTGATTTATATGATTCATTTCTGAGCTTCTATTCACCTACATTGCAATAGGATCTGACTTCTCACTTATGATAGATAAACGTGAAAGTTGTTGCAACTTATCTTCTGTTATCATAGCATATGCCTGATTAAGAGAAGGTGTAACTCTTTTCAACAGAATCTATATCCTAGCCTAGTCATATGAATCATTCAATCCACCTAGAGACTGTATCAACCTTATTTGAACAAGGTGATCTGCATAATCTTTAGACCTTGGACAACCACGTGAAGGAGCAAGGATCACTACATCATACTTATTCAAAAACTCTTCAGCTTAGTAAAGTAGCTACCGAATTAGTACTTTGAAACAATATGTTGATTTCTATGTGTAATTGGATTAACTTTATATGATTCATTAAACCAAATCTCCCCACACTTCTCAAGAATTTATGGCATGTTAAATCCCATTCAACAACTCAGAACTCCCTAAGCTCTTTAACCATGACAACACTATGGCATTATAGGTCTTCCATTGTTCATGTAACTCCTCTCTGTACATCTCTTTACTGCACATACCAGTTACAAATCCAAACTTCCTTTTACCAATAGTCAATCCTTATTGATCTACTACACACACTATAATACTAAAATCCCACAATCTTGACTGGAATTAAAGTAGCTCCAGACATATTTGATATGCCTATGAATAAGGGATCATTGGAACCTATCTTAGGTGTCATTTTAACAACTAGATACAGTAATCAAAATCTACTAACAAATATTTCTCTTTCTTACAATATTACTCAAAATTCAGATAAAAAATAGAGATAGATCTACTACTGCAATTTTGTGTTCAAACTAAGAGCTATGATTAGAAAAATTAAGTTGATAACAGTGATTGAAAACTCTACCACAATGGAGCTCTAAACTCCATAGATTTATGCTAAAACTCCATCATCAAGTTGGTGCTCTGATATCATGTAAAATTTCACTCAATATCTAATGCAAACCTTAGTTAATCAAGTTATATTGAGCGAAGAAGAGGAAAGAAGAGAGGAAATTTTATTAACTGTCATTCAACTTGCAATGTTAGAACTTGCATGTATATATAGATGTCTATATATCTTCTAGAAGCTTATCACCTTGACTATACTACATACTCAGCTGCTAGCTCATTATAAAATTCACCAACTAGCTAATAAACTAACAAACTCACGTGATTAGCAACTAACTCATGCACAAAATGAACCGATGCAACAATGTATAGAAAATGTTCACACTTATTGTATGAACTGAACTTTTCTTTACAATATTCATCTTGTAGATTTTACCAGTTGTTCGCGTTCACCGGTATGGTAGTGTCTTGTACTTGTAGGAAGAGACAGCTCTTGGCTTAGCAATTGTTAGCTATTTATTTGCGACTTACCTTGACATTGGCTGTAGTAAGCTTACTAACCTCCAAACAAAAAATCTTGTTAGAGTTGTTGTTTGCCAAACCTCTACAACTTCCTCAACAATCAATCCTTCATGAGAACGTACAACATACAATTATTTATCATTTACTGATTTAACTATCTTTATAAAAGTAAATAAAATAAAAAATATAAAGTTGAGAGAACTCCTCCCAATTATCAAAAGGATTCATAATACAAGCAAGTTTCCAAAAATTATGAAATGAACTAATCTAAAAAGTCCTTTGGTTTGGCTTTGTCTAGTTTTGAAATCCTTTCATCTTATCTAATATGTATGTCCCTTTTGTTTCATTCAGTAAGTTTTCAAACTTTTAAGTTCGTACTTGTTTCAGATATTGAAGATTCTAGTTAGCCATTTCATATGACACTTCATTTACCTTTGGTAACAGTTTGTCACTGTGTATTTCCTAGCACAATATCATCAACTAATTATAGTAGTTCCTTGGTGAAATTATGATAGCGTAGACTTTGAATTTATGTGTAGGTGAAGGAATTCATGACAACAGTGAAATAAGAGAAGGATATGAGGACTGATAAAAGTGCCAAAGGTTCTTGTAGACATTAAGGGGTCGGTGATAAGGTCACATATTTGGATTGTGCCTTTGATGTGAATGCTTTTTAGGTGGTAAGTTTCTTACTTACTATTTAAGTATGTGTTGGACATAGATCTTATAATAACTTTATTTTGTTTCCATTCTAGATTAAGATTACCAGTGTATCACTATGCCTCAATCCCTATTAGTTAGGTTGGGTATATGAACTCTCTACTCGAGGCACGTAGACTCCAGTGTGAATCAACAAGGACCACCTTGCAAGGCTAAATACTCCTGGGTGACCGATAGCAAAGTAGTAGAGCAATACAAGCATCATGCTGCTAGGAAAAGCATCCTGGATGTTGCACCCTAGATGGCAAAAGTCCAATAGCTGAAAGCATCGCTAGCTTACGCTCTGACCCGAGCAGCATGGGGCACGTGGAATCCCGTGTGAATCAGGATCAAATGGTATATAGTTCTTTTTTTGTTAGCTTGGAGGATTAAAAGCATGACTCTTGCTTTCCAATTGGCTGCTTTTGCATCAATTGCTACTTCATTAATCTTATTGATTAGCATACCTGTTGTATTTTCTGGGAATAAAAGATATTTTAGAAGCCCATAAAGGTCTATTTACAAGTCAGGACCATAAAGGCCTATATGAGATCCTAACAACGTCATGGCATGCTCAATTATCTCTTAACTCAACTATGTTAGGCTCTTTAACCATTGTTGTAGCTCATCATATGTATTGCATGCCCTCTGATTTATTTCTTCTGATTTCTATTATAACTTGAAAATAATTATGCGGAATTAAAGAGTTGAGTCTCGCCAACTTATTGGCTATTAGTAGGTGTATATAATTTACAGCCTCAGTGCTAGTATATAAGGGGCTTTAATTGTTAGTTATCAAACTCATTTTCATACAAAGCTAGTTATCCTAGTAAACATTGCATCAAATTGACTCAAGTCATACACATGTTTCTTATTTTAGTGACTTTTGCTGCAAACAAAGAGATGTCTGAGTAGTCATTATGCTTGTTAATTTCAGAGATAAAACTTTTTTCCTCTAGAAATGTGTTTTGTGTTATTCTCCAGTCATAGTTGGATGTTCCGGGGATGAGGAGAGTCATCCGCGACAAAACTACACCTCCAATTTGAGGATAAAGCAGTCGTAGTCAAGTATAGTAACCCAACTCAGGTTGGGGTCGTACCCATACGGACTACAAGTATCGTATCTCTTTTTTGTTGGAATCAACAGGCAAGTGTGGAAAGTAAATAGGGGGGTTTTGAGTATCAGGTAACTATAAGTAATAGAATGCAGACTATGGTTGAAATCAAAAGGAGACAAACTCTAGATGTGTTCCCCACGACATCTCAAATCCGTAATTTTATCGTGCTCAGCTGAACCAACCCAGCAACTTGCATGTAGAATCTGATAGGATATGTACTATAAACAGTATTATGGTGACACAACCCGACTGGGGCCGCGTCATAATAGGCGTCCCAAGTTCAACTAGGACCAGAGACCACCCCTGTTACCCAACCCAACCTCCAGCCACCTGCCTTGAGTTGGCTGAATTCCAAGCATATAACAAGATAGTGTAACAGCTCACTTGAAGACTCTGGGATAGGATCACAACTGTGACCGGCCTAACCGAGTCCAACCATTCCTCACCAACCGCCCAACCGTACCAAACCATTCCAAAGGCCATAACCAAATAAGTTCCAAAACATAATATAATTAATCTCAAAATAAAATACGATGGAACAGTGAGATATTATGTCCAATGATGTCAGCCCACCAACTTATTCCAATGCCAAGGCCGACACCAATACCAATCCCGCCCATTCCAACCCATAGCAGTACCATAAAGACTCTAACCAAAAGAGTAACAAAATCCGGTTGGGACATGCCCCTAACCATGGCCAAAACCAATATCCAAAGTAAAATCAAAGTGTCTAGAAATATCCATAACATGAAATAGAGCCTTCTAAAAGGATAGAATCTCACCACTTCAGTCCAAATGTTGATCCCTGAGTCAATCACTATGTAGGAAGAGTAGAAAAAACGGTTCCTACATAGTATGGGTATACAACCGCCATTAAATAGGTTAGAGGGTGAACGCTATAATGATCTCATAATAAGGATAAAATAATGCCATTTATAAAGCTAAGTAAGACCATCCTTATGCACACAACCATACATATATATATATATATAACCTTGCCGGAAAAGGAGACCGAGTTTAGAATGCCATTAAAACTGTTACCTAGGTTGTACAATCTAAGTCTTGTTGTCTTATGATTCGTACTTGCAAAAGTTATAACTTCCAAATTCAATATATATATGATTGGGTCATGAACATTTCAAGGGAATCCTAAACTTTCAGCACGAATCAGCTTTTTGAAGCAAGAAAAGTCAAGTCAGCTCAGAAATCAGTTTCATGATAGAAGTTAAAATGTTTCAACTCGCCTATATCCTTTTCTAAAAGACATATCATGTCCTCGTTATTCCATACCGTAAAGACTTCAACATTCCTACTCATTATTCGAGAACGAATGATCCCAAGAGGGAGATAATGTAACACCCCGCATTTCAAGCTAGAACGAAAACTGTCATTTCTATGCGTAGATGATCCAAAAGCCATAAATCTTATGCAAATTTGGCATGTTAATCAATTATGTAGTGTGGGAACCTAGTTGAGCATGAATTGAGATGATAGAGGTCCCCAAACTCAAGAACGAGTTGAAAAATTTTCTATCGTTTGAGTTTGAGTGAGCGTCGAAACTTGGGTCAACTTCAATCGGTCATAACTCTTTGTATATAACGAATTAGAGGGCCTACTATATATCAAATGAAATCTCTTCGAATTAGCTTTCCAACGATACCAATTTCATCAAATTTCGATAACCGAGTGAAAAGTTATGCCATCAGAAGCAGTGAGGGGTTGCGATAGCCTCGCAATGCAAGTTTTGCTTGACCTGAATAGGGGTCGGGTCGCGACGCGGGGCCTATTCCCGCACAAATTTAGCTTCTTAAGGATCAAGGGTCATTTTAGTCCTTTCCCCTCGACCCCAATCATTAAAAACACCAAAATTTAGTCTCCAATTCACCAAAAATACACTCTTTTTCCAATTTCCCTCAAGAACTAACCCTTAAGGTCTCAACCAAAATATCAAGATCCCTCAAGATTAAACCGTAGGTTTTAAAGATTGATTGAAGATTTGAAATCCCCAAACCGTAAGCTTCAAGAATCATCCATTATTCTCTGTAATCGAGGTACGCGGGGTTTTCCTAAAATCTCATGGGCATAGAAATCATATCTTAAGAAAAAGGGTTTTGGAATTATGAATGTAATCATGTTTTAGAAGTTTTGACGGTATTGTTTTGGTCATTAGACCTTCCCCAAATTGTTTGAAAAATTATATATATATGTATGAATGTGTTTAAGGATGAATATTCAATTGAGAGCATGAATTATGATGAACCCCTCTCTTGTTGTGATTTCTCCCATCTTTCATATGATATGAATTGTTCTAAATTGCATCTTGAAAAGCATGTTACGAAATGTCTTGAATGATGTTGTATTTGAATTATGATTTCGATTTCAAAAGAGAGAGGGTTGTTCACGTTGATAATGTTGAAAATATTCATATAATGAAAGGGTGCATGATTTTTCCAAAAGCACATGACCACCATATATTTGAATAATCTCAGCATAGTTTTGACTTGTGTTTTCGGAACATGAAACCTTTTATACAGTTTGCATGTTTGGGTGGTCTGAAATGCGTTTTAATGAAAGAATTATGCATGTTGCATTATGGCTCAGAAATAGGACTTGCAAGTCTTGGTGTGACGACACCAATTCAGATTATGCCATGATAATTCAGAACAGAATAGAATGCATATTTGAAATCAGATTTTCAGATTATGAATTCAGAAAGATGCTTGTTTAGAAAAGGTTTAAAAATTAGCTTAAAGAGAGTTAGATGGTTACCCGAAGAAAGTACGAGTTGAAAGACTCTATGCTAGAAACTGTGATTTGCCGACACAGGATTATGGTACCATGCTTTGTGATCTTGTGTACCTTAATTCATGTCATCCCAAATTGGGACTACGGAAGGCCTCTACTGAAGATAGGTCGCCAAACTACGACCGAGAGTTTCGCCTTTTGAAGCGCCAGTCGCGTAACGCGACCGGGCCAGGCCAACTCAGAAAGGCTTTGATGACTCAAGGTTCATATCAGGGAAAGGAGAGTGAGGGGAAGAGGGGGCAGCCCTCGGCCCGATCATCCAATTCGCTCCAACAGACAGGCATGGTTCTGTAGTTAAAGCCCTAACCGAAAGGCGCTAGACGGACTAAGGGCAAGCGAGATAAAGAAAGCAGTTGGCCCTATGTGTAAAACCTTGTCGCGGGAGAGTCTTTCTCCAATGAGAATAAAGAAAGTTCTTGGGCAAGACAAGAAAGGAACTCGCCTTTTGACACCAAGGGATAAAAGCTGATTGCTTTGTGACTATGGTTAGGAGCCCTACTTTGTGATCTTGTGCACTACCATGACATGTAAATTTGATTGGGGATTTTGGCACCCTGCCGTGTGATCTGGTTGTCCCCCTTGTAGATACTACAATCCTTGCGACAAACTTGGACTGGGGGCTTGGCCGCCGAGTCAAGGACGGCTTCCATATAGCCCGGGGAATTACAGATTGTAGGATGTACCATCTAGCTCAGAAGTAAGACAAAGAATGAGTCATGGTTTCAAAGAAATGTTTCAAAGTCTTAAAAATGTGCCAATGTGTTTTCATATATTATATGTAAAATGTTTTATGAATTGCTCTCCAATATTTTATTTATATATAAAAGCTTTATTTTCGATTGCTTTGCGTACCAGTACATCTGTATTGACCACCCCCCCTCCCCAGGTTCTGAGACACAGTCTAGGGGTCCTGATAAGCAGTAGGTTTCATCAGACAGGAGTGAAGAGTACCAGTTGGTGAGCCTTCTATATTTCAGAAGGCCTAGTTTCTTTCAGACAGTTATTATTTATTTTGGTTTCCTAGGACGACCACACCACAGTGAGAAACATGAGAGCTTACATCACGAGTCTTAAAACAAGTATCGAATTCCCGAAGACGATTTAGAAAAGGACTTCTACTCGAAGCTATCGCTTCTCATTTTTAGAGCTGAAATAGTCATGAGTTCGTACAACTTTATCATTTTGGCTAACCCCAACATAAAATGAATCGTTAACATACGAAAACATAGTTCCTTAGAATCAAGTATGATTTTGGACACAAATTTATGAATCATGTACCTCATAACATAGAGTTTGGATACTTGAAATATAGGATCACGGAGTGACATTATTGCTTCTAGTTGGAGGTCGGAACATGACATGAGTTTCATAGAGTGCTCCAACCACAGACATAGGCCGGACTTAAGTACATAAGACATTGGTACGTGTTAATTCAAACCGAAGTAGGAGGAGCTTGCTTGAATATGAATTGATTTATCAAGCCTCTTACAAGAAACTTAACACCACAAGAAAAATTGGGAACTACTTTAATCTATAATCTCCCCCATAGATAAAAGTTACATTTCTAAATTTGTCGTCATATCTTCACATCAAAATCTATAGCCACAACTCTCAAAAAGATATCTCATCATACACATAAGCGCTAAACTCTATGATAAACTATACTCTGAAGGCCTCGCTTTTCGAAAGTGCTACTCTATAGCCATCACTCTACAACTCCCACTCTCATGAGCAAACGCCTCCACACTCCATATCATAAAGGGGTCCCAGAATACATATGAACACAAACTCCCCTCCATAAATTTTTTTATACAACGACACTAATTCATTCTCGGACATCCCCTTCAGGTACACTAATCGTAACATCCTCAAACCCCCAAAGTCATCTATTTATGGCTAACGTTAGGCCATTCACGCTTCTAGACACACAACACTTCATCTTCAACTCCATAGAACACTTTGCATTATACCTCTAATCATATAACTTGCAACTTGGTAATATACCCATATTTTCTCAATTCAACTCTAAATAACGCTATACAACAACTCCTCAGACTTCTCCATACCACAAGATTCGAGAATGAGATGTAAATACACGTGACACTCAAACACATCACCCCTTATCTAACAACTTGCTACCTTGGGGTTCAACTTATTCATTTATACTTAGGACCTTATCCACTTAATGACTCAACCACAATTCATCATTTTTTTATACTAGTCCTCATGTACATAAATATCACAATTATCCAATCTTTTTTCCATAAGTTGCCAACCTAAGCTATTTCATACCTCACATCAAGCCTATTAATTCATTCCCACAAAACATGCATTATCAATCTTGAGCTGTAATTCTTATTACTACAGTCCACATCTAAAGTTCAAGCCTATTGTCTAACAACACCAATCATATGAAACATGTCACATACTATACTAATCAATCGAATAGAAATATCAACACAAGTCTCTTATTTCACTAATCTATGGCCCATAAGTCCATCCTCTTCACGACATTACCACTAAACCTCCAAATCTACTACATACCTTCTCACACGCACTACAAATTTACAACTACTAAAGAAAAGACAAATCAAGGGAAAGGAGGAGGGGTAAGATCACATAATAAAGGTAGTAGATCTTAATCTTATATCATAACCCATTACGATCTTATCAACACATTCTATTTTCTCACATCATAGTTTCCTATCCATGCATGTATTACAACTTCTAAATTCCATATACAACAATGAGTCTATACTTGTAACTTATTGGCTAATCTCACCGTTTCCATTCACAATCTATATGTGATTTCCATAACAACCATAACTATCCACTCTAGGCTCTATCCATATTCTGAATAGATAATAATAATAGCCAAACACTTCTCCAAAAACTACCATACGATCTACTAATACTGCTACCACACTAGTCTATCACCATAAAATGACAAATCATCCCTCAATCAACGGTTATACAACTAAAACTATTTATTTACTCAAAAATCACACTCCGACTTCTAACCTTGTGACTTCATATCACCAACTTCTTGCCCCAATCTCACTACTAATAGGTCATGAAACTTTAATATATACTACTACTTGGGTGGAAATACAGTTCTAACATTTTTCTATACATCATTACCCTTATGCATGACATTTGCAACAAGAATTTTAATAGCGACTGGATACACTTAATACTTCGGGCTGAAAAGCACGATTTCATCAGGATCAAAGTTTACACTAGAACCAATACACCTTGAAGCACGAACGGACTCTTCTCAAGTCCTTGGGTAATTTCATAACCTTTTACGATTCAATTAGAAGGGACAACTTTATCTAGGTTCTAAGAATCACCACGGAAGGAAATTCAAATTACGCCACGATGCTTTAGAGTAATGACTCACTCGTTGAACCTTAAGAATCACCATTTACATTGAGTCGATGAATACAAGGTCAATGTAATTTAAAAATAGAGTCAAAAACTCTGTCACACCGTTATGTTTGAATCAATCTTCCTAAAAGGCACCAAATATTCTCGAATGGCAACTTAATAGAGGGTAGATATTAGAATTTATTATTGAACAATGAAGGAACCATAGAATGTCACTCCAAACTCAATTCCACCATATTATTGGGTTTAATAAGCTAAAAAAGTGACAATCACAAGAACTCAGTTGTAGCAGCCTCATTAATGATAACAAAACTTATGGAGCAAGACACTGAAATGAAAGATCCAAACATAATGATGATACAGCAACAAAGTTCCAGCATCTGACATTCATAGATCTATTTGAATAGCAAATCATACATAACAAGCTTCAATTTAGATAAATATGCTGATTGTAGAGAAAATGAGCTAATTAAACACAGAACAGCAAGCTGAAACAAACCTAAACACGAAGTCCGTCTTAAACTAATTTACTCTTTCTAGATCTCGATCCCAAAATCCCTCATAGCTTCGCACACCAGCTCCATTTGCTCAGCAATTAGCTTCACCCTCCTCAAGCTTAAGTCAACCTCAGCTACCTTCAAAGCTTCCCACTTTTCCTTCATCCCATCCTTCTTCTCCACGCTAACAACTTTAACTTGACATTTCTCCGTTTCGGATATAGGTTTTTTGGGTTCATCCATGGGTTTTTGATGATATGGGTTTTACAACCGGGTTTGGTTTCTGGGTTACCGGCTTAATATCTATGTTTTCAATGAAGAAATCGACGACTGAGGATGGGAAATGACAGTTGCTTCCTTGGATAGGGGCAGACCTACGTTGTATTTTGGGGTGCTCAGACACCCACTAAACTCGACGCGAAATAAATATAATTACATAGAAAATATATGAAAATAGATATAAAACATATAAAAGCACCCACTAAACAAAAGTCCTTCAGATCAACCTAAATACCAATGCACCCAATAAACTTTTGTTATCGTGGGTGCTTTTATATGTTTTATACCTATTTTCATATATTTTCTATGTAATTATATTTATTCCGCGTCGATTTTAGTGGGTGGCGGAGCACCACAAAATACAACGGAGGTCCGCCCCTGTCCAAGGAAGCAACTGCCATTTCACATCCTCAGTAGCCGATTTCTTCATCGAAAATATAGATATTGAGCCGGTAACCCAGAAACCAAACCAGGTTGTAAAACCCGTATCATCAAAACCCATGGATGAACCCAAAAAACCAATATCCGAAACGAATAAATGTCAAGTTAAAGTTGTTAGCGTGGAGAAGAGGAATGAGATGAAGAAAAAGTGGGAAGCTTTAAAGGTAGTTGAGGCTGACTTAAGCTTGAGGAGGATGAAGCTAATTGCTGAGCAAATGGAGCTGGTGTGCGAAGCTATGAGGGATTTTGGGATCGAGATCTAGAAAGAGTAAACTAGTTTAAGACGAACTTCCTTTTTAGACTTGTTCAGGTTGCAGTTCTGTGAATGGCTCATTTTGTGTAGTTTAATTAGCTCATTTTCTCTACAATCATATGCTAAATTGAGCTTGTTATGTATGATTTGCTATTCAAATAGATCTATGAATATCAGGTGCTGGAACTATGTTTCTGTATCGTCATTATGTTTGGATTTTTCATTTCAATGTCTTGCTACATAAGTTTTGTTATTATTAATGAGGTTGCTACAACTGAGTTCTTGAAATTGTCGCTTTTTTATCTTATTAAACCCAATGATATGGTGGACTAGTTTAAGACGAACTTCCTTTTTAGACTTGTTTCAGCTTGTAATTCTGTGAATGGCTCATTTTGTGTAGTTTAATTAGCTCATTTTCTCTACAATCAGTATATTTATCTAAATTGAGTTTGTTATGTTTGATTTGCTATTCAAATAGATCTATGAATATCAGGTGCTGGAACTTTGTTGTTGTATCGTCATTATGTTTGGATTTTTCATTTCAATGTCTTGCTCCATAAGTTTTGTTATTATTAATGAGGTTGCTACAACTGAGTTCTTGAAATTATCGCTTTTTTAGCTTATTAAACCCAATGACATGGTGGAATTGAGTTTGGAGTGACAGTTTATGATTCCTTCATTGTTCAATAATATTCTAATATCTACCCACTATTAAGTTGTCATTCGAGAATATTTGGTGCCTTTTAAAAAGATTGATTCAAAAATAACGATATGGCAGAGTTTGGCTCTATTTTTAAATTACATTGACTTTGTATTCATTGACTCAATGTAAATGGTAATTCAAGGTTCAACAAATGAGTCATTACTGTAAAGCATCGTGGCGTAATTTGAATTTGATTCCGCGGTGAAACGTAGAGCCTAGATGAGGTTGTCCCTTCTAATTGAATCGTAAAAGGTTATGAAATTTCACAAGGACTTGAGAAAGTCCGTTCGTGCTTCAAGGTGTATTGATTCTAGTGTAAACTTTGATCCTGATGAAATCATGCTTTTCAGCTCGAGGTATTAAGTGTATCCAGTCCCTATCAAAATTCTTGTTGCAAATGTCATGCATAGGGTAATGATGTATAGAAGAATGTTGGAACTGTATTTCCACCCGAGTAGTAATATATATTAAAATGTCATGACCTATTGATAGTTGCAGTTACGTCTCACCGAGGACATGACCCTGAATAGGAAGGTTTGGAGGAAAAACACTAGGATAAAGGGATAAGGTAGGTGAATGAATCGTAGTCCGTAGTTATGAGGGTTTTGGTATTGCACATTACTTTTGTGGATGTTGTATCTATGTTAGTTTAATCATGTTTCATGCCTTGAATATTTCTGTATATTGTCCTGTGTCTTGAGCCGGGGGTCTATCGAAAACAGCCTCTATACTTCTTTAGAGATAGTGGTATGGGCTGCGTACATTCTACCCTCCACAGACCCCACTAGGCGGGAATATATTGGGTTTGTTGTTGTTGTTGTTGACCTATTCATAGTGAGATTGGCGCAAGAAGTTGGTGATATGAAGTCATAAGGTCAGAAGTCGGAGTGGGGATGACTTCTGAGTAAACAAATAGTTTTAATTGTATAACCGTTGATTGAGGGAAGATTTGTCATTTTATAATGATAGACTAGTGTGGTAGCAATATTAGTAGATCGTATGTATGGTAGTCTTTGAAGGAAGTGTTGGCTATTATTATTATCTATTCAGAATAGGGAAAGAGCCTAGAGTGGATAGTTATGGTGGTTATGGAAATCGAATATAGACTATGAATGGAAACTGTGAGATTAGCCAATAAGTTATAAGTATAGACTCATTGTTGTACATGGAATTTTGAAGTTAGTTATGATGCATGCATGGATAGGCAACTATGATGTGAGAAAATAGAATATGTTGATAAGATCGAAATGGGTTATGATCTTACCCCCTCTTCCTCCCCCCTTTGATTTATCTTTCCTTCAGTAGTTGTAAATTTGTAGTGCGTGTGAGAAGGTATGTAGTAGATTTGGAGGTTTAGTAGTAATGTCGTGGAGAGAACGAACTTATGGGCCATAGATTAGTGAAATAAAAAACTTGTGTTGATATTTCTATTCGATTGATTAGTATAGTATGTGACATGTTTCATATGATTGGTTTTGTTAGACAACAGGCTTGAACTTTAGATGTGGACAGTAGTAAAAAGAATAGTAGTAAAAAGAATAGCAGCTCAAGATTGATAATGCATGTTTTGTGGGAATGAATTAGTAGGCTTGATGTGAGGTATGAAATAGCTTTAGTTGGCAACTTATGGAAAAAGAATTGAATAAATGTGATATTTATGTACATGAGGACTAGTATAAAAAAATGATGAATTGTGGTTGAGTCATTAAGTGAATAAGCTCCTAAGTATAAAAGAATAAGTTGAACCCCGAGGTAGCAAGTTATGAGATAAGGGGTGATGTGTATGAGTGTCACGTGTATCTAGATTTCAATCTCGAATCTTGTGGTATGGAGAAGTCTGAGGAGTTGGTGTATAGCGTTATTTAGAGTTGAATTGAGGAAATATGGGTATAATACTAAGTTGCAAGTTATATGATTAGAGGTATAATACAAAGAATTCTAAGGAGTTAAAGATGAAGTGTTGTGCGTGTAGAAGCGTAGATGGTCTAATGTTAGTCATAAATAGATGACTTTGGGGGTTTGAGGATGTTACGATTAGTGTACCTAAAAGGGATGTGCTAGAATGAATGTGTCCTTGTATAAAAAAAAATTATGGAGAGGAGTTTGTGTTCATATGTATACTGGGACCCCTTTATGATATGGAGTGTGGAGGCGTATGCTCATGAGAGTGGGAGTTGTAGAGTGATGGCTATAGAGTAGCACTTTCGAAAAGCGAGGCCTTCAAAGCGGAGAGTTTAGCGCTTATGTGTATGGTGAGATACCTTTTTGTGTTGAGAGTTGTGGCTATAGATTTTGATGTGAAGATATGACCGCAAATTTAGGAATGTAACTTTTATCTATGGGGAGATGATAGATTAAAGTAGTTCCCAAATTTTCTTGTGGTGTCAAGTTTCTAGTAAGAGGCTTGATAAATCAATTCATATTCAAGCAAGCTCCTCCCCTACTTCGATTTGAATTAACACCTACCAATGTCTTATGTACTTAAGTCCGACCTATGTCTGAGATTGGAGCACTCTCTGAAACTTATGTCATGTTCCGACCTCAAACTAAAAGCAATAATGTCACTCAGTGATCCTATATTTCAAGTATTCAAACTATATGTTATGAGATACATGATCCATAAATTGGTGTCCAAAATCATACTTGATCTAAGGAACTATGTTTTCGTATGTTAACGATTCATTTTATGTCTGGGTTACCCAAAATGATAAAGTTGTACGAACTCATGACTATTTCAACTCTAAAAATGAGACTTGATAGCTTCGAGTAGAAGTCCTTTTTCTAAATCATCGTCTTCAGGAATTCCACACTTGTTATAAGACTCGTGATGTAAGCTCTCATGTTTCTCACTGTGGTTATCCTAAGAACTCGTGGTATGTTGAGTTTATGCCAGAACGACTCTCCACTTGTGAACCATACACTTGATATATGAAATACTCCGTGATTGTATCATATCTTTAACTCATGTCCCACCTTGAGTAGTGCAATAAGTATATGTTATAACTGAACAGTGCTACTCCCTTTCATGATGCTTGTGCTCAGGTCCTTTAATTACCCTGTGTATGTTAGTATGATGATGGTTGTGGAAGTGTAGAAGTGTGTTAGGTTAGGGAGTAGATGTCGTTGTAGGTGAATTTTTTATGAGATTTCTTGAGCTAAGGATAAAGAAGCAGGAGGGGGAGGAAGGAGATGAATATTCTTTACGTGAAATAGTTAGGAGGGAAGTATATGGCTAGAATTTTTGCGAGAATGATTGAATTTGTTGGTCTTAGTGGAGAGATCCATGAAGTAGGGTGTAGTAGTGGTAGGCTTGAATTTTGTGATTGATGAAAACACAACCCAATGTGTCATGTGGTTAATATTCTTTGAATTAAGACTTGAGGTTGTTGGATTATAGTGATGAGGTGAGGTAATTTTTAAATGTGGTGTAGAGTACAGGGTCCCCTTAGTGATGAGGTGAGGTAATTTTTTAATGTGGTGTAGAGTACAGGGTCCCCTAGTTTAAATTAGCACCTCTTCTTCCGAGATAGACTTTAACATAAAAGTATTATACGGCGGGACACAAAACTCTAAACCCTAATAAAACTAAACTCTAAACCCTAAATCAAAAACCTAAACCCCAGAGTCTCTATGAATCTTGCACCACAAAGTCTGAGCCTAACCCCGACCCATGAGCCTTGAGCCCTAACCTTAGAACCTTCCATTCATACTAGGCTTACTATTCATACTAGGCTTACTGAGGCTTAGCTTGGCTTAATGTGGCCTAGTGAGTCTAGGATTGACGAAGCTCAACAGGGATTAACCGTGCTTAATAGGGATAAGCAAGATGTAGAAAAGTTTGATCATGTTCATTTGTCGGATAATTGGAGAATAATAGGAGTATAACCGATTAATTCCTTACTAAAACACGATGAATCATTGATTAACAATTGTTACCAGAAAAGTTTCTAAGATCCTGTATGAGTTTATTTTGTTCCTAACTAAACCGATTAGTGGGAACATCATGTTGATGAAGTTTTTACACTTTTGAATGATGAGAATAAAGTAGTTTTTCTTAAGGAAATAGCCCTAGTACATGAGGATTAGCAAGGATTAGACATGGCTTCCGTGACTTGATGAGGCTAGGCTTATCAAGGCTTAGCGAAACTTAGTGGGGCTAAGTAAGACCTGGAAAGGCTCGATCATGCTCATTTATAGGATAAAAATAGAGATAATTAAAAGTATAGCCAATCAATTCCTAACTGAAACAAGAAGAATTAATAAATATTTGGTAATCAGATCAATAATTGTTAGAAGAGAAATTTTTTAGATCAATTATGAGTTTATTTTGTTTTAAGACAAAGATCTCTTATGAGTTGTGAACTCCAAGTTTTGAATAAATTGATTATAATTTACGGAAGAGAATTCATATGCATGTTGTTCATAGAGTTTTAAGAAATTAAAGAACAAGACAACTTCAAAGACTGAAAGAGCAAAAATTAGAAAATAGAAGTATCGCACCTCGAATCTTCTTTGAAAATCAAACGGACACAAAGAAAACAACATATATTATTGAAAGATACACAAATGAGAAAACCCGGTTCCATCAAAACTCGAAAGATCAGAGCCTTTTAGCATCATGTAAATATTGTATATTAATGTAATCATATATTGTTATATATTGGTGTAATTATATAGATTTGATTTAGTAGTTAAAGAGAATAATAGTGAATTTAGTAAGAGCAGATTTAGTGGGATAGAATAGCGGATTTAGAGAGATAAAAATGCTAATCTTTAGGGATAGAAAACGGATCTTTCGGGATGTAATCATTGAATATTTTCTATTTAATGACAAGACTCTCAGTATTGAGAGGCATTCAGCAGAAAATTGACATGGTATCAAAGCCTTCTCTTAGATGTCTTGTTTCTTAAAGTTCATTTGTGGTATCTTTCAGTCTTTTTGAAAAATTTTGGTTTTTATTGATTGTTCCTCGGCAATTAACACCTTGGATTTCGATCTTGGTCATTTTGGTTATTCTTTTTGAGTCAGTGTTTCTAGTTTTCATAAATATGACTTCATATCAGTTTGAATCATTCAGTGTTCGTTTCACTAGAAAGAATTTCTTGTCATGGGAGTTTCAATTTCAGTTATTTGTCACTGGAAAATAACTATGGGGCCATATAGATGGAGCCGATCCTGCTCTTACTGATCCTACAAAGTTAGGTGAATGGAAGATTAAAGATGCTCGGGTGATGACATGGCTTTTAGGGTCACTTAACCCTCTTATTGTTCTTAATCTCAGGCCTTACAAGACAGTTAAAGCCATGTGGGATTATTTACAAAGGGTTTACAAATAAGATAATAGTGTCCGACGCTATCACTTAGAGTATGAAATTTCTAATTACTCTTAAGAAGATCTTTCTGTGCAGAATTATTTTTCTGGATTACAGAACTTATGGGCTGAATTTACAGATATTGTTTATGCCAAAATATCGGCCGAATCTCTCTCTGTAGTTCAACAAGTTCATGAGCAAAGCAAGCGAGATCAATTTTTGATGAAGTTACGCTCTGAGTTTGAGACTGTTCGCTCCCACTTGATGAATCGTGACCCGTCTCCCTCCTTGGATGTTTGTTTAAGGGAATTACTTCGGGAGGAGCAGCATTTTGTTACACAAAATGCTTTCAAGCAAGTTGATGATATTGTTGTTGCATTTTCTGACCAAGGTAAGGGAAAGGGTAGGGACATGACTAGAACTCAATGCTACAGTTGCAAGGGATATGGTCATATTGCTAGCAATTATGGCGGAAAGGTTTGTAATTATTGCAAACAACAAGGACACATTATCATAGAGTCTCACACGCCCTCAAAACCGTAAGGTTAATGCTTTTCAAGCTGGGACAAATGGTTTCACTACTGAGAACTCATCTTCGGGACAAGTTCTTACTCCTGAAATGGTAAGACAAATGATCATGTCAGCTTTTTCAGCTTTAAGGCTACAAAGTAATGATCTTGCATCTAATTTTTGGCTTGTTGATTCTGGAGCTTCCAATCATGTGACCAACTCATCTAGTATGCTAAAAAATGTTCGTAAGTATCATGGTCCATCACAAATTCAAGTTGTCAATGGTAGTAATTTACCCATTACCAAGGTTGGGGCTATTAGTAAAACTTTCAATAATGTTTTTGTGTCACCAAAGCTCTCCACTAATCTTATTTCAAATGTGAATTCTTCTCGTAATGGTTTTCTTATGCAGGATCAGGTGTCGGGGACAATAATTCCGAAGGGGCCTAAAGTTTGACGACTGTTTCCTATACACTTTTTCATTCCTCGTGTTCTATCATTTGCTTGTACTTCTACACCTAGTAAGACTGAGGTATGGCATAAGCGCTTAAGACATCCAAATTCTATTGTGTTATCTCATTTATCAAATTCAGGTTTATTGGGGAACAAAAATCAATTTTCCACTGCTTCTTTTGATTTTTCCACTTATAAATTAGGCAAGAGTAAAATTCTTCCTTTTCTTAATTTTGGTAGTCGTGCTACAAAATGTTTTGATGTCATTCATAGTGATGTTTGGGGTATTTCACCAATTGTTTCTCATGCTCATTTCAAGTATTTTGTGACATTTATAGATGATTATAGTCGATTTACGTAGGTATATTTTCTTCGTTCCAAATTTGAGGTATTTTCCATATTCAAGACATTTTTGGCCTATATTAAGACTCAATTTTCTACTTGCATCAAATTATTGAGATCTGATTCTAGTGGAGAATATATGTCTTATGAGTTCAAAAATTTTTTGCTTCAAAAAGGAATCGACTCACAATGCTCTAGTCCATATACACCACAACAAAATGTGGTTGCTGAACGTAAAATCGTCATCTTTTAGATGTCACTCGTACTTTATTGATTGAGTCCTTTGTTCCATCTAAGTATTGGGTGGAACCTTTGTTTACTCAATTAATAGACTACCATCTAAAGTCTTAAATCTTGAATCTCCATATTTTCGTCATTATCACAAAAATCCAAGCTATGATAATTTTTATACATTTGGTTGTGTATTTGTTTTGTGCATCTTCCTCCTTCTTAGCGTAATAAACTTTTCGCTAAGTCTACTAAATGTGTTTTTATAGGTTATAGTACTACACAAAAAGGTTTTCTCTGTTATGATCCATATTCTAATAAATTTCATGTTTCTAGAAATGTTGTTTTGTTTGAGAATCAATATTTTTTTCCTACTCATGTTGAGTCATCTCTTGCTTCTCTTCTTCTTCCTACTTTTGAGGATTTGTCATCTTCTTCTAAGAGGTTCAAACCTGGATTTGTGTACGAACGTCGGCGGCCAACTTTACCCCCTCTTGATATTGATCCGCCACGTGAAACTGCTACACAACTAGAATCTGAGAATTCTTCAAGGCCTGCTCCTCTTGGGCCCACTCGGAGATCTACGATAGTATCTCGTCCTCCTAATTGGTATGTGTTTTCATTTACTTTATCTACCATCTCTATTCCAACTTGTTACTCACAAGCTTCCACGCATGAATGTCGGCAGAAGGCAATGGAGGAAGAACTTTAGGCTCTTAAAGAAAATGACACATGGGATATTGTTTCATGTCCTTCAAATGTCCATACAATTGGATGTAAATGGGCTTATTCAATTAAACTTCATTCTGATGGAACTCTTGATCGGTACAAAGCTCAGTTGGTTGTTCTTGGTAACAAGCAGGAGTATGGTGTGAACTATGAAGAGACTTTTGCACCGGTAGCAAAAATGACGACGGTGCGAACTATTATTGCCATTGTTGCTTCAAAAAACTGGATGCTTCATCAAATGGATGTCAAGAATGCTTTTCTTCATGGTGATCTCAAAGAGGATATTTATATGACACCTCCACCAGGTTTGTTCTCATTACCTACATCAGATGTATAAAAGTTGAAGTGGTGTCTGTATGGATTAAAACAAGCTCCCAGAGCTTGGTTTGACAAATTTCGGTCTACTTTGCTATAATTCTCGTTTGAGCAGAGCAACTATGACTCATCTTTGTTTCTTCGGAAAACATCTACAGGTTGTGTTCTTCTTTTGGTATATGTCGATGACATTATTATTACAGGAACAAATTCTTCACTAATCACTAGCCTGCAACAGCAACTTAAGGATTCTTTTCATATGAAAGATCTTGGTACTCTTACATATTTCTTGGGTTTGGAAGTCCTGCAACAACAACTTAAAGATTCTTTTCATATGAAAGATCTTGGTACTCTTACATATTTCTTGGGTTTAGAAGTTCATCGTGATTCATCCGGTGTGTTTCTAAATCAACATAAATATACCTAAGATTTGATTTCTTTGGCAGGACTTCAGAATTCCTCCTCTGTGGATACTCTATTAGAATTGAATGAAAGTATCGCCGGGAGGAAGGCGATCTTCCTGATCCAACTATATTTTTGCAATTAGTTGGGAGCTTAAATTACCTTACTATTACCAAGCCTGATATCTCTTTTGCAGTTCAACAAGTTAGTCAGTTCATGCAAGCACCCTGTCATCTTCATTTGGTGGTTGTTCGTCGCATCATTAGATACCTGCGATGAACATCTAATCGTGGATTATTCTTTCCTAGTGGTTCGCCTATTCGTCTTAATGCTTTAAGTGATTCTGATTGGGCGGGATGTTCTGACACTCGTCGTTCGGTTACTGGTTGGTGCATGTTTCTTGGAGTGTCTTTGATATCTTGAAAAAGTAGGAAGCAAAACCGCGTGTCAAAATCTTCAACAGAGGCTGAATATCGAGCAATGTCTACTGCTTGCTCCGAGATTGTGTGGCTTCGTGGACTACTTGCTGAGATTGGATTTCCTCAATCTAATCCTACTACTCCTCTCCATGCTGACAATACAAGTGCTATTCAGATTGCTACTAATCTGGTTTATCATGAGCGGACCAAACACATCGAAGTAGACTGTCATTATATACGAGAAGTTGTAGATAAAGGTGTCATTACTCTTCCGCACGTGTCCAGTGATCTTCATATAGCTCTTCATATAGCTGATGCATTTACAAAATCAATGGCACGACAACGACATCAGTTTCTCGTCGGCAAATTGATGCTTCTTGATCTACCAGCATCAATTTGAGGGGGGATGTTAGCATGATATAAATATTGTATATTAATGTAATCATATATTGTTGTATATTGGTGTAATTACATAGATTTGATTTAGTAGTTAAAGAGAATAATAGTAACTTTAGTAAGACCAGATTTAGTGGGATAGAATAACGGATTTAGAGGGATAGAAAATCTTATCTTTAGGGATAGAAAAATGGATCTTTAGGGATGTAATCATTGAATATTTTCTATTTAATGACAAGACTCTAAATATTGAGAGGCATTCAGCAAAAAATTGACAAAGCCTACATAGAAAAAAAATAGTAAGCATGCAAGCATAACTTCTTCTCGACCAAAATACTTTGAACAACTGAAATTATCAAATAATAAATTAATTAAGGTACCAAAAGAGAAAATACAAGTACATTTGGAAAACTTCATAGAACATAAGGATTTCGTTACAATTTATTGATTCGAACTGGTGGCAATGAATGCTCATTGAAAATGCCCATGGCACAATTGACCTGCTACCTATGTTGCATGTCGAAACAGTAATTACACTACTTTATTTCATTTAACAAGAGTAATACTATTTTTAATTATTAGGTCACGGTAAAAGGAGGGGTGTATATCGTTCTAGACACATATATATGCACATGTTCGTGCGTAAACACATTTTGACCATAAAACCAACTAGCTATGATTGAGTTGGTGATGATAAATTTACTATCAAATGCCAACAAAAGAAGCAGAATCGAGAAGCACACAATTCTTACTTGAGTGCTTGGAGAGCCTTAGTAAGAAAACAGCACCTGAACCACCCAAATCATGATCATCATTCAACTTATCCTAAATGGAGACATCGACAATAATAAATCTAACTTTAAAAATTGAACAGGCAATCATAAATCTGATAATGGGGGACAGATTTGAATTACTTGTAAGAATATCCAATCCAAAGAGATTGTAGAGTGAAGGCAATTGAGTAGGATAGGATTTTGGGAAGACTTATTTCAGCATAAATCCATCGAGAAAGAATAGTGTAAAAAGGGAAGTCATAAGTACTTTAAGACAGCTAATATTAATACCTCATGAGGCTTATCATTCGACTGATTAGGCCTTTCTTTGACGTAACCAATATCACCATTCCCCAGTTTCCCCCTACTTGAAACTTCAACAAATGGCTTCGTAATTCGGACGCTGCAGACATCAAAAAGAAAGAATTAAAAATTTAATAGACACTAGACATCGTAGCCTAAATTAATTGATTTTCCCAATCCTCCAGGTTGAAAATTTCAAGCGCTGATACCACATACGTACTCTTGTTGCATCAGTGAATGTTCAGAATTATGTCAACTTTATCGACCGGACTGTTAAATATATGGATGTATGTACATATATTAAGGCCATTATCTGGCACCTACTAACATATAATTATAAACCACGCTATGCTATCACAATTTAAATGTGGTAATTTGCATAAGCAACACAAACATCTCACGCCAAATTTGAATCTCAAATATGATGAAATAAAAAAAAAAATCCAAGGTTCTCTTTTAAGTAGAATCACTCAACAACACCTCAATCACTAATTAGTGTCATCTCTAAGGATCCTCTATTTCCATTCTCACTATATTCAGGCCTATTTCTTAGAAGAGCTAAATAAGAAGATTTGGATGTTTTTACAACAAAATACAAAATAGTCACATTTTTGTACTTTGACCTCCAAACGAAAATAAAAATAGATATATAATGTGATACAGTTTACAATGGAATTATATCTAATAGCAATATCAACCCAGTTTCCAAACACATTGAAGGTTTCTCACATATTTATATACATTGTAGCAGGTCACCTCAACTAATAATTGTCAACAAGGTTATCAAGAGAAATTAAAGATGAGGTCAACGGTATTACAAGTACAAAAATGACGATGAGATCAAAAAGATGTTACAGGGATACATTTGTGAATCATAAGATATCTCTTGCACATAGATCTGCAGTTAAGCACATTAAGTTTTCACCTATGATTAATGGTCGTTATCCTCATGCATTGCTTTGTTCTGTAAAAGATAATCTGCTTCAGCCTGATAGAGTACGAATAGCAAAAAAAAAAAAAAATTATAACTGGAAAATGAAGTTATAAGTTGATTGTGGTATGTAAAAGCTTAAAGGAACACGCAATTTAAAATCTTGTATTCCTTGTCACTTTTAGTAGTCCCTTTTAGACATATTCTAAAATTTCAAGCTTATATAATTACCTATTTTTGCACGGTTATGAAAAGTTTTCACTTACGCATTCTTTTGTTGATGCATACCTCTTGTATATGTGGTGATTACATTACAAATATATTGAAATGAGTCTTCAATCTTGCTATAAAGTTTTTGCTTTTGTTAGAAAGTCACTTGGAGTGATTCAATGTGCAAGTTCAAAAGGCTATAATAGCTTGACAACTCTAGAATTACCCGGAAGGGATGGTCTTGTATCAGACCTGAACCCCAGAACCCAGACTCTAAGCTCACGCTCACTCTGTAGCAGCGGCTAAATTCGCAAGAACTAAACACGAGAGGTAACATTAAACCAAGAGACAATAAATTAAGGAACCTGAAAAGACCAAAAAGAAAAGACAACTTTCGTAATCTTACAACGAACTTCAACTGATCATTTTCTTAAAGGATTGGTCATGTAGAATACTTTAGCACATGAAAGTCTAACTTGTCCGGTGATAAAGGCAAGTGAAAAATCCAAAAGTGACACATAATAGCTGGATAGTATTCATTTTCAAGTTTTCAAACTCAACATGTGAAAAAAAAGGGAGAATAGTAATGGATGAAATGCTGAGTCAAGAAAAGAGTATAATATCACTACAATAATATCATACATTACACATTTATTATTCTATCTTATTCTTAAGATTGCAGTATACAAAAAGAATCCACAACATCCAATCAACATCAAAATCCAAAATTAACTCTTAAGGGTGTCTTTAGTATGGAGGAATATTCTCCTGAAATCACTTTTCTTTGATTAAAGAAGCGAAAATAAGTTCTACAAGTGACATTTTATGTTTAATATATCCTTCTATCCACCCAATGTTCTCAACCCCATTCGTTTGATCATCCCAACTTCACCACCCCGAGGCCTCACACATTCACCTCTCTCACATCTACAGTATAGTTTCTTGCTATACTACATATTAAGTTTCTGAAGATAACATTTATTTTCTTATTTAAACCAAACACAAGAAAATAAGAAAGAAATCATCTTACTTTCCAAGAAATGACAGGAAAATATTCCTTTGTAACAAACATAGTCTAAACACATGAGGAGCATGATTGTGCAGAATGAAATAAAATTTAGTCATGTAGCTATAAACCTTATGTTCTGAAAGGTTCAACAAAAATTAAGAAAATAAATTTACTGAAAATCAAACAAATAAAAATAAGCAAAGAAACTTGTGATGAATCAAAGGAAAATGGATAAAGATAGAAGAAATACATGAAGAAGTCATAAAATAAGAGTACTGCTCGACATCTATGTGTCCAGATGTTGTCAAGTTAATATACCATCCCTTAAGGAATTAGAATGTAACAATATAAAAGATTTATCCATTGATGCTTCTAAACAAGGCTTACAAAATGCAACTCAACACTCGTAAGTCTTTCTTAAGCTAAAACTTAAAGAAGAAAAGTACATTATATAGCACAGATTATCGTGCCATGAAGGTTGAGTTAGCACCACCTAGAGAAAAGACCAGCATAAGAAATCAGCTCAAGAAATAATGGTTATGCAAAATACTAGATATTTGAAATAACAAGTTCTTGGATACATCACTATAAGCAAAATCTGGAGAAATACATGGAAAATGATGAACCAAAATCTGGTGAAACAGATGGAAATGCAGGAAGAAAAGAGAATCTCGAAGGGAAGAGAGCCAAAAAAAAACTCAAGCTTTGAACAAGAAGTTGTAAGATTCACAACTAAAGATCAAAATCTGATGAAACCCCATGGCATGAAACACATGGAAAATGCAGGAATCTTGAAGTTAAGAGAGCCACAAAGCTCAAGCTTTGCACAAGAAACTGTTGGATACACAACTAAAGAGCAAAATCTGATGAAAAACATGGATAGAAACATGTGAAAATGCAGGAAAAAAGAGAATCTTGATGTCACACAGCCAAAGATATTGTTAAATACGCAGTAAGAGCTAATCTGATGAAACCCCATGCCAAGAAACACAGTAAAAAGTGCCAGAAAAAGAGAATCCTAATATGAAATAAGCAAATAGCAGCTTGTTGGATGCACACACTAAGAGCAAAATCTTATGAAAACCCATGACAAGAGACACAGTAAAACTGCAGGAAAAGAGAATCTTGAAGTGAAAGACTCAACAAGCAGCTTTTAGGATGCACTAAGAGCAAAATATATAAGAAAAATTGCAGGAAAAAGAGAATGTTGAAGTGAAATGGCAAAAAAATTGTTGGATATACAACAAAGAGCAAAATATATACATGTAAAACAAAATCTTAAAGCAAAGCAGAAAAAGAAATTCTTGGATATAAGCAATCAAACTCGAAATCTGATGAAATCCCATGACAAAAAGCACAATGCAAATGCAGAAAACAGAGAAATCGTAAACTGTCAAGAAGCAACAAGCCAACTTACTTGAATAACGGTTCTTCCATTGCCTCCGAAAACCTAGCCTCTTCTTCCAGGTAAGTCATGAAGCACAACAACGTTATTCACAATGGGCACTTCAAGAAGCATTGGCAGAACTATGTAAGGAAATGGTTCAACCAACCTGCCAGGAAAACAAGGAGACGTAATGCTAGGCAGCAGAAGGCTGTGAAGATCTTCCCAAGGCCAACCGCTGGAGCTCTCCGGCCTATTGTTCATGGACAAACACAAAAATACAACATGAAAATCCGTGCTGGCAGGGGATTTTCTCTTGAAGAACTGAAGGCAGCTGGTATTCCCAAAAAGCTAGCACCAACCATAGGCATTTCTGTTGATCATCGCCGCAGGAACAGATCCTTGGAAGAGAAGAAGTGAGGAATTTTTAGTTGTTTCTGTAGTCTGTTAAGCATTATTTAACTCTCTAGCGGTCCTTGTGACGGAATTTTATCATACAATCCTTTTGAGGAACTTATGTTTTTCATTTTATTTAAATGATTTTGTTTTGTTTGTGAAGAAAAAAAAAAAAAAAACTTACTTGAATAACTAGTAAAAACTAACAGTAGCATTAAAGACAGTACAAAAGAAGTCATGATTGTGCCAAGATCTAACGAAGTAAGATATGAAGATAGTACTATTTTTCCCTGAGTATATTTCCAAGAAGGTTAGTAGAGGCTGGTGGAAGAGTACTACTGAAAAGATAAAGCAGAAATGTATCGGTCGAAAGTGGAGAAAGATGGTGGATAAGTCTTAAAAGTAGGTTGTACTTGCATGACATTTGTCATCTGAGGGATGAAATGATAATAGAGAAGTTGAACATCTGTCACGTGATGGGAAATGATCAAAATTATAAAGCTAGCATTAAAATAAAGGGCGTATTTCGCCATAAATTTAAAAAAAAAACTTTTTATATCAAGTGCAACTGTAAAGGGTCATTGGTAGAGTGTGTTAAAAAATATAATACATCTGTTAGTTAATATATATTATTAGGACTCGTTTAGTAGGATGGATTATTTTTATAATCCATGAATTAAATGATGGGATTACTTAGTATATTGTTTGGTAGCAATTTTGAAGTATATATAACTAATACATGGATTAGTTATACACCCTACATGGTATTAGGTTGTATAACTAACACACCCAATTTGGTGAGTTTAGTAATCCATGGATAAATATGTGTCAAGACAAAAATGCCCTCAAATTTTTTAAATTTTTTTTTAGATCTTTTCATTTTATTCAATGTGAGTTATTTTTTTTTCAATTTATCAAGATAATAATATCCCTCCAAATAATTTTAGTCATAAAAAAACTACTCCATTAACTTAAAAAATAATTATTGGTCACAATCCGTAAACAAATTACATGATTGCATACAAACTTTAATTTTGTAAATAGGATATTATAAATAAAAATAATTTTTTTCTACTTAGCTTTAACATGCACTCTACGGAACACAAATTTATATCAATAATAATTCTATTGTCTCGTTCAAAAGTTACACGTATCTTCCTCTAACGTAAGAACATCACAAAGTGGAAACAACAAAAAAATGATGAACAAATAAAGAAAATATAACAAAAAAATATATATAAGTGAATGATTGAATCTTAAAATTTCAAAGTAAATAATTAGTTATATTTTTACTTTTTTTTTATTTAAAAAAAAAAATTTGTGCAAAGAACAGACAAAGTTACAATATGTCAAAGGGTATTTTTGTAAACATACAATATTCTTTTTAAAATATAACAATACATATTGTTTTCAATACATCAAACCAAACACTGCATAAAAAATAATCCCAGTATTACTAAACTCTGTATTACTAATCCCTGCACTACTAATCCCAGCATTACTAATACAACCTATTCAGTATTATCTTATACACTCTACCAAACGACCCCTTAGTATCTTGTTTGATACATTTTTTTATCTAACTAATGTTTATATACTTTATTGTGTATTAAGGTGTGTATTGATAATATACATCATTTTTTATATATTAGTAATACAAAGATTTTTAATACATGCATTAACTTATTAAATGGTCTTAATACCCTTTAATTTTCCTCTCAAAATATTTCACAATTCCTTTTCCCACCATTTTAGGCTCCATTTGGCCATAAAAACATAATTTTTCGGAGTTGGAAATAGAGTTAGAATTGAACTTGGAGTTGGAGTTGGAGTTGAAGTTGTGTTTGGTCATAAATATAAATTAAAGTTATTTTTGAAATTTTGTGAGAGAAGAAGTGAAAACAAGTTTTTCTTATTTTTACTTTTTCAAAATACAATTTCAAATTGTATTCGAAATTTTAACACTGTAATTTTCACTTCTTTTACTAAAGTGAAATAATTTTTCACGAAAAAAATGAAAAATTACTCATGGCCAAATGGCTAGTTGGTTTAAATAACTCCAATATATTTTTCACAATTCTTTTTTCCACTATTTTAATTTACAACAATGGATAGTTGGTTTAAATAACTCCAATATATTTTTGCATTGCTTCGAGGTCTTTAAAATGATTTTAAAAAAATCTTAAGACTGTTCCTTAATTTATATTTTGTATTTTATTTTTATTTCAACTATGTTATTCCGTCGGCGTAACATTTCATGCGCAAAGACGAAGTTCTTGCAATTTATCTTAAATTTCTGTATACTAGATCAACAATACTAATTATGTTTGAGATGGCAAAAGAACTTTGTTGCAAAAAAAATATACAAAGTCAAAAAAGGATATTTTTGTAAACAAACATTTTTTTTGTAGAAATTATGTAAGATATGTTATTTCTAATACATCAAACCAAACAACGTATAATAAACATTATCAACATAACTAATACAAGTATTACTAATACACTATATTCTGCATTATTCTTATACATTCTACCAAACAACCCTTAAGTTGATGTTATATCAAGTGCAACTCTACGGCGATGTTCAGCCATGAAAATTTTAAATACAACTTGAAGTTATATTTAAAAATGTAATATTTATATATATATATATATATATATATATATAATCACTTTTTACATTTTTTTCTCTAACAAAAAATAAAAAACAATTTTACTTATATTCATGAACAAATACAACTTCAATTTCAACTCCAACTTCATAAATTTTAATTTTCATGATCAAACATTCATAAAAAATTTAAAGCTACAAGCATGAAAAACAATGTAAAGTAATTATTATTATTATTATTATTATTATTATTATATTTTTATATATTAGAAATAATGATTTTGACATGTTAGCTTATGGGTATTAAAATAAAGTTTTAGGATACTAAGGTCTGTAAAATACTTTGCAAGATTAGTTTGCTTAGGAAAATTGTATTTTGTGTTTTAATGTTTGGACCTTATCAACAACTATAAGAAAAGTCCTTCCATTTCAAATTAATTACAACTCATGTCATTCCAATAAATTATCACTTTGTCATATTGATGCTACTCCTATTGAATATGATGGACCCACATATAATTAATTATTATAAATTATTTATATATTAAAAATTAATAATATTTAATTAAAAAATTAAATAAATATTTATGACATGTCTGCTTCAACCGTAATTGTACTATATTACCTCTAATTAATTATTATATCAAACCTAATTAATTATTATAAGTTATTTATATATTAAAAAATAAATAATATTTAATTAAAAATAAAATAGATATTTATGACATGTCTGCTTCAACTGTAATTGTACCATATCACTCCTAATTAATTATTAGACTGCTCTTAATTAATTATTATAAGTTATTTATGCATTAAAAAATTAATAATATTTAAGTAAACAATAAAATAGACATTTGTGACGTGTCTGCTTTAACTGTAATTTTGCTATATTACCCCTAATTAATTATTATGGTCATTTAAACATTGTGCCACATAAGTTGAAATAGAAACAAAAAAAAAATCCCAATAATTAACAACTTAAAAGATTTAAAAGATATAAAATATTTGGTCGACTCTTGAAATTATATTAGTGTCACTGAAATTGGAATAGAAGAAAAGTGTTATAAATCACAATAATTTAAAACTTAACTTATTTTTAAAATATAATTGACTATCAATGCCACAAAAATCTGGACAAGAAGAGTCACGTATTTAAAGGGCAAAAGAGTAAAAACACACAGGAGATAAATGTAGAGAAATCAAGAAGCACCAAATGGATTATTAACATGTGTAACATTCAACACATTTCTAAATGTTTCCAGTTTTTTCTTGAATCAACACATATACATAGTAAAAATAATAAATAATAATAATTGCATTTTACTATATTGCCCCTAATTAATTATTATGGTCATTTAAGCATTGTTCCACATAAGTTGAAATAGAAAAGATATTATAAATTAGAATGATAAAAAATTTAAATTATTTTAAAAATATAATTGGCTATCGTCAATACAAAACTCTGGACAAGGAAAATAACATATATTATTCAAAAAAATTATATAAAAAGTATTATAAATTACAATAGTTAACAGCTTAAAATATCTAAAAATAATTTAATATGTTACATATTTCAAAAAAATTACATGAAAAATACTAGAAATCACAATAATTAACAACTTAAAAGATTTAAAAAATATAAAATATTTGGTCAACTCTTGAAATTATATTAGTGTCACTGAAATTGAAATAGATAAAAGTCTTATAAATCACAATAATTAAAAACTAAAATTATTTTAAAAATATAATTGGCTATCAATGCCACAAACGTTTGGACAAGAAAAATAATACATATTATTTGAAAATTACATAAAAAAATATTATAAAATACCATAGTTAACAAATTAAATTATCTATATACCTATTAAAAGTATGATTGATTATCTAAATTCTATTTGTGTTACATAAATTGAGATAAAAATTAATATATTGAACCCGTGCAAGATCTCGAATGAATATTAAAATGTATATGCAATTCTTTTTTTTTTAAAATAACTTTTATTTAAATATATCAAAATCGAAAAGATAAATTTTAATGTAGCACGTTAAACAATGTATAAGAACTAATGTTAACATAAATAATACCAGCATTTACTAATAGAAGCATTACTAATACAAATATTACTAATATATTCTATTTAAAAAGAAAATTTATACACTATAACAAACGACTCCTACGTTTCAATGGAAGGAATATATACAAACGAAAAGTTTGACAAAAAATTTACAGAAGTATATTTTATAAGTATATTTTATCATACCAATAAAAACATTTTACTGCTCAAACTTCCTACACCAACATAAATTCTAAAACTTAAAAATTGCAATCCACATGTTTTATTGTTGGGCCCGTGCTGACACGGGCCTTGCACTTCTAGTAGGGAAATGAGAGCAAGTTATTGTTCTTTGAATTTTTTCTTTTTGTATTGATTTAGAGCCCGTTTGGCCATGGAATTTTTTCTTTTTTTCTGAAAAAAAAAATTGGAGTTGAAAATTATGGTGTTAGGCCATGAAAATTCGAAAAATAATTTCAATTTTTTTCTGAAAAGGAAAAACAGGTTTTTGGTGTTTTCACAATTTTTCAACTTTTATTATTATTACATATAACCCAATTTTTTAATTTTTTTACATAAAACTCTCTTTGTAACATTACTTTTTCAATATTACGCATATAACAATTTTAAATATTAAAATAATTATAATTTCAAACTTAATGTTATCCTAATTAATATATATCTCTTTTTCTTTCTCATCATTATTTTTATCCCTTATTTAATTTTCTCTCTTATTTAAGACATTATTTTACTGTTAATGATCCTAATTATTATAATATAATAAGAATAATAATTTTTCTATTTTGATACGGACGTTTAAGGAATTATAGTCGTGTAATTAATAATGAATAATCATTTTCTATATTTATGGAATTAATAAAGTTGTTGCAGATTAGTTTACCACTGCCACAAATTATTCTCATTTTAAATTTATTATATTGTGTACATCTTTATTATACTATTCAAATATAAATAATTTATACCATATATATGCTAAAAATATAAATCGGTGATACATATTTTTCATAAAAAATATGTCCAATTTTATAAATTTGTATCTTAAACTGCAACTGCTACCTTTATATACCATAATACTTGGTATTTTTATACACAAAGTATTATATTTATACCCATAAATATATAAAGTATTATATTTATAACATAAATATACAAAATATGTTATATATAAAGTTTATATCATGTATATACCATATACACACATATATAAATATACAAAGTATAAAGAAACATACTAAGCATATTTATATATTTATGGTATATGATATAATATATCATAAATATACAGAGAATGTTTTACATAGAAATAATTTATTCACACACAGAATAAAATTTCATGTATAAAAAAATTAAAGAAATAAATTAGCGATATCCTAAAATTTAATAACAACTCATTATTTCCTATTTTTTAGGAATGAAAAATAAAGAAAATAAATTAAATAAATTGTTAAAAACATAAATTTGTTTGAAAGATAATATTTGTTACCTAAAAAATAGAAAACGGTGATCTGTTAATATAACATCCATATTTAAAATTTTCAAATATGACAACGGCTATTAATGTAAATATTATATATGTCATAATTGAAATTCATTAAATATGACCATGTATATGTAATTGTTTTTATAAAGCGGTAATTGTTTTTTTTTCCCTTAGTAGGTAAATTTTAGTTGGATGATTTTGATAGTTTGTAAAAGTTGGGGCATAAAATCATATTTTAAAAAGTTTTTTTCAAAAGTAAAAAAAAAAAAAAAAAAAACATGACCAAACATAGCTCCAACTCTGACAAATTTTAATTTTCATGGCCAAGCGACAACTTATTTTTTTAATTGCTCCTCTCATTTTTCATGAGTTAATTTGATTAAGTTTTAAATTTAAATTAGATTAAATTAATTTAATTTTTAAAATTAAAATTTAATTATTTAAAAATTGTATAAAAGAATTAATTTGACAAAAAGATATATCTTAAAATACTAATCAAAATTTGTATCGCATGACTCTAAAAAAAACATTACAATATTTATCAAGAATTGCTTACGGTCAATCAGTTATAATTTTCTTAGAAATAAAGTAGTAAGAATATTATGTTTTCTCCTATGCAACAACAAGTAAGACTATACATGATCGAAATGAGTTTGTCCATTTCTTAGAACTACCTGAAATTTCTCTTTATAATGAGAGCATATCAAATTTCAGAAGAATGACGTGTAACGCGTGATTCGAATTAATCAGATATCGAACACGAATGGGAAACCAAAAGAAAAAAAAGTTTCACAAGACCATTGTGTCCATCTAAATTAAGCAGCTTTATTGCCCTATTGCATCCTACATTTTTAAGACGCACCACAGAAAATTTTCATGGAAGAATTCACAGTAGCTGGGGATTATAGAGGCAAATAGAAGAAGCTTTGAAGTTTGCAGCATAAACGTACCATCTCCACATTTCTAATCCAAATTCACCTAATAAAATCAGTTAAGTAAATACTAAGTAGCCGTTTCACCATGAAAATTATTTTTTTCGAAGTTAGTTGGAGTTGGAGTTGTGTTTGGTCATGTCTTTTAGAATTATTTTTTAGACTTTTAAATTATTTTTTTTAAATATAATTTTATGCCCTCAACTTTTAAAAATTATCAAAATCACCCCAACTACTAATTTACCAATATACAACCAAATGTTGAGAAAATAATTTATATGTCTTCAATTGATAAAATAATTAACAACAAACTAAATTATTATAATTGTTATTCGTCTAAAATTTAAATAAAAATATCACAAGTACGAGCTAAATAAGTTTATCTAACCACAAACGATTGAATAGAGAAAAAATATATTTTGATAAATATGATTGATAGATATAAATATATTTTATATATTCTTAAATTTGTTGATGAAAATTCTCAATTATTTTCACTTAAATTAATTATTTTATTGAATTTGATCTTTTAAAAAAAAACTACGAAATTTAGTTAATGAGAGAGATTTGTGTAAAATTTTAAAGATTGAGATTATATTTAATAATAATGAAAGTTGAAATTGGAAGTGAAAAAAAGGGAAAACAACAAAAAATTATTTTCCCTTTTCAGAATTTAGTTCAAGAATTATTTTCTAAATTTTTACGGCCAAATACTATAATTTTCAGCTCCGAATTTTTTTTTTTGAAAAAAAATAAAAATATCCATAACCAAACGGGTAAAAAAAGAAAATGTCCATAGCCTGCTGTTTTCCATTTATTCTCTGTTCAATCTTTTCACTGTTTCAGCTCTTTTCTACTTTTCAGTCTATACCTACCTACCAATTAGGATTAGGATATATTTGATCAAAGAAAAAATTGAATCTTGGAACCGTATCCTATTGATACACAGTGTATCATGTACGGTAGTATTACAGTGAGTAATAAAATACTCTAGTTTCTTTTTCTCTCTATACACAAGAGTATTAGGGCCTTTTTGGCCATTGAAATTTTTTTCCTTTTTTTCGAAAGAAAAATTTGGAGTTTAAAATTATGATTTTTGATCATGAAAATTCAAAAAATAATTTTAATTTTTTTTTTTGAAAAGGAAAAACAGGCTATTAATGTAAATATTATATATGTCATAATTGAAATTCATTAAATATGATCATGTATATATAATTATTCCTTTTTTTTTGGCAGCAAACCAGTCTTGTTCTTGCTAAGTGTTGGTGAAATTACAATAATCTTATAATTGAAAATTACAAGTGAAAAAAATAAAAAAGACTATTTTTTTTTTTGACTGAGATGCGGATATCTCGTTCTCTTTAAGGAAATTCAAGCTCACTGCAACAATTGTTTTAACGGTCCAACAGTAATACTCTTGACTTGTCCCCTCCAAAATACAACAACCTACTCACAATAACTCAACAACTCTGGACAAGAGTTGAATTCAAAGCTCCACAAAAATAACATCTCCCTTCAACTAATAAACTCTCCTATTTTGCTAAGTTTTTTTTCCTTCTTTACATTCACTTCTATATTGTTCTTGTGTTCATAGAATGACCCGAAAGCTCTTCTATTTACCGGGAAACAAAAACAGTGTTTGATATCATTGATGACATCCAAAGTTGCTGCCAAATTTGAATGAATTAGGTGACCAACCAATGTTGAAAAGATGCAACAATCAAAGTTGAAAAGATGAGGCAGCCAATGTTTCAAAGTTTTTTTCAATGCTGCAGATTTTTTTCAGCTGCAAGTTTGACAAAGTGCAAAGCTTGCTTGCAGTTTTTTCAGCTGAAAAACTTGACATAGTTAACCAAAATATTAAAATGTAACATCACGAAGGTATTATGCAGATCCTACTAATATAATCTATCGTTATGAAAACGTGAATACCTGCACTGTTAGGAACGTTTACTTAATTTTAAGATGGCATATATCCATCTCTTGGCATTTTTTTGGTGCAATGACAATATATTGAATCATGCCTTTATGTTAACTCACCTCAATTTGAAGCATCACACGTCACAAAATATTTTCTTGTTTCTTGAGTATTCGATTCCAATCTATCAAATGCTTAGTTTACTGTTTACATCAGTATACGAGTCCATTGATACCCGTAGTAACATATAAAAAATGAAGTAATTTAAGCGTGGGTACAAAAAATGGATCGGGCCAATTTAGGATTAAAAATGGGGGTAGATCTTTCGTTCAACAAGAGCATGGCGTGTGACTTTTTATGGCTGCAAATGGGATTTTATGAGTGAGTGGTAAATATAAAATAATTTAATGCGTGAGGGATAAATATAATTCTATATAATTTTATTTTTTATAGTAGTAGAGGACAAATATGACTTTTTGTTATAGGGGATGGGGATGGGGGCGTGGGAGTGTCAGGGAGACGTGGATAGTATGTGGGTTAGGGCTGCGGATTGCATTAAGAAAACTACTAGAGAGGTTTTGGGTGTCTCGAATGGCTGGTTTGGCCGCCATCTGGGGGATTGGTGGTGGAATGAAGAAGTTAAGAAGAAGGTGGACACAAAGAAGGCGGCTTACATTAAGTTGGTTGAGAGTAAGAGTGACGAGGAGAAGCGGGTGAGCAGGGAGGAGTACAAGTTAGCTAAGAAAGAGGCTAAGTTAGCAGTTACAACTGCTAAGACAGAAGCTTTTGAGGGACTGTATTCGAGTTTAGGGGAGAGAGATGGGGAAAAGAGGTTGTATAGACTTGCCAAAACTAGGGAGCGTGAGGGTCGGGATCTGGACCAAGTAAAGTGCATTAAGAGGGAGGATGACAGAGTTTTGGTGGAGGACGTTCTAATTAAGAAAGATGGCAGTCGTATTTTCATAAGCTCTTGAATGATGAGGGGGACAGAGGTATCGTGTTAGGGGAGTTGGAGCACACCAAGAAATCTCGCGACTTTGGCTACTGCCGACGTTATAAGGTGGAGAAAATCTGTGAGGCTATTCGCAAGGTGCGAAGGGGCAGGGCGACGGGGCCCAATGACATTCCGGTGGATTTTTGGAAGTTTGCTACCGGATCAGGGTTGAGGTAGCTAACCCATTTTTTTAACAACATTTTCAAGACCGCTAAGATGTTCGATGCGTGGAGATGGAGCACGATGATCCCTTTATATAAGAACAAATGGGACATTCAGAGTTGTAACAACTACCGTGGTATTAAGTTGTTGAGTCACACAATGAAGATTTGGGAAATGGTGGTGGAGCGGAGGTTGAGAAAAATAGTGCCTATTTCGGAAAATCAATTTGGGTTTATGCCTGGTCGCTCGACGACTATGGCAATTCACCTAGTGCAGAGGCTGGTAGAATAGTATAGAGAGAGAAAAAGGGATCTGCACATGATGTTTATCGACTTGGAAAAGACGTATGACAAGGTCCCTAGAGAGGTTCTTTGGAGATGCTTGAAGGCGAGAGGGGTCCCAGTGGGGTACATTCGTTCGATTAAGGACATGTATGAGGGGGTGAAGACTTAGGTACGGATGGTGGGAGGGAACTCAGGGCATTTCTCGATCTTGACAGGGTTGAAACCAGGGATCGACTCTTAGTCCATTTTTATTTGCCTTGGTGATGGATGTGTTGATGCGGAATATACAAGATGAGGTACCTTGGTGTATGCTTTTTACGGAAGATGTAGATTTGATTGATGAGTCGCGCTGAGGTGTCAATGATAAGTTGGAGGTTTGGAGACAGACCTTGGAATCTAAAGGATTCAGGTTGAGTAGGACCAAGACGGAGTACTTGGAGTGCAAGTTTAGTGACTCGAGGCAAGAGGACGACGTGGTAGTGAAGTTGGAGTCCCAGGCGGTTTGTAAGAGGGATAGTTTTAAGTATCTGGGGTCTATGATCCAGGGGAATGGAGAGATTGATGAGGATGTCTCACCGTATTGAGGCAGATTGGATGAAATAGAGGCTAGCCTCGGGAATTTTATGCTATAAAAAGGTGTTGTTGACACCTAATTTTCGCCCTCCACAACTACGTTTAATCTCGAGTTTCTTCAATTTTTAATAAAATAACAATATTTATTTTATTAATTTCTAAAATCTACCTAAAATGTCAAAGAAAAAAAATAAACAACTTATATAATTTCAAAGAGATAATGCCCAATTACCCATGAACTATACCCCAAAAAGCTATAACACACTCAATTTAAAGGGGGCCCTATTACCTCCGAACTAATTAAAAGTGGATTTTTCACCCCCTTAGTGCCTATGTGGCACATACGTGGCACAATACACTGAAGTGTCCACATAGGTACACGTGTGTACCATGTATGTGCCACATAGACACTAAAGGGGTGAAAAATCAACTTTTAATTAGTTTAGGGGTAATAGGGACCCCTTTAAGTTGAGGTGTGTCACAACCTTTTTGAGTATAGTTCAGGAGGTAATTGGATATTTCTCTCTTGCATAAATAAACAACTTCTCGATTCCACAAAGATGGAAGTAAGATCTTTATGTATCTTACATTCCACAAACTCGACTTGTATATACGGGATATATTCTTATCTTATTTTATTATTAAATAGTCTATTCATGATTATTTATATTTGACCTAGCCAATAGATATTTACGTTCGAATTTATTCGATCATTCAAGTTTAAAGGTTATCGTTTGCTTTATTCTAAGAAATTGTAATTTTGGCCCATCAAGATAATCATAAATAAATTTTTATCTTCTAACTTTTTATAAATTTTTTTTTTTCGTTCACAAGATGAAATGACTAACAATTGAGGTTTCGAATTATGGAAATGCAAGTGATTTTCGATACAAAACGCTTCCCCTAACAGTCGTACATGACACGAATTCACACTAACTGAGACATTTAAGCCGGTATCGAACCCGAATGAGGTCCAAAAAGAAATAAAAAGGAATTTAAGGACCAAAACAAATAATCCTCTGAAAAATGGGGGTCTTTATTGCACCTTTCTTAAACTTATGAGGGCCAACTGTATCTCTATAAATACCCTTTTAATACTTTCCAAATTTGGCGGCTATTTTTTGGAATCTTGAATAAACTCCCGCCAAAAACTACTCCTTGAATTAATTTTGACACAAAGCAGAAAACCAATTTTACAAAAATTATAATCTTCAATTCGAGCAAAAAGAAAAAAAGGTGTGAAATTACTTTTTTTTTTTAAAAAATTATAATTGAGTTAGGCAATTTGTGGGTTTATGCACATTCACTGTTTGATGAAATGCGTCAATGCACTTGTTATTTTTTATTTTTTTTAACCGATTTCTTGTTTATACGTTTGATGAATGGTTCAGAAATGTACGGGAAGAAGGGGAAAGAATTAATTCAAGAATTTGCAGAGAGTGAACCTGGACAGCTTGCGGCTTTTAATGTATGCAATTTATTCTATATTTGATTTCACCTTACTATGAATTAAATTGTAGGTAGTTTAATCATTTAATTTATTGCCATATAGGTTGTGAAATTTTTTATCGATGATGGGTGTTGAATCTTTGAGATTAATATTATCCTCTTGCACCTATTATTATTGTTAAGTCTCAAATTGGAACTTGGGTGATTGCGTGAACTAGTTTTTGTGGTTGCATTAGGCCCAAGATCCATTTTTTTTAACTAGTACCGATACCAATTTATGATTTAACAATGTTGGGCCTCATATTAAATTGTCCACGCATCAGATGTTCAGTAATGAGTGTGAGTGAGGTGGGGTGTTGAGTTCCACATCGGTGGGATGAGAAAATAATGGAGTTCTTATATGGACTTGCACAGTTCTCCCCTCATGAACTAGGTTTTGCAGTTGAGTTAGACCCACAATCCATTTCTTCAACTAGTACCGATCCCAATTTGTGATTTACCGATGTTGGGTCCCCATATTAAATTGTCCACGCATTAAATATACATGGGTGTGAGTGAGGTGGGGTGTTAAGTCCCACATCAGTGGGGTGAGAAAGTGGAGTCCATATTAAATTGTCCATGCATCAGATGTACAGTCATGGGTGTGAGTGGGGTGTTAAGTCCCATATCGGTGGGGTGAGAAAATAATGGAGTCCTTATATGGACTTGCACAATCCTTCACTCATGAACTAGGTTTTGCGATTGAGTTAGACCCAAGACCTATTTCTTTAACTATTACTGATCCCAATTTATGATTTACCGATGTTGGGCCCCATGTTAAATTGTCCACGCATCAGATGTCGAGTCATGAGTGTGAGGTAGGGTGTTAAGTCCCACATCGGTGGGATGAGAAAATAATGCAGTCCTTATATGGACTTGCACAATCCTCCTCTCTGAACTTGGTTTTGGGGTTGAGTTAGATCTAAGATTCATTTCTTTATGGTTAACAATGTTAATATAAACATGAGAACATCTTGCATTTAGAATATAGGGGTTTACAATGGAGGAATAACATAACTAGTAGATGTTTATCACTATCATGCATGTTATAATTCCGTAGTGGGGCACCCAAGGGTGTGGCCTAGTGGTCAATGAAGTGGGTTAAGAACCTGAGGTCTCAGGTTCAAATCCCACCCGAGGCAAAAAATACTAGGTGATTTTTCTCATCTGTCCTAGCCTTGGTGGACAGAGTTACCTTGTATCTGTTGCTGGTGGGAAATAGCAGGTATCCGTGAATTTAGTCGAGGTGCGCGAAAGCTAGCCCGGGCACCACGGTTATCAAAAAAAGAAAAATTCCATAGTGGGTTTTTTGCACATACAAAATGGTAATCCTGTTACTAACAGAATTATACATGTAGCCCTACTTCTCTTTAAGGAATTTATTTGAAAATGACTGATCACGAGTGCTTCTTACATTAAGATAAAGTTGATGTTCCACAGATTTTGAATTTCTTATCTGCTACTTGATTATGTACATTTTGTTTCATTACGTATATTGGTCCAGTTTTGCTTCTTAATTTAGGCTGATATGGTTGGTTAATCATTTACTTAAAGAATAGTTTCTTATTCGATGCAGACTGACCTAGTTACGCAAGTACTTGAAGAATGTAACAGTCATTTCCTGCATCTCAATTCCTTGGTGAGGTATATTTGACACGTTCCTTGTGTTTTCCCAAGCTTTCTTTATTTGTTATTCATCTCTTTCTGCAACCCCTATCGCTGTATACCCCATTACATGGTATTTGTTACGGTAGTCAGATGAGCTTTTTAGTGATTCTTATTGTTGCAAATATGTTATGGAACAAGTATACCTCGTGTATTTTCTTAACTGATCCTGAAGTCTATAATATTTTACCTGTCCAGTTTGCTTCAGATCTAGGCCTTGAATATAGATATGTCATCAGTTCTCTATCTTATACTTTCTTGTCCATAATATTTGTGTGTCAGAGTGCTGAATTTTCTGAAGTTTTTGGTTAATTGCAAAGATGGTCCCATGAGAAGTTATGGCTTGCTTTGGCACAGCCATTGCATTCTTTCAGTTAACTCTCTTTAAGCTTTTATTTTTGTCTTTGCCCGTGTTGTCCCCTTAAGTATTAACTCAACCCTATTTCCCTCCCCCAAAACCATGTCGGGAATTCCTTTCTCAAAAAAAAAATAAAAATCATTTCAGGAATTCAATGTAGTGTTAATCACGTAAGGATTTTCAATTGTACAATACAATGAAGAGTCCTTGAAAGAGTTCCTTTTTTGTAGTTTTTGTTTCTTTATTTTGCACGAGAAATGTGTAGAGGGCTATTTATAATCTCCCTTATTTTTTCAACATTTCAGAAGAAATAAAGAAAGTTCTGTGCCTCGTTGATGTTTTAATTCCAAAGTACCTGAAGAACTAGAACTAATTGAAGGGGTAGAATTATAGAAATGACTTTTGGACAGTTGAGGAGTAGCCTCCAGTTCCTTATTTATTTTTGGTGCACCTATGTAGTGCCGGTGCTGGGTTGTAGAGAAGATTGGGCGTCTTTTGTAGAGAACCATCTCGTGTTGTAAGTTCTTTACTTTTTGGTATACTTCTTGTATATAGCCAATTTTGGCCCTGTGATTAATGAAATTTTTTACCTGATTCAAAAAAAAAAAACCACAACTAATGTGGAAGGAGAAAACAAATGGACCAGGTATAAAGAATTAAGATGGAAATAGTAAGAAGAAAGTAGTTTCTCTGTATCTCAGTCAATATCTGTGTCCTTTCTTTATCGGGCTGTCCCACGAAACTAAACCTCTACCTTGAAGATAATGAAGGTGAATGGCTCCTTGGAGAAATTTAAACGACAACCAAGAATTTAATTGATCCATCTTATCAATCTAGGTGATGGCCAATCAATGAGAAACATAAGATTAAGATTTTGAATAACCATCAATAATAAGAAAGGTTCAATGAAGAATCCAAACTACGCGTGGAGATCTATTACAGTCCTAAGAAAGAGGAATTAGTTCTGCTAAAAGCAAAGAACATCCTAACAAGAATCTTAAACATGAAAAGATAAAGCAAAAAGGAAAGAAAATAGAAGATGAACTCAAGTTGAAACAGATCCAGCCCTCTTTTTTCCCTCCTGCAGTGCCCCAAAAGGGTCTAAGAACCAGTATTTGTCTGATAGCAACTTGGCGCTATGCTCCTATTTGTCTAATGGCACCTAGGCTCTAAGGTCCATCACCTAGGTACTGGAGCGGTGGAGCCTAGAGATTTGTGCCATGCTAGCGCCTAGCATTAAGCTCTCAGAAGATTTGTGTGTCTTAGAGAGTGAGGTGCTATGTTAGTATTTTCTGAAGCTATCAACTTTGCTACTTCTGGGCAAACCAAGTATTGAACATGAGGTGCTCGTCCTCCCAACTTTCCATACCTTCCATTTAATTGGCTACATCTTACTGCATGAGTGTCCTAATTACAAACTGTTTGATTTGATGTCCAGTTGTACACCAGATTCCAATGCATATAATTTCAACAAATATCACACATCGGCTTTCTATGGATTAGTCTCAGTTCATTTCTGAAATTGAGTCAAATCCAACATATTTATAGTGTGTTTCACAACATAAGTCTTTCTTTTACTAGTCATATGTATTCTTCTCTAAGTGACAAATGGAGCACAACTTCGTTAAGACCTTATCCAGCTTGTGTTTGACACAGGAAAATGAATGCAAAAACTCCTGCTGAAAGTTCAGGTGCAAATCGCCCAACTCAAAATGATCCACATTCAAATAATGAATCACCTGATAACAGCGAGCCACCTGAGGCTGATGGAAGTACAAACACTGAGCTCCCCAAAGATGATAATTACCATGGCCTGCTTATCCATCATCAGTCTCTCACTCGCAACAAACGCTGTCTGATGGCTTATGTGTGAGTAACAGTCAGCTTCAGAGTTGTCCTTGAAAAAAGGTCATATATTCCTTATCTTGCCTGCATCTCTTATGTTTGTTGTTGACTTTCCTTCTTTTTCCTCTTTAGATATAATCGAGCAGAAGTTGTTCGAAAATTGGGATGGACCCTTGAGCGTGTACTCCCAGAAGAAATTGAAGAGAAGCTCAGTACCTCAGAGAAAGAATATTTTAAGAATCATGCTGCAACTATCCAATCGTACATGTCAGCACTTGATCTCGATTTAGGGGTGGTAAAGTGTTCTTTTCATATAACTTCTTATATGTGTCCTGATATATTGCTCCAAAAACTATAGTTAATAGACTTTTACGCACCTAAGTAACACTACTATGCCTGAAATCGGAGAAAGTAGACTCTTGCTTATATTTTATGTACTCTTGGAATTCCTAAAGTAGTATGTTCTCCTAGAATAAAATTTGCATTACCCTCTTTTGAAAAGGTTAATTGTCGTTATTTATGAATATTTTAGGAGCAGTATGTGTAATTATGAATTGTTTTGGAAAGAGTAACACTCTATAGGTCATGACTTGCTAAAATTTGAATCCAAACAGAGCCGCAAAAAGGTTAATTGTCCATTAAACGTCGCATGTAACTCACTTCTCAATAGTGTCTTGTGCTTTTTTCTTTCATTGTGTTGGTACAAAAATTGAGTGTCTGTTTGGTTTAGCTCATTGATCTCTGGTTTTTATGAAGTGTCCGTAAGTCTGAAAGTTGATATATCTGAAGCTAGGGTTGTTTCTTGAAGTATTGTAACATTGATGGGTCCTGGCCCAACGATTCTCTCCAACAATTAAATAGTTTTTAGCTCTAGGTGGGTGCAAAAGGAATGTCACCTTCCATTGCATATCGACACATCTTTCCTATTGTTGCATTCTCATCCATGTCCTCTGTCATCGAGGCAAGGGAAGGAAGCTCAGATTGGATTGTAGATGGTGATCTGTTAGGAGGGTGGAAATGATTATCAGAAGTTCAACGTGCTCAGATAACACACTAGATTGACGAGCACAAATATGACATTGCTCTTTCGCGTTTTTTTCTTTTCTTCTCCTTAGATTCGGGGAGGAGTTGGGTGTAGGTAACTGATTTATGAATGTTCAGAGATTCTCTTTTCCTTTTAAAGCTTATGGTCCAAAGTTTTCTGGAGTATCTGATTAATATGCAAGGGACTGCACAGTTCAAATGATAAAGAGATTCGGCCAAGAATCTTAGTTCCTTATGTTTGCTTTTCACAGGATATGGTGCCACCCAAAGATCCCTATATCAAGGTGAGGGTGCTCGATGACATTGGTAATGTTGTCCTTAGCGATCAATTAGCCAACCTTGCTCGTCATGCAATTCTTTTCATTAGGAGAACTGATGCAGAGCAGTATATTTCTCAGGTGATTTTCCTATACAATACGGAATTGTGTTAGACGTAAATGCATCCACCTTTTTCTCAATTCTTGATCCTTCTGACAGGGCTTAATGGAAGAACTCACGAGTTGATCCCAACGACTACAGAGTTGCAAGCTGATTCTGATTGTGCATTGCTTCTACACAACCAGCAGTGTCAGAGAAGCAAAACAAGTTTGAGAAGGCATTGGAGAAATGGAGGGAATCATTCATCGTCACCCATGTGTCTGATATCACAAAGGGGTTGTTGATTTGACTGAAGTGTAATCTAGACTTTAAAAAGTGAGTGTATTCTGAGAGCTTATTGCTCTTGGGTGAACAAAGACCTTAGTGTAGAACACCATTTACTCGTCCTGTACATTAGAAGTCTTCTCTTGAGACATAATCAATAATTACAAAAGGGAAATAGTGGCTTACGCTCGTTTCTTTTTGCTTGCTATGACTGTTATTCTCCCTACCAAAATAACAGAAACACAAACACACACAAAGAAAGAGGGAAATTCTGGAGAAAGAGGGGGGTTTGTTTTTTCATCTTTCCCAACACATTGGTAGACCTCGACCTTATTCATACATGGCCTGATCAATTTAGACGTTCTCAAGTGTTGGGTTGTAACTTGACTCGTCACGGCTATAGAGTTCCAACCAATTTAAGTGTGTGACAAATTCTTAAGTATGTAGAGAAGAGTTTTGTCTTCGTAGAATCAATTTCTCTCAAGTATCATCTACAATGCCAAGATGAAATGGAATACGCCTATAGCATGATAAGAAATGGGGGCCTATAACATATTGTCAACAAACCCATCTAAGTTTTTGTGATTAAAGTCATTGATGAGGACCGAGTACTGAGTAGTCTATCACAAACAGAGTATCCTGTTCAATGAGGGTATAAAGCAGTATCGTTAACTCTAACAATCTTGTTTCTATCTTCTCATATGAGAATTGAATGCCTGGAGAAGTAATGGACACAAAAGCATGATACAAGTAGCCACCATACTAACACTTGCTAGCTCTATTTCCTACTGTTTTGACTGCAACTTCAGCAGGGAGAGAATTTGGAAGACGTGAATCTTGACTGGAAGAAGCTCCAGTTGTGGAGAGCTTGAGAGCTTGAGAGCCTCAACTGCTTTTTGCACCATAGCTGCAAGAGATTCTGGTGACTTAAACAACGATAAAAGTTCTGAGTTGTCCATTTCCAAGAGCATTCCCGTAAGCTTTGAAGCAAGAATGGGCTACAAAAGCATAGTAGTTTTGTTAATTCTCAGGGTAACTGGAACCATAGAGCAAGACCAGTATAGAGGCCAGACCAGTTCTATATAACCAAGGATAACGAAGCACAAAACTAAATGGCTTCAAAGAGCTTCATGACAGATCACCCACACCAACATCAGTAAAGCTGTCAGTGATGGATCAAGTAAGTGTTTATTTACCCATTGGGTTCTGTATGAAGAACCAAAACTATTGCCGTATTGCGGCTTACTTATCATTTGCATCAGTGCATAGGGTAGTTAACATAGAGGAGAAAACGAGGATTATAAACGATAGAAAGAATGCAAGAAATGAGTTTACCTTATGTTGTCGAACTAGAGGATAAAGGTGCTCTCCGATGATCTGTTTCTGCTGCTTAGGAGGAGCAGCAGCAAGTTTGGTTCTCAGACTGTCTGAAACATCAGAGAATGATCCTACTGTACTGGTGCCAGCAGAGGAAACAAATCCTTTGTTCGTACCATGTAAACCACCACGAGGTGCATATTTGACCTGCCAAGCTTCCTGCAAAGGATACATAAATTGTGGATTATTAAAACAGGGTGCGCTGCTGTGATCCATCATTCAAAAGAACAATTTAGATTTTCTCGGAATAATCCTCAGGTGAAGGCATGCACCAAAAGTAGGGAACAACTTGAAGCTCATCAATGTACACAAATTAGTGAATGAACAAAGAAACACTTCGATGTGGTTTACAACAATTTGAAATATAAGTACTATTTCTTTTCCATGACAGGATCTTATTAAATGAAATTAAGGAACCTATTGTACAAATAGAAAAAGAAAAAAGGAATCTCACTAACCAGCATGCAGATTTAGTTAGCAATTTCAGGTTAATCAATGAGCTAATTACTTTTAGCCAAACAATTCACATGCTTAAAATTCGTAAGAAGAATCAATGCAGGTAGAAAGTTTAGTCACCAGATGATAACTGGATGATGGAAAAATATCTCAAGTTTTAAAAAGCACGGTGATAAGTAATGCGTGTGAGATTAAAATGTTTGCGTCATATAAGCTAAGAAAACCAAAAAACTGTTTGATTTAAAGATAGAGCAAATATGAGCGATTTATGTTACGCTAATACTTGTAGTTCCAGTTCCAACAATAATTCAAATCAATCAAACAATAACATCAAGGACTTAAAATTAATCAAATGAAGGCCTAGTTTTTCAAATACATTAATAATGACTCATAAGATTCAGATAAAAAAGAATGCACGAAGAACACCAAAAAAGAGACCACAAAACAGTACACAAAATTGAAATTCAAATAAATCCTAATCCTTATCCTCATCCTAGCAAAAGGTCTAATCACTATCTTTGAGGATATTTATCCTTTTCCATAGGTAAAGGCAAGTCATGCATTTCAAGAGAGGTGTCTCGGAAAACGCTCATCAACTTAAGCATTCTAAAAATTGGAATTTTTAACAACTTTCTGCGCAGATCAATCAACAATAGAGAACTCAGTCAATCAAGATTCTGTTTTATGGAAAAGGGATGACAAGGAAGTTTAACCACCTGGGGATTGCTATAGTGTTTTGATGACGCCACTGGTTGGGCTGATTGCTGCCAGTGAGGCACATCTGGAACTGGCATATATCCCTTTTTCTTTCCCCTATTGTGCCTATATTGTGAAGCATCAGGAACCTGAAAAATGGGACGCTAGTTGTAAGCAACTTCATCATAGGTTTAAACCTGAAACATGTCCAAGCAATTTGGATCCTCCTTACAATTGCTGAAAAGTTCAAGATTCTATTTATCCAATTTAACACCATATCAATGACTATTCATTCAATGAAGGGGTAGTGTTGCCAAAATATTATAACTATTTGCAGTTGACTAACCAGGGACATTTGATAACGAGGTTTGATAGAGTTAGTGAATCCATTAACCATCCAATTATGACCCATACACAGAGGCTGATCCAGCAGCACAGGTCGTGCAGGTATTTGTAGATCACTAAGGGCTCGGTAGTAAACAGGGGGATATCCACCAGAGAAAAAAGCTGAAGCTCCAGCGGGTCCTGCAATTCCTTGTGCATGCTTAAACTGTAATTGAGCTTGCCTTTCCTCTTTCCTTTGAGCAATTGCCACATACAATGGCTTTTGGCCAAACATAAATCCTGTGTAATGTCTACAATATTAATATACTAAACAGGACCTTACAAGAGAATCTTCTGAATTTCAGTACAGAGAGTTTTGAGGTCAGACTTCTACAACACTATAGTCTCAACAAGAGCAAGTAGGACACATTAAAAAAGATGAAGACACCAACTAACTATATGACAAATAAAATACCATTACAAGAATATCAGCCGACAAACTATGACGAGAAGATGAATAAGATGAGAGAAAACAGATGGAAAACGAAATGGGAAGGCATCTGTTAATTTTCCTTCAATAGCAACAATAACATTCGCAGTGTCACAGAGTGGGGGGTCTGGGGACGGTAGGGGACCTTGGATGTAGAGAGGTTGTTTCCTTCAATAAGTACCTTTATTTTATGTGTATTAATAAGACTCGTAAAGTAGCAGTAAGGAATTGTATTGCAGTTCACGAGAGACAATTGTTGTTGATGCAAGCATGGTATGACATAAAAACATCTTGCTTTGTATTGCTATGTACTTGACAAAATAATCTAGGCAAGCCTGGCAGTGATTTGTTATAAAATTATACAATTGCTTTTTGCAATTTTCTGGAATAGCTTTAGCTTTCTCCAAGATTTCTGTGTTCATTCCATGTTTTACTATGCTAGTCAAAAGTTTCTGAAGTTCACTTACAAATGTATAATGCCACAACACTAGAAACACGTTGATCACAGATTTCAGAATAGTAATTAAATACAAAAGAATGGAGACTGCCATGATGACCTCTGACGTGTACCATCCACAAGCTTAGTCAAAGGTTAAACCTCTAGTGAAGATGTATTTAGAAAAGAAGAAATTCGCAGTGTGCATGCAGAGGAAAGATGGTAAAAGCAGCCATTAAAGAAGAGAGCCTAGGATAGAAATTTAAAATGGTTGAGAGGCCTTGCCTATTTGACTAAGTGCAGCAAGCACCATAACTAACCACATGTGGGACAATAAGCCTCAACTCAACTAGACCAACCAAGCAATAGAGGATTGTTAAAACTTAGATTTCTTGCCCGACAATGTACTCATATAGGCATTATGAAATCTAAAGCCAATTCCTAAGGCATTCAACAGAAACATGCATTGAAATTCCGAAGTTTTATAACCCTGAATTTGATGAGTTTATCCATATTGATAGATTCATTCAGGGACTCAGTTCATGCCGCAACGCTACTTCATTATTTTCTCACACCTCCTTTAGAAAGTTCAAAGCAGTGTAAACTATTAATAAATTACTTAAGCTGGAATATCTGTGCTCAAAAGTGTCACAGGAAAAAAGTGAAAGGCTGTTATAGCTAGCACCAAATTTATTGTACATGGCTAGCTCATGTGAAACAGCATCCATTGCCTTGGCATTCACCAAGATCTGGACTGTGTAAAAAGATCTATGACTTACCATGAAAAGTATTCACTGCTTTATTGGCCTCCTCTGGTGTGGAAAAACATACAAATCCAAAGCCCTTACTTACTCCTTGCTCATCTAGCATAAGTTTTGCAGAAGTGATTTTGCCACATTGACTGAACAATTCACGCAACTCATGATCCGTGATATCACCATCAATATTTTTGACGTACACGTTTAAACCCTATGACACCATCAGTCATGATATAAAAGTTGATAATTTAACATATATCTTTTCTATAGTAACACATATCTTTTGAATTAAGGAAACGAGAAAAAAGGATACCTGGTACTTAAAAATTTGCGCCTTCCTTCTCTCCTCAAACAAACGCCTCAATATCTGTTCACGCTCTGTTTTCTTTTGTGCTTTTGCTACATACAATATTTTGCAGCCTGCCCAATGCAGACAGATCATATACAGACCCTTGAACATTGTAACTGTTATTTACATTTGAGAGAACGACAGCAAGACAAATTCGTAACCTGCCAAGTTTTGATCCATTCATAGCTTCCACTGCTCTCCTAGCATCATCTGGATTCTCAAAATTCACATAACCAAAACCTTTCGAACCTCCATTCTCATCTTTTGCAATGACCAAGCTAATAATTTTCCCGAATTCAGAGCACTTCTCTCTAAGATGCTCTTCTGAGATGTCAACATCCAAGTTCTTGATGAACAAATTTGTATATATCTCATCAGGGCTGGGCAGAATCTGATCACTCTTTTTCACGAACTTACCTACATACCTATTATCCATAGATGGATGTAAATTTTTTGCATATTTGGATAAAACAAGATTGAAAGTGTGCAAGAAAAACAATTGTTTCTATATAATCCATCAAACTTCATCATGATCGCAATAAATTATAACAGAGAGAGAATTGCATGTACATCTCCTTTCCTCCGACTACAGATCCATTGAGCTCCTCAATAGCAGCATTTGCACAGTCCTCAGTCTCAAACTGGACAAAGCCATATCCTTTACTCCTTCCATCCTCAGAAACGACAACTTTACAGGACAAGATATTTCCAAACTTCTGGAATATTTCTTCAAGCTTTGCGCTGTCAATTGTATCATTTAGATTCTGCAGCAAAATCCCAAATCATTTTCACATAGGGATCAAAGAGACGAGGACAAAAAAAAAAGAAGGTATAAAGATCTCAAAATGAGTGACTGCTATCCACAGTCCTTAAAGGTACCTTGATGAACACATTTCCTGTTCCACTTCTTCTCACATCAGGATCACGACGAGACCAACTAACCCTTATAACTTTTCCATTGAGAGTCGAATGATTTTTCACCTCAATAGCACGCACAGCTGTTCACAGTTTAAAAGGCAGTAGAAGCTTTCCAAGTAAAAAAATCAACTCACCGAATTTCAGGAAAAGAAAAAAGTCAGACATACACAATAACAAATCATAAGCAGCCAAAAAATTAGACTAAAGTCCTGCATTTGCAATCATTGTCCCTTGAGTCGCTGGTCCAGGACATGAAGCTTAATAAATGTTATCCATTAAAGAAAAACATGAGCTGATCCATTCCTCTCACGAAGCCAGAAAAAACACAGCTTTCTCAGGCAGTCAAAAAAAACGATGATATACAACTTATACAATTAAAAAGGTTAGCTCATACAAATCATAGATCAGATCAGATGGACAATGTATCATGAACGAGAACAACATTAAATAACAAAATGGAAGAACAACAGTAAATGAAAAGACAACATGAGCAACACCTTGGTCCTCAACATTCCACAAAACAGAAACTAGACAACAAATCAAACAACTAAAATAAAAAAGACCGAGACAAATCAGTCAGATAACCTCCATTTAGTGAATACACTAGTGGTTCATAAAACATCTAGGCTGACGTATCAGTTCATCAAAAGACCACACTACTCAATGATGGAATTCAGTCATTCACTGTAAGAACTACACAAATGACTCACACACGCAAAACAAACAATTTGACCAATTATAGCAACAAAAATCTCAAATTACAGTGAATTTTCCTTTAATCACATCGCCAAGTAATGAGTAGTAAAAAACCTACTCACAGCAGAGAAAACCATTCCATTACTAATCAACATCATAAATCCTCAAGATTAACAATATACATCATTTTCGGAGTTTTATCTCAAAAAAGAAAAAGACATCATTTTCGGAGTTTTGTCTTGAAGACGAAATTTGAACGAACAAAAGCAAAACGAAAAGAAATCGACAGTAAAATTGATACAAAAAGAGTAGAGTATATATACGGTATACAGTCTTGAGGAGATAGGAAGTTAATGTAACCATAACAGAGAGAACGTCCAGTAGAATAATCACTAATCACAAAAAACGTGAACAGAAGCAAGGCTTTTGAACACAGAGAATGCATCAAAGAGTTGGCCATCGGTAAAATCGACACAAAACAGTACAGTATGTGTACCATCTTGGGGGGGAATGAAAACATGAAATTCTCATGTAATTCACAACGAAGAAATGTTAAGCTGAATTTCGCACAAAATTCTGACGAAGAAAACAGAACGGAAAATTAACAGTACAAGCGATACAAAAATAGTACAGAATTCCCCATATACGAAATGAAAACATGAAATTCTCATCAGAATCCGAATGTCAAACTGAACTTCACACAAAATTCGAATGAATAAAACCGAAACGGAAAAATTAACAGTAAAATCGCTACAAAAATACTACTATATAGAGTCTTGAGGAGTAACGAAAACACGAAATTCTTATTGAAATTCGCCATGCAAACAAATATCGAACTGAAATTCACAAACAATTCGTACAGTATTATACCGTCAAACTAAATTTCGCAAAAAATTAGAACAAAGCGGAAATATTAACAGTGTATACCGTCTTTCGGAAAAATGAAAACACGAGAGACTAGAAATTCTCATCGAAATATCAAACTAAAATTCACGTATAACTTGAACGTTTATATTAAAAGTACAATCGATACAAAATAGTACAGTATATGTACCGTTTTGGGATAAATCAAAGCACGAAAATCACCGTGAAAACAAATATCTAGCTGAAATTCACACAAAATTCGAACAGAAAAAACGAAACAGAAAATCAGCAGTACAAAAAAGCAAAATTCAACGAAGAAATCAAAACACTAAATTCTCATCGAAATATCAAATTGAAATTCACGTAAAACTTGAACGATTAAATTAACAGTACAATCGATGCAAAACAGTACAGTATATGTACCGCCTTGAGGATAAATCAAAGCACGAAATTCACCGTGAAAACAAATATCAAGCTGAAATCCACACAAAATTCGAACAAAAAAGTAAACTTGAGCTGAAAACAAATATCAAGCTGAAATTCATCGAACCATGCAAATTTGAACGAAGAGTAGTAAACTTAATACAAAAATGTTGAGTAAAATATAAGTATAGAGGAGAAAGGAAGTTACTGTAGCCATAACAGAGAGTACGACGAGTAGAAGAATCAGGGCAAACCTGCACAGAAGCAAGGCTTTTGAACTCGGAGCTCAACGGCGTCGGAAAATGGGAGCTGAAAGCAACTGAAAATTTCTAGAGAGAGAAAGTGTGGTGTTGCCAATTCTGTTAGTAGAGAGTGAATGAGTGGGCCGGAAATTCGTACTGCCTTATATACTCTGAAGATTTCAGTTTTTGGATGAAATTTTAGTATTCGTATTGCTTATATTCGCAAAATAAAAATTGTATGTCAAGCTTATTGCATCGCATTTTGTTTTTAAGCACGATAGAGTATATATTATATATATCATGTGAAAAGTTATGTTCGATCTTCATCATATTAAAGGAGTGCGACTTTGTATGAGGCTCAAACTACATTTGCTCAAACTCGAGAAGCACTTTCCTGATCTGGCTTCGAAAGCTATTTTTAGGTAGTTCAATCGGTTAGAGTACTACAATATTAAGGTGGAAGCTGCGGGATCGAGCCATGTCATTCCCGACGAATTCAATAGATATATCAATTTATTTCTGCATCTTCTGTGAAGGAGGGACAAAGATCGTAATTGCATTCTCATTTTTGTGTAGTTTAAATTATACAACTTAAAATGTTGGTCAAAGTTCATGTTGATTGATCTTGAGAAGCGAAACTTTGACAAGTAAAAGTGAACAGGGAGGAGTAATTAAAAAGAGACTACTAGAAAAAAATAATGTTGTTTCGGGTACACAAATCTGTATGTTAGTTCAAACACTTCAACACAAGTTCAAGATTAATTCAAGAACACTTATGAAGTTTTTAATTAACACCTTCAACATAAGATCAAAAATGACCTTTCAATAGAAGTGTGTTGATCAGTATTTTAAAGAAATAAGATGAAACGGAATAAGCCAACCTTCGAATTCACAAAGTGTCCTTAAGGAAATAATTTCCCTCAAGTACCCGAGGTTGCAGAGTTTTCCTCCCAGGATAAAATGACTTAACAACCAAACTGTAGCGGTACATCAAATTTTCTAGTTTTCTTCGAACTCGCTCGACGAAAGATGATCACACGGAGTTTTTAGAAGCAAGAGAAATGATTTTCAAGTTCAAAATTTTCGTTGCGAACCTATGAAAAAATTCAGGTTTATATAGTCATGAAGTGCCCCTTCGAAAAGGAGGCAATGGTTCATTCAGAAAGGCGTATACTTTGGAACAGTCATGTCTGTTCATTCAAAATATTGTGTCTTTTTTTGAACAGTTACAACCATCCGAACAGTGATCCCTTTTCCCGAAACAGTGTGTCTTTTCCTCAAAGGATTGCATCCATTTTGAGGCAGCATTTCGCGCTTGCAATCGATTCTGCACTGCATGCATGCACGTTCATGGAGGAAAAAATATTTTGCATTTTTCTTTGGATTTTTGGATCGCTTGGTTTTCCAAGTTTCGAATAAATTTTGTCCAAAAATTTAAAGCCAAGCAACAACAACGCGAGCCACATCTTGGTTTTTGACTCACTATCCATGTGGAGTTTGTGTTTCTTAATAAAAACACATGAAAGTTTCATTCTCCCACCAATGTGGGAGAATTAGTAAACTTTCCTTATTTTTGAGTACACTTTCCTTAAAAAAGTGTTCTCATTTTTTCCTCCAGTAATTCCCTTCATTTTCCATTCACACTTTTAACTTGAAACTTGAACTCAACAAATACTCCTATGAGAGGTGCAGTTGGGTAGATGGGGTGTGGGGTGGTGGGGTTGGAACAATATCAAGATTAAACGACAAGGAATATCTATATTTATATATAATAAGTTGGGCTCAATCCTTTCCGCCCACATCAAACATATCTGGTGGGAAGAATTCGGGCAACTTGACGATTAAGTGCAGAGGCGGACTCGCATTATCCGTACCGGGTTCTTGGGCCTTCATTGAACTCGATTAATTTTTTATATATTTATATAGAAAATACAGTAAAATCGGTTACAATGTATTGTTAAGCACCCATAGACAAAAATAGTTGTTGGGCGCTTTGGCTTTGGTGTGGAACTTAAATACCTTGACTCCTATAGTAGTGTGGGTTCCATTCTTGATAGCAACATACTTTTTGGGACAAGGAGTGCATTGTCAACTAGTAGGGATGAGAGGGGGAGGGGGTGTGGGTTCGATTCCTGGTATTGGGACATGGACACTGTCAACTAGTGGAAACGAGATGGAGGGGGGAGATGAGGGGGCAAAGGGAGTGGGTAGTGGGGATGATGGGGGAGATGAAGTGTGTTGAAGGGTAAGGAAGAAACAATCAACATACAATATCGCTGATGGAAGTAGTTTACTTTCATTAAGAAAGATCATTTTTCTCATTCACAAAATATTTGACTAACCGAACATAAGATAAAATGGAACTAGTTTACTTTCATCAAGAAAGATCATTTTTCTCATTAACAAAATATTTGACCAACCGAACATGAGATAAATGCATAATAAAGGATACATGTTGTAAGACATTTATTTATATTTTATAATTATGCAAAGTTTAACCATGAGATGATCATATAATTATGGACTACATCTTATCTATTTGTGATGTTCTGCTGACTTAATAATGTATTAAGCAATTATGAGTGGTACTCCTAATTCAAATAGGATTTAGTAATCAATTGAATTCAAATATAATAAGGAAAGGAATTAACTTTTAGCGAATTCTAATCAATATATAATAATAAAGGAGAAATATGAAATCGGTGACATGACGCTCTTAAATGCTTGAAAAGTTATTTATCTTTTTTGTATTTTTTTTTGACATTTTTTCTTCTTTAAAAGATAAAAAATACATTTTAAAATAAAATATATAATAATAAAGGAGAAATATGAAATCGGTGACGTGGCGCTCTCAAATGCTTGAAAAGTTATTTATTTTTTTTGTGTGTTTTTTTTTTTGACATTTTTTCTCCTTTAAAAGATAAAAATACATTTTAAAACAACACTAGAAGAGAGAAATAATTGAAAGAAACGAACATAAATAACTCATGATTGAATACATTACAGTTTCAGTTTTTTACCTTTTGTTTACCCATTATTATTACCTATTTTAAAGATCTTAATTATCCTTTAGTACAATAGTTACTCACGTATAACAAATATATATAGCTAGCATCACTTTTTTTTTGGTTAAAATTTTTGATATTTTATTTATGTCTCAAACAATACCAAAGACCAAATGGCCCAATAAAACATAACAAAGCAAAAGGAATATCCAGCAGCACAATTCACACCCTTTATTACATATAAAAATAGATAAGGATTCCAAACTCATTTCTTTTCAAATCCCTCTCACACCTGCACAATGTTTCCGCACACCTCAGCTCCTAGTTGGTATCTCCATTTTTTTTTACTGAGGGTGATCTTTCAATAGTGCAAAGATTCATCACTAGATAAGTAACAATATGTCGCACTCTTTGATTTCCCTGTGAAACACTAAGTGCTTTAGCCTTTCCCTCCCTTTCATTCTTTGGTTGATGAAACTCTTAAGTAGGGGCTTCTTAATTTATCACTGTTTATGATCTTTCTGCCTTCCACTTTCGTGCTCATAAAATTTTGATGTCATGATTTGCTAGATAATCCGCTAACTTGTTACCTTCCCAATAGATATGTTGTATGATTGTCTGCTTTCCTTGCATGTTTACTGTAATTTCTGCAATGATATCTGTGATGCTCCATGGACATGACCACTCCCCTGTTAAAACTTTCTGAAGTAATAAGGAGTCAGTCTGTAAAATCACCTTGTCATAACTTGAATGCTTTCAATGTTTACTAGCCTTCAACATTGTTGTAGCTTCCGCCACTGTATGTGTTGTTTCCTCCATTCTGGATGCCTCAGCAAATATTAAATCACCTTCCTCATTCCTTAAAATGTTTTTTAGCCAACATATGTTAAGTAAAACAGATCTAAAATTTCATATATATTTTTTGTTTTTGTGCAGATGAGGAGGTTGATAGTGAATTGTTTGACGCAAATTATAGAGAATCTAAGCTGGAAGGAGGAAAGACGTGATTGATCTATAAACAAATTAAATTAAGGGTCTGAAAAGGATAGGAGCAGAATCTATATAGGTGCAGTGTACTGTTTTTTTTTTATGCTTTTATTTGTACTCTAAGTAGCATTCTTCTGCAGTTTTTTTCGTTTAATATAAATATATTGGATGATGTTATATAGTAACAACATGCAGGTAGAGTTTAACTTCAGTTTCAACAATTTTCCTTTATCAAATTATTTGTTTTTGAAGCTGTCTGTTATGCATGTTAACTATTTTCTGAAAAATCAACTTGTGGTTGTGCAAATACACTTTCCTCTTTCATAAATCATTAAAAATCACAATAGATCGTCTACTTCTCCATTATGGAGTTTGTCCAATTAAAGGTAGAGAATAAATGTGCATGTTTTTCATCTAAACATCATGTGACTATCAGCTATCGTTAATTAGCCATGGTTAATTAGCCATTTATATGTTGCATCACGTTTTCATAATTTTTTTTTGTTTAGAAATAGTTAATTTGTATTGTCTGAAGGGGAGTCATGAAGTAATTTATAAAGTTGTTGTCATGTGACCAAGAGGTCACGAGTTCGAGCCTTGGAAATAACCTCTTGTACAAATGTAAGATAAGACTGTGCATAATAGACCCTTGTGATTGGCTCTTTTTCCGGGACCTTGCACATAACGGGAACAAAACACTGAATTGCCTTTTTTAGTTTGTATTGCTGAAAAATAAATGCAATAATACATTTCTTTCTTCCACTGAAGTTATTCTCCTTTTATAATTCAATTTCATGATAAATAATTTTTAATATTATACGTGCATAGAAAATTCATATCGATCAAGATTGTGCTTACTATTTGTTCATATATATGGTCTGCTCATAAATATTGCATAGACATGTATGATCGGCCTTTGATCCTAAAAATAAGAATATGTCAGTGATAACTTTTAATGCTTTCACGATCTACTGAATGGAAGAATAATAGAAAATGAGTTAGGATAATGTATCCATTTTTGAAAGCCAGGCTTAAAAAAAAAGTCGTTCTTGATAGCTTGTATATAGGCAATAGGATATCTATAAGAAACTGATATTAACAATTAATTTGTTAACTGGGCAGAAAAAAAAACAAGAGTGAAGACGAAAAGGCTTGTCCCAAAGTGTAATTTTTTTTAATTTCTTAGTCCAGGGCCTTTTTGTTTTTGTTTAAGAATATGATGAATTTTGATAAGTATTTTAAAAATAGAACTCACATGGGGTTTGGGCCACAGGTGACAAAAGAGTTTTAAAATGAGGTGTAGGTGACGCAAGTCTTAATTATTAGGTGGAGATGACAATTACTTTATTATGGATTAAGAAAGTTGGAGAAGTTTGAAAATAACCCACAAGTTTTTAAATTTATACTTTGATCCAAATGTTAGCCTATATAATGGAAAACGAAAGAAAAAAAGGCGTCTTTCTTTCTCTTCTCACCCATTGTTGTTTTCTCTCTCTTAGCGATTTTTGTTGTTCATTGTTGCTGCTGCTTCATTAATCATCTTCTACTTCATTATCATCTTCATCTTGTTCTTGTTGACCATTTGTTGTTGTTGTTGTTACCGCTACTGTTGCTATTTGACCAATTTCTTTGGTTAAATTATGTTTCTAACATCACTTTCCACTTTGCCATTACTTCATAGGAGACGTTGGTAAGTCAAATTATGATTTTTAGTTGAATTTATCATCTGGGTAACTGCTATTGTGTTGTTGTTTTCCAACAATAGATAGAACCCAATCATGAATCCAACATAAGATCCATCTGTTTAAACAGATAAATCATCTGTTGCGACATATGAGACATCTGTTTCAATGAAAGACTGATATGTTGGATTTATGTTTAAACAGATGGGCCATCTGTTGCAACATTTAACATATCTGTTGCAAGAGATTATTTATCTGTTGCAACAGAACCTGAACATGATTACAACATAGGTTACAATAGATTAATAACCTGTTGCAACAGGTAAGTCATCTGTCGCAACAGGTTAATTATCTGTTGCAACTGTCACTCATCTGTTGGAATCAGCTACAAAGGTGATTTAGTTGTAACATAATTCCAACAGGCGCTTCATCTGTTGCAACAGATATTCAGGATCGTAACATGAATCCCAACAGCTAAGAATCTGTTGCGACTCATCACTTACCTGTTGCAATAGATAACACATCTGTTGAGATTCATTCACGGCACTATGAAATCACTATCAATTTTTTTTAACAAATGACTTTATTTAGGTACCACTAATAGAGGGATTAATAACAATAGGGATGGATTGTCATGGTCAATGGGTCGAGAAGAGCAATCGATATGTATGGCATTGGAAGGAGGGTGAAATGCTAGAGACGATAGCTATGACAGTCCAAAGTGATATTTCGTATGATGATTTTGTGAACTTAATCATCAGCTTTTGTGGACTGAATTGTCAATCGAAAAAGTTCGCCATCAGCTATATGCACAGCTCCTTTTAAAATCAGAGGGTACTGCATTTCAAGATAACTGATCAGGTTTGGTTGTGTGCTTATCTAAGTGATTTAACCAGGCCGGTGTTAAGGGTGTACATGGTTGAAAAGACGAGAGAGAATGAGAACCAGAACGTAGAAGAAGAAGAAGAAAAAAAAAGAATTCTTTGATGATAGGTTGGATGATCTAGACATGAATATTCCAGATGATGATCAAACACCTACGCCCATTGATACGACCAATATGATGTGCAGTTCTTCTCAATCGACACAATCTGGAAATCTTCAAGACGATGGGACCAGCTTTTTTATTGGAATGTTATTCAAGGACAAGAATGAACTATCTAACACTTTGTTTATTTCTTGCTTGAAAAAAGATTTCAGAATAAAGAAGGTGATTATTCGAGCAGTGTCTATTGCTTCAAATGTGCTAATTCGAACTGCAAGTGGTGGTTGAGAGCGGTGAAGTATGCAAGTTCTGACAGATTCATCATTCATAAACCTGAAAAACATCACACATGTGGTTCAAAGCATATCTTGGTCCAAAATCCTCAGGCCACGGCAAAGGTCCTCGATGAATATTTCAGGATTAGTTTCCCAGATGGCAAAGGCCCTTCAACAAGGCTTATGTCCAATCAACTCCTTACGGATTTGGGTGTCCTGGTCAGTTATTGGAAAATATATACAGCTATGGGATTGCCAAGGACCTGGTTAGGGGGACACTCGAGCATGAGTATGAAGTCTTGGATGCTTACCGTTACATGATTGAGTCCACAAATCCCGGAAGTAAGACGACATTGCATCTAGATGAAAATGGAAGGTTCAAGTACTTTTTTGTATCCTATGGTGCTTGAATTCAAGGTTTTCGACATTTGAGAAAAAGGCATAGTCGTCGACGGTACCTTCTCGAGGAGCAGGTATAATGGAGTTCTGCTAGCGGCGGTGGCGCAGGATGCGAAGAATCACATCTTTCCTGTCGCTTTTTGTGTAGCGGACAAGGAATGCGATGCCTCTTATGAATTTTTTTTGAACAACTGCGACGCTGTATCGAAGATACCTAAGAGTTGTGTTTTGTATCGGATAGGCATCCAAGTATTCCAAAGATGGGTTCACTTTTCTTCACTTCAGCTTACTTTGGTTATTGCATCAGCCATCTTGGAGAGAACATTCGAAACAACTATCATAACGAAAGGGTCGTCACCCTTTTTTATAGAGCAGCTAAAGCATATAGTAGAGAGGAGTTTTTAGACCATTTTAATCAAATAGCGAATGTGAATCCCAAGGTAGAAGAATTTCTCACACGTATCAGTTTCGAGAGATGGAGTCGGGCATTCTGTCCAGCAAATAAGTACATTCTTATGAATTTAATGTCTTGTTTGATTTACAAGTTTAGTTTGATGTCGTACTAAGTGATTCTTTTCTATAGGTACAATATTATGACATCAAACATAGATGAATCGGTGAATTCATTGTTTGGCGATGAAAGAGAATTTTCCATCAAGGCTATGTTTGAAAAAATAAGCGAGAAATATAGTGATTTTTTAACGAAAGGCGTGTGCAGTTCAAGTGCCCAAAAAAACCCGATTTGTGCTCGAAATCGAAAAGAAAATATCAACGAACATCAGTTTGGGGAATAGGTTATTCTCTCATAAAATAGCAGATTACAAATTCCGTATCACCAGTCATGGTGATGCTGCCACGATCGATCTTCAAACAAGATCTTATACGTGTAAAGTTTTTGACTTGGACAAAATGCCTTGTCCACATGATATGGCAGCCCTTCGAGCTCAATACGGCCATAAATATGGACCTAAATTTTACGAGCACTCCTCTCAATATAATTCGGTGGAAAAATATGAAATGGCATATAGTGGGCATATTACTCTGGTGCCTCCCGAAGAATCTTGGGTTGTTCCAGTAGAGCTTATGGGGAGATTAATATGTAATACTCCGAGATTCTAACCAATAGTGCAACCATGAATTAAGCTCATGAAAAATAAATTATAGTGTTTTGGTTGTTTTCTGGTCAAGGGTGATGTGTATTAAGTCCTTAAAGATGTCCTAACGATTGGGCGAATCAAAACATTCTTTACTGATTGAATTCTTGAGAAGGATTTTGGCATAGTTAACTTTTAATGAGCATATCTCTCGTTATACTATGAATTATTGATCTCATGACCTACCAAAATATAGATAATTGAATTATCTTTCCAACGATACTAATTTTTCCAAAAATTGATATCGGAGAAAAGAGTTATGCCCATTTTACTCCAGCATGTCTGGCTGGGAAACTGAGTGACGACATTTGTGATAAGCTGTCACGCCCGTGACGGCCTATCACCAATATTGTCACCCTGGACAGATTTCTGACCTCAGTGACGATATTTTGTGATAAGCCGTCATGCCCGTGACAGTCTATCACCAATGTCGTCAACCTTAACTAGAAAATTAAGATTTCGACCCTTTTTATGACGACAATTCATGACGGCCTATCACGGGCCTGACGGCTTATCACGGATGTTGTCAGTATTTTTTTCCATAAACTAAGAAACATTTTTGAAAGGGTATTTTGGTCTTTTCTACCCCTTTTTAACCTCTATATATATACTAGTAGAGGAGAAAAGCCCCATTCTCTCTCATTCTCTTCCAAGAAAAAAATATAGAAACTAGAGTTTTCTTCCAAAATCCTAAATCAAATCTTCTCCAAGAAATTCAAGAATTTTCCAAAGATTTCACCAAGTTTTCCAAGAATCAAATTCTCCAAGTCAAAGGCATCAAGAAACTTAGCTCAAAAGTGTGAAGAAGAGTTTCCAATCAAGCTTGTTCATCTCAAAATCATAATCCAAGGTATGTGGGGTTTTGAACAAGAGCAATTCTTTCGTTCTTATGCTCAAAGTTTTAATTTTTATTATGGATTTATATGATTTTGCAAGTGGTTTTATACCCGAATTACTTTATCATGAGATTATGAGAGTATAAATTGTTCAAGCTTTGTTATACATGATTATTTTACAATTTCCAAGTTATGACTTGATATTTAATATTATGAATTTCATGTTTCTACCATGAGTTGGTATTTCAAGTGTTTTCAAGATATGTATCAAGCTTTAAGCTTCCTTATGACAAATTGGATTATTGAGTATATTAATTCATGAGAATTGAGTTGTTACAATGAGTCTTGATATTTTCTCAAAGTTATTGATGTTGCCATGACTTAATGAATTGATACATATTGCTATTGAGAAAGATTAATTTGAATTGAGTTGAGTTAGAATCCACAAATTGATTATGACTTGATACATGAGAAAGAGATTTGATTTGGTCTTCATGATAGACCCTTGTGATGTTTGTGGTGGATTTCCTAACGCGTTCTGAGCTTGTGTCTGGGAGTAGTATTTAGCATGAAGCAAGAAATGTGGTATTTCCTCTGAAACTATGTGCCACCGTAGGATTGATATTGATAATTGTGGGCCGGAGGCCGAGTATGATATTGTGATCACTAAATTTAGGCTGTACTCCCTGGCAAGAGTACGATGCTCCCGCCAATGTGGGGTTCTCTCCTTAGGAGGGCAAAACGTTTGACTCCATGTAGCTCACATGGTTTATGTCGGTTATAAGAACCTCCCATGTCCATAAGCGTCGAGTTTCTTAAATTACAGAGTCACTCCGAGTCTTGAGTTGAAGAGTTAGTTGTTTTTGATAATTTATGAGGTTTTTATCATATGATTTATTTACGATGAGATCATGAAAAGTATGTTTCAATCTAACTCAAGCCAAGTAAGCCATCATTGTACATATGCATATTTTCATGAAATTGATGATGATATTTACATTGTTACATGCACCCCCACATACTCAGTACATTCCAAAGTGCTGACCCACATATTTTTCTATGGGCTATATTTTCTCGTAATGTAGGTTCAGGTACTCAGCCGCAGCCGTATTTATCCATCTGATGTCCAAAGTTTCTTGGGTCTAGCTAGTTACTATCGTCGCTTTATTGAAGGGTTTTCCTCTATTGCGTGCCCCATGATCCGTTTGACCCAAAAGAGAGTGAAGTTCCTGTGGTCGGAATCTTGCGAGAAGAGTTTTTAGGAGTTGAAGACTCGACTCACCTCAGCCCCTGTGTTGAATTTTCCTGATGGTTTTGTGGTATACTGTGATGCTTCTAGAGTTGGTTTGGGTTGTGTGTTGATGCAAGGGGTAAAGTTATAGCTTATGGCTCTAGACAGTTGAAGCCTCATGAGAAGAATTACCCAACCCATGATCTTGAATTAGCAGCTGTAGTTTTTGCTTTGAAAATCTTGAGACATTATTTGTATGGTGTTCATGTTGATATGTTTACCGATCACAAAAGCCTGCAGTATGTGTTTACTCAGAGGGAGATGAACCTTAGATAAAGAAGATGGTTAGAGTTGCTAAAAAACTATGATATGAGTGTAATGTATCACCCGGGAAAGGCCAATATTGTGGCAGATGCTCTTAGCAGGTTGTCTATGGGTAGTGTAGTTCATGTAGAGAATGATAAGAAAGAATTGGCTCGTGATGTGCATCGTTTGGCTAGGTTTGGCATTAGATTGCTTGATTCCGCTGAAGGAAGTATGTTAGTTCAAAGTAGTTTTGAGTCCTCTTTGGTCTCAGAGGTAAAGGAGAAGCAGGACAGGGATCCTAGTTTGGTCAGGCTGAAGGAGTCAGTTAAGGACCAAAAGGTAGAGGTTTTCTCCCAAGGGGGAGATGGTGTGTTGAGATTGCAAGGTAGACTTTGTGTTCCAATGTTGATGCTTTGAGGTGGAGAATTATGGCTGAAGCGCATGGAGCGCGATATTCTATTCATCCCGATGCTACCAAGATGTACCGCGATTTGCAGGAAATCTATTGGTGGAACGGTATGAAGAAAGACATAGCAGGATTTGTGGCAAAGTGTTCTACTTGTCAACAATTTAAGGTAGAGCACCAAAGGCCCGGTGGTGTAATACAAGAGTTTAGAACTCCTACTTGGAAGTGGGAAGAAATGAATATGGATTTCATAATTGGTTTGTCTCCTTCTCGTCATCATCATGATTCGATTTGGGTTGTTGTAGACCGGTTGACTAAATCAGCTCATTTCTTGCCAGTGCATTCATCTTATACAACTGAGGATTATGCTAGATTGTATATCCGTGAGTTAGTCAGATTGCATGGAGTTCCTTTGGATATCATCTCTGATAGGGGTACTCAGTTTACTTCCCAGTTTTGGAGGGCTTTTCAGAAGGGTCTTGGTACCCAAGTTCATCTAAGTTCTGATTTCCATCCGCAGACTGATGGTTAGGCTGAGAGGAATATTCAGACTTTGGAGGACATATTGAGGGCATGTGAACTTGATTTCAAAGGTAGTTGGGATGAGCACTTTCCATCGATCGAATTTGCGTATAATAATAGTTTCCATTCTAGTATTCAGATGGCCCCGTTTGAAGCTTTGTATGGGAGAAGATGTAGATCGCTTATAGTTTGGTTTGAAGTAGGAGAAACAGTTGTGATTGGGCCTGATACTGTGTTTGAGGCTATGGAAAAAGTTAAGTTGATTCGAGAAAGATTGAAAATCGCTCAAAGTCGTCAGAAGTCATATGCGGATGTGAGAAGAAAAGATCTTGAGTTTAATGTTAATAATTTGGTGTACTTGAAGGTTTCACCCATGAAAGAGGTGAAGAGATTTGGGAAGAAGGGAAAGCTTAGTCCCCGTTATATTGGTCCATACAGGGTTCTGAGCCATGTTGGGAAAGTAACTTATGAAGTGGAGTTACCCGCGAAGTTGTCTAGAGTTCATCCGGTATTTCATGATTCTTCCAAAAGCTTAGATGTTCAGGATAGCCTTTCATTCGAGGAGATTTCGGTTGAGATTTTGGACTTTCAGATATGTAGGCTAAGGAACAAAGAAGTTTCTTTGGTTAAAGTGCTTTGGTGAAATCAATCTGTTGAAAGTGCTACTTGGGAAGCCGAAGCTGATATACGAGCCAAGTACCCTCACCTCTTTTCTGTGAGTTCGAAGCGAGCCAAAGGTACCATTCTTTCTTAATTTCACCCTCGTCTTATTAAAGATTCAATTGTATGTCTACTTTCATCACGGATTTGTCTATTTTGTATAGTATTCGAAGGTATAGAGTGAAGTAAGTCTTTTGAGTGAGTAGTTCCAGCTATACTTATACATCCTCATTTTGCTCTTGTTCTTGGCCTATTTGGCAACATTCGAGGACGAATGTTTCCAAGGGGGAGATATTGTAATACCCCGAGATTCTAAACAATAGTGCAACCACGACTTAAGCTCATGAGAAATAAATTATAGTGTTTTGGTTTTTTTCTGGTCAAGGGTAACGTGTATTAAGGCCTTAAAGATGTCCTAACGATCGGGCGAATCAAAACATTCTTTACTGATTGAATTCTTGAGAAGGATTTTGGCATAATAAACTTCAAAAGAGAATATCTCTTGTTATACTACGAATTATTGAGCTCATGACCTACCAAAAAATAGATAATTGAATTATTTTTTCAACGATACTAATTTCGTTAAAAACCGATATCGGGGCAAAGAGTTATGCCCATTTTTCTCCAGCATGTCTAGCTAGGAAACTGAGTGACGACATTCGTGATAAACTGTCACGCCCGTGATGGCCTATCACCAATGTCGTCAACCTTAACCAGAAAATAAATATTTCGACCATTTTTGTGACGATAATTCGTGACGGCCTATCACGGGCCTGATGGCTTGTCACGGATGTCGTCAGCATTTTTTTTCCAGCAACTAAGGGACATTTTTGCAAGGGTATTTTGGTATTTTTCACCCCTTTTTAACCTCTATATATATACTAGTAGAGGAGAAACCCCTCATTCTCTTCCAAGAAAAAAAATCTAAAAACTAGGGTTTTCTTCCAAAATCCTAAATCAAATCTTCTCCAAGAAATTCAAGAATCTTTCAAAGATTTCACCAAGTTGTCCAAGAATCAAATTCTCCATGTCAAAGGCATCAAGAAACTTAGCTCAAAAGTGTGAAGAAGAGTTTCCAATCAAGCTTGTTCATCTTAAAATCATAATTCAAGGTATGTGGGGTTTTGAACAAGAGCAATTCTTTCGTTCTTATGCTCAAAGCTTTGATTTTTATTATGGATTTATATGATTTTGCAAGTGGTTTTATACCCGAATTACTTCACCATGAGACTATGAGAGTATAAATTGTTTAAGATTTGTTATACATGATTATTTTACAATTTTCAAGTTATGACTTAATATTTAATATTGTGAATTTCATGTTTCTACTATGAGTTGGTATTTCAAGTGCTTTCAAGATATGTGTCAAGCTTTAAGCTTTCTTATGTCAAATTGGATTATTGAGTATACTAATTCATGAGAATTGAGTTGTTACAATGAGTCTTGATATTTCCTCAAAGTTATTGATGTTGCAATGACTTAATGAATTGATACATATTGATATTGAGAAAGACTGATTTGAATTGAGTCGAGTTAGAAATCAACAAATTGATTATGATTTGATAAATGAGAAAGAGATTTTATTTGGTCTTCATGATAGACCCTTGTGATGTTTGTGGTGGATTTTTTAACACGTTCTGAGCTTGTGTCTGGGAGTAGTATTTAGCACCGAGCGGAAAATGTGGTATTTCCCCCGAAACTATGTGCCACCGTAGGATTGATATTGATAATTGTGGGACGGAGGCCGAGTATGAGATTGTGATCACTAAATTTAGGCTGTACTCCCTGGTAAGAGTACGACGCTCCCTCCAATGTGGGGTTCTCTCCTTGGGAAGGCAAAATATTACACTCCATGTAGCTCACATGGTTTATGTCGGTTATAAGAACCTCCCATGTCCATAAGCGTCGAGTTTCTTGAATTACAGAGTCACTCCGAGTCTTAAGTTGAAGAGTTGAGTTATTTATAATGATTTATGAGTTTTTTATCATATGATTTATTTACGATGAGATCATGAATAGTATGTTTCAATCTAACTCAAGCTAAGTAAGCCATCATTATACATATGCATATTTTCATGAAATTGATGATAATATTTATATTGTTACGTGCACCCCCACATACTCAGTACATTCCAAAGTGCTGACCCACATATTTTCATATGGGCTACATTTTCTCGTAATGTAGGTTCAGGTACTCAGCCGCAGCCGCGTTAGCGATATTCGGGTGCCTCTTTTCGTCTGCTCAGTGGTGAGTCCTCATGGTTCGAGTACCGTGTCTATATTTTTGTGATACCATTTTGTTGTTATCGCTTTTAGTACTGTTTGAGTCAGTTGGGGGTTTGTCCCAATGTCTCCTTGATTTTGATATCTAGAGGCTTTGTCAGACTAAAGGGTTGGTATGTACAGAATTCAGTAGTTTGGATTGTACAGGCTAGTTCCTTTAACTTATTCCAGTATGTTTATGATATGTATTTCTCTCTTATTTTAGCATGACTATTGTCAAAGTGAGTTCTAGAAGTGACGATAGTATTAGAGGGTTAGCTTGAGGCTGCGTGTGGCCTTAAGCACCGTGTGACGTCTAGGGATGGGATCTTGGGGCGTTACATAATACCTCCTCCATATATTTATTCGAGCACTATCAAACCGTAAAGAAAGACATATAAAAGGAGGTGTGGAGTTGGAGAATCATTTTCATCAAGAAGAAATAAGTGCTCCATATGTAAGTGCGTTGGCTACAAAAGAACTACATGCCTGAATCATAATGCACCATGATCGTTGTAATTGCAGAAACTTGTGTTGTTGTTTGTTTGTTTGTTGTGGACTTTTATATATTTAACTCATTATTGTAAACCTAATGTTATCATATATTATATATAAAATATATTTTTTTAAATAACTTGTGCATCAATAAAAAGAGGCAAAACATGAACTAAATAATACAACAGACCACAATTATTCTCAATAGTTGCATAAACAACTGGAATGCTTTCCTCCAACAGATGACAAATTTGTCAAAACAGATGGATAATCTGTTGAAACCCAATAGATGACTAATCAGTTCCAACACATGGTCCATCTATTGAAAGATCTCAAAAGCCAAAATTACTAGTGCTACTGGATTCAACATTGCCTCCAACAGTAGACATGTTAACATGTATTAGATTAGAAGAAATAGACAGAATGAAAATTGAATAAGAATGAAAACGCCAAAGTCAAAGTCTGACTAAAAGTAAATTTTTCATTAAATGAAAAAATAATTCATTAGGTATAGATCCGATATAGAAAAATTAAAATACATACGCTAAAATAAAAAAGACATTCTAATTATTATTATCATCATCATCATCATTAATGACAGACGGCCAATCAACTCGCAGCAGCAGGACTCTCATCAGCCTCTGCATCTCTCTGAATATCATCGCTCTCACAGCGACCAACTCGCTCTGCAGGTCATTAACCTGCCTTTGAAGTTCCCTCTCTGTGTCGCGTAGAATAGCAATATTCGGAAAAGGATCAGTCATATCTAGAACACGCATGAATTGACAAATGTAAAGAAAAAATTTCAAAATGTAATACAACATATACGACCAACTGGTAAATTTACACCAGAAAAAAACTTACCTCAACGAGAAAGGAATATGCTCTTCGAAGAGAAGTGGTTAAAGATATCACATGAAAGGAAAAAATACAAGAAATAAATAGAGTTGAATGAAGATTAAGGAGGGACCTATAATCTGGACGTGTCAGGCAAAAAGGTAGGACTGTTCATCTCTATTGTACTAATTACATTCAAACTGGTGGAATTTTGTTTTCTATGAAAAGTCGTGACTTTTTATTTTACACTAATTACTTCTCACCTTTTCATAACGGTTTGAGACTCGATAAAATCCGTTACTATTGAGTTGTTGCAACAAATCGTCCAACATTTTTAACAGATTTAGCATCTGTTGCAACAAATGAATTGAATGTGCAACAGACTACTATTAAAATAGATTTACCATCTATTGCAATAGATGGTTTGTATATGCAACAGATAAAACATCTGATGCCACTTATGTATTATCTGTTGCGACAGATGGACAATATAAGTTAGAGGAGATGTTATGATATCTTCTAACAGCTGATTCATCAGTTTCAGTTTCAACAGATGGAGTATTCGGTTCATTAGTTGTTTTGAATGTGTTAGATAAAAGGTTTTCACCTCTTTTTAATAGTCCCTCCGTTACTTATTAGTTGGTCCCTATGGGCTTGGCACACCAATTAATAAAAATATAAATTAGGTGATTATTTTACCAAATTGGCCTTATTAATTATGATTTGAAAGTATAAATGTGAATAATATACTTTATATAGTCATTTAATAATAGGGGTAATCTTGGAAGAATATAATAAAATTTCCTTGATTTTATAAATAGAAAAACTAAATTGAACAAACATTTTTAGCAAGAAGTAATCACACGCGTGCACATGAATAAAAAGAAAAAAAAGTCCGGTCTATCGCAACAGATTTACCATCTGTTGTAACATATAGATAATCTATTGAGACAGATGGGCCATATGTTGGAGAAGATGTTTTGATTTCTTCCAATAGCTAATTCATCAGTTGCAACAGATGGAGATTTCGATTCATCGGCTGTTTTAAATATGTTAAGATAAAAAGTCACGACTCTTCACACCTCCATTTTAATAGTAGTCATCACATTCGTGCAGATGAATAAACAACATTGTCCGATATGTCTTGATGGGGTAGGAAGAATAAGATGCGTGCAATGGATCCTATTTTCATGCGTGTGAGTTATGTATATTATTGATCAGGCTACCATGAAGACACACATAAACTGCAATGATTTTATGAATGCAGTTTTTTACCGATTAGACACTGATCCTTCAAACAAGATCCTGCATTATACAGTTTAGTTTGATAGGTGCGAACTGATAAGGCCGAAGGATTCCAAGATGATACTGTTGATACCTTGTTACAATTTAATGACGATTCATGCAAATATTTTTGTGTCAAGTTTGGGGAAGGGTTCAAATTTTTGGCGGCAATGTAAATATCCAATAGTGATTGGACCAATTTTAATGGCACAATGGACTTCTTGAAAGGCCTCCAAAGCATCGCAATGCAGCAAACAACGATATAACCAATAGAAATTCTCCTGGTCTAAATTTATATGGATGGATTGGTGGAAGAGACTTTTTTACAGCAGAAGGTCCTTGGGAGAATACCTATGCACGAAGGAGGAAGTGGAGAAGGTCATATATCATTTCAAACCTTGTTTAAGAGGAAACACAGGGTAGGAAGGAAAGTGTAGCGATATTGGCCAATGAAATTCACATGAGAAATAAAAAAACTGGATGAGCTTCAAATGTGGAAGTGTATCAAAATATAAAAATCCGACAGTCGATGGAAAAAAAAGAATGGTCAACAGGACTAGAGCTGGACACTTTGCTCGAGAATGCAACTAGCGAGCGTGATCTCAATGACCAGCTCAATTCGTCTTGACCATTCTTCTTTTTCTTCAACGACTGATGGATTTTCATTTTTGGATACACTTTCACATTCAAATCTCATCCAGTTTTTTCATTTTTTATGTCAATTTCATAAGCTAATTTCGCTACACTTTCCTTCCGACCCTGTGTATTCTCTTAAACAAGGACTGAGATGATATATGGCCTTTACAACCTCCCTCTTCCCGCATAAGTTTTCTCCCAAATACCTTCTGTTGTATAATAGTTTCCTCCAACAACCCATCCATATAAATTTGGACCAAGGAAATTTCTATTAGATCCATCATTGTTTGTTGTAGTGCGAGGCTTCGAAGGCCTTTCAAAAAGTCCATTGCACCATTAAAACTGGTCCAATCATTATTGAATATTTACACTGCCGCCAAAAACTTGAACCCTTTCCCAAACTTGACACAAAAACATGAGCATGAACCGCCATTAAATTGTAACGGGGTATCGACACCACCGTCTTTGTCCCTCAGTTTTACCAGTTCGAACCTAACAATCTTAACTATAAAATGTCATTTCTTATTTGAAGGATTAATGCCTAATTGGTAAAAAATAAACATTCACAAAATCATTGTACTGGATATGTGTTTTCATGATAGGTTGATCATTAATACATACCTCTCACATATGAAGTGGTTCCATCTGTAAGCATCTTATTCCTCCTAACCCATCTTTACTCTAGCCTTTAATGTTGGCCGGGCAAAAGTGGATTCAATTTCACTTTCTTTTGTCTGCAAATAAGAGAAATACATTTGATGTCAAACAAGAGAACAAAAAGAACATTACAAAAAGGTAACACAAAATTGAGTGAATTAACATATGACCAATATAATGCAATAGATTACCCATTTGTTCAACCGATGAGGCATCATTTGCAAAGGATGGATGACATGTTGCAACAGATGGGAATCTGTTGGAATAAATCAAACCATCCTTGCTACTGATTTGATTTCTTCAAACAGTTGCTCCGTCTGTTCCAATAGTTGATTCATCAGTTGCAACAGTTGAGGAAACTATTGCAACACCACCACCAATAACATCAACAATAAAGAAACAAACAAAAACACCATATGTTCCTACACCATCCACAACACAAATATCACATGTTCCAACACAACCCCCCCAACAACAGCACCACCAAACTACCAAACAAAAGACATAAAAAAAAGCTATACTAATAACAAGTCTTTTTAAGTTCTCCCAACAGATGACTTTTTTGCATATTTTAATAAAAATAACGGTTCGTTCATTCAAGACTTAAAAGTCATCTTTCCTTCAATTTTCTCAATAAATAGAAAACTGGTAATGGATAAATCATTAATAGCAACAGATATAAATATCTAATTTAAATGACATGCAAAGAAGAAGACGAGATGAAAAGAGCAACAGTGAACCATACCTACAATGTCAAAAAATTAAACGGATTAGAACATCCAGTTCAGTCCAGAAAAGATATTGATTGGTTGAGATCCTAAACGATCCTCATTCAAAAAAAGAGAGAAAAGAGAGGAAAAAAGGAAACAACAAAGATAATTGAGAATAAAGAATAAAGAAGAGTGATGAGTTGAGTCTAGACTACTTTATGGCTGAAGGAGAGAGAAGTTCTAGATATAGGGTTTTTTAAATATTTATTAATAACTTTTGAGGGGCATGAGGAGACGGTGACATTGAAAAACCCAGATAAGACTACTCACTCAGGAGATTGATTTATTCATGTAGTACCGAGTAATATTTTTTACCGCCTTAGTATTTTAACTATTTTATCTCGAACAGGAAATACCTAAATTGCTTTATAAAAAAGAGATCTAAAAATATTTAAGTGCAACAGATGACTTAATCTGTTTGATAGTTTACAAAAAATTCGTGATCTGTCGCAACAAATGACGTAATCTGTTTGATAGTTTACAACAAATGCATAATATGTTGCAACAGATAATATAATCTGTTTGATTTGATCCAACAGAAAATACATCTATTGCAATAGGTTGAACATTTGCTTATATATAATTCAATTGAGTTCATATGTTACACTAATACCTTAATCGAATATGAGTTCTCATAGGGTCAACCACAACTTCAATTGAGTATTTTGTCAATTGCATGATAAGACGGTACTGCGTTCCTCCCGACCAGAGTCGTCGATCGATCACTCTGAGCTGAACCGATTCTTACTACCTCATATGTTCAACTAATACCTTAATTGATTAATCTAGGACTAAGGGTGAGTTCTCATAATGTTAACTACAATAGATGACAACGCCTATTTGATAATTTACAACAGATGGGTAATCTATCATAACAGATGACTTAATCTGTTTGATAGTTTACAATAGATGGTAATCTGTCGCAACAGATGACTTAATCCATTTGATAATTTACAACAGATTCGTGATCTGTCGCAACAAATGACATAATCTGTTTGATAGTTTACAACAGATGCATAATATATTACAACAGATAACATAATATGTTTGATTTAATCCAACAGAAAATACATCTGTTGCAATAGGTTGAACATTTGCTTATATATAATTCAATTGAGTTCATATGTTAGACTAATACCTTAATCGAATGTGAGTTCTCATAGGGTCAACCACAACTTCAATTGAGTCTTTTATCAATTGCATGATGAGACGATACTGCGTTCCTCCCGACCAGAGTCGTCGATCGATCACTCTGAGCCGAACTGATTCTTACCACCTCATATGTTCAACTAATAACTTAATTGATTAATCTAGGACTAGGGGTGAGTTCTCATAATGTCAACAACAATAGATGACAATGCCTATTTGATAATTTACAACAGATGGATAATCTGTCGTAATAGATGACTTAATTTGTTTGATAGTTTACAACAGATGGGTAATCTGTCGTAATAGATGACTTAATATTTTTGATAGTTTATAACAGATTCGTGATCTGTCGCAACAAATAGCGTAATCTGTTTGATAGTTTACAACAGATGCGTAATATATTGCAACAATGTCACGCCCCAAAATCCCATCGGGCCGGACTGGCACCCGAAGCCGAGAAGGCCCGGGAGAACCCGTTCAAATACCTGTACTTTTACTTACATGACACCAAAAAATTGGGCAGCACTTCGTTGCATATAGAAGAATCTAATTACCTGTATCAGCACAACACACACAAATATATATATATATAACACTTGGCCGTCGGGGCCACCACATATACAAATATAACATGTCTATATAAACTTCCATGACTTTACCCTTCCTTATGTCTACAAAGCCTCTAGGATATACATGACATAACTAGGGTCGGGATAAACCCCCGCCCACACACGACTCCTGTACAATGACAAAACATAAGGAACCGACTCGGAAAGCTCCGAAGCAAACTGGAGCTCACCAACAATAGTTGTATGACCTGGCTCCTATCTATGCTGTGAGTGAGCTGAAGCACCTGTGCCTGCAGCATGAAATGCAGGTCCCCCGTGAGGGACGTCAGTACGAAATATGTACTGAGTATGTAAAGCTGTAAATAATCATAGGTGATATGGGGAATCAAGAAAATCAGACGCAAGTGAATAAATCATAATAGAAGTGAACCACACTTCATAAACACTTTTAGGATTATGTACATTATCATTAATCTGAATTGGGTTCTTGAATTCAAACACATTTGTGGAACGGTATACATTCGTTCATTTCATTCTTTACAATTATCATTCGCCATTACCTCCTCCTCCCGAACCTCCAACCACCTAACAATAATCAATACTGTACCGTACTGTGACCATTAGGCTGCCTCCAGTATATATCAACTGGGATCGACCCATGCTAGGCTTATGCCCCTGGGATACCACCCATAAACACATAAATAGGGATCGACCCATGCTAGGCTTATGCCCCTGGGATACCACCCACACGTATATCAAGTAACACACATAAGAGATCTTTCCAATAACTTAGTTCAAAAGATTTTGAGATTATTACATTAGTGTTCATGCCAATATAGTACCTTTGGAACAATGATACATCAATAGGAATCAAGTAATAGACCTTCTATACAATAACGATGTTATAAAGACTCATTGGTACATCAACAATGTGTTTCAGAATCATCAATATCACAACAATGAAATAAGAGCCTTTTGGTATATCAATGAAACATTTTTACACTTTATAGAATGGAAACAACTTTGTTGGTAATGTAGAACAATACATGTTTTTGGACAACCTCGGAATCTTATTTGATGGAACATTGGTGTTTTCATGCCAAAGAACATTGTTAGAGTATGCTTTACATACCTTGTTGTAGATTCGGATACCAATTCACCACAACTTCCCGCCTTTACAAATCACTTATCTACAATGAAATGTTTGGCATCTAGTATTAGCAACCCAACACCACAATTCTCTTCCATAATTCCATACAACCAACTTGAACAATAGGTTTATGTGTGTATATATATATATATATATATATATATATAATCATCATTTCAATACCACATCATCAATACCAAATCCCTTCACAATTCAACATAATCCAACCATGCACAAGAATAATCCAACATCATTTCCCAATCATCTTTCAACAACAATCAAATAACATACTTCTTATGCTCACATGCATATATATATATATACATATCCATATAAATAACACCAACATAATTTACATCCTTACCATAAAATGGCCCTTTTGGTTTTGAAGTCCTGTTGGCACAAATAAGGGGTGCTTCTCGAAGCCCTCGAGACGGTGAACACAACTACGGAATCAATTTGGACTTTCTACGGTTGAATCACAAGATAATTGGAGTTGAAATTAGGCTAGGGTTCCTTATTCTTCAATAATTGGATGATGAATGATGGATATTAGGCTAAGTATATGTATATAATGACCAATTTTCGTCCATGAGGTGATGGAAAATGACCATATTGCCCTTAAAAATTTAAGTAAATCCGAATCTGTCCATGGTGGACTGTTTTGATAGGCTAAAGTAAATCGACCATAACTCTTTTATCTGATATCGGATTTGGGTGAAATTGGTATCTTTGGATAGATAATTCAAAGGGATTTCATTTCATATAAAGTAGGCCACCCAGTTCATCCTTTACAAGGAGTTATGATCGTTTGAAGTTGACCCTAAAAAACTGTTTTGATAGGCTGAAGTAAAACGAGTATAACTCCTTACTCAGATGTTGGATTTGGATGAAACCAATTGCATTGGAAATAAGACTCAAAAATCTTTCTTTTGATAGGTCGTAGATCTCCCAGTTCATTATATTAAGGGAGTTATGATCGTTCAAATTTGACCCAAAAAACTGGCAGGCCTCAGTAGTTTGTGTGCAGGAAATTTTCCAGCACATTTACTATTCACCATATCCCGGCCACCGTTTTATAGTTTCGAATGTGCTCGATTATATCCGAAACTTATCCGTTTTTGGAAATCTTTATATCGTTGGAAAGCTTATTCAATAACCTTCGTATGGAACCATCGACGGGCAAATTCCGGTATAAATAAAATAAAAATTTAATTCCATATAAATAAGACCAATACACGTACTTGAATATGCCAATACATGTACTTGAATACGGGGTGTTACAAACAGATAACATAATCTATTTGATTTAATCCAACAGAAAATACATCTGTCGCAACAGGTTGAACATTTGCTTATATATAATTCAATTGAGTTCATATGTTAGACTAATACCTTAATCGAATGTGAGTTCTCATAGGGTCAACTACAACTTCAATTGAGTCTTTTGGCAATTGCATGATAAAACGGTACTGCGTTCCCTGACCAAAGTCATCGATCGATAACTCTGAGCCAAACCGATTCTTACTACCTCATATGTTAGACTAATACCTTAATTGATTAATCTAGGACTAGGATACTAATACCTTGATTGAATAATCTGGGACTAGGAGTGAGTTCTCATAGGGCAAACTATCGATTAATATAGAACTAGGGGTGAGTTCTCATAGGGTCGGCCACAACAGATGGAAACGCCTATTTGATAACTTACAATATATGGGTAATCTGTTGCGACATATGACTATCTATTTGATAATTTAAACAGATGGGTAATCTATCGCAATAGATGACTTAACCTGTTTGATAATTTACATCAGATTCATAATATGTTGTTACCTAATCCGATTGATAATTTACAACAGACGAGAAATCTGATGCAACATGTTGAACATTTGGTTTTTACAATTTCAACTGAGTTCATATGTTAGACTAATAGTACCTAAATTGATTAATCTAGGACCAGGAGTGAGTTTTCATAGGGTCACCTCCTAGAGTACTCGGTCAACTACAACTTCAATTGTTTTTATACAGTTTTAATTAATTATCCTTTTGGCAATTGCATGATGAGAGGGTTAAAAATTATGCATATATTTTATGATTTTAAAAATAATTAAGATCAATTCGGACCAAATTAACATTTTCAAAACTATTTGTCATTCTTTTCCAAAATACAAATCAACCCATACAAAACGTATCATTTCATCATTTCAAATCTCGAGGTCTCACTCTCTCTCTCTCATTCTCACTCAACTATACATTACAGACAACAACTGCTCCAAATTTGCTCAACCCTCCATAATAGATCGTTTTTCTTCTTATTTCCGACCACATAGGTGTTATTTTCAACTTCATTCTTGTTTGTATCAGTCATTTTCTTTTTCTTCGTAGGCAATAAAGTTTGAGAAGAGCTCTATATTTGTTATTTTTTTTCTAAAAAATAAGGACTTTTAAGTTAATGATGAAAAATAAAACTTTTAGTCGTATTATCTTCGAGAATGGATTTATAATTTTGAGTTTTGATGGTAAAATTATAGGAAGAACTCGAGAAATCCCTAGTTTCCATCGCAGTGTTCTATTGACTGTCGTGTCGCAGTATTGTTGGATGGTGTTTGTGGTGTTGGTTATGGTGGTGGTGATGTTTGTGGTCATCGTAGTGGCACTGGTGGTGGCATTGGTTGGTGGTGTTTGTGGTGGTTGTTGGTGGTATCGGTATTCGTGGTGTTTGTTTGTTTATTGGCATTGGTTGGTGGTGTTTGTGGTGGTGGTTGTTGGTGTGTTGGTATTCGTGGTGTTTGTAATGTGTTTTTTAAAATCTATACATACATCAATTGTAATGTAATATTTGTTTTTCTTTGTCTGTAGGTAAAACATGTCTCCCAAAAGAAAATAAAGTAAAAATGGATCAACGTCTGACCACTAAAAAAAAAGCTACAGTACAGAGGGATTCAGAGGAGCTTCCTGAACAATCTCAGTCAGGGAAAAGTGAAGCTGGGGAGAGATATGAAAATAACATTGAAGGAGGTGGACAAGGGTCCGTAGATGGTGATGAATAAAATGAAAGTGAGAAAGAGGAGGAATTGGAGAGTGAGAAAGAGAAAGAGGATGATCATCAACATGATGATAATGGATCACCGATGGGGCATGAGTTAATATCGACATCCCAGCATGATCCTATCAAAACTTTTAGTATTGACAGGTTTCAAGTTGCGATGCCGATAAATGACCCGAAAGTAAAACAACTAACTGGTCAAATTGTACTTAAATGTCAGATGGGGAAAATTTTTGAACATTTTATGAAAATTATAAAGAACGAAAACATAGGCGAACTTTTTAAGAAGAGCTGCTTTGGACGCTTTCTCGAGCTGCCTGAGGACCCCTCTGCCTGTATCCATTTCCCTATGATGATGGTATATAGTCTTCTCAAGCGCAGGATCAAGTACGCGGGGGATGATAAAGATCTGAAGGAGGGGGGCAAAAAGAAGATGGATGAAATCTGGATCAACTACTGTGGCGTGCCTGTTTGTTTTGGCTTGCAAAAGTTTGCCATAGTGACGGGCTTGAGATGCTATCGTCCAGAAGGACCACCACCCCGCAAAAGATCCAAGGCAAGAAAATGCAAGGAAAAAATAGATGGGTTGTTTGACATTGCTCGACGTGGCTACAAAGCATCAGATTTGTCGACAGATCTCGAGGATAAAACCATACCAGAGCAGTACAGGGAGCAATTGTGCTTAGTTTGGTTTTCTCATTCGGTTATATTGGCAAGAGACGTCAACAAGGTCATAGAAGATGATTTGTTGGCGTGTGCTGAGGACTTTGATAAAGTCAATAATTATCCCTCGGGACATGACAGCTTCTACTTGACTGTCCAATATTTATTAACAAAGCTATCCTCAGGGACGACCACATTATACGGCTTTCCTTGGGATTTCATGGTAAAATTAATCACTAATTTTACTCATCCATTAATTTATATTGAATATAGTTATTATGACTTTTTTTGCTTGCTTTTTGTTTACATTTTTTAGGCTTGAACATTTGAAGCCATTCCTCCCCTCCGAAAGTAGTTAATGGATTACCCAGATGAGGTTTCTCATTCAAGGATGTTTAGGTGGTTGGCTGCAAAGAGCAACACCAATATTAAGGAGGCTGATCTCTTTAACCCTCCGGATGATGCAGTACATCTTCTTCAAGTAAAATAATTCTACTCAAAGATAAGAAAGAGATTGAACAGATGTTATATTTGGTAAAACAAATGTTATATCCGATGCACCAGATAGGACATCTATTGCGATAGGGTGTATTTTCCATCAGATTACCCATCTGTTGCTTTGGTTCTCTGAACCCAACTCCTAAAAGATTAACTATCTACTGCAAATTATACAATAGATGTTTAATCTGATAACATATTATTCATCTGTTGCGACGTACAGATCATATATTGCATAACAGATTACTCGGCTTGTGCAACTGTTGCAACAAATGATTGATATTTTGCATCAGATTATCCATGTGTTGCTCTGTTTCTCTGAACCAGACTCAAACGGATTTTAACCATATACTGCATACTATGCAACAGATGGGTCTTTTTTTTAAAACGTAGCCCAACTATGAAAATTATTATATTATATGATTTAAATGCATCTGTCTTTTTTTTCTTTTTTATTGGTTGTGCATCCATGGATCGTGCCTACTGAAGAGGAGTCGGTGATGACTTCTTATATTACTTTAGGTCATGTTAATACCAATGGTGGAGTTAATAAAGAAGGAATTGGCTGGAGCAACAACCATAAAAAGAGCAGTTAGGCAAGGTCAGCCTAATGTTGAGGCTCTTCATGACCAACCTTTTGCTGAGGCAGATCTGGGTGCTTCTTCTGGTGGAGTTATTGGTGTTGGTGGCAGCTATGTTGATGTTGCTACCACTCGTGATGATGAGCATGTTGATACTCAAGAAAGAATAAATATGTTTGAAAACACCCCTTTTCGCCTTTACACAGGTCCTTCTTCACCCTCGTGTTCTCGTTACAAATGCGATGAGTGCAAGGACAGACAGAATAAACTCTTTGAAAAAGTAGAGGCTATCTCTAAAGCTATCATGGAATTCAAATCCAATAGGTGTTTCATACCATCTAAGAAGGTGAGGGAGCCACACACTCCTACAGTATTGGTTAGAAGAAAGAAAAGAGCAATTAGAGACGTACTCTCCGCTCAGAAATAAAAATAAATTACAATTCCTCCCTCTCCAAAAGTTGTTGAAGTTCAGGGGACATTCAAGAAGGTGGATATATATGCGAAACTTGACGCCGAAGAGAAGAGAGATCTGCGATCGGCCAAGAATTCCAAGCCAGGCGCACCAGATTAGCCCAGGCCTCCCTTTCCCCCCCAAGACTTCCAGACTATGACTGATATGCGTATGCCGTACGAGGACAAGAAAAGTTTACTTTTCCAAACCTAGCCCTTCTAATCTACCCCATGAAGAAGAAGTCACGCAACAGATTTCACATCTGTTGCAATATCTGGGTATACTGGTGCAACTGATAATTGTTCTGTTGCAACTTATTATCCATCTGTTGCATAAGTTGCATTGGATTATTGATTCAGAGAACCCTATGCAACAGATGGACCATCCGTTGCATCTTTACAATTACTAAACTAGTTAAAAATTGACTTCTTATCTCACAGCATGTTGACATAATTCTCTGCCTCATGAGGAAAAGGCAATTAACGTACCGGGAAACTTATGACATTGCCGATAGGATAATGGACCTCGACTTCTGCAAGAATCTCAAGGATAGGTACGATCAACTCAATGGAGAGGCGTCAGCCCTTAGCGTGGGACTTGATTTCCTGGTTCCTACGTTGGTCTTGGATGAATAAGAAATGATAAAATATGTTAGAGGGGACAGGCCAAATGCACACGGCAAGAGTTGGACCGAGGCAAAAAGGATTCTTACAGTCATTAGCGTGAACGGCATGCATTATCGGGCTGTTGAGATACTACTCAAGGAGGAAAAAATCAATGTTTATGACTCCAACGTACCTCTCGTCGATGATTTTGATCTTTTTCTCCTTGTAGAGCCACTGATGGTATTGTTGCCCATCTTGTTGAGGGAGAGTAAACTGATGAATCATTTTCCAAAGGAAGTGTTGATGAAGAAATCATGGAATTTTGAAGGTCAAAACAGGGAAATGATCCTTCCAAAAGATGATGCCGCTAAAGCAAGCGGCTAGCACGCTCTTGCACACATCAAATGTTTGCTGACCAGCAGCGAAATGGCCGAGCCAATGACTTTTCTGTGTGATAATGTTGTGGCAAACCTGCAAGAGGTCTGGGCTTATAGGGTACTAACTGGACGCTTGAAGCCTGTGTATATAGAAGAGCCTGTGAAATAGAAATTTTTAATTTCAAGTCACCCTTCACTTTATTGCATGTACATGTAGTGACAATAATTTTTTTAGGATGAAATTTGAGTTTTTTACAATGCAATAGATTAGATTGTCAATCTGTTGTAAAATATATTTAATCCCTTCTAGCAGATAGTTTATCTGTTGCAATATGTTGGTCATCTGTTGCATTACGCTGATGTTATTTCTATGAATAATCTAATAATCTAAGTCTAATCTGTTGCAACAGTGGGAAGACCTGTTTGATAATTTCCAACAGATGACCTAAATTTTACAACATATGCCTAAATCTTTTTTATATTTTCCAACAGTTACGCTTGAATATCCATGTGCTCGACAACACCAAACCAGTAGAAAATACACACACCACCATAAAAATTTCAGCAATTAGGCTTGAATATCCATGTACCCAACAACACCAAACCAGTTGCAATAACGACAACAATGTAGTATCTTCTTGCTCGATTTTGTTTCTCTTCAGAAGCCTTGACTTTGTTCAACAAACCCAGAATACACAATTTGCTTGTGAAGGGTGTTGTTCTTCATACCAATCAAAGTAATCGCATCCACCCAATTTCTATAAAAAAAAAAGAACACAATTACAAAACAATTACAAAACAATAATTAATCAACTAATTAAATAAAAAAATATTACCTTTGAAATCTTACAAGTAAAAAAACCTACAACTCGGATTTTGTTGAGTCCCAAAAGTCTTTAACAGAGCTTCATGACCGTACTTACAATATCAAAAATCTTTATCACAAAAAACAGTGAAAGATGCGCTCGACATTGTCAAGCTCAGTTGGAAAAAATGAAAGAAATAATTTGAAGAATTTGGATAGATAAAAGAAGATGACGATGAAGAAGAAGATTTGAGAATTTAGGGTTAAATTTTAGGAGGAAGATAAATATATAAGACAATGGGGGGGGGGAATAACCGTTGACGGAAGGTCGGCGAAATGTGCCAGACTTGACACTGACACATTTGATGCCTATTTTATTTTATGTGTTTGAAATGAACACTGTCTACTTGAAGCCTATTTTATTTTAGGTGTTTGAACTGAACATAGTCGATGGATTGTGCCTTTTTTATTTCAATTCACTTTAACCTTTTTACACGTAGTGGCAATTTTTTATGTCCAACGAAAGTTGAATTTTTATAATGCAACAGATTCTCCGTCCGTTGTAACAGTTATCCTACCTGTTCTGACACATAGTTTATCTGTTGCAATAGGTTGATCATCTATTGCATCATCTCGAAGTTTTTATCTAAAGTCCATCTGTTGCAACAGTGGGAAGACCTGTTTGATAAATTCCAACAGATCACCTACCTGTTGCAACATATGTCTAAATCTGTTCGATTTTTCCAATAGATGTGTCCTCTGTTGCAACAAATACATTATCCGTTGCAATATTTAAATCTAGTATTCCTTTTCAATTAATAAGTTCAAATCTAAGGAATAAATAAAATTTGTAGACAAAATCAAATAAATCGAACCTTTCATAAATTAGCTGAAATAAGTCAACGAATAAATGAAATGTAAAATTTTTTTTATGGGTACAGATCTCAACAAATACATCAACAACAATTTAAGTATACTGCCAAGGATTACTTTGACAAGCTCAAGCTATAAAGATCTACTCAGTATGGACAAGTTGTTCTTCATCCGATGCTATGAAATTTTGTTTTGCTCATCGTGGATCTTTATTGTCACTTACGTACTGTTTCTGCGTTTTCTGTTCTCCGTATTTCCATAAAAAGAGTAGCATATTGTCAATGTTGTTCATCAGTAGCTTCTTGTACATCCATCTAGAAAGCCAGAATTGGTTAATGCTAATCACGGAGATACAACAAAATGGAAAAGGATAACTCATCTCTTCTAGCAAATCAAACAGGTCTTCCTCCCGTTTTAAATTATCCCAAACAAATTATATTTCTGTTGCAACAATGAATCAACTGTTGGAACAAATTTCTACATGAGGAAGACCCTGTGTGATAATTTCCAACGGATGAACCATCCCTTGCAACATATGAATCATCTGTTGTAGTAGATACGTCGTCTGTTGGTACAAATAAAAGCGGTATAGAGACCTGTTTGATTTGCTAAAACAGATGAGACATATGTTTATCTGGTGCAACAGGTTAGTTAGCTGTTGAAACAGATGTATATATCTGTTTGATAATTTTCAGCAGATGTGTCATTTATTGAAACAGATATGTGTCTGTTTGTTTTGTCAGTTGGAAGACATATAATATATTCACCTTCTTCAGCTCGTGCTGCTCTCCTTTGAACATTGTACGTTTTTAAGTGCAACACAAAGACAGAGGAGTTGCAATTTCGCTTTTTTGGATGCTTGATAATGCCCTGGAAATCACTCTCTTTCTCCTCTTAGACCTAATCTCTAATGGAGCGGATGAAAATAAAATTCTCTTTGATGGAATGAGACCCTTCTTAGATGTCAATTCCTTTACAGAAGCAGTTAATGCATTAATAGCATTAATAGCATTAATCACTACATCATGTTTCGCCCTGCAGTCTTGACATTTGCATGCAGAACATTCGCTAGGAGAGGCAAAATTTGTATAATCAGTATGATCATACTTATAATGGTTTGCTTTAAATACTGTAAGAGGAGCATCATTAGCACCAACAGCAGCACCACTACCACCACTAACAGCTCCATCACCACTAAGACCATCAACAACAACAAGCCCACCCTCCAAAATTATTTTTCTTGTAATGGATGGTGCTCTAAATAATTTCATTTTTATTCTGTCGATGACCTTAGGGTCCGATAAAATTTGTACAGACCGTAAAGTAAGAAAAAATGGCATCTTCAATTCTCAATTGGTCGAAACTGGCGACGGATGCACAATCTAATATAAACCATTACATATATTAGAATGATGATTAGATCATTCAAAAAAATCATTAATTAAAATAAAAAATTAATTATAATTATACTTACTGCATCCTTCGGGGGGTGAAGAGATCAAGAAATTTTGCATTTTTATCAGTTTTAGCTGACAACCGTCTCAAGATTCTTGGACAGGAAACTCCTTCCTGGTAGTTCACTTGTTGTCTCAAATAAGAAATGGCTTCAAACGCCCAAGACTATAAAATAACGCCAATAAATCAAAACCATTATTGAGCAAAAAAATGAATGACATCATAATAGAAGAAAGAAACATTTACCATGAAAGCCCATGGGAAGCCATATAAGTTGATTGTCTTTGGCGTTAACGGAGTCAACAAATATTTGAAAGTCATTTTGAAGTTTTCATACCCCCAAGGATAGATGTTAAACGCATCAAAATCCTTGGAGAGCTTTATTAAACCGAGGCTTATGTTGTTGTTAACGTCTCTTGCCCAAAGAATATTATGTACAAACCAAACCAAGAACAATGACTACTTGTGATTCTTTGAAAGTCCTTTACCTTTCAACGTTTCTATCAAATTTTTATTTTTGAAGCTTGGACCAACAATGGACACCAGGTCATCACGATCACACGACTTGCCTTTGCCTTTTTTGGGTGTGCGGGGTGCTTTTTTTTGGGTTAGAATAGGTATAACTTGAGAAGGAGGATAACATTTTAGTCCAGTAACTATGACAAACTCCTTCCAACTAAAACAAACAGGCATGCCACAGTAATTTATCCACACCTTATCCATCTTATCTTTGTTTTCATACATAAATCTACGCTTGAGTAGATCACATACCATTTTCATTTGGAAACGAGCATTGTTGTCCTCCGGCAAATCAAGATATTTTCCAAAGCAGCTGTCCCTGAAATAAGCATCCAATTTTTGTTCTCAAAGTATTTTTCTGAAGGCGTCGAAAGATTTTCTCATGACTGACTTAACCACGAAATCACCCGTTAAATATGTGGCACCATCGCACTGCATTCTCACAGGATAACGATCAATGTTGAAGGCTTTGACCAGCTCTTCAATGGAAGGGCTATTAGCATCTGCATCATCTCTTCAGTGGAAAATAAAGAGATTGGGGTGTAAATTATAAGTAAAAATTGAATAGGATGTAAGTTAAAAAAGATTGCACACATTAGGGTGCAAATTGAAGCGGACCATTTAGCGAACACACACATAAGAAGAAGAAGTGCAAAACCTGTTTATTTTCCTAAAAATCATTTTTCCAGAAAATATAAACCCATCGTACCGAACACGCCCTTAGATTACCATATAAAAGGGAATATATATTCTTGTATAATTATTTAACCCATGTTGACACGGTGAGAAAGAAAGAATAGTAGTGTTTTCACACAAATAAATTAGAACTTTCATAACGTATTTTGTAATTTTTATAAATTCCTACTTTGGAGCAGATCATATAGGTCGGGTAAACTCAAAAATTTAAAAATAACAAATAAATGCATAAAATAAATAAATAAAATAGAGAAGCAAATTAAATAACAAGGAGTTTATCAAACACGTTGCTAACTAATGAAAAATTAAATACCAAATTAGTCCATGGGAATGATTAGTTAGTAATTATTTAAAAAGAAATAGGCAGTACATTAAAGGTGTCGCTAATCATTAATCTATCCAAATGCTAGATTGTGGCTGGACCAAGTTGTAATAATTTGAACTTGAGAAAGCTTCACTGCGTGAGTAATCAAGAGAGAAATACTTATGAGTGGTCAAACAATAGAAAATGCCGTTGTTGTTGACATCAAACTTGGGAAAATATATCTTGTTTTCCAATCCTTGCGCAATACACGATTTCAGGTAGGAGACTTTTTCGCTCACAAACAATGTATTATTGTGGAGATTTGTTATTTTTTCCCTCTTCAATACCTTGCCAGTGATCTTATACCTCCAAATCTCTACTTTCCCTTCATCCTCCATTAAAAATACAACTAACATTGTTCGGTTATTGGCTTCTTTTGCCGTGTAAACCTGTTCAATTGAGTTTAGTTTTTGACTAGGCCAGCGCTGCCCATAAAATTTCCAAGTAGGTCTCTGTATAGCTGATTTTCCGTTGATATTTAGTATTCCCAAAGTCCCCGTCTGTCCCAGCACATAAATAGTATCGTTTCCGAAAAATATTGAATTACTGCACACGAACGGTTTGTTATTGTTAAGAAAGTTATGAAACGTCCATCTGCTCTCTCCAACTTTGATCATGTACACTGGTGGGGGAGTGCCGCTAATTAAAAAACCAACAACAAAACAATCCGATGATGAGTCCGGGGGACACGAAAATGTCCATTCAGGGAAAAAAATTTCTACCGCCTCTAACAGATCGGGCAAGTTAATTATTACCTTACTAACCGCATTGAAAAAGAACATGCCACGATTGCCTTTACTCATGAGCAACCAATCTTTTAATGCACATCGGATTCTGGAACCCTTAACCAACTCCGGGATATCCATCTTTTGAGTTATTAGGGCATCATGCAACGGATGAAAGAATTCTACGTCGCCCCTTTCTTCATACAGAGTCATCAAACGAGGCGTATTATATTCACGCGGAATCCGAGGGAGTGGAACCAAGTCTCGCCAATTCCTACAAACAGCACGAAAGGCAACATATTCACCGGCAACGAGACGTGATGAGATTAATCCGAGAATGTCCTTTGGAGCATTACACCACAAACTATCATCATCTCCACGCTCCATTAAAATTTCTTAAGCTTACAGTCTATAATATATAGTTTAAATTCAATTATGGAGAAAGTTTTATTACAACGTTGTTTAAATAATATGAAAGTTTATACCTAGTCCAACTAGAATAGGAACTTCCTCATATAGAAGGCAAATTAGAGCCCAATCCTTTACCTTTCTGTATTGGGATTAAAATTTAAAACTTTCCTTATTATATTTGGATTCAATTAATTACCTATTCCGTTTAACGCATAATCTAGAAGGGCTAAAATATTGAGTTGCGGATGCAGGCTAATTAATGCTTATTGAGTTGAATTTTATATATTAAAATAAGAAAAAAATTTAAAAAGAAAATTAATTCCAAATCCTATTTGAACTAGGAGTATAACACAAGCTTATTTAAGCTGATTGCTTTGATACATTGTTATTATTATTCTTACCCCTAACTAAGCAATTTGCTCGTGAATTTCGTTATGAAGATAACGAGTTCACGAGAGAACAAAAAGTCAGAATGCGATCGACCACCTTTTTCTGCACAAGCAGAGCCTTGGTTTGTTATTTTTCATGGAGATGAAATGCAAAATCATACTTTTTTCAGCATATCAGAGGATCGATATTATACGAGAAGTATACCTGAGCTTCAAACGAAAAAGATATGTGCATATGCTCGTGAGTGGTTGGCGTTATTCGACTATTATACTAGAGATTATCATCTTTGGAATGTTGTTTGTAACGATAAAATTCAGCTTCCGCCACTTCCAAGTACTACTGGGCACAACAAGTTGCAATGTTTCTTGTCTGCACCACTCCATGATCCTGAATGTCGACTTCTCTTCATTGATGAACCTTCTTCACTGCTTTACTTCATTAAGCCAGGTTATAATGAAGAATTTCATAAACAAGACTTAAAGACAGATTATCGGAGACAGTCATCTCACGCTCTGGACAGTTTTCAAGGGGAAATTTTACGAGTTAGTTCAATCAATGCTAGTACATTTGGATCTAGACAATGATTCGGGAATAGTAACAACTACACCAATGGCTAGCAAGCCTTTGTATGATAAAAATGGAGAATTCTTAGACATGCCAATATGGGACGAATACCTCATCCAATCCTCATGTGATGACGACCAGAATAATAATGATATGTTGTTATGCGTTCACAAGTTGTGTACTGGATGGCACTTGAGGGTCGTATACGGTTTTTTAGTATTTCGGTTTGATTTTGCAAAAGCGACGTGGGTAGAGATGAAAAGCATCGGTGATAATGCAATCTTTTTACATGATTTCAGGGGGACAATTTGCTCGACGAGAGATAATAATAATCTTAAGAAAGATTCCATCTATTTCATTCAAGGTCGTCGTCTTTGTGTCTTCAATTTAGCAACAAAGTGCAGATCCCAGTCCCTTCCATGCCCAACTATTAGCAAGAAAGTGTCGCGGTTTTACTGGTTAAAACTTCCTTCCATATGCAATTGATCAATTTATTTCATGAGTTTTAAGGTTACTTGGTCTTAGATTGTTGAACATTGTTTTCTTATATTAACATATTTTATTTCTAATTCTGATTATGCCACTCTTATCATGATTTAAGTAGTGATTAATCATAAAGTGACTTCCCTTTTTAGTTCATGTAAATTTGAAAGACAACGACATGTGCATATTGAGGTACCAATGGTTTGCAAACTTTATATAAAGTTAAGTGCCTACATGTATGCACCCAAAGTTGGACGACATAAATGTGAGTTCAAGTCTTTCACCCTCCTCGCTCCATCAACTCATCACCATCTGCTCCATTAAACTAAAACCATCAAATTACCTTGTTTGGAGGACACCAATCCTTCAACTTATTATGCAGACGTTGAAAGTTACTGCCATTATCACGGATGAAGCACCATCCGAGACTATTGAAGACGCAGCAGGTGAACCAACCCCTAACCCCAAGTTCGCAGACTGGGAAGAACGTGATGTTCTGGTTAGAAGTTGGATCTCCGGCACAATGACAGAAGAATCGATGTTTCTCATTATAGGGTGCTCGATCAACTGCAAAACAAATATGGTCGTGTCTTGAGGATACCTACCTACAACTACAAGCCAGTAAGGACAAGGAATTTCAGTTGAAACAACAACTTAAACTTCAAACCGTGAACCTTGGAACAAAATCCATAGACGAGTACATCAAGGAGTTTGAAGGGATTTGTGATAGTCTTATGGCTATACATAAATCAATTGATGAAGATAGCAAAGTTACCTTCAATCAATTTATTTGTGACTGCCTTCAGAGGATTCGAAATGAAGGAAGATGCAGATGACATTCAGCAGCAGCCTCATACTGAGTCGACAGTGGCCTTTATGGCTCAAAAATCACAAGGCCGAGGTCGGGGAAATTACTATCGAGGAAGAGGGAATAGAGGATTTATGCCAGATTTGTGGAATAAATAATCATACAGCGCTCTCTTGTTTTTATAGGTGGGATTATTCCTATCAAGCTCAACAAGAAGTCCCACAGGCACTTGCAGCAATGAGTTTCAATGATCATTCTGATGATAATTTGTTCATGGATTCAGGCGCTACCAATCATCATATGATACAAACTAAAGGTATTCATAAAAATTCATCTCCGGACTCTGTAATGGTAGGAAATGGGGATAAACTCAAAATTACACACATAAGTGTTGGAAGAAACTTGCATCTCAAAAATGTATTCGTTGTGCCTGATCTCAAGAAAAATCTTGTTTCCGTAAGCAAATTTATAACAGACAATGCATGTTCCTTGAACTTTACTGATAGTGGTTTTATTGTTAAAGGACAAGAAAACGGGAACAATTCTGGCAAAAGGGAATAAACAAGATGACTTACTTATATACCATTGGAGAGAGGCATACATGGAGCGTTGGCAGCTACGAGGACAGACAAGAATTCAGACTCAATTTGGCACTAGAGATTAGGACACCCACACACTACAACTCTTAAATTCTTGCATAGTGTTATTATTAGTATTTTTGTCCTGATTTTCTTACAAAAATTAAGTTTTATTTTTTCTCGTAAAGAAAATAAAAGTAACCATGAATACTTTTACTTTTACTGAAAGAAAAATATGAAACATTTCCTTATTTGGCAAACTTTTTTCTTGGAGCAAACGTTTTGGACATATATAAATAGAAGTCCCTCTTCTCATACAATAATATCCACAATGTAATCCTTAAAAGAGTCTTGTTTAGGGAAAGAAAGGTTTTGGACATCTATAAATAGAAGTCCTCTCTTCTCATACAATAACACAACATCATCCACAAAGTAGTCCTTAAAAGTGTCTTGTTTAGGGGAGACTTTCCCATTATTTTCATGTTTTTTAATAATATTAGTTTTTAATATGTAGGCCAATTGGCCAAACTATATTCAATAATATGTTTTTAGTATATTTTTATTTGTCATCTGAATTATTACCGTCTTGATTTGCAAACTTTAAGCTTCCGCATGACGCACTCTCAATTCAAACCCAACAAGTATTTGGAATAAAATTCCCTCCATATGCTCGAGTTGTCAAATGGGGAAGAGTTGTAAACTATACCTTTTCAAGCATCAAATATAAGAGAATCTGAATAATAAAGCAGACTAGTAATTAAACATATCTAAAGAATAGTAAGATATTGAAAAAAAAAAAATAGTTCGGTGCACTAAAGCTACCACTATGCGCGGTGTTCAAGGAAGGGCTCCACCGCAAGGGTGTATCGTACGCAGCCTTAAGTACCTTGCATTTCTGTCAAATGTTGTTTCTAAGGCTTGAACCCGTGATCTTCTGGTCACATGACAACAACTTTACCAGTTACTCCAAGACTCCCCTTTCATTAGTAAGATATTGAAGAGGGAAAAATAATAAATCTGAATAATAAAACATTGTTCATGAGCAAAGAAGCTTCCTACCTGAAATCATGTATTGCGTGAGGATTAGGAAACAAGATATATTTTCCGATGTTTGATGCCAATAACAACCGTGTTTTTTATTGTTTGACCACTCACAAATATTCCTCTCTCGATTATCCTCTCCGTGGAGCTTTCTCAAGTTCAAATTATTATAACTTGGTCCAACCATAATTTATTTCCCAAATCCGATGTGTATTAAAAGATTGGTTGCTCATGAATAAAGACAATCGTGGCATGTTCTTTTTCAATGTTAGTAAAATCAGCACATGTTATGCTTCTTCTGTGCCTCAACATACACACAAAAAAGGTAAAAGCTTACACTCACCCAGAATGTATATACCAAACTAATGTTCTTCACCATAGTTAAGCAATTAAATTAAGTAAAATATATGTTAATTAATCACGGTTAAGTAACATGAACTCTAAATACAAACACATGACATTTATGTATTGGTTTCATATATACACCGGATACGTATAAATTTTAACCTAATATATAAAGAAGATTATGTACAAAGACAAAGACGAACACGATAATATTTTTTTTATTTCAACTCAGTTCACTTACTTTACATTATATCTAGTGGCAATAATTTTTATGTCTGGCGAAAGTTGAATTTTCATTGTGCAACAGATTATCCATCTGTTATAATAGATATAATACCTGTTGTGACAGATTGATTATCTGTTGGAATAGGTTGGTCATCTATTGCATTATGCAGATATTTTCTGGTTTGTCTGTCGCAACAGATATACAATCTGTTGTAACATATAATCTATCTGTTACACTGACAGATAATCTGTTGGAACAAATCAAAAAAGTAGGAAGACCTGTTATATAATTTCTAGCAGATGACTTACATATTGTAACATGTGTCTAAATCTGTTTCATAAAATATGTCGTTTGTTGCTGCAGATGTATTATCTATTGCGATATTTGAATCTGGCATTCCATTTCAATTAATATGTTCAAAACTAAGGATTAAATTATTCATAGACAACATAAAATAACTCAACAAATAAATAAAATATAAAAAAAAAATATTATGGGAACAAATGATCTACTCTACAAATAAATCAACAATTTAAACCAAGGAGGATAGGTTATTACATTAACAGACTCCAAGCTATAAAGATCTAATCAATATGGACAAGTTGTTCTCCATCCGGTGCTACGGAATTAGGCTTTGGTCGTCGTGGATCTTTAATGTCGCTTGCATACGGCTTCTGAGCTTTTGCTTCTCCATATTTCCATAAAAGAGCAACATATCTTTTGTGGAGTAATCCGACATCAAGTCCGTCACTTGGTACTTGTAATCCAATTCATATCTTGCAGTTCATGTAAGCGTTGTGAATTTATGAAATCAAACTAAATCATGACACTTATACTTACAGGCTACCAATGGCTTGTTGAGCAATTCCTTCAACATATAGTACATCAAATGGATTACCCATTTTTATCCTGGCATGCTTCAATCATCGACAAATCAGTACGAACTTTTTGGTCCAAAAAGCTACTCATATCAAGGTAAGTAGGTAATATTTTGGCCAACTTTTGTATCTCAGACGACGACCCAAAACATCTCATTCGTGACATCAAGTCATAAATTCAGATGCGCCTATCTTTTAGAACGACGACAGCTAACACCCAATGAAATTCATCACCACAATTGACTGGGATGTACACTTCATCGACCAAATGTCAAAGTAAGCCAGCTAGAATGTTAAAACCTTTGATGATGTTGATTAAACATTCCTCATTTCTGAAAACATCCGGCTGTTGTTGACAATACCTATCGTAGGCATTATTGATGTAAATTTTGTACAAACATTTGTCTGTTGTGTATTTGTATTGTTCGGGTGTTTGCAACTTGGCCTTCTTTCAAAGGTAGTAAAAAATGACATCGATGTGCTGCACATATTATCAAACATTTTAGATTACGTGACAAAAAAATTAATTTGCAGATGCAATTAAATAAAGTATTAATTAATAGTAATATGTATGGTATTTAAACCTCATCATTCCAGCAAGTTTGGGGTTGTGACATCAAATAGAACCAATTTTTCGTTCGGGGATGTGCAACAACAAAGTCAAACATGTTTTATCCCTTTTCGGATTTCCATTTTGGCGAAAAAAAATGGTTTTGATCTTAAAACTATTTCAAGAGATTCGAGAAAATTTCGAAATAATTCTAAGAAATTCACAGAGTCGCCACTTAATTTTTATAGAAAAATTAACAAAACTTAAAAGAGTTTCAAAGGTTAAAAAACAGAAATAAACCTTTAAAACTACAGAAAATGGATAGGGTTCAATTAACGCCCTAAAAAGATTTTTAAGGCATTTAGGAGCGTCCGTTTAAAATGGTGTAAAAAAAAGAACTAACTTGACTAGTTAAAGTGGCTGATTTTGCAAAGACTTAATTTTATTGAGAATTTTAAAATTATTTATTTAAACATTTAAAAATGACATTTTGTTTTAAGGAGAAAATCGAAGGAAAACAATTTAAGTCGCCCTTAAACAATATAAATTAGGTGAGAAAATTACTGATCAACTTAAAAAGTCGTGATAAAATAAAATGATAACGCCTTAGGGAATTCATCTAGATTAATTAGTTAATTAAAGTTAGAATCATAGATATCAAAATGAATTACCAAGGCAATGAATAAATAAATAGAAGTTTGGATTGGGCCTTTGTCCCATTTGGTCTGTCCAGCTTTGGGCTACAATTTCTTATGGAGTTTGGATCTATTTCCAGGATGTATATCACATGTATACCAGTTCCAATTTTCTTCACATTTTACTGTATATCACCACTCATACAGTGTATATCAGCCTGAAAACCTGCTTATTCCCTCTCCAATTTTCATTATAAATCACGTGATGGTGTGCAGCTGCCGTTTTACAGAATATATCAGTCGTATATAATTGTATATCAGTCTCCTTGGGACTTGGATCAGCGGTTTGACTCTATGCAAGTTGGGTTCAACCCAATAGAATGCGGGAGAGTGTAGCCCGAGGGACTCGGCAGAGGAGTTCATGCAAGTAAAAATGAGATAAGGATTAGCCAGCACATAGTATCACTCCTTATTAAACCACAAAACAATCACTCAAGGAGGAATAAATGATTACGGAAAACCGACTCTAACATATCAAAGCAATCAATCCAACTATTACCTATCTCATGGACAAGATAATTTAACAACAAAAAGATTTAGAGTATTTATTAGGTTAGATTTAATAGTTAGTAAAAAATATACAAGTACCTGCAAGGCATTACCCAATTCTTCTCATGTTTAAGGAAAAAAATAAATTATAGTAACAGATAGTGATAATGTAGACACAATGAAAATTTTCAAGGAGTGTAAGGAGTCCATTTTCCATTTACGTCCAGGGAAGGTTTTTACACCCGTTTCTCTCAAGTTACCGTGCTTAAAAAAATGAACACCATCGATTGATAGAGGCAATTATGAAAGTGAATCTTGTCTTATGACAATCTCAAATAGCTTAAGAAGAAGTGAGCTGCTCAATGTTTCTTCTAGACACTGTTAAATTCTTGAACACAAAGAAATATAATTTGTTTTAGCCTTTCTTCACAGGGATGAAACCAAAGAGCAGGAGAGGGAAAAAACTAGAAATCCTTAACCACCCGCACATGATTAAATAAGAAAACAAAACCAAGAACATAAATGTGCTGATGAAAGTCTCAAAACACATTAAGCCGTAGCGCAAATAGACCACTTATATTTATCTTTAAACATTGTTACACCTCAAAACGTGCAAAGATATCTTTAGCCTTTTACAAACACATGGCGAAGTTGTGAATATAAGATGTCAACAAAATAATTTTTAAAACCAATAAACAACGCCGAAATGGAACTAAACCAGAGACCTATAAGCGCCAAATGGAACCTTCACATAATGAGAAACACATAAGCAATGGATAGCTGAAACCAATTGAAATTCGAAATTGGGTACGAAACTGACCGTTGCCATTGTTGACTGTGATGAAAGAGCCATTGTTGGTTGCTGTTGTTAAACGGAGTAACGGGAGAAGAGGGTGTTGGGCCGGATTATGTAGTGCTGGGCCGATGGGGGTAAATGAGAAAGGACTTTTCGGCTTAATATGAAACAACAATTAATAGGCCTCATCAAAATAAAGCTCGGACAAAATTAATTCCTAATTAATTAACGAATTTCTCAAATTCAATAATTTCAAAATAAATATTAAATAAAACACAAATTTTTTTCAAATATAATAATAGTAGTAGTAGTAGTGGTAGTGGTAAATAAAAATTAAGAAACTAATTATGTATCAATTTCTTATTTTTTAATCGACTTTTGAGAAAAGTCGAATATTTGCAATTTAATCAAACTTTTCACTAAAGCATTTTCTATAACCTATAATTATATATGATTCATATATAATTAAACACTGAATATATTATTTTCACCTAAATTAAAAAGGTAGAGTTGAAATTTATTTCAAAATAACTAAAAATATATATTTTAAAACTATTTACCAATTGAGAAATTCAAGAATTAATTTAAAATGTGGAGGATAAAAATTAGGTGTCAACAAACATATCAAAACCAAGACTCGATTCGTTCACTTTGTAGTGTTCGTCATTTTGTTTTCTACATAATGATTTATATGTGTTAATGTCATATTCTTACAACAAAAATTATATAAATCAATATCTTTAAAGTTAATTTATATACCTGCCGGCATGATGCTTCAACACCCCATCGGCAACCCATTTTGAATAGTCGTTGATCAACTTTGTTAGTTTTTTTGGAGCCTCGTCCAAGATGTTGAATCCTTCAAACAGGTAATTCTTCCATTCTCCCGAACTGACAGGATCTACATTTTCTTCTTCGCTGGAAGCAATTGATAGATTATCAACTGTGATATTATGCTCTTCAGCAGTAGCTTCTGCTGTGACATCCACCTAAAAAGCTAGAATTATCAATGCTACTTACAGATATACAACTAATTGTCCATCTGTTGCAACAATGAGTCTTATGTTGCAACAGATGGATCATTTGTTGAGATAAATTCGAACAGGTAAAATAGAGCAGTACGATAATTTCGGTGCAAGACAAAGACAGAGGCGTTGCAATTTTTACTTTTTTTATGCTTGATGGTGTCTTCGAAATATATTTCCTTCTCCTCTTAGCCACCTTGATCTCTAGTAGAGTATATGGATATAAAATTCTCTTTGATGGAATGACACCCCTCTTAGATATCATTTCCATTACAGAAACAGTTAGTGCATTAATAACATTAATCACTCCATTATGTTTTGCCTTGCAGTCTTGACATTTGCATGAAGAACATTCGCTAGATGTGGCAAAATCTAGAGAAAAATCAGTATAACCAGTATGATCATAATCATAATGGCTTGTTGTTTTAAAATCTGTAAGAGGAGTATCATTAGCCCCAACAGCAGCACCACTACCACTACCATCAACAACAACAACAAGCCCACCCTCCAAAATTATTTTTTTGTGATGGTTGTTGCTCCAAACAATTCCAGTTTTATTCCATCAACGACCGTAGCGTCAAATAAAGTTTGTATAGACCATAAAGTAAGAAAAAATTGCATCTTCAACTCTCGATTGGTCGGAACAAGCCACGGATGGATAATCTAAAATAAATCAGTACATATATTAGAATGATGATGAAATTATTTAAAATAATCATTAATTAAAATAAAAACTTCATTAGAATTAGACTTACTGTTTTCTTTGAGGGATTGAAAAGATCAAGAAATTTTGCATTTTTATCAGTTTTGGTCGACAACCATTTCAAAATTTTTGGACAGGAAACTTCTCCCCTGTAGTTCACTTGTTGTCTCAAATAAGGAATGACTTCAAATGACTAAGCCTATAACATAACGTCAATAAATCAAAAGCATTATTGAATAAAAAAATGAATCATATCATGATGAAAGAAATATTTACCATGAAGGCCCATGAAAAGCCATATAAGTTGACTGTCTTTGGCGTTAACAGAGTCAACAAATATTTAACAGCCATTTTGAAGCTTTTATAATCCCAAGAATAACTGTTAAATGCCTCAAGATCCTCCGAGAGATTTATTAAATTGAGGCTTATGTTGTTGTTAACATATCTCGCCCCAAGAATATTATGTACAAACCAAACCAAGCTCAATGATTGCTTGTGCTTCTTTGAAAGTCCTTTACCTTTCAATGTTTCTATCAAATTTTTATTTTTGAAGATTGAACCAACAATAGACACCAAGTCATCATGATCACTCGATATGCCTTTGCCTTTTTTGAGTGTGCGGGGTGCTTTTTTTGAGTTAGAGTAGATATAACTTGAGAAGGAGAAAGAGGGTAACATTTTAGTCTAGTAACTATGACAAAATTCTTCCAACCAAAATAAACAGGCATGTCACAGTAATTTATCAACACCCCATCCATATTATCTTTATTTTCATACATAAACCTACGCTTGAGAAGATCATATACCATTTTCATCTGGAAACGAGCATTGTTGTCCTCCGACAAATCAAAATATTTCCCAAAGCAGCTTTCTCTGAAATAAGAATCCAATTTTTGTTCTCAAAGTATTTTTCTGGAGACATCAAAAAAAAAATTCATGGCTGACTTAACCACGAAATCACCCGTTAAATCTGTGGCACATCGCACTGCATTCTTACAGGATAACGATCAATGCTAAAAGTTTTGACCAACTCTTCGGCGGGAGGGCTATTAGCATTTGGATCATCTCTTTTGAAACATTCCTCCTCCCGTGTTCATTATCTTCTGCTCTCGATTAAGATAACGCTTGTAAAGCAAACTCATAGATTGGTGGATATAGCTGAACTGCTTCATTTGTTCCTTTACTTAGATTCGATTCGGTTTCTTTTCTTTTGGGAGCCATATTATCTTAAATTAACAGGAACATAAAATAGATTATAATTGACTAATGCATCGTTAAATAAATGATAACAATAAATCTAACATGAACAACAGTAAAATAACAATTCCAATAGACCACACATCTATTGCACCATGTATGTTATCTGTTGCAACATATAACCGACCCATTGCAACAGATGAGTAAACTATTGGAAATAATAAAAATAGAGCACTAATATGTTGCACTAGGTAGTTTATCTAATGCAACATATAACCAACCTGCTGCAACGGATGAGTAAGCCATTGGAAATCATAAAAATAGATAACTAATCTGTTGCTCCAGATATTTTATCTGTTGCAACATATACCCAACCTGTTACAACAAATGAGTAATTCGTTGAAAATAATAAAAATAACTCACACATATATTACACCAGGTAGTTTATCTGATGCGGTATATAACTAACCTATTGCAATGGAAGAATAAACCGTTGGAAACCATAAAAATAGATCACTAATTTGTTGTACCAGATAATTTATCTGTTATAATATATAATTAACCTATTTCAATAGATGAGTAATCCGTTGGAAATAGTAAAATAAATCACTGATCTGTTGCACCTAGAAGGTTATTTGTTGCAACTTATAACCAACCTGTTGTAACGGTTGAGTAATTCGTTAGAAATAGTAAAATAGATCACTGATATGTTACACCTGGCAGGTTATCTGTTGCAACATATAACCAACCTGTTGCAACGGATGAGTAATCCATTGGAAGTAATAAAATAGATCACTAATCTGGTGTAACTTATAACCAACCTGTTGCAACAAATAAGTAATCCATTAGAAATAGTAAAACAGATCGCTGATCTCTTGCACCTGGCAGGTTATCAGTTACAACATATAACTAACCTGTTGCAACAGATAAGTAATCCGTTGGAAACAATAAAATAAATCATTGATCTATTGAAGCATATCAATCATCTGTTGCAAAATAATTATCTGTTGAATCAATATTATTTAGATTTCTTCCAAACAAAAGAGTCGCTTGTCACAATAAATGAATGATATGTTAGATTATTCATCTGTTGCATCAGATTTGCATCTGTTCCATTAGATATTTCATTTACGCATTAGATATTTCATCTGTTGCATCAGATGTTTTATTTATTGCAATATCATTTTTATCAAGACAAACAACAAATCAACCCAACAACACCAACACATCACACATACACACTAAGAGCATCAAATGTGTCAAAAATTCACCAACAAATCTGAATCAATAGTTCGACAACAAGAAGAAGAAATACCAGAAATTGGAATTTTATTTAGTCCACAATTCAAATTTAAGCAAGAACTATTGAAATTATTAACCAATACTAGAAGAGTAGTTGGCTCAAGTTCCTTTATTTCTTCATAATTTTTTACCTGTGAAAAAAAATGGGACAACGAAGAACTCAAAATTGTTGTCGCCAGAGAAGTCTTCACGTTGATTGACGATTGAAAGTTGAAAAGGAACTCGCCGACTATTTATCGCCGGAGGTTAAAGTTGTCGGGAATTGCAGGGAGAAATTTTACAAAACTGTTGGTTGGGAGAGAGTTGAGAGAAGTTGTTGAGAGAGAGGAGAGAGACGATTGATTTGGATTGAAGATGGGTGTGGGTTGGGTTGAGTTGATTTGTATTTTTGAAAAGATTAAAAAGTTTTAAAAATATTAATCAAGTCCACAATTAACTTAATCAAGTCCCTAATTATGTTTGACCCTTTAAGTTGGTCAATGTCACCAATCCTTCATTTAAGACTTAAAAGACACCTTCCTTCAATTTTCTCCACATTCTTCCGCCTCTCCCAATCCACAACCACCATCTCCACCTCCCATAACCCACAACCTTCCACTACCACCAAACACTCCCACATTATTTTTCTTTTTTTCTTTTTTTTTTCTCACAACAATTAGTGCATCAATCAATACTCCATCTATTAACAATATCAAAGCACTCACCTCCAATTTCATCTTTTCCATTCCACATTAACATACACCGCGCGACCATTATCGATCGGTGATCGGTGAAATAACTTCATCCAAATCAATCGATCCCGCCATTCAAATCAGACGACAAGTTTCTTGTTTGGGTCTATTGTCAAGATTTTTCCTTTTTTCCATGTTGTTTTTCATATGTTGATTGAAGTTTTTTTGTGATGAAAAATGCAAAAAAATAAAGGAATGGGGTAAAGAAAGAGGGTTTATGGACCAAAGAGGAATGAATGTTACATTTCTCTTCTTTTTAAAAAATCTAAGAAGGGATTGAAGCAAGAAAAGATATTGTCATACTGGGGGATATGTTGAAGAACGTGGTTAGATTTGGGAAATATATGAAGTTGATATTTTGGTTCTATCGATGTTGAATAGGTTAAATAAGATGAAATTTGTATACTCATTGAACCATGATATTGATAAATTCAATACTTTTTCTGTGGAACAGGGAGAAGACTTGTTATTAAAAGAAAACGATTCTAAATTCAAAAGAGGATTTTTCAATTCTATTCATATAAAGTAATTCTCCGTGAATTTCTATTTTTTATTTACGAAGGATTTTTTGTAGAGCGATGAAAAGGATTTCGCAGAAAAATAATGGGTCCTTTAAGAGAAGAAAAAGACAAACAACCAAAAAAAATTATAAAAAAAAAATTAGACAAAAAATAATTGAAAGGAGTAGAAAAGTAAAGAAAAAATATTTTTCTGGTTTAATAATGATGAATTAAAATGGAGAATTAAAACGCGGAAGAAGATGATTCTTAACTCTGAGTCAAGAAAATAATATTTGGTGCCTTTCAAAAGGTTTCACGCCCCTTAAACATGTGTATTACATGAACTTTCATCAAATATGCCACATATGATTTCATGTCAGAAAAAGTATAAAATATTGTATTCTGATTAATTGAATGGTTCGAATGACAAATGTCTAAATAGAGGTGTCCACTTTATAAATTTAAACAACTACAAGGGTCCATTTGATACAACTACAAGGATCCATTTGATTATTTCGCCATTTTGAAATCATAACTTCATATCAAATGTTTAAACGAAAACCAAAATTAGTACAGCGATGAGATATATTTTGGGCTCTCTTTTGATGACTTTCAAAAGGTTTTCCGTCCTTCAAACGTGCGTATTACACAAACTATTACTCCCTCAGTTTTACAATAAGTGAATTGTTGGGGTATTTATTGGTGTTTCAAAATAAGTGAACCGTTAAATTTATTTCCAATTTTACCCTCATGATTTTGACAACACACTTTTTTCTATGGTACTCTTAACTGCAGCCGACTATTCCCTATGTGCCAAAATGTCACCTTTTTCCTCTTATTAAAAGAGCTGCCAACTTTTGCCTATTCCCTATGTGTCAAGATGTTAATTTTTCCTCTTGATAAGAGAGCTGCCAACTCCCAGAGTACAGCTACTCCAACATTACTCCTCCATTAATTGCACACTCTTATATATATAATTTCATTTTTGCATGTACATTCTACTTCATTAAGCTCAAAGAAAAAAGTTAGAGTTACGAAAAAAAAATTAGAGTATGAATTTTAATTTTGAAGACTCGTCGAAATAAAGTGGTCGTACTCATATTCATGGAAGAAGATAATGATCGTAGAGTTGTCCTCTTCCGTAAAGGAATAGCAGAAAAATGATTATGATCCATCTCAATTTTTTTTCGACCACGATTGTTCACTTTTCTTCCATATACACAAATAGAAGCACATTCACCATAGTTTGATAGTCTCCTAATGCGTTGAATTGTTTGAATGGAAGTCGAAAAATGTGACGCCACTATTTTCGTAACTCCTTTTTTTAGTTTACCATCGACACATTTTTGTTGCAACATTTCATATATTGCAACACGTGTTTCATTGCTCAATTTTTTTTCGGCCGTTGTGATTGTGACAAATCTTCAATTGAATCTGCTTATTAAACAAAAAAAATAAGTAAATATAAATTCAAATCTTTTTTCAAGGAATGCACATTACGAACGATTATTTACCACAATTTAGGTTTGAATCTTCCGTCGATTCTTGTAATCTTTCATCAAATTGTATATCATCATTTTCATTTGGATTCAAATTCAAGTCAGGAATTGAATATTCATCGACATCATTCTCAAATGGAAATTTTAGATATGGTGATATTGAAGCCATGTTAAAAAATATATTGAATGTAAATCTATTCATAGACTAAATTGAGAGGGAAATAAAAATTTTCAACATATTTTACCTCCAAAAATATTTACTAGGACTAACAATTTTAAAATTTAAAAAATTGGAATGAACAAAAAATTTTGCCACCTTAAAATAAAACTTGCATGCAATGAAGTTATTTTGCCACCATAAGTTAAAGCATGCATGCAAAAAATGTTGGAAATGATAAAAATAAAAATTTATGTGAAATAAATACCTTTGATGTGTTTTTTTAATATGTGTGTCAAAATTTAATAATTCACTTATTGTATAACGAAGGGAGTATCAAACATGCCACATAGGATGTCATGTCAAAAGAAATATTTAAAAATATTATATTTTGATAAATTGAATGGTTCAAAAACTCGAATAAATATTAAATTTCCTTTGATCATTTTGCCAATTTAAAATCATAACTTGCTATCGGATGTCGAAATGCAAACTAAAATTAGTGTAGTGATGAGATATATTTTGGGTTGTCCAATTCATGTAAGCCCAAGCTAAACTACCCTTTTCACGTGTGTGGTCCCTATGAAGTACGACTAGTCGACTACTAATGTCCATTATATTTTTACGGCTGTCAAATAGGTTTGACTAGTGAGATAGTAAAAAGTGAAATCCATATCCAATAAAAATATGACACGTACATGAGGTGATTAATTTCTATATAGTATTTTAATTTTATTTGGTGGGGAGGTTTGGATTTTTAATTAAAAGGGAAGGACCAAAAAGTAAATAGGGTAGACACAATTAAAGTGTCTTTATCTTGATCAGAAACCTAACAATGTACTTTTGTTTTTGCTTTTCTCTCCTTTGACAAGATCTATAGCCACCACAAATCATAGAACATACATACAGATCTCTATAACAAAACACAACCTACAAAACATCAATTATAGCCTTTATCGAAAACTAAGAACATGAAAGAATATTCAAGATCTATAGCAAAACCAACAAGAAGATCTATATCCACCATACAAAATCAAAGAAAGTTCTATAGCAAAGAGTCGAGTCAATTGAGAAGATGATACAAGGTCTAGACTCAATTGAAAATCAAAATCAAGAACAAAAAAGAAGATACAAGGTCTAGCTCAATTGGAGAAGATGCAAGATATAGACTCAATTGAGGAGAAGATACAACGTATAGACTCAATTGAATATCAAAATCAAGTATAAGAAAGAAGATACAAGATCTACGTATCATTTAAAAATCAAGAACAAAAAAGAAGCAAGATCCATGGGATGTTAGTATTTTTCTCCTATTTGTTTAATCTCTCATTACATCTATGACTAATCTTTTTCTTATTTTTTTATTCTTGTTGAATTGTTTGTTTGACTTTTGCTGCCTCCCCTTTTCATCCAGCAGCTATTCAAATTTCCCTGCTGTCTAGTCTTCATTGTTGTATGCCAGTTAACAAGATTGTATCCTTTGACCTCTTTGCGCCCATGGCACAAAAAATCCCTTCCAAGTCTATCCAACTTTTTCTTCATAACTTTGGAAGGTAGGGAAATAGAGACATTACATTTGTGAAGTGCATCAAGTACGGAGTTGATAAGGGTGAGCCTTCCACCTATCAAGTTTCTTTTCCGCTTTCTCTATAATTCTATCCCAAATTCTCTCTGCTTTGTATTCACTGCCTAGAGTAGGCAAATTTTCCACTTTGCATCCTAGAATGATTGCAAGATTCTCGATGTTTGGCACCTCCTTTATTGGGAACAAGCTGGTTTTTCCCCAGTTAACTTTCAAGCCAGAACAAAGCTTTAAAAATAGTCAAAATCTATTTGTTCAACCTTTGACTCACAAAAGACAACAGTGTCATTTACATATTGTAGGTGACATACCTCCATTGTTTGCCACCTACTATTTCCTATCTCAAAACCTTCAATCCATCTATTTTGTAATGCTATTCTCATCATGCTATCAAATCCCTGCATTACTAGTATAAACAAGAAAGGAGACAGATGGTCTCCTTGTCCTAGACCTCTTTCAGAGCCAAAAAAACCTACTGGGTTACCGGTTACCAAAACAGAAAACTTGACAGTTTTAATGCAAAAATCAATCCATTTTAAACCATTTTTCACCAAAGTCCATTTTTTGAGAGTGTTCAACAAGAATCTCCAGTTGACATGATCGTAAGCTTTTTCAATGTCTAGCTTACACATGACACCTCCTTCTGCACTGCTAGGTCTCGAGTCCACACACTTGCTAGCAATTAGGAGGGCATCCATGATTTGTCCCCCTTTTATAAATCCCATGTGATGATTTTTTTCCTTTTTGATGGGTAAAGATGTGTATTAAGGTACCAAGATGGTACAAGACCAAGTACAAAACAAAGCTACAGCGTCTTCACATGCATACTACATATTCCCACCTAAAAGATTCAGAAAATCCAAATATTGATCCATCCTATCTAGAGTGCTGCTATAACACCACAAAAAAAAGGTTTTTGATGCATCTAATTTTTACTCTTGCAATCTGTGGTCTTTTCCCCTCAAAGCATGCCTTGTTCCTTTCCAGCCAAACAGCCCAAAATTTACAAATGGGAATAGTCCTCCAAATTTGTTTCATACTTCTCTTTACCCTTTGAGCTTGCCAAACTTCCAACAGACCACTGATTTTCTATGGTATAACCAAAGGCACACCCATCATGTTTAGAAACAATTCCCAACATTGTCTTGTGAAACTACAATGAAGAACCAAATGCTTAACTGTTTCCAGCTTGCTGTTACAAAGAAAACATCTGCTGCACATTGTATATCGTCTCATTTGCAGATTATTTTGGGTTAAACAAGCATCCCTGGTTGCTAACCAACCAAAGAAGGCTATTTTTAAGGGTGCCTCAGTTCTCCAGATCATTTTCCACAGCCAGTTTGGAATCCCTTGATTATTCTGTTGTTAACAACTTTTTATAACAACTTTTGACTGGAAAAAATTTATCCCTGCTATTGACCCAAGCTAATCTGTGTGCTTTGTCCCTGTCAATTAAGCATGTGTTCAATAGTTGCATCAGTTCGCAGAAACTCTCCACTTCCCAATCATTCAAGTTTCTCTTGAAAGTAATATGTCAACCTGAAACTGGATAGAAATTTACAATGGGACCCTCTTTGTTCAAAGCATATCTAAACAAATTTGGAAATCTACTCTTAAAGCTTTTATCTCCTCACCAATTATCTGTCCAGAATTTAATAGTAGCACCATTGCTAACTTCCAGCCTTGAATAATGTAAGAACTCATCCCATCCTTCTCTTATTTTTCTCCAGATTCCTCCACAAACTTTCAATTGTGAAGGATTTTGCTTCCATCCCTCTTTTTCACCATATATTGTATCTAACATTTTTTGCCAAATTTCCTCACTTGCCCGACCATATCTCCATAGCCATTTAAAAAGTAGGCTTCTATTGTGCATCTTCAGGTTCCTCACACCCAAATCCCCCGATTTCTTATCTTCAATGACCTCCTGCCACTTCACTGAATGAATTTTCCTCTTATGTGCATTTCCATTCCATAAAATTTATCTTCTAATGGAGTCCAACTTCTTTTCAACTTCTACCGGCATTTTAAATAGAGACATCATGCATGTAGGGATTCGATCCATGACACTATTAATCAAGGTAAGCTTACCCAAATGACAAATTTGTTTTTTTCAAGGAGTCAGCTTCTACCAAATGTTTTTGTCCTTTCTCTTCACGCCTAATAGAAGCCCCAAATATGTAGTGGGAAATTTATCAACTTTACACCCCAAAATATTTGTCAGCTCTTCAACACAATCATCAGTATTAATACTAAAGATGTTGCTCTTAGCCAAGTTAATTTTCAAGCCAATGAGTGCCTCAAAACATAACAGAACCCTATGAAATACAAAATTTGATCTCTATCAGCCTCACAAAATAGAAGAGAATCATCCTCATAAAGAATATGATTAAGCATCATGCCTTCCTGATCATTTCTACCTATCTTTAGATCTTTTAACCAACCCAAGCACTCTAATTTCCTTAATATTGCATGGAGAATTTCCATTAGTGGAACAAATGGATAAGGAGACAGGGGATCCCGTTGTCTCAGGCCTCTATAAGAGCTGAAATAACCTTGAGGTTCACCATTGATTGGGATGGAAAATATCACCATTGAGATGCAAAATCTGATCCATTCTGTCCACCAAAGTTCATCTGCCTCAGAAGATTCAGTATGCAATGCCAATTTACATGATCGTATGCTTTTTCTAAATCCAACTTACATGCCACCTCTTTTTTCCTCCTTGTTATCAAATTATCAAGACTTTCATTAGCTACCATTGCAGCATCAATAATTTGCCTGCCTTCAATAAAAACATTTTAATTGGGACAGACCAATTTATTGATAACTTTCTTGAGTCTTTCTGCTAGAACCTTTGATATGATTTTGTATACACTCCCAGAAGTCTAGTAAGTCTAAAATTTTTGACCTCTACTGCTCCTTTCTTTTTAGGGATTAGAGTAATGAAAATGGAATTCAAGCTCTTGACAAAAGATTCCTTCTTGCAAAAAGCATCCACTGCTACCCAAATATCCATTTTAACAATACTCCAACAATTTTTGTAAGAAAAACACGATAAATCCATCAGGTCTAGGAGCTTTTTATCCTTTGAAAGATTTTATAACCTCTTCCAGTTCTTCCATCGTGAAAGGCCTTTCTATCCATTCTTTTTCTTCATTCGACAGCCTCCTAACACTATCATCCTCCCAGTTAGGTTTCCAAGATTCTGATTCACTGACAGATTTTATAGAAGTCCAAGATATGGACTTTAATGTTCTGCTCATCCTCCACTAACTCTTCTCCTATAACTAATTTATCAGTGCTATTAAATCTTTTGTGAGCATTGGCCAGCTTATGAAAGAATTTAGTATTTTTATGTTTTATCCACAAGCATCTAGACTTCTGTCTCCAAGCAACTTATGAAAGCTTTATTTTTTCTCTCTTCCAACTTTCCATACACCTCCTTTTCCACTTTTTCAGGTCTTCTTTAAGCAGAACCAATTTTTTTGCAAGGATCACATCTGGTTCCACTACAACTGCATATGGATCCCACCAATTTTTGATCAAATCAATGAATTCTTTATGTTCAAACCACATGTTCTCAAACTTGAAGTATTCTTTCCTTTTTTTCCCCAATCACCGCATTCTAAAATAATTGGGCAGTGATCTGAGGTGGTTTTGGGAAGAACTCTTTGTTGGATGCATTTGAAATGCTCATCCCACCTCCCTGAAATTATAAACCCATCCAGTCTTGAAGCACATGAACCATCCTGACCTCTAAACCATGTAAAATCACCATCATGAAGAGGAAAATCCCTTAATGCAGGCTTATTAATATTCTTTGAGAATTCTCTAATTGATCTGGTGTTTCTGGCCACTCCATTTTTTTCCTCCGCAAACCTTATCACATTGAAATCTCCTCCAACAGCCCATGGTTGTGAAATGATACCATTAATAGCCGCAAGTTCCTTCCATAGAGTTCTCCTCAACTTTCTATCACATGGACCATAAACCCCTGTAAAAGCAAATTGTTGTTCAGGGTTAATGTCCTCCAAAGATACAACAATTGAATGTTGGCCTTGATGATCATCTAAGCCACTCCATCTCCTTTCATCCCAAAAAATAAGAATCCCACCACTGCTTCCTTGTGCCCCCAGCTCAACCCAGTCTGACCATCTTGTACCACCGACTTGTTTAACACAAGAATGATCCACTTCTTTCATTTTTGTCTCTGTAAGGCATACTATATCTGCATTCCATTTTCTCATCACAAAATTCACCACCATCCTTTTTTCTCTGTCGTTAAGACCCCTCACATTCCAACAAATAATTTTCAAATTCATTGAGAAACAGATGAAGCCTTCCTTCCCCTATTTCTTCCTCACTAGACTCACTTTTAAAGGCAACACCAAATTCTAAAGCTTTCAATTCCCTCATCCCACGCTTACCAGGACTAGCATTACACGTAGAAGGAGAAGAAATATTATTTGTAGACCTCCAACTTTCAATTCAAACCAATAACTCCAGCAATTTATCTTCTACATCAAGGGACTTAATCTCCAATTGCTTACTGATTTTCATCATATTCCTCTTTAACCATTTCGAAGCTACCATCTGATTTAGCTTCTCTTTCATGTTGAGCACTCATTCTTCATACCACTGTAACCTTAGAGTATTTTGGGCCTCAGAAATTGCGATTGGTTCAACTGTGACGGGAAACTCCTTCTCACTCTTGCTATTAGATAAAAATTCTAAATCCCAATCTTCATTACCTCCGTGCTCCAAAACTGAATTTTCTTTCTCTTGCTCAGACTCCATCTTTGACCTGTGTCCTCTAACCTGAGACATGCAAGCTCCATATTACTGGATTCGCCATTTATGTCTTCTTGATTTAGCTCTGTAATCATCTCTCTGTTTCTTGAAAGAATTGATGCCTTCTGGTTCAACTCCACTTCTAGTCTTAAGAGGGTCGAATAGAGAGAATTCTTCATCCCATAGTATTAGAAGAATTTTGCAAATTAATACATGGGTCAATCCACTTTGGCCTGTAAATAAAACACTTCCTTTCCCCCCTTATTTGGCCCACTTATCTTATCAGCTTTTTTTCTTCCTGGACCTGGCTGCCATGTAATGGCTTTATAATCCCTGAGCCCATTTTTAATATCATTAGGACCCATCAAAATGGATGTACCTGATCTCTTCGCTTCCACCCACTCCTTTTCCTTTTTTGACACGTGTTCCTTAATTATTTTTGAACTTAGGGCTGCCTTAGTTTCTTTGTTAGGCATGCAAGTTACACGCGTAACTAAATCCGAAGCATCTCCTTCCTTGGAAAGGCACAATACAATCTGTGGAACGACTGTTCAACTTCTGGGGAAAATTTCGGCAAACCTTCACCGAAGTCCGATCAGTTTCAGTTACCCACACAAAGGTATTGTGAATGCTAAATCATCCACTAAAAGTTCCAATTTAGACGGAGGTATTTCTTTTGACCTTCGAACGCAGATTCTAGCCCTTCTCAGTTGGTTTCTGAATCTAGTATCCTCATCGATGCCCGAAAAGCCTCCAAATCTGTCTCCAATCGTTATGAAGATGTTTTCCGACCACAAGTGTGATGGGAGACCAATTAATTTGATCCTGACATTTTAGGCTTCCAATTTTTCCGAAGACTTGTAGAAACAGAGGACCACCATTCCAGCCTTAATTCCTTATCATCAATCAACCATCTCCCCATTTTAGTTCTTTTTCCTTCACTCTGTGAAAGGAACTTGAACAGCACATATTCGCCATTCAGTTCTTTGACTTTAACACCTGCTGGAACTCTCCAGGTTCTATTAGCTCATCTCGCCTTCTTTAAAATATCCCAACACTCTACTCTTCTACCAAGGGAACTTGCATTAATTTTGAACTGGTTTTTATCCATCGAGTCATCTATTATGAACTTAACTTCATCCTTAGGCCAATCCTCCTCCTGTGCTATCTGCCTGTACCTTAGGCCAATCCTCCTCCTATGCTATCTGCCTGTAACTCTTCTTATTTATAATTCTTGGCTGCTGAATGCTCTGCTTAACCCCTGATTCGACAAACTTTGTTATCTTCTTTGCAAAATGACACCAACCTGCTCTGGGATGATTATTGCCACTTTACTGTTGCCTTTCATTGCCACCACTCTGATATACCTCTGCCCATACCGTTGAAATTCTTATAGAAGAAATAAGAATAAAGCTGACATTGATTCTTCCAACTTCTACATTTCTTCTCTTCCTCCTTCGATGCTTGGTCCATGCAATGACATAGAGCTAGGATATTCGTATTATCAATAGTTATTCATTCTTTCGCCCACTTGAAACCAGCTTTCGCTTACCTCCTCCACTTCAAAGGACTTGTTCTCAACTTAAAAGACGACCTCATGGTTTTGGTTGTCATTGTCTGACACAAAATTTACCGAGTAATTTTAGGTTAGATTGGATTGATGCTGGTATGAAATAATCTTGGACAATTTTGGCATTCAAAATGCACTGCCATCTGATTATCTAAGATATATATTATGCATTTTACAGGTAAAGCTGCTGGTGTGAAGCAGCAGATCGTGCTAGTTGGGGAGGAACAAATCCTAACCACCCATTGAACAGAAAATGAGGAAATAGACTGAGAAGTCAATTCCAGTCCATATCTAACAGTTGTATATATATCTACCATACTCCCATCCTAAGTAGTATAACATATTCATACATGTACTAGAAAGCTCAATAGTAATAGTAGAAACATTAGTCTCAAATACAAACAGAAGTACGAGCAAGTAGGGACGCACTAAGCGTTCATTTCTGGTCCAAAAATAAGAAATACCTTGGTTCAGCTCCAGATTTACCATCCCGGAATGAAAATACAAACAGAACAACAGCAAGTAGTGTGTGACAAAATACAAACATAATAGCAGCGAGTAGTGTGTGGCAAAATATGTAAACAGAGTAGCATCAAGTATAGTGTGTCAATCAGAACTGCCATATCACTCACTCAATGGCTTGGTCTCCAACTCCCAACTCCTCCCTCACCTTGTCCTCCCACCACCCGCTCCCTGACCACGTCCTCCACGCCCACGGCCTCCTCTACCTCCACGCCCCCTGCCTCGTCCCTGAGCAGCGAGAGCAGCAGCCTGAGCAGCAGCTGCCTCAGCAGCAAGCTGCTGCCGTTCCCTCAGACGACACTTCTCCCAGTTAAGTCTCATCAGCTCCATTGTCGGAAAAAACTGATTGCAGTAAGTGCATGTGAATGAGTTGATTGTCTTCTTTTTGCCCATCTATCAATTGCAAATTATTGAAAACTTGAGGAGAACATCACGTACGAGAAGAGACATTACATAACAAAATGGAAGAACAGCAGTAAATGAGAAGACAAGGTCCTCAACATTCCACATAACAGAAACTACGCAACAAATCAATCAAATTAAAATAAATAAGACCAAGACAAATCAGTTATAAATAACACTAGTGGTTCATAAAACATACAGGCTGACGTAACAGTTCATCGAAGGAATTCACTGAAAGAACTACACTGATCTAGTGAATTTTCCCTTAAAACCAACTCACGGCAGAGAAAATCATTCCCATTATAGCCAATCAGCACTATGTGATTCTTTTTGTGATGTATTCTCAAAACGAAAAAAAAAAATTTGACAGTAAAATTGATACAAAAGGATTAGAGTATATATACTGCATACCGTCTTGGGGAGAAACAAAAACTCATTGTAACTCAACATGCAAGCAAAATCGACACGAAAAAAAATAGGGCATGTATACCTTCTAGAGGAGAAAGGAAGTTAATGTAGCCATAACAGAGGTAGAGAACGACAACAAACGTGCCCGAAGAGTTGGCCTTGTACAAAACAGTACAGAATTCACCATATAAGAAATGAAAAAATTAACAGTAAAACTGATACAAAAATACTACTATATACCGTAACACGAAATTCTCTTTGAAATTTGCCATGTAAACAAATATCGAATTGAAATTCATACAAAATTTGTACAGTAACATACCGTCAAACTAAATTTCGCAAAAGATTAGAACGAAGCAAAAAAAACAGAGAAGAAGAAGAGTAGAAATTCTCATCGAAATATCAAACTGAAATTCACGCAAAACTTGAACGATTAAATTAGCAGTACAATCGATACAAACTAGTACAGAGAGAACGTAGCCATCGTAAACAAATATCAAGCTGAAATTCGCCATGCAAATTAACGTTGCCATAACAGAGAGAACAACGAGTAGAAGAACGTTAACAGAAGCAAGGCTTTTGAACTCGAAAAATACATCGTAGATTTCGCCGTCTGTAACGCCCGCCGTCAATATCGCCGAAATACAGCGCCGCTGCTGCCGCCGCAATTGATCGGAGCTCAACGGCGTCTGAAAATGGGAGCTGAAAGCAACTAAGAAAATTCTCGGAAATTCGTGCTGCCTTATATACAAAATTCGAACTAACAAACAAAAACAGAAAAATTAACAGTATCAAAATTCAACAAACAAACAGATCAAAACGCAAATTCTATCGAAATATCAAACTGAAATTCACGTAAAACTTGAACGAATCAATACAAAATAGTGCAGTGTACCACGAAATTCACCATAAAAACAAATAACAAGTTAAATTCACACAAAATTCAAACAAAAAAATAAAATTAACCTGAAAACAAATATCAAGCTGAAATTCATCGAAATCGCCATGCAAATTTGCCCCAAAATATGAACGAGGAGTTAAATTAATTTTAAAAAAAAAAAGCAGTAAAACGTATACCGTGTAGAGGAGTAGAAAATCACCACAAACTTGAACAGAAGCAATGTAAGTCGGAAATGGAAGCTCAAAGCACAGAGTATATCTAGAGAGAGAAAATATTGTGTTGCGAATTCTGTTCGTAGAGAGAATGAGTGGGGCGGGAACTCGTACTGCCTCATATACTGAAAACTTCATATTTTTTTTATTTTTTTTTTAAATGGATGAAATTTTACTACTCTTATTTGCTTATTTTCGCAAAGTAAAAATTCTCAGTCGAGCTCACTGCATCAATTTTTTTTTAGTACGGTATATATTATAGAATTATGTGGAAAAGTCGTATTCGATATTTATCATATTAAAGGTGTGACTTTGTATGAGATTCAAAATACGGTATATATTATAGATATCATGTGAAAAGTCGTATTAGATGTTCAACATATTAAAGGAGCATGATTTTGTATGAGGCTCAAAGTACGATATATAATATATATATATATATATATATATATATATATATTATAGATATCATGTGAAAAGTCGTATTTGATATTCAATCATATTAAAGGAGCGTGACTTTGTATGAGGCTCAAACTACATTTGCTCAAACTCGAGAAGCGCTTTCTTGATCTGGCTTCTAAAGCTATTTTTAGATAGTTCTATCGGTTAGAGCACCGCCGAGTTGAGGTGAAAGCTGTGGATTTGAGCCCCATCAGTCCTAACGAATTAAATATATATGTCAATTTATTTTTTTTATTTTGCGTAAAAGGAGGATAAAGATCAAAATTTCATTACCGTTTTTGTATAGTTTATGAGTTATTTTTAAATAAGAGCGACACCAAGCGCATTCAAAAAGTAGTTGTTTGATGTTCATCATATTAATGAGCACATATACTCTATAAATGGTTTAAAATTGAAATTGTTACATCTTGTAAGGCTTACGTGGCAAAAGAGTATTTCACTCTCTTTGAGAGAGTGAGTCGTCGGAAAATATTAAGATTTTTTTTTTAATATTTCTTTTCAATATTTATATATATTATTTTAATTATTTTTTTATTATTGATTTTTTTTTCTTTTCATCATCATATCCAAATTCTCTCCATCACCGTTCCACCAATGCCATTGTCGTAGTCACCATCATATCCATCAAGTTCACCGTTGGTCCACTTCTTCACCATCCTTCATTTTTTACCCTATCTAAATCATCAACCTTCTCACTTTTACTACTGTCCAATTCACTCAAAATCTTACCTAAATTTGAGCATTAAAAAATTAAGAATCATTAAGACAATATTGTAGTGTTAATACTGCGTTGTCTTTTTTCACACTTCAATCTGAGCCAATCCTCTAATTCAAATTGTTGATCTCATCTCACCCATTACACCACTTCATTAGCCGTCGATCACGTCGCAAACATCATTAATGATTTTTGTTCAGATTCATTATTAGAAGAAGATTCTTAATCACATTTTTCATAAATTTGACCCATATTTGCATTTTCAGCTATTTGCCGCAACCAACATTAATATTTTTGTTCATCATCACAAGAAGAAGATTCTTAATCACATTTTTTTTTTAGAAATTTGACCACTTTTGTATTTTTAGCTATTAGTAGAATTTTTTTATATTGTTTTACTAGCGAAAAAATGGTGAAAAGTGATGAAAAAAAAAAGAATGAAAAGAAAGTTAATAAAAAAAATATGTGTAAGAATGAGATTGGTGCGTGTATATATCACTGTCCACTTCAAATTTGGGTATAGTAATTCAGGAGAAAATTAATTTCACTTTAAAATAGTCTGGGGTAATAGAATCCCCGCAAAATATAGGTGTATAGTTGATAATTGGGTAATAGATTTTGTGGGGGAGAGGGGGGAGGGGGTGACCATTTTCTCTCATATTAATTAAAGAAGTGCAACTCTATATGATAGCTCGTATTGCATTTACTCAACTTGAAAAACACTTTCTTGATCTAGCTTCTAAAGCTATTTTTAGGCAGTTCAATCAGTTAGAGCATTGCCATGTCAAGGCAAAAGATGCGGATTTGAGCTCAGATAATCATGACGAATTTAATAAATATATAAATTTATCTCTTCATTTTCTGCGAAAGGGAACAAAGAGCAGAATTGTATTCCCAATTTTATGTAATTTATGAGCTATTATACAATAGCACACCACCAAGCATATTCGATAAGTAGCAACTATGAATTTTTTAAATGTATATCTGAATGTAATTTGTATATAATCATAGTGCATGTTTAGTAGATATTTTATCGATTTGTATATTGTCACTGTGTATATTAAATAACTTTGAATCTGTACATATACGTTTTGCAGGATGTATATCGAATTTGTACAATCTATATATATATATTTTTCAGAACGTATATTGAATATAAAATTTATATAAATATTTATGTTTTTAGATTTTTTTTTTTTGTTGAGAAAATGCATTGTTTTCATCCTAAACTATAAACGAAATTGCTAAGACACACTCCAACTTAAATGAGGTCCCATTATCCCTAGACTAATTAAAATTGTATTTTTGGCAACCTTAGTGTCTACGTGGCTCATCGGTGAATACGTAGGCACACTGTCATGACCCAAATCTAGGGCCTGACCGTGACGGGGATCCGAACCATGAAGGGCCGAGAACCCTTCTAACTTGCAATCATATACACCATTCATTTACAAAAAAGAACTGCGGAAATACAAAACAAAACGGAATCATGGTCAACATCATAATTTAATTGAGCAATCTGGAATGGAAAACATAAACCTCTAAACAACGTCTAACATCAGTCTGTGAAATCTCTAACAACTGAAAATGACATTTGTCTGAAATCTGGGATAAGCCCCCAGTGGGGCCATGAATCAAAATGAAATAACAATAACAAATTCTAATACAGGCTTTCCGAAGTAAGGGAGACTCACCAATTGCAACTTCCGATGCACTCAAACCTATTGCTGAACTGGACCCCGAGATTGTGCCTCAGATCCTGAGATGGAGAAGAGGTCAATACATATGTACTGGTACGCAGAACAATCCAAAATAATGAATTTATACATATATAACATAGGTGAGAGTAAGTCATAAAACATTATGCATGAAATTGCTTAATACATGGGCCATTTCAAAAGATCTTAAAACAATCTTGTCAATGCAATTTATTTTTTGTATTACTTCTGAGCTAGGTGGTACACCCAACCTTTAGGTAAAAGATTTTTTCAAAGCCGATCGACATTCATCGACTACCTATAAAATAAAGTAAAATAATAAAATGATAAAAATATCAAAACAATGCAATTAAAACTAACCTTTACATAAAAAATTTCTCAAAGTCAAGCGACATTAATCTACGATCTGTAAACTTCAATAAAATAATATGATAATGATCGCAAAATTTTAGTCTTCGTTGAAAATAATTTTTCTTTGAAAGAAAATTTTGACCTTAAAGAACTACTTGAATGAAAACAAAATAAGAAAATAATTTAGTATTGCTGTGCCTTTTATTGTTTCCACCATCCATATTTTTCTTTTTAAAAAAAATTCAAAGAAAAAAAGGCCGTGCATTTTACTATGTTAAAGAAAGAAAAGAGTCCTAACATATATAAATGAAGTTGCTATTAAATGTTACTCCTATTATTCTAATGTTGATTTATTTTATTTTATTTTATTTTATTTATATATTAAGGATTTTTTCTTTCTAATACACGAGGAGAAAATAATTATCAACATTAATTCTCTCTTTATTTTTTGCCCTTTTGTTTCCATGTATCCAATATAATATTTGATGTGAAAAGAAGAAAAAGAACACGAAAAGATGAAGAATGTAAGAAAAGATTTAGTATTAAGGTATTTTAATTGTGATATTTAAATAAAGTAAGAAAATAATTTGGAGAAAATATAATTTAAAATTTCGGTTGATTCTATTTTAGCTAGAAAAGGTTTTTGTCAAAACAATAACTTATTTTTATTTGGAAATTTTTTTATTTGTTACTATAGTCAATATTTAATATCATTAAAATAATTTAATAAAGTAATTTTGTTATACTTCTATGATTGTATTTATTTGTCAAATATAAGGAACTATAATTAAGACTCTTTTAATAATGCTGGTTTTTTATTTTTCCAAAAATATATATTATTAGTATTTATGTATAATTATAATTTAAAAAAATAGTAAAAAGATGATTTTGTCTAACTAAGAATGTTTTAATGAAGGACAAAAATTTCGAATCACTTTTATAAGGGTCTTTACATTTTAAATTTATTATACATATAGATATAAATATAGATGTAGATCGTTGATGTAGTTATACTAAGTTGTTACGTTTTGGAGGAAAAAATAAAATAAATGTCAAGGGTATTTTAATCTTTTCATACAATAATTCTCTATTTAATTATTGATAGTTAATATTCCTAATGTTAGTTAGTCAGTTAGATTAGCTATGTAATCTTAGAGTTTTGTTTTAGTCGACTTTCTTGCAAAAAAAATACTTAATTTTGTCTTATTTATGAAATTTAAATAGTTTTATTATGTTCTTTCAATTATTATTTTTTCCTCATGAAATGACTATACAAAGTATATAATTAATAAAGCTAATTTGTTAAAATAAAATTCGAATAAATATTTTCTTAGAAAGAGTGCAAAGTCAACAAAAATGAATTATTTGAAAACATAGAGAGTAATTTATGTTTTCTTTTATCCAGTACAAAGGATTACAAGTGCACTCAATTGACATATTTATCGTAGATATTATTGTAGTGTTCGAATCAGATTTCGTGTTAATATCATTTTTCATCGTCAATAGATATAGGTAACGCTGCGTATCAAGGTAGGATAAATAAAAAGAACCATCTAGTATTATTTTATCTTTATTACGATTTCAATGGGAGATCGATTAAATTCTCAATAATACATTGAATAATCCTATCCATTGAATATTATTACATTGAGAAATTCTCTCTCTGGCTCAAAATCTTTTTTTTTTGCCCTATGCTTTTTTCATAATTACTTCACAAACTGATGGGTCTTTTTGCAAGCTAAGGATCTACCGTCTCCAAAAAATTTGGCTCAAAATGAGGATCAAATGGCGATTTCCTCACTGATAGCCGCCGGAGCCGGATCTCCGGCGACCCTGGCAGCGGCGGAGCAGTCCCATGTGATGCGGCACCCCACTGCGAGCATACCCCTTCAAAAACCCCTAAATTCTAGTGTACCCATCGACCCCAATTTTAGTTTGAAGGCAGCGCCACCCCAGGTTAATTCTGGCGACAGCGTCGCCGCCGCGACCATGCGGCAATCCAGGAATCAACAACCCCAAAAGATGCGCCTCTCCAAGGAGAACACAACCCACCAACCCCCCCCCAAAATCCAGTGAGCAAAACGCCATCAATTTCAGTTCGAGTGCAGCGCCACCAATGGCGATTTCCGTCGACGGCGGCGCCGCCACAGCTGATCGTCAAATTCAAAATTGTCAACGCGATTTGATGGGAAATCACCCCAGCAACCCTAATTTCTCAAAAGCCCCAATTGAGTCCACCCAGAATCAATCCAATTTTGAAATTAGGGTTCCGAATTCACAATTTTCCGGCGGCACTGTTCCGATTGAGAAAACCAAAATTGCTCAAGGAATTTGGTGCAAAATGCTTCAAAAAGTGTTTCCCCTCTGAATACCATGGCTGATTCTCCACAGAATTCAACCAATTAAATGGTGTTATTGTGGATGGTATTGCAGTTCAGTTAGCTGGGGATCATAGCGGTAAGGTTTCTTCTCTCAAAACTCTTAGTGATGCTGTAATTGCTGTGGCTGATGGTGTTGATGGAGATGCACATGGTGTTGTGCATGGTGGTTCTAATGTTGTTCATGGTTTTGAGGCTGATACGGATGTGGTGTGTACTGCTGGTGCTGCTGATGCTATACAACCCTAAACCAATTCCAAAAGTGTGTTCATAACCCCAAAAAACAGTCCCAAAATGGTGAGTTGCAAGGTGTGATCTTTAGTGGTAATGGTGATGTGCAAGGTGAAGCTGTTCGTGAGAATACTGCTGCTGATATCCTACCCTGTAACCTGTCCAAAAAACCTGCGAACAACCCCAAAACTAATCATCCAAAATACTCACAAGACAATAATCCTTCCAAAAATACACCATATATCCCAAACTCCAAACCAATGCAAATTTCTTATGACTTTGAATCCCAAAAAATCCCGGCATCTTGTCCAATCCCTACTACACATGAACCAAATGAACCAAAAGAGAATGACCCAAAACCGTCACAAGAAAATCCCAATCCGACTCCTGTTTGGCCAAAAAATTCCAAAATACCTCCACCTCCAAAACCAACAGTTGCTCATTCAGTGATTACCAAAATGAGAGCTCAAGAAGCTTTGAAATCAGTCCCTATTGACATTAACCCACCCAAAATTACCTCAAAACAAGGATTTCCACCTGTAGTATTTAAAAGGAATGACTTTCTGGTGAAGCTAGCTGAAAAGTGTAAATTTACTCTCATTGATAAATTTACAAATACCATGCCAAAAATGGAGGTAATAAGGAATGAGTTTTTGCTGCAAACGGAGCTTAGGGGTAGTGTGAAGCTTACTCATTTTAACTCAAGGCACTTATACATTGACCTTGATAATGAGTACGGTCATACAACTGTTTGGACCAAAGGAAGGATGTATGTAGGGGGACAGCTTATGAGGCTCCAAATTTGGACTCCAACATTTAAACCCGATGAAGAAACTCCCTTGGTTCCAGTATGGGCAATCTTGCCAAGGTAACCTTGGCACTGTTACTGCATGGAAGTAATAGCTCCCTTGTTGTCTCCAATAGGTAAAGCTTTGTTTTTGGACTTAGCTACTTATAAAAAGACAAGAGGGAGTATGGCCAAAGTAAAGATCCAAATTGATTTGACTAAGTCTAGACCACAACATGTCTGGTTGGGTTTCGATGAGGATGAAAATGGTGACGGCAAGTGGAAGCAAGTGGCAGCAAGTGCAGTATGAGGGAGTACCAGAATTTTGCAACTATTGTAAGCATCAGGGCCACAACAACTCAGCTTGAATTATCAAGAGATGGGAAGATGAGCTTAAGAGGAGAAAAAACCCAAAAGATATGGCTAAAAAGAGTGAAAATCAGCAACAAAAACATATGGAAAACACCCAAAATCAGCATGTAATGGAGGAAAAAAAACTCTCCACAACAAGACACAATTCTGGATACAAGTCACAAAATTACCAAGGAACCTTCAAATCATGACCATGTGGGCACAAGCAAGGGACTAGACAAGTTACAGGAAGGTACCACCAGCTTGAAACAAGATCAAGAACAATGGAAAAAGCAAAAAAGAAGAAGAAAGAAGACCAATGTGCAACAACAAATGCAACTGCAAAATCAGGAAAAAATGTACAAACCAAGAGCTACACAAGACACTCAAAAATTCTCTGAGAATCAATTTGATATGCTTAATCCTCAGAGCACCCCAGGTATGGAATTAAATGCTTCTGTTCCCTGTAATTCTGCTGGTGTAGCTGCTGCTGGTGTGTCTGGAGAAAAGAGGTGTTACAATCTTGTCCCAACTCATCTATTTCACCTGTGTGTATTAATGATGATTGTGAAGATGGTGTAGAAGGGGTTGTGGGGGGTTTTGTGGGTTTGCAGGAAAGAAATGGAGGGGACAAACACCAACTTCTTGATGATGTGGTTGTTGGTAGTGATCCCATGGATTGTGAGACTCAGAATGATTCAGTTGCACCTGCTGATTTGGTCAGTGCTGCTACTGACCATTTAAGTAGAAAAAAGTAGAGGGTTGTGGCAAGGAAGCAAAATAAACTGGAGGAGGAGGAACTAAAAGGGAGGGTTAGGGCTAGGCAGAGGGATAAGCAGCACAAGGGTCAAAAGAGGTTTGATCTTGTTGCTGAACAACTAGATGACCAGTTCCCCCCCCCTTCGAAGGAAAGATACAAAGCCTGCCAGTTCAAAGGATTCGTGCACAGAGAATAAGGCTACTTCACCTCTTGAGGAAGATCAATATAGGGTCATTCAGTCGGAAGATGTAGTAGATTATGACAAACAATCGATTGAAGAAGAAGAAGAGGAAGTGGTATGCCAAGAACTTATAAAATCCTTTGGTCCTTCAGGTAACTAGGAAGAGAACAAAGAGAACCAACAGGTTGCAGCAAGAGAGGGTCTATCTCGAAGAAGTTTTCGGCAGAAAGGTCCTTTCTCTAAAACAGGACCCAGTTCATCAACCAATAGACCACTTACAAGGTCACAAAGCAGGAATTTTAGACATCATGTGGGGTACTAGTCTTCATCAGCTATATAGATTTTTCTTTCAGGCATATTGTATGTCTCTTCTGTTGGGATATGGTATTGATTACTATATCGTAATAGAAGAGCCCCTTTTTGCATGAGCAAAATCATAGATTGCATAGATAGCCTAGTTATTAGATGGTCTTATTTTCATGGAATTAAGCTACTAGGTCTTATGTTTGTTAGCTTAATTTCCATCACGGCAAGTTAACTATTAGATATTACATAATATCCCATTAAACAAAAGTAATTACAAATATCCCAAATTAATTACACAATATTCCATCCTTTATATTTTCTCTCTTTATAATACTCATACATATCAGCAAACAGATTTTCATCTATTAGAGCTCCTTAATCTTTACCTAAAATCAAGCAATCGTGATTTTGTGGTTTCAAAATTTTCAAATTTCAAGTATTAATTAATGAAAGTGATTAACTTCATCATCTTTTACCAAATCAAACTTTTTTCTGATATGAGGTTTTTTTCTTTTTTTTTTTTTAAACTTTACCAAATCAAATTTTTGTTTTTCGACTAAAAAAAATACGTGTTTTTTTTCGGACAACGAAGATTAAGTGTTTTTTTAAGTTAAATTGTGGAAATTTTGAAAAATTCTGATTCGTGACAATTTTTTTTTAAACTTTACCAAAAATTTTTAGTTAGATTTTCCTTTGTACATTAAACTAGGTGATTTGTTTTTCTTCCTCTTGTCTTAAATTTTAATGATAACAAAACTTATCTTAATGGTGTTAACCTTATACATTAGATTAGTTACATTATACATTCTAATATCACTTACATTCTAATATCACTTACCTTGACTGTTAACCTTATACATAAATTTTTTACGTTATATATTAGAATTGGAACCTCATGCATTATAATGGTAACATTATACATTAAAAATGATAGCATAACTTACCTTGATTGTGTTAACCTCATACATTAGAAATGGTAATATTATACATTACCAAATCTTTTTTCAATTTGAATTAATGTTACTGATTTTAAGGATTCACCAAATCAAAGAGAGAAAAGGAATCAGGGATACTATGTAATTAAGTTCATTAGCTTTGGAATTTCTGTTGTTTATACATCTTTTTATGGGAGGTCGTGGCCTAGTCCCCCTCCTTGTACTTTCTTTCTTGTTGAAATAAAATGTTTGGGGGTGTAGCTCAATCCCTGACCCATCATGGGTCTCTTAAATTTAAAAAAAAATAAAAAAATTAGCCTGTGAAGCATCTTAATAGAACTCGGAACCAAAAAAAGCCTCAAAATAAAAGAAGTGATCAAAATAGGCTAAATGTAATAAATTATTACGTTTTTCACTTTTACTTTAATGGTCAACAGGTTTAGTAAAATGTAATAATTTATTACAAAAAACAGTGTGCTGTCACATCTTCTTTATGTCAAATCATGCAAAACGTAATAAATTATTACGTTTTACAAATAGTGTTTATAAAACGTAATAATTTATTACAAATTATAAACAGTATTTGTAAGTTGTAATAAATTATTATAACTTACATCTGCTCACATCACATCACCTTTACTTTTCCCACTTTTAAATTTAACCCACCCCACCCCACATAGAACCCCCACCCCGTACAAAAATCAAGCAAGCAAGAAAGGACTATATGCCTATAACAAGTTTTAACATCTCTACAGTTTTCAGTGAAATGAAAGTATATCGGAGCAAAAATTTGGCTTCTAAGCCTCAATATATCTGCAAAATGAGTATTGTAGAAATGCAGAGTTGAGATGAGTGCGGTCATAAAAGATCAGAAATGGTCTTATCCAATAGAAAGTGCAACTAGCAAGCATCGAGGATACATGAGACGGGGTCGCTTGAAGTAGTTCAGTCATGTCCTCTGCAGACCTCGAAATTCACCCACCCATAATTTTGAAACCACATTGACTGAAGGTGGACAGAAAAATATTGCTTCAAAAAACCTTTAATATCTCGAAATCAAGGAATTACGAAAAATAAAAATAAAGAAAAACATACATATCAACAACACCAATTAGTTAGGATTACGGCTAAGCCGTATTAGTTTGCTTACATTATGTGCAATGTTTGTTAGAGTCGTTTTAGAATGTTTAGAGATTTGTATGTTATTGGAAAATTAAAACTTCTCTAGATAGAGAATCCCAAACGTTTATTAAGGTGAATGAAACAGGTCCAAATGGAGCCAAATGAACATTGAGGATTTATACCGTCAACCCTGAAAAATTTAAAAGATGGTTGAATTTCAATGTGTATTATTAACATATTGTTTCACTATTTATACAAGAAGGTAAGAGATATTATATTCTATCAAAAATAGAAGATGCTAATTGTAGTAAAATCATATCAACTTATTTACAAGAACATTACAAGGGATCAAATCATATCAATCACTTGAGAATAAGATGCCTTCCTTATACGCCCCCCTCAAGATGACGATTGATCAGAAATGCCAATCTATCGCCGAAGATTTGCAAATTGAGAACTAGAGGGAGCTTTTGTAAGTAAATCCGCAAGTTTATATTTTCCAGAAATATGAGAAACACGAAGCTAGCCATTTTGAACCATAGTGCGAACAAAATGATAATCAACCTTGAGATGCTTCATCCGCGTATGAAAGGCTGGATTGGCAGCGAGATATATGGCACCTAAATTATCGCAGTAGACAACTGGCTGCCTTGGTAATGAAATAGCAATCTCACGAAGTAAGTTCTGAATCCACTGAATTTCAGCAGTAGTAGAGGCAACTGAGCGGTATTTTGCTTCAGTCGATGATCTAGCTACACTTCGTTGTTTCTTTGAGCTCCAAGAGACCAGATTTTTACCAAGATATACAAGAAAGGCACTGGTGGAAGAGCGGTTATCCTTATTTACTAACCAATCTGCGTTTGATAAGACATGAAGATTAAGCAGAGACTTATGACGCAAAAAGAAACCATAGTTCACCGTTCCAACTAAGTAGCGAACCACACGTTTGACTGAAGACCAATGATTTTCAGTCGGACGATGGGAGAATTGTGCTAGCTTGTTTATAGCAAAGGCTATATCCGATCTTGTTAATGCCAAATACTGTAAGCTGCCAACTACAGTACGATAACGCTTAAAATCATCAAGATGTGCGCTGTTCTCCAAGCATAATGAATTTACAGTAGACATGGGAATATTGACTACTTTCGCACTAGCCATTTGTGTCTTGGCAATTATGTCATTAATATACTTCTTCTGAGATAGAAAGATTCCACCAGACGTTCTCACAACTTGAACACCAAGAAAATAATTAAGAGAGCCCAAATCTTTGATAGAGAAGCGTTGCCCAAATCTCAAAATAAACTTATCGACAACATTAGGATTGCTCCCAGTAACAATCAAGTCATCAACATAGACGACCAAGTAAATAGTGATGCCCAAATGATTGTAAATAAAGAGACAATAATCAACATGAGAAACTTGAAAACCCGAAGTTAGAAGATAGCTCCGTAGTTCTGAGTGCCAAGCTCGTGGTGCCTGTTTAAGCCCATAAGTTTCCTTCTTGAGTTTGCAGACATATTGAGGCCTTGTTTGGTCAACAAAACCTTTAGGTTGATCCATATAAACCTTTTCCATTAGTTGACCATTCAAGAAGGCATTATTAACATCTAATTGTCGCAAAGGTCAATCTCTGGTAACGGCTACAGTTAAAATAACTCGAACTGTAGTGTGCTTAGCAACTGGAGAAAAGATCTCAATATAATCAATGCCCAATCGTTGTGTAAATCCTTGAGCGACAAGACGTGCTTTATACTTGTTTAATATCCCATCAGAATTTAGCTTGACTCGAAAAATCTATTTAGAGCCAACTAACTTTTGCTTTGCAGTAGATGGAACGAGTTCCCATGTGCCTAGTTTCTGTAATGCATGAATTTCTTCTTCCATGGATGCCTTCCAATCAGGATCATTTAGTGCTCTTGACAAAGACTTTAGCTCAAATTTGATGCTGGACGTATTGACAGGGACTTTAGATGGCGTGTTATTGGCTCGGATGAGAGAGTTGTCTTTTATTTCAGAAAGAGTGGTGTGCATGCATAACTTTTGTTTTGGCTTATGAATATTATTCAATGCTCGGGTGATCATGGGATGAGTGTTTCTTGGTAAGTCCCTGTCATGATTAGAAGATAATAAAGTGGGAGATGAATTAGGTAAGGAGCTCAAACCTGAAACATGTACTGATGATCTCAATGACTCATCTGATGATGGAATACTGACATTTGAAGCCACTGGAGTGGTTGGACCAGCGAAAAGACATTCATGGTCGATCAAATTTGTACTAGAAGACAAGGATAGTCCAGTAGTTGAGAGGAACAAGTTGGGTTAGAAAAGGGTGAGTGGAATAATAAAATCAGGAGTCCACTGGCCAACAGTAGCATCAAATACCCTAACATCACTGAGTTGGATGGTTTTAAAGGGAAACTCATGCTCCACAAAATCTATATATCTTGAAATAAAAAGTTTTGAGGTGACTGGATCATAGCATTTATATGCACTTTGATTTAAAGAATACACACAGAGATGAACGAGGTTGTAGTTTGTTTTGTGCATATGGTCTCAACCCAGGATAACACAGACAACCAAAAACAAGAAGCTTTTATAATTTGGAAGAGATCCAAAAATTCGAAGATATATGGTGAATCATTATTCAATAAAGGAGTGGGGATTCTATTTATCAAATATACAGAAGTTTGAAAAACATATGACCAAAATGATAATGGAAGATTAGAAATGTGAAAAAGAGTGATACTTGTTGCAACAATATGCCTATGTCTTCTTTCGGCTATACCATTGTGTTTAGGAATGTGGGGAGGAGTCAAAAAGTGAGAGATTCCATTAAAAGCAAAGAAATCCTTCAAGCTGATAAATTCACCACCATTGTAGAGTAAAATGAGACTATAGAATGATTAAAGAATTTCTCTACAATGACTTTAAATTTTGGAAAAATATGCGCAACTTCAGATTTTCTTTTCATAGGATAGAGCCAAACATATTTTGTATAATTATCCACAAAAATGAGATAATATTTAAAGCCATCTACAGAAACTAAAGGTGAAGATCCCCATACATCTAAATAAATAAATTCCAAAGGATGCGTTGATTTTAGGGAAAAAGCTTAAATATGCCACTGAACTATCAGAAATGACTCATTTATGCTATCCATTAAAAGTTGGGTTCATTCATGCTATCGCCGTTATAAAATCGGTTCATCCATGCCATTACTTTTTAACTGTGATTTTAAAAAAAACAGCTTTGCCATGTGGCCTCTTATTAGAGGTTCACATCATTTAAATTTTTTTTTTGATCCATCAAAAAGAATCCACCCACACCCAACCTATCACCTTAACCCACTTTAATATTACTCTTAATTTTGAACCTAGATTTGAACATATATATAATCATTTAGTCTTCCAACATGAAATTTACATACTTGAATACTACGTTTAAAATAATATGGTTAGAATATTAATAACTTAAAATGACAAATGAATAAATTGTGATTAAAAAATACTATATAGACGTAGTATGTCTCATCCACATTAAAGAGTATAAAGGCTACCAAATAGACAAGTCCATGAAATAATTAATACTACCAATAATTCAATTATACAACTTATAATCCAAATTTAGAAGAGATTTTTAGGTATTCTTCCTAATTAAAAGTTGTGGTCCTTCGTGTATGTGGTATTCTCTTCGTCCTAAATTATGTGATGATGTTCGAATTTCGAGAGTCAAAATAAATTATTTTTTAATCACAATTTATTCATTTCCATTTTAAATTATTAATTATTTTAACCTATATTATTTTAAACGTAGTATTCAAGTATATAAATTTCATGTAGGAAGACTAAATGATTATATATATGTTCAAATTCAGGGTTAAAATCAAGAGTAATATTAAAGTTGGTTAAGGTGATAGGTTGGGTGTGTGTGTATTCTTTTTAATGGATAAAAAATTTTTAATGGATCAATTTTTTTTTTAAAAATGACGTGGACCTCTAATAAAAGGCCATATGGCAAAACTATTTTTTAAAAACCACAGTTAAAAAGTAATGGCATGGATGAACCGGTTTTATAACAACGATGACATGAATGAGCTGAACTTTTAACAGATGACATAAATGAGCCATTTCTGATAGTTCAGTCGCTTATTTGAGCCTTTTCCCTTGATTTTATTGAAGAAACTTGAAAGTCTTGTGCATTTTATTGCACTTACAAGAGTTGCCAAAAAACTTAGAAGGATTTATTTGAATAGGTATATCAATCAGCTGTAGAGTGCGACGCAATATAGGAGAGGTAAGGTGACCAAGACGACAATGCCATTGTGAAACTGTGTAGAGTTTTGTGGAATTTACAGTTGGTGTAGAAGAAGTAGATTTTGCAGGGAGAAATGATGACCACTAGTAAACGCCGTCCTTAGGCTTTCGCGTTACTAGAGGCTTCCTCGTGTAGTAATCCTTCACAACAAATGAGAAAGGAGAGAATTTAATAGTAACATTATTCGATGAGCATAATTGATAAACAAAAATAAGATTTTTTTTCATTCGAGAGACACAAAGAACATTATTAAGGTATAAAGGCCTTGAACGAGAAGGTAAGAAAGTAGATCCAAAATGTTTCACAACCAAGTTTTTACCATCACCAAACATCATATCTTCACTACTATCATAGTCGGAATGAATTGACAGATTTTGAAGATCTGAAGTCACATGGTGAGATGCACCAGAGTCTACCAACCAATTAGGATTATTTTGGTTGGTGGTTTGAGCAAAATTTGTTCTTGGAGGAGCCCTTGTGTTTCCAGTAGTCGAGGAATTTGAGCCACCAATGAAAGATGGCTTAGACCAAGGAAATAACTTCCAACATTGCTTCACTGTATGTCCAGCCTTGTCACAATATTGACAGATCACAATAGAACTATCTCTATGATTCTTTGATGGGGCAGAATGATTTTGCCTCGGATTTGTGTTAGGTTGGACTTTGGAAGCAGAGTAATGATTTGTGCGATTGGTGTGTCTATTTGATCCACCATTGTGAGAAGTATAATTTGCTGTTATTGGACCAGAAATGGATGAAGCTTCATGAGCAACACTGCTCTCATGATCACAAAGTTTTTCATGGAGTTCATCAAAAGAGAGAAAAGTTTCTCGCGCACGAATTGCAACAAATAACATCTTATACTCAGAGAGGAGTCCATTAAGAACATGAATGGTAACATCATCCATTGTTAGATTTGCTCCAGCAGCATTCAAAGTTGTAACAAGTTGCTTCACTTGTTGAAGGTACGACGCCATAGATTTAGTACCTTTGTTCACTTGTGTCAAAGACTCCTTGAGTGTAAGGAGATGAGAACGCGAGGGTCGGGCATATAGATTGTAGAGAGTCATCCACACATTATAGGAAGTTGCATCTGAAAGGACATACACTGCCACTTCTAAAGTGAGAGAGGCTACAAGTGCACTTCGAAGCAATTGATCCCGTCGGACCCAAAACAAAGAGTTTAGTTGCAGTTCAGTAGGAGGAGAAACAACATAGGAGGTGAAATAATATCCAATCAATATAGAACGCCATTGAGAATACTACAGTTGGTAATTGGATGACGAGAGTTTCACGGGAGCTTGAGCGTTTGTATTAATAGATATAAGTTGTTGGTCTTTTTCTGGTAAAGTGGTGTTTGTGAGTGGTATGGAAGTTATAACAATGGAGTTGGTATTAGGAATAGAAGGAAGGCATGGAAGTGTAGAAACAACATATGGAGTGGTGGGAACTGCTGAGAGATGAACAGTAGCAGACGATGTTAACGACGCTACTGGAGGGTTGACTGAAGTAGTAATGGTCATTATTGGTGCAACGGAAGATTGAGTGGTTTGCCCCATGTGTACATGAAAGATAGTACTGGAGGACTTAGAGTTTGGAAAAAAAAAATTAGATTTGCTTTAAGGCGAGCAGCTCCGATACCATGAAAACTGGTTGAATTTCAATGTGTATTATTCACATATTTTTTCACTATTTATACAAGAAGGTAAGAGATATCTACCAAAAATAGAAGATGCTAATTGTATTAAAATCCTATCAACTTAATTACAAGAATATTACATGGGATCAAACCATATTAATCACTTGAGAATAGGATGCCTTCCTTATAAACCCCAACTAGCTTGAGATTGAAGTATACCTTTTGTTTAAAACAATAGTGTGTATGAGATAGTGAAATGAACACCGACGATTTATATAACCAACCCCAACTAGCCTGAGATTGAAATACTTTTTCTTGTTGTTGAAAGTCTAGCATACATTGCGTGTAATAATATTAAGTTGATTTGCAGGTACATAAAATAGAGAAACTAGGGGCTTTAAGCTTCCTTCATGAGTATGGGGGAACCAATGGATTCACTGCTCACAAATAGGAGAATATAATAGCATTTGAACGACTAAATTGGAGTCCCTCTAGACAAAACTCCCTAAGGAAAGTTTTCATGTTTCATCGTAAATATGGAGTTTCAAACAAAAATAATTTGATATATTTATAGAAAGACTGAGCTAGGGAAAATAGAGATTTACCACTTCCTACGTCAACAACAAGAGGTAGGGTCGTATTGGCATATATAGCATCCCAATTCAACTCAAACAGGGTATGCCTGTACAAACACCAAACGCTCAATTAGTTCCAAAGCTAACACACATCTAATGGTAACCATACTTCGTATACTATTAGGCATATTCAAAGTCAAGTAGGTGCAAGGAATGTCATGCAGTTATACAGGAAAGGAGTCAGGGTGCGGGCAAGTAGGTTACTAGTTCGTTCATGGGGAATTAAGACTCTGACGCCTTGCATTAGTACTCTATTGTAAATAAATATTTTCCAACATATATGATTCTGCTGCCATGTCTACTACGCTCCACTTCACAAAAGATAGTCATAATTTTTTCATTACATAATATGTGGTCAAAGTTGCGAACATTGGTCAAGACATGAATGAGAGTGGCTATTGATGAATGAAATCTTTGTCCCATGTATCTACCTCCTTTGCTCTATTAACACGATTTCCTTTTTCTATCTTGGAAACTTGATAGTGTCCATCATGGGAGGGACTCTATTGAATCCGTTACTTTCTTTGTGTATATATTCCAGTTTATCATTGATTAATAAAACTATCCTTTTGCTTCATCTTGCTCGAGTTCTTATATGGAATCAGAGCGTCCATCTCAACTCTTCTGAGTTTTTCTTTTTTGATCTTCTGTCTACCACCACAAACTCACTCTTAACATGCCTGAGAAAGTATTGAATGTGGAATCAGCCACTGGCAGCAACTCTAGCATTGTTGTTCAGTTTAATCCTGTGTCCCAGCTGCCAATAAAGCTTGTTGGCAGCCATAACTTCTCTACCTAGAAATCCCAGATTTCGATGCTCATGCCTGGGCACAATCTGTTCGACCATCTTGATGGCTCTTCTCCTGCTACTTCGGCCACTATCACACAAGATAGCAGACAAGTGATGAACCCAAAATATAGCATCTGGTTCCGCCAAGATCAATTGATCCAGAATGCCATAATGGCTTTTGTCGATCCGACGATTGCTGCAATTGTCGCTGCTGCCTCTACTACTAAACTTGCTCGGGACTCCCTGCATCTGGCTTATGCTAACAAGTCCCAAACACGAATTTTTAGCCTTCGTGACCAGATCGCACGCCTATCAAAAGACTCACGAGTTGATTATCTCCATCAAGTGTGCTCTATTTGTGATGAGCTCGACACCACTGGTGCTACAATCACCAATGATGAGTTGGTAGTGAAATTCAAAGTGTTCTTGGGTCAGATTTTTGTGAGATTTCCCCTGTAATTTGAGCAAGAGATTCGATCATCTCGTATGATGAGTTGTATGCTAAACTAATTGACTATGAGCTCTTTCTTAAACATAAGGAATTGAAGAAAGAAACCAGTGCAATAACTGATGCTATGGTAACTCACAACAGATCCACCATTATCGACAACCGCACTCGTCGTTGAACTAACAACAACTCATAATGGCATTCGAACAATTGCACAAATGCTCCTGCACAAGGGCGTTCCACCAATAACCCTGTTCGCTGTCAGCTATGCAACAAACAAGGTCACATACTACAAATGTCTGTCGGTCACAGTCTGACAATCACTTAGAGGCAAAGGCAAATTTTGTTTTAGGTAACCAAGCTACAGAAAACCAATGGATTGTCGACTCTGGTGCTACTCATTATGTGACAACAGAGCCTACCAATCTTGAAGAATATCATGGTTTAGAAGGCACAGCTATGAGCGATGGTAAAAAAATCCCTATTACTCACCACGGTTCTACTGAATTAGTTGCATCAAATAATTCTTTTCTACTAACTGATACTTTGTCTGCATTTGCTATAAAATAAAATATCCTTTCTGTATCAAAATTTTGTCAAGATAATCTGACCTCCATTGAATTTTTCCTATTTTCTTTCTTTGTGAAGGACTTGAAAATGCGGGCGGGGGATTTGCTGGTGTCCGAAAGGAATAGGAATGGACTCTAGGAATGGCCCAATTTTACGGTTAATAAGCCTACTGTTCGAGTTGCCACTACAATGGTTCTGTTGTTTTTGGCTCTTTTCTTCCATATTTGGTGAGGGGTTTTAGAGTTATAAAAGAAATCTTCCTCCTCCCATTTTAATCATCCCAAATTGTTCTCTTTTCCCACAATTAATAGATAAGATTAGGTTCTCATATATTAAGCTTATTTGACTGAACTCCGTTATCAAATTTTTCTGGTGTCTTTATTTGTAGTATTCAATATTATTTGTTGGGTATTTTGTTAGTGTTCGATCTGGTTCAATTATTCTAAACAGTTCATTTCACTAAGTTGTTCTGTTTTAGTGTGAAAATTACTTGATTTTCCCAATAAATGGTATTAGAGCCAAGGTTTTGTCTGAGTATGCTCTGTGGTGGAAGCTTTATGCTCTGTGGTTGCAGCTTTGTCTGATCTTCCACATCAGGAAAGAATTCCTTTGGTCCTTTTGAACCCAAGTTTTGACCCAGGCTAAGATTCTGTCTGAGTATGCTCTGTGGTTGCAGTTCTGCCTGATTTTCCACATCAGAAAGAATTACTTTAGTCCTTTTGAAATCTTAGGTTATTTGTAGTTGTTGTAATATTGAATACTTTTTATCGAGTCTGTAATGGCAAATAAAGATCAAGAAACAAAGATCCTATTTCAAATATTATACCGGGGGAATCGGGCTCCTCGCCATCATAGTTGAGATTCCCACTGTCCAGTCTGAAGTTGGCGATGGAAATATTTGATGATACTGGCCATTTTGGCATGTGGCAAGGAGAGGTTTTGGACTCTTTTTTCTAGCAGGGTCTTGATATTGCTGTTGAGGAAAAGAAACCAGAAGAGGTAGAAGATAGAGATCGGAATATCATTAATCGGTTGGCGTGTGGAACAATTCAACCGTGCCTGTCCAAAGAGCAGAAGTATACTTTCAAAAATGAGACTTCTGCGCACAAATTATGGAAGGCGTTGGAGAACAAGTTTCTGAAAAAGAATGATCAGAACAAGCTCCTTATCAAGAAAAAATTATTCTGATTTAATTATCAATAAGGCGCTACTATGAATGAACACATCACTATGTTTAATCAATTAGTAGCAGACTTGTTGAATTTAGATGTAAAATTTGAGGATGAGGATCTGGATTTGATGTTGTTATCATCTCTTCCCGATGAATTGAAACATTTGTAAACTACGTTACTTTAAGGGAAGGAGAATGTGTTATTAGATGTTGTGTGTTCTGCTTTATATAGTAATGAATTGAGAAAGTAGGATAAGATGAAAACCAAATCAACAACATCCAAAGAAGCATTGGTGGCAAGGGGTCGTCAATAAAGCCATACTAAGGAGAGAAGAGGAAGGTCCAAATCAAAGGGCTGAGCTATTGCCAAAGATAAGTGTGCTTTCTGTCATGAGAAAGGGCACTGGAAGAAAGACTATCCAAAGTTGAAAAAGAAAGGGAAGATTCCGCAAGATCCGCAAGATGGAAATGTTACAGAATGCAAAAGTGATGCAGAATCAGATATTTCCTTAGTTGTTATGCTTTCAACATCATCTCATCCAGATGAGTGGATATTGGATTCAGTATGTACCTATCATATGTGTCTCATTCGGAAATGGTTTTTTGAATTTCAGGAACTCAATAGTAGGGTTGTTTACATGGGTAATGATAATCTATGTAAAATAACCTGGATAAGTTCTATAAAGCTGCAGAATCATGATGGATCCACCAGAATTTTGAGGGATGTACGGTACGTGCTAAAGTTGAAGAAGAATCTCATCTCATTGTGGGCTCTTGAATCTAAGGGCTTAGTTGTGATGATACGATATGGAGTTATTAAAGCAAATTCAGGTGCACTGGTGATATTGAAAGGAGTGAGGAGGAATAATTTGTACTACTACAAAGGTAGTACAGTGTTGGGGACAGTAGCAGCATCAACTTCTAGCACCAAGAAGGATGTTGAGGTAACGAAGTTATGGCATATGTGGTTGGGACATGCTGGTGAAAATTCCTTGATAATTCTTTCCAAGGAAGGATTGTTGAAAGGTACGAAGACTTGCAAACTTGATTTTTGTGAGGATTGTGTTCTGGGAAAGCAACGAAGAGTGAAGTTTGGCATTGTAATTCATTATACCAAGGGTATTTTGGATTATGTGCACTCAGATGCGTGGGGACCTGGCAAAGCTCTGTCCATCGGAGGTAGGCATTATTTTGTCACTTTTGTTGATGATTTTTCCAGAAGAGTTTGGGTGTTTACTATGAAAAACAAGGATGAGGTGCTTGGAATTTTCTTTAAGTGTAAAGCTCAAGTTGGAAACCAAGCAGGGAGGAAGATCAAGGTTCTCCGAACAGACAACGGAGGAGAATACAAGAATGATCCATTCCTGGATGTATGCCAAGACTGTGGCATAGTTCGACACTTCACTATTAGAAAAACACCGCAACAGAATGGGGTGTCAGAGCGTATGAACAAGGCACTAGTGGAGAAAGTTCATTGTATGTTGTCTAATGCTGGGTTAGGTAGAAAATTTTGGGATGAGGCTGTGACGTGCGCTCAACATCTCGTCAATCGTTTTCCATTATATGCTATAGGTGGCAAAAATTTATTAGAAGTAAGGTTTGAAAACCTGCAACTGATTATGATACTTTGCATGTTTTTGGTTCTATTGCATAATATCATGTGATTGAATCAAAGTTGGATCCACGAGCAAAGAAGGCTCTTTTCATGGACTTCAATGCTGGAGTGAAGGGATACCTCTTGTGGTGTCTTTAGGTAAAGAATCCGATTATTAGCAGGGATGTTACCTTTGATGAATCTGTCATGTGGAACAAGGTAAATCCAGAGAAAGCTGATAGTACTATAAAGCAGGTGGAGTGTAATCCAAAGCAGGTGAAGTTTTAGCAAATAGTGGTGACCCCAGCACGAAGCACCACCATTGAGTCTACTATGGAAGAAGAAGAGTTAGATAAGAAAGAAGTTCTGACCCAAGAACCTCTGCAGCAATCAGAACTAATTGCAGTTAGAAGATAGAGATGAGAAATTCAGAAGCCTGCTCATTTCACTGACATGGTAGCTTATGCACTTCCAGTTACTGATGAAGATGTTCCATCCACCTGCCCAGAGGCCATTCAAAGCATAAAAAGTGGCAGTTGGGAAGGTGCAATAGAAGAGGAAATGCAATCTCTTAAGAATAACAAGACATGAAAGCTGACACAATTATCGAAAGGCAGAAAGACAATTGGGTGCAAAGGGGTATTTGTAAAGAAAGAAGGATTTCCTGATAAAGAAGACATTTGCTACAAGGCAAAATTGGTGGATAAAGGCTATGTTCAGAGGGAGGGAATTGATTATAATGAGGTATTTTCTCCAGTTTTAAAACATTCCTCCTTTAGAATTTTATTGGCCTTGGTAGCACAGTTAAATTTGGAGCTAGATCAACTTGATGTGAAGACCGCATTCTTACACAGTAATTTGAAGGAGGAAATCTATATGACTCATCCAGAAGGATATAAGGTTGGTAAAAAAGATTGGGTTTGTAAACTTAGAAATTTGTTGTTCGGACTGAAATAATCTCTGAGACAGTAGTACAAATGATTTGACAGGTTCATGAAGGGTCAGAGGTACAAGAGAAGCAAATACGATCATTGTGTGTATTTGCGCAAACTTCAAGATGGTTCCTACATCTACTTACTCTTATATGTTGATGATATGCTGATTGAAGCAAAGAGCCAAGTTAATATTGATAGATTGACGGATCAAACGTGTAAAAAGTTCGAGATGAAGGATTTTGGGGAAGCCAAGAAGATTCTTGGCATGGAGATAAGCAGGGATATAGAGAGGGCCAAACTTTGGCTTTCACAAAAACAATATTTGAAGAAGGTACTACAACGTTTTAGTATGCACGATGATAAAAGACCTATAAATACCCAACTTGCTCCTTATTTGAAATTGCGTAGCAGATTATCTCCGACAACTGATGAACAACGAGAATACATGGAAAAAGTCCCACATGTAAATGCAGTTGGAAGCTTGATGTATGCAATAGTGTGTACGAGACCAGATATTTCACAAGATGTTAGTGTTGTTAGCAGGTACATGAATGATCCGGGAAAGGGTCATTAGCAAGCTGTGAAATAGATTCTGCGGTATCTCCAATATACCATAGATGTTGGATTGATATTCGAGCGGGATAAACACTGGTAAATACATAGTTGGATATTATGATTCTGATTATGCAGGTGATTTGGATAAGCGACGATCTACAACTAGCTATTTGTTCACTTTAGCAAAGACGCTATTTAGTTGGAAGTCTACCTTGCAATCTACAGTGGTTTTGCTTACAATATAGACAGAGTATATGGTGATTACAGTGACTGTGAAGGAAGCAATTTAGTTTCATGGGTTGCTTAAAGACTTGGGAGTTGGTCAGAAATAACTTGAGATCTATTCTGACAGTCAGAGTGCTATTCATTTAGTAAAGAATCAAGTCTTTCATGCACGGACGAAGCATATTGATGTTCACTATCATTTTGTGCAGGAAATTCTCTAAGAGGAGGAGATACTTCTCCAAAAGATTCATACTACGGAGAATCCTGCAGATATGCTGACCAAGATGGTTAAAAGGGACAAGTTCAAACATTGTTTAAACTTGGTTAATATCCTGCACATTTGAAGTTAGCGCCTCACGGCGCAAAATTAGAAGCACTGCAATTTTTTTTATTTGTTTGTTTGAGAAGATTTGTATTTTGGTAGGATTGAAATTGAGCCAAGGTAGAGATTTGTTGTTTTTGGCTCTTTTCTTCCACATCGAAAAATTACTATTTGGGAAGGGGATTTAGAGTTATAAAAGAACTCTTCCTCATCCCATTTTAATCATCCCAAATTGTTCTCTTCTCTCAAAATTAATAGAAAAGGTTGGGTGCTCAGAGATTAAGCTTATTTGGCTGATCTCCGTCATCAAATTTTTCTGGTGTCTTTATTTTTAGTATTCAATATTATTTGTTGGGTATTTTTGTTAATGTTCTGTTTGGTTCAATTGTTCTAAACCAGTTCATTTCACTAAGTTATTCTGTTGTAGTGTGAAAATTACCCGATTTTTCCTACAGGTTCCTCGCCAAGTCTAGCACTTTCGCCTTGGCCATCCCCATTCAAAAATATTGAACTTTGTTTTGAATAAATTTTCTCTCCCAGTTTTATCATTGAACAAGTTTACTTCCTGTAATTCTTGTTGTTCTACTAAAGTTCAACGTTTTCCATTCAATAGCTTGTCTCTAGTTAGTACCGCACCACTACAAATACTTTTTAGTGACTTGTGGGGTCTATCTCCAGTTCTTTTAATTGATAAAAAAGATATTATTGTGTTTTCATTGATCAATACACCAAGTATATTTGGTTATACACTCTTAAAACAAACATGAGGTTCGACACATTTTTTCCAAGTTTCATCCTTTAATGGAAAAATATTTTAAGAAGAAAATTGTCTCCTGGTATACTGATGGAGGAGGTGAATATAAGAGTCTTGATACATATCTCAATTCAAATGGAATTGAACACCTTGTGTCACCTCCTCATACACCTCAAAGAGTGGCAATAGCGGAGCGTCGTCATCGGCACATTGTTGAAACTGCCAAAACACTTTTTCACGAGGCATCCCTATCAATAAATTTTTGGTCGTTTGTTTGTCAACATGCAACCTATCTTATTAAATGATTACCTACATAGATCTTAAACAATACATTGCTATATGAAATGTTGTTTGGTGTCACACCCAAATACGATTCTCTTAGAACGTTTGGTTGTCTATGTTACCCATGGCTTAAGCCTTACACTATGTACCGCCCCAAAATATCATCCCGAGATGCCACACGGTGCCCAAGGCTACACGTAGCCTCAAGCTAACCCTTTAAGCCAAAACACTACCCTTGAGTTCTAACACAACAACATACACGCTACGCTAAGGATATATATATAAGTACATATCATATCACCTCGCACATGGCAATATCGTAAGACTGTACATATATGGAATGTATATACATAAACCAACCCAACAATACACTAGTCTGACATAGCCTCTATACAGCAAAATCAACGAGCCATTGGGACAAACCCCCAACTGACTCAACAGACCAAAGGGATCACAAAACAACAACACCAAAACTAGCAACTTGGTCCTCGAACCATGAGGACTCACCACTGAAGGAACGTAGATGCGGTACTCGGATATCACTGTCGCAGCTGCGGCTGAGTACTTTAACCTACATCATGGTAAGAATGTAGCCCACAGAGAAATATGTGGGTCAGCACAAGATACGTACTGAGTATGTGGGGGCGATGCAAAATATAAATAATATCATAAATTTCGTAAAAACGTACATACGGACCATAATGACACACCTGGATTGAGTGACATTGAATCATGCAACTCATAACATCTTAGATAGGAAATGTAGGAGAAAAACCTCATAAATCATTATAGATCATCATAGGCAACTTGACTTACCACATCAAAACTCGGAGTGACTCGGTATTTCAATAAACACGACTCTTATGGACAAGGGAGTTTCCTATAACCGACAACCCCACGTGAGCTACGTGGAATACTAAAGTTTAAAACCCCCGTCGGCGGGAGCGTCATACTCTTTGCTAGGGAGTACGACCTTAAAACTGCAATAATCACAATCGGGCTCTCTGGCCAATAATATCATCATCAAACAACCCTACGGTGGCACATAGGTTTGGAGAAATACCAAATTTCCCTCTCGGTGCTAAGTACTACTCCCCGACAAGCTTATAACGCATTAAGAAATCCACCACAACATCACAAGGGTCTATCATAAAGACCAAATCAAATCTCTTTCTCATTTATCAAATCATATCAATTTGTGGATTCCCAGCTCAACACATTTTAGCTCAAAATATTTTAATCTTCCTCAACATCAACAAGGTATCAATGCATTGAACCATAACCGACTCGACATTTGGACAAGGATATGAAGACTCAATACATAATATTTTCAACAATTTAACTCATCAAAACCATCCGAAAAATACCAAGACTCATTGCAACTTCAATATCAACATTTCTCAATTTGCCATCCAACTCTCATTTAAAGGTACTTGAGACATCAACCCATAGTAGGGATATAGAATTTTCAATATCAATTATAAATTCATAATAAGAAAATAGTGGAATGATAGTATAAATCAAGGCTTAACAAATTAAATCATCATACTCTCATAATCAAATACTTTTTGGACATAATTCCAACTCAACATCATACACATATCGGATGACATAATCCCATAGATCATGGACAATAATATAAGATATAAAACCATATTTCCAATTCATGGTAAGACATGTAAAATCTCATGTCAATGTAATTGAACAAAAATACCGGGCACAAGATCGAAAGGATAATCTTGTTCAAAGCCCCACATACCTAAAAATAGAAGATGAATATGAACTTCCGACTCCGGAACTTTATTCACGAAAATAAAGGGTGCTTCTCGAAGCCCTTAACATGATCAACTCGAATCCCAAATCAATTTAAATTTTTTACGGTTCAATCAAGAGACATAGAAGGATGAAATTTGGAGTAGTAGGGTTGGGGTTTGAGACTTAGGAAATTTTGGAGAAAAATAGGCTATTGAATGGTCTTAATGGACTTAAATCCGTGGTTTATCCGGATGGATTGGAGTGAAAATGACCAAAATACCCTTAAAAATCAAATAATGTCAAATCTTTCCTTTGGTGGACTGTTTTGATAGGCTGAAGTAGATCGACCATAACTTTTTGCTTCGATGGCCAAATTGAAAAGAGGACCTTCAGAGATTTCTGTTGATATATAGTAGCTCACCCAGATCATTATGTACAAGGAGTTATGATCGTTTGAAGTTGACCCTAAAATTCACCTGGCCTCAGTATTTTTTTCCTGCACATATACTGTTCATCACTATTCACGATTAGATCGGAATGATCATAACTCCGCTCGAGTGTCCGTTTTGAATGATCCACATATTGTTGGAAATCTTATTCGATGCTCTACGCGATGACGGGTCGCATATCCAGAAATTCCACACAGAAAAATTATTAATCACGATAAAGAACAGAATTCAACACATTTTCGTCCGAGATCTTAACAAAAATTTGTTTTCCGGGGCATCACACACTACCCATAAGCTTGAGACTCGGTCAACTCCATGTGTCTATCTGGTCTTCTCTCAAGTTCATTATGCACACCAATGTTTTGATCCCATTATATCTAAGTTTTTTTGTCTCATACGATGTAAAGTTTTTTAAAAATATTTTCCCCTTTCACACAATATTATCAATCTTAAAAGTAAGTCTTTTACACTCACGTGGGAAGTTGTTCATGCACTTACAGATTCTAAAACTCAAACCCTTTCACCTGATATTTCTCCACTTCTTTTTTCCTATTTCAGTTCTAGATACTCTTGCCAGTGGCCAAGTTTGTGAGTTCGTCTCCTCCGGCCAGCATCATGCGCTTCCCACGTGTTCAGGTAATTTTACTTTCTCAGTTTTCTTCTTCACCTACCTCTTTGCAGCAACCCCAATCTTCTGTCCCTTCACATAATACAACCCCCAATATTATCACCTACCATCATCAAAACAAAATGCCAATTCTGCCACCTGGTTCTACAACACAACCAGCAAATTTCCCCCAGCTCCTCCGTCCCCACCTGCTCCTCCAACTCGCCCAACCAGCCAGTCACAAAATAATATTTTCTGCCCCAAGAGACCATGCAATTTCCTTGTCCAGCTTCCTGCCAATGTTGCTCCTTATACCTTCAAGCAGGCTCTAAAGCACACAGAGTGGAGGTCAGCTATGAAAGATAAATTTGATGCATTAATTCAGAATCAAATGTGGAAATTGGTTCCTCAGGGTCCTAATAAGAATGTTGTTGATCGTAAGTGGATTTATAGGATCAGAAAGAAAGCTGATGGTTCAGTTGACAAGTACAAAGCTTGGTTGGTTTCCAAAGGGTTCACTCAGCAGCTAGGTCTTGATTACCACTGCACTTTCAGCCTAGTTGTCAAGCCTATGACTATTCGTGTTGTTCTTTCACTTGCAGCTCAACACAACTGGGTTTTACATCAATTGGATGTCAACAATGCCTTTTTACAAGGCAGACTTGAAGAATAGGTTTTTATGAAACAACCACATGGATTTGAGGATGCATCTAATCCCTCACACGTTTGTCGTTTGCGTAAGGCTATCTATGGTCTCAAGAAAGCACCTTGCGCTTGGTACAATGAATTGACATCCTATCTTTTTGTTTAGGGATTTATTAAGTTTCACTCGGATCCTTCTCTATTTGTTCGCCATGACTCTTACAGGAAACAATTCCTCAATGGTTCATCAGGTTCTCTCTTCTTTGGCTTCCCTTTTTTCCCTTAAAGATCTTGGTCCCTTATCATACTTTCTTGGAGTTGAGGTTCACCGAGATGAAAAAGTCCTCCTGTTCTCACAAGCAAAGTATGTGTCAGACCTTCTTCATGACCTATTGGTGCAAGACTGTAATGGTGTTTCCACGCCCATGAGCTCCTCTCAAAGTCTTATGCTAAATGATGGTACTCCATCTCATGATGCTACTGAATACAGGAAGGTCATTGGAAAATTGCAATACTTGTCCTTTAATAGGCCTGATGTTTCTTATTCTGTGAATAAATTATCTCAGTTTATGCATGCCCCATCTGAAGCTCACTGGAGGGCCATTAAATGCCTCATTCTATATCTCAAAAGCATCGCTAATTATGGTCTTAGAATTTCCCCAAGCACCAGTCTTGATCTCTCTGTGTTTTCTGATGCTGACTGGGCTGGAAACCTCAATAATCGAAGTTCCACAATAGGGTTTATTATTTTTCTTGGGCGTACTCCAGTGAGTTGGTCATGAAAAAAACAACGTACCATTACCCGCTCGTCCACTAAAGTAGAGTATCGAGCTGTTGCTAGTGCAGTTGCTGAGACTACATGGGTGAAAAATCTTCTCAAGGAACTCGATGTGAAAATTCTCACAGCACCTACCATTTTTTGTGACAACCTTGGGGTCACCTACGTATGTGAGAAACACAATCTTCACAACCACATGAAGCATATAGCAGTTGATTTCCACTATGTTCGCCAACAGGTTACCGACAAACGTCTTACCTTCAAGCACATTCCTACTTCTGACCAGCTGGCTGATTCTCTCACCAAACCACTTCCAAAAATCTCATTTCATCGCTATTTGTCCAAGCTAGGTGTTGTTGCACACCATCTAGCTTGAGGGGGGTGTATTTGAATGTTGTTTATTACTGTTACTGCATTACTTTTACTATATAGGTAATTATTCTGTTTCCACTATTTTAAGAGTTTAATTTGAACGTTCTGGATAGTGTCCATTGTGGGAGGGACTCTATTGAATCCGTTACATTCTATGTGTATTTATTCTAGTTTATCTTTTATTCATAAAATAGTCTTTTTGCTTCATCTTGCTCAAGTTCTTATAGTAAATACTGATTGGGAGTACTTGTAATGATTAAAACGAGGGATGCTCCGATTGATGTAAGTTATTCTATTTTCTTAATATCTTTTGGTTTTTGGTTACTTCTCTTTGCTTGTTTGTTAACATTTCTATTTCTTCATTAAATCGTTTTGACCAGTGAAGCCGAGGAAGCATCAAATGAAATATTTATATTTGCACCAAAACATTGAAATATGTAGTTATATTTTCTCCAGAAAATTGGTAGCTTAATACACCGACTCTCTTTTCTTGTCTATTAACCTATCTTATCCCTCAAATCTTGCAGAAGAAAATATGATTTACCATCATGAAAGCTGTTCCGCTTTGTTCTGCATTTTTTGTCTCTTCTGCATAGATAAAAGGGTCCAACCAATGCGATCTCACTTTCTCAATAACGTACCCAAAACCTTTAAAAGAGATAAAGGGTCCATCAAGCTTGAAATTTAAGGAAATTAGGAAAGACTTCAAATATCTTCTCCTATTATTTAAGCCATGTTACATCGCATTGGTTTCAAGGTATGTTGCTCATCTGCGGATGCGTGTTGCATTCTCCATAACTATCATATTTTTATAGAATTCAACACAGGCGAGACATTGAATGTAAAGAGTCAATGCAACTTAGTTTTCAAGTTTGATACGATCGCATCTGATAGCAAACACTCAGCTTTTGTCAGTATGTCACAACCCAAGCCGGGGCCCTAGCCGTAATGAGCATCTCGAGCCATGGAGGCCCGAACACTCTTTTACATCTGGTAATCATGCATAATACTCCTATAATAAAGAAAAGATGCGGAAATATAAGACATTACAGAATCATGGTCATACTCTGAGCTTAATTTAACAATACAAAAAGAAATCTATCAACATCTAGACAACATCTTAGTCTTCTAAATCTCTACAACAAAAGAAATTAACAACTGTTTGAAACTGGGACAAACCAACAGTGGACCCAAACCAAAAGTAAATAACAAGTATTTGGAATGAACAGGCCTTCCGAAATAAAGAAGGCTGACCAACTGCACACTTCTGTCTGAATAACTCTACGGCTTAGCAGACCTCTAGATTGAGCCTCAGACCCTGAATATAGGGAGTAATACAATTGTACTGGTACGCAGAGTAACCCAAAATAATGAATTTATACATATAAAACATAGGTGAGAGCAAGTCATGAAACATTATGCATGGAATAGTTTAAAATACATGGGCAAATCTTTGATAATCATAAAACATTCTCGTCAATGCAGTTCTATTCTTTGTATTTCTTCTGAGTTAGGTGGTACACCATACATATCTGAAAGTATCCTACGGGATATATGGGATTCTCTCTTAACTCAACGGCCAAGCCCCCAACCTAAGTTTGCCGCAAGGGTTGGAGTATCTGCTTATCTACTACGCCACATGGCCGTCGCCATCGTACAATTCCCCTTTCGGGTGACATAATAACCTGTATCGGCAAAACACAATTTCGGGCAATGAGTTTTATGGATCATGCCTTCTTAGGGTAACCACCTAGCATCTCTTAAGACCATTTTTAGTTTGTTCAAAACATACATCTTTCTGAAATCAAATTCTAAAAATCTAAGTAAAATTTGTATCTTTAGTTTGTTCTAAATCTGCTATGGCATTATCCGAATTGGTACTGCCATACCAAGACTTTCAAGTCATATTTCTGAGCCATAAAATATCATATCATAGTCTCTTCTTTCAAAACATAAATTTTGGACCACTATACTTCAAACAATTCAAGAAGATTCAGACTTCAAGCCATTTATCAAGTTATGCAAAGATTACTCTTTTCAGCATTTCAACAAACATGTGGTGGTCATGAAATTTGTGACAAAACATGCAATCTTCTTAGTAAACATCTTTAACCTTTAACACCAATTAAAACACCCTCTCTTCAATTCAAATCCATAATCCAGTCATAAATAAAAATCAAGACATTGTATCATGCCTCTAACAATGCATTTTGAATAAATCATAACTTACAAAAACAAGAAGCTTGTAAATAAGAGAGGGATTTCTAAAATTTCATGCTCTCAATTCATCATTCAAACTCATCAAACACACACACCCCTATATATATATATATAACCAAAACTTTATCATCAATAAGGTTTCATAATATGTAAATGTAATTGTAAATCCAATACCTCTTTGTAATTTTGAGACAAAAAACGTTGTAATATTTTGAACTTCTTTCTTCCATTGGAGAAGCCAAAACCGAATCTCAATTCATGCTCAACTAGACCCATACTACATAATTGATTAACACACTAAATTTGCATAAGATTTATTGGATTATGGAACTCTTATGCGTTGGAAAGACGGTTTACATTCTATCCCGAAATATGGGTTGTTACATTATCCACTCTTGGGATCATTCATCCCCGAATAATGACTCGGGACATAACATGCACAATTTCAAGAACTGAATGGGAGAAAAGAGTAGTATAGGATCTATACCTTCTAAATCATCATCCATGGCCTTTAAAAGAGTCGGATACCTTGCACGCATATTAGCTTCTGACTCCCAAGTAGCCTCCTCAACTTTTTGATTCCTCCACATCACCTTAATCGAAACTATTTCCTTACTCCTCAACTTTTGAACTTGGCGATCTAAGATGGCAATGGGTTCTTCATCATATGACAAGGAGTATTTCACATTGATCTCCTCTACAGGCAATACTAGGGAATGATCTCCAATTCACTTCTTCAACATGGACACATGAATCACGGGATGAATAGAAGCCAGACTAGGTAACCCCGCCGATCTTCTTCAAAATCTGGTACGATCCTATGTAACAAGGACTAAGCTTCCCTTTATTTTGAAAACGCATGACTCTCTTCACAGGGGAGACTTTGAGAAACACCCAATCACTAACCTCAAATTCCAACTCCCTCCCCCTAACATCAACATAGGATTTCTGATGACTTTGAGATGTCTTAAGTCATTCTCTAATGATCTTCACCTTCTCCATTGCCTGATGAACAAGGTCAGGCCCAAAAAAATAGGTTTCACCCACTTTATACCACCCAATTGGTGATCTACATCTACTCCCATAAAGTGCTTCAAAAGGAGTCATCTGAATAATGACATAGTATCTATTATTGTAGGAAAACTCTATCAATGGCAAATGATCTACCCAACTAACTTTGAAGTCAATTACACAAGATCTTAACATATACTCAAGGGTCTCACTGGTGCATTCAATTTTCCAATCCTTCTGAGGGTGGAAGGTAGTACTCAGGTTCACTTGGGTACCTAAACCTCTCTGAAAAGATAGCAAAAACTACGAAGAGAATTGCGTACCTCTATCAGATATAATGGATACTGGTGCCCCATGCAAGTAAACTATTTTCTCAATGTACAACTTAGCATAATCATCTCTCGAATAGTTCGTTCTCACAGACAGAAAGCGAGCTGACTTGGTCATCCGATCTATAATCGCCCAAATGGAATCGTATTATTTTCGGGATCTTGGAAGTCTTGTTATGAAATCCATATTGATCATCTCCCATTTCCACATAGGCAGGGCTATCTCTTGAGAAGTACCACCTGGCCTCAAGTGTTCCACCTCGACTTGTTGATAATTTAAACACTTAGAAACAAATTCAGCAACATCACATTTCATATTGTTCCACCAACAGATTGTCTTAAGGTCATGATACATTTTAGTAGAGCCTGGGTGAATAACATACCTCGAGCTATGGGCTTCATAAAAAATCCTCTCTCGCAAACCATCCACGTTCGATACGCATAACCTACCTTGATATCTCAAAATACCATCACTGTTAATTTCAAACGCCACCACCTTCTGTTGACCCACATTATTTTTAATCTACATCAAGATGGGGTCTTTGGCCTGCTTCTCCTTAACTTCATGACATAGGGAAAATTTATCTATCTCATGAATAATTACTCCTCAATCTTTGGAATCTAGAAGTTGAATCCCTAGATTTGCAAGTCGGTGAATATCTTTCACCATCTACCTTTTTCCCTCCTCAACATAAGAAAGACTACCCATAGACAACCTGCTAAGGGCGTCGACTACCATATTCGCATTGCCCGGATGATAGTGCAGACTCATGTCATAATTATTTAATAGTTCCAACCAACTCCTCTGCCTGAGATTCAGTTCTTTTTGTGAGAAGATATACTATCAACTTTTGTGTTTAGTGAAAATATCAACGTGTACCCCATAAAGATAATGCCGCCATATTTTAAGTGCAAATACCATAGCCGCTAACTCCAAATCATGGGTGGGGTAATTTTACTCATGCACCTTTAATTGCCTAGCTCATAAGCTACCACCTTGACATGCTGCATAAGCACATACCCAAGTCCCACCCAAGACGCGTCACAGTACACAACAAAACCCTCTGTACCTTCTGGAAAGGTCAAAACAGGCGCAGTAGTCAACTTGTCCTTTAATTTCTCAAAGGTATTCTCACAAGAGTTAGACCACACAAATTTTACCTTTTTCTCTGTCAACCCAGTAAGTGGAGCATCTATGGAAGAAAACTTTTTACGAATATTTTGTTGTACCCCGCCAAACCCAAGAAGCTCCGAATGTCGGTTGGAGTCGTGGGTCTGGGCCATTTTCTCACTACCTCAATCTTTTGGGGATCAACCTTAATTCCCTCACTTGACACAATATTCCCCAAGAAAGCAATAGCACTAAGCCAGAATTCACAGTTAGAAAATTTTGCATAGAACTTATGATCTTTGAGGGTTTGAAGAATAATTCAGAGGTGATTTACATGATCCTCCTCACCCTTAGAATAAATCAGAATATCATTAATAAAAGCTATGACAAACAGATCTAGAAACTAGCAGAATACCCTATTCATTAAGTCCATGAAGGTTACAGGGGCATTAGTCAATCTGAAAGACATGACTAAGAATTCATAATGACCGTATCGAGTTTGGAAAGCTGTTTTGGAAATGTCAGCCTCCCTAACCTTCAACTGATGATACCCCAAATGAAGGTCTATCTTTGAAAAATACCTAGCATCCTGAAGTTGGTCAAAGAGACCATTAATTCTAGGAAGAGGGCATTTTTTCTTGACAATAACCTTATTTAACTGACGGTAGTCTATACACATAAGGAGGGAACCATCTTTCTTATGCATAAAGAGTACAGGTGCACCCTAGGGAGAAATACTAGGATGGATAAAGCCCTTGTAAAGAAGATCTTTTAACTGTTCTTTCAACTCTTTTAATTCTACAGGAGCCATTCTGTATGGTAGAATAGAAATAGGACGGGTATCTGACAATAGATCATTACCAAAATCTATCTATCTATCAGGTGGTATCCCTAGAAGATCATTAGGGAAAACTTTCAAAAATTCATTAACTACAAGAACAAACTGGAGAGAAGGACTTTCAGCATTGGAATCTTTGACCCAAAAAAGATTATACAAGCAGCCCTTGGAAATAAGTCTATGGGCTCTGAGGTAGGATATGAATTTCCCTTTAGGGGATAAAGAGTCCCCCTCTCATTCTATCATTGCTTCATTAAAAAAAAGTGACCCTGGTTTTACAATCCAGTGTGGCATACACAAATGGAGCTATTCCATCCCTAAAATAGCATCAAAATTAACCATATAAAGCAATATAAGGTCTACCACGGTATCACGACCACTAATAGACACAATACAATTTTTATATACCCTCCTAGCAACAATTGAATCACCTACATGAGTGAAAATAGAGAAAGGTTCTGCAATAACTTTGGACTCAAACCCAAAATCGACTACCACATATGGGGTCACATAAGACAAGGTAGACCCGGGATCAAGTAACACATACACATCACGGGAAAAAATTTGAAACGTATGCGTGAATACATCTGGTGAGGCCTCTACCTCCTGGCAATTTGATAAACCATACAACCAATTGCGAGTGCTCCTGATAGCTAAAGTATTACCCTTGGGAGGTGGTGGCGGCACTGACGAGTTAGCTTGAGACTTAGCACCCCCAATATTTCTTCTCGTTATCGGGCAATCCCTTTTGATATGGCCTAGCTAGCCGCAGGACTAGCAAACAAGATTACCAAACTAACCTGGCCCTAGATGATCCCGTTCACATTTTCCACAACACGGGTATGACCGAGGAGTATGAGCTACACTTCTCTGAGACTGATTTCCTTGTATTCTCGACCCATAGCTAGGCTGAAAATTCTGAAACTGTCGATCAATTAGAGGGCTGGGTGCTGGGGCACTGGATGATGACTTGTAATGACTCCAAAACTATTTCTTCGGTCACTTGTTACCCCAATTACCACCTTGGTGCTGACTATTGTTCTGTTCTGCAGGTATGGACCTCTTAGCCTGTCTATCTGTAATACCTCATGAAGTACACTCGACGTTTAAGACTTTTGAGCACGTTAAAAGAAGACTTATGCTTTGAAGATCTTGCTAAGTGTTCCAACACTTAGTTTATTTTTTATCCCTTAACTTCGGAGATTTATTTGACAATCTTCCCGACATCCATTTTTTTATTTTCAAGTTGCGTTGGGGTAAGTCAATAGTACATCTCGGGTGAGTTTCAAAATTTTTGAACCTCGTTTAGGGCGCGTTTGGATTTCAAACCAGTGAGCCACCGCAATTGCGGGGCGCCGCCCTGGGTTCTCCCAGGGCATAAGCATGGGCCGCCCTGGCATTCCCGTGGTCCAATAATTTTCAATCATCTTCTATTTTAACATAGAAATAACCTTCCAATTGGCCAATACTCATCACATCTTTTAGTTCTCTCCAGAAAAATAGAGGCACAGAGCTTCGAAACAAAAATCAAGATCCCTCCAAATTCCTTTGTTAAATTTAAAAAATAATCCAAGAATCAAAATCCTCAAGTCGAGATCTTCAAGGAACAACTATCAATTTCACGAATAGAGTTTCGGAATCAAAAGTTCATCTAAATTCATAGATTTAAGGTATGTGGAGTTTGAACAAGAATAATCCTTCCGTTCTTATGCCTAAAACTCGATTTTTATAAAGATTACGTGAATATTTATGTTGATATTTCTACCCAATTCATCCTATTTTGAGTTTATGGAATTATTAATAAATTGAGTTTTCGAATACATGTTATCTTATTATGTTATGATTTATGTTGATATATATATATATATATATATATATTATGATTATTACATCCCCATTGTGAATTGATGTTGTTGAATAATTTAAAGATGAGTATTGAGAATGAAATTATGTTATGAAATTTTGGGATGTTGAAATTATAATATTTATGTTATGAATTAATTTTCAATATTTTAATTGAAATGATTGAAGACTTTTGAGATAACTGTTGAGTATGAAATTTGAATATGATTTTAATGTATTAAATCTTTATATTTTAGGTCCTAACTATAAGTGATGAAATTATAAGGAGATTATGATCTCAAGTCGTTGACAAGTTTTTTACAAGTATTTCCAAAAAGCAAAGATTGTTGTTTTAATATTGAGTTAAGACAAGGAATCCACAATATTCTTATATTTCATCATTTTGATGTTAAAGCAAAGAAAATATAGTTTGGTTTTCGTTATAGACCCTTGAGTTATTTTAAGGTAGATTTCCTAAAGAGTTTTGAGGTTGAGTATGGAAATAGTATTTAGCACCGAGTTGGGCTTGATTCTGAGGTTTCATGACCCAGAACTAGGCGCCACTGTAGGATTGAGATTTGTGGTCCCGAGGCCGAGATAGTGATCACTAAAGTTAAGGGTTCTACTCCGATGGCAAGGATAAAACGGCTTTCCCCAACGTGGGCAAGACGTTGGACTCCATGTAAGCTCACATATTTTATATCGGTTAGAAGAAACTCCCAAGTTCATAAGAGTCTAAAGTTTCCCCATCCCGAAGTTACAAAGTTTTAAAGTCCCAAATCTTTCCAAGTTTATAAGAGTCCAAAGTTTCTCAAATTACAAGTTTTAAGTTTAAGAAGTTGTAAGTCCTGAAATTTTAAATAAATTATATTCTCCTTAGTAAAGAAGTATGAGTTTTGAAGATATTGTTTAAAGACTCCTTTGATTTGTCAGTTTTGAAAATAAGAGAAGTACATACATGTATATATGTTTTGAGTTAAGTGCAATGACTCATGTGATTTACCTTACATGTTTCCTTCTTTAATGATTATGATGATTTTATTCGAGCTATGTGAGTCATCTATTATAGCATGCATGTTTTATATAAAGACTTGTGATATATTTTATTTAATTGCATACACCCTCATATTCTTGGTATATTTCCAAGGTACTGACCCACACACTCATGTGTGGGCTACATTTTCTTATAATGTAGGTTCATGTGCTCAGTCTCAGTAGCGACAGTGATAATCGAGTACCTTAATCTACATCTCTGCAGTTGGTGAGTCCTCATGGTTCGAGGGCCAAGTAGTCAGATTTTTAGCTTTGTCATGAGTTGTTTATTTCTTTTCATTTCCGTTTGAGTCAGTTGGGGATTTGTCCCAATGACTCATCAGTGGTGTGATAGACTTTTCAGTTTGATTTTGTTATTCGGACAATACTCCTGTGTTGTATAATTCCCGATTTGACATAATATAGTATTATTGATTAGATTGTAATATATATTAAGTAATGAAGTTATTAGTAGGCTCAAAGGGTTATCTTGGGGATACTTGTGGCTCTAAGTATCGCGTGACGTCTTGGGATATGATTTTGGGGTGTTATAAACTTGGTATTAGAGCCTAAAGTTTAAAGAGAGTTCTAGGAAGTCTGACAAGCCGCGTTGCGTAGAGTCTTGATCATCGATGTGTAGCACACCATATCTATGAGCAAGATGCTACAAGACATTTTAGGAAAAAGTCATCTCTTTATTTCATAATCCGTCGTGCTTACAGTTGTCTCTTTCTGCTATTAATTCATGCTCTTTTATGATATAAAATGCCTCCCCGAAGAGCTAGTATTCGTAGGAACAATGAACAACCACCTTAGCCCGCAGACCCTTCGACTGAGAATGTGACCCATGTTGAATTCCGTGCTGCCTTTTAAACTTTAGCCCAAGCGGTGACTGCTTCTGTGTAAGCCAATAATCAGGCTGCTGTTTCATGCCAGCAAGGGCGTGATGCAACTACAACCAGACTTCGTGACTTTATGAGAATGAACCCGCCCGAGTTCTATGGGTCTAAAGCAAGTGAGGACCCACAGTTATATCTTGAGGAGGTGACAAAGATCACAAGGGTGATGCATGTTTCTAAGGAAGAAAGTGTTGAACTTGCGTCTTATAGGTTGAAACACATTGTGTATGACTGGTTATTGCATTGAGAAAGAATAGAGGGGGAGATGATGCTCTCGTTACTTGGCAGGTATTCCAAGATGCATTTTTGGATAAGTTCTTTCCGTTGGAGCTAAGGGAGGCAAAAATAGAGGAGTCCATGAACCTAAGGCAGGGCTCTATGACTTTTAAGGAGTACTGCCTGAAGTTCAACCAGTTAGCCGAATATGTTCCTGATTTGATGTCTAACATCCGCGCTATTATGAATAAGTTCTTGACAGGTGTTTCTGGCCTGATGTTGAAAGAGTGCAGGACTGCCATGTTAAACAGGGAATTGGATCTGTCCAGACTAATGATATATACACAGCAGATAGAGACGGATAATATAAGGAAAAAAAATAGAGTGAGGGAAATAAGAGGGCCAGATCAGAGCAGCATGAGTATGGACTGACTAGATTCCACGGAGAGAACCACCCTCAGTTTCAGAATTGTTCGTCTATGACAACATCTTTGTCCACGAGTGCTTCCACACCTAGAGGCAGACAAGAGCAAGGGAACAGTCCTGTTGTGTCTAGATCCCAGAACAGTGTATGTAATAGGCCTAATTTTCCTCCTTGTGCTAAATATGGTAGGACACATCCTGACGAGTGTATGGCAGAGTAGAGAGTTTGTTTCAGTTGTGGAAAGATAGTCCACAGACTTAGAGAGTGCCCGTATGCCAGGCAGGGAAACCAAGATGTCCGCCCTCAGACTCAGACTGCTAATGCCCCAGATCCCGTAGCCCATCTAGCTCCTTCTCAAGGTGCTTCTTCTAGCACTGCTGGAAGACAATGCTAGAACAGATTCTATGCTCTACCCTTCCGTCTGTAGCAGGAGGATTCTCTCGATATTGTTACTGGTATGCTTCGTGTATTTCACTTTGACGTCTATGTGCTGTTGGACCCTGGCTCAGTTTTTTCTTATGTGACCCCACTTATTCCTGTAAATTTTGAAGTGAATCCTGAAAAGATTTCTAAGTCTTTTGTTGTTTCTACTCCAGTAGGGGAGTCTTTTATTGCCAAACAAGTGTACAAAAATTATCCTGTTACTGTTCTTCATAGAGTCATACTTGCTGATTTGATAGAGTTGGATATGGTGGATTTTGATGTTATTTTGGGTATGGATTGGCTTCACTCCTAGTATGTGTCTATAGACTGTCGTACCCGGGTGGTCAAGTTTTAGTTCCCTGATGAACCAGTTTTTGAGTGGTTCGAAAGTTCAATATCTCCCAAAAATCATTTTATTTCTTCTTTCAAAGCCAGAAAGCTTATATCTAAGGGTTGCATTTATCATTTAGTTAGAGTCAAAGACACTAAGTCTGAAGCTCCAACTATTCACTTAGTTAGCATTGTTAATGAATTTCCTGAAGTCTTTCCAGAAGATCTTCCGGGGGTACCTCCCGATAGAGAGATAGAATTTGGGATTGACCTCCTTCCCGATTCACAACCTATTTTTATTCGTCCATACTATATGGCACCCGCAGAGCTTATGGAGTTGAAAGATCAAATCAAAGATACTTTAGATAAAGGTTTCATAAGGCCCAGTGTATCTTCTTGGGGCGCACCTGTCCTATTCGTGCGAAAGAAAGATGGTTCTTTGCATATGTGCATTGACAATCTTTAGCTTAATAAGGTCACTATAAAAAACAAGTACCCTCTTCCTTAAATCGATATCCTGTTCGATCAGTTGCAAGGTGTAAGTTATTTCTCAAAGATAGACCTCAAATCCGGCTATCACGAACTTAAAATAAGAGAGTGTGACATTCCAAAGACAACTTTTCAAACCCGTTATGGTCACTTTGAGTTTCTAGTCTTGTCTTTTGGGCTAACCAATTCCCCATCAGCTTTCATGGACCACATGAATCGAGTGTTCAAATAGTACCTTGATTTGTTTGTCATAGTATTCATAGATGACATCCTTGTTTACTCCCGTAGTGAGGACGACCATGCAGATCATCTTAGAGTTGTCTTGCAGACTCTTAGAATTATTTTCCAAATTTAACAAGTGCAAATTTTGGTTAAGGTCAGTTGCTTTTCTGGGTCATATTGTTTCCACCGAAGGCATTAGAGTTGATCCCCAAAAGACAGATGCTGTAAAGAATTGGCTTAGACCTACTTCCCCGTCTGACATTAGGAGTTTTTTGGGTCTAGCTGGCTATTACTGTCGTTTTGTTGAGGGTTTCTCATCTATTGCATCTCCTATGACTCGATTGACCCAAAAGAAAGTTAAATTCCTGTGGTCAGATTCCTGTGAGAAGAGTTTTCAAGAGTTGAAGACTAGACTCACTTCATCCCCAATGTTAGCTTTGCCTGATGGTACTGATGGTTTTATGGTGTATTGTGATGCTTCCAGAGTTGGTTTGGGTTGGGTGTTGATGCAGCGAGGTAAGGTTATAGCTTATGCTTCTAGACAGTTGAATCCCCATGAAAAGAATTACCCAACCCATGATCTTGAATTAGCTGTTGTGGTTTTTTCTTTAAAAATTTGGAGACATTATCTTTATGGTGTTCATGTTGATATGTTTACGAATCATAAAAGCTTGCAGTATGTTTTTACTCAGAGGGAGTTGAATCTTCGTCAGGGGATATGGTTAGATTTCTAAAAGACTATGATATGAGTGTGTTGTATCATTCGAGAAAGGCCAATGTTATTACAGATGCCCTTAGCAGGTTGTCTATGGGTAGTATTGCTCATGTAAAGGAAGATAAGAAGGAGTTAGATCATGATATGCATCTTTTGGCTAGATTGGGAGTTAGGTTATTTAATTCTGTTGAGGGTAGTATAGGTGTGCAGAGTAGTTCTGAATCCTTTTTAGTTTTGGAAGTAAAGTAGAAGCAAGACTTAGATCTTAGTTTGGTCAGACTAAAAGAGTCAGTCAAAGACCAAAAAGTAGAGGTTTTCTCCCAAGGGGGAGATGGTGTGCTACGATTGCAGGGTAGATTGTGTGTTCTTTATGTTGATGATCTGAGACGGAGAATTATGGCTAAAGTGCATGGCGCGCGGTATTTTATTCATCCCGGCGCTACTAAGATGTACCACGACTTATGGGAAATCTATTGGTGGAGTGGTATGAAGAAGGATATAGCTGAGTTTGTAGCAAAGTGTGAAACTTGCCAATAGTTTAAGGTAGAGCACCGAAGACCTGGTGGTAAGATGAAAGAGTTTAGCATTCCTACTTGAAAGTGGGAAGAGGTGAATATGGACTTTGTGACTAGTTTTCCTCTTTCGCGTCGTCGTCATGATTCAATTTGGATTATTTTAGACAACTGACTAAGTCAGTGCATTTCTTACCTGTGCATACATATTATACTGCTGACGATTATGCTAAGCTGTATATTCATGAGTTAGTCAGATTGCACGGAGTTTCCTTGTCTATCATCTCAGATAGGGGTGGATACTCAGTTTACTTCTCAGTTTTGGAGAGCTTTTCAGAAGGGTCTTGGTACCCAAGTTCATCTTAGTTCTACTTTTCGTCCACAAATTGATGGTCAGGCTGAGAGGACTATCTAGACCTTAGAAAATATTTTGAGAGCATGTGCCCTTGATTTCAAAGGTATTTGGGATGAACATTTGCCATTGATCGAGTTTGCTTATAATAACAGTTATCATTCTAGCATTCAGATGGCTCTGTCTGAGGCTTTGTATGGGAGAAGATATAGATCACCCATAGGTTGATTTGAAGTGGGTGAAACTGCTGTGATTGGACCTGATGCAGTGTTCGAGGCTATGGAGAAAGTTAAGTTGATTAGAGAAAGGTTGAAGATAGAGCAGAGTTGTTAGAAGTCATATACAGATGTGAGATGAAGAGACCTTGAGTTTGCAGTTAATGATTTGGTGTACCTGAAAATTTCACCCATGAAGGGGGTGAAAAGATTTGGCAAGAAAGGGAAGATTAGTCCACGTTATGTTGGCCTTTACAGAGTTCTAAACTGTGTTGGAAAAGTAGCTTATGAAATTGAGTTACCAGTAGAGTTGCCAGCTATTCATCCAGTATTCCACGTGTCTATGCTTAAGAAGTGTATTGGTGATTCTATTGTGGTAGATCCTTCGGAGAGCCTAGATGTACAGAACTATCTTTCTTATGATAAGATTCTAGTTGATATCCTAGATTACCAAGTCCATATACTAAGGAACAAAGAAGTTCCTTTAGTTAAAGTTTTGTGGCGAAATCAATCAGTTGAGGGTGCTACTTGGGAAGCAGAAGCAGATATGCGAGTCAAGTACCCCCATCTCTTCTTCGTAAGTCTAGATCAAGCTGAAGGTACCGTTCTTTGTTAACTCAGTCCTTTTATAATCAAAGTTGAAGCTAAATACCTATTTTCATTTTAAGCTTATGCATGCTTCAAAGTATTCAAGAGTTTAGAGTGAAGTAGGGTCAGTTGATCAAGTTGTTTCAGTCGTGTATCCTTAATTTTCTCTATATTCCTAGCTTTACGAGAGACAATTGAGGACGAATGTTCCCAAGGGGGAGATATTGTAATTCCCCATACAGTTTCTGCGACGTTTAAGCCTTCCGAGTGCGTTAAAAGAAGTCTTATGATTTGAAAATCTTGCTAAGTGTTCCAACACTTAGTTTATTCTTGAGACCTTAACTTCGGGGATTTATTTGACGACCTTCCCAATATCCGTTCTTCGATTTTCAAGTTGCGTTATGATGGGGTAAGTCAAGAGTACATCTCGGGTGAGTTTTAAAAATTTTTTGGACATCATTTAGGGAATGTTTGGTATGCCATTCCAGTAGCTCGAGGCAATCTCGAGGCGTCGCCTATGTTAGATCAGTGCTCTAACCAAGGCGTCGCCCAGGCTAAAGTAGTGCTCTAGCCAAAGCGTCGCCCAGGGTAGAGCGGTGATCTAGGCAGGGCGACACCTTGGTACTGCCGTGGTGCCAAAAATGTTAACTTTCTCAAACTTCAACACGGAATCAGATACATAATTGGACAAACCTTCATCATCCTCCAGTTTTCTCTCAAGAAACAATGTAGCAGCTCCGAATAAAAATCAAGATCCCTCAAAATTCCTCCGTTAAATTTCAAAAATAATCCTAGAATCGGAATCCACAAATTGAGATCTTCAAGGAACACCTATTAATTTCACGAATAGTGTTTCGGAGTCAAAAGTTCTTCTAAATTGATAGATTTGAGGTATGTGGGGTTTGAAAAGAATAATCCTTCTGTTCTTGTGCCCAAAAGATGATTTTTATTTAAGTATTTACTATTTATGAATTGAGTTATGTTCAAAATTATCTTGTTGGAAGATTATGACTTTATGAATTATTCAAGTTGTTAATTTAATGATATTTTGCTCTATCATGTTAATCTAAAGATTTATATTATGAATTGTATTTTCTTTACGGAGTAATGTTGTTGAATGATTTCAAGAATAATATTGAGCATGAATTGTTAGTTTGGATTGATATGAGTTAATTATTAAATTTTATATCCAAAGATTTGATATTGAGATTTTGAGAATATATTCTTGGAAATTTTGAGTTATTATATTCATATCAAGATTGAGTTGGATTTTGATGATGTTATGATTTTAAGCTTTCCTTTAGCAAATTGCTTACTGAGATTTGAGTCAAGATTGATATAGTGAATTTTGAGTTAAAGTAGGAACCCACAAATTTTGAATGATTTAAATTAAGAGAAATATGATTTGATCTTCATTATAGACCCTTGAGTTATTTGAGGTGGATTCCTAAAAAGAATTTTGAACTTGAGTACGGGAGTAGTATTTAGCATTGAGTTGGGCTTGATTCCGAGGTTTCATGCTCCAGAACTACGAGCCACCATAGGATTTGATTTACCCCAAGTTGGGTTAAGCAAGTGATCACTAAAGTTAAAGGTTCTACTCCGATGGCAAGGATAGGAATGCTCTTTCCAACGTGGGAAAGACGTTGGACTCCATGTAAGCTCACATGATTCGTGTCGGTTAGAGAAACTCCCAAGTTCATAAGAGTCTAAAGCTTTCCAAATCTCAAAGTTACAAAGTTTTAAAGTCCAAGTTTCCCAAATTCCAAGTTTTAAGTTTATGAAGTTCAAAGTCCTAAAATCTTAAATAAGTTATATTCTCCTTAGTAAAGAATTGTGAGTTTTGAAGACATTGTTTAAAGACTCCCTTGATTTGTCAGTTTTGAAAATAAGAGAATTACATACATATATATAAGTTTTTGAGCTAAGCGAAATGACTCACGTGATTTACCTTACATGTTTTCTTCTTTCATGATTATGATGATTTCATTCGAGCTATGTGAGTCATCTATTATAGCATGCATGTTTTATATAAAGACTTGTTATCTATTTTATTTAATTGAATACACCCCCATATGCTCGGCACATTTCGAAGGTACTGACCCACACACTTATGTGTGGGCTATATTTTCTTATAATGTAGGTTCAGGTGCTCAGTCTCAGCAGCGACAGTGATAATCGAGTACGTTGATCTACATCTCCGCAGTTGGTGAGTCCTAATGGTTCGAGGACCAAGTAGTCAGATTTTTAGCTTTGTCATGATGTGTTTATTTCTTTTTATTTCAGTTCGAGTCAGTTAGGGATTCGTCCCAATGACTCATTAGTTCTGTAATAATAGAGTCTTGTCAGATTGTCTGTGGTGTGATAGACTTTTCAGTTTGATTTTGTTATTCAGACAGTACTCCCGTGTTGTATAATTCCCGATTTGACATAATATGGTATTATTGATTGGATTGTAATCTATATTAAGTAATGAAGTTATTAGTAGGATTAAAGGGTTATCTTGGAGATACTTGTGTCTCTAAGTACCGTGTGACATCTTAGGATATGATTTCGGAGTGTTACACGGTGACTGCTTCTGTGCAAGCTAGTAATCAGGCTATTGTTCAGCATCAATAAGAGAGTGATGCAGCTGCATCCAGACTTCATAACTTTATGAGAATGAACCCGCTTGAGTTCTATGGGTCTAAAGCAGGTGAGGACCCACAGTTACATCTTGAGGAAATGAGAAAAATCACATGGGTAATGCATCTTTCTGAGGAAGAAAGTGTTGAGCTGGCCTCTTACAGGTTGAAAGACATTGTGTATGACTGGGTTGTAGCATGGAGGAAGAATAGCGGGGGAGATGATGCTCCCATTACTTGGCAGATGTTCCAAGATGCATTCTTGGATAAGTTCTTTCCATTGGAGATGAGGGAGGCCAAAATAGAGGAGTTCATAAACCTAAGGCAGGGATACATGACTGTTAAGGAGTACTGATTGAAGTTCAACCAGTTAGACAAATATGTTCCTGATTTGATGTCTAACACCCGCAATATTATGAATAAGTTCTTGATAGGTGTTTATGGTCTTGTGTTGAAAGAGTACAGGACTGCTATGCTAAACAGAGAATTAGATCTATCCAGATTGATGATATATGCACAACAGATAAAGATGGATAAGCTAAGGTAAAGAGATAGGGTGAGGGGAAATAAGAGGGCCAGATCAGAACAACATGAGTATGGTCCGACTAGATTCTACGGAGGGAACCACCCTCAATTTCAGAATCGTTCGTCCATGCCAACTCCTTCGTCCGCTAGTGCTCCCACACCCAGAGGCAGGCAGGGGCAGGGGAACAGGCCTACTGTGTATAGATCTCTGAACAGCGTAAGTAACGGTCCTAACTTTCCTCCTTGTACTAAATGTGGCAGGACCCATCCTGACGAATATTTGGCAGAACAGAGATGTTGTTTTAGATGAAGCAAGATAGGCCACAGACTTAGAGAGTGTTTGTATACCAGGCAAGGAAATCGAGATGTTCGCCCTTAAACTCAGACTGCTAGTGCCCCAGCTCCCGTAGCCCGTCCAGCTCCTTCTCAGGTGGCGGACAGTGCCAGAACAAATTTTATGCACTACCATCCCGCCAGGAGCCGGAGGATTCTCTCGATGTTGTTACTGGTATGTTTTATGTTTTTCACTTTGACGTTTATGTATTGTTGGACCCTGGGCCGAGTTTTTCTTATGTGACCCCATTTGTTACTATAAATTTTGAAGTGAATCCCGAAAAGATTTTTGAGCCTTTCATTATTTCTACTCCAGTAGGGGAGTCTTTTATTGCAAAGCAAGTGTACAAAAATTATCCTGTTACTTTTCTTCATAGAGTCATACTTGCTGATTTGATAGAGTTGGATATGGTGGATTTTGATGTTATTCTGGGTATGGATTGGCTTCACTCCTAGTATGCGTCTATAGACTGTCGTACCCGGGTGGTCAAGTTTTAGTTCCTTGATGAACCAGTTTTTGAGTGGTTTGAAAGTTCAGTATCTCCCAAAAATCATTTTATTTCTTCTCTCAAAGCCAAAAAGCTTATATCTAAGGGTTGCATTTATCATTTAGTTAAAGTCAAAGACACTAAGTCTGAATATCCAACTATTCAGTCAATCAGATGAGTTTTCCAATGACTTTCCAGAAGATCTTCCAGGGGTATCTTCCGATAGAGAGATAGAATTTTAGATTGACCTCCTTCCCGATACACAACCTATATCTATTCCTCCCTACCGTATGACACCCGTAGAACTTAAAGAGTTGAAAGAGCAACTTAAAGATCTTTTAGATAAAGGTTTTATAAGGCCTAGTGTATCTCCTTGGGGCAAACCTGTCTTATTCATGCAAAAGAAAGATGGTTCTTTGCATATGTGCTTTGACTATCGTCAGCTTAATAAGGTCACTGTAAAAAACAAGTACCCTTTTCCTAGAATCGATGACCTGTTTGATCAGTTGCAAGGTGCAAGTTATTTCCCAAAGATAGACCTTAGATCTGGCTATCACCGACATAAGGTAAGGGAGTGTGACATTCCAAAGACAGCTTTTTAAACCCATTATGATCACTTTGAGTTTCTAGTCATGTATTTTGGGCTACCTAATGCCCCGACAGCTTTCATGGACCTTATGAATCGAGTGTTCAAATAGTATCTTGATTTTTTTATCATAGTATTCATAGATGACATCCATGTTTACTCCCGCAGTGAAGACGATCATGCTGATCATCTCTGAATTGTCTTGAAAACTCTTAGAGATCACCAGTTGTTTGCCAAATTTAGCAAGTATGAATTTCGGCTAAGGTCCGTTGCTTTTCTGGGTCATATTGTTTCCGCCGAAGGCATTAAAGTTGATCCCCAAAAGACAGAAACTGTAAATAATTGGCCTAGACCTACCTACCCATCAGACATTAGGAGTTTCTTGGGTCTAGCTGGCTATTAACGACGTTTTGTCGAAGGTTTCTCATCTATTGCATCTCCTATGACTCGATTGACCCAAAAGAAAGTTAAGCTCTAGTGGAAAGATTTCTGTGAAAAAAGTTTTCAGGAGTTGAAGGCTCGACTCACTTTAGCCCCAGTGTTAGCATTGCCTGATGGCACCGATGATTTTGTGGTGTATTATGATGCTTCTAGAGTTGGTTTGGGTTGTGTGTTGATGCAGCGAGGTAAAGTTATAGCCTATGCTTCTAGACAGTTGAACCTCATGAAAAGAATTACCCAACCCATGATCTTGAATTAGTTTCTGTGGTTTTTGCTTTGAAAATCTGGAGACACTATCTTTATGGTGTGCATGTTGATGTGTTTACTGTTTATAAATACCTGCAGTATGTATTTTTGCAAAGGGAGTTAAATCTTAGGCAGAAGAGATGGTTATAATTGTTAAAAGATTATGATATGAGTGTGTTGTATCATCTGGGCTAGGCTAATATTGTGGCAGATGCCCTTAGTAGGTTGTCTATGGGTAGTGTTGCTCATGTAGAGGAAGATAAGAAAAAATTAGCTCGTGATGTGCATCGTTTGGCAAGGTTGGGAGTTATACTGTTTGATTCTGTTGAGGGTAGTATAGGGGTGTAGAGTAGTTCCGAATCCTCTTTAGTTTCGGAAGTAAAAGAGAAGTAAGACTTAGATTCTAGTTTGGTCAGACTGAATGAGTCAGTCAAGGACCAAAAGGTAGAGCTTTTCTCCCAAGGGGGAGATGGTGTACTGAGATTGCAGGGTAGATTGTGTGGTCCTTGTGTTGATGATCTGAGGAAGAGGATTATGGCTGAAGCGCATGGCGCGCGATATTCTATTCATTCCGGCGCTACTAAGATGTATCGGGACTTGCGGAAAATCTATTGGTGGAGTGGTATGAAGAAGGATATAGCGTAGTTTGTAGTGAAGTGCGAAAATTATCAACAGGTTAAGGTAGAGCACTAAAGACCTGGTGGTAAGATGCAAGAATTTAGCATTCCCACTTGGAAGTGGGAAGAAGTGAACATGGATTTTGTGACTGGTTTACTGCTTTCGCGTCGTCATCATGATTTGATTTGGGTTGTTGTAGACAGGCTGACTAAGTCAGCACTTTTATTGCCTGTGGATACATCTTATGCAGCTGAGGATTATGCTAAGTTGTATATCCTAGAGTTATTCAGGTTACATAGAGTTCCCTTGTCTATCATCTCAGATAGGGGTACTCAATTCACTTCTCAGTTTTTGAGAGCTTTTCAGAAGGGTCTTGGTACCCAAGTTCATATTAGTTCTGCTTTTCATCTGCAGACTGATGGTCAGGATGAGAGGACTATTCAGAACTTAGAAGATATGTTGAGAGCATGTGCCCTTGATTTCAAAGGTAGTTGGGATGAACATTTTCCATTGATTGAGTTCTCTTATAACAACAGTTATCATTCTAGCATTCAGATGGCTCCATTTGAGGCTTTGTTTGGGAGGAGATGTAGATCACCCATAGGTTGGTTTGAGGTTAGTGAAGCTGTTATGATTGGACTTGATGTAGTGTTCGAGGCTAAGGAGAAAGTTAATTTGATTAGAGAAAGGTTAAAGACAGCGCAGAGTCATCAGAAGTCATATGCAGATGTGAGAAGAAGAGACCTTGAGTTCAAACTTAATGACTTTGTGTATCTGAAAATTTCACCCATGAAAGGAGTGAAAAGATTTGGCAAGAAAAGGAAGCTTAGTCCCCGTTTTGTTGGCCCTTACAGAGTCTAAACCGTGTTGGAGAAGTATCTTATGAAGTTGCGTTGCCTGCAAAGTTGTCAGCTGTCCATCCTGTATTCCACGTGTCTATGCTTAAGAAGTGTATTGGTAATTCTGTTGTGGTAGATCCTTCGGATAGCCCAGATGTACAGAACGATCTTTTTTATGATGAGGTTCAAGTTGAGATACTAGATTACCAAGTCTGTAGACTAAGGAACAAAGAAGTTCCATTGGTCAAAGTTTTGTGGCGAAATCAGTCAGTTGAGGGTGCTACTTGGGAAATAGAAGCCGATATGTGAGCCAAGTACCCCCATCTCTTCTCTGCAAGTTCAGATCAAACCGAAGGTACCATTCTTTCTTAATTCAGTCCTTTTCTAATCCAAGTTGTAGTTATATATACCTATTCTTATTGTAAGTTTATGCATGCTTCAAAGTATTCAAGAGTTTAGAGCAAAGTAGAGTCAGTTGATCAAGTTACTTCAGCCTTGTATCCTCAGTTTTATCTCTACAGATATTCGAGGATGAATGTTCCCAAGGGGGAGATATTGTAATACCCCGTGAAGTACCCTCGACGTTTAAGACTTTCAAGCGCGTTAAAAGAAGCCTTATCCTTTGAAGATCTTGCTAAGTGTTCCAACACTTAGTTTATTTTTGAGCCCTTAACTTCAGAGATTTATTTGACGACCTTCCCGACATCCGTTTTTCAATTTCCAAGTTGCGTTGCGATGGGGAAAGTCAATAGTACATCTCGGGTGAGTTTCGGAATTTTTGGACCTCGTTTAGGGCGTGTTTAGATTTCGAACCAGTGAGCCTCCACGATTGGTGGGTGCCGCCCTGCTCTTACCCCCGCTCTAAGGGAGGCGCCACCCTGAATTCTCCCAGGGATTAAGCAAGACGCCGTCGTGGGTTCTTCCAGGGCTTAATCAAAGCATTGCCCTAGCATTCCCGTGGTCCAATAATTTTCAGTCATCTTCTGTAAAACACGGAAATAACCTTCCAATTGGCCAATACTCATCACATCTCTCAGTTCTCTCAAGAAAAACAGAGGCATAGAGCTTCTAAACAAAAATCAAGATCCCTCCAAATTCCTCCGTTAAATTTCAAAAATAATCCAAGAATCGGAATCCTCAAGTCGAGATCTTCAAGGAACACCTATCAATTTCACGAATAGAGTTACGGAATCAAAACTTCATCTAAATTCATAGATTTAAGGTATGTGGGGTTTGAACAAGAATAATCCTTCCGTTCTTGTGCCCAAAACTCAATTTTTATAAATATTACGTGAATTTTTATGTTGAGATTTATACCCAATTCATCTTGTTTTGAGTTTATGGAATTATTAATAAATTGAGTATTCGAATACATGTTATCTTATTATGTTATGATTTGTATTGATATATATATATATATATATATATTATATATATATATATATTATGATTATTACATCCCTATTGTGAATTGATGTTGTTGAATAATTTAAAGATGAGTATTGAGAATGAAATTATGCTACGAAGTTTTGGGATGTTGAAATTATAATATTTATGTTATGAATTAATTTTCAATATTTTAATTGAAATGATTGAAGACTTTTGAGATAATTGTTGAGTATGAAATTTGAATATGATTTTGATGTATTAAATCTTTATATTTTAGGTCTTAACTATATGTGATGAAATTATAAGGAGATTATGATCTCGACTTGTTGACAAGTTTTTTACAAGTATTTCCAAAGACCAAAGATTGTTGTTTTGATATTGAGTTAAGACAAGGAATCCACAATATTCTTATATTTCATCATTTTGATGTTAAAGCAAAGAAAAATATAGTTTGGTCTTCGTTATAGAACCTTGAGTTGTTTTAAGAAGAATTTCCTAAAGAGTTCTGAGCTTGAGTATGGGAGTAGTATTTAGCACCGAGTTGGGCTTGATTTCGAGGTTTCATGCCTCAAAACTACACGCCACTGTAGGATTGAGATTTGTGGTCCCGAGGCCGAGATAGTGATCACTAAAGTTAAAGGTTTTACTTCGATGGCAAGGATAGAATAACTCTCCCCAACGTGGGAAAGACGTTGGACTCCATGTAAGCTCACATGGTTTAGGTTAGCTAGAAGAAACTCCCAAGTTCATAAGAGTCTAAAGTTTCCCAATCCAGAAGTTACAAAGTTTTAAAATCCTAAAGCTTTTCAAGTTTATAAGAGTCCAAAGTTTCTCAAATTCAAAGTTTTAAGTTTAAGAAGTTCTAAGTCCTGAAATTTTAAATAAATTATATTCTCCTTAGTAAAGCAGTATGAGTTTTGAAGATATTGTTTAAAGACTCCTTTGATTTGTCAGTTTTGAAAATAAGAGAAGTACATACATGTATATATGTTTTGAGTTATGTGCAATGACTCACGTGATTTACCTTACATGTTTCCTTCTTTAATGATTATGATGATTTTATTCGAGCTATGTGAGTCATCTATTATACAATGCATGTTTTATATAAGGACTTGTGATATAATTTATTTAATTGAATACACCCCATATGCTCGGCATATTTCCTTGGTACTGACTCACACTCTCGTGTGTGGGCTACATTTTCTCGTAATGTAGGTTCAGGTGCTCAGTCTCAGCGGCGATGTAATAATCGAGTACCTTGATCTACATCTCTGCAGTTGGTGAGTCCTCATGGTTCGAGGACCAAGTATTCAGATTTTCAGCTTTGTTATGAGTTGTTTATTGCCTTTTTTCAGTTCGAGTCAGTTGGGGATTTGTCCCAATGGCTCATCAGTTCTTTAATAGTAGAGGCTTGTTAGATTGTTTGTGGTATGATGGACTTTTCAGTTTGACTTTGTTATTCAGACAGTATTCCTATGTTGTATAATTTCCGATTTGACATCATATGGCATTATTGATTTTATTGTAACCTATATTAAGTAATGAATTTATTAGTAGGCTCAAAGGGTTAGCTTGAGGCTACTTGTGGCCTTAAGTACCGTGTGACGTCTCGAGATGAGATTTCGGGGTGTTACACTATCTTTGTCCCTTGCTTCAGAAACTCTCTTTTTCTTATCCTCAACCTGCTGCATGTGCACGGATAATCTAGAGAAGTCCATATCTCTATTCAACATTGCCCCTTTGCACTCCAACACCAATTCATCCAAAAGATTAGATGCAAACTTCCTCATACGAGACCTTATGTTTCCCGCCAACTTCGGAGCTTAACAGGATAGTTGATGGAATTTCAGGGTATACTATTTGACGCTCATCTTCCCCTACTTCAAATTCATGAACTCCTCATCCTCGGACTCCCTCAACTCTTGGGGAAAGAATCGGTCCAGAAAAGCTTCCTCAAATTTACCCCACACAGAAGGCTCAACATTTTCACCCCTCGAATCTTCCCATTCATTGTACCACTTATTTGCTACCTCCTTCAGTTAATAAGTCACTAGTTCAACCCTTTCCATTCCATCCATGTGTATCACTCAAAAAATTTTCTCCATCTCGTCCACAAACTCTTGTGAATCCTCCTCCACCATTGTACCCATAAACTTAGGCGGGTTCAACCTCATAAACTGACCTACCCGTGTAGTCTTAGATACACCAGACAAATTCCCAACATCCTTCATCCATCAGTTCTGTGAAGCCACCAATTATGCAATCATATGCCTTGACTTTCTGAACTCAGCATTTGATATCTCTCTCTAGGGAGATTGGGTGTGGTTAGTACCATATCGGGGAGCCCTAGGTTCCCTGGGTGGGCTGGTCTAAATAGGAGGGACTACCTGAGTAGGAATATTTTCAGGAGTATGAGCCCTTTTTCATGACCTCATCCCATAACTGGGACGGACATCTTCAGTTTGGGCGTTCTATTCATTGGAGCGACGTGGAGGCATGATAGCTTTTCTGAAATACAAGAGACCATTGATTACAGGACATTCAGACTCTACAACACGAACTAAACCACAAAGAAAGAAGATATTCCTAAACGTCTAGTAGCCTCCTGCTTATAAGTGTAGCGCGCTACACACCCATAAATAAGACTCTACCCTACGAAATTTCACAGACACCCTGGGAACATGAGCCGTGCTCTGATACCAAGTTTGTCATGACCCTAGCCTGGGCCCTAACCGTGATGAGCATCTCGAACCATAGAGGCTCGAGCACTCTTTTACATTTGGTAATCATGCACAATACTCCTATAATAAAGGAAAGATGCAGAAATATAAGGCATTACGGAATCATGGTCATACTCTGAGCTCAATTTAACAATACAGAAAGAAATCCATCAATATCTAGACAACATCTGATTCAGTCTACGAAATTTCTACAACAAAAGAAATTAACAACTATCTGAATCTGGGACAAGGCCCCGGACCCAAACCAAAAGTAAATAAAAATTATCTGGAAATAAACAAGCCTTCCGAAATATGGAAGGCTTACCAACTGTATACTTCTGTCTAAATAACTCTACGGCTTTGTAGGACCTTTAGACTGAGTCTCAGACCTTGAAATATAGAGGGCCAATACAATTGTACTGGTACACAAATCAATCCAAAATAATGAATTTGTATATAAACAACATAGGTGAGAGCAAGTCACAAAACACTAAGCATGGAATAGCTTAAAATACATGGAAAAATCTTTGATAAGCATAAAACATTCTTGTCAATGCAGTTCAATTCTTTGTATTACTTCTGAGTTAGGTGGTAAACCATACATATCTAAAAGTATTCCACGGGTTATATGGGATCCACCCTTAACTCGGCGGCCAAACCCCCAACCTAAGTTTGCCGCAAGGGTTGGAGTATCTACTTATCGACTATGCCACAGGGCCATCGCCGGCGTACAATTCTCCGTTTGGGTGACATAATAACCCGTATCAGCAAAACACGGCTTTGGGCAATGAGTTCTATATCTCATACCTTCTTTAGGTAACCACCTAACTTCTCTTAAGACCAGTTTTAGTCTATTCAAAATATACATCTTTCTGAAATCAAATTCTAAAAATCTAAGTAAAATCTGTATCTTTAGTCTGTTCTAAATCTGTTATGGCATTGTCTGAATTGGTATCGTCATACCAAGACTTTCAAGTCATATTTTTGAGCCATAAAATATCATATAATAGTCTCTTATTTCAAAACATAAAGTTTGGACCACCATACTTCAAACAATTCAAGAAGATTCATACTTCAAGCCATTTATCAAGTTATGCAAAGATTACTCTTTTCAGCATTTCAACAAACATGTGGTGGTCATGAAATTTGTGACAAAATATGCAATCTTATTAGTAAACATTTTTAACCTTTAAAATCAAGTAAAACACCCTCTCTTCAATTCAAATCTATAATTCAGTCATTAACATAAATCAAGATATTTGTATCATGTCTCTAACAATGCATTTCGTATAAATCATAATTTACGAAAACAAGAAGCTTGTAAACAAGAGAGGGATTTCTAATACTTCATGATCTCAATTCATCTTTCAAACACACACACGCACATTATATATAAATATGTATATATCTGTATATATATATATATATCTGTATATATATATATATCTGTATATATATATATATATATATATATATATATATATATATATATATATATATATATATATGTAGGCCTCAAGACCAAAACTTTATCATCAATAAGTTTTCATTCCCCTTGTAAGTTCATGATTCCTAAATATTTATTCATTATTAAAATAATTTCACCATGCCCATGTAGTTTTAGGAAAACCCTACGTACCTTAGATTACTTAGTTTAAATAGTAGAACACGGATTTTGATTTGTTCTTTGGAAATCTTGGATTTAAGGCTTGATTTCTTGATCTTTAGGGAAAATATTAGGGTTTAAATTTGAGAGGATATGAGTAGTTTTTGATGTATTTTGCCCAAATCACAATTTAATTTCATGTTATGGCCAGGTAAGATGAGAGAAAAGACTAAAATACCCCTAAGAAAATAAAAAAGGTTGTAGATTTTTATCAGTTGACAGACTGACATGCTAAAGTAAAATGGGCATAACTTTTAGCTCCAATATCAGATTTTGGCGAAATCTATTACATCGGAAAGAAGACTTAAAGACTGTTCATTTGATATAAAGTAGGCCCCCTAATTCGTTAAATACACAATGTTATGGTCGACGGAATTTGACCCTGATCTGAGGCCAATCTGCTGAAGCAGATGCAACACAGATCAAGGCAGATTGGATGGAATTTTAGTCAAGCGCCAATTGAAAGGGAGTCATTTATCAATCATTTTGTATTTCACTATAGAAACAACATGTTAGGTGTGGGGCCCAACCCCATGATTCAAAAAGCATTTTTTTTTCAAGAAATGTTGCATGCTTTTTTGAAAGCTTTGCCAAATTTGGCAGACAGGTGCCATTTTTGACACTGCTTACATTTTCAAAAATGGCTGCAAAATGGTGGTCATTGATCATGTGCACAAGCACAAAATCTGCCTATAAAAAGGAGTTCTCTGCTCCTTTTGTTCTACACCAACAAAAAGAGAAAAAATATATAGAGAGCGATGAGGTGTTCCATAGACTGTGATAGAAATAGTATGTGAAGGAAAAATTAGAGTGAACAATATTTTTAGTAAGGTGGAAGTCAAAAGAGGATTATTTATTTTGAGTTTGTGGTAGTCATTTTGAGTATTATATTTGTGACTAAGATGTAAAAATTTCTTACTATAGTAATATCAATTGCTCCTTTTGATCCGTGAAAAGGGTTTCCACGTAAAATTCTTGGTGTCATTATTTTCATATATTTTTCCTATTATTTTGCCATAAATACTTGTTATGGTTCTGCGTTTACCCAACAAATTAGTATCAGAGAACACGGTTTGCAATATCTGTTATTTTTTTATAAACAATGGAAGCCAACACAAGTTGAATGATTACTTTAAATAGCGTTAATTATGCCATTTGGAAGGAAAAAATGGAAGATCTGCTCTATGTCAAGAATTTTTATCAGAGTGTCTTTGACACTGCAAAGACTTAAAATAAAATCGATGAAGAGTGGAACCTGATTCATAGATAAGTTAGCAGTTTTATCAGGAAGTGGGTTGATGATAATATATTGAACCGTATTTTTGGGGAGACACATGCTCGGTCCCTATAGGAGCATCTTGAAAGTTTGTATGCTTGAAAGACTGTAAATAATAAGATGTTCTTGATTAAATAAATGTTGGGGTTAAAATACCATGATGGTTCTCCAATGACAGATCACCTTAATAATTTTTAGGGGATTATGAACCAGTTATTTGTTATGGACATTAAGTTTGATGAAGAAATTCAAGGCTTGCTTCTACTTGGTTCTCTACCAGATCATGGGAAACATTTAGAACTTCTTTATCAAATTCTGCTCTTGATGGCATGATCTCTATGGATTTTTCCAAGAGCAGCGTTCTTAATAAAGAGATGAGACGAAAGTCTCAGGGTTCCTCTTCGTCTGATGTCCTAGTGACTGGCGCAAGGGGGAGAAGCGAGAATCGTGGTGCTCAAAATAATGAACACCATAGAAGTAAATTCAGAGACAAATTTAAAAATATTGAGTGCCACCATTGTGGGTTAAAAGGGCACACAAAGAAATTTTGCTGGAAGTTAAAGAAAAAGAATAGAGACAAGGAAACAAAAAAGAAAACGACAATGAAAATTGCATATCCACCATTACCACTGAAGATATTATTACTGTCCTTAATGCAAGTCTAATAAATGTTGCTCGCGATAAGTTAAGCTGGGTTATGTATTCTAGTGTCGCATCTCATGTGACAACAAAGAGGGATTTTTTTCTCATCTTATACTCTAGGTGACTTTGGAACCTTGAGTATGGCTAATGAGACTATTTCTAAAGTGGTTGGTATTGATATAATTTGTTTGAAAACTAGTACTAGATCTAAACTAGTTTTAAACAATGTAAAACAAGCACCCGATGTTCGCTTACACTTGATTTCTATTGACGTGCTGGATAATGAAGGATATGTTAGTACCAATGGTGGTGAAAAAAGGAAACTCATTAAGGGTTCTTTGGTTGTGGCTCGTAGAGACAAACGTTGTGGTTTATACTGAACTACGACTTCTACTTGTGTTAACATAGTGAATACAGTTAAAAGCGCTAGCTCTTCAACATTATGTCACAAGAGGCTTAGCCACATTAGCGAGAAAGGACTTAATGTTTTGGCCAAGAAGAAATTGGTGTCATATTTTGAAAGTGCTAAATTAGAAAAATGTGAGCACTGCTTGGCTGGAAAACAAAATAGAGTTTCTTTCAAGTCGCATCCTCCTTCAAGAAAGACAGAGTTGCTTGAACAAGTGCATTCAGATTTATGTGGTCCTATGAAGACAAGGATTTTTGGTGGTGCACTTTACTTTGTCACTTTTATAGATGATTGCTCAATAAAACTATGGGTCTATGTCTTGAAGATGAAATACCAAGTGTTGTGTGTCTTTAAGCAGTTTCACGCTTCTATTGAAAGAGAAACATGGAAGAAGTTGAAGTGTATTCGTATTGATAATGGTGGCGAATATTGTGGACCGTTTGACAAATAATGCAGGCATCAATGTATCAGACACCAGAAGACTCCTCCTAAAACTCTGAAACCTAATGGTTTGGCGGAAAGAAAGAACAAGACATTGATGGAAAGAGTCAGATCTTTGCTTTCTGAAGCAACGTTGCCGAAGTCCTTTTGGGGTGAGGCTTTATTAACTATTGCACATGTTATTATTCTATCTCCTGCTGTTGCTTTGCAAAGTGAGGTGCCGAATAAAGTTTGGTATGGGAAGGATGTTTTCTATGACCATTTGAGGGTATTTGGTTGCAAAGCTTTTGTAAATGTACCCAAAGACAAGAGATCAAAGTTAGATACCAAGGAAAGACAATGCATTTTCATTGGTTATAGCCTTGATGAGTTTGGTTATAGGATATATGATACAATTGAGAAGAAACTTATAAGAAGTCGTGATGTTGTCTTCATGGAGAATCAAACCATTGAAGATATTGACAAAGCGGAGAAATCAGAATCTTCAAATTCTGATGGTGTTGTCAGTCTTGATCAACTTCCTCATAAAAGTATGCATGATGTTGGTGGGATAGATTGTAACACCTCGTAAAAATTTTCGTACACTTATCGCGATTATATGGAGTCCTAAAGGCTTGCGTATGAGTTAAATTAAGTTTATGGTGTTCGGAAGTATCCCGTCAATAGTTGTATGTGTAGGTATTGGAATAAGCTTTCCAACGATATAAAGTTTGCCCAAAACAGAGGAGTATTTCATATAAGCGAGCACATTCAAAATTTCAAAACGATGGCCGGGAAGCCTGTGAACAGTAAATCTGCAAGAAAATTACTGCAGCTAGACAATTTTTTTTGGATCAACTTTAGATGATCATAACTCCTTGTACAAAAAGAAATGTGTGAGATGCTATATATCGACGAAAATCTCCGAGAGTATTCTTTACGATGAAATTGGTTTCATCCAAATCCAATGTCTCAGTAAGGAGCTATACCCGTTTTACTACAGCCTATAAAAAAAAACAGAATTTTGGGTCAACTTTAAACGACCATAACTCCTTGTACAGGAAGAACTGGGTGGTATACTTTATATGAAAATGAAATCCCTTTGAATTATATTTCCAATGAAATTGGTTTCACCCAAATCCGATACTGGAGGAAAGTGTTATGATCAATTTACTTCAGCCTGACAAAACTGTCCACTGGGGACAGATTCGGATTTATTTAAATTTTTAGGGCAAAATGGTCATTTTCTATTACCTCTTGGACGAAAATTGGTCTTTATAAACATACACTTAGACTCATATATATCTTATATCATCCAATTATTAAGAGAAGGTGAAACCCTAGCCTAATTTCAACTTCAAATACAGTATAACCTCGATAAATTAATACTGTTGGGACTGTCAAATTTTATTAATTTAGCGAGGTATTAATTAATCGTATAAATTAATAATTATTAATTTATAAATTATATACTTTTTGGGTCCATATTATGAATGTACCTAGGTGTACGTGAAAACTAATTTCTACATTGACTATTAATTATGCATACTTAACCAAATTCACGTATTTTTGCTGATACATTTTCAATATTCTATGTATATCTTAATAAAATATATAAATCTACTTAATTATTAATGTAGTTACATGTACCTACATTTATTAAAATGTATAAATCCACTCAATTATTAATGTAGTTACACGTACATACATTAACTAAGTTACTATATAAATAGATGCATTATGCAAGTCTTCAAATCAAAAAACAAAAAAAATGGCTTCTTATCTCAAAGGTGTTAAAAAATCAACCATGACTAATGGTATACGTAGAGAACTGTGTGAGTATAAACAACAAAATCTAGCATGCACTCAAAAGCAATTGCAACAATGGGTGTTAGAGAAGTTTAATTTGCAAGTGAGTCAAGCCACAATATCAAACACGATCAAGAGGTCAGCAGAGTATCTATCAGCAGCCGACATTCCAAAAGATGAGGCTAAAAGACATAAAGCTGCCAAATTTCCAGAATTAGAGAAGGCTCTGTTCGAGTGGTTTATTCATTACCAAGAGCGTGTTAATATGAATGGGGAACTAATTGTAACGAAGGGAAAAGAGCTTCTAAAAAAGATGTATCCCATCGATACACCTGATTTTCATTTTTCTCAAGGCTGGCTAGAGCGTTTCAAATCAAGACACGGTATCAAGCAATATCGTCGTTTTGGAGAAAGTGGATCAGTTAATATGGAGGCCATGGAGAGCAATTTACAATCCATCAGAGAGAAACTTGATCAGTTTGCTAAGAAAGATGTTTTCAATATGGATGAAACTGGATTGTTCTTTAGGCTACAACCAGATCATTCTCTTGCAACGAAGCAACTTGAAGGTAAGAAACAAGATAAAGAAAGACTTACAGTTGTTATTTGCTGTAATGAGGATGGTTCTGAGAAAATTCCTTTATGGATCATTGGGAAGTATTTAAAACCACGTTGTTTCAAGAATGTGAATTTGGGAAGCATGGATTGTGAATATCGATCCAATAAAAGAGCATGGATGACTGGGATTCTATTCCAAGAATATGTTCAACAACTTGATGCAAAAATGGACGACAGGAAAATTCTTTTAATTGTTGATAATTGTCCTGCTCATCCAAAAAATGTCGAAGGTTTGAGAAATGTTGAATTGTTTTTTTTTACCACCTAACACAACATCAAAGATTCAGCCTTGTGATGCAGGGATCATAAGAGCTTTTAAGATGCATTATCGTAGGCGATTTTATCGAAATCTTTTGGAGGGTTATGAAATTGGGATCTCAAATCCAGAAAAGATTAATGTTTTAGATGCAATGAATCTTGCAATCTCGGCATTGAAGCCAAAGTACATCCTTCACAGCCTCTGTAATATCTATGTACTCTGCCTCAGTTGTAGACAAAGCAACTGTTGACTGTAAAGTAGACTTCCAACTAACTGGAGCTTTTGCAAAAGTAAACACATAACCAGTAGTTGACCTTCACTTGTCCAGATCACCTATATAATCAGAGTCATAATATCCAACTATACACAAATTTTCTTCCTGCTAAAAAACTAACCCAACATCCACGGTATTACGAATATACCGCAAAATCCATTTCATAGCTTGCCAATGTGCTCTTCCTGGATTATGCATATATCTGCTCACATTCCCAATAACATGTAAAATTTCAGGTCTTGTGCAAACCATTGCATATATCAAGCTACCAACAACACTTGCATATGGTACCTTGACATATATTCTCTTTCGATTTCATTCTTTGGCGACATATCAACACTGAGCTTAAAATGGGGAGCCATTGGAGTGCTAACTGGTCTTGTTTTTTCATCCATGCCAAATCGATCTAGCACCCTCTTCAAGTATTCTTTCTGATATAAACAAAGTTTCTTTGAATGTCTATCCCTTGTTATATCCATGCCAAGAATCTTCTTTGCATCTCCCAAATCCCTCATCTCAAACTCCTTACTTAGTTGAGCTTTCAGCTTCTCAATTTCTATCAAATTCTCGGAAGCTATCAACATATCATCAACATAAAGGAGAAGATATATAAAGGAACCATCCTTAAGCTTGCGCAAATACACACAACGATCGTATTTGCTTCTCACGTACTTCTACCACAGCATAAACTTGTCAAATCTTTTGTACCATTATCTAGGAGACTGTTTCAATCCGTATAATGGTTTTTCAAGTTTGCACACCATGTTTTCTTTCCCTGAAACTTTTAATCCTTCAAGCTGAGTGATGTAGATTTCCTCTTCCAAATTACCATGTAAAAATGTTGTTTTTACATCCATTTGAACTAGTTCCAAATCCAACTGTGCTACCAAAGCCAATATAATTCTAATGGAAGAATGTTTTACAACTAGAGAAACACTTCATTGTAATCAATTCCTTCCTTCTGAGCATATCCCTTGGCCACCAATCTTGCTTTGTAGCGAACATCATTTTGGTCAGGAAATCCTTCTTTTTTCACATATACCCACTTGCACCCAATAGCTTTCTTGCCCTCCGGGAGGTTGACCAGATTCCACGTATTGTTTTGATAAAGGGACTTTATTTTCTCATTCATTGCAACCTTTCACTTATTTTCTTCACAACTTTAGATAGCTTCTTTATAAGTGGTAGGAATATCATCAATTATGATTGAGGTTGCACATGCCATCGTCTCTATAAGACGCATAGGTTTCTTTATTGTTCTTTTAGGCTTTTGGGTTACTATTGACTCAAGATGTTGTTCAGGTTCTTGAGCTGGAACCTTCATCTCAACTGGCTTTGCTTCCAAATCATCATTTGTTTCTTCATCTGCTTGTTGTGGAGGAAAAATAAATTTTCCCTCAAAATCCACCTGCTTTGAAGCACTATCAGTTACTTTTGTATCTTCATCTGCATCCCTTTTCATCATCACGGATTCATCAAAAGTAATATCTCTGCTGAATATTACTTTTCTTGTCTCAGGACACCATAGGTGATATCCTTTGACTCCATAAGTAATTCCCATAAAGATAGCCTTCTTAGCTCTTGGATCCAATTTTGACTCTTTCACATGATAGTATGTAGTTGAGCCAAATACATGTAAAGAATCATAATCCACAGCAGGTTTTCCATACCATTTTTCAAATGGTGTCTTCCCACCAATTGCAGCAGATGGTAGACGATTAATAATGTGGCACGCATATGTTATTGCCTCAGCCCATAATTCTTTGCCTAAGCCAACATTGGACAACATACACTGTACCTTCTCCAGCAAAGTTTGGTCCATGCGTTCTTCTACTCCATTTTGTTGTGGTGTATGACGATGCCATTGTTTTCACAGACCTTGTTGAAAAGATCATTCTTGCATTCACCTCCATTATCTGTGCGAAGATTCTTGATCTTTCTGCCGGTTTGATTTTCTATCATCATCTTCCATTTAACAAAAACTCCCAACACTTTATCTTTTGTTTTCATGGTATACACACATACTCTTCGGGAAAAGTCATTATCAAAGGTTACAAAATAGTGTTTCCCACATAATGAAGGTGTTTTAGTAGCACCCCAAACATAAGAATGTACATAATCCAAAATGCCTTCAGTATTATGGATAGATGTACCAAATTTAACCCTTGTTTGCTTTCCTTTCACACAATGTTCACAAAATTTTAAGTTTCCAGATTTAACGACTTTTAACAATCCTTGATTTGATAGAACTTTCATGGATTTGCCTCCAGCGTGTGCCAAGCGCATATACCATAGCCTGGTTGCTTCTGCCTCTTTGTCAACACTGGATGCTACTGTTGATATCCCAATAATTGTACTTGTCACGCCCAAATCCCATTGGAGCGGACTGGCACCCATAGCCGAGGAGGCCCAGGAGAACCCGTTCATAACCTATACTTTCACATTTACATTACTTATGAAAATTAGAAATTTGGGCAGCACTTTGTTGTAAATAGAAGAAAACAGTACCTGTATCAGCCCAGCAGACACGCATATATATATATATATATATAAACAGTAATTGGCCGTCAGAGCCATCACGTCTATCAACCAAACACTCCTATGGCTGTACAATATGTCTACAAAATCCTCTACATAGATACACAACTGAGTTAGGGTCGGGACAAACTCCCGCCCACAAAAGACTTTTATACAAATACCAAAAATACATATAGAAACGACTTGGGATGCCCCGAAACAACTGGAGCTCACCACTATCAACAGAATGTCCTGGCTCTTACTGCGGAGGTGTACGACCTGAAGTACCTGTTCCTGCAGGCATGAATACATGTCCCCCGTGAGGGACGTCAGTACGGAAATATGTACTGAGTATGTAAGGCAGTGAGTATCAAGATGAGATACAAAAGATAAACAGAACCCAGATACCAGTGAATAAACAGTATGAGTAGACCATACTTAAAAGAGCTGATGGGATACCTGCACATTACTTTCATATCATTACTTCCCGTATTCCTTATCAATACATAACATATGTCATACAATGGCCAACTGATCAGTGGTACTAATACAATACATCAGGGACCACCCCTGGAATAGCATATATACATAATCTTTATAAGACAATGGCCAACTGATCAGTGGTACTAATACAATACATCATATCATCAATTTAAAATAAATACATTCCATTTCTTACTTCAATTAATCTTTGAGATTGGTTACTTTGTGGTCACACCTTATGGAACTTGAAACCATGATACCTCAATAGGAAAAACATGTAAATAGGTAATCAATATCATGAAAATGAAGTAGAGAATTATGGATACCTCATTAAACCATTTCGGAGTCAACAATAGTATATGGATATTTTTTTTTGACTAGCCGGACATCTTAAAAGTGAAAACAAGTTCAATTGGTAGTGTCGAAGATCATATGATGTTATTATGTGTCATGAGTCGTAGGACAATGTTGGAAGCTTACTTGAGAGTGCCATGGGTCATTATTCATGCCAAAGATTAGATAGAGTATGTCTTACATACCTTGATATAACCACTTCAATACAAGTCCAACTTGACTTCCCGTACTCTTCGAACACTTATCTACAATAAGTCATTTGTGGCAAACTAGTATTAGCAACCAAACCTTACCATTTAGGTATTAACTTCACCAAATAATGTCTAGGAAGAAATCCTTTAACTCATCAATAAGAGTGCTACATACATCCTCTTATACTCTTATTATATTCACATATCATGCATTTTCATGCAATATCCCTCAACATCACTCTTAGCCTTTATTTCCCCTCTTAATCACCATCCAATACCAACATGATCACTAGGCATACATAACCACTAATATAATGATATATCACCACAATTCATCCTCCATAATCCAATACAACAACTTCCATAATTTACTACTAACAATTTATACAAAACAATTCATAACTATGTTTCTAGTTATCTTCCAACATCAAGACAATACTCATAATCCTTTATCAATACTTATTCATGGATAAGAATCAAGAATAAACAATATTCATACCTTAACAATGAACTCTTGTATTTAGAATCCTCCTTACATAACCATGGGGTGCTTCTCGAAGCTTTCGAGTGGTGAACACAACTACGGAACCAATTCGAATTTTCTACGGTTGAATCACAAAATATTTGAAGTTGAAATTAGGCTAGGGTTTCACCTTCTCTTAATAATTGGATGATATAAGATATATATGAGGCTAAGTGTATGTTTATAAAGACCAATTTTCGTCCAAGAGGTAATAGAAAATGACCATTTTGCCCTAAAAATTTAAATAAATCCGAATTTGTCCCCAGTAGACAGTTTTGACAGGCTGAAGTAAATCGATCATAACTCTTTGCTCCGGTATCGGATTTGGGTGAAACCAATTGCATTGGAAATATAATTCAAAGGGATTTCATTTTCATATAAAGTATACCACCCAGTTCTTCCTGTACAAGGAGTTATGGTCGTTTAAAGTTGACCCAAAAATCTGTCCCAAAATGCTGTTTTTTTTTTAATAGGCTGTAGTAAAACGGGTATAGCTCCTTACTCAGACATTGGATTTGGATGAAATCAATTTCATCGGAAAGAAGACTCTCGGAGATTTTCGTCTATATACAGAATCTCACACAGTTCTTTTTGTACAAGGAGTTATGATCGTCTAAAGTTGATCCAAAAAAAAATTGTCTAGCTGCAGTAATTTTCCTGCAGATTTACTGTTCACAGGCTTCCCGGCCACCGTTTTTAAATTTTGAATGTGCTCGCTTATATGAAATACTCCTCTGTTTTGGGCAAACTTTATATCGTTGGAAAGATTATTCCAATACCTACACATACAACTATTGACGGGATACTTCCGAATACCATAAACTTAATTTAACCCATACGCAAGCGTTTAGGACTCCATATTATCGCGATAAGTGTACGAAAAAAATTACGGGGTGTTACATTCTCCCCCCTTAAGAACATTCGTCCTCGAATGTTAGCATAGTTACTCAATTAAGACATGTCCAAGCTTACAATTAACATATTCATCATCATAACATACTTGCATAAAAATAAACACTTACCTGTTATTGTTCTTCTTCCGTCTCATGAACTTCCTCCTCATCGTTGAATAGGTAAGGGTACTTAATCTTCATCGCTTCCTCGGCTTCCCATGTGATCTCCTCAACTTGTTGATTCCTCCAAAGTACTTTTACCGATGCTATCTCTTTATTCCTTATCTTTTTAATTTGGCGATCAAGAATAGCAATAGGCATTTCTTCAAAAGTGAGATCTCTGTAACTTGTACATCTTCCGTAGTAGTGATGTGCGATGGATCTCCGATGTACTTGTGAAGCATCGAAACATGAAATATGGGATGAACTGCTGAGAGCTCTTGAGGTAGCTCCAACTCATAAGCAACTTGTCCAAATCTTTGAATGATCTTGTACGGACCTATGTATCGTGGACTTAACTTTCCTTTCTTGCCAAACCTCATCACTCCTTTCATTGGTGATACTTTCAAGAATACCCAATCATCAATAGAAAACTCAAGTCCTCTTCTTCTAACATCCGCATAAGATTTGTGTCGACTTTGAGCTGTTTCAAGCCGTTGTTGGATCACTTTAACCTTCTCCATTGCTTGATAAACAAGATCCGGTCCAAACAAGACCGCATCACCTGCTTCAAACCATCCTATTGGCGATCTACACTTTCTTTCATACAATGCTTCATATGGTGCCATTTTGATACTTGAATGATAGCTATTATTGTAGGCAAACTCGATAAGAGGTAGGTGATCATCCCAGTTGCCTTTGAAATCTAATACACATGCTCGTAGCATATCTTCAAGTGTCTGGATGGTACGTTCCGCTTGTCCGTCCGTTTGAGGATGAAAAGCCGTACTTAGATTTACTTGTGTCCCAAAACTCCTTTGAAAAGACTTCCAGAAATTTGCGGTAAATTGGGCTCCTCGATCGGATATAATGGAAATTGGAACTCCATGTAACCGAACGATCTTCTTAATATACAACTTTGCATACTCTTCCGCCGTATAAGTTGTCTTAACTGGTAAGAAGTGCGCGGATTTGGTAAGCCTATCAATGATCACCCATATGGAATCAAACTTCCGAAATGTACGAGGCAAACTCGTGATGAAATCCATATTGATCTTGTCCCACTTCCAGACTGGAAGATCTATACATTGCATGTAACCACTGGGTTTCTGGTGTTCTACTTTGACTCTTTGAAAATTCGGACATTCAGCTACAAATTCGGCAATATTCTTCTTCATGTCATTCCACCAATATATTACTTTTAAATCTTGATACATCTTAGTCGACCCTGGATGGATGGAATACCTTGAACAATGTGCTTCTGTCATAATTCTCTTTCTTAGCTCAACTATATCAGGTACACATAAACGATTCTGACACTGAAGCACTCCTTCTCGCGTAAGCTCAAATGCCTTTGTCGTGCCACTCTGCACATCCTCCTTAAGTTGCAATAAAATTGGATCTGCATACTGCTTCTCTTTCACTTCAGTTATCAATGAAGATTCCGTTGCATTACGTACAATAACCTCTTTATCTGGAGTTTCGAGAAGTCGAACTCCCAAATTAGCTAGTTGGTGAAGATCTTTAATCATCCCCTGCTTTTCTATAGATTCCATTTTAGACTTACGACTCAGTGCATCCGCTACCACATTCGCTTTCCCTGGATGATACAAGATATCAACATCGTAATCTTTCAACAATTCAAGCCATCTCCGCTGCCTCAAGTTTAGATCTTTCTGACTGAAGATATATTGCAGGCTCTTATGATCGGTATATATGTCAACATGAACCCCATATAAGTAGTGGCGCCATATCTTCAAACAAAATACAACTGCAGCTAGCTCAAGATCATGTGTGGGATAATTCCTCTCATGTGGTCACAACTGTCTAGAGCCATAGGCTCTTACTCTACCATGTTGCATTAATACGCATCCTAAGCCAATTCTCGAAGCATCACAGTACACTGCATACCCTTCTGTGCCTTCAGGAAGTACCAATACCGGCGTAGAAGTCAACTTGCTCTTCAGATCTTGGAAACTCTTTTCACAGGCATCATTCCATTGAAACTTGGAGGCTTTATGCGTCAACTTAGTCAAGGGTGCAGAAATAGAAGAAAAACCTTCAACAAACCTTCTATAATAACCTGCCAACCCGAGGAAACTACGAATCTCCGTAGGCGTCGTGGGTCTTGGCCAATTCTTCACAGCCTCAATATTCTGAGTGTCAACTTTTATGCCTTCACTGGATACAATATGGCCCAAAAATGCCACTGACTTGAGCCAAAACTCACATTTAGCAAACTTTGCATACAACTTACAATCACGAAGAATCTGCAACGCCTGCCTTAAGTGATTAACATGATCCTCTTCTGATCTAGAGTAGACCAGAATATCATCTATGAAAACTATCACGAACACATCTAGAAACGGCTTAAACAGCCTATTCATCAGATCCATAAAAACTGCGGGTGCATTTGTCAGCCCGAATGACATAACCAGGAATTCATAATGACCATACCGTGTTCGGAAAGCTGTCTTGGGTATATCTTTATCCTTGACTCTCACTTGATGATAGCCTGATCTCAAGTCAATCTTGGAAAAACACTGGGCACCCTGCAACTGGTCAAATAAATCATCAATTCGGGGAAGAGGGTATTTATTCTTGATAGTCACCTTATTCAATTGCTGATAGTCAATACACATCCTCAGCGAATGATATTTCTTACGCACAAACAATACTGGTGCTCCCCAAGGGGACATACTAGGCCTGATGAATCCCTTCTCTAGCAAGTCTTTCAGTTGCTCTTTCAATTCTCGCAACTCTGCTGGTGCCTTCTATAAGGAGGAATTGAGATTGGTTGTGTGTCTGGCAACATATCAATACAAAACTCCACTTCTCGATCAGGAGGTAAACCTGGTAGTTCTTCAGGAAATTCATTCACAACCGGAACGGTCTGAAAAGTTGGCGGCTCTGCCTCTGTATCCCTTACTCTAACCAAATGGTATATGTACCCCTTGGAAATCATTTTTCTTGCCTTAAAGTAAGAAATAAATCTACCTCTCGGCGTGCCAACATTACCCTTCCATTCAAGGACTGCCTCATTTGGGAAATGGAAATATACCTTCTTAGAACGGCAATCTACTGTAGCATAACAAGATGCTAACCAATCCATGCCCATAATAACATCAAAATCTACCATTTCTAACTCAACAAGATCGGCCATCGTATCACGACCACAAATATTCACAACATAATTTCGATAAACATTCCTAGCTATAAGAGATTCCCCCACTGGCGTTGATACTTCAAATGGCTTGGCTAATAATTCGGGTGTTCTTCCGAACCTTCCCGCAACCAAAGGAGTAGCATACGATAATGTAGAACCAGGATCAATTAAGGCATACACATCAAATGCAAAGATGGACAACGTACCTGTAACCACGTCTGGAGAAGCCTCTAAATTCTGCCGATCTGCTAGGGTATACACACGGTTCTGAGCTCCGCTAGGACTAGCTGCTTCTCTATCACCTCTACCGTGACCCATAGGTTGTGTACCCCTACTCAAAGGAGGCACCGATGATGACGCAATAGCTGATCCGGTAGGTCGTGTTATACCACATGTGGTCCTGTGTGGGCAATCTCTAGCCATATGCCCCGGCTTACCGCACCAAAAGAAATTGTTCGTTCCAAGCCGACATTTGCCAAAGTAAAATCTTCTACATATGGGGCACGAGTGTCGTGGAGGTCTCAATTGACTCATACTCCCTTGCCCTTGATACCCCACTGTTCGCGAACTCTGATTTTCACTGCTTTGCCTGAACTGATTACCTCTGAACCTTTGAAATTGCGGTGGAGCACTAATTGCAGGATAAGAAGATAACGGGCTAGGCAATCTATTAGAGAACGAAGGCCTAAAACCTCTCTGAGATGCCATAAACTGCCCTATAGCTCTGGCCCGCTTAGAATATCATTTTTCTGATTCCTGGGTTCTTCTTGTTTGCCTCTGATCTTCCATTTTCTGAGCGAAAACTTGTATCCTCGCTATAGCCATGTCCTTGTTCAAAGCAACAATGGTACAAACTCTAACCAAGTATGGTTCCAATCTATCCACATAGTGATGAACTCTGTCATCCATAGTAGCTACCACATTAGAAGTATATCGAGACAAGGAGTTAAATCGAAGACTATACTCCCTTACACTCATATTACCCTGATGAAGATTTAAGAATTGATCTGCACGGGCCTGACGAGTCTCAAATGGAAGATAATGATCAATAAATGCATCTTTGAACTCTCCCCACATAGTTGGAGGTGCATCAATACCCCTAGATCATTTCCAATCCTCGTACCACAATATAGCCTCTCCTTTCAGTCTATATGCTGCTAGCTCAACCATCTCTTTACCGGATATGTGCATAACATCTAGAGCCCTTTGGGTTTGATCGACAAAGTCCTGCGGGTCTTCGTTAATATCTGATCCGGTAAAAGTAGGAGGATCCAGTTTTAGAAAATCCTGTGTCCGAAGGCTAGCTGCTCTATCCGTACCACTAGAACCCGTGGTAGGAATAGCTTGCCCTTGAACTTGACCGGCAACTATACGCGTCAGAAGTTGTACTGTATCCCTCAAATCTCGATCAACAACATTAATAGATGGCCCTTCCGGAGGAGAAGAAGCTCCTGATATATGCTCAGCTTGAGACTCACTTTGTTCAACTTGTGCCTGTGGTGACTTACTAGTACCTTCTCCGGCCACTACATCTACTCTCTTCCACTTATTCTTTCTCCTTGTAACCGGCATCGTTACTATAATAAATAAAAAAAACAATTGGATTAAGCGATCGATTATGACTTTATCTCTAATATGGGATCTATTGCACGATCTAAGAAATGGAGAATGGAAACAATCCCTAAATGTCCAATAGCCTCCTGTTTATAGATGTGGTGCACAACACACCGATAAACGAGATTCTACGTAGACACGGCTATGTAGACTCACTAGGACGAACTTCTCTGATACCACTTCTGTCACGCCCCAAATCCTATTGGAGCGGACTCGCACCCGTAGCCGAGGAGGCCCGGGAGAACCCGTTCATAACCTATACTTTCACATTTTCATTACTTATGAAAACAGTACCTGTATTAGCCCAGCAGACACGCATATATATATATATAAATAGTAATTGGCCGTCAGAGCCATCACGTCTATCAACCAAACACTCCTATGGCTGTACAATATGTCTACAAAAGCCTCTACATAGATACACAACTGAGTTAGGGTCGGGACAAACTCCCGCCCACAAAAGACTTTTATACAAATACCAAAAATACATATAGAAACAACTTGGGATGCCCCGAAACAACTGGAGCTCACCACTATCAACAGAATGTCCTGGCTCTTACTGCGGAGGTGTACGACCTGAAGTACCTGTTCCTGCAGGCATGAATACAGGTCCCCCGTGAGGGACATCAGTACGGAAATATGTACTGAGTATGTAAGGCAGTGAGTATCAAGATGAGATACAAAAGATAAACAGAACCCAGATACTAGTGAATAAACAGTATGAGTAGACCATACTTAAAAGAGCTGATGGGATACCTGCACATTACTTTCATATCATTACTTCCCGTATTCCTTATCAATACATAACATATGTCATACAATGGCCAACTGATCAGTGGTACTAATACAATACATCAGGGACCACCCCTGGAATAGCATATATACATAATCTTTATAATACAATGGCCAACTGATCAGTGGTACTAATACAATACATCATATCATCAATTTAAAATAAATACATTCCATTTCTTACTTCAATTAATCTTTGAGATTGGTTACTTTGTGGTCACACCTTATGGAACTTGAAACCATGATACCTCAATAGGAAAAACATGTAAATAGGTAATCAATATCATGAAAATGAAGTAGAGAATCATGGATACCTCATTAAACCATTTCGGAGTCAACAATAGTATATGGATATTTTTTTTTTACTAGCCGGACATCTTAAAAGTGAAAACAAGTTCAATTGGTAGTGTCGAAGATCATATGATGTTATTATGTGTCATGTGTCGTAGGACAATGTTGGAAGCTTACTTGAGAGTGCCATGGGTCATTATTCATGCCAAAGATTAGATAGAGTATGTCTTACATACCTTGATATAACCACTTCAATACAAGTCCAACTTGACTTCCCGTACTCTTCGAACACTTATCTACAATAAGTCATTTGTGGCAAACTAGTATTAGCAACCAAACCTTACCATTTAGGTATTAACTTCACCAAATAATGTCTAGGAAGAAATCCTTTAACTCATCAATAAGAGTGCTACATACATCCTCTTATACTCTTATTACATTTACATATCATGCATTTTCATGCAATATCCCTCAACATCACTCTTAGCCTTTATTTCCCCTCTTAATCACCATCCAATACCAACATGATCACTAGGCATACATAACCACTAATATAATGATATATCACCACAATTCATCCTCCATAATCCAATACAACAACTTCCATAATTTACTACTAACAATTTATACAAAACAATTCATAACTATGTTTCTAGTTATCTTCCAACATCAAGACAATACTCATAATCCTTTATCAATACTTATTCATGGATAAGAATCAAGAATAAATAATATTCATACCTTAACAATGAACTCTTGTATTTAGAATCCTCCTTACATAACCATGGGGTGCTTCTCGAAGCTTTCGAGATGGTGAACACAACTACGGAACCAATTCGAATTTTCTACGGTTGAATCACAAAATATTTGAAGTTGAAATTAGGCTAGGGTTTCACCTTCTCTTAATAATTGGATGATATAAGATATATATGAGGCTAAGTGTATGTTTATAAAGACCAATTATCGTCCAAGAGGTAATAGAAAATGACCATTTTGCCCTAAAAATTTAAATAAATCCGAATCTGTCCCCAGTGGACAGTTTTGACAGGCTGAAGTAAATCGATCATAACTCTTTGCTCCGGTATCGGATTTGGGTGAAACCAATTGAATTGGAAAGATAATTCAAAGGGATTTCATTTTCATATAAAGTATACCACCCATTTCTTCCTGTACAAGGAGTTATGGTCGTTTAAAGTTGACCCAAAAATCTGTCCCAAAATTCTGTTTTTTTTTTATAGGCTGTAGTAAAACAGGTATAGCTCCTTACTCAGACATTGGATTTGGATGAAACCAATTTCATCGGAAAGAAGACTCTCGGAGATTTTCGTCTATATACAGAATCTCACACAGTTCTTTTTGTACAAGGAGTTATGATCGTCTAAAGTTGATCCAAAAAAAAATTGTCTAGCTGCAGTAATTTTCCTGCAGATTTACTGTTCACAGGCTTCCCGGCCACCGTTTTGAAATTTCGAATGTGCTCGCTTATATGAAATACTCCTCTGTTTTGGGCAAACTTTATATCGTTGGTAATCTTATTCCAATACCTACACATACAACTATTGACGGAATACTTCCGAACACCATAAACTTAATTTAACCCATACGCAAGCCTTTAGGACTCCATATAATCGCGATAAGTGTACGGAAAAATTTACGGGGTGTTACAGTACTGCCATGATAATGGTACAAATTATTTTTCTTTTGAATAACCTTCATTATCAAAAGTGCACCAGAGTATATCTTCATCAATCCATTTTCTGCAACAACTTTGAGCCCTTTTGAATCAAGGGTTCCCACAGAAATGAGATTCTTCTTTAAATCCAGTACATATCGAACATCTGTTAGTGTTCTGATCATTCCATCATGGTTCCTCAAATGTATTAAACCAATGCCATATACGGTAAGAGAGTTGTTGTTTGCCGTGTGGATAACTCTAAATTCTCCTTCTTCAAAATCAACGAACCAGTCCCGATTGGGACACATATGATAGCTAAAAGCCGAGTCCATCAGCCAGACATCTGATGGTTTTGATGACTCTGCCATAACCAGTGAGAAATCTGAGTCATCACAATCAGCTACATTTGAATCCATTACAGCCTTCCTTTGTTAGGTTTGGCCTTATTCTTCAATTTTGGACAGTTTTTCTTCCAGTGCCTTTTTTCTCGACAAAAGGCGCATTCATCTTTGCTAGGTCTGGGCTTTGACTTGGATCTTTTCTTCTTTGTTCTCATTTGATCTTGAGAACGGCCTCTCATTACTAGTGTTTCTCCTTCACCGCTCTTCTGTTTCTCTTTCTTTCTTTATTCATAGATGTACAAAGCTGAACAAACTTCTTTCAGAGTAATTTCATCCCTCCCATGAAGTCGAGTAGTTTCAAGGTGCTCGTACTCATCGGAAAGTGACCCCAACAACATCAACGCTAGATCACCATCAATAAAAGTTACATCCATATTTTGCAGATCTGTAACTAATTTATTGAAATAGGTGATATGATCATTTATTGTGGTACCAGGAACATAGGTGAAGTGAAATTTTTTTTTCTTCAGAAAAAGTTTATTCTGAATATTTTTCTTCAAAAATTTATCCTCCAATACCCTCCACAATTTACTTGCAGAAGTTTCTTTGTGAATGGATACTTCTGTTCTCTTCCAAGGAAGGACCGAATAGTACCACAAGCAACACGGTTGATGTATTTCCAATCTGCATCTCCAATATTTTCTGGTTTCTCTTCTTCTAGGGCAAGATCTAATCCTTGTTGAAAAAGGACATCTTCGACCTCACATCTCCACATCCTAAAGTATCCTGTTCCGTCAAAAATTTCAACTGCAAATTTCGCATTTGTCTGAATTCTTGACATAAGCGAAGATACCAACGATGCGTTATTGACACCTGATATAGACACCTTTGTCATGCCCGAGCTGGATACTTCTTGATTTTCCTTCATTTTATGCTATAAATACTATTTAATAGCTGGCTACACACAGACCAAGATAATTCTTTTCTGGTGTGGAAGATCAAACTACGCTGCAACCACAGAGCATAGTCAAATAAAATCCTGGCTTTGATACCAATTGTTGTGGAAGCAGATTAGGCAGAGTGGTTATTGCACAACTACTACCCCAAAATAAAAACCGCTAAAAATATTTTACCTGCATCCTCAAACACAACTAATCAAATTTTATTTCACTCCAAAAGTACAAGTGAAATATTACAAAAGAGAGAGAAGACTCAAAATGCCTTAAGAAGATGAGAAGGCTATTAAGAGAGGTATGTTTAAAACCAAAACATTTGGATTTCTTTTATAAGGAGGAAGACCCCCCTATTTTTTCCCACAAACGATGTGGGATAATCCCACTTTAAACACCATATGTTCGAGCCGTAGGAACAGTCTCTGGCAGAAAGATAAGGTAAGGCTGCATACAATAGACCGTCTATTCATGAAGCCTGTGCACCCTTCTCATCAGGTTTAGTTGTCCATGAGAGATTGTGTTTGTGCACGCATGACTTTTGTGTTTAGTTTCAAGCTAAAAGGGCCTTTCGCTCTATTTAGGATCGAGAGCACGCATCTGATCCTGAAACACATAAAATAATAGCAAACAACTGCAAGATTATGCAGGTAAAGATCAGTGAAGTCTGAGATTTCACATAACTATTCAGTTTTCATCACTGTTTGGATAAAAAGGTTTATTAAGTTAGCAAGTTTAAGTGCTTGAATCTGTGCATCAATGAGCTAGTGAATGCCAATTATATAAGAAGTTTAACTTGATATATAGTGATATAAAACATCAAACATGTATAAGTTCAACATTCGTATGGCTTGGTTCAAGTTGAGGCATCATTACCACTTATTTCATCAACAATCTGTCATCCTAGTAAGTCGGGCTAAGATGAAATATAAAAGCTAAAAGTAGCAAACGGAATAAATAAGGTAATTGTTGTTTTTCATTGGAAGGGATGCCTCGGGTTCGAACCTCATTAAGCTAATATTTTTATTTTATTCAGTTTTTAGATTTTTGAAGAACCCACTATCGATGGTTTTAAAATCTTGTGTTTTGATTAGTTGAGGGATTCAAATGACGCTAGCGATAGGCTCCAAGCGCGATTCTGTTCTAGAATGAAGTTGTTCTAAAGAAAGATCTATCTATAGTGAAGAGGGTGTCCACCTTATAAACTCAAATAAATACAAAGGTCCAGTAGACCACCATTTCGCTTATCAAAATCAAGTTTAAGCATGTGATTATTAAATACAATCATCAAGAAAAATAGGTAGCAATATATCACAGTTACAAGTTTAATCATCATCGCAACACAGATGCATTTCATGTTGGCCTAATTTAGTCTCACCTAGAAGCTAATAACTATGCATATCTCGTCAATTCATGTCATTCAATTCGGTTTGTTCTAAATGGTGTTTGCAATATTATTAACTGTTGAAAAAAGCTCTAGGTAAAGCAATTGCACAAGATATTTAAGCTACGTGGACAACAACAACCACCCAATGTATTGGAACTGGAAGTAAAATGTTACTGTAATAAGATGGACAATGTTCAACAATATTAAAGACGAGAATCTTAATATTAAAGAAATCGATCCACTGTCTTGTAGGAAACATGTAACCAGTAAGACCAAGGCTTTGTCTCGCTAACATGTTCGCAAGGAAGGGATACCGATAAGTCACCTGTTTCCACATTGATAACGTAGAGACAGAGACGCTCAACGTGGTAGATGAACCCTTTCATAAGATTGGTTCCTCGTGTGGAGCAAGTTATTCCCCAAGAACCGGACCAAAAAATGGCAGTATCACCGATGCTTTCCACCTGTAGCCACACATTTTTAACAAAATCAAACCGGAAAACTTGGAATTCATCTACTTCTTCCATGATGTATCCACAGTATGATTCGCGAACATAGAACAATTCAGCATCATCGTCACATGAGGATTGATGAATGAGTTGTCCCCTAGCGTGCATTATGTCTTGGTAACCAGAACGAGTAGGCATGGGTTCCATAGCCACTGGTGTAACCGTCACTATTCCTGAGTCATTATCTGGATCCAGACGTACTAACATTGATCCATGGGATGTTAATCCGTAGAATTTTCCCTTGAAAACTATCCAGGACTCTAATTCGTTATCTTGAGTAAGTTGTTGCTTATGGAATTGTTGATTATAACCTGGTTTGCAGAAGTAAAAGGTAAACGTAATATCATCATCATCATTAGGATTCTCATCCTCCGGATCATCATCATCAGAATTCTCATCGTCCGGATCATCATCATCAAGAGCAGTTTGAGAAATTAGGAAGAGAACGAGGCATTCAGGATCACGAGGAGGAGCAGATAAAAGGCACTTCAGATACTTGTACTTAGGGAGCGGTGGGAGCTGAATTTTGTCCTCCGAACTAGGATTCCAAAGGTAACAATCACCTGAATCAAAATCTCGTAACACGAGCCACTCATCACGACTACAAGCACATATTTTCTTGTTTCGAAGCTCAGGTATACTTGTCACATAAGACTTATTCTCCATGATGTTGCAAAAAGTTTGTTCTTGCTTATTATCTCCATGATGAATAACAAGCCAAGGAAACTTTTCTCTCTTATTTTCATCCAAACTCATCTTTTTTTTTTTCTTAATAACTTTGTGAGTACTCCGTGTCGCGCTACTTCCGCTAGCAACCAGCTTCAAATTCTCCGTAATGCACCGTGTTGAATAGGGATTTGAACAGAAACTCTACTGCTCTCTACAAAGAATTCATCAAGGAATGTAACTTTTGCTTATTAATTTTGCCTTAAACCCTAAATAAATAAAAGAGTTGAGTTTGTATATTTCAAATATAATTGGGAAAAGAAAATACAAGGAAACAAAAATAATTATTTGGACGTAAATAAGGTAATTAAAACGAATCCTAGTTTAAATAAGGTAAGCAATCCTTCGCCAAATCCTTGTTGGACTATAATTGTAACTTTCACATTATTTAAGCAAATCTTTCTCATACTCTTCGCATCGATCAAGACTAATTTTTTTTTTTCCAAGTGTTTTTTTATTTTTGGGAAAAAACAAAGAAAGAAAGAAAGAAAAGAGTGAATGGAGAGTTCATTGGAGTATAGTGAATTGTGGTCTGATTGTCTTCCAACGGATATACTGGGTTTAATATCATCGCGTCTTGTTGGTGGTGAATACTTTGTTTTTCGTGCTGTTTGTAAAAGATGGCGCACTGCGCCTCTGAAGCCTCCACACCCGTCTCTTCGGGTACATGATGATGATTCACCATCGCCTTATTTGGTAACCCTACGCAAAAAAACTGGCACTGTGGAGTTCTTTCACCCGATGTACAATGAGGTGACGCACAAGAAAAATATAGCAATATTAAAGGGTTGTCGAATTCGGAGTGCCAAAGGTAGTTGGTTGCTCATGAGTCAGGGGAACCATGGCATGTTCTTTTTCAATCCACATAGCAATGACATAATTGAACTTCCCAATCTACTAGAGGAGATTGGAAATTATTGTTGTGCTTGGACATTTTCGAGTCCTCCGGACTCATTGGATTGTTTTGTTGTTGGTTTTGATTTTTATGGTTCTCCTCCATTAGTATGCATAATCAAAGTTGGAGATAGTACGTGGAAGTTTCATCGTCCTTTTAACACACAAGAAAGTTTTCAGTTAACTGGGTGCAATAATCCGGTATTTTTCGGAAAAAATAGTGTCTACGTATGGGGAGATGAAGGAAATTTGGGAATACTAAACATAAACGAAAATTCATCACCTACTTGGGAATTTTATGGGAAGCCTTTTCCGAGTCAAAAACTAAGCTTAATTCGAAAGGTTTACACGGCAGAAGATGTCGATAAAGGAGGGATGTTAGTTGTATTTCTAACTCACAAAGAAGGGAAAGTAGAGGTTTGGAGGTACAAGATGATGAATGAGAGTGCGTTGGAGAGGGAACAAATAACAAGTTTGGACGATAGAACATTGTTCGTGAGTTCCGGAGGATGTTGTTTAAAATCATGTGTTGCACATGGCCTAAAAAACAAGATATATTTTTCAATGTTTCAAGATAACAAAAGGGGCGTTTTCTATTGTCTGGCCGATCACAAATATTACTCCTTTGATTACTCTCTCAACAAAGGTTACTCAAGTCCAAATATTTTCAACTTGGTCCAGCCAAGATCCTGCATTTGGATCGATCGAACTAGAGATTTCTGATTAATTATTTCCTTTCTTTTGTTGTTTATATTCTCATTAATTTGTAATCTGGTGTGGGTCTGTTCTCTTTATTTTATTTATTTTACCATACGTTTTTTTATTGCTTTCACATTTCATGCTACTTCTCTTGTACAAATTTTGTGAATTGCCTTAGGAAAAATTCGAAAAGATTTCAGGATGATGTATGAAGAAATAAATGGGTTAAATAGGGAAGTTGGGTTGAATTTTGAAGGTCAAATTTGATCGAGTCAATAAATGAACGAATTCTTGATCGGCTCTAATATTTGAGATATGATCTATTCGATTTTCTTGATCTTGATTTTGAATTTGAACTTGAACTACAATTGATTCGCTCTCCTCATTGATATATATACATATAACTGAGGATTAGAGGGTAGTGGAACGAATATTACATCCTTCCTAACTTATCCTTATACTTTCTTGGCTCAACTATAGGAGACCGACAAATCGGGCAATTTACGTGCACGGTTGTCAGTGCATGTGACATGAAAAATGTGCCTACAAATCGACAACAAACGAACCACTTCATCTTCTACTTAAGCACGGTTGATTTGATTTTGTTAAGTTTGATCTTGAATTTAAACTTCAATTGGTTCGCTCTCCTCATTTATATATGAGGATGAATTAGAGGGCATTGGAACGAATGTTACGTCCATCTTAACTTTCTCCTCGTACTTTCTTGCCTCTACTATAGAAGATCGACAAATCCGGCAATTTAAGTGCTCGATGAGCCACGTGTCAATGCATGTGACTTGAAAAATGTGCCTATAAAATCGGCAAAAAACGAAATACATCCTCCTTAACTTTCTCACTTTCTTTCCTTTACTATAGAAGATCGATAAACCGGGCAATTTAATTGCCCAATGAGCCACTTGTCGATGCATATGACATAAAAAATGTGCCTACACATCGACAACAAACGAAGTTTTATAAAGGTAGAGAATTCAAAAATAGAAGTTTTATAGAGGTAGAGAATTTCAATGCGGACTTTAAGTTGGTGTAACGCAAACTCCAAACATATTTTGGGGTAAGCCCTTGATCCGTATCTTAATCGATTCAATCCAGACGTATCAAAAGTCATTTTTCTTCATTCAAATGATGGTCAAAGTTGATACTAATAATTATATTATTTTTAATTAAGATTGTATTAGTTAACTGCAAAATGATTATTTACTAGTACAAAATTATCATATCTCCAAGATATGTTACTTTCTTCCTTTTCATCCATTATTTTAGTCAATAATATTGGATCCAAAATTTACTATTTAGTCTAAAAAATCTAAAAAGTGTTATTGTTTGTAAGTTATATGTCAATTCCTCCTAACTTTTGTACTTGATGCTTTGGGCCTCTTTCTACTAAGCAATATTTGGGCTGTAGAGGGAAGGTGTTAGACAATGGAAAAATAACATAAAAATATTCTTTAACTTATCATATATATATAAATTTTCATCTTTATAAAATAATTATAAAAAAAATAATTAATTATGTATTTTTGTTGGATATATCGAAAGCTAATCATGTATCTCGACAGGTCCAAAATCGAAAAAAACGTATCGGGAGCTAATTATGTATTTTGACAAAAAAAAAATGTACTTTTGTTGGATGTATTATGTATCTCGACAAATCCAAAATTGAGAAAAATATATCGGGAGCTAATTATGTATTTCTAGAAAGGAAAAATATATCTTCGTTGGATGTATCGGGAGCCCACTATGTATCTTGACAGATCTAAAATCAAGATTATCAGTAATTATGCAAAATATCAAAATTTTCTGTAATTAAGCTCCAAACTATCAGGATTTATGTTGTTTGCATGTAGATAATTCATTAACACATGAAAAAATATTTAAATTTGACTTCAGTTGACAAGTAAATACTTCAATTTTGAAAGTGCAGACCTAGACACTTTAATTTGTCTCCATTGTATCAATTGAATATTCCAATGTACGACATGATAATCTAGACACCTTCAAAATTAGCGTAATATCATTATTAGATGTCCATGAAATACAGGGCCAATTTGAAGTATTTAATTATCCGTTGAAACCAATTTGACGTGTCTAAATGTGTATTATTAAAATTAAAATACTTGTAAGTTTTTGTATTTGCTTATATACTATGTCTAATTTTGCTTAAACTACAACAACAACAATAACAAGTCAATGTTAGAGATTATTTCTCATGAAGGTTATCCATAGCTTGATAAAATTTAATTTGTTTAGAACTCTTATAATGTATTAGATAGCTACCTACAAATTGTATTCAATTTATTTTTGCTTCATTTAGGATATTTCAGGGATAATTTTGATCTTTTTTCGTAAATGAGATGCTGACGTGGATTGATTATATGACAATATTTTTTTCACGCCGTGTACTTAGTGGCACTTCGTTAAGGTGAGGGATATTTTTGAGCCAAAAAAAAAAACGAAAGATATTTTTGCTCCATTCAGATATTCAGGGGTAGTTTTGACTGACCTTTTTCCATTGTTTCAATCAACAATACCCTGTTTATTAAAACGTTGAGATACTATTTCTAACACGCCCTTGACTCAAAAAAAACTATTAAAAAAAGGTTCGACAAATGCTAAAGTATGGACACCTTTAATCTTAGATACTATTTTTACATTCCGATGAATATGATCATCTTTAATTTGATATAATCATACGCTATCGCACATTCATCTTAACATACACATCGATCTCAACAACACTCATCTTATCATAAATTTATCATTTCAAATTTTAGCGACTCAACATTCACTATCATATAACTGTTGGTCACCACTCTGAAACACCTTGGGGGTCTTGGTATCCAACATGCAAGCTACAAGAATGCTACTTCCCTGACAACCTTGGCTTGGAGATGCATTAAACACCCTCAATCCCTTTTGGTCAGGATCCTGACTAAGAAGTTTTCCAAACAGAACAATACATCCCCTAACTTTTCAAAGGGAGCCTCTAGAACTTGGAAGAACATTATCAAAGGCCTTGACATCTGTTCGAAAGCATCTATGTGGATTATCCACAGGGGTGACAGAGTGAACTTTTGGAATGATAGATGGCTGCCAAATACTGACCCCCTCAGCAGTATTATATATATCTATGGACCAATGCCTAATAATATGATGAACCTTAAAGTCTCTGACTTACGGGCAAATGGTTCATGGAATTTCTCCTACTTACCCTTTCAACTTCCGATGCCTATTATCCATACCATCCACTCCACCTTTTTCCCAGATACCTTAAGCGCGGCTGATTATTCAATCTGTACTCTCACTAGCAAGGGCATGTTCACCAGTAAAAGTGATTACAAGCTCATCACTTCCACCACTCACCCTCCTCACAATTAGAAAAACTTTAATTGGATTTGATCCCTCAGGGAGCAAAATCACGTTGCAGACTGCTTAGCTAAGGAAGGAGCGAAAAAGAAAATCTTTGGCAGTACTAACTTTTTGGCAGTTCGTGTAGGCACAAAAGCATGTGTGGGCAAATATTCTAGGAACTGAGTTTACTAGAAAAATCAATTTGTGTACTAACTATCAGAATACTGATACTCATATTTGTACCTGACTAAGAAGTCAGCAGTCCGTAACAAATCTTTATTTTGTGTTTCTAATGTATCGCCTAATTACCAAAAAAAATAAAAAATTATTGTTTTTGTTCACAATAAATTGAAAATAAAAATAATATCTAATCTGCAACTTATTAAAATAGAAAGAAAATAAAATAGTAAATGGAAAACGAGTTCAGCTTACATTATTATATTTTATTACTTAGTATATTTTACAGTAACAAATAGCTGGTAGCCATTAAAATACATTAATATTAATAGTGGATTATCAAAGCTTTATACTAAACTTCTAAGCTTAATTATACTTAAAATTCAATTATTCTTTCCATTTTAATTTATTTATCAGATTTTTACATGACGCATAATTTAAGTAAACAATATTTTAAATTTTATGGTCTTATACTATGTAAAATATACCAAAATATCGTTTAATTTTGCGGACATATAAAAAAATAGAATTGAAGAGTTGCTAAAAAGAAAAAGAAACGTTCCTTTTAAAACAGATGAAACAAAAGACTTTTTAAGTATAGTGAAGCTACAATTCTGCTCTCAGATTCAGCCGAACTCAATAACTTTGGCCATCATCCTTTATCTATATTTAAAAATCCGATTGATTTATATGTATAACGATTTATTCAGAATCTAATAATTTTTTTCTTTTTAAAATTCACAACTAATAAATTAAAAATCCTAGCTCACCTCTATTTCCTTTAAGTAGAAAATTTTAACAAACTCATAGTTGAATTAACCTTAATTAACATAATTAAATTAAAGCCGCCCTCTAAAAGAAAACAAAAGAATTAAGTAAATAAACCTAACACGTATTTTTAGAATTAATTCTAACAGACTCTGTCTAATAAAAATTCATATCTAAATGAAATTATGTATCGAATTAAATATTTAATTCTAATTAACATTTGTTTGATTTGATCTACACTAAAGTTTGTTTTGCCAGTTGCCATGCAGTAAGCTGTTTGATGTCAATGTAGATATGTTATTATGGTGACGTTTGATTAATAAAATAAATTAAATTAAATTTTTCTATGCAATAGTACGCAGTATTATTTGATAACTAAATTCGAGATTATTAAGCCAAACGTCAAATAAAAAATGTATAAAATTTTGCTCGGAGATAAAGTTTTTTCGAATAAAATTCAAATTTCCAAACAGACGTATCGATAAGATTGTCAGTTCAAACTTTAGATTAAAATATTTGAAATTTTGAATTGCCAAGTCAAACTTTTAGATAAAAATGTTGGAGTTAATTTGCCTATATACAATTAATAATATGCCAAACTACAATCATTTTATTAGAAGTTAGATTTTGATTATATACATGTTGAAAGTTTATAACAATATAAAAAAAGTAATTAAACCTAACATGCTCTTTGTATTCTAACTTTCTCTGTCTGATAAAAAAAGATATTTAAATGTATATGATTATGTATTTAATTAAGTCTAAGATTTTTTTAATTTGATCTAAAGTAAAGTTTATTTTTGCCAGTTGCCATGCAATAAGCATGTTACGTCAATGGATGTTTTTATGATGACGTTTAACAATTTAAAAATAACATTTTTGGTCCTTTAGGTATTGATATATTCTAACTTTTGTCCTTCACTATTAAAAAAATATATATATGAAATTAGCTACGAAATTTATCGACAATTTTCAGTTAATTTGTCACTAAAGCACTCTTAGCTAATTAAATTTTCTTATAATCTGTTGTTAATCGTAGCTAAGTGAAGTTATCATGGAATTTATACTGTTTAGCTACGAAATATTATCTATCGCTAATTCTTTGTTTTCTAGGTATAGTAGTGATATTACTCTTTGTGTTCTGAATATTTTTGATAGATTCATCGAATGAGTGTTCTTCAAATAAACTTGCGTTCTATTAGTGACGGAGTCAGAATTTTCAACAAAGAGGGTTCACAAGTGAGCATACGAACTAACTGAAGGGGGTTCGACATCTACCATATACACATAAAAAATAATTTTAACCATGTATATATAATATAATTTTTCATCGAAAAGATTCAGATAAACCCCTAATCCTAAGGGTAGCTCTGCCCCTGCCTCCTATATAATATGGAGCATGCATCTTTTAATTTAACAACTTGGAAAATATAATAGTGATAATTATTATTGGCACTAAAAGGAGCATGAGATTAAACAGTACTTAAATCTCGTGATGTTACATCTAGCCTATATACCTATATATATATATATATATATATATAAATATATATATATAATAAATATGTCCACTAAATTAAAACAGTACTTAAATCTTGTGAATTGCATGATCAATATTTAGGTCATTATTGTTGCATGTATTGTGATCTTCTTCGTATTGTTTGCCACCTCAGCTATTGCAGAATCTAAGGACTCGCTTGTATTCGAGATAATCTCTTCTCATGGCAGAGCAATTTAGACATACAGAAAGAGTAAACAATATAAGATTTGGAGTCCGATATCGAAAATAATAAATTGAGATGAGATTGACTTTAATAGCATAATAAAGAAATATATGAAAAAAATGATGGTCTAATAATATATTAAAAAGATTAAATTTTCATCTCATAAACGATGTAGGACTCCAATGACTTCTTTTGTCTTTCCTATACTAACCTTTAACAAGATCCAATAATTCATATATAACAAAAACTAATTATATTTAATCATACAATATGATTTTTCAATAACAAAATTCCACCAAATACTCCATAGACATAATCATTTGAATTACATATACATAAAGAAGTCCACTAAAAAGATGGGGTGGGAGTAGGGTTGGGTATAAAATACCACAAATGGAATTATCGAATTGAATTGAAAAATTTGGTATTCGGTATTCAGTAATTTGGTATGGTATTTGGGAGTAAGATTTCTATATTTTTGTATTCGGGATTGGGTTTGGTACAAGATATTAATACCGTTTGGTATTCGGTATTTACCGAATATCAAATTATAGTCATCCCAAAGAATCTCTTGGACCTTTGTAATATATTCGTAAAAGGCAACAAAAGGAATACTAAATAGGGTTTTTATTAAATATAATCTTTGATATTTAAACGTACATTTGCATATCTCCAAATTTAATATGGTATTACCAAAAAACGAATCGAAGTTTAACTTACCAATTATCGAAATATCGAATCGATGTTTATTAGTATGTAATACGGTATTTACGTTCAAATACCGATTATCGAATTACCAAACCCGGATTTTAAAAATACCAAATCGAATACCGACCGCCCACCCCTAGGTGGGAGTATATGAAAATTAGCCATTGACATTTTCATTTCATCTTTTTATTATATATTTTTTGTTTTACAGATATTATGTTTATAAAAATATAAAAAAAACTAATAAACTATGGTATTAAATGACGTGGATAAAATATCATGCAATGAATCAAGAACAAAATGACAAAATAAATGACCAGCTTGGCACAACCCTAACCACACATGCATCATCACATTTTTATTTGATAGGATGGTTGGATATTTGACTTTTTTAGTTTTATTTTTTAAAAAATAAATTTGTAGGTCACTTGTACCTTACAAAATTATACAAGCTAAAATTAATGAAATAAAAATTATGTCAACGCACCATTAAAAATACTTGAGTCAATTATCAAAATCATGCTACAATTATTATTTTTTCGCGGGTTTCACATTTTCATTATCGATATTATTTTCTTTACCAACCTATATTATCACTCCCTTTATATTTAAACGTACTTGAGGCTGATCAAATATTTGTTCTCCAATAGACAACAGACAACGTGTAAGCCAACTCAACATTAAAGTGTACTTTAATACTAATAGATTGAATAATCTTTACATTAATATTATCAATGTATATAACTCTCAATATTATGTATATTAGTATAGGAGATTATTTATATAGCAATAAAATGAGTAAGTAAGAGATTTTCTATTCCTTTAATTTTTATTGGTTTAAGGAATTCAGCTTGAGGTTTTGGGTATATTAATTAAATGATAAGTCAATTTTTAGATTGAGTTATTTAATTTGAAAAGAAAAATAAAGTCAATTTTTTTTTTTTTATATTATTGAGAGCACCCATTGAGATTAGTGAAGTGTTAACATTATGAATATACTTCATCATAATAATAACTACGTCTCAATCAAAATTTCGTTTAAAACAATTAAATTTGAAATTAATAACCTTTAACGAAATATTGTATCACTTACATGAACCACATCCAAATTAGTGACAGAACTACCCTTATACTCTAACTAGGCTTTAAAAAAACTTCGAGATCATCGTATTTCTCGAGAATCGAAATGTGAATTGCCTAATTTTTTCGCTGAAAAAATATACTGGGGATAATACTCACAAAAATATTTGAACTTTAACCGAGTTTTCAATTGAGCAAACTGAACTTTGCGGGTGTCCTATTACCCCCTAGACTGCTTTTTTTTTCTCCATATTTTAATAACATATATCTATCCACTTTGACACGTGTAAATATGAGGTTGGTGCGTGTATTACACGCACCAATACATGTGTAAAAACGAGATTGGCGCCGTGTACTACACGTGCCAGCCGACGAAACTGGGTATAGAGTTTTGGAGGGGAATTAAATCTGCTTTAAAAAGTCTAAGGGGGTAATAGGACCCCCGCAAAGTTCAGTATGCTCAACTGAAAATCCGATCAAAGTTCAGACATTTTTGTGAGTATTATCCCAAATATATTGTATAGATACGTAAATATATGTGCACGCTACATTGGCAAAGGAATATAAATTAGTTAAAGGGCTAAATATTCGGAACCATAGGACAAATAAATATAGTGATTATAATTAAGGTGGGAGGGCACAAGATTAGATAATAATTAATTCATGAAAAAAGTTATAAGCCACGAATAGGGATTGTGAGTTTTTTCTTTTTTTTAGAAAAAAGTGGGGACTTCATAGACTTAATAGATAAATATTATGATTATGATTTTAGTATGACATAAGTGAAAGAAAGTTAGTGATTAAAATATCAAGTTAATAGCTGTAATGCATGGATAAGTTTAATTTTAGTGTTTTGGTTGGATAGAGGATGAATGTTAAAAATTACTCCTCTATTTTTTTTTTAATTGCTTTATTTTCTTTTTTAGAATCAAATAATACAAACATCAATCAATATTTTAAAATATATTTTTTGATCAAATAGAAAAAGAAAAATTACAATTTATAGTACTTTTCATGTAGTTTTTAAATATCTAAATTATAATTTAAAAAAAATTAAATTAATCTAATCTATTTTAATTTTGAAATATAGTCAAATTGACTTATAAAAAATGAAGAGAGCAATTAAAAATGAATGAAAGGAGTAATTTATTTTCCCCAAGGCATGAGATATCACAAGCTTATTTTTCCCAAAGCATGAAATATCACAAACTAAGTCTAATCTAATACCAAAGTCCAAAAGAATGTGTCACACCCCTGTTTTTCACCGCATCCGACCCCGCTAGGGAGTTGGTTTTAGAGAAAATGGGTTTTTCCAATTAAAGTGACGTTTTGAAAAGGGATTATTTTATGTACAGAGTCGCCACTTGGAATTGAGTTTGGGTGTTCCAAGTCACCTTTTTGAATCCCTATTCAAAAGGAAATGACTCTTTATTTATTTTTTCTGCGAACTAGGAATCCGGATAAGAAATTCTGTTGACCGAGGGGAAGGTGTTAGGCACCCCTCGAGTCCCGTGGTTCTAGCACGGTCGCTTTAATTGACTTATCCTGACTTAAATTATTTTGACAAATGATCTCGAGTCCCGTGGTTCTAGCACGGTCGCTTTAATTGACTTATCCTGACTTAAATTATTTTGACAAATGATGTTAGTAGGCCCTAAAATCGCTCATTTTTATTATACCCAAAACTGGTCTATTATCTTATATTAAATCGATAAAGTTAATTTTAGAAAAATATTTTTTGAGATGCATTATGGCATCGTTAAATTTTAAAATATCTCAGAAAGATGCGTACGCCGCATTCTTAATCGAGACAAATATTTTAAAAATACCTAAAACTTTTCTAGCATTAAAGGAATTTGTTTTGTCTCTTGTAAACTTGAGATAATTTTATTTTATCTATTTTTACATTTTTTACTCTTTATTTTACAACGAGTTTTGAATCATTTCGCAACTCGTCTCACTCATTCTCACCTTAGTTAATTTGATTATGCCTTGAATAGGTAAAAATACAATGCTAAATCCAACTTAATTATTATGAAACCCAAAGTAAAAGAGTACACATTTCAGTATTTACGAATCAGTTGTAAATTGCTAAAACAACAAATAACAATAACAATACAAATGTGCTGGAGCCTAAGTACAAACTATCTATTAGCAACATGAATAAGGAATAATCAATTAGACAAGGCCAACTTGGCCAAGTAGCAGCGAGATACATAAAAAACATACCCATTGGACGCTATCTTTTAGTAAGTTTAACATGCATATAATTCCGCATCATGTAACAATCCTAGACTTTATAAAATTAGTTGGCAACTCCAAATCTACATACAACTGTATAGCTACTCCATAACTTACTCGTACAACTCATGGCAATCATAAAACCTACATAATTAATCAACCACACATACTAAATAATGCATAATGTCATTTAAACAATTTTATTTATGCTTTGATTCACAAGAAACTTATGGAATATAGTACAAGAGGGATAAAAATCTGTATTATAAATTAAACAAGTATCGAAGCGAGAACGTCGTCACCGGTAACTCAAACGGAAATCCAACCTCAACTTGTCACCCTTTTTCTTTCCTTTTCCTCTCTGAATGGGCTTTCTTTCTATACAGTTTTTCTTTTGTTTTCCTTCTTTTTTTCTTTGTGTGAATGTGCATGTCTATCCTTAGTGTATGGGTGTGTGTGTCGTGTGTTATATAATGAGTGTTGTGTGTGTGCTGAACATGAGAGACGTGAGGGGAGTTGAGGGAATGATGGGAGTGTGTTGGAGGAAAAATAGGGATGTGGTTTTAGGGTATGGGAATGGTAGTTTAGGATTTTTTTTTCTTTTAATTAAAAAATAATAAAATCTATTTAAAACTAAAAAAATACAAAATAAGTTAATTAGCTTGTCTTAGGAATATGATTAAGAAATATTAATATCACAACATTCTTTATTAAAAGTTGAAAGAAGAACACAAATATAATTTAGAATTTTTTTTTCTAAAAATAAATAAACAAATAAATAAACAATAAAATAAAAACTTATTTAAAATGTGACTCTATTTTTGTAGTTTTCAAATTTTTTAACAAACCTCAAAAATAAGATAAAAATTAAAAAATTAATTGAACATTAAAATGGTATAAAAACATTAGGTTTGGGTAAAAAATTAGGTGTTTACAGAATGTCCATCTTTGCTTGGAAATATGGAGAATTTCCAAGCAAAGAAGTAAACATGACTGATTTTTAGCTCAACCATTTATTCACTAGTAAATAAGTAGAAAAGCGGTGCGACCGAGCCTTGGTTTTAGACATCCTACATATCTCGGGTTATAGAAGAATTAGGTCACATGTAGTTCAAGCCAACATTGTGGCACGCATATGTTATTGCCTCAGCCCATAATTCTTTGCCCAAGCCAACATTGGACAACATACACTGTACCTTCTCCAGCAAAGTTTGGTCCATGCGTTCTTCTACTCCATTTTGTTGTGGTGTATGACGATGCCATTGTTTTCACAGACCATGTTGAAAAGATCATTCTTGCATTCACCTCCATTATCTGTGCGAAGATTCTTGATCTTTCTGCCTGTTTGATTTTCTATCATCATCTTCCATTTAACAAAAACTCCCAACACTTTATCTTTTGTTTTCATGGTATACACCCATACTCTTCGGGAAAGTCATTATCAAAGGTTACAAAATAGTGTTTCCCACATAATGAAGGTGATTTAGTAGCACCCCAAACATAAGAATGTACATAATCCAAAATGCCTTCAGTATTATGGATAGATGTACCAAATTTAACCCTTGTTTGCTTTCCCTTCACACAATGTTCACAAAATTTCAAGTTTCCAGATTTAAGGCCTTTTAACAATCCTTGATTTGATAGAACTTTCATGGATTTGCCTCCAGCGTGTGCCAAGCGCATATACCATAGTCTGGTTGCTTCTGCCTCTTTGTCAACACTGGATGTTACTGTTGATATCCCAATAATTGTACTGCCATGATATTGGTACAAATTATTGTTCTTTTGAATAGCCTTCATTATCAAAAGTGCACCAGAGTATATCTTCATCAATCCATTTTCTGCAACAACTTTGAGCTCTTTTGAATCAAAGGTTCCCACAGAAATGAGATTCTTCTTTAAATCCAGTACATATCGAACATCTGTTAGTGTTCTGATCATTCCATCATGGTTCCTCAAATGTATTAAACCAATGCCATATACGGTAAGAGAGCTGTTGTTTGCCGTGTGGATAACTCTAAATTCTCCTTCTTCAAAATCAACGAACCAGTCCCGATTGGGACACATATGATAGCTACAAGCCGAGTCCATCAGCTAGACATCTGATGGTTTTGATGACTCTGCCATAACCAGTGAGAAATCTGAGTCATCACAATCAGCTACATTTGAATCCATTACAGTCTTCCCTTTGTTAGGTTTGGCCTTATTCTTCAATTTTGGACGGTTTTTCTTCCAGTGCCTTTTTTCTCGACAAAAGGCGCATTCATTTTTGCTAGGTCTGGGCTTTGACTTGGATCTTTTCTTCTTTGTTCTCATTTGATCTTGAGAACGGCCTCTCATTACTAGTGTTTCTCCTTCACCGCTCTTCTGTTTCTCTTTCTTTCTTTGTTCATAGATGTACAAAGCTGAACAAACTTCTTTCAGAGTAATTTCATCCCTCCCATGAAGTCGAGTAGTTTCAAGGTGCTCGTACTCATCGAAAAGTGACCCCAACAACATCAACGCTAGATCACCATCAATAAAAGTTACATCCATATTTTGCAGATCTGTAAATAATTTATTGAAATAGGTGATATGATCATTTATTGTGGTACCAGGAACATAGGTGAAGTGAAAAAAAAATTTCTTCAGAAAAAGTTTATTCTGAATATTTTTCTTCAAAAATTTATCCTCCAATACCCTCCACAATTTACTTGCAGAAGTTTCTTTGTAAATGGATACTTCTGTTCTCTTCCAAGGAAGGACCGAATAGTACCACAAGCAACACGGTTGATGTATTTCCAATCTGCATCTCCAATATTTTCTGGTTTCTCTTCTTCTAGGGCAAGATCTAATCCTTGTTGAAAAAGGACATCTTCGACCTCACATCTCCACATCCTAAAGTATCTTGTTCCGTCAAAAATTTCAACTGCAAATTTCGCATTTGTCTGAATTCTTGACATAAGCGAAGATACCAACGATGCGTTATTGACACCTGATATAGACACCTTTGTCATGCCCGAGCTGGATACTTCTTGATTTTCCTTCATTTTATGCTATAAATACTATTTAATAGCTGGCTACACACAGACCAAGATAATTCTTTTCTGGTTTGGAAGATCAAACTACGCTGCAACCACAGAGCATACTAAGAAAAAATCTTGAAAAAATCTTTTCTGATGTGGAAGATCAGACTATGCTGCAACCACAGAGCATAGTCAAATAAAATCCTGGCTTTGATACCAATTGTTGTGGAAGCAGATTAGGTAGAGTGGTTATTGCACAACTACTACCCCAAAATAAAAGCCGCTAAAAATATTTTACCTGCATCCTCAAACACAACTAATCAAATTTTATTTCACTCCAAAAGTACAAGTGAAATATTACAAAAGAGAGAGAAGACTCAAAATGCCTTGAGAAGATGAGAAGGCTATTAAGAGAGGTATGTTTAAAACCAAAACATTTGGATTTCTTTTATAAGGAGGAAGACCCCCCTATTTTTTCCCACAAACGATGTGGGATAATCCCACTTTAAACACCATATGTTCGAGCCGTAGGAACAGTCTCTGGCAGAAAGATAAGGTAAGGCTGCATACAATAGACCGTCTATTCATGAAGCCTGTGCACCCTTCTCATCAGGTTTAGTTGTCCATGAGAGATTGTGTTTGTGCACGCATGACTTTTGTGTTTAGTTTCAAGCTAAAAGGGCCTTTCGCTCTATTTAGGATCGAGAGCACGCATCTGATCCTGAAACACGTAAAATAATAGCAAACAACTGCAAGATTATGCAGGTAAAGATCAGTGAAGTCTGAGATTTCACATAACTATTCAGTTTTCATCACTGTTTGGATAAAAAGGTTTATTAAGTTAGCAAGTTTAAGTGCTTGAATCTGTGCATCAATGAGCTAGTGAATGCCAATTATATAAGAAGTTTAACTTGATATTATATAGTGATATAAAACATCAAACATGTATAAGTTCAACATTCGTATGGCTTGGTTCAAGTTGAGGCATCATTACCACTTATTTCATCAACAATCTGTCATCCTAGTAAGTCGGGCTAAGATGAAATATAAAAGCTAAAAGTAGCAAACAGAATAAATAAGGTAATTGTTGTTTTTCATTGGAAGGGATGCCTCGGGTTCGAACCTCATTAAGCTAATATTTTTATTTTATTCAGTTTTTAGATTTTTGAAGAACCCACTATCGGTGGTTTTAAAATCTTGTGTTTTGATTAGTTGAGGGATTCAAATGACGCTAGCGATAGGCTCCAAGCGCGATTCTGTTCTAGAATGAATTTGTTCTAAAGAAAGATCTATCTATAGTGAAGAGGGTGTCCACCTTATAAACTCAAATAAATACAAAGGTCCAGTAGACCACCATTTCGCTTATCAAAATCAAGTTTAAGCATGTGATTATTAAATACAATCATCAAGAAAAATAGGTAGCAATATATCACAGTTACAAGTTTAATCATCATCGCAACACAGATGCATTTCATGTTGGCCTAATTTAGTCTCACCTAGAAGCTAATAACTATGCATATCTCGTCAATTCATGTCATTCAATTCGGTTTGTTCTAAATGGTGTTTGCAATATTATTAACTGTTGAAAAAAGCTCTAGGTAAAGCAATTGCACAAGATATTTAAGCTACGTGGACAACAACAACCACCCAATGTATTGGAACTGGAAGTAAAATGTTACTGTAATAAGATGGACAATGTTCAACAATATTAAAGACGAGAATCTTAATATTAAAGAAATCGATCCACTGTCTTGTAGGAAACATGTAACCAGTAAGACCAAGGCTTTGTCTCGCTAACATGTTCGCAAGGAAGGGATACCGATAAGTCACCTGTTTCCACATTGATAACGTAGAGACAGAGACGCTCAACGTGGTAGATGAACCCTTTCATAAGATTGGTTCCTCGTGTGGAGCAAGTTATTCCCCAAGAACCGGACCAAAAAATGGCAGTATCACCGATGCTTTCCACCTGTAGCCACACATTTTTAACAAAATCAAACCGGAAAACTTGGAATTCATCTACTTCTTCCATGATGTATCCACAGTATGATTCGCGAACATAGAACAATTCAGCATCATCGTCACATGAGGATTGATGAATGAGTTGTCCCCTAGCGTGCATTATGTCTTGGTAACCAGAACGAGTAGGCATGGGTTCCATAGCCACTGGTGTAACCGTCACTATTCCTGAGTCATTATCTGGATCCAGACGTACTAACATTGATCCATGGGATGTTAATCCGTAGAATTTTCCCTTGAAAACTATCCAGGACTCTAATTCGTTATCTTGAGTAAGTTGTTGCTTATGGAATTGTTGATTATAACCTGGTTTGCAGAAGTAAAAGGTAAACGTAATATCATCATCATCATTAGGATTCTCATCCTCCGGATCATCATCATCAGAATTCTCATCGTCCGGATCATCATCATCAAGAGCAGTTTGAGAAATTAGGAAGAGAACGAGGCATTCAGGATCACGAGGAGGAGCAGATAAAAGGCACTTCAGATACTTGTACTTAGGGAGCGGTGGGAGCTGAATTTTGTCCTCCGAACTAGGATTCCAAAGGTAACAATCACCTGAATCAAAATCTCGTAACACGAGCCACTCATCACGACTACAAGCACATATTTTCTTGTTTCGAAGCTCAGGTATACTTGTCACATAAGACTTATTCTCCATGATGTTGCAAAAAGTTTGTTCTTGCTTATTATCTCCATGATGAATAACAAGCCAAGGAAACTTTTCTCTCTTATTTTCATCCAAACTCATCTTTTATTTTTTCTTAATAACTTTGTGAGTACTCCGTGTCGCGCTACTTCCGCTAGCAACCAGCTTCAAATTCTCCGTAATGCACCGTGTTGAATAGGGATTTGAACAGAAACTCTACTGCTCTCTACAAAGAATTCATCAAGGAATGTAACTTTTGCTTATTAATTTTGCCTTAAACCCTAAATAAATAAAAGAGTTGAGTTTGTATATTTCAAATATAATTGGGAAAAGAAAATACAAGGAAACAAAAATAATTATTTGGACGTAAATAAGGTAATTAAAACGAATCCTAGTTTAAATAAGGTAAGCAATCCTTCGCCAAATCCTTGTTGGACTATAATTGTAACTTTCACATTATTTAAGCAAATCTTTCTCATACTCTTCGCATCGATCAAGACTAATTTTTTTTTTTCCAAGTGTTTTTTAATTTTTGGGAAAAAACAAAGAAAGAAAGAAAGAAAAGAGTGAATGGAGAGTTCATTGGAGTATAGTGAATTGTGGTCTGATTGTCTTCCAACGGATATACTGGGTTTAATATCATCGCGTCTTGTTGGTGGTGAATACTTTGTTTTTCGTGCTGTTTGTAAAAGATGGCGCACTGCGCCTCTGAAGCCTCCACACCCGTCTCTTCGGGTACATGATGATGATTCACCATCGCCTTATTTGGTAACCCTACGCAAAAAAACTGGCACTGTGGAGTTCTTTCACCCGATGTACAATGAGGTGACGCACAAGAAAAATATAGCAATATTAAAGGGTTGTCGAATTCGGAGTGCCAAAGGTAGTTGGTTGCTCATGAGTCAGGGGAACCATGGCATGTTCTTTTTCAATCCACATAGCAATGACATAATTGAACTTCCCAATCTACTAGAGGAGATTGGAAATTATTGTTGTGCTTGGACATTTTCGAGTCCTCCGGACTCATTGGATTGTTTTGTTGTTGGTTTTGATTTTTATGGTTCTCCTCCATTAGTATGCATAATCAAAGTTGGAGATAGTACGTGGAAGTTTCATCGTCCTTTTAACACACAAGAAAGTTTTCAGTTAACTGGGTGCAATAATCCGGTATTTTTCGAAAAAAATAGTGTCTACGTATGGGGAGATGAAGGAAATTTGGGAATACTAAACATAAACGAAAATTCATCACCTACTTGGGAATTTTATGGGAAGCCTTTTCCGAGTCAAAAACTAAGCTTAATTCGAAAGGTTTACACGGCAGAAGATGTCGATAAAGGAGGGATGTTAGTTGTATTTCTAACTCACAAAGAAGGGAAAGTAGAGGTTTGGAGGTACAAGATGATGAATGAGAGTGCGTTGGAGAGGGAACAAATAACAAGTTTGGACGATAGAACATTGTTCGTGAGTTCCGGAGGATGTTGTTTAAAATCATGTGTTGCACATGGCCTAAAAAACAAGATATACTTTCCAATGTTTCAAGATAACAAAAGGGGCGTTTTCTATTGTCTGGCCGATCACAAATATTACTCCTTTGATTACTCTCTCAACAAAGGTTACTCAAGTCCAAATATTTTCAACTTGGTCCAGCCAAGATCCTGCATTTGGATCGATCGAACTAGAGATTTCTGATTAATTATTTCCTTTCTTTTGTTGTTTATATTCTCATTAATTTGTAATCTGGTGTGGGTCTGTTCTCTTTATTTTATTTATTTTACCATACGTTTTTTTATTGCTTTCACATTTCATGCTACTTCTCTTGTACAAATTTTGTGAATTGCCTTAGGAAAAATTCGAAAAGATTTCAGGATGATGTATGAAGAAATAAATGGGTTAAATAGGGAAGTTGGGTTGAATTTTGAAGGTCAAATTTGATCGAGTCAATAAATGAACGAATTCTTGATCGGCTCTAATATTTGAGACATGATCTATTCGATTTTCTTGATCTTGATTTTGAATTTGAACTTGAACTACAATTGATTCGCTCTCCTCATTGATATATATATATATATATAACTGAGGATTAGAGGGTAGTGGAACGAATATTACATCCTTCCTAACTTATCCTTATACTTTCTTGGCTCAACTATAGGAGACCGACAAATCGGACAATTTACGTGCACGGTTGTCAGTGCATGTGACATGAAAAATGTGCCTACAAATCGACAACAAACGAACCACTTCACCTTCTACTTAAGCACGGTTGATTTGATTTTGTTAAGTTTGATCTTGAATTTAAACTTCAATTGGTTCGCTCTCCTCATTTATATATGAGGATGAATTAGAGGGCATTGGAACGAATGTTACGTCCATCTTAACTTTCTCCTCGTACTTTCTTGCCTCTACTATAGAAGATCGACAAATCCGGCAATTTAAGTGCTCGATGAGCCACGTGTCAATGCATGTGACTTGAAAAATGTGCCTATAAAATCGGCAAAAAACGAACTACATCCTCCTTAACTTTCTCACTTTCTTTCCTTTACTATAGAAGATCGATAAACCGGGCAATTTAATTGCCCAATGAGCCACTTGTCGATGCATATGACATAAAAAATGTGCCTACACATCGACAACAAACGAAGTTTTATAAAGGTAGAGAATTCAAAAATAGAAGTTTTATAGAGGTAGAGAATTTCAATGCGGACTTTAAGTTGGTGTAACGCAAACTCCAAACATATTTTGGGGTAAGCCCTTGATCCGTATCTTAATCGATTCAATCCAGACGTATCAAAAGTCATTTTTCTTCATGCAAATGATGGTCAAAGTTGATACTAATAATTATATTATGTTTAATTAAGATTGTATTAGTTAACTGCAAAATGATTATTTACTAGTACAAAATTATCATATCTCCAAGATATGTTACTTTCTTCCTTTTCATCCATTATTTTAGTCAATAATATTGGATCCAAAATTTACTATTTAGTCTAAAAAATCTAAAAAGTGTTATTGTTTGTAAGTTATATGTCAATTCCTCCTAACTTTTGTACTTGATGCTTTGGGCCTCTTTCTACTAAGCAATATTTGGGCTGTAGAGGGAAGGTGTTAGACAATGGAAAAATAACATAAAAATATTCTTTAACTTATCATATATATATAAATTTTCATCTTTATAAAATAATTATAAAAAAAATAATTAATTATGTATTTTTGTTGGATATATCGAAAGCTAATTATGTATCTCGACAGGTCCAAAATCGAAAAAAACGTATCGGGAGCTAATTATGTATTTTGACAAAAAAAAAATGTACTTTTGTTGGATGTATTATGTATCTCGACAAATCCAAAATTGAGAAAAATATATCGGGAGCTAATTATGTATTTCTAGAAAGGAAAAATATATCTTCGTTGGATGTATCGGGAGCCCATTATGTATCTTGACAGATCTAAAATCAAGATTATCAGTAATTATGCAAAATATCAAAATTTTCTGTAATTAAGCTCCAAACTATCAGGATTTATGTTGTTTACATGTAGATAATTCATTAACACATGAAAAAATATTTAAATTTGACTTCAGTTGACAAGTAAATACTTCAATTTTGAAAGTGCAGACCTAGACACTTTAATTTGTCTCCATTGTATCAATTGAATATTCCAATGTACGACATGATAATCTAGACACCTTCAAAATTAGCGTAATATCATTATTAGATGTCCATGAAATACAGGGCCAATTTGAAGTATTTAATTATCCGTTGAAACCAATTTGACGTGTCTAAATGTGTATTATTAAAATTAAAATACTTGTAAGTTTTTGTATTTGCTTATATACTATGTCTAATTTTGCTTAAACTACAACAACAACAATAACAAGTCAATGTTAGAGATTATTTCTCATGAAGGTTATCCATAGCTTGATAAAATTTAATTTGTTTAGAACTCTTATAATGTATTAGATAGCTACCTACAAATTGTATTCAATTTATTTTTGCTTCATTTAGGATATTTCAGGGATAATTTTGATCTTTTTTCGTAAATGAGATGCTGACGTGGATTGATTATATGACAATATTTTTTTCACGCCGTGTACTTAGTGGCACTTCGTTAAGGTGAGGGATATTTTTGAGTCAAAAAAAAAAAAACGAAAGATATTTTTGCTCCATTCAGATATTCAGGGGTAGTTTTGACTGACCTTTTTCCATTGTTTCAATCAACAATACCCTGTTTATTAAAACGTTGAGATACTATTTCTAACACGCCCTTGACTCAAAAAAAACTATTAAAAAAAGGTTCGACAAATGCTAAAGTATGGACACCTTTAATCTTAGATACTATTTTTACATTCCGATGAATATGATCATCTTTAATTTGATATAATCATACGCTATCGCACATTCATCTTAACATACACATCGATCTCAACAACACTCATCTTATCATAAATTTATCATTTCAAATTTTAGCGACTCAACATTCACTATCATGTAACTGTTGGTCACCACTCTGAAACACCTTGGGGGTCTTGGTATCCAACATGCAAGCTACAAGAATGCTACTTCCCTGACAACCTTGGCTTGGAGATGCATTAAACACCCTCAATCCCTTTTGGTCAGGATCCTGACTAAGAAGTTTTCCAAACAGAACAATACATCCCCTAACTTTTCAAAGGGAGCCTCTAGAACTTGGAAGAACATTATCAAAGGCCTTGACATCTGTTCGAAAGCATCTATGTGGATTATCCACAGGGGTGACAGAGTGAACTTTTGGAATGATAGATGGCTGCCAAATACTGACCCCCTCAGCAGTATTATATATATCTATGGACCAATGCCTAATAATATGATGAACCTTAAAGTCTCTGACTTACGGGCAAATGGTTCATGGAATTTCTCCTACTTACCCTTTCAACTTCCGATGCCTATTATCCATACCATCCACTCCACCTTTTTCCCAGATACCTTAAGCGCGGCTGATTATTCAATCTGTACTCTCACTAGCAAGGGCATGTTCACCAGTAAAAGTGCTTACAAGCTCATCACTTCCACCACTCACCCTCCTCACAATTAGAAAAACTTTAATTGGATTTGATCCCTCAGGGAGCAAAACCACGTTGCAGACTGCTTAGCTAAGGAAGGAGCGAAAAAGAAAATCTTTGGCAGTACTAACTTTTTGGCAGTTCGTGTAGGCACAAAAGCATGTGTGGGCAAATATTCTAGGAACTGAGTTTACTAGAAAAATCAATTTGTGTACTAACTATCAGAATACTGATACTCATATTTGTACCTGACTAAGAAGTCAGCAGTCCGTAACAAATCTTTATTTTGTGTTTCTAATGTATCGCCTAATTACCAAAAAAAATAAAAAATTATTGTTTTTGTTCACAATAAATTGAAAATAAAAATAATATCTAATCTGCAACTTATTAAAATAGAAAGAAAATAAAATAGTAAATGGAAAACGAGTTCAGCTTACATTATTATATTTTATTACTTAGTATAATAAAATAAAATTATCAGGATTTATGTTGTTTACATGTAGATAATTCATTAACACATGAAAAAATATTTAAATTTGACTTCAGTTGACAAGTAAATACTTCAATTTTGAAAGTGCAGACCTAGACACTTTAATTTGTCTCCATTGTATCAATTGAATATTTTCCCAGATACCTTAAGCGCGGCTGATTATTCAATCTGTACTCTCACTAGCAAGGGCATGTTCACCAGTAAAAGTGCTTACAAGCTCATCACTTCCACCACTCACCCTCCTCACAATTAGAAAAACTTTAATTGGATTTGATCCCTCAGGGAGCAAAACCACGTTGCAGACTGCTTAGCTAAGGAAGGAGCGAAAAAGAAAATCTTTGGCAGTACTAACTTTTTGGCAGTTCGTGTAGGCACAAAAGCATGTGTGGGCAAATATTCTAGGAACTGAGTTTACTAGAAAAATCAATTTGTGTACTAACTATCAGAATACTGATACTCATATTTGTACCTGACTAAGAAGTCAGCAGTCCGTAACAAATCTTTATTTTGTGTTTCTAATGTATCGCCTAATTACCAAAAAAAATAAAAAATTATTGTTTTTGTTCACAATAAATTGAAAATAAAAATAATATCTAATCTGCAACTTATTAAAATAGAAAGAAAATAAAATAGTAAATGGAAAACGAGTTCAGCTTACATTATTATATTTTATTACTTAGTATATTTTACAGTAACAAATAGCTGGTAGCCATTAAAATACATTAATATTAATAGTGGATTATCAAAGCTTTATACTAAACTTCTAAGCTTAATTATACTTAAAATTCAATTATTCTTTCCATTTTAATTTATTTATCAGATTTTTACATGACGCATAATTTAAGTAAACAATATTTTAAATTTTATGGTCTTATACTATGTAAAATATACCAAAAAATCGTTTAATTTTGCGGACATATAAAAAAATAGAATTGAAGAGTTGCTAAAAAGAAAAAGAAACGTTCCTTTTAAAACAGATGAAACAAAAGACTTTTTAAGTATAGTGAAGCTACAATTCTGCTCTCAGATTCAGCCGAACTCAATAACTTTGGCCATCATCCTTTATCTATATTTAAAAATCCGATTGATTTATATGTATAACGATTTATTGAGAATCTAATAATTTTTTTCTTTTTAAAATTCACAACTAATAAATTAAAAATCCTAGCTCACCTCTATTTCCTTTAAGTAGAAAATTTTAACAAACTCATAGTTGAATTAACCTTAATTAACATAATTAAATTAAAGCCGCCCTCTAAAAGAAAACAAAAGAATTAAGTAAATAAACCTAACACGTATTTTTAGAATTAATTCTAACAGACTCTGTCTAATAAAAATTCATATCTAAATGAAATTATGTATCGAATTAAATATTTAATTCTAATTAACATTTGTTTGATTTGATCTACACTAAAGTTTGTTTTGCCAGTTGCCATGCAGTAAGCTGTTTGATGTCAATGTAGATATGTTATTATGGTGACGTTTGATTAATAAAATAAATTAAATTAAATTAAATTTTTCTATGCAATAGTACGCAGTATTATTTGATAACTAAATTCGAGATTATTAAGCCAAACGTCAAATAAAAAATGTATAAAATTTTGCTCGGAGATAAAGTTTTTTCGAATAAAATTCAAATTTCCAAACAGACGTATCGATAAGATTGTCAGTTCAAACTTTAGATTAAAATATTTGAAATTTTGAATTGCCAAGTCAAACTTTTAGATAAAAATGTTGGAGTTAATTTGCCTATATACAATTAATAATATGCCAAACTACAATCATTTTATTAGAAGTTAGATTTTGATTATATACATGTTGAAAGTTTATAACAATATAAAAAAAGTAATTAAACCTAACATGCTCTTTGTATTCTAACTTTCTCTGTCTGATAAAAAAAGATATTTAAATGTATATGATTATGTATTTAATTAAGTCTAAGATTTTTTTAATTTGATCTAAAGTAAAGTTTATTTTTGCCAGTTGCCATGCAATAAGCATGTTACGTCAATGGATGTTTTTATGATGACGTTTAACAATTTAAAAATAACATTTTTGGTCCTTTAGGTATTGATATATTCTAACTTTTGTCCTTCACTATTAAAAAAATATATATATGAAATTAGCTACGAAATTTATCGACAATTTTCAGTTAATTTGTCACTAAAGCACTCTTAGCTAATTAAATTTTCTTATAATCTGTTGTTAATCGTAGCTAAGTGAAGTTATCATGGAATTTATACTGTTTAGCTACGAAATATTATCTATCGCTAAATCTTTGTTTTCTAGGTATAGTAGTGATATTACTCTTTGTGTTCTGAATATTTTTGATAGATTCATCGAATGAGTGTTCTTCAAATAAACTTGCGTTCTATTAGTGACGGAGTCGGAATTTTCAACAAAGAGGGTTCACAAGTGAGCATATGAACTAACTGAAGAGCGTTCGACATCTATCATATACACATAAAAAATAATTTTAACCATGTATATATAATATAATTTTTCATCGAAAAGATTCAGATAAACCCCTAATCCTAAGGGTAGCTCTGCCCCTGCCTCCTATATAATATGGAGCATGCATCTTTTAATTTAACAACTTGGTAAATATAATAGTGATAATTATTATTGGCACTAAAAGGAGCATGAGATTAAACAGTACTTAAATCTCGTGATGTTACATCTAGCCTATATACCTATATATATATATATAAATATATATATATATAATAAATATGTCCACTAAATTAAAACAGTACTTAAATCTCGTGATGTTACATCTAGCCTATATACCTATATATATATATATAAATATATATATATATAATAAATATGTCCACTAAATTAAAACAGTACTTAAATCTTGTGAATTGCATGATCAATATTTAGGTCATTATTGTTGCATGTATTGTGATCTTCTTCGTATTGTTTGCCACCTCAGCTATTGCAGAATCTAAGGACTCGCTTGTATTCGAGATAATCTCTTCTCATGGCAGAGCAATTTAGACATGCAGAAAGAGTAAACAATATAAGATTTGGAGTCCGACATCGAAAATAATAAATTGAGATGAGATTGACTTTAATAGCATAATAAAGAAATATATGAAAAAAATGATGGTCTAATAATATATTAAAAAGATTAAATTTTCATCTCATAAACGATGTAGGACTCCAATGACTTCTTTTGTCTTTCCTATACTAACCTTTAACAAGATCCAATAATTCATATATAACAAAAACTAATTATATTTAATCATACAATATGATTTTTCAATAACAAAATTCCACCAAATACTCCATAGACATAATCATTTGAATTACATATACATAAAGAAGTCCACTAAAAAGATGGGGTGGGAGTAGGGTTGGGTATAAAATACCACAAATGGAATTATCGAACTGAATTGAAAAATTTGGTATTCGGTATTCAGTAATTTGGTATGGTATTTGGGAGTAAGATTTCTATATTTTTGTATTCGGGATTGGGTTTGGTACAAGATATTAATACCGTTTGGTATTCGGTATTTACCGAATATCAAATTATAGTCATCCCAAAGTTATAAGACATAGGACAAATAAATATAGTGATTATAATTAAGGTGGGAGGGCACAACATTAGATAATAATTAATTCATGAAAAAAGTTATAAGCCACGAATAGGGATTGTGAGTTTTTTCTTTTTTTTAGAAAAAAGTGGGGACTTCATAGACTTAATAGATAAATATTATGATTATGATTTTAGTATGACATAAGTGAAAGAAAGTTAGTGATTAAAATATCAAGTTAATAGCTGTAATGCATGGATAAGTTTAATTTTAGTGTTTTGGTTGGATAGAGGATGAATGTTAAAAATTACTCCTCTATTTTTTTTGTAATTGCTTTATTTTCTTTTTTAGAATCAAATAATACAAACATCAATCAATATTTTAAAATATATTTTTTGATCAAATAGAAAAAGAAAAATTACAATTTATAGTACTTTTCATGTAGTTTTTAAATATCTAAATTATAATTTAAAAAAAAAAAAATTAATCTAATCTATTTTAACTTTGAAATATAGTCAAATTGACTTATAAAAAATGAAGAGAGCAATTAAAAATGAATGAAAGGAGTAATTTATTTTCCCCAAAGCATGAGATATCACAAGCTTATTTTTCCCAAAGCATGAAATATTATCACAAACTAAGTCTAATCTAATACCAAAGTCCAAAAGAATGTGTCACACCCCTGTTTTTCACCGCATCCGACCCCGCTAGGGAGTTGGTTTTAGAGAAAATGGATTTTTCCAATTAAAGTGACGTTTTGAAAAGGGATTATTTTATGTACAGAGTCGCCACTTGAAATTGAGTTTGGGTGTTCCAAGTCACCTTTTTGAATCCCTATTCAAAAGGAAATGACTCTTTATTTATTTTTTCTGCGAACTAGGAATCCGGATAAGAAATTCTGTTGACCGAGGGGAAGGTGTTAGGCACCCCTCGAGTCCCGTGGTTCTAGCACGGTCGCTTTAATTGACTTATCCTGACTTAAATTATTTTGACAAATTATTGTTCTTTTGAATAGCCTTCATTATCAAAAGTGCACCAGAGTATATCTTCATCAATCCATTTTCTGCAACAACTTTGAGCTCTTTTGAATCAAGGGTTCCCACAGAAATGAGATTCTTCTTTAAATCCAGTACATATCGAACATCTGTTAGTGTTCTGATCATTCCATCATGGTTCCTCAAATGTATTAAACCAATGCCATATACGGTAAGAGAGCTGTTGTTTGTCGTGTGGATAACTCTAAATTCTCCTTCTTCAAAATCAACGAATCAGTCCCGATTGGGACACATATGATAGCTACAAGCCGAGTCCATCAGCTAGACATCTGATGGTTTTGATGACTCTGCCATAACCAGTGAGAAATCTGAGTCATCACAATCAGCTACATTTGAATCCATTACAGCCTTTCCTTTGTTAGGTTTGGCCTTATTCTTCAATTTTGGACGTTTTTTCTTCCAGTGCCTTTTTTCTCGACAAAAGGCGCATTCATCTTTGCTAGGTCTGGGCTTTGACTTGGATCTTTTCTTCTTTGTTCTCATTTGATCTTGAGAACGGCCTCTCATTACTAGTGTTTCTCCTTCACCGCTCTTCTGTTTCTCTTTCTTTCTTTGTTCATAGATGTACAAAGCTGAACAAACTTCTTTCAGAGTAATTTCATCCCTCCCATGAAGTCGAGTAGTTTCAAGGTGCTCGTACTCATCGGAAAGTGACCCCAACAACATCAACGCTAGATCACCATCAATAAAAGTTACATCCATATTTTGCAGATCTGTAAATAATTTATTGAAATAGGTGATATGATCATTTATTGTGGTACCAGGAACATAGGTGAAGTGAAATTTTTTTTTCTTCAGAAAAAGTTTATTCTGAATATTTTTCTTCAAAAATTTATCCTCCAATACCCTCCACAATTTACTTGCAGAAGTTTCTTTGTGAATGGATACTTCTGTTCTCTTCCAAGGAAGGACCGAATAGTACCACAAGCAACACGGTTGATGTATTTCCAATCTGCATCTCCAATATTTTCTGGTTTCTCTTCTTCTAGGGCAAGATCTAATCCTTGTTGAAAAAGGACATCTTCGACCTCACATCTCCACATCCTAAAGTATCCTGTTCCGTCAAAAATTTCAACTGCAAATTTCGCATTTGTCTGAATTCTTGACATAAGCGAAGATACCAACGATGCGTTATTGACACCTGATATAGACACCTTTGTCATGCCCGAGCTGGATACTATTTAATAGCTGGCTACACACAGACCAAGATAATTCTTTTCTGGTGTGGAAGATCAAACTACGCTGCAACCACAGAGCATACTAAGAAAAAATCTTGATGATGCATACCCAAGAAAAAATCTTTTCTGATGTGGAAGATCAGACTATGCTGCAACCACAGAGCATAGTCAAATAAAATCCTGGCTTTGATACCAATTGTTGTGGAAGCAGATTAGGTAGAGTGGTTATTGCACAACTACTACCCCAAAATAAAAGCCGCTAAAAATATTTTACCTGCATCCTCAAACACAACTAATCAAATTTTATTTCACTCCAAAAGTACAAGTGAAATATTACAAAAGAGAGAGAAGACTCAAAATGCCTTAAGAAGATGAGAAGGCTATTAAGAGAGGTATGTTTAAAACCAAAACATTTGGATTTCTTTTATAAGGAGGAAGACCCCCCTATTTTTTCCCACAAACGATGTGGGACAATCCCACTTTAAACACCATATGTTCGAGCCCTAGGAACAGTCTCTGGCAGAAAGATAAGGTAAGGCTGCATACAATAGACCGTCTATTCATGAAGCCTGTGCACCCTTCTCATCAGGTTTAGTTGTCCATGAGAGATTGTGTTTGTGCACGCATGACTTTTGTGTTTAGTTTCAAGCTAAAAGGGCCTTTCGCTCTATTTAGGATCGAGAGCACGCATCTGATCCTGAAACACGTAAAATAATAGCAAACAACTGCAAGATTATGCAGGTAAAGATCAGTGAAGTCTGAGATTTCACATAACTATTCAGTTTTCATCACTGTTTGGATAAAAAGGTTTATTAAGTTAGCAAGTTTAAGTGCTTGAATCTGTGCATCAATGAGCTAGTGAATGCCAATTATATAAGAAGTTTAACTTGATATTATATAGTGATATAAAACATCAAACATGTATAAGTTCAACATTCGTATGGCTTGGTTCAAGTTGAGGCATCATTACCACTTATTTCATCAACAATCTGTCATCCTAGTAAGTCGGGCTAAGATGAAATATAAAAGCTAAAAGTAGCAAACAGAATAAATAAGGTAATTGTTGTTTTTCATTGGAAGGGATGCCTCGGGTTCGAACCTCATTAAGCTAATATTTTTATTTTATTCAGTTTTTAGATTTTTGAAGAACCCACTATCGGTGGTTTTAAAATCTTGTGTTTTGATTAGTTGAGGGATTCAAATGACGCTAGCGATAGGCTCCAAGCGCGATTCTGTTCTAGAATGAATTTGTTCTAAAGAAAGATCTATCTATAGTGAAGAGGGTGTCCACCTTATAAACTCAAATAAATACAAAGGTCCAGTAGACCACCATTTCGCTTATCAAAATCAAGTTTAAGCATGTGATTATTAAATACAATCATCAAGAAAAATAGGTAGCAATATATCACAGTTACAAGTTTAATCATCATCGCAACACAGATGCATTTCATGTTGGCCTAATTTAGTCTCACCTAGAAGCTAATAACTATGCATATCTCGTCAATTCATGTCATTCAATTCGGTTTGTTCTAAATGGTGTTTGCAATATTATTAACTGTTGAAAAAAGCTCTAGGTAAAGCAATTGCACAAGATATTTAAGCTACGTGGACAACAACAACCACCCAATGTATTGGAACTGGAAGTAAAATGTTACTGTAATAAGATGGACAATGTTCAACAATATTAAAGACGAGAATCTTAATATTAAAGAAATCGATCCACTGTCTTGTAGGAAACATGTAACCAGTAAGACCAAGGCTTTGTCTCGCTAACATGTTCGCAAGGAAGGGATACCGATAAGTCACCTGTTTCCACATTGATAACGTAGAGACAGAGACGCTCAACGTGGTAGATGAACCCTTTCATAAGATTGGTTCCTCGTGTGGAGCAAGTTATTCCCCAAGAACCGGACCAAAAAATGGCAGTATCACCGATGCTTTCCACCTGTAGCCACACATTTTTAACAAAATCAAACCGGAAAACTTGGAATTCATCTACTTCTTCCATGATGTATCCACAGTATGATTCGCGAACATAGAACAATTCAGCATCATCGTCACATGAGGATTGATGAATGAGTTGTCCCCTAGCGTGCATTATGTCTTGGTAACCAGAACGAGTAGGCATGGGTTCCATAGCCACTGGTGTAACCGTCACTATTCCTGAGTCATTATCTGGATCCAGACGTACTAACATTGATCCATGGGATGTTAATCCGTAGAATTTTCCCTTGAAAACTATCCAGGACTCTAATTCGTTATCTTGAGTAAGTTGTTGCTTATGGAATTGTTGATTATAACCTGGTTTGCAGAAGTAAAAGGTAAACGTAATATCATCATCATCATTAGGATTCTCATCCTCCGGATCATCATCATCAGAATTCTCATCGTCCGGATCATCATCATCAAGAGCAGTTTGAGAAATTAGGAAGAGAACGAGGCATTCAGGATCACGAGGAGGAGCAGATAAAAGGCACTTCAGATACTTGTACTTAGGGAGCGGTGGGAGCTGAATTTTGTCCTCCGAACTAGGATTCCAAAGGTAACAATCACCTGAATCAAAATCTCGTAACACGAGCCACTCATCACGACTACAAGCACATATTTTCTTGTTTCGAAGCTCAGGTATACTTGTCACATAAGACTTATTCTCCATGATGTTGCAAAAAGTTTGTTCTTGCTTATTATCTCCATGATGAATAACAAGCCAAGGAAACTTTTCTCTCTTATTTTCATCCAAACTCATCTTTTATTTTTTCTTAATAACTTTGTGAGTACTCCGTGTCGCGCTACTTCCGCTAGCAACCAGCTTCAAATTCTCCGTAATGCACCGTGTTGAATAGGGATTTGAACAGAAACTCTACTGCTCTCTACAAAGAATTCATCAAGGAATGTAACTTTTGCTTATTAATTTTGCCTTAAACCCTAAATAAATAAAAGAGTTGAGTTTGTATATTTCAAATATAATTGGGAAAAGAAAATACAAGGAAACAAAAATAATTATTTGGACGTAAATAAGGTAATTAAAACGAATCCTAGTTTAAATAAGGTAAGCAATCCTTCGCCAAATCCTTGTTGGACTATAATTGTAACTTTCACATTATTTAAGCAAATCTTTCTCATACTCTTCGCATCGATCAAGACTAATTTTTTTTTTTCCAAGTGTTTTTTAATTTTTGGGAAAAAACAAAGAAAGAAAGAAAGAAAAGAGTGAATGGAGAGTTCATTGGAGTATAGTGAATTGTGGTCTGATTGTCTTCCAACGGATATACTGGGTTTAATATCATCGCGTCTTGTTGGTGGTGAATACTTTGTTTTTCGTGCTGTTTGTAAAAGATGGCGCACTGCGCCTCTGAAGCCTCCACACCCGTCTCTTCGGGTACATGATGATGATTCACCATCGCCTTATTTGGTAACCCTACGCAAAAAAACTGGCACTGTGGAGTTCTTTCACCCGATGTACAATGAGGTGACGCACAAGAAAAATATAGCAATATTAAAGGGTTGTCGAATTCGGAGTGCCAAAGGTAGTTGGTTGCTCATGAGTCAGGGGAACCATGGCATGTTCTTTTTCAATCCACATAGCAATGACATAATTGAACTTCCCAATCTACTAGAGGAGATTGGAAATTATTGTTGTGCTTGGACATTTTCGAGTCCTCCGGACTCATTGGATTGTTTTGTTGTTGGTTTTGATTTTTATGGTTCTCCTCCATTAGTATGCATAATCAAAGTTGGAGATAGTACGTGGAAGTTTCATCGTCCTTTTAACACACAAGAAAGTTTTCAGTTAACTGGGTGCAATAATCCGGTATTTTTCGAAAAAAATAGTGTCTACGTATGGGGAGATGAAGGAAATTTGGGAATACTAAACATAAACGAAAATTCATCACCTACTTGGGAATTTTATGGGAAGCCTTTTCCGAGTCAAAAACTAAGCTTAATTCGAAAGGTTTACACGGCAGAAGATGTCGATAAAGGAGGGATGTTAGTTGTATTTCTAACTCACAAAGAAGGGAAAGTAGAGGTTTGGAGGTACAAGATGATGAATGAGAGTGCGTTGGAGAGGGAACAAATAACAAGTTTGGACGATAGAACATTGTTCGTGAGTTCCGGAGGATGTTGTTTAAAATCATGTGTTGCACATGGCCTAAAAAACAAGATATATTTTCCAATGTTTCAAGATAACAAAAGGGGCGTTTTCTATTGTCTGGCCGATCACAAATATTACTCCTTTGATTACTCTCTCAACAAAGGTTACTCAAGTCCAAATATTTTCAACTTGGTCCAGCCAAGATCCTGCATTTGGATCGATCGAACTAGAGATTTCTGATTAATTATTTCCTTTCTTTTGTTGTTTATATTCTCATTAATTTGTAATCTGGTGTGGGTCTGTTCTCTTTATTTTATTTATTTTACCATACGTTTTTTTATTGCTTTCACATTTCATGCTACTTCTCTTGTACAAATTTCGTGAATTGCCTTAGGAAAAATTCGAAAAGATTTCAGGATGATGTATGAAGAAATAAATGGGTTAAATAGGGAAGTTGGGTTGAATTTTGAAGGTCAAATTTGATCGAGTCAATAAATGAACGAATTCTTGATCGGCTCTAATATTTGAGACATGATCTATTCGATTTTCTTGATCTTGATTTTGAATTTGAACTTGAACTATAATTGATTCGCTCTCCTCATTGATATATATATATATATAACTGAGGATTAGAGGGTAGTGGAACGAATATTACATCCTTCCTAACTTATCCTTATACTTTCTTGGCTCAACTATAGGAGACCGACAAATCGGGCAATTTATGTGCACGGTTGTCAGTGCATGTGACATGAAAAATGTGCCTACAAATCGACAACAAACGAACCACTTCACCTTCTACTTAAGCACGGTTGATTTGATTTTGTTAAGTTTGATCTTGAATTTAAACTTCAATTGGTTCGCTCTCCTCATTTATATATGAGGATGAATTAGAGGGCATTGGAACGAATGTTACGTCCATCTTAACTTTCTCCTCGTACTTTCTTGCCTCTACTATAGAAGATCGACAAATCCATCAATTTAAGTGCTCGATGAGGCACGTGTCAATGCATGTGACTTGAAAAATGTGCCTATAAAATTGGCAAAAAACGAACTACATCCTCCTTAACTTTCTCACTTTCTTTCCTTTACTATAGAAGATCGATAAACCGGGCAATTTAATTGCCCAATGAGCCACTTGTCGATGCATATGACATAAAAAATGTGCCTACACATCGACAACAAACGAAGTTTTATAAAGGTAGAGAATTCAAAAATAGAAGTTTTATAGAGGTAGAGAATTTCAATGCGGACTTTAAGTTGGTGTAACGCAAACTCCAAACATATTTTGGGGTAAGCCCTTGATCCGTATCTTAATCGATTCAATCCAGACGTATCAAAAGTCATTTTTCTTCATGCAAATGATGGTCAAAGTTGTTACTAATAATTATATTATTTTTAATTAAGATTGTATTAGTTAACTGCAAAATGATTATTTACTAGTACAAAATTATCATATCTCCAAGATATGTTACTTTCTTCCTTTTCATCCATTATTTTAGTCAATAATATTGGATCCAAAATTTACTATTTAGTCTAAAAAATCTAAAAAGTGTTATTGTTTGTAAGTTATATGTCAATTCCTCCTAACTTTTGTACTTGATGCTTTGGGCCTCTTTCTACTAAGCAATATTTGGGCTGTAGAGGGAAGGTGTTAGACAATGGAAAAATAACATAAAAATATTCTTTAACTTATCATATATATATAAATTTTCATCTTTATAAAATAATTATAAAAAAAATAATTAATTATGTATTTTTGTTGGATATATCGAAAGCTAATTATGTATCTCGACAGGTCCAAAATCGAAAAAAACGTATCGGGAGCTAATTATGTATTTTGACAAAAAAAAAATGTACTTTTGTTGGATGTATTATGTATCTCGACAAATCCAAAATTGAGAAAAATATATCGGGAGCTAATTATGTATTTCTAGAAAGGAAAAATATATCTTCGTTGGATGTATCGGGAGCCCATTATGTATCTTGACAGATCTAAAATCAAGATTATCAGTAATTATGCAAAATATCAAAATTTTCTGTAATTAAGCTCCAAACTATCAGGATTTATGTTGTTTGCATGTAGATAATTCATTAACACATGAAAAAATATTTAAATTTGACTTCAGTTGACAAGTAAATACTTCAATTTTGAAAGTGCAGACCTAGACACTTTAATTTGTCTCCATTGTATCAATTGAATATTCCAATGTACGACATGATAATCTAGACACCTTCAAAATTAGCGTAATATCATTATTAGATGTCCATGAAATACAGGGCCAATTTGAAGTATTTAATTATCCGTTGAAACCAATTTGACGTGTCTAAATGTGTATTATTAAAATTAAAATACTTGTAAGTTTTTGTATTTGCTTATATACTATGTCTAATTTTGCTTAAACTACAACAACAACAATAACAAGTCAATGTTAGAGATTATTTCTCATGAAGGTTATCCATAGCTTGATAAAATTTAATTTGTTTAGAACTCTTATAATGTATTAGATAGCTACCTACAAATTGTATTCAATTTATTTTTGCTTCATTTAGGATATTTCAAGGATAATTTTAATCTTTTTTCGTAAATGAGATGCTGACGTGGATTGATTATATGACAATATTTTTTTCACGCCGTGTACTTAGTGGCACTTCGTTAAGGTGAGGGATATTTTTGAGCCAAAAAAAAAAAAAACGAAAGATATTTTTGCTCCATTCAGATATTCAGGGGTAGTTTTGACTGACCTTTTTCCATTGTTTCAATCAACAATACCCTGTTTATTAAAACGTTGAGATACTATTTCTAACACGCCCTTGACTCAAAAAAAACTATTAAAAAAAGGTTCGACAAATGCTAAAGTATGGACACCTTTAATCTTAGATACTATTTTTACATTCCGATGAATATGATCATCTTCAATTTGATATAATCATACGCTATCGCACATTCATCTTAACATACACATCGATCTCAACAACACTCATCTTATCTTAAATTTATCATTTCAAATTTTAGCGACTCAACATTCACTATCATATAACTGTTGGTCACCACTCTGAAACACCTTGGGGGTCTTGGTATCCAACATGCAAGCTACAAGAATGCTACTTCCCTGACAACCTTGGCTTGGAGATGCATTAAACACCCTCAATCCCTTTTGGTCAGGATCCTGACTAAGAAGTTTTCCAAACAGAACAATACATCCCCTAACTTTTCAAAGGGAGCCTCTAGAACTTGGAAGAACATTATCAAAGGCCTTGACATCTGTTCGAAAGCATCTATGTGGATTATCCACAGGGGTGACAGAGTAAACTTTTGGAATGATAGATGGCTGCCAAATACTGACCCCCTCAGCAGTATTATATATATCTATGGACCAATGCCTAATAATATGATGAACCTTAAAGTCTCTGACTTACGGGCAAATGGTTCATGGAATTTCTCCTACTTACCCTTTCAACTTCCGATGCCTATTATCCATACCATCCACTCCACCTTTTTCCCAGATACCTTAAGCGCGGCTGATTATTCAATCTGTACTCTCACTAGCAAGGGCATGTTCACCAGTAAAAGTGCTTACAAGCTCATCACTTCCACCACTCACCCTCTTCACAATTAGAAAAACTTTAATTGGATTTGATCCCTCAGGGAGCAAAACCACGTTGCAGACTGCTTAGCTAAGGAAGGAGCGAAAAAGAAAATCTTTGGCAGTACTAACTTTTTGGCAGTTCGTGTAGGCACAAAAGCATGTGTGGGCAAATATTTTAGGAACTGAGTTTACTAGAAAAATCAATTTGTGTACTAACTATCAGAATACTGATACTCATATTTGTACCTGACTAAGAAGTCAGCAGTCCGTAACAAATCTTTATTTTGTGTTTCTAATGTATCGCCTAATTACCAAAAAAAATAAAAAATTATTGTTTTTGTTCACAATAAATTGAAAATAAAAATAATATCTAATCTGCAACTTATTAAAATAGAAAGAAAATAAAATAGTAAATGGAAAACGAGTTCAGCTTACATTATTATATTTTATTACTTAGTATATTTTACAGTAACAAATAGCTGGTAGCCATTAAAATACATTAATATTAACAGTGGATTATCAAAGCTTTATACTAAACTTCTAAGCTTAATTATACTTAAAATTCAATTATTCTTTCCATTTTAATTTATTTATCAGATTTTTACATGACGCATAATTTAAGTAAACAATATTTTAAATTTTATGGTCTTATACTATGTAAAATATACCAAAATATCGTTTAATTTTGCGGACATATAAAAAAATAGAATTGAAGAGTTGCTAAAAAAAAAAAAGAACGTTCCTTTTAAAACAGATGAAACAAAAGACTTTTTAAGTATAGTGAAGCTACAATTCTGCTCTCAGATTCAGCCGAACTCAATAACTTTGGCCATCATCCTTTATCTATATTTAAAAATCCGATTGATTTATATGTATAACGATTTATTCAGAATCTAATAATTTTTTTCTTTTTAAAATTCACAACTAATAAATTAAAAATCCTAGCTCACCTCTATTTCCTTTAAGTAGAAAATTTTAACAAACTCATAGTTGAATTAACCTTAATTAACATAATTAAATTAAAGCCGCCCTCTAAAAGAAAACAAAAGAATTAAGTAAATAAACCTAACACGTATTTTTAGAATTAATTCTAACAGACTCTGTCTAATAAAAATTCATATCTAAATGAAATTATGTATCGAATTAAATATTTAATTCTAATTAACATTTGTTTGATTTGATCTACACTAACGTTTGTTTTGCCAGTTGCCATGCAGTAAGCTGTTTGATGTCAATGTAGATATGTTATTATGGTGACGTTTGATTAATAAAATAAAATAAATTAAATTAAATTTTTCTATGCAATAGTACGCAGTATTATTTGATAACTAAATTCGAGATTATTAAGCCAAACGTCAAATAAAAAATGTATAAAATTTTGCCCGGAGATAAAGTTTTTTCGAATAAAATTCAAATTTCCAAACAGACGTATCGATAAGATTGTCAGTTCAAACTTTAGATTAAAATATTTGAAATTTTGAATTGCCAAGTCAAACTTTTAGATAAAAATGTTGGAGTTAATTTGCCTATATACAATTAATAATATGCCAAACTACAATCATTTTATTAGAAGTTAGATTTTGATAATTATTATTGGCACTAAAAGGAGCATGAGATTAAACAGTACTTAAATCTCGTGATGTTACATCTAGCCTATATACCTATATATATATATATAAATATATATAATAAATATGTCCACTAAATTAGCTACGAAATTTATCGACAATTTTCAGTTAATTTGTCACTAAAGCACTCTTAGCTAATTAAATTTTCTTATAATCTGTTGTTAATCGTAGCTAAGTGAAGTTATCATGGAATTTATACTGTTTAGCTACGAAATATTATCTATCGCTAATTCTTTGTTTTCTAGGTATAGTAGTGATATTACTCTTTGTGTTCTGAATATTTTTGATAGATTCATCGAATGAGTGTTCTTCAAATAAACTTGCGTTCTATTAGTGACGGAGTCAGAATTTTCAACAAAGAGGGTTCACAAGTGAGCATACGAACTAACTGAAGGGGGTTCGACATCTATCATATACACATAAAAAATAATTTTAGCCATGTATATATAATATAATTTTTCATCGAAAAGATTCAGATAAACCCCTAATCCTAAGGGTAGCTCTGCCCCTGCCTCCTATATAATATGGAGCATGCATCTTTTAATTTAACAACTTGGTAAATATAATAGTGATAATTATTATTGGCACTAAAAGGAGCATGAGATTAAACAGTACTTAAATCTCGTGATGTTACATCTAGCCTATATATATAAATATATATAATAAATATGTCCACTAAATTAAAACAGTACTTAAATCTTGTGAATTACATGATCAATATTTAGGTCATTATTGTTGCATGTATTGTGATCTTCTTCGTATTGTTTGCCACCTCAGCTATTGCAGAATCTAAGGACTCGCTTGTATTCGAGATAATCTCTTCTCATGCCAGAGCAATTTAGACATGCAGAAAGAGTAAACAATATAAGATTTGGAGTTCGACATCGAAAATAATAAATTGAGATGAGATTGACTTTAATAGCATAATAAAGAAATATATGAAAAGAATAATGGTCTAATAATATATTAAAAAGATTAAATTTTCATCTCATAAACGATGTAGGACTCCAATGACTTCTTTTGTCTTTCCTATACTAACCTTTAACAAGATCCAATAATTCATATATAACAAAAACTAATTATATTTAATCATACAATATGATTTTTCAATAACAAAATTCCACCAAATACTCCATAGACATAATCATTTGAATTACATATACATAAAGAAGTCCACTAAAAAGATGGGGTGGGAGTAGGGTTGGGTATAAAATACCACAAATGGAATTATCGAACTGAATTGAAAAATTTGGTATTCGGTATTCAGTAATTTGGTATGGTATTTGGGAGTAAGATTTCTATATTTTTGTATTCGGGATTGGGTTTGGTACAAGATATTAATACCGTTTGGTATTCGGTATTTACCGAATATCAAATTATAGTCATCCCAAAGTTATAAGACATAGGACAAATAAATATAGTGATTATAATTAAGGTGGGAGGGCACAAGATTAGATAATAATTAATTCATGAAAAAAGTTATAAGCCACGAATAGGGATTGTGAGTTTTTTCTTTTTTTTAGAAAAAAGTGGGGACTTCATAGACTTAATAGATAAATATTATGATTATGATTTTAGTATGACATAAGTGAAAGAAAGTTAGTGATTAAAATATCAAGTTAATAGCTGTAATGCATGGATAAGTTTAATTTTAGTGTTTTGGTTGGATAGAGGATGAATGTTAAAAATTACTCCTCTATTTTTTTTTTAATTGCTTTATTTTCTTTTTTAGAATCAAATAATACAAACATCAATCAATATTTTAAAATATATTTTTTGATCAAATAGAAAAAGAAAAATTACAATTTATAGTACTTTTCATGTAGTTTTTAAATATCTAAATTATAATTTAAAAAAAAATAAATTAATCTAATCTATTTTAACTTTGAAATATAGTCAAATTGACTTATAAAAAATGAAGAGAGCAATTAAAAATGAATGAAAGGAGTAATTTATTTTCCCCAAAGCATGAGATATCACAAGCTTATTTTTCCCAAAGCATGAAATATTATCACAAACTAAGTCTAATCTAATACCAAAGTCCAAAAGAATGTGTCACACCCCTGTTTTTCACCGCATCCGACCCCGCTAGGGAGTTGGTTTTAGAGAAAATGGGTTTTTCCAATTAAAGTGACGTTTTGAAAAGGGATTATTTTATGTACAGAGTCGCCACTTGGAATTGAGTTTGGCTGTTCCAAGTCACCTTTTTGAATCCCTATTCAAAAGGAAATGACTCTTTATTTATTTTTTCTGCGAACTAGGAATCCGGATAAGAAATTCTGTTGACCGAGGGGAAGGTGTTAGGCACCCCTCGAGTCCCGTGGTTCTAGCACGGTCGCTTTAATTGACTTATCCTGACTTAAATTATTTTGACAAATGATGTTAGTAGGCCCTAAAATCGCTCATTTTTATTATACCCAAAACTGGTCTATTATCTTATATTAAATCGATGAAAGTTAATTTTAGAAAAATATTTTTTGAGATGCATTATGGCATCGTTAAATTTTAAAATATCTCAGAAAGATGCGTACGCCGCATTCTTAATCGAGACAAATATTTTTAAAATACCTAAAACTTTTCTAGCATTAAAGGAATTTGTTTTGTCTCTTGTAAACTTGAGATAATTTTATTTTATCTATTTTTACCTTTTTTACTCTTTATTTTACAACGAGTTTTGAATCATTTCGCAACTCGTCTCACTCATTCTCACCTTAGTTAATTTGATTATGCCTTGCATAGGTAAAAATACAATGCTAAATCCAACTTAATTATTATGAAACCCAAAGTAAAAGAGTACACATTTCAGTATTTACGAATCAGTTGTAAATTGCTAAAACAACAAATAACAATAACAATACAAATGTGCTGGAGCCTAAGTACAAACTATCTATTAGCAACATGAATAAGGAATAATCAATTAGACAAGGCCAACTTGACCAAGTAGCAGCGAGATACATAAAAAACATACCCATTGGACGCTATCTTTTAGTAAGTTTAACATGCATATAATTCCGCATCATGTAACAATCCTAGACTTTATAAAATTAGTTGGCAACTCCAAATCTACATACAACTGTATAGCTACTCCATAACTTACTCGTACAACTCATGGCAATCATAAAACCTACATAATTAATCAACCACACATACTAAATAATGCATAATGTCATTTAAACAATTTTATTTATGCTTTGATTCACAAGAAACTTATGGAATATAGTACAAGAGGGATAAAAATCTGTATTATAAATTAAACAAGTATCGAAGCGAGAACGTCGTCACCGGTAACTCAAACGGAAATCCAACCTCAACTTGTCACCCTTTTTCTTTCCTTTTCCTCTCTGAATGGGCTTTCTTTCTATACAGTTTTTCTTTTGTTTTCCTTAATCATTTTTGAACTTTATAATGCTCTTCACATCAATTATTGCGATCCAAAATGTCTTTCACATCTACTTTTGAGTTTCAAAATATTTTTATATTTAACAACTTTAATATTTAATTTTAAAAAATTTATTAGTGACGCGCCAACTTTTTATTAATTAAAAAATAAATAAAAATTTCACCAAAAAACTAATAGAACCATTTAGATTATCTTGAAGTTTTTGTAAGTTTCGGCAAACATAATAACCATTTTGACCCATTTTAGTCCTACTAAACGATTGACACTCACCCAAAGATTCTGGAACTGGACCAAACAAGTAGCTTTTCAAGAGTGATCAATGTCTGCAAATTACTAGAGGTACATATGCTTGGAGAAATATTTTCTATTAATTTATTGGTATTTGTATAAAGGATCTTTAACTTAGGTGATAAATTTTTTGTGTACTCTATCAAACGTCTACTAGCTATATTTGTCTAAACCCTTTAAAATATTTTCAGTGAAATTGTTTTGCCATAGCTGCAGTACTTCCAGTTGCATATGCCTCAAAACTAAATTTCTCATCCTATAATGTAAAATCCATAAAGCTAATTACACACAATCTATCAGAGTTCAAGAACTCCCTTAGTGTAGTTTGAAATCCTTTTCGCGTATTCCGAAAAATTAAATGACCTATAGAACCCAAATTCTCACGAGATCAAGAAACAATAAAATTAGACCAAAAAATAGAGAAATAATATTCAAGAATATTGGTGTATATTTTATACTGCAAGATCCGGAATCAAATTCAAATTCAGAATCATATAGAAAAAATCTAACATACAAAAAATGTCCATGTGTAATTTTTAACAAACATATATTAATAAGGAATAAGTATATAACGGTTGTTCACTAGATCAAACACGAAAATAATGAAAAAAATAATAAATGAGAAAATAGGTTCTTTAATATTTTAATTAAATGGGACGATGAAAATTTGATACGTCATTAATAAAATAAACAATTTAAAATATTCTGATTATTTGCATATGAAGGACATTTTGGAGCCCAAGGTACACCAATCATAAAAAATCAAGTAAAAACAAACTTAAAAGAAAAAGAATTCAGTGTCAAAAAAATAAGGAAAAGACAAAAAAAAAAAAAAGTTTGTAAAAGAAAAAGCTACATGGAGCAATATAAAGGGATAAAAAGGTTTATGAGGTCTACCAAAAATTTTTATTCTCCTTTATATATATATACTAGCATAGTATACGTGCTTCTAGTATACGTGCTTTACACGCGTGCCTCATTACAATCAGTAAAACTACACAAAACTTATATAGAATCAATAAAACTGCACAATATTTCAAACAAAGCTAAAGATTTTGAAACAATACGTGCAATAGAATCTACGCTACGTGCAACTTATTGTCAAGTTAGGTATCTTTAGCTTCTTTCTTTCTATTAATCACAAATAAGGAGGAAGAAATCAAGATTGTGAAATGTGGAAATGTGTGTGGAGTAGGAATTACAAGAGCCTAGTTGTAAGTTGAAATAGTAACTAACTTATTCATCTATGACGAGCCCTTTACTGATAATCCTTGAACCTGCATTGTCCGCATGTCTCAAGAGCAACGTCTACTTTCGTCAATAGACATTTTAGTTTTTCAAAAAAAAATCGCAAAATAATGAACAAACATTTGTGAGATGGTTTTTCTATTTTTTTATTATCATATATCGTAGGACTTATCATTATTGACCAACCCTATTATGCATATAATTTGATATGTCGAGAAAGTATTCAAACAATTTTTTTTTATAAGTCAAATAAATATAAGTCAATCGCCACTAAAATTACTTATTATGTATAAGCAAGATGCAACGAAAAAAATTTATCAATGACTCTAAAGTAACATGTCAATAGTTAGTACATCAGAATAAACAAAGATTTAGGATAACACCATTTTCTTTTTTGGTCTCACAAGTCTCGAAGCAACTTCAGCAGTTTTATTAATAGTTGCAATGGCATCAACAACTTTATCAATAATTGATTCTTCGTGAAGATCATATATATGTCCAATAACTGCAATAAATCCATTAATGTAACATTTGCATCAAATAAAAATTATATGTATAAATAGTTTATCTCATATAAAAAATAAAAAGGGTTCAAGCAAAATCGCTGAGATGCATAAATTATTACAAAAAAAGATAAAACATTATAAATTTTGCATATTTGAAAGACACTAACTTGTAATTCAATAAATGTGTTTTTTGTTGGTCCCATCTCCTGTTTTAAAGCTTCATTTTTCTCTTGAATCAAGAATAATGATAATAACAATTTTCACTTTCACCTATTAAAAGAGTTGATTTTTTGTTCTTTGTCACACATAGCAAGAGAAAAAGATGTTGAACATGCATAGATACAAAAATATTAACAATGACATCTCAAAAGAAGGACCTTTAAGTGATACTTTGTATTTACAAACAAAATATATACAATCAATTAAACATGATACACAACTGAACAAACAAAACACAAAATAAATGTAAGGAAGACGAAAAGACTCTAAATTTCTAGTAAAGTTTGATCAAATTATTACTTAAATAAAATTGTAGAATTTTTTATTTTATTTATAAGGTAAAATTCTAATTAAATTCGAAGTATAATTGTAATTTTTTACTTAATTTATACAACTAAATCTAAAAAAAAATTATAAATTAAAATTAAGTGCAAAATTATTTCAACCAAAATTAAAAGGACATAATTTTACTTTTTTAACACATATTCTTAACAATGTCAAATCATAGACAAACAAAAAACAACATTTTTAGCATAAATTTTTTAAACAATGCCAAAAATCTAAACAAACAAAAACACCCCCCTTTTTAAATGAAAAATAAGTAGCGAAAATACCAAAAAGAAAAAAGAAAATTGAATAAGTGTCCTATTCAAATACCAAAAAAAAAGAAAGAAAGAAAGAAACAACCTCCTATTTTTCTAATTCTTCTTCCATATTTTTAGGAGCATTTTTTAATTATAGAAATTAATTCTCCTAATATCTCTTACCATATAGTTTTTCTACCATATATTTTAGGATTCTTATTTTATTATTAATTAAAAAATAACTTGAAAAACTAAAAAATAATGATTTTATCTATTACGGAGACTTTTAATGAAAGGTAAAAAATTTAAATCACATTTGTAAGAATCTTCACACTTTTAATATATATATATATATATATATATATATATATATATATATATATATATATATATATATTCCTATTATATATAAGTGTGATTAGTAGCTACTGGAAGCAGGCAGCTGATGGTTGTTATGCTTGCTTTTAGTTGTCTGTTTGCTTCCTGATTTTACTATATTACCCCTAATTAATTATTATTGCTTTGTGATTTCACTATATTATCCTTAATTAATTATTATATGACATTTGCGTATTAAAAAGTTAATAAAATTTAATTTTTAAAAAAGTAAAATGGATATTTATGACATGTCTGCTTCAGTTGTTTCAACTGTAATTTTAATATATCACCCCTAAATAATTATTCTCTCCATTTAAAAAAGAATGACCTACTTTTCTTTTTAATCTGTTTAAAAAAGAATGACCTTTTTTCTTATTTGGCAACAGTTAAATTTCAACTTTTCACGTGACATGTTTAGAACCACAAGATTAAAGGACATTTTAATACATTTGACACAACTTTAATTTAAGGCCATAAGATTCAAAAGTCTTTTTTTAGGACCCGTTTGGCCATGGATATTTTTTCCTTTTTTTTGGAAATTTTTTCCAGAGTGTTTGGCCATGAAACTTTGAAAAACAATTCTGGAATTAAATTCCGAAAATGGAAAATAACTTTTTGTTGTTTTTTCTTTTTTCCACTTCCAATTTCAACTTCCATTAGTATTACATATAACCCAATCTTTAAATTTTTACACAAACCTCTCTTATTAACTAAATTTCGTAATTTTTAAAAAAAGACCAAATTCAATAAAATAATTAATTCAAGTGAAAATAATTAAGAATTTTCATCAACAAATTTAAGAATATATAAAATATATTTATATCTATCAATCATATTTATCAAAATATATTTTTCTCTATTTAATCGATTATGGTTAGATAAACTTATTTAGCTCGTGCTTGTGATATTTTTATTCAAATTTCAGAAGAATAACAATCATAATAATTGGTTTGTTGTTTTCCCTTTTTTCCACTTCCAATTTCAACAAACCAATTATTTTCAAAATTTGAAAAATAAATTCGGAAATAAAATAATTAACAACAAACCAATTCGGAAATTTGAAAAATAATTTCGGAAATAAATTCTGAAAAGGGAAAAAAAGAAAAAATAATTTATTTTGCTTATTCACGCGCTGTAGGAGAGTAATACAGACTCTACATGCCACCTCAGCTCAAAATAGTCTATTTACTACCGTTTTAGTAAGATACGTGAGATATAGGTAAAAAATATAATTTAAATATTATTTTAAAAAAATCGGACAAGTTTAGAAATACTTTATTTATTTTCTCTCTTTAGAATCATATTCTTGATAAGTTATAAGTATACTCTCTCTGTTTTAAAAAAAATGACCTACTTTGACTTGACACAAAGTTTAAGAAAATAAAGATGATTTTTGACTCTTGTGGCCTTGAATTAAAGTTATGTCAAATGTACCAAAATGCTCTTTAATCTTGTGGTCTTAAACATGTCATGTGAAAAGTTGAAATTATCAAAAATGGAAAAGGGTCATTTTTTTTAAACGAACTAAAATGGAGAGTAGGTCATTCTTTTTAAAACGGAGGGTATTACGCATTGTATAATTGTCTCACTTAATATTTTTTCAATCTAAATCGCCTTATTTATCTTTTTATAATTTCACGGTAACCAACCTCTCACTCCAGTGATTAAAGTATATTTAGAGGTCGTTTGGTAGAGCGTATAAGATAATACTGAATAGGCTGTATTAGTAATGCTGGGATTAATAGGGCAGAGATTAGTAATACTGAGATTAGTAATATTGGAATTATTTTTTATTCAGTATTTGATTTGATGTATTGAAAACAATATGTATTGTTATATTTTAAAAAGAATGTTTGTTTGTTTTTAAAAATACCCCCAACATATTATAACTTTGTGTATTTTATTTGCAAAACTTTATTATTCTTTTTTTTAAAATAAAAAAATGAACAATATAACTAATTATTTACTTTGAAATAATTTTAAGATTTAATAATTCACTTGCAATTTTTTTTTTGGGTTATCTTTTTTTTATTTGTTTACCATTTGCTTGTTGTTTCCATTTTGTGGTGTTTTTAAGTTGGAGGGGGTACGTGTAACTTTTGAATGAGACAATAGAATTATTATTAACATAAAGTTGTGTTCGGTAGAGTGTTAAAGCTCAGTAGAAAAATTATTTTTATTTATGAATATTCCTATTTACAAAATAAAAGCTTGTATGCAATCATGTAATTTATTTTCGAATTTTGATCAATTAATATTTTTTTATGACTAAAATTATTTGGAGGAATATTATTATCTTGATAAATTGAAAAAAAGGAACTCACACTGAATAAATTGAAAAAGATTTGGAAAAAAATTAATGAAATTTGAGGCATTTTTGTAAATAATAATAAAATTTGTAAACTAATTTATTTAAATAAATTTATCAGTATAAATATAAAAAAAAATTAAGAAAATAAAAAAAATATTTAAAAGAATTTGAGGAATATTTTTTTCTTTATACATATTAGTCAATGGTATTAAAACTCATGTATTGCTAATACCATCATATGAAATGTATTAATAATACACCCTATAATATCATATAGAGTCTATAACTAATACATAATATTAGTAATACATAGGTCCAAAATTCTATCAAATATAGTATTAAGTAATACCACACTTAATACATGAATTATTATTTTTAATACGTCCTACCAAACGATCCCTCCTCATAGGAGAGTGTATTTGCTGGGTGGATCTGTCAAGTACTGGCATTCGAGAAAACATATGAATTGGATTATATGGAGTACAGATGAGTGTACTTTCTGAGGTTGGCCTCTGTAGCATTTGTCTCCCCCCCCCCCCCCCCCTCTCCCCCTTAATGGGTTGATGGTACAACACAATCTCTTTCAGTGATTATTTGTTGGTGTAGAAAGAAAAAAAACAGGAGTGATTGGTGTAGATGGAGGCAGCATAGGGGTAGTGTAGGTAGTAATTGGTGACTTGAATAGAAAGGCAAAATAGGTGATAGATCATGCAGACGTCTAAAATTCACTGCAGCAGAGATGGTGATGGATGGAGTGGACCTTTCAGAACCTTTTTAGTACAAAAGGCAACTATTGTAAGAAGAAAAATAGTGTAATTATTACACTCACCTCTCCTCCTTTCACAATTTCTTTTAGTTAGTCAAATTCAAAATTTAAGCAGGCGTCTCTTCATAAATATTATTGACAATATTTATTAATATATTTTCTTTTAATTTTAAAATTTTTATTTGATCAAAAAAATAAAAAATGTTATTTTAAAAAATAATATATTTTCATAATTTTAAATTTTTTATCAAACATCTTTTTAGAAGTTTTATGTGTCGTCATTTTCTTTTTGATTCGTCCCAAAAAAATATAGTCTTTCCTTATTTGGTAAGTTTTTAAAAACACAATTATAATTTTACTCTTAGTGATCCCACTTGATTAATACTATTACTCCTTTTTTTTTTTTTTTTTTCCAATTAAAAGTGGTCTCACTTGATTAAAATACTATTACTCCTTTTTTGGAGAAGAATAATTTTGTAACTTTAATAAAATCAATACTTATCTCTTAAATATCGTGTCTGTCAAATAGCGACACATAATTTGAAACGGAGGGAGTATTAATAATATATTGTAGAGTACTTTCTCTATTTAAAAAAAGTGATTTGTGTTGAATAGATAGGAAATTTAAGAATATAAGAAAGCACTTTTTATTTTATGGTATTAAACTAAAATTATGTCAAATATTCCTATATATCCTTTCAACTTTTGGTTTCAAATATGTCATATAGAAAGTTAGAATTAAAGTATTGTAAGAAAATGAGAGAGATCGTTACTTTTAAAATAGACTAAAAAAAGAAAGTAAGTCATTATTTTTTAAATGGGTGAAAATCATCTCTCCCCCTCCCCCCCTCAACTTTACTTTAAAAATCAAACTCCTCCCTCAATTTTAAATAATAAGCATTCTCTCCTCTTTTTCCTACTTGTCTTTTTTAAATATCTATTTTGCTCTTACACTGTTAATCTTTATTTTTCTTTACCTCTTTAAAATTATTATATTTTTTATTTTTAATATATATAGTAAATTTTTTAAAATAAAAAGAAAATTATTTTCTAGACGAAAAAAAGTGAGAAACATATATTAAGTATATAAGTTAGTGATGATCTAAATGAAATAAATGATCATGATATGAAAAATTATTTATTAATAATAATTAAAACTGTAATATCTATTTATACTAGTGAAAATAACAAATAAAAATAAGTTTATAAACATATTCCAATGCATGTAATATAATAACATATAATAAAAATGAAGATATATTTTATACTAAATTAATTCAAAAGTTTATTTATATTATAAATATATACTCCCTCGTTCACTTTTACTTGTCACTATTTTGCTTTTTTAGGTCAACTTGCGTGAACTTTGGCCAACATTTTAAGATTTATAATTTAATATTTAAATTTAAAATTTAGATGAACAAAAAATTTATGAAAAATGTTATAAGTTGCAATCTTTCTTCATATTAATAAAATGAAAAAATATATCTTAAAATATTTATCAAAATTTATGTAGGTTGACCTGGAAAAACGAAAAGTGACAAGTAAAAAAGAACCTATGGAGTATATTGAAACTCATGTGCATATATATATATATATTACACACGCACACACTTAATGTATGTAAAATAAGAGATAAGGTACAAGGTACCCCGAAACTATAACTGAAATTGTTATGACACGCTTAAACTATAAAGGGGACCTATTACCATTTAAACTCATTTTTTGCTGATTTGGCCATCAAGTATTAAATATTTTTGAATTTTTTTGGGGGAGACAAAAAATACTTGTGCGTTATCTTAATAAAATAACAATCATAAAAAATAACATTAGCTTTTGTGAAAAGTTCACTAAAAAGGTTAAACTAAAAAAAATTTAAATAAAAATATATAAATACTTGACTAAAATAAATAATGTATACTATAAGAAGATATTGCTAATGCCAAGGTTAAAATAGGCATTGTCAAAGGTAAAAGGGAGAGAATGCTAATTATTCAAAGTAGAGGGTGGAGTTTAATTTTTAAAGTAAACTTGAGGGGGAGAAATGATTTTCGGAATATGATATATTAGTAATATTTATAGTATTGAATTTTGATGTATTAAAAATAATATGTATTGCATAATTTTTTTCTTTAAAAAAACTATTTGTGTAAAAATATTCTCCATAAATATAATGATAAAAAGATTCGAGGGACAATTATAACTTTAATCATGATAATGTAAACATATGAATTTCCATATACTTAGGTATACATTAATATCAAATAAAGTGCATTAATTATACATAATTGAAATGGTGCAACAAATAAAGTACTACTTAAAACATAAAACTAACGCATGCATTATTTTTTTCAAATATAATCTATGAGATTGTCTTTAATTTTCTATATATCATGTGAAAAGTTGGAAAAAAAAAAAAGTTACTATTAGAAAAGAAACACTTTCTTTGCTATTACATCTTGTAGCATGTTTTATGACGACTTTGTTTGCTGTCATTTTGATATGATGAGTCGGGGTCTATCAGAAACAACATCTCTGCTTCTTCGAATGTAGTGGTATGAACTACGTACATTTTATCCTCTCAAACTCAGCTATGTGGAAATAATGTGTTAAGTGACATATTCGACACTCGTAAACTTTCTAGTTTTCGTCTAGCTGTTTCACAATCAAATGCCCAGACAAGTAATGTGGCATGTAAAAACTCCTCCAAAGGTCAGCTTAAGAAGAGTTTGGAGCTGGTTATTTGGTTAAGAGAATGACAGTAAAAGAATAGGAGAATCTAATTGTGACTCACATTTTATGTAAACTTTGTCTATTTACAATTTAAAGGTATTATGTAGATACCTACTAATATAATCTAGGCCAAACCCATCGATATCCTCTTAAGTTTGTCTCTAAAATTCACTTAATCCCCTAAATTAAGGCCTGTACATATTAAATCCCTAAACCCCCCAATTTGGTTTCAATTGGACATTTTTTACCCACATGGCACTGCGCGTGCAGTACACTCTCGGGAAGCGCGTGAGGTGTTTTTTTAAATTAAATTACGAATAGAAATGTGTCAAGTGGCACTAAGGACCCCAAAATATTAATTAACAATTTATATTTAAATTATTTTATTAATACAATTTTGAATTACAATAATTTCTTAATTCATTTTTATAAAAAGCACCCCACCCCTACCCCCTGCGTCTTCACCCCACCCCGCATCTTCATCGTTTCAACCTCACCCCACCCCTGCGTCTTCGTCGTCACCACCTCACCCTACATCTTCTCATGAACAAATTCATTTTAATCCACCATAATTATTCCCATTTTTTGAAAAATTTCAACAAGATTCACTTTTTTCCTTCACTAGTATCACCATTTCTTGAAAAATTACAACAAATTTCAATAAAAATCACTTTTATCGCCATTTTTTTTTTTTCCTCCACAAGAAAGATCACTTTTTTTTTCATTAATATCACCATTGTATGAAAAAATTCAATAAAAATAACTTTTTTCTAGACTCCTTTTGAATTCTTGAAGTAGATTTAAACAAAAATTTTTGTGTGTGTGTTTTTGAGGTTTATGGAGAAGCAAGATTCACTTTAATGGAGAAGAAGAGGAACGTGGGGAGAGGGGGGGAGATTAATGCTGGGGAGCGGGGGCTGGGGAAGGTGGGGAGTTTTTTTATTTTCATTTTCTAAAATATTTTATAATTTTTTTTTAATAATTAGTTTTTAATTTTTACTATATAAATAATTTTATAATTTTTTTTTAATAATTTGGATCCTCAAAGCCATTTTTTATTTTCGTTTTTAAAAAATTTTATAATCTATTTTTAATAATCAGCTTTTTATTTTTATTTTTTAAATAATTTTATAATCTATTTTTAATAATTAATTTTTTATTTTTAAATAATTTTATCATTAATTTTTAATAATTGAAATCCTCAATGCAATTTTTTATATTTAATTTTTAAAAATTTTATAATTTTTTTAAATAATCAGTTTTTTATTTTTATTAATCAGTATTTTATTATTTTTTAAATAGTTATATAATTATTTTTTAATAATTGGAAACCTTAATGCATTTTTTTTATTTTTATTTTTTAAAGAATTTTATAATTTTTTTTTTTATATAATTTGAATCCTCAATGCTATTTTTATTTTTTAAAAATTTTATAAATTTTTTTAATAATTTTTTTAATTTTTATTTCTAAAATAATTTTATAATTATTTTTTAATAATTTGGATCTTCAATGAAATTTTTTATTTTTAAAAAAAATTTAATTTATTTTTAACAATCAGTTTTTTATTTTTATATTTTTTTAAAAAAATTTAATTATTTTTTAACAATTTGTTTTTTATAATTTTAATATTTTTTTTTAACAATTAGTTTTTTATTTTTAATAATTATCGGACTCACAATGCCACGTGGCAGCTTCCAATTAGCCTTTTTTGCCACATCAGAGCATGTGTGCAACACGCACTTTGAGCTTTTAGCTGAATGGGCAAAAGATGCCCAATTGAAACCAAATTGGGAGGGGAAGGGACGTAGGGGTTTAATATATGGACCTTAGTTCAGGATCTAAGTAAATTTTAAGAATAAATTTGAGGGATTATTGATGGATCTGGCCTATAGTCTATCATCATGAAAATGTGAATACCTGCACCGTTAGGAACTTTTAATCAATTTTAAGATGGCATATAAAAAATGGAGTGATTTAAGCGTGGGTAATAAAAAAATGGATCGAGCCAATTTTTGATAGAAGAGGACAAATACGACTTTTTGTGGTAGTTGCTGCTGGGATTTGTTGACAGCTTGATACTGACAACAGAAAAGGGCGCAGAAAGTGTCCTTCACCTATTGAAAATGATATAAAATATCTTTTATCCATCTTTAGATTTAATAGTACCCCTCACATCCATCATTGCCAGGTCCAAAATAATTTTCTCATATACTTTTGAGTTTCAAAATGTTCTTATATTTAACAATTTTAATATCTAATTAAAAAAAAAATTATTAGTGACGTGTCAACTTTTCATTGATTAAAAAAATTAAAAATTCCACCAAAAAGCTAATAGATTCATCAAATTATCTTGAAGTTCTAGTAAGTTTCGTCAAACTTAATAACCTTTTTGTAATCTACCTATTTAGGTAAAAAAAAATCATTCTAATCCTACTAAATGATTGACATTCACCCAAAGATTCTGGAACTGGGCAAAATAAGTAGCTTCCGAGAGTGACAATGTCTGCAAATTATTACCGATACATATGCTTGGTGAAAAAGTTTAAATTAATTTATTGGTACTTGTATCAAGGATCTTTAACTTAGGAAGCAAATTTTCAGTGTACTCTATTAAATGTCCGTCGACTATATTTGTCTAAACCCATTAAAATATTTTCAGTGAAATTGTTTTTCGATAGCTACAGTACTTCCAGTTTCAAATGCCTCAAAACTAAATTTCTCATCCTATGATGTAAAATTCATAAAGTTAATTACACACAATCTATCAGAGATCAAGAACTCCCTTAGTCTAGTTTGGGACCCTTTTTCGCGCATTCAGAAAAATTAAATATGACCCACAGAACCCAAATTCTCACAAGACCGAGAAATAATAAAATTAAACCCCCAAAATAGAGTAATAAGATTTAAGTATATTGGTGTATATTTTATACTGTAAGATTCGAAATCAGATTCAAATTCAAATACGAAAATAATGAAAAAAATAATAAAACAGAAAATAGGCTATTTAATATTTTAATTAAATGGGACAGTGAAAATTTGACACGTCATTAATAAAAAAATAATAATATAATATTCTAATTGTTTAATATAAGGGTATGTGAAGGGCATTTTGGAGCCTAAGGGTGAATATAAAGGACATTATAGATTCCAAGGGTGGATGAAAAGTGTTTTTATACCATTTTCAGTAGGTGAAGGACATTGTAGGCCCTTTTCCGTATAAGTAAATCATGTTTCATGCAAGTGTGTGTGTGTATCCATGGCCCGTGTTAAGTCCGAGCCCAAACTTCAAATGATCTGAAATATACCTTAACTTTGATGAAATTTATTTTAACATGTCTGAACTTTGTGGGGGTCTTATGACCCCGTAGGACATGGATGGGTCATATGGCCTCACTGAACTATTTATTAGCGTGTTTTACTAATATTTATTTGCACTAAACTCTTTTTTATTTATTTATCTATTATCAATTTTTATTTTTTTACTAACTTATAAATATCACTAAAATACACTAATAAATAGTTCAAGTGGGTTATAGGACCTCCGCATAATTTAGGCATGTTATAATAAAATTCGCTAAAGTTTGTGTATATATTGAACCTTTTTCCTAAAAATAATAATAATTTAATTTTAAAAATTTAATTTGTATCATATTCTTTTACTGAATAATTAATAAAATCTAATGACACGTCAAAATAAGTTGTTAATAATTTTTTATTGTTACTAAATTTTGCCAAAATATTATAACAAGAAAAGTATAAATAGTAATCTAATTGACTTTCTTATTGACAATTATAGTATTTTTATTTTGACATACTCCTTCAAAAATTATTTTCCACTGTAAAATAAAAAGTCATCTCCATTATGTTGCCTTAATTAAATAATTTTAATTTAATATAAATTTTGGTTATGTAAATATTCAGCTGTCTTAAGTTTGATTGTAAAAAAAACATTAAGATCATCATCATTGTATAAAATATATTCATTACAAATTAAGTATAAACATTAAAAATAAAATATAATATAAATTGGAGAAAGTAAAGAGGTAAAAAAATTATAAAAAATTGTTACTTTACCATCTCAATTTAAATGTCTTACTTCTATTTTGGTATGTCTAAAAAAAAAAAGCTTTTTCTGTATTTAGTAAGTATTTTAATTTTAACATTCTATATGGCAAGTCTAAGACAACAAGACTTATAAACTACATATTCTATCCATCTCATATTAATTGTCCACATTACCAAAAATAATAACCCCAAATTATTTATGAATTAACAAAATAAAAATATAATTAATTTTTTATTTTACCCTTATAATTTAAATTCTTTTTGAAGTATATACAAATAGAAATAGATCTGGGAGAGAACAAAAGAAGCCAATATGCTCACCGTTGTCCAGAAGCCATTGCAAATCAAGTTGACATTGGCGTCATTCTAACGTCAGCGCTTTCCAAAATTGAGAAGTGTCTCCTCGGTGGCCTAAATATTTAGCACGTAAGATGTGCGTCCAGAGAGAAGCACGTCATGCTGAAGACGTCAAAAGGGCCAAATTTTTAGTCTTAATTCGTTGAATACCCAACCCTCCCTGATCCTTGGGCTTTGTGACAACATCCCATTTAAGAAGATAGATCTTTCTATGGGTCAGAGTAGTTTCCCAAAAAAAAAATTTTACTGGTAAGCTTTCGTCGTGGTAACAACATACGCAAGACACTTACATGATCAGGGTGAATTCGATTACAATGTCCTCCCAACAGTTGTCAAAAAAGAAGTCTTTCAACCGATCAATTGATTTTAAAAGATATCCAGTAAATATTGAAAATCTTGATTGATTGATCTTTCAGTAAATAATGAATAACCTAACTCCCTATTTCCATATATATATACTAATGTTAAAAAAATCTAAGCTATCAATGTTTGCTTATCCGGTGTAACAGTTAACTTAAATTACAACTATTTTCACTTATATGAATTTGCCATGACATATATTAATTAGGAGAGAAGAAAGTTTGGTGTTGTTTAATGCCTATAGATTTTGAGAAAAATAACATAGATAAATCATTTATAGTCCTTTATAAAAAAACTTTAACATGCATGTCCTAAAATGAGTGATCATTCAGAAATTAACTATCACCATCATAGTTTTTTTCTTAAAAAAAAAAAGCAAAAACTTAAAATTGAATGATTTTTGTGTATTTTATCAAAATGCAAAATTGTGGTAGTAACTACTATAATATTTGATCCTATTATTATTATTATTATTATAGTATTTTTTTAAAAAGAACTATTAAGTATCGAATAATATGGATCAATTTTTAATTTATCAAAATGTGTAATCGTGGTTGAATAACTGTAATATCTAATTCAAATTTTGTTATTGATAATTAGCTTAATGAGAGATTCAGGTTGTTCTTCTAATGAAAAATCTTTATATTTCCTTCTCTCCAAAGATGGAAATTATTATTATTGACCTAATTTTTTAACAAGAATTATTAATTGTACTAATATTGATTAAGTTTACTTATCAAATTGTGAAATTATTGTCAGAATTGTTGCAATATTTTATTGAAAATCACTATGATAAGAGTAAATAGTATTATCAACTTAATTTCAGTGAAGAAAATTTATGTCTCAGTGATCTTTGGACTGGTAATAATTGGGATTGGACGAAACTCTCTTTCGAGATGCCTATGGACCTAATTTATCTCTGGGTTTGTGGGACCAACCATATTGGGCTTACAATAAAAATGATCTTTCCTTAACAAGTGGTGTATTTAAGCTCAATATTGATGGGTCTTTCATTGCCAATACCAACCGTTGTGGTTTTGGTGGGGTTATTTCGGGATGCCTTGGGTTCTTGATTTTTATCGTAAAAGCACTAGTCATTGTCACACCTTAGTGGAATTGGAGGCGATGCTCAACGGTTTGGAAATAACCGTTGCTCATCACTTAACCCCTATTCTTGTAGAAATTGATTCTATGAAAAATTATACAATTTATTCATTATCCATTACCTCTATATAATGACATCATTTATAAATACAGATTAGTGTTGAAGAGCATGGGGAGTCAGTCCAGTGGTGCAACATAATTTTCGGAAAGCAAATGCAGTAGCTGTCGTTTTGTCAAGGAAAGGATATCAATCACCAACTAACCACATTTTGACATTTCCACTGGTGGAATTAGTGGAACAACTTCAAAAGGATATCAGCGGAACTCTACTACTGTTAGGACTTCCCTGGAAAATTCCTCTACCTTATGTACTAATGTTTAACTTATCTATATAATATTTTCCTTGTTTTATCAAAAAAAATTAAGCCTCCTTTTTGCATTGGAAGAGTTCATACGCAACTATTAGCTTTCTCAAAATAAAGGAAGATCTAATCAAACATTCAACATATATTATAGTTAAGTTATTTGCCTATTCTTCTGATCTCACTCCTTTATATATGTATCAGATTTTTAGCTTTTGCCCGATAAAACACGAGATTAATGGTATTTGCAAAAAATTAAGGGAAAAGAAAAGTGTCTTAGTGTAGGCTCCCAATTATTGTTATGATTAATAGGTTTATCTTATTCATATATTTTTTAACAAGAATTATTAATTGAATAATATCGGTCAAATTTCTACCAAAATGTGAAATTGTTTCCCAAAATTATGGTAATATTTCGTTCAATTGTTGTCATGGTTATACCTTTTTATTTAGGTCTATTTTTAACAAAAAATATTTATTATTGAACAATATTGATTCTTTTTTTCAAAATGTGAAATTTGGTCGGTATACTGTAATATCAAATCCAATTATTAATTATTGTTATGATCAATATATAGGTACCTACTGAATCTTCTTTTCATTATCACAAGATTGTCCTATAACATCGCCAGATATTTTCTTCACAGTTATATAAATTCTTCTCCACTGCAGGAAGTTTACTGCACTTCCTACCAGCTTTGGTGTACTTTTAACATATAAAAACAAAATGGAAAGATTAATCACTATTCACTATGGTATACTATCCTATCCTATATATCAATGGTACTTGAAAAAAAAAAAAAAGGATTGCTTACAAGGAGACAAATAAGATTAATTGTCATCGAAGGATGTGGTGCAGTGAATGCGACTGTTTTTTTCTTAGTCAGAAATCTTAGATTCAAGTCTTGAATATGAAAAAATTTCTTAATATGGAGCTTTGTCTTCGAATGGGCCATACGCGATGCGAATTTAAATTAATCGAACTTTAATATAATACAGGACATTGAATCGAAAAAAAAAAAGAATTGAATGTTGTTGCTACCCAATATTTTTATTTTTCTAACTTTTGTAATTGCATATAGTGAATGCAACTCAAGCTTACATGTAACGTATGGTCTTTAGATGAACTAAACATGACAAAAAATTTAAAATCTTATAAAACATACGGTACAATTATAAATTTTGAGTTTGAGCTCCGTAAAATGAAATTGCCTTTTAGTAAAGGTATTCTTTACCCTAGAAAGAAACTTTCCGATATAAAGTTTGACGAGGGGGACAAAAAAGGATACTAAGTGGGTGTTTGGCTTAGCTTTTAAATTGGTTAAAATAGCTTATAAGCTATTTCCTTCATTTCATAATAAGTTAATTGTTGAATTTTGGCATACATGTTAAGAAAAAAAATAAAGACATAAATTTATCATGTTTTTTTATTTTTATCCTCTTCAAAAAACAAAGACACATAATACATCACTCCCAATGCACATTTAATGGAGGGTAAATTTGAAAAAAAAAATTCAACATTTATCTTGAATTGTGAACCATTCACTTATTTTGAAACACTAAAATTGCTCCAACAATTCACTTATTGTGAAACGGAGGGAGTATTTTTTTTGCTTAAAAAGTGTTTGACAAATTTTATAAATGCTTAAAGTAAATTTATCCCTTATAATTATTCCTTATTCCAAATTTACCCTTGTAGCCTTAATTCTTCACTACTTCACAGCACGCTTTTATACATCCATTTTTGTTTCATATTTTACCATACATAAAATAATAAATAGATCAGCATATTATGCAAGTATTATATACGAATTACGGAAAGGAAAAACATGAATCAAAATATTATATTATTAGACTTAAGCAGACAATTGAAAGGTGCTGTTTTTTCTTTTTGATCCTATACATGTAATCTTGTATTCAATAATATATATTCTCAACCTTTTTTTAAAAAAACAAAAAAACTGGAGGCATTTATGTCATAATATGGTCCATATACCAACAAATTTGAAAATAATATTAGTAATCACTATAAAATTAATATTAGTTTTGTATTATCAATCTCATAAAACTCATTACCAAGATTGAATACATGAATCCCCCTATATATACACAAAAAAATAATGATGTGTTAAATTTATTGGTCAAAATTGGACGTAACTATCTTTTCAAACATAAACATTCAACACTGAAACTTTTTTAAAAAATATTTTTTTAGCGCATAAATTACTAGTCATTTATGAAAATATTATATATATATATATATATATATATATATATTAATTTGAATCATTTTAGCAATAAAAATTAATAATAATCAACTCTATATATTATTAACAGCTATAAAGGTATTTCAGATATTTTGACCCCAAAAAAGTGTTTAAAAACATTATTTACCAAACACATCAATAACTTTTTTCAGTTTCAGCACTTTATCCAAGCACTTAACTGCTTATTTTTAAAATAAGTTCAGCACTTTCAAAAGCACTTTTAAAGAACTTTTTTTCAGCCACTTTTTTTCCAGTTTATCCAAACGGGCTCTAAACATTGATTGAAAAGCCCCAAAAGACTTTAAATTGTAGCATAAAATCTTTAGGTGGGAGCGTAATTAGATTTTATACTTAATTTGTAATTTTAACGATCAAACAGCTAGTCTTTTCACTATAACGACCAGGTGTGTATTGGAACTGATTATTCATATCATCTTATATTATATATTCTTTATAATAGTAATATTTTCGTTATAACAACAACAAAATATCCGATCCAGATAAAAGGCTTCGTTATGGAGAAGTTTGACTAAAATAACTTAGCCGAAGTCAAGCCTTGAGGGATAAAATTTTTCAGTGTTGATGGGTGATAATAGTTACCTTATAAAACTAATAGAAGTGCTTAAATTGATCCGAACACCACAATTATACATAAATATTTAGCAGAAGTATACACAAAAAAAAATGCAGTAGGTTTTTCCATACTTCACACAGTACAATCAATGTTCCAGTAGGATTGGCTTTGCATTATTGTTCTTTGAACTAAATGATAGGTGAAGAAAATGAATCTTGCAATCTAGCATAACGAGGATATAATACATACTACCAGTCTATATATGATACAAACACACTTGGAAGTATAAAAAATACACTCCAAAACAGTTCACAAATCACAAGGAACTGAGGACCAAATGGAGACCACTCTCAGATTCAACAAATACAACAAGAATACAAGATACAAGGGTGTATTTGACATCAAATCAGCCACCACAAACTAAGTTAACAACAATAAGATGATGAACAACAACAATAAGATAACATCAACCAACAATTACAAGATTACAAGACACAAACACGACACAAGATTACAAGAAACGGAAAGATAGATAGTGTGACATACACTAATACATTCACTAAGAACCTAAGTGTGTTTCAAACACAAAGACCCTCAAGCAATGTAATAGGAACACCTACACTCTTCGGTGGATACAAGAGAGACCTCAATTTTTTAAGCACCCAACGTTCCGAGCAAGATAACAACAAGTGTGAATCCACACTCTAATGTTGACCTAGTTTCGGCCAGGTCTCAAAAAGGAGAGAGAACTTATTTTAAAATGGGTTATAAAAGATTCAATATGTAAAAACTAATGAAAGAAACCCTACAATGTTCTTTATATAGTGTATTATAAAATAGAAGTTAAAATGGCCAAAAGGCTCCTTAGTGAAGGGGGCCCCATCTAGTGTATGTAGTGGATTGGTTTGGGGTGAATTTAGGTCCTCTTTTGCACTTCAATTGCGCATGCCAAATCTCAGGTATAACACACACTTTAATAAGTCCATCTACGTGATTGTACCCGTATCATTCTCTCAATTTTGAAAGAAATTTGTCCACAAATTCAAGGCATCAACACCCGCAAGTTCTCCTCTTTGAATCATCTCTTCATTGCTCTTCCCAAGGTTAGGATGTTCAACCAAGGGTTCCATGAGATCATCAAGCATGCTTTTTGGACTCACATGTTCTACAACCTGCATGTAAGAAGATTTGATGCTAGGCAAAGTGCTAGCATCTTGGTTAGTAAGCAACAAAGGGCCCTTATGGGAAAATCCCACTATCATGACTCTTGGTTTCTCTTTTTCTTTACCCTCCTCACTCTCGACTTCTTCTTCCAAGCCCTCATTAATCGTGACTCTCCTTTCCATATAACTAGGCCCTTCAACCTCACTATCACACGACTACACATCTTCCCCACCTTCATCAATTTCCACTTCGGCTTTTTGCTCTCCACCTTGAACTTTTTCATCACCCTCGTCCGATTCAAGTCCCACCTCCTCACCAAGGTAATACAATTTTTCCTTCCTAAGGATTATATTTTTATGGTTTGGGCATTCACTAATCTTGTGCCCCCACCCTTGACATTTGAAATATTGAAATTCCTTAGGACGAGAAGTAGGATTTGGCTTACCTTCGTTTCTTGGAGGATATTTTTGGACAACCTTGGTTTTGGTTTGGGAAACCTTGTTCTAGGTTTAGTTGGCATTGAATGAGTGCTCTTTGTGTTAGTGCCAATCCGAGGAAGGTTGTTCGTGACTCTTGGATTTGGAAGCTGAGATTTCTCTTTCAACTTCTAATGCCGCTTGGAAGATGCCATCGATGGTGTTAAACTTGTGGAGGGTCATACGAGAAGCTATGTCCTTTTTATGAATGTAAATAAATATTTTTAATCTTGAACTATCTTGGAGAATTAATGAGGAAAAAATAGATTTCTTGGAAAGTAATTTTGAGCTTTAGGATTTTCTTTTGAAAGAGAATTGATGAATAAGTTTGACTTGAATTCTTATTTGTGTTCTTATTATTTCTTAAAGAAGATAACTCAAATTGATGTTCTTGAATGATTTTCTTGATCTTTTGGAATAGAAGGCTTAATTCTTCATTGTTTTCTTGAATAAAAGGTGATGGAATGGATGAATCTTTTGATTAGGGTTTGTTATTGAGAGTAAAGTAGGATAATGGGGGTAAAATAATGCCCCAATGGCGGCTATACATTGCTATATTACACCTGGGTTGAGGGAGAAAAAACTTCATTTCCCCTCATTAATTTAAAGCAGAAATTCATAACCCGTATCCCCATTTTGCCCTTTATCGCGACGCGGTACCATCGCTGCAGCTTACTACCTCACACGAAAATGGCTATAACTTTTCGCTTGGTATCGGTTTTAGGAGAAATTGGTATCGTTGGAAAGCTAATTCAATTATCTTCAATTTGGTGGGTCTTGATCTGGAAGATTCTACATATATCAAAAGTTATATACTTTCAAAATTGACCCTTGTAGAATTAAACACCAAACTTTGAATGAATATAATGTTCTTAGCTCCACTTGGCTCTAAGTGACTTCTATGAACGTTATTCACCTAATAAGGACTTCACATACTTACGATTATAGTCATGACACACGCATTCGAATTATGGATCAAGAATACGGCAATTACCCCTTCACCGTGACGCGGTGAAATCGCGTTAAGCTACTAGAAAAGGACGAGTGCGAATTTGCACTCTGGCGCGATACAGTGTTATCGCGTTGCGCTACTGAAAATTGACAATTGAGAATTTGAACCTTTCCGAGATGCGGCAATATCGTAGAGGTCAACTGGAATTAACAATTATGAAATTGTCCTTCACCGCGATGCGGTGGTTGCTCAGGTGGGACACTGTCAACTTAAAAGTGCTCTAACTCCTCAACCGAGTATCGAATTTGGGCGAATTTGATATCGATGGAAGGCTTATTCAATTTTTCACACAATGGAAAGTATAAATTTGGAAAAATTTGCATGAAATAAATGTTATTCATTTTTGAAGCCACTCTTAACATTCTAGGAATGAATTTTAAGCTACCAAAAATACAGGGTGTTACAATATCTCCTCCTTGGGAACATTCATCCTTGAATGTGGATAATTAAGCTGAAAATACTGAGCAATCTGAGGTTATAAGCTATCATGCACAACTGAAATAAATTGTACGACTGAATCCCAACGTAGTAGACTACTGGACTGATCTGTGAAATCATGAACATTCATGAAAATAGCTATATGACTGAGATCGAAACGAGACAGTCAACTTAGGGGTAACAATTTCTTTAGGCTGCATCTAATTTCGTGAGAAAAGATGAGAGGTTTACGACATGAAAACTCCATGAAAACTCGGAGCATTACATCAATCCTTCAAGCACCCAACGTTCCTAGGAAGATAACAACAAGAGTGAATCCACACACACTCTAATGTTGACCTAGTTTTGGCCAAGTTTCAAAAGGGAGAGAGAACTTGTCTTAAAATGTGTTAGACAAGATTCAATATGCAAAACATAATGAAAGAAACCTTACAATGTTCTTTATATAGTGTATTACAAAATAGAAGTTAAAATGACCAAAAGGCCCATTAGTGAAGGGGCACCCCTCTAGTGTATGTAGTGGATTATTTTGGTGTGTATTTAGGTCCTCTTTTGCACTTCAATTGCACACACCAAGTCTCAAGTCCAACACACACTCTCATAAGTCCATCTACGTGATCGTGCCCGTATTAATATATCTACTATACTAATGTCATAAAAGATAACATTAGATTTTATATCAAGTTCATAAAAATTATTCTACTTACAATGTTAATAAAATTAACAAAAATCTATAAATACCTAGAAATGGTGAAAGATGATGCTTCTTGAATTGTGTTGAGTATTAGTGTGAAATGACTATATTGTTCTTGGTCGTTCTCTAACTCATCTTTCTATAAAAATAAATTACTAGTTTCACCCACCTTACTAAGCCCGGACCCAAATTCAGGATATAAAAATAAATCATTAATTTATATCATATTTTTATCTTATAATTAATATTATTTAATCAAATATTAAACATTCCTATTTGATAAGTATTCATAATCATATAATTTAGTTTAAGTTAGATTATTATTTTTGAGAAGTAAAGTATTGTTATAGAATTAGATATATTAAGAATTATCATGATTTAAAGTATATAAATAATTATGATTCTACAAAAATAATAAATAAAAAATACAGTACTTTTGTGAATTTGTTAGTATAGATAAAATAAACTTATTTTCATAAAAAAAACTTTTTTTTTCTTATAGAATGTAACACCCAGTAGTGTCCTCGATTTAATACCTCACTTCGTAGCATGCTTAAAGGGTTAATCATCTGGAAAAAAAATTCTAAGTATCAAAAGGACTTAGTCATATATTAAGCTCCTAAACTTTTGTGATTTCTAAATCGATTTTTCCAACCTTGAGATATGAATTTTTAAGTTGATTCATGTTCGGAGGAGTAAGGGGATGTCTCGGTAAAGTTTTAGATTTTTCGGACAACGTTAGAGATGTGTTTGGACGTTGGAAACAGTGGCTCGTCGATGAAGCAGTGGCCCGACGCGATATTGACGCGTCGCGTCGTCTAACGCGTCGGTGCCCAGTTCACGATTTCTTTTAAATAACCGGCCTTGGAGAGGGTATTTCTGTCTTTTTTCTCGTCATAACTCTGCCATAACACAAAATTAAAGAGTGTTTAGGGCAAATTACATCAGAAAACTACTCTTATTATCTCAAAAGAAAACTATAGACCCTCCCCTATAGATCAAGAGTTCATCCTTAAGATCAGAATTCCAAGAACTTATTTGAGATTCGGATTTTCACTCTTCCTCCTAAGTGATCTAGGTACGTGGGGTTTTCCTAAACTACATGGGCATAGAAAAATTGTTTTAACAACACTTAAACATTATGAAATCATGAAATTTATAAAGGGGTTTTGAAATTTACGTTTTCAATTATGCATCATGAACTCTTCTACTGATATTATTGTTTTGTCCTTGAGGCCTTTCCCTTAAATTGATTTGTACTCGTATATATGTATGTATCCATCTCTTGTTGTTAAGCTGCTTGTTTCTATATGTGTTATGAACTACTCGATTGCATTTTGAGAAGCATGATATAAATGTATTAATTTTGGCTTATGACTTGATTATGATTTTGAATTGAAGAGGGGGCGTTTTACTTGGTGTTAAATGTTAAGGGCATTTGCTAAAAGAATTGCATGGTTTGTCACAAATTTCATGATTACCACATGTTGTTGAAATGTTGAAAAGAAAGAGTTTCTGCATGTGTTTACATAAATTTGAAGTAACAATTCTCTTGAACTGTTTTGAATGATATGGTGGTCCAAACTTTATGTTTTGAATGAAGAGACTATGGCATGAAATTTGTATAATATCATGGCTTAGAGATACGACTTGCAAGTCAATGGTACGACGATACCATATAAATGAATGTCATAATAGAGTAAGTGTTTCAGACTTGATTTCAGAGAATGTATGTCTTGAAGAGCTAAAAATAGGCTTAAAGTGGGTTAGGTGGTTGCCCGAGGAAGGCTTGAGTTCAAATAACCCCTAGCACAAAATCGTGTTTTGCCGATACAGATTTTTAATCTCCCCAAGAGGGACCGTTCGCCTAGTGCCCTGTGGCGTATCAGAGACAGAGACTCCAACTCTGCGGAAAACTCAGGTTGGGGGCTTGGCTGCCGAGTTAAGGGCAGATTCATATAGCCTGTGGGATTTTCAGAGTTGTAGGGTATACCTCCTAGCTCAAAAGTAAAATAAAGAGGGAGTCATGGAGTTCAGTTAATTGTTTAGAGTCATTTAAATATGCCTATGTGTTTTATTTTCATATGTTATATTTATAAAACTGTTTTAAATTGCTCTCACCTATGTTGAATAAAAGTTATTATTTTGGGATTGCTCTGTGTACTAGTACAATTGTACTGACCCCTTATATTTCAGGGTCTGAGGCTCAATCCAGAGGTTCTGTTAAGCTGTTGACTTATCAGATAAAAGTGTGTTGTTGGTGAGCCTTCTTTACTTCAGGAGACCTGTTTCTTGTTGAACATTGTTATTTATTTTAATCTTTGGTCCGACTGGGGGCCTTTTCCCAGTTCAGACAAGTTCTTAAATTTCTGATGTATTAGAGATTTCGCAGACTGAAATAAATGTTGTCTAGATGTTGATGAATTTCTTTCTGTATTGTTAAATTGAACTCAAAATATGACCATGATTCAGCATATTAAATTTCCGCATCTCTTCTTTATTGTTATGAATGTGTTCAGGAATACCAAATTGTAAGGGGCGCCCGAGCCTATATGGTCGAGATGCTCGTCACGGCCAGGGTCCCGACTAGAGTCGTGACACAAAATTATTTAATACAACAAATATTTCTATGACTTCAAGTTTATATTAAAATTATAACACTAATTTAGAGCCTTAGCACAAATTAACTTAACAATAATCAGTAAAGATATTAAATAGTAATTGGATTACAGTAATACATTACTCATTCACTTGTCATATTTATTTTCTTACACGTCCATTACAGAATAAACCTTTTGTCTCATTTTAATTATAAATTTACTTTTTTTTTCATGTCCACAAAAGAATAATAAATACAAGATGTTATTTATTAAGTTATCCTATTTAACACTTATATTTTTTATAATAATAATAATAATAATAATAATAATAATTTTAAAAATTTCAATGTTGTAAGCAAAAATTATTGCAAACTTTAATTTTGTATTAAAACTTATTTTGGCATAATTTTTTTCAAGTTAAAATGATTGTTTTTAATAAATAAAAGAAGTTGTAATTAAAAGGCAATCTAATAAATAGCAAGAAGAAATCAATTACAAAAGACCATGTGGAGATGGTCTTAACAAAAAAAGGAGAGGGCAAAAATGAAAATATACACGAAAAAGACACCATCAATACACTATAAATTTAATATATGTAGCAATTTTACTTCACAAAAGAAGTGAAATGTCTAAAAAGTCCTTGTGAGGACTACCAAAATTTGTGATTCTCCCTTATATATATACACACACACACACACACACACACACACATTAACATAGTGTACGTGCTTTTCACGTGTACCTCATGATAACTAATAAAACTACACAAAACTTATATAGAATCAATAAAACTGCACAAAATTTTTGGACAAAGCTAAAGATTTTGAAACAACACGTGCAATAGAATCCACGCCATCTGCAACTTGTTGTCGAGTAGGTATCTTTACAAATTTCGAAACAACACGTGCAATAGAATTTATGCCATCTGCAACTTGTTATCGAGTTAGGTATCTTTCGTTTCTTTCTTTCTATTAAGCACAAATAAGGTGAAAGAAACCAAGATTGTGAAATATGAATGTGTGGAATAGGAATTACAAGAGTCTAGATGTAAGTTGAAATAGTAACTAACTCATTCATCTATGACGAACCCTTTACTGATAATCTTTGGACCTGCATCTTCCGCATATTTTTTTCATACCTCGAGAGCAACATCTACTTTTGCCAACAGGCATTTTAGTTTTTTAAAACATTTTCGCAAGACAATTAACAAACACTTGTGAGATGATTTTTCTATTTTTCTCTTACCATATATCATAGGATTTAACGTTACTGACCCAACCCTATCATGCACATAATTTGACATGTCGAGAAAGTATTCAGACAATTTTTTTTTATAAGTCAAATAAATATAAGTCAATAGACACAGAATTCACTTATTATATATAAGCAAGATACAAAAAAAAAATCTATCAATACCTCTAAAGTAACATGTAAGTAGTTAGTACATCAGAATAAACAAAGATTTAGAATACCACCACCTTCTTTCTTGGCCTCACAAGTCTCGAAGCAACTTCGGCAGCTTTGTTAGCAGTTGCAATGACATCAACAGCTCTACCAACAACTGATTCTTCGTGAAGAACATATATATGTCCAACTACTACGATAAATCCATTAATGTGACATCTACATCAAATAAAAACTACATGTACAAATAGTTTATCTCATATACAATATAAAAAGGGTTTAAGCAAATCATCCATATGCATAAATTATTACAAAAAAAAGATAAGTATTATAAATTTTACATATTTGAAAGACATTAACTTGAAATCCAATGAATGTGTTTTCTGTTGGTTTCATCTCCTATTTTAAAGCTTCATTTTTCTTTGGAATCAAGAATAACGACAATAATAGTTCTCACTTTCACCTATTAAAAGAGTTGATTTTTTTTCTTTGTTACACATAGCAGAGAAAAAAGATGTTGAACACGCATAGATACAAAAATATTAAGGATGACATCACAAAAGGAGGACCTTTAATCGGTACTTTCTATTCATAAACAAAATATATACAATTAATTAAACATGATACACAACTGCACAAGCAAAACAAAACATAAAATAGATGTAAGGAAGAAGGAAAAGCCCTAAGTTTCTAGTAAAGTTTAAAGTTTGATCAATTTTTTATTTAAATAGAATTGTAGTTTTTTTTTATATAAGGTAAAATTCTAATTGAATTAGAAGTATAATTATAATTTTTTACCTAAATTTTACAACTAAATCTAAAAAAATTATAAATTAAATTAAGTGCAAAATTATTTCACCCAAAATTAGGACATAATTTTACCTTTTTAACACATATTCTTAACAATGTCAAATCATAGACAAACAAAAAACAACGATTTTAACACATTTTTTAACAATGCCAAAAATCTAAACAAATAAAAACAACCCCCTTTTTAAACCAAAAATAAATAGCGGAAATACCATTTTTTTTTTTGAAGAAGTGTCCTGTTCAAATTAAAAAAAAACCTCGTATTTTTCTAATTCTTCTTTCATATATTTTAGGAGTGTTTTTTAATTATAGAAATTAATTCTCCTAATACGTCTTACCATATATTTTTTTCTAACATATATTTTAGGACTCTTATTTTATTATCAATTAAAAATAAATTAAAAAATAGAAAATGACGATTCTATCTATTACGTAGACTTTTAATGAAGGACAAAAAGTACAAATCACGTTTTTAAGGATCTTCACACTTTAGATAATTAATTAGGGATAATATAGTAAAATCACGGAGCAATAGAAGCAGGCAACCGGCGGTTGTCAGGCCTGTTTTCAGCTGCCTGCTTGCTCCGTGATCTTAATATATTACCCCTAATTAATTATTATTGCTCCGTAATTTTACCATATTATTTCTAATTAATTATTATATGACATTTTAGTATTAAAAAATTAATAAAATTTAATTTTTAAAAAAGTAAAATAGATATTTATGAAATGTCTGCTTCAACTGCTTCAACCGTAATTTTATTATATCACCCCTGAGTAATTATTATAAGTCATCTAAATATTAAAAAACAAATAATATTTAATAAAAAAGGTAAAATAAACATAAAATTATAACTTAACTCTTGATGCTTTAAATTAATATGATATCTTATATGAGGTCCACTTAAAAAAATTTCAGAAGTATTTTTTATAGCAATTTTACTATATTATTTTTAATTAGTTATTATGAGTCATTCAAGACGTGCCAATTTTGCTATTCAATCGTGATATTTGATTGACTCTCGAAATTATATCACTGTCTCTGAAATTGAAATTCGAAAAAGTTATAAATAACAATTATTAAAAATTTAAATTACTTTTAAAATATAAATTGACTACCAATATCACAAAAGTTTGAACAAGAAGAGTATTATGAATTGCAATAGCGAACAACTTAAAAATAGTAAATTATAATGTTGAAAAAGTATTATAGATTATAATAGCTAACAACTTACATTTTTAAAAATATATCTAAAATAGGAAAAAGACATCGTTTTCACCCCAAACTATACAAGAAAAGTCGAAACCACACCTAAACTATACTAGTGACCTATTACACACCTAAGCTATAAAAATAAATAAATTATTACCTCCCTGCGACACTCATTCTAAGGCATATTTTTTACACTCGTTTTAGGCAGGTGAAAAGCAAAAAAGGAAATTAAAAGCTTATTAAAACGCACACGTGTCATTATTCAATTGCATTTTATCAATCAATTATATTTAATTAGTTTTTGATTTATATTTATATAATTTTTATTTTCTTTCTTTGCTTTTTAATTTGTTTTTCCTTTTCCTTTTTTACTCTTCATCTCTAACTTCTCTCTTCTTTTCTCATTTCTTCCTTAACTCCATTTCCAATTCCTTTCTTCTCTCAACCTCCATCAATTCATCAATGAATTCACAAATTCACTTATCCTTTTATTTTTTCCCTTTATTATTACAAGTAGGAAGAAATTTATTATTATCGCTATGTCCTTTTGGTTTTGTTAGAAAAAAATAGTATGAATGTAATTTGATATTGATGTATTCTGTCCAATTTGTAATTGATATTTCTCTGTGAATCTGAGTATTATTTAGGCAAAATTTACTCAATTTTAAATTAAATTAGATTGTGGGTTTTTCAAATTTTACAAAATTGGATTATGAGTATCTTGAATTTCACGAGTTGGATAGTGGGTTGTTCGAATTTTAAAAAATTAAAATGTGGGTATCTTGAATTTCACGAGTTGGATTCCGTGTTTCTTGCATTTTACTTAATTGTGTTGTGGGTTTCTCAAATTTTGTAAATTAAATTTCAATTTATCGAATTTTATGAATTTGAGTTATGGGTTTCTTGCATTTACGAATTGAATTGTAAATTAATTGAATTTTATTGTACTGAGTTGTGGGTTTCTTGAATTTTCAAGAATTGAGTTCTGTGTTTGCAATTTACGGTCTGGGTTATGATTTGCTCGAATTTTATCGAATTGGGTTGTGGGTTTCTAGAATTTCACAAAAAATGACGAAGATTGTGAAACAGTGAAAGGATTGAAGTGATTTTGTTTGTAGGATTCGGATTGCTTTGATCCGATCGAATCCGTTTGTTTATCAATAAATGGGCTAGATAGCATTTTTTACATTTAGCTCTATTGTCTTTACTAGGATACCAGCTACATATGCGGCATCTGTTGCTATCTATTCCTTTGTATCTTTGAAAGTCATGTATGCATTCTTGCGTAATATTCATAAGGTTATTAATTACTAAGTCATTTAAATTTAGATTATTTGTTTCTTGTCCTATCTCATTTACTAGGTTATCTTCTTCTGAGTCTGAAGAGTCAGATTTAACATTCTCATTTAAATCAAAACTTACTATAGAGTATTGTCACGCCCCAAAATCCCATCGGGCCGGACTGGCACTCGAAGCCGAGAAGGCCCGGGAGAACCCGTTGAAATACCTGTACTTTCCCTTACATGTCACCAAGAATTTGGACAGCACTTCGTTGCATATAGAAGGATCTAATTACCTGTATCAGCACAACACGCACAAATATATATATATAATACTTGGCCGTCGGGGCCACCACATATATAGATATAACATCACTATATAAACTTCCATGACTTTATCCTTCCTTATGTCTACAAAGCCTCTAGGAGATACATGACATAACTAGGGTCGGGACAAATCCCCGCCCACACATGACTCCTGTACAATAACAAAACATAAGGAATCGACTCGGAAAACTCCGAAGCAAACTGGAGCTCACCAACAATAGTTGTATGACCTGGCTCCTATCTATGCTGTGAATGAGCTGAGGTACCTGTGCCTGTAGCATGAAATGCAGGTCCCCGTGGGGGACGTCAGTACGAAATATGTACTGAGTATGTAAAGCTGTAGATAATCACATATGATATAGGAGCTCAATAGAAATCCGAAACAAGTGAATAAATCGTAATAGGAGTGGACCACACTTACTAGAACTTGTGACAACCTGTACATTGAATTTATTCAATCACTTTACCTTCGTTCTTAACATCTTTGTAATCATTACTGTACTGTACTGTGACCATTAGACTGCCTCCAGTACATATCAACTGGGATCGACCCATGCTAGGCTTATGCCCCTGGGATACCACCCATAAACACGTAAATAGGGATCGACCCATGCTAGGCTTATGCCCCTGGGATACCACCCATAAACACGTAAATAGGGATCGACCCATGCTAGGCTTATGCCCCTGGTATACCACTCGATAAGAGAGAACTTCCATCACTTAGTTCAATTAATCTTTGAGATTGTTATTTTGGTCGCCACCACATTTTTGATACTTTGAAACAACGATACATCAATAAGAACCAAGTAATAGACCTTCTATACAATAACGACGTAATAAAGACTCATTGGTACATCAACAATGTGTTTCAGAATCATCAATATCACAACAATGAAATAGGAGTCTTTTGGTATATCAATGAAACATTTTGACACTTTATAGAATGGAAACAACTTCGTTGGTAATGTAGAACAATACATGTTTTTGGACAACCTCGGAATCTTACTTGATGGAACATTGGTGTTTTCATGCCAAAGAACATCGTTAGAGTATGCTTTACATACATCGTTGTAGATTCGGATACCAATTCAACACAACTTTCCGCCTTTACAAATCACTTATCTACAATGAAATGTTTGGCATCTAGTATTAGCAACCCAACACCACAATTCTCTTCCATAATTTCATACAACCAATATTTGCAAAACATTTCAAAAACCAACTTGAACAATAGGTTTATGTGTATATATATATATATAATCATCAATACCACATCATCACACCAAATCCCTTCACAATTCAACATAATCCAACATCATTTCCCAATCATCTTTCAACAACAATCAAATAACATACTTCTTATGCTCACATGCATATATATATATACATATCCATATAAATAACACCAACATAATTTACATCCTTACCATAAAATGGCCCTTTTGATTTCGAAGTCTTGTTGGCACAAATAAGGGGTGCTTCTCGAAGCCCTCGAGACGGTGAACACAACTACGGAATCAATTTGGACTTTCTACGGTTGAATCACAAGATAATTGGAGTTGAACTTAGACTAGGGTTTCTTTTTCTTCAATAATTTGGATGATAACATGATGGATATGAGGCTATGTATATGTATATAATGACCAATTTTCGTCCATGAGGTGATGGAAAATGACCATATTGCCCTTAAAAATTTAAGTAAATCTGAATCTGTCCATGGTGGACTGTTTTGATAGGCTAAAGTAAATCGACCGTAACTCTTTGCTACGATATCAGATTTGGGTGAAATTGGTATCGTTGGATAGATAATTCAAAGGTATTTCATTTCATATAAAGTACGCCACCCAGTTCGTCTTGTACAAGGAATTATGATCGTTTGAAGTTGACCCTAAAAATCTGTTTTGAGAGGCTGAAGTAAAACGTGTATAACTCCTTACTCAGACGTTGGATTTGCATGAAACCAATTGAATTAGAAAGAAGACTCTCGGGGCTTCTCATCTATATATAGAAACTCACACAGTTCATTTTGTACAAGGAGTTATGATCATTTAAAGTCGACCCAAAAATCTGTTTGGTTGCAGTACTTTTGTGTGCAGAAAATTTCTGCACATTTACTGTTCATTGCGTCCACCGTTTTCAAGTTTCAAACATGCTCGCTTATATCCGATACTCATCTATTTTCAGAAATCTTTATATCATTGGAAAGCTAACTCTATAAACTTCTCATAGAAACTTCGACGAGCAAATTTCGGTATAAATAAAGTCGATTCCCATACACATATAATCAAACTATACACTTGAAACCATCTCAAAATAATCAATACTCATACTTAAACTCATATATACCTAACTTATGATCAATACATATACTCCAACACATATAACCATGGCTAATGCACGTAATTAAGTACGGGGTGTTACATCCTTCCCCCCTTAAGGACATTCGTCCTCGAATGTGAATGTAGTTATTTAGCCGAAACAAGTTTGAATTCATAATTGATATTCACGTCATCATATAGATATTATGCATATGTAAAAACTTACTTGTTAACGTCCCAGTTCCACTCCTTGCACTTATTTTTCACCTTTGAACAAATAAGGGTATTTCGATTTCATTGCTTCCTCCGCTTCCCATGTAATCTCTTCCCTTTGTTGATTTCTCCAAAGTACTTTCACCGATGCTACTTCTTTGTTTCTCATCTTCTTAACTTGACGATCTAATGTAGCAATAGGCATCTCCTCATAGGTAAGATCTTCTGTTACTTGCACATCTTCAGTAGAAGTAATAAGGGACGGATCTCCGATGCACTTTCGAAGCATCGATACATGAAATACTGGATGCAGTGATGAGAGTTCCTGGGGTAGCTCTAATTCATAAGCAACTTGCCCACATCTTCGAATAATCTTATACGGGCCTATATATCGTGGACTCAACTTTCCTTTCTTGCCAAATCTCATCACCCCTTTCATTGGCGATACCTTCAAAAATACCCAATCACCTAACGAAAACTCTAGCCCTCTTCTTTTACTATCCGCATATGACTTGTGCGACACTTTGGGCTGTTTTCAACCGTTGCTGAATCACCTTGACTTTTTCTATGGCTTGATACACAAGATCCGGTCCGAACATAAGAGTTTCACCTGCTCCGAACCATCCTATTGGTGATCTACACTTCCTACCATATAAAGCTTCATATGGTGCCATTTTGATACTTGAATGATAGCTATTATTATAGGCAAACTCAATAAGAGGTAAATGATCATCCCAGCTGACTTTAAAATCTATAACACATGCTCGTAGCATATCTTCAAGTGTTTGAGTGGTGTGCTCTGCTTGTCCATCCGTCTGAGGGTGAAAAGTTGTACTCAGATTCACTTGTGTTCCCAAACTCTGTTGGAAAGACTTCCCAAAGTTTGCGGTAAATTGAGTTCCCCGATCCGATATAATAGAAGTTGGCACCCCATGTAATCGGACTATTTCTTTAACATACAGCTTCAAATATTCTTCAACTGTGTAAGTGGTCTTAATGGGTAAGAAATGTGCGGATTTAGTAAGCCTATCCACAATAACCCATATAGAATCAAATTTCCGAGCTGTACGAGGCAAACCTGTAACAAAATCCATGTTGATCATGTCCCACTTCCAAATTGGAAGATCTATGCATTGCATATAGCCTCCGGGATTTTGATGTTCCACTTTAACTCGTTGGAAATTTGGACATTCAGCTACAAATTCTGCGATGTTTCTTTTCATGTCATTCCGCCAATACATATCTTTCAAATCTTGATACATTTTGGTTGATCCTGGATGAATGGAATACCTTGAAAAATGTGTCTCTGTCATAATCTTCTTTCTTAGCCCTTCTACATCCGACACACACAATCGGTTTTGGCACTGAAGTACTCCTTCTCGCGTAAGCTCAAATGCCTTGGTCGCACCACTCTGAACGTTCTCCTTAAGCTGTAATAAAATAGGATCTGCATCTTGCTTCTCTTTCACCTCAGCTACTAATGAGGATTCCGCGGTATTATGCACAATAAGCTCCTCGTCCGGAGTTTCGAGAAGACGAACTCCTAGACTAGCTAATTGATGAAGATCTTTAATCATCCCTTGCCTTTCTATAGGTGCCATCATAGCCTTACGACTCAACGCATCAGTTACTATATTCGCTTTCCCTGGGTGATACAAAATATCAACATCATAATCTTTTAATAGTTCCATCCACCTTCGCTGCCTCAGATTTAGATCCTTCTGACTGAAAATATATTGTAAGCTCTTGTGATCAGTATATATATCAACATAAACCCCGTATAAATAGTGGCGCCATATTTTTAAAGCAAACATAACCGCTGCCAGCTCAAGATCATGTGTGGGGTAATTTTTCTCATGTGGCCTCAATTGCCTTGAGGCATATGCTATCACCTTACCATGCTGCATTAATACACATCCTAAACCAATTCTCGAAGCATCACAATACATTGTATACCCTTCTGTACCTTCTGGAAGCACCAACACAGGTGTAGAAGTCAACTTATTCTTCAATTCTTGGAAACTCTCCTCACACGCATCATTCTATTGGAACTTGGATGCTTTATGTGTTAGCTTGGTTAAGGGTGCTGAAATGGAAGAAAAGTCTTTAACAAACCTTCTATAATAACCGGCCAACCCGAGAAAACTACGAATCTCCGTAGGCGTTGTGGGCCTTGTCCAGTTCTTCACAGCTTCTATCTTTTGAGCATCAACCTTTATCCCTTCACTAGATACAATATGACCCAAAAATGCCACCGACTTTAACCAAAACTCACATTTAGAGAACTTTGCATAAAGCTTACAATCACGAAGAGTCTGCAATGTCTGTCGTAAGTAATTGACATGGTCCTCTTCTGATCTAGAATAAACTAGAATATCATCTATAAAAACTATCACAAATACATCCAGGAATGGCTTAAACACCCTATTCATCAAATCCATAAAAGTTGCAGGTGCATTCGTTAGCCCAAATGACATAACTAGAAACTCATAATGACCATACCGTGTTCGGAAAGCTGTCTTGGGTATATCCTTCTCTTTGACCCTCACTTGGTGGTAACCTGACCTCAAATCAATCTTAGAAAAACACTTGGTGCCCTGTAACTGATCAAATAAATCATCAATTCTTGGGAGAGGATATTTATTCTTAATAGTCACCTTATTCAATTGCCGATAATCAATACACATCCTCAGCGAGCCATCCTTTTTGTGCACAAATAACACTGGTGCTCCCTAGGGGGACATACTAGGCCTTATGAATCCCTTCTCTAGCAAATCTTTCAATTGCTCTTTCAATTCTCGTAATTCTGCTGGGGCCATTCTATACGGCGGAATGGAGATTGGTTGGGTGCCTGGTATTACATAAATACCAAACTCTACTTCTCGTTCAGGAGGCAAACCTGAAAGATCTTCAGGAAATACATCAGGAAATTCATTTACCACCGGAACAGCGTGAAGAGTTGGTGGCTCTGCTTCTGTATCCCTTACTCTAACTAAATGATATATGTATCCCTCGGAAATCATTCTTCTTGCCTTAAAATAAGAAATAAATCAACCTCTTGGCGCGCTAATTTCACCTTTCCATTCTAGGACTGATTCATTTGGAAAATGGAAATATACCTTTTTCGTGCAGCAATCAATTGTGGCATACCAAGACGCCAACCGGTCCATACCCATTATAACATCAAAATCTACCATTTTTAACTCTACAAGATCAGCCATCGTATCACGACCACAAACAGTTACTATGCAGTTTCGATAAACCCTTCTAGCTATAATAGATTCCCCAACCGGTGTGGATACTTCAAATGGCTTAACTAATAGTTCGGGTATTCTTTCGAACATTACAGCAACCAATGGAGTAACATAAGATAATGTGGAACCGGAATCAATTAAGGCATATAAATCGAATGAAAAGATAGACAACGTACCCGTAACCACATCTGGGGAAGCCTCTAAATTCTGTCGATCCGCTAGAGCATACGTACGATTTTGAGCCCTGCTAGAACCCGTGGATCCTCTATCACCTCTAACACGACCCATTGGTTGTGCACCCCTTCCTGAATAAGGCATCGATGATGATACAACAAATAACCTCGTAGGTCGTGCCATACCCCCTATGTCCCTTCGTGGGCATTCCCTCATCATATGCCCCGAAATTCTGCACCAAAAGCAAACATTGGTCCCCAGCCGACATGCGCCCAAATGATACCTTCCACATTTATTGCATGGATCTCGAGGAGGTCTCGATTGGCTCACATTTCCTTGCCCTTGGTACCCCACTATCCGCGAACTCTGACTCTCACTTCTATGCCCAAATTGATTTCCTCTGGACCCTTGGAACTGTGGTGGGCACTAGCTGCAGAATAAGAAGATAATGGCCTAGGTGGTCTAGCAGAAAACTGTGGTTTGAACCCTCCCTGAGATGCCATGAACTGCCCTGTAGATCTGGCCCTCTTGGAATATCCTCTTTCTGATTCCTGTGTTCTTCTCCTCTGCCTCTGATCTTCCATTTTCTGTGCAAAATCTTGGATCCTCGCTATGTCCATATCTTTGTTCAAAGCGGCAATAGTACAATCCCTAACCAAATACGGATCCAATCCATCCACATACCGATGAACTATGTCATCCATAATATCTATAACATTAGGAGCATATCTGGACAAAAAATTAAATCGAAGACTATACTCCCTCACACTTGTATTACCCTGTCGAAGATTTAAGAACTGATCCGCACGGGCCTGACGAGTCTCATATGGAAGATAATGATCAATAAATGCCTCTTTGAACTCTTTCCAAGTAGCTGGGGGTGCATCAATGCCCCTTGACCGTTTCCAGTCTTCATACCAATATATAGCCTCACCTTTGAATCTATACGCGGCTAACTCCACTGTCTCTCTGCCCGATACATGCATCACCTCTAGGGCCTTTTGGATCTGATCAATAAAGTCCTGCGGATCTTTGTTAAGATCGGATCCGGTAAAAGTAGGAGGATCCATCTTAAGAAAATCCTGTGTTCGAAGACTAGCCGCCCTATCTATACCACTAGGACCTGCAGTAGGAATGGCTCGCCCTTGAGCTTGCCCTGCAACTATATGAGTCAAAAGTTGCACTGTATTTCTAAGATCTTGATCAACAGCATTAATAGGTGGCTCTGGAGATATAGTTCTCCTCCCCCTTATTTCTTCCGGACTGGGGGAAGTTTCTGATGCATGCTCAGCTGGAGCCTCACTTTGATTAGCTGGTATAGTGGGTGACTTACTAGTCCCCCCTCCGGCACCACATCTACTTGCTTACCGGTATTCTTGCTTCTGGTAACCGGCATCATTACTATAATAAGATAAACAAACTGATTCAGTGGTCAACTATGAATTCATATACAATATAAGCTCTATCGCACGATATAAGACATGAAGAAAAAAAATAATTCCTAAATGTCCATAGCCTCCTGTTTATAGATGTGGTGCACAACACACCGATAAACAAGACTCTACGTAGACACGGCTTTGTAGACTCACTAGGACGAACTGCTCTGATACCACTTTTGTCACGCCCCAAAATCCCATCGGGCCGAACTGGCACCCGAAGCCGAGAAGGCCCGGGAGAACCCGTTCAAATACCTGTACTTTCCCTTACATGTCACCAAAAATTTGGACAGCACTTCGTTGCATATAGAAGGATCTAATTACCTGTATCAGCACAACACGCACAAATATATATATATATATAATACTTGGTCGTCGGGGCCACCACATATACAGATATAACATCACTATATAAACTTCCATGACTTTACCCTTCCTTATGTCTACAAAGCCTCTAGGATATACATGACATAACTAGGGTCGGGACAAACCCCCGCCCACGCATGTCTCCTGTACAATAACAAAACATAAGGAACCGACTCGGAAAACTCCGAAGCAAACTGGAGCTCACCAACAATAGCTGTATGACCTGGCTCCTATCTATGCTGTGAATGAGCTGAGGTACCTGTGCCTGTAGCATGAAATGCGGGTCCCCGTGGGGGACGTTAGTACGAAATATGTACTGAGTATGTAAAGCTGTAGATAATCACATATGATATAGGAGCTCAATAGAAATCCGAAACAAGTGAATAAATCGTAATAGGAGTGGACCACACTTACTAGAACTTGTGACAACCTGTACATTGAATTTATTCAATCACTTTACCTTCGTTCTTAACATCTTTGTAATCATTACTGTACTGTACTGTGACCATTAGGCTGCCTCCAGTACATATCAACTGGGATCGACCCATGCTAGGCTTATGCTCCTGGGATACCACCCATAAACACGTAAATAGGGATCGACCCATGCTAGGCTTATGCCCCTGGGATACCACCCGATAAGAGAGAACTTTCATCACTTTGTTCAATTAATCTTTGAGATTGTTATTTCGGTCGCCACCACATTTTTGATACTTTGAAACAACGATACATCAATAAGAACCAAGTAATAGACCTTCTATACAATAACGACGTAATTAAAACTCATTGGTACATCAACAATGTGTTTCAGAATCATCAATATCACAACAATGAAATAGGAGTCTTTTGGTATATCAATGAAACATTTTGACACTTTATAGAATGGAAACAACTTCGTTGGTAATGTAGAACAATACATGTTTTTGGACAACCTCGGAATCTTACTTGATGGAACATTGGTGTTTTCATGCCAAAGAACATCGTTAGAGTATGCTTTACATACCTCGTTGTAGATTCGGATACCAATTCAACACAGCTTCCCGCCTTTTCAAATCACTTATCTACAATGAAATGTTTGGCATCTAGTATTAGCAACCCAACACCACAATTCTCTTCCATAATTTCATACAACCAATATTTGCAAAACATTTCAAAAACCAACTTGAACAATAGGTTTATGTGTATATATATATATATAATCATCAATACCACATCATCACACCAAATCCCTTCACAATTCAACATAATCCAACATCATTTCCCAATCATCTTTCAACAACAATCAAATAACATACTTCTTATGCTCACATGCATATATATATATACATATCCATATAAATAACACCAACATAATTTACATCCTTACCATAAAATGGCCCTTTTGATTTCGAAGTCCTGTTGGCACAAATAAGGGGTGCTTCTCGAAGCCCTCGAGACGGTGAACACAACTACAGAATCAATTTGGACTTTCTACGGTTGAATCACAAGATAATTGGAGTTGAACTTAGACTAGGGTTTCTTATTCTTCAATAATTTGGATGATAACATGATGGATATGAGGCTAAGTATATGTATATAATGACCAATTTTCGTCCATGAGGTGATGGAAAATGACCATATTGCCCTTAAAAATTTATGTAAATCCGAATCTGTCCATGGTGGACTGTTTTGATAGGCTAAAGTAAATCGACCGTAACTCTTTGCTACGATATCGGATTTGGTTGAAATTGGTATCGTTAGATAGATAATTCAAAGGTATTTCATTTCATATAAAGTAGGCCACCCAGTTCGTCCTGTACAAGGAATTATGATCGTTTTGAAGTTGCCCCTAAAAATCTGTTTGGCTGCAGTACTTTTGTGTGCAGAAAATTTCTGCACATTTACTGTTCATTGCGTCCACCGTTTTCAAATTTCGAACATGCTCTCTTATATCCGATACTCATCTGTTTTCAGAAATCTTTATATCGTTGGAAAGCTAACTCGATAAACTTCGCATAGAAACTTCGACGAGCAAATTCCGGTATAAATAAAGTCGATTTCCATACACATATAATCAAACTATACACTTGAAACCATCTCAAAATAATCAATACTCTTACTTAAACTCATATATGCCTAACTTATGATCAACACATATACTCCAACACATATAACCATGGCTAATGCATGTAATTAAGTATAGGGTGTTACAAGTATATACTCTCTGTATCTGACATATATTATCTACATTTAACAAAGTTTCTTGGAAATCTTCTATTAATTGGGAATTTCTTGTTCTATTATTATTTCTTTTAGGGCATAGATTTGCTAGGTGGTCTGTACTTTCACATGTATAACATTCTAATTTGTTCCTATAGTTTCTATCGTTTCTATATTTTCTAACATGTCTATCTCTATTTAGATATGGTTTTTTAGCTTTTGATTTACGCAAGAAGTACTTTTTGCGATAATATGGTTTTTGACAATATTTCTTTTTATACCTTTTGGGTCTTCTTTGATCATTATCATAGTTTTGAGTTGTGCATATAATAGATTTACAGAAATTCATTTCATTTCTTTTTAATTATTTCTGAATTTGTATGTTAGTACACTTTTCTGTCAAGATATCCATTACATGATGTACTCTATGTCCTATAGTCCATTTAGCATTAGGGCTAGCGACTACATCATCTCTTTTATACCATCTTTCTTCTATTTCTCTTTCTAAAGGTCCTGGTAATTTATTAAATAATTTTTTCCCTAATTCTTCATCAAATGTGTTTCCACTAGTAGTACAATAATAAAAATAGTCTTTTAAGAAGCTTTTTATATGTAACCAATTTGAGATACTCAATTGTTCTAGTTTAATTACTGCATCTCTTTGTAAGGCTATTAAGCCACTATTTGGGTCTTTTCCTATTAATAAATTATGCATTTTATTTATAAAATTATAAGGGTTTGATCCCATTGTTAGTAAAACTTGAAAATCATATGGGCAGTTTAGCTTAAAATCTTCCCATGTTGCTTTTGCAGATTCCCCTAAGAAAGTTTCTCAATATTTATACATTGTTTCAGTATTCGTTTCTGTATAGTGTCTTAAATAGTCTGCTACTACTATTCCTTTCTATAAGTCTATTGTTGTATCCCACATTTGTGGATCATGTGTTGCTATATTTAATATTTTACCCTTACTTCCTCCTTCTTGGAGTTTTATTTGTTCTTTTATTGGCATTTTCTTTCGATCGGTTTTATGTTATCTCCTATTATTTTCGTACCTGGATCTAATCTAACTGCTGGTCTTCTAGGTATATTACCTGTACTATAGTCTACTGGCTGAGGATTAAGATTAGTTTGTCGAAACGGACTAGCACTCGTTGAGCTGGCCGCTTCTAATTCCGCTAGTTCTCTTAGTTCTCTATAGCTTACTATGGATGTTATGTTTTCATTTATGTTTTCAGAAGTCATATTATCCTCTATGTTATTATTTCTATATTCTAGATTGTCATTTCTTTCTAAGCAGATTTTAAAATGTTCTATACAATTCGTCATATTCGTGTTGTTTTTTGCACATTCTTTGCATTTAAAAGTCATGTGTATATTTCTCAGCTAATCTTTGTGCTTCTTCTATTGCTAAATCTACTTCGTATCCTTCTTGTAAAATTTCTACGTTCATTAGTTCTTGTTTTGTTGCTATAGTGCTTTCTGTTTCATCATCGTCTAATTCTCTTCTACTAGTATAATTATAGTCTGTAAATCTAACTGAAATTTCTCCTTTTCTTGTAGTGCATAATAAGTGAGATTCTGGTGTGAATATTTTAGGCTTATTAAATTTTTCTAGATTCCATTCTAAACCTGCGTATTCTTCTGGATTTATTTTTATTGATTTTATTAATTTTATTCCTTTATTTTCCATTACTTCAACTACGTCATTTACTTTTAATTTAAATTTGGTATTACTACTCAATGTTAATTTTCCTATGAATCCTATACACAATAATAAATTATTGCCACTGTTCATTTCTTCATATCCTTTAGTTTGAATTCCTATTTTAATATTCTTTCTAAATTCATTTAAGTTCATTAAAAAATCTGTACTTATATAAAATATTCCTCCATTATTTGTTATATCTACTTCAATTAATCTTATTATTGATTTTTTAATGTCTGACCATCTATCATCATATATTGTTATTAATACTTTAGATCCTATATATTATATATATATATATATATATATATATATATATATATATATATATATATATATATATATATAATATATATATATACATATAAATATATATACATATGCTGATGGATAGAGGTGGAGGAGATGGAAAGGGTGTGCGTGCTGGTGATTAATTTAGGAAAAAAGAAAAAAAGAGTTGAAAAAATATGTGTTTGACACGTGTCAGCGCGTGTATACACATTCAAGATAAAATCTGGTTATGACATTTCAAGGGGTAAATCGTTTCACTTTTTTATAGTTTAGGTGTGTATTAGGTCACTCTAATAGCTTAGGTGTATCTTCGATTTTTCTTGTATAGTTTGAGGTGGAAATAATGCATTTTTCCTTTAAAATATAATTAATTATCTAATTTTATTTATATCACATAAATTAAGACAAAATAACATATATTGAGTTCATACTGGCACAGACCTTCGATATCTAATAATGAATATTGAAGAATAAAATTATATTAGAAGAGTAACAAAAAAAAAATACTACAATGCTCAACCACCTAGTAATCTTTCATGTTGATTAATTTTTAATCTTCACATTCTTTTTATTTTTAGAATCATATTCGTGATAAGTTATAAGTATACTATGCATTGTATAATTGTCTCACTGAAGGGTTGTTTGGTAGAGTGTATCGGCAAAAATAATGCATGTATTAATTAATGTGTATTATGAATATCTTATTTGGTACAATTTTTAGTTTATGTATAACTAATGCAAGTATTAGTTATACACTCTATTGTGTATTAATGTGTATTACTAATACCATCCAGTTTCTATGTATTAGTAATGCAAAGTCTTTAATACATGCATTAACTTACTAAATGACCTTAATACCCCTCAATTTTCCTCTCAAAATATTTCATCATTCCTTTTCCCGCCATTTTAATTTGCAATAGTGAATTTTTTCAAAACATTTCATAATTTTTTTTCCACCATTTTAATCTACAATAATAAATAATTGATTTAAATAATTGTAACATATTTTTACTTTGTTTCGAGGGTCTTTAAAAAAATTAAAAAAAATTGAGACTATTTCTTAATTTTACGTCATATTTTATTTTTATTTCGACTATCTTAATCCGTTGCCATAATATTTCATACGCAAAGACGAAAGTATTGCAATTATTCCGAAACCTCTATATACTAGTTCAACAATACTAATTATATTAGAGATGACAAAAAAAATTTATTGCAAAAAAGGTTAAAAAATCAAAGAAGGGTATTTTTGTTAACAAACATTTCTTTTATAGAAATTATGATGTATTATTTCTTATATATCAAACCAAATAATGTATAAAAAATAATACATGCATAACTAATACAGGCATAATTAATACAAATATTATTAATACACTATATTTTGCATTTATCTTATACAATCTACCAAATGAACCCTGAGAGTGTAGTGGGAGGGTGGGTCTGTCAAGTACTGGCATTGAAAATAACATATGAATACGATAGAGGTTAGTGAAATAAAATGAGTGAGAGAGTTGACCATTGGTCTATATATGGAGTGCACTTGGGGAGGGTGGCCTCTGTATCATTTGTCCTCCCCCTATAATGGATTGATGGTATAACACAATCTCTATAGGGCCACTTTCAGGATCATTAGTAGGGTGATCAGTTACACTCACTTGACTTTGTTATATTATAGGAGATACAGTAACTTATTTGGCACAGGTGCTACTACTGATGCTGCAGAATCTTTATTTGAAGTTTTTGTTCCTGCTATAGATTCTGGAATTCCATGGGCAACAGTTTTGGCGAACCATGATCATACCTTCTAAAGAGAAAAGACATCATTTTCATCTCATACTATACAAGAAAAGTCTAAGTCACACCTATATTATATAAGTGATCTATTACACACTTTAACTATATAAAAGTGATATTATTACCTCCCCGCGACCCCCGTTCTAAGGCGCGTGTGTTACACTTATTTTAGGCGCGTCCAGCCTATTAAATAACAAAAGTAAACGGCTAAAAACATTAAGGGAAAAGACATTGTTTCCACCCCAAACTATAGTCGAAAAGTCGAATCCACACCTAAACTATATAAGTGACCTATTACACACCTTAACTATAAAAAAATGATACTTTTTACTGACGTGGTGCTGACGTGGCAGCGCGTGTAAAACACTACACCACATGCAAGTGGTGGTAGACTGACATGGTGTAAATAGTTTCACTTTTTTATAGTTTAGGTGTGCAATAGGTCACTAGTATAGTTTAGATGTGACTTCGACTTTTCGAATATAATTTAGGATAGAAACGATGTCTTTTCCCTTATTCATCCACCAATACATTCGTTCCTTTTCAACTACACTAACTAGATTTTCAACTTTTCAAATTTAAATTTAATTATAACGACAACACCAACATATATTTAATAGAAATCCTTTAAGGTGGCTCAGTTGATTTGGAGGATTATAACGACAACACCAACATATATTTAATATAAATCCTTTAAGGTGGCTCAGTTGATTTGGAGGATTATTATTCATATGGATGACCCGTGATCGATCTCTTCTTAATGGCTTTTAAATCGAGTCTATCGCATTCAGAACTTGCCTTGTGCGATTTACATTTTCTATGTGATTTATAGGCTATTATACAATGCCGATTTACCCAGTGCGCATAAAATATTCATTCGAAGAACAGAGGTTGTGGCAAAGATGTAGCGACCGCAAGTTAACCTGGAGTTTAAAAAAAAAAAATCAATATAATCTCACAAAATAAAATAACGGGTTGATGGTACAACACAATCTCTTTCAGGATCCTTAGCAGGGTGATCAGTTACATGTATGCGTACCTTCTGATTATATACTCGCTCCGTTTAAATGAGAATGACCTAGTTTAATTTGCTACAAAGTTTAAAAAAAATAAAAATAAAATTGAATCTTATATGTTAAATTAAAGATATGTCAAATGTATCAAAATATCCTTTAATCTTGTAATCTTAAATATGTCATGTGAACAATTAAAATTATAAAGTTGCTAAAAAAGAAAACGGATTATTCTTTTTGAAACGGACTAAAAAAAAAAATAGGTCATTCATTTTAAAACGGAGGGAGTAATATATAACGACAACACCAACATATTTAATATAAATCCTTCAGGGTGGCTCAATTGATTTGGAGGACTATTATTCATATGGATGACCCGTGATCAATCTCTTCTCAATGGCTTTTAAATCGAATCTGTTGCATCCAGAACTTATCTTATGTGTGATTTATAGGCTATTATACAATGACGATTTACCCGATACATATCGAGCAACTATTTAAAGGTTGGATTTTTCCAAATCTGATTAGCTAAATAAAATCTGAGGATGTATTCAAAATTTATGGAGAAAGGTATGCAATATTTTGGACCGTTTCGAGTGTTTTTAACCTTTTCTTGAATCAGTGATTATTTGTTGGTGTAGAAAGAACAAAGAAAGAGTGACTAATAGTAGTACTAGCAGTCTACTAGAATTGTTGGCGTAGATGGAGGAGGCATAGGGGTAGTGTAGGTTAGTAATTGGCAGAAAGATTCACTGCCCCTGCATATCGAAAACGCAGCAGAGATGGTGATGGTTGGAGTGGACCAATTCCTTTCAGAACCTTTTTAGTACGAAAGGCAACTATTGTAAGAAGAAAAATAGTGTAATTATTACACTCACCTCTCCTCATTTCACAATCTCTTTTAGTTAGTCAAATTCAAAATTTAAGCAGGCGTCTCTTCATAAATATTGTCAATAATATTTATGATATATTATTTTAAATTTTAAATTTTTTTGATCATAAAAATCAAAAATGATATTTTGAAAAATAAGATATTTTCTAAATTTTTTAATAAACATCTTTTGAGAAGTTTTTATTTTTCTTACACATAATTTTTCTATCACTTTGTAAAAATATACATTTAAAATCTAAAACGTTTTTAAATATACTATGGCCAAACACAACAACAATTTTATTTTCAACTTCAATTATCAAATAAAGTAAATACGTTCTTGATTTTCATGGACAAACGAGTCCTAAGAAAGGAGCAAGAGTTTTAAATCTTCCAATCTCGAAGTAAAGTTATATTTAAGGGTCATTTGGTAAAGTGTATAATATTAATAATATATTGTAGAGTACTTTTTCTATTTTAAAAAAAGTGACCTGTGTTGAATTGATACGTAATTTAAGAATATAAAGAAGCATTTTTTATTTTGTGGTATTAAATTAAAATTATGTCACATATTCATATATATCCTTTCAACTTTTGGTTTCAAATATGTCATATGGAAGTTAGAATTAAAGTATTATAAAAAAATGAGAGAGATCATTATTTTTAAAATAGACTAAAAAAAAGGTAAGTCATTATTTTTAAAACAGATGGAGTAAGATATATTAGTAATGTTTACGGTACTAAATTTTGGTGTATTAAAAATAACATATATTGCATAATTTTTTTTAAAAAAATTATTTATGTATAAAAAATTTTGAGGGACAATTATAACTTTAATCATGATAATGTAAACATATGAATTTCCATGTAATTAGGTATACACACCTTAATATCAAATGCACACCTTGATATTAAATAAAGTGCATTAATTATACATAATTGAAATGGTGTAACAAATAAAGTACTCCTACTTAAAACATAAAACTAATACATGCATTTGTTTCAAATATAATCTATCAGATTGTCTTTAATCTTCTATATATCATGTGAAAAGTTGAAACAAAAAAGTTACTGTTAGAAAAGAAACACTTTCTTTGCTATTACATCTTGTCTTATATTTTATGATGACTTTGCTTACTGACATTTTGTTCTGAGCCGGAGGTCTATCGAAAACATCTCTATTTTTTCGAAAGTAATGATATAAACTGCATATATTTTACCCTCTCGAGACTCCATTATGTGAAAATATACTGAATTTATTATTGCTGAATAAAAAAGCACTTCCTACTTAAGGGATTCCTATTTTCCTATTTATTTTTTCCATATAAAATAGATTTGTGTTTTTGGTTTATGAACCTCTAAAATGCAGCAAAACATGAGTGTATCATAAAATAGTTGGGAGTCGTTTTGTCACGGGAAGGAGACAAACAAAGTAAATTCAATTTTGGGAGATCTCATTATATAGAACAGACTCCAACCTCATTCTCTGACGAAGATTCAGATTTTTCTACGAAAATACATACTGCAAGCTTTTGTGATTCGTGAACATATTAACATGTATCCCATAAAAATAATATCCTTCCGTACTTCTTCACTTAGTGGGATCTTAATATGAGACAACGTTGTTGGCCTGAGTTGCTTAAGGATTATGACTTGACTATTCTCTATCATTCGGACAACTTATTTCCTCACAATAGTATTAATAGCAAAATAAATGAAAATTTGAATTAAAAGAGACAAACAAGTTTCTCAATTAAGTGAGGGTCCTTCAAGTATTAACAATTAGGTGAAAGGGACAATTTTTTTTCAATTTTTTTTAAAAATATTTTCGCTCCAACGACTAAAGAGGTTGTCTCAATAACTATCAAAGTTGTTGAATGACTGTGCAAAGTTGTTGGACGACTTTGATAGTTGCTGAGACAACTAATGCAGTTGTCGAACAACTGTCCTAGTTGTTTAAGCGACTTTATTTCCTTAAACTTAATAATATTGTGGAATCTACTTGTCCCCTTCTTTTAATTAAAGACCTGAGAGGGTCTATGGGCTCATTTTTCTCAAAATAAATCATACAATTATTACCTCTTATTTTATTACATAAAAGAAAGAGTTGGGAGTTGTTTGACACGAGAGATATGATAAATAAAATTAATTCAACTTTGAGATATCTCATCACATATACTAAATGTAGGAAAATTATTTGTTTATCAAAATAATTTATTGTGTATTTGAAAAGTCATTATAAAAGTGTATTTGGAAAGTCATGAATTTTATTACTTTACTTAAAAAAGGAGGATAATTGAAAATATATGTATGTCATTATTTTTGCCACTTAACCTACACTTGTCATAAATATGTTAGGAGTAGCTTCTTTGCATGAATTCTTGGCCAAATGTCATCTTGCATAACAATTTTTGGACAAGTGTTTGAGCATTTATCAACGTATTTAGTCTCTTAAAATACTATAAATAGACTACTCCTTGGCCTTAAAATTCATCCTCAACATTCTAATTACTATCTACTTCTTTAAATAATTTCTTTTTTTTGTTTTCCTCTTTCTTTTTATAATCCTTCTTTTTATAATCCTTGCTTAATGATTTTGGTTATTACTTTAGTAAATCTCTAGTTTAACTTGGTAGTATTTATATTAATAATTTTATTAATTTCTGTATATTCTAATTAATTAGGAAAGTACTTGTTTAATCCCGGAGAAATATTTCACACAACTAAAATAGTATTTTAAGACAGTGCCTAGCACGACTCAAGTATAATTAATATATTACTTAAGATAATATTACAGTAATATTTATTTAATATTCAGTATTATTAATTTGTCAATAAGAAATTATATTACTGTTATAATTATTATATCAGTTATAATATTATTATTTTAGTATTATTATTATTATTATTATTATTATTATTATTATTATTATTATACACTGTTATGTAATTGTAATACTAATATTATTATTGTTATATTATTATTTTGTTAACAGTTAAATATTATTATTATTATTATTATTATTATTATTATTATTATTATTATTATTATTATTATTATTTTATCATTATTTTCCAACAGTCTAAGAAACTATAACAAATAATTCTACTCCTGGTACTTTTACTAGACTCAACTCCTAATACTTCTGTTTCCGTTGTTCTACCATATGCTAAGTCATTTCCTGATGTTTCAAATATTAAAATTTTTGCTAATGAAAACTGTAAAAGGTGGCAAGAACGAATTTTTCCCCTACTTGATGTTCATGTTGTTGCATGTGCTTTGTCACAAACATAACCTGGTGCAGACGTTGATAGCCAAATTTTGGAATCATGGCAATACGCCAATAAGATATGTCGTCATACTATTTTACAAACAATTTCTAATGAACTATTTGATGCGTATTGCAGTTGCAAAGAAGTAAAAGTTATTTGGAAGCTTTAATAAAGAAGTTTACGACTGAAGATGCAACCAAACAAAAGTTTGTAGTTGAAAATTTTTATAATTGGCAAATGAGTGATATGAAAGAAATGAAAATTTAAATAAATGAATATAAAAAATTGCTAGAAGATTTGAAGGTAGAGCAGATTTTTTTACCAGAAAAAATTGTTGTTGGAATCTTGATTGAAAAATTATTTACATGTTAATGATATGCTTATATTTGGTACTTGTTTAAATATTAAAGAACATACTAAATTATTTTTGTCTACTAACTTTGATATGAAAGATTTGGGTGAAGTGAATATGATACTGAAAATTAAAGTTATAAGTAGTGAAGATGGTATAATATTGTCTCAAGAACATTATGTGGAAAGACTTCTCAAGAAATTTGAATGTTGGGAGGTACCTCATGTAGCCACTCCTTATGATACTAATCCTAAATTTAAAAAGAATAATAGTGACCCAATAACTCAGTCTAAATATGAGCAAATTATTGAGAATATGATGCATTTAATGAATTTTACTAGGCCTGATATAGCCTATGTTGTGTGTAGACTAAGTAGATATACTCATAATTTCAATAACGAGCATTGGTCCGCATTAATGCGACAGATGAAATATTTGAGAGAAATCATGAATTATGGTATCTCGTGTAGTGGATTTTCTTTTACTTTAGAAGAATATTGTGATGTAAATTGGATCTCTGATTCAGATGAAACAAAATTCACTGGTGGTTATGTGTTCACCCTTAGTGGTGGTGCAGTATCATGGAAATTAGCTAAACAGACGATCATTGCTATATCAACTATGAAATCAGAGTTTGTGGCTCTGGAGTTAGCTTGTACTGAGGCTGAATGACTAAGAAATTTCTTAGTGAATATCCCTTTTAAAAATGATGATCTGTTGTCTAATATCCCTTTAAAAAGGAATGATCTGGTGCCTCCTGTGTATATACACTGTGATCGTCGAGCCGCAATTGCTATTGCGAAGAATAAATCTTACAATTGTAAGAGTAAACATATGAAATTGAGGCATGATGTTATTAGACAATTGTTGAGAGATGGAATAATTTTCATTAATTATGTGAAGTCAGAATTTAATTCGGCCGATTCACTGACAAACTGTGGGAAGAAAATTAATTCTTCAAACCTCAAAAGAGATGAGGTTAAGGTCAATATGATTGTCAATAGAGATGGTAACCTAACCTATGTGATTGGAGATCCTATAAAGTAGGTTCATATGGATAATAACAAGTTGATATTGACACTGCACACTTATTGGGAGTGTTTGAACTGCTACTAAAATTGCGGGATGAGTATTAACCCTTAATGAATTCATACTCCTTGTGGATGGTGTGTTTAAAGCAATGTACACTTGATGAATTCACCTATATGAGAAGTTGAATGAGGTCGTTCCTATGAGACTTTTGACCTTAGTATCTAGAGCTCTCATTAATATCAGGTACGCGATGGCCTATTGGCGCAAAATCGCATTAAACAACAAAATTATGATCAAAATGTGATTGATAAAATCTCTGGCTTACAACAAGAACTATTCAGTTTATAAAAATATTATATTTCACCGACAATTCTGTAAGTTAAATTTTATTGATCTAAGTTTGATTCATAGTCCAGAAGACACCAAACCTACTGCATTTTGTCCATATAAATTCAACAAATTAAAACTTTTTTTCTTATAAATTATTTTTAAATAATGTGAGAATTGTAGAAAAATTATTTGTTTATTTCAAAATAATTTATTATGTGTTTGAAAAGTCATTATAGAAATGTATTTGGAAATTCATGAATTTTATTACAGGATAATTGAAAATACATGCATGACATTATTTTTGGCACTTGGCCTATACTTGTCATAAATATGTTCAGTGTGGCTTCTTTGCATGAATTCTTGGCCAAGTGTCATCTCGCATGACAATTATTGGACAAGTGTTTTTTTGTTTTCATTCAGTGTCCGATGCCCGCATTGAAGCCCCAACTAATTCAGATAGCGCGTTGCATGATCCATTAAGGTAACAACGCTCCCAACAGAATTTTCTCCATACCCAGAGTCAAACCCCCAAACTCTGATTAAGAATGGAGCAACCCCATCCACTGCACCACAACCTATTGGACAAGTGTTTTGGACAAGTGTTTAGACTCTTGTGAAGATATTTAGTCTCTTAAAATACTATAAATAGACTACTCCTTGGCATAAAAATTTGTCATCAACATTCTAATTACTATCTTCTTCCTTCAAGAATTTCCTTTTTTTTGTTTTTCTCTTTCTTTTTATAATCCTTGCTTAATGATTTTGTTTATTATTTTAGTAAACCTCGCTTAACTTGCTGGTATTTGTATTAATAATTTTATTGATTCCTGTATTCTCTAATTAATTAGAAAAATATTTGTTTAATCCTGGAAAAACATTTCAAGCAATTGAAATAGTTTTTTGGGACAGTGCCTAACACGAATCAAGTATAATTAATATATCACTTAAGATAATATTGCAGTAATATTCATTTAATATTCAGTATCATTAATTTTTCAATAAGAAATTATATTAATGTTATAATTATTATATCAGTTATAATATTATTATTTTAATATTATTATTATTATTATTATACACTGTTATGTCATTGTACTGCTAATATTATTATTATTATATTATTATTTTATTAACAGTTAAATAATATTATTATTATTATTTTACCATTATTCCCTAATACTAAATAATTTCTTCTATTTTATAATAATATAACTAGTGAAATGAATCATAAAATTACTATCCCGTGTTTTATACCAAGCGAGTGAGCACAAGGCAGTTGGTAAATAGGGCGGTTTCCAAATTTTGGAATTGGGCAACCTCAAGATGGAGATTTTATTTCTTTCTCCTATATAATGATGTAGCTGCTCAAGCAGGACATGATGAGCATGCCTGTTTGAGCAAACAAGGCTACTTTTGCAATTTGTCATATTTCTTTTAGATTAGAATAAAGTATTTATGGAAACTTTTAAAGAAAATCCGCAGCCGCTACACCCTCTGCCACAACCTCTACTCTTCGAGTGAGCACTCTGTGGTGAACACTGGGTAAACCCCCCGATGCAATCGTCTGCAAATCATACGGGGATGTAAACCGCACTAGGCAAGCCCTGTGCGACAGACTCATGGCTCAAAGACATTGAGGGGGGATTCGATCCCGGGCAGCTGTGGTGGGCTACCACCCTCCAAACCAGTGAGCCATCCCGGGGAGTTTACCCCCCGAATAAAGTATTTACTTGATTTTACTATATTACTCATAATTAATTATAATAAGTTATTTACGTATTAAAAAATTAGTAATATTTAATAAAAAATATTAAAATAGATATTTATGACATGACTATTATAACTGCTTCAATTGTGATTTTACTATATCACTCATAATTAAATCATAATTTTACTATACTACCTCTAATTAATTATTATAAATTATTTACACATTAAAAAATTCATAATATTTTAAAAAAAATATTAAAATAGACATTTATAACATGATTGTTTCAGCTGATTCAATTGTGATTTTACTATATCACTCATAATTAATTATTATAAGTTATTTAGGTATTAAAAAAACTAATAATATTTAATAAAAAAAATAAAATAGACATCAAATTATAAGTTATTTTTTGATATTTTAAATTAACTTGACGTCTTGTTATATGAGATCATTTAAAGAAAATTTCACAAGTATTTGTTATAATAATTTTACTGTGTCACTTCTAATTAGTAGAATAGAAAAAAAATATTATAAATCACAATAATTAAAAACTTAAATTATTTAAAAATAATAATTGACTATCAATGCCACAAAATTTAACCAACTTAAAATATTTTTATACAAATTTTATCAATCTAAATATAATAATATATGCCTAACTTAGAATTTATCAACCAAATAAATGATAGTTTTAATTAAATGATAGAATTATACATAACGTAGAATTTTTAAGGATCAACATTGGACCGTGCGTAGCACGGCGCAAGCCGACTAGTACTATATATAAGTGTGAGTAGCAGCCGCCGGAAGCAGGCAACTGACGGTTGTCATGTCTGCTTTCAGTTGTCTGCTTGCTTCGTGATTTTACTATATCACTCCTAATTAATTATTATATGACATTTATGTATTAGAAAAATAATAAGATATTTATAACATGTCTACTTTAGCTACTTCAATCATAATTTTATTATATCATCACTAAGTAATTATTATAAGTCATTTAAGTATTAAATAATCAATGATATTTAATAAAAAAGATAAAATAAACATAGAATGATAAATTAAATCTTGATATTTTAAATTAATTTTACACCGGATATGAGGCCCACTTTAAAAAAAATTCACAAGTATTTTTTATAGCAATTTTGCTATATCACTTCTAATTAGTTATTATGAGTCTTTCAAGATGTGCCGGTTTCGCTACTTCAATCGTGATATTTGATTGACTCTCGAAATTATATCATCTTAAATTGAAATAGAAAAATAATATTACAAATCACAATAATTAAAAAATTAAATTACTTTTAAAATATAATTTAACTATCAATATCACAAAAATTTGAACATGAAAAGTATTATAAATTATAATAGCAAACAACTTAAAATAGTAAATTTTACAATATAAAAAAAGTATTATAGATTACAATAGCTAACAACTTAAAAAATCTTAAAACATAATAAAAATATAATTAATTATCTAATTTTATTTGTATCACATAAATTAAGACAAAAAATAACATAGTATATTGGACCCATGTAGGCACGAACCTTCGTTACCTAATATATATATATATATATAAAATCAAAAAAAGTAATATAACACCTCTGTATGACCTCCATCCATATTTATCTTTGTTCTCTTTTTTTGTCATTTTTTCTTCATTCTTTACTTGATCAATTTATTTAATAATTTAAAAAATCTATCATAATTATTATTTCTAATTATATTTAGTAGGCTATAAAAAACTGTAGTTCTCTACTTAAAGTAATATGTGTCTTCAACTCCCTTCTTTTCGGCCTAATCAATTAATAAATAACAATCGTGAAGTTGTTGGATTCACATTTTCATTTTCTTCTCCTCTTTTATCTTTTTCCTTTTTGATGTCTTTCCTTTTTTTTTTTTTCATAATTCATGTGTTTAATAATTAAAAGAGATGATATACAAAAGATGATATGACAATATGGCCGCACTTTGATGAAGATTGAATATTTATGCTTCTGAATTTCGTATTGTGTCTTCTAGAACGGGCGCACGTTAAGAAAAATGCTCTCGGCGCACTTTAAGCCAAGGTAGGCTATCTTGCGTCAATGGAAAGACGACGGGAAAGGCAACCTCCACCGACGATGACGAAGACTCTGGTGACACCAACTAGTGGAATCCGACAAAATCTAGCTCCAATTATGTTTGCGAGCTTTCTCCCAACTCAATTCCAAGCTATTGAAGAAGGAAGTGAACCTGAGAATGGAGGTGACAACCTTGCAAAACTGAAGGGCATTCAGAGATGACGGCGATACCTCACCGGCCGCCTCCATTTTTTTGATGCGGGTACATCTACTGAGCCTACACCACAGAGTCGCAGACCCACCTTTCCTGAGAAGCATGTAGAGACTAAGCCATAAACAATCGAAGCTCGCAAATAGGAACATCACTGAGGTTTTTCCCACCAATGCAGAACAATGGGAAGATAGTGATGATGATAGAAGAAGATGACATTGAAATGCAAGAGGCTCACTGGACTATAACGTTGACTGGCTATGGGATAAGGGATACACCTTATGCGTGTTCATCAATGGAGAACTATACTGGCCAGGTATGAAATTTTGTATCCAAGCCTCAAACCCCCTATCATGATGATGGATATTACATGTTTCCATTCAATTCAATTGAGGATAGAGATATGGTTATTAAGCTGAACCATACACCTTTCAAAATAAGCCGTTTGTACTACAACATTGGAAAATTGACTTCGAATTCATCCCGAATTGCCTTAGCAAAATTCCTTTATAGGTAAAGTTTCCTGGGATACCAGTGGGGTACTAGTATGTTGAGGCACTTAATAAAATTGCTAGTGTATTGGGGAAACCTTTGTACACTGATAAAGTTACTACTGGAATGGAAAAAATATCGCATGCAAAGGTGCTTATTGAAACTGATGTGTCCAAGGTTTTACCTGAGAGTACAGAGTTGATTGTATCATCAGGAACATTCCAACAGCGGATCACCTATGAGTGGAAGCCTAAATTTTGTCATGATTGTTTAAAACTTGGTCATGAGGATGCTAACTGTTGGAAAAAGGTCCAAGAGCAACCTGGAGAAGGCCATGGGCCATGGCCAGGAGGAACCCCCAAGAAGAAGGAGAAAACATAGACCCCCTTATCCGGAATGGCAAATAGTACCAGAAGGGAAAATGCAGAAACCACAATAGGAGGAGGAATTGAAGCTGGACCAGATGACATCTCAACCTGTGGAGCATCATCAGGGCATTACAGTACAAAGTGAAGAAGTCTTTCAGGAGGGGCATGAGGCTGATGTACAAGTTTTGCACCTACAGAGGCAGATTACTGAACCAAGCACCTCTGGGATGAGCGAAGCTGGTAGGAGGAAGCCCTTTAATCCTCCATGATTATTAGCACTTGGAACATTAGAGGGCATTAATCAATCTCTCAAACAGAAAGAGTTGTTCCTCTTTTTGAAGAAAATAAGGTAGATTTCTGTAGATGTGTTGAGACTGGAGTAAAAGAGAGAAACTCAAAGAAAATGCTGCAAAAATATACTACAGACTGGCACTACTCTTGTAACAATCCTCAATCTGAATTAGAAAGGGTGTGGTTACTTTAGAGAAAACATTTAACTGTTCAAGTTCTAGATTTACATGAACAATTCATTCATTTCTTGGTGGAGAATCAGGCTACTCAGTTTCAGTGCTTTCATCACAGTTGTATATGCTAGGAATGAATTGCAACAATAGGAATATCTGTGGCTTCATCTGAAAAGGCTTGGAACTCAAATTCATAGACCTTGGATGATGATTAGGGACTTCAATAATGTTCTTAGTACATAGGATAGAATTGGTCATCAGTCATTCAAACAGAGGTGTAGGGTTTCAGGACTTACTTGCTGATCTACAACTCACCCACCCCATTTAGAACCAAAGAAAGTTTCTTCACTTGGAGTAAGTCATTGTGACAATAAAAAAAGTGGTTAACATCACTTGTCTACCGAACGCATCTTCCAGTCGTACTGACCTAATATCTATAATAAAGAAAAGCCTAAAACCTGAGGATCACTGCCAAAATAGCCATGTTGGCCACTGGTCAACCACCGGAGGCTGGCCAGGGGAAATCGTTTACTGCTGTTACATCTCCTAAGGATTTTTCGAAACTCTACCATCCTCTATCTCCCAAAAATCCTGGTGTGACAATCGTCACTAACAATTTGCCTAACATAGATTTAGTGGGTAATGTTTAAAACAGTAGGGTTGATGTAGAAGGTTGTTCCCACAACATTAAATATGTAGATTTTCTTAAATCTAATGCTAATGTGCTTTATAGAAAGAAGAACCCTATGACATTAAGCCAATTGATTATAATAATAGCATTCAAGGAGCTACATGGACGGAGGATGAAGTCAATAAAATGAATATCATTGAAGAACTTTAATATATTGTCATAGGAAAACCTTCTTACGGTTGAGTGCCAAATCAATGCAAAATAAAAGAAGGTTGCAAGATTGGTTTGTTGTGTAACAGGCATATGCTAATGTGTTTTGACCTTAGGGAAGATTTCATTAACATGAAGTCAAAGAATGTATGTTATATTACAGCAAAGGATGAAATGGCATATCAGATAAGACCTTTCATTTATGATGCCAAATTCGATCCAAAGGTGGAGAAAACACAAGTGATGACATGGATCTCTTTCCTGGATCTTTTACCTACTTTTTTTGTGAAAGAATTCCTCTTTTCACTAGCTGCTGTAGTAGGAAACCTATCCAGCTGGATATGGCCACGATCAACAAGATCCGGCCTAGTTGTTCTGGGGTGAAAGTTCAAGTTGACTTAGCAGCTAAATTACTTGATCATGTAGAAATTAAAGTGATTAACTGCACCACTAAGGAAACTAGGATCCAAACTGTCAGAATTCAATATGATATGCTCCCTAAATATTGTTATAATTATAATTTACAAGTTCATGAGGAACTGAAATGCAGGAGCTTACATCCTGAGCTAAAAGCTCATGAACAATAATATAATTCAGAGAGAGAAGAAGACAATCGAGGAAATGAAGATGACATACCAGTGCAAAGGAGATATGTGAATGAAAAAATGGTGCATGCAAATGGAACCCAACTAACAGGAGTTTCAAGATTGAAAAAGGAACCAATAAGTTTTTAGATAATGTTGTGGAGTCAAATAAAGAAGGAAATAGGGAAGGAGGGCTTCAGGCTAATAGTGTAGTCAGTACCAAAAATTCTTTTGACATCCTTCAGCTACATGAGGAGGACAACAATCACTATCAGGAACATGCAGGAAACAACCAAAGTAATAATTACACACAAGCTGATAGCAATACAACTAGGAAGGAGATTGTTTAGGGTAGGAAAGACTGAAATCTGACAGTAATGATAGAAGAAAGGAAAGCACAAAATGTGACACAATTTATCAGAATGAAGATATGCAAGTTGTAGATAGCAACAAACTAACAAAAAAGGAACAAGCAGAAATAATTTTCAAGGAACCAGGAAATATAGAATTGAATAAGGAAAAGGATCCATCTGACAGCACCAAACAATTTTAGATCAACAACAACAATTTAGCAGTCTCAAAGATGTAATGGCAATAACTAAGGTAGAGTATATTGATAAGGTAGAAATAAGGAAGAGGAAGTACCTATTGACATGCAGTCTCATGAAATCCAAATAGCTCTTGCTCAATAAACTTATCATGAAGCACTCCAAGTTGATGAATCAAAATGCAGGGGTACAGATAAGCCTACAACAAACAAATCAGAAGTTTTGAGTTCAAATAATGCAGGAAAAACATTAGTACTTGCTCATGGATCACAATCTGGTTGATGATTACAAGGATAGTAATATGACACTGACAACAAAGAGGAATTCCCCTAACAAGGCATTACATGATTTGTTTTTTTTCCAAATATTTGAAGATATATGGACCAAAAGAGCAGAGACAACTAAAATAATACTAGAAGATAAAGAAGGTGATAGTCAGAAAAATCTTAATCAAGTATTGAAAGATGCCGGATTATCACCACAGACAATTACAAAAGATAAAAAGAATAGGGTTAGGGTTGATAAGCCTACAAGAATCAGTGCTAGGAGAGTATGTAAAGTATATAATTAATGAAGTTAAAAGCAATCTTCTGGAACATCATATCAGTCAAATCACAATATGCATTTCACAGAGTTCAAATGCTTCATAGGCATCACAGTTTTATGTTTATTACATTAATTGAACCATTTCAAGAGGACATGCATATACAATAAATATAAAAAATTATTAGGCAGGAATTATGCAAATTACAATGTAAATGGTAAGATTTGGATTTTTATTCTGGATCACATCTAGGTGAATATTCTAGCAGACTTTGAACAACAGCTCACATCACAATTGACTTTTCAAAATGGCTCTCAGATGGTGGCTATAGTTGTCTATGCTAAATATGATGAGATTGAGAGACTAGCATTGTGGGATGACATTTACTCTATGTATCACAATATTAGGGTTCTATGGATGGTTGAAGGATACTTAAATGTTATCATGAACGAGGAGGAGAAGATTGAGAACTTTCTGTGTACCCTAATTAATGTGAGGATTTTGACTCTTGTACAATTCCTGTGATTTAGTTGATATTACGTTTAAAGAAAGTCCATTCACTTGGTGGACGGTAGGGCTGATGAACAATGTCGTTTTAAGAGATTAGACAGAATAGTTGTCAATCAAGAGTTCCTAGGAGGTATAGGCTGTGCTGAGATGGAGCAATTAGCTAGAACAAGGTTAGATGATGCTTTTTTACTTTTATTGTGTGGTGATCATAATCAGCAATTTCATAAACCTTTTAGGTTTTTGAAATTTTAGAATAAAAAAGATGGTTTCAAGGATGTGGTAAAGTAGAATTGTGTTCCATCAGATTCATCAGTTTGTGATGATGTATGTATTATGTTGAAGCAGAAAATGAAAAATAGCAAGTTGGCACTAACTGAATGGAGCAGAGTTATGATTGGAGATATTTATAAGCAGTTGAAAATCATGAAAGACATTGTAATAGTTAAGGAGGAACTGTTTGAAGAAAACCCCACTACTATTAACAGAATGATCTTGCAAAGGTCATATGCAAATATTTATGTTATGAGGAAGAATATTGGAAACAAAAAGTTGCCATACAATGGTTATCTAAAGGGGATAGGAATACCAATTTTTTTTACAGTTTGATTGATGGTAGAAGAAAGAGATTGGTGTAAGACCCCACAAAGTCCTAGTCATTTCAGTCCTATATAGCATACCAAAAGAGGTCCCAGACTTGGAAAACTTTAACCTAAGTGTTGATACTTAGTCTCATTTTTGGCCTTGATATTTCAATGGCATCATTTACGATCTTTTCGGCCTTAGATTGTCAATTTTTAAATTGATTCATGATAAGGGATGTCAATAGGTCATATTGGGTGAGTTTCAAAATTTTCAAACATCGTTTGAGTTGTGTTTGGATGGACAAAACAGCAAGCCAACGCGATCTTGATGCGTCGCATTGGCTATCGCGTCAACCCCATCGACACGATGTGTCGGTGATCGCGTTGATCCTATAGACACGACGCATCGATAATTGCATCAGTGGGCATAATTTGTGTATTAAGTTACGGGTTTGTGGCGGTAAATGAGTCATGTTCCACCTATATTTACCTACCTATATCACGAAATTAAGGATCTAAAGAGGAAAATATACTTATCTTTCCACAAAATACTCTCAAGAACAAGCCCTAGTTTCTTCAAATTCAAGTCCAAGTTTTAAGAATTCACCAACAACTCCCACGAGATCAACAATCAAGGTTTGTTAGGTGTTCATCCTTGGGTCTCCTTCCACCCTTGGAGTTTAAGAACCCTTTTTAAAACTACAAGTTTTCAGATTCATGATTTACATGTGCAAATTGGGTTGTATTCATGTTTGTGTTGTTGTATGGGTTTCAATTCAAGATTTAATTATAATTTTCATGAACATAAGATAGCATGTATGTTGATTGATGTAATTCCCATGTTAAAACTCTTGAAATTGCAAGTCTAAGTTGTAGTCATGATGCTTATGTGTTGTTTATTATCATAAGCATTAATCATGCTCCCTAAGTGTTTGATAAAATGTCCATATGAGTAAATTATGCATGGTAACTTATTGTTGTGTTGCTAAAGTTGTGACATGAGTTTGTCAATTGTTCTATCAAGTTCTAGGGGTATTTATTACCCAAAATCTAGTTGTTTAATTAGTTGGAGTGGTTATAGAATAGTCTCTTAAAGGTCAAGAACAGTAGTACTCAGTCAGTTAACAGAACTCAGTGAACTCAGTCCAGTTCAGTCAGTTAACGCTATCAGTGTTAGTTCAGTCAAGCCTAGTACAGTCTAGTGATCAGTTCAGTGTCGATTCAATTGGAAGTAGGATTCGGCACCGAGCAAACCCAAGGATGGGGGTATTCCTTCCAGTAGAATGTTTGACCTTTAGTAAAAGTCCCTAAATTACAGAACTACGTAGCCAGCATAGGGTAAGTCGTCCTCCTGCTAGACTAGGGTTGAAGCCATTATATATATATATATATATATATATATATATATATATATATATATATATATTTCATGAGTCTTCCTGCCAGATTAGGGTTGACCCAACATTGTTAGTATCCTGTGGCAAGGTGCTAACACCCTTCCAACTGGGGTCACAAATTGGACCCCAAATCAGTCCATATCAGGGTATGTGTAACGCCCCAAAAATGGGTCACGAAGCGTCACACGGTGCTTAAGGCTACAAGTAGCCCCAAACTAACCCTTTGAGCCATCTAATGCCATCACAAGCTTATTTTGGGATCATTATAATTAAACCTTTAAATATCATCAACAATGCCTACTGCAATCTAGATAAGTGCGGAAAGTAACAAAATACCAAACATCTGATAACTCTGACTAATATGACAAAATCTGGCCTGACAAGCTTCTACTAAACGTTGTATCAATAGCCATTGGGACAAGCCCCAACTGACCCGAACTCAAAGATAAAATGAACAACTCAACATGAAACGAGAATCTGAAAATAATACGTCCTCGGATCATGAGGACTCACCACTGCAGAAGGTGTAGATCAACGTGCTCAGAAAATCACTGTCAAACCTGGGACTGAGCACCTGAACCTATATTATAGGAAAAATGTAGCCCATATGCGAACATGTGGTTCAGTACCATGGAATATGTACCGAGTATATGGGGGTGTATGCAATTTCAGTAAAATAAATATCATAAATTTATAAAAGACATGCATGCTGATATGAAAGACTCACTTAGCTTGAGATAAATCATCAAGATCATAAGTAAACGATACATGTAAACCAAACACGTGAGTCATTTCAATAATTTCTCAATTCACTTCTTCCTCGTTTCCAAACATATATAGAAATCAGTTTCAAAACAATTCTCTTTATAACACAACATTTCAATCATTCGGAAACGATAATTTTCTCAAATCATTCCTTCAAATCATGTATTTCCATTTTAGAGAAAAGAGTACACACACACGTTAGGAGTCTCTCATAACCGACATAAACCATGTGAGCTACATGGAGTCCAACGTCCAACCCACGTTGGAGAGAGCTGTCCTATCCTTGCCATCGGAGTAGGACCTTAATCTTTCATTCACTAGTGATCAATATATCAACCTCAGGCTCACAACCTATGGGGGCACGTAGTTCTAGGGAAGTATCAAACCGCTATACCTCCCACTCGATGCTAAAGACTACTCCCGGACTTAGCTCAGATCTTTAACAAAAGAAAATTCACCACAAAATAGTTCAACAGTTCACAATGGGAGCCATCATGCTACCCCTTTCATAATCAATCAAAAATGTGGATTTCTTTTCTCATTCGGGTTCAAAAATCAATTCTTTCATGACCGAAAAGGTCAAATCTTCTTCATTATTTCACATCATTCAAATCTCAAGGTTTTTATAACCCATAACTTCACAAAATGATAACCTCAAATAGAGTTCCAAAAACCCATATATCAATATCACAATATGACCTTTCAAAGTTTCATACTTTATATCATAAGCATAAAAATAATCACAAAATATCAAAAATTCAGCTTTATGGGCCACAATATCAACATTTTCAAGAAAACATCACAAGTTATAAATTCATATATTCGAATTAGTAGTAAAACATATCAAATCACATATTATTGTAAAGAAAAATAGCTTTGGGCACAAGAACGAAAAAATGTTCTTGTTTAAAAATCCTACATACCTCAAGATTGGAGCCTTAGGATGAACTCTCTACTTCGACACGCTATTTACGGAATTGTTATGTGCTTCTTGTAGCCCTCGGAACAAGGATTTCAAATATCTAAAAATCTTTAAAAAGTCACGGTTGAATTACGAGCTTTCTTTATAGAAACCCTAAGTGTTGTTCTTGGTCAATTTGGGTGAAAGTGATGTTATTTTGGGGTTTGAGGGATTAAATCCCGTGTTAGAGAGGATAGAGGCTTCAATATTTACCATTAATGACACGGATTTGGAATGCTGAAAATGGCTAGGCACGATTAGCCAGGCGTCGCCTGTCTTAGAGCAGTGCAATTCACTAGGCGCCGCTTGCTAGATCGCCCGCGATAAGCCAAGCGGTGCGGGCATAATCGCCTGCCTTGCATGGAATTTGGCCGCGCGATAGAGCGGGCAGCGCGGGAAGATCGCGCGCAGCTACTGGAATGCACACCCAAATATGATCTTAGGCTCGTCTAAAAATTTTGAAACTCACCCGGAACATACTACAACCTTTCCCCATCGCAACACAACAAAAATATCAAGAAATGAAGGTCGGGAAGGTCACGAATTAATTCAACAAAGATTCAAGGCTAGAAAAATGACTAAGTGTTGGAACACTTAATAAAATATTTAAGTGTTAAACTCAACTTGACTTTTTTCGAAGGTGTTAACGATGTGGAAAATTTTTGGGGTCTTACATTATCTCCCCCTTGGGAACATTCGTCCTCGAATGACTCTTGATAAGCCAAGAATACAAGGGAAACGAATGATATACAACTGAGGTAACTTACTAAACTCATCTCCACTTCGTTCTAAACTCCGGATACAACATAAAATGCATAAAACCCACGAAATAACAGCCGAACAATAAGAAATAACAGCTGAACTGCTGCAACTTTGAATATAAAAGGGATGATTTAGAGAAGAACGGGACCCTCAGCTTGATCGGAGCTTGCAGAAAATAGGTGCGGGTACTTGGATCACATATCCGCCTCGGCTTCCCAAGTTGCACCCTCAACCGATTGGTTTCGCCACAACACTTTGACCAAGGGAACTTCTTTGTTCCTTAGTCTCCGGACTTGGAAGTCGAGGATCTCAATGGGGTTCTCATCAAAGGAAAGACTATTCTGAACTTCGGCATTCACAGAAGGATCTACTACTACGGAATCGCCAATATGCTTTCTAAGCATGAAAACATGAAAGACAGGATGAACAACAGACAACTCTGAAGGCAACTCAACCTCATAAGCTACCTTACCAACACGACTAAGAACTCTGTAAGGGACAACATAACGGGGACTAAGCTTCCCCTTCTTCCCAAATCTCTTCACCCCTTTCATGGGCGAAATCTTTAAATACACCAAGTCATCAACTTCGAACTCAAGGTCTCTTCTCCTTACATCCGTATACGACTTCTGACGATTCTGAGTTGTTTTTAACCTTTCTCTAATCAACTTAACTTTTTCGATAGCCTCAAATACCGAATCAGGATCACTCACAGCAGCTTCACCCACTTCAAACCAACCTATGTGTGACCTACATTTTCTCCCATACAAGGCCTCAAACGGGGCCATGCCAACACTTGAGTGATAACTATTGTTGTAAGCAAACTCTATCAATGGTAAATGCTTATCCCAACTCCCCTTGAAATCAAGGGAGCACGCTCTCAACATATCCTCTAAAGTCTGGATGGTCCTCTCAGCCTGACCATCTGTTTGCGGGTGAAAAGCAGAACTCAAATGTACTTGGGTACCAAGACCCTTCTGAAATGACTTCCAAAACTGCGAAGTGAACTGAGTACCCCTATCCGAAATGATAGACAAGGAAACTCCATGCAATCTGGCTAACTCTCGAATGTACAATCTAGCATAGTCCTCAGCAGTATAAGAAGTATGTACATGCAAGAAGCGCGCAGACTTAGTCAACCTATCAACAACAACCCAAATAGAATCATGATGGCGTCGGGAAGGAGGTAAACCAGTCACAAAATACATATTTATCTCTTCCCACTTCCAGGTGGGGATACCAAACTCCTGCATCTTACCACCAGGTCTTTGGTGTTCTACCTTAACCTGTTGGCACGTTGCACACTTAGCTACAAATGCTACTATATCTTTCTTCATGCCACTCCACTAATAGATTTCCCGCAAGTCGCGGTACATATTGGTGGCAACAAGATGAATAAATTATCGTGCACCGTGCGCTTCAGCCATAATCCTCTGCCTCAGATCACCAACATTCGGAACACATAATCTACCATGCAATCTCAACACACCATCTCCCCCCGGGAGAAAACCTATACCTTTTGGTCCTTGACTGACTCCTTCAGTCTGACCAAACAAACATCTAAGTCTTACTTCTCCTTTACTTTCGAAACCAAGGAGGATTCAAAACTACTCTGAACTAACATACTCCCTTCAGCAGAATCAAGCAGTCTAACGCCCAACCTAGCCAAACGGTGCACATCACAAGCTAACTCCTTTTTATCTTTATCTACATGAGAAACACTACCCATGGATGCCCTGCTAAGGGGTCTGCCACTACGTTGGCCTTGCCCGGATGGTACAACACACTCATATCGTAGTCTTTCAACAACTCTAACCACCTTCTCTGCCTAAGGTTCAACTTCCTCTGGGTAAATACATACTGCAGACTCTTATGATCAGTAAATACATCAACATGAACACCATACAAGTAGTGTCTCCAGATTTTCAAAGCAAACACAATAGCAACTAACTCGAGATCATGGGTTGGGTAATTCTTCTCATGGGGTTTCAACTGTCTAGAAGAATAAGCTATAACTTTACCTCTCTGTATCAATACACAACCCAAACCAAATCTAGAAGCGTCATAATATACCAAAAAAACATCAACGCCATCAGGCAGAGTCAAAACAAGGGCTGAAGTGAGTCGAGTCTTCAGCTCCTGAAAACCCTTCTCACAAGAATCGGACCACAAGAACTTAACTTTCTTTTGGGTCAACCTGGTCATAGGAGACGCTATAGAGGAGAAACCTTCAACAAAACGGCGGTAATAGCCAGCTAGACCCAAGAAACTTTGGATATCTGATGGAGAGATAGGTCTAGGCCAGTTTTTAACGGCTTCTATCTTTTGGGGATCGACCCTTATACCTTCGAAAGAAATAATATGACCCAGAAAAGCAACTGACCCTAACCAAAACTCACACTTACTGAATTTGGCAAATAATTAATGATCTCTAAGGGTTTGCAAGATAATTCGGAGATGATTGGCATGGTCATTTTCACTACGAGAGTATACCAAAATATCGTCTATAAACACTATGAAAAACATATCAAGGTATGGTCTGAACACTCGATTCATGAGGTCCATGAAAGCTACTGGGGCATTAGTTAGCTCGAAGGACATAATAAGAAACTCAAAATGACCATAGCGAGTTCGAAAAGCTGTTTTCAGGATATCACACTCTCTAACTCTGAGTTGATGATAGCCAGAGCGAAGGTCTATCTTTGAGAAGTAACTTGCACCTTGCAATTGATCAAACAAATCATCTATTCTTGGGAGGGGATACTTATTTTTGACAGTGACTTTGTTAAGCTGGTGATAGTCAATGCACATATGCAAAGAGCCATCTTTCTTCCGCACGAATAGGACATGTGCACCCTAAGGAGATACGCTGGGCCTTATGAACCCTTTATCTAACAGATCTTTGAGCTGCTCTTTAACTCCTTAAGCTCTGCGGGTGCCATACGGTAGAGAGGAATTGAAATGGGCTGGGTATCGGGAAGAAGATCGATCTCGAATTCTATCTCTCTATCAGAAGGTACCCCAGGAAGATCTTCCAAAAAGACATCAAGAAACTCATTAACAACGCTAACTGATTGGATAGTTTGAGTCTCAGACTTAGTGTCTTTAACTCTGACTAGGTGATAAATACATCCTTTGGAAATAAGCTTTTTGGCTTTGAGATATGATATAAAATGACTCTTAGGGGACACTAAATTTCCGGACCATTCGAAAATAGACTCACCAGGAAATTGAAACTTTACTACACGTGTACGGCAGTCTATAGATGCGTAACAAGAGTGAAGCCAGTCCATACCCAGAATAACATCAAAATCTACCATGTCCAACTCTATCAGATCAGCAAACATAACTTTATGAAGAATAGAAACAGGATACTTTTTATACACTTTTCGGGCAACAACAGACTCACCCACTGGGGTAGAGACTAGGATAGGCTCAAGAATATTCTCGGGACTTACTTCAAAATTTACAGCAACCAGAGGTGTCACATATGAAAAACTGGACCCAGGGTCCAACAATGCATAAACATCAAACTAAAATATACGAAGCATACCAGTAACGACATCGGGAGAGTTCTCCTGGCGGGAAGGCAAAGCATAGAACCTATTCTGGCGCTGACCGCCAGCAGTGCTGGAAGAAGCACCCTGAGTTGGGGCTGAGAGAGTTACCGAAGCTGGAGCACTAATAGTTTGAGTCTGAGGGCGATTATCACGTCGCCCTTGCCTGGCATGTGGGCACTCCCTAAGTTTGTGACCCAAGTCACCACACCCGAAACAACCTTTCTTCTCACCTCAACACTCACCCGGATGGGCCCTACCACACTTAGGAAACAGAAGATAATTAGGCTTACTGCCAACACTGTACTGGGACCTGGACAAATATGACCTATTACCTTGCTCCTGCCTACCCCTAAGCGCGGGAGCACTAGCTGACGACAGTGCTGGTGCAGATGAGCGGTTCTGAAACAGAAGGTGGTCCACTTCATGAGATCTAGTCTGGCCATGTTCGTGTTGCTCGGACCTAGCTCTCTTATTCCCTCTCATTCTGTCCCTCTCCTTGATCTTGTATGCTTCAATCTATTAGGCATGTGTCATCAGTCGGGAAAGGTTCATCTCACGGTTAAGCATAGCAGACCTGCACTCCTTAACAACATAGCTCGACACCTCTGTCACAAATTTACTCATACTGGCCCGGTTATCAGCTATCAAGTCAAGAGCGTATTTGGTCAACTGATTGAACTTCAAGCAGTACTCCTTAACAGTCATAGAGCCCTGCCGTAAGTTCATGAACTCCTCTACCTTCGCCTCTCTCATCTCCAAAGGGAAGAACTTATCCAGAAATGCATCTTGGAACTCCTGCCAAGTCATAGGGGTGGCACCTTCTCCTCTACCTTTCCTCCAAGCAACAACCCAATCATAGGCAATGTCTTTCAATCGGTACGATGCCAACTCCACACTATCCTCCTCGGAGACATGCATCACCTGAGTGATCTTCCTTACTTCCTCCAAATACAACTGCGGATCCTCACCTACCCTGGACCCATAAAACTCTGGCGGTTTCATCCGCATAAAGTCACGAATCCTCGCAGCATCTGAATCACCTCCCTGTTGCTGTGGAGCCGGGGCCGAATTGTCCAGAACATTGGCGGTGACAACTTGGTCTAGCGCCTGGAAGGCTGCTCTGAATTCAGTGTGGGATACATTTTCATTCAGTGGGTCAGCAGGCTGAGGTTGCTGACCAACGTTATTTCTTCTAGCTCGGTGAAGAGGCATATTCTGAAAGAAGAGAGCACGAATTAATAGCTGAAAGGGAACAATTGTAAGCACGATAGACTTCTGAAAGAAAGAAATGACCATTTTCCTAAAATGTCTCGTAGCTTCTTGCTCATAGATGTGGCACGCTACACACCGATGATTAAGACTCTACTTAACGCGACTTGTCAGACTCCCTAGGACTCCTTAAACCTTAGGCTCTAATTCCAAGTTTGTAATGCCCCAAAAACGGGTCCTAAAGCGTCATACGGTGCTTAAGACTACAATTATCCCCAAGCTAACCCTTTGAGACATCTAATGCCATCACAAGCTTATTTTGGGATCATTATAATTAAACCTTTAAATATCATCAACAATTCCTACTGCAATCTAGATAAGTGCAGAAAGTAACAAAATACCAAACATCTGATAACTCTGACCAATCTGACAAAATCTGGCCTGACAAGCCTCTACTAAACAACGTATCAATGAGCCATTGGGACAAGCCCCAACTGACCCAAACTCAAAGATAAAATGAACAACTCAATATAAAACGAAAATCTGAAAATAATGTCCTCAGATCATGAGGACTCACTACTGCAGAAGATGTAGATCAACGTGCTCAGAAAATCACTGTCAAACCTGGAACTGAGCACCTGAACCTACATTATAGGAAAAATATAGCCCACATGCGAACATGTGGGTCAGTACCATGGAATATGTACCGAGTATATGGGGGTATATGCAATTTCAGTAAGACAAATATCATAGATTTATAAAAGACATGGATGCTGATATGAAAGACTCACTTAGCTTGAGATAAATCATCAAGATCATAAGTAAACGATATATGTAAACCAAACACGTGAGTCATTTCAATAATTTCTCAATTCACTTCTTCCTCATTTCCAAACATATATAGAAATCAGTTTCAAAACAATTCTCTTTATAACACAACATTTCAATCATTCGGAAACGATAACTTTCTCAAACCATTCCCTTAAATCATGTATTTCCATTTTAGAGAAAAGAGTACACACACACGTTGGGAGTCTCTCATAACCGACATAAACCATGTGAGCTACATGGAGTCCAACGTCCAACCCACGTTGGAGAGCGCTGTCCTATCCTTGCCATCGGAGTAGGACCTTAATCTTTCATTCACTAGTGATCAATATATCAACCTCAGGCTCACAACCTATGGGGGCACGTAGTTCTAGGGAAGTATCAAACCGCTATACCTCCCACTCGATGCTAAAGACTACTCCCGGACTTAGCTCAGATCTTTAACAAAAGAAAATTCACCACAAAATAGTTCAACAGTTCACAACGGGAGCCATCATGCTACCCCTTTCATAATCAATCAAAAATGTGGATTTCTTTTCTCATTCGGGTTCAAAAATCAATTCTTTCATGACCGAAAAGGTCAAATCTTCTTCATTATTTCAAATAATTCAACTCTCAAGGTGTTTATAACCCATAACTTCACAAAATGATAACCTCAAATAATGTTCCAAAAACCCATATATCAATATCACAATATGACCTTTCAAAGTTTCATACTTTATATCATAAGCAAAAAAATAATCACAAAATATCAAAAATTCAGCTTTATGGGCCACAATATCAACATTTTCAAGAAAACATCACAAGTTATAAATTCATATATTCGAATTAGTAGTAAAACATATCAAATCACATATTATTGTAAAGAAAAATAGCTTTGGGCACAAGAACGAAAGAATGTTCTTGTTGAAAAACCCCACATACCTAAAGATTGGAGCCTTAGGATGAACTCTTTACTTCGACACGCTATTCACGGAATTGTTATGTGCTTCTTGTATCCATCGAAACAAGGATTTTGAATATCTAAAAAGCTCTAAAAAGTCACGGTTGAATTACGAGCTCTCTTGGTTTCTTTATAGAAACCCTAAGTGTTGTTCTTGGCCAATTTGGGTGAAAGTGATGTTATTTTGGGGTTTGAGGGATTAAATCCCGTGTTAGAGAGGATATAGGATTAAATATTTACCAGTTTGACATTAATGACACGGCTTTGGAATGCTGAAAATGGCTAGGCACAATTAGCCAGGCGTCGCCTGTCTTAGTGCAGTGCAATTCACCAGGCGCCGCCTGCTAGATCGCCTGTGATAAGCCAGGCGGCGCGGACATAATCTCCTGCCTTGTATGGAATTTGGCTGCGCGATTGAGCGTGCGACGCGGGCAGATCGCCGCAGCTACTGGAATGCATACCCAAACATGGTCTTAGGCTCGTCCAAAGATTTTGAAACTCACCCAGAACATACTACGACCTTTCCCGATCGCAACACAATAAAAATATCAAGAAATGAAGGTCGGGAAGGTCACGAATTAATTCAACAAAGATTCAAGGCTAGCAAAATGACTAAGTATTGGAACACTTAATAAAATTTCTAAGTGTTAAACTCAACTTGACTTATTTTCGAAGGCGTTAACGACGATTAAAATTTTTGTGGTCTTATAGTATGTCGGTTAGATGAACACTCCCACAGTTACAGTTTCAGTCTCAGTATTCAGTGAAGAACTCAGTTAGTTCTACAAAACTATGGCTATCAGTTACCAGTTACTCAACTATCGGAATTCAGTACTCAGTTTTAGTATAATCTCAGATACACGATGTATACCTACATGCACAATAATGCATGTTAAGTATGTTCAGTAGTTACAGCTTTGCATGTACTCACGTTCAGTTACTTCATGATGTTTATTCAGTCAGTTATCATCTTATGCATATGAACCCATGTATATCAGCCTTACCTCACGTAGCATACCAATACATTCCACGTACTGATGCATACTCTCTCTTTTGCACTATGATGTCTCATATCACAGGTTCGAATACTCAGTTTCCTGACCGTACTTAGCAGCTTAGGCTATCAACAACAGATATAGTGGTGAGTCCTCATATTTCAAGAATAAAGTTTATTTATTTTAGTATTTTAGCAGTTCAGTAGTTATTTTAGTCGGAGTTAGTTGGGGGGTTGTCCTATCAACCTCATATTCAGACAGTTAGAGGCTTTCAGGCTAGTATAGATAATTATTTAGTTTTCAGATGTTATTATCAGTTATACTCAATTATTATTTCATTATTTTGAGAACCTTGTGGCATTTTCAGATTTCTTTTGCATATATATTTCAGTATTATGTTCAGTGCTCATAGAAGGTACCAATCATGGGTTAGCTTGTGGTCCTTCGGGATTGTAAGCACCGTGTGAGGCCCAAGGTATAGTCTTGGGGCATTACAAACTTGGTATCAGAGCCTAAGGTTCTAAAGAGTCCTAGGGAGTATGAAAGCCGCATCAAGTAGAGTCTTATGCATAGGTGTGTAGCGCGCTACACTTATGGGCAAAAGTTCCTTTCTTTCAGTAATCATATCATGCAAGTGAGCATGTGCTCAAGTTAAAACTCTTTGTCTAATTCTAATATTCCTTTCATTTACAGAATATGCCTTATAGAAAGACTAACAAAAAAAATGAGAATTAACCCGCACCTCCGCCATTACAGGTTGATCACCTGAATGAGCATGTTTTTTATGCCGAATTTAGAACTGCTTTCACTACCTTAGCTTATTCAGTAGTTTCTCAGAACAATCTACAGGCTGTTATCCTATCTAGGATTTTGATTCATGCTCAGCAGAGTGAGGAGAGGAAGCGTAGGAATAAAGAGAGAAAGAATAAGAAGAACCAGAACAGGTAGCTTTTAGCCAAGGTCAAGGGGTAGTAACCGCTTCCAAATTTACAGAAATTCTCATCCCCAGCTCCTCCTTCAGCCAGAGTGCCAGTGCTTAAGTTTAAGAATAACAGTCGAAATAGAGCACCAGACTCTAAGTCGCAAGGTAGTGGGAAGGATGTTCGTACTAATCTTCTTTGCGAAGGATCTGGTAAGAATCATAAGGGTGAGTATAGAGCTGGCAGTGATGTGTGTTTTGGGTGTGGCAAGCCAGGCCACTTAGTCAGAGATTGCCCAAAGAGTGGTCAGTAGGGTCGGTCCAATCATCCTCTAGTTTTATTCAATCACCTGACTCAGCAGGGTGTTACCGCTTCCAGTTCTAATAGTGGTCAGCAACAGAATAGGTTATACGTAATTCAGTCCCGACATGATCAGGAAAGTTCTCCTGATGCGGTTATGGGTAAGTTACAAGACTTTCATATTCTTATGTATGTTTCACTAGATCTAGAGATTTACTTTCTCTTGTAACCCCATATAGCTGTCAACTTCAGTGTCTACCCAGTGGGCAAACCCATCATAACTAGGCAGGTACACAAAAATTGCTCGATTACAGTATCCTGGCAACCCATTTCAGTTGATTTAAAAAATAGAGTCGTTCAGTTTCAGTATCCTGCTAAACTAGTTATTGAATGAAGGGGTAGTACCTCCTCAGTACTTAGGAGTCATATATGTTTCTAGATTCCTTCTCAGAATCCTATGATATACTGTAGAATTTAAAGCATGAGACCAGGAGTTTACCAATAGTAGTAGAGTTGGGATGGTGTTATCTGAAGTTGAGTAGATTATATATTTCATGGGACTAGCCATGTGAAAGGTGAATTAGTAGAATTGAAGCAGTGTATACAAGAATTTAAGTTTGTTGATTCGAAATATGGATTATGGATGTGATATTAGTAGGCTATGATGAAAGTAGTATAGTTTATTAAAGAATTGGGTATATCCATGTTATGTGTTAGGACCTAAGTTTGAATCTTTGAATGTTGAGCTAATAGAAAGAGGAGTTGAAAATTCTAAGTTAGTCATTTCTTGAATTGTTACATATTGTATTTAGGGCTATAGATAGTTAAGAGTTCTATCTCATAAGGAAGTATCAACAGTAGGGTCTTACACTTTCAGGTGCAGTCTTTCATTGTAAGTTTAGTGTTTATGAGTATTGTTATATCTCGGACTCTGGAGTAAAGTGGTTTCAGTACAGTTTATAAATGTTGATTAAGTGGTCCACAAACTTATAATGATGGCTTTAAGCTGAGGAGGGATGGTAGAACAAGTGACCAAGTCAGGCTCTCAGATTTTAGTAGTGATGCCAGTGTGATGTAGAACAACACTAGGGAAGGGAATGTCTGACCTATGCTTATTATAGTATTTGTACTTCAGTTATTACGATATCTACTCATGCCTTTCATATCAGCTCTATGCTCATAGCTCATATTCATGCACTTTTCATAGAATCACGTACGATTCCAGTCCCTCGTATGAGGAGTTCCAGTTTACTTAGCAGTGCGAATCATCTTCCATGAATTCAAAAATTCTAAAACTCAAGTCATGCAGCTCATGACTCATGTGCTCATGCTCTACAGTATGTTTAGTTCCAGTATTCATGCAACACTCCTAATGATCAGCGAAATTCATATTATGTCATGTATACCCTCATTTTAGGTCTCTTGATAAACCCATGATGTTGATATTCTATTCCTCCGGCCTCTTTTAAGTGTCAAGTTTTGTATAGTGTTTATTCATGCTTCAGGTCCTCATGTTTTAGCCTTTCAGTGATCTCTCCTTATGAGATGATAGTAGTGATGAGAAATTACTTAGATAGGAGAGAGTAAATGTTTCATGTTAAGGAAAGATTGTATTCTTCGTGCGTTCCTTCTCTTATTATTTTTCTACGGTTGCTTTGTTTGTACGTTGTTAGTTTGGGGCTTTGTTTAGGTTTTGAGTAGTGTCTTGGGGAGTCGATGGTGGAGTAGGATCATATCCGAAAAGGTTGGAGGTGGGAAGGGAAGGGCAGGGGTGGGTCGGGGGTATAAGTCGGGCGTTAGGGCTAGGTCGGGGAGGAGTGTTAGAGGTAGGCAATAGGTGATAGAAGATAGGTTGAGAGTAGGGTCTTGGAACATTGGGACACTTCAGGGTAAGTCCGTAGAGTTGGTGAAGGTTCTTAAGAAGAGGGGGATTAACATTGCATGTGTTCAAGAGACTAGGTGGGTAGGATTTAAAGCTAGGGATGTGGATGAGTACAAGCTTTGGTACTCAGGGAGTGATAGGTGTCGGAATGGAGTCAGCATATTAGTGGATAAAGAGCTTAGAGGGTAGGTGGTGGAGGGTAAGAGAGTCAGTGATAGGCTGATGAAGATTAAGTTAATTATTAGGGGTTTTATGTTGCATGTGTGTAGTGTATATGCACCACAAGTGGGATTGGAAGAGGAGGTGAATATGAGATTTTTGGAGGACTTAGATGAGGTGGTGAAAAGCGTGCCTAGCTCAGAGAAGATTGTCATAGCAGGGGACTTCAATGGGCAATTGGGGTCTTATCGGGAGGCTATGATGATGTGCATGGTGGTTTTTCCTTTGGTGTTAGAAATAATGAGGGAGCTTCCCTGTTGGAGTTTGCGAGAGCCTTTGGGCTGGTGGTAGTGAATTTGAGCTTCCCGAAGAAGGAGGAGCACCTGATTACCTTTCAAAGCGCGATAACCAAGATTCAGATTAACTTTCTGCTTCTTAGGAAGGAGGATAGGGTGTTATGTAAGGACTGTAAGGTCATTCTAAGTGAGAACCTTTTGACCCAGCACAAGCTTCTAGTGATGGACTTATCCATCAGGAGAAACAAGAAGAGAAGGGCCGGGGAGGGTCGACCTAGAATTAAGTGGGGTAGCTTGACGCCAGTTAGTGTACTGTAGATAGGGGAAAAGGTGGCGAGAATAAGAGTGTGGGAGTTCAGGGGGGACATGGATGTTATGTAGGATAGGGCTGCCAGCTGCATCATGGTGACTGCTAGAGAAGTGTTGGGTGTTTCGAGGGGTCAGACAGATCAGCATAAGGGGGACTGGTGGTGGAATGTAGAAGTGAAGAAGAAAGTGGAGATTAAGAAGGGGGCATATGTTAAGTTAATTGAGAGTAAAGATGATGAAAAAAGTGGGTGAATAAGGAGGCTTAAAAAGAATCTAGGAAGGAGGCTAAGTTAGCAATTATTGCTGCTAAGTAAGCAGCATTCGAGAGCTTGTATGCGAGGTTAGAGGAGAAAGACGGAGAAACGAGGCTATTTAGGCTTGCTAAGGCTAGGGAGCAAAAGGCTCGTGACCTCGATCAGGTAGAATGAATTAAGGGAAGGATGGTTGTGTTCTAATGGAGGATGTTCACACTAAGAAGAGATGGAAATAATACTTTCATAGATTTTTGAACGAGGAGGGGGACAGAGGTTTTGAGTTAGGGCAGCTGGAGCACTTGGAGGAGAGCTGTGATTTCTGTTACTGTAGGTATTTTAAGGTTGGAGAGGTTAGAAAGGCTCTTTGTAGGATGCAGAGAGGTAGGGTGACTGGGCCTGACAAAATTTTGGTGGATTTTTGGAAGTTTGCTGGTGGGGCAGGCCTAAGGTGGTTGACTGATTTGTTTAACGACATTTTAAAGACTGTGAGAATGCCTGAGGCTTGGAGATGGAGTACGATGATTCCGTTATATAAAAACAAGGGTGACATTCAGAGTTGTAATAATTATAGGGGTATTAAGCTGTTGAGTCACACTATGAAGATTTGGGCGAGAGTGGTTGAGCGGAGATTGAGGAGGATCGTGTATGTTTCAAAAATCAGTTTAGATTTATGCCTGGTCGCTTGACGACAGAGGCAATCCACTTGGTGAGGAGATTGATGGAGCAGTATAGAGAAAGAAAGATGGACTTACATTTGGTGTTCATCGACCTGGAAAAGAAGTATGATAAAGTCCCGAAGGAGGTTCTTTAGAGATGCTTGGAGGTGAGAGGGGTTCCAGTGGCATACATCAGAGCTATTAAGGACATATACGATGGAGGAAAGACCAGGGTAAAGACTATGGGAGGAGACTCAGAGTATTTTTTGGTTGCGATGGGGCTACATCAGGGTTTGACTCTTAGTCCGTTCCTTTTTGCTTTGGTGATTGACGTGTTGACATGGAGTATTCAAGGAGAAGTGCCTTGGTGTATGCTATTTGCGGATGATGTAGTGCTGATAGACGAGACGCGGAGGGGTGTGAATGACAAATTGGAGGTTTGGAGGTAAACCCTTGAGTCGAAGGGTTTCTGGTTGAGTAGGTCGAAGACGTAGTATTTGGAATGTATGTTTAGTGACTTGAGGCAGGAGGATGATGTGGTGGTGAGGTTGGATTCCCAGGATGTTTGTAAGAGGGATAGTTTTAAGTACCTTAGGTCTATGATTTTGAGGAATGGTGAGATTGATAAAGATGTCGCTAAATGTATTGGAGCGGGCTAGATGAAGTGGAGGCTTGCCTTGAGAGTGTTGTGTGATAAGAAGGTGACCTTAAGCTTAAAGGCAAATTCTATAGAGTGGCAGTCTGTCTGGCCATGTTGTATGGAGCGGAGTGTTGGCCAGTCAAGCACTCCCATATCCAAAAATTGAAGGTGGCAGAAATGAGGATATTGCATTGGATGTGTGGGCTTACTAGAGGGGACAAGGTTAGGATGAGATTATCCAGGAGAGGATAAGAGTGGCTTCGGTGGAGGACAAAATATGGGAAAGTAGGTTGAGATGGTTTGGGCATGTGATGAGTAGAGACGTGGGTGCCCCAGTCAGTATGTGTGAGAAGCTATCATTGGATGGCTTCAGGAGGAGTAGAGGTAGGCCGAAGAAGTACCGAAGGGAGGTGATTAGACATGACATGGAGCAGCTTCAGCTTACTGAGGACATGACCCTAGATAGAAAAGTGTGGATGTTGCGGATAAGGGTAGAAGGCTAGTGAGAGTGTGTGGGTTGTTGTGGGAAGTCAGGAGGGATCTGGTGTACCGGGTTAGTATTCTTAGAAATGTGTACACAGGTGTCTTTGGTTTTTGAGTGTGTGTTACTACTAGGTAGGTGTCCTATTCTTTATTTATTAGTTCCTATTTTCTTTTTCATGTTGCCTTATTTCTCATATTTTGTATTTCTCTGATTTTTATTTCTATATTTCTTACGCCTTATTTCTGTTACACCATCCATGCACTTGTTTATTATTCCTTATCTTGAGCCGGGGGTCTATCGGAAACAACCTCTCTACTTCTTCAGAGGTAGCGGTATGGACTGTGTACATCTTACCCTCCCTAGACCCCACTTTGTGGGAATACACTGGGTATGTTGTTGTTTTTGTTGAGGTCAAGCATAATCTTTACCCACCCTAAGATGGTATCGGGATCAAATGGGAGAAGTAGCCATGGCCATACTTACTTTCCCCTAAGGTGCCGCCCTCAAAATTAGGCATACCCTCTATTTCACTATGGAAAATATCATGAGCACAAAGAGGTTAGGGAAAGGTGTCACACGAGTCAACTCCAACTATGGTGTTCTCATGCAAGTACTTACTAACTTCAAGTTCATTGTTATTAGTAAGATCAACATAGAAAACACACGAAGAAGGTGTAGATAGCATTTCTAAGCATTCAACTTTCTCTTTCAAAAGAGTAGTCCCTACATAGACATAAACTATCATGGGAAGCAAAGGGATCACACTCAAGAAATAAAAAAACAAAGGCCGAGACTACTCCTACCATAGTCTAAGATGGCACCAGAGTCAAATAGGAGAAGTAGCCATGGGCATGGGTTTCGGTCATACTCCATTTCAAAAGGGTAACCCGTGCTTAGCTTCACACCATCACGGGAAGCCAAGGGGTTACGACCAAAACCATTTTCACAAGTAAAATCACAATTCGGGTTTCCTATCCTTCAAACAAATCAAGGTCATCTTCACACGATTGATCATTTTGCATGACCTCACTAGTTGTTGGTAACCCATATACCAACGTAGACTCACCTTGGTTTTTACAAGGGTCCACTAGTGTGTGAGTACTCTTGTCAATTGGTAATAGAACCTTGTTCAAGTTATAAGGGCTAGCACTAGATGGACATAAATTATTCTTACAAGAAGAATAAATTTCATCATCTAAAGGATCAACTATTGCTTGCGTACTTACAATAAGAGTTTGGTCCTCACGTGACCGAACATTACCAAGAGTATCACTATAGGGAGACTCAAACACCTCTACTCTAGGTAAATCCGCAACTACGTTCAATTGGCCACTACTAGCCACAACACAACATTCTAAGTTCATAGGAGTGTAGGGGATAACATTTTTACCTCGTAGGTCACATGAGCTATGGCCCTCCTCTTGACGTGTGTTCGGGCAGCCCACTTACTCCCTTTGACCTACCATACAATCCAACCTTTCATTTACCATAGCTAGGTCTCGGGATATAGTGTCAACGTAGGCCAAAATGACATTGGTGGCATTGTCGTCCATGGGTTGAGAGGTTGAAGCCGCGGGTTCCCTTGTAATTGTACCTTAAAAAAAGAACATGCCTACAAAACAAAACACAAGTTAGTTTGAAATAACCTCACCACACTCTCACACACTTGATCGTCTCACACTTGGTTTCACAAGTGTTGCAAGCCAGTTTGTACTTCATGAGTGATTGAGGCTCGAGTCTACTCTTGCCCGGAATAGATTTTTATTTGAGTTGACTCAAGGAAAATTTGTTTACAGACTTGAACCAACAAGATACAACGAACTCACAAAAGAGAAAAGCACACAACAAATGCTTAACACGCATGAACAAACACAAAGACTAACTAACAATCTAGTGGATGAGTACTAGTTTGCCAATTAGTATTGGAACCAATGAAATTGAAACTAAGGAAAGACAAATGGAAACTAAGAAATCTGAAATTTGATCCAAAATTTGATGCGTGAACAGTAGATGATGTGGCAGCCACGTATTGGTTGCAGTCTTTCTAACGATCTGTTATTCTCAATTTTCAAGTCTTGGTAATTGTAATTTGGAAGTGGTGAGATTTGGATCAATGAGGGAAATATAAGTCTTGGAACTCCTTTCAAATTCAAATACAAAAAGTCTTGACTTGACTTTTACTTTTCCTCAAAACATGGTCCCTTTAATCATGGAAAGTTTATGGAAAGCGGTTGATAAATTCTTTGGTGGTGGAGAAGTCTTTCAAGACTAACAAATTCTATACCTCCTTCCTTCACCTTTATAGATCTAAAGTACATTTTATATTCAACAATATATAAAGGTGGTGATGAACATCAAGAACAATAACAACTTCACCAAGAACAACAACAACAATTCTAAGAACAACCAACAACAATTCCAACGGCCAACTCCCAAATCCACAACAATAATGTTTTCAACTCACGGCCAAGATTACTACAACTAAACAAAATTTTCTTAAGCCACCAATTAACAACAATATCACGTGGTCAAGCTTATAAACAAAACACAATTTTCGGCCAAGAAAACAAAATGGACAGATTGCTCTTTTTTCTGGAATTTTTAATTTTCAACTTTTTTTTAAAATTTTTTCAACTCTCAAGCCCAAGATTGATCTTTTTAGAACAAAATAAAAAATGGCTTTGATACCAAATGATACAAAAAAACAATCGAAGATATAAAAAAAATCCTAAAATAGTTCACAAATCACTAGGATCCTAGGACCAATTGGAGACCACACTCGGATTCAAGAATACAATACAAGAATGACAATATTCAAGGTGTTCAACACCTATTTTCAGCCAACCCAAACTAAGTTAACCAAAAATAAGATGATGAACAAGAAGAAAAATAACAATGTGAAACAACAACAACCAAACGGTTACAATAACAACAATACTAACTACACGATTACAATGAAACAAAGGGATGGATAGATAGACAAAGTGAAGGTATAATCTTAAGAACCCAAGAGCCTATTCCACACTTGGAACCTTAACACTATACTCAAAAAATACCTATCTCTTCGGTGGACACAAGAGAGAGACCTCGACCTCCTCTAGCACCCAACGTTCCAAGTAAGAATCCAACAAGAGTGATTCCACACTCCTCTTGACCTAATTTCGGGTTTGTGCCTCAAGGAGAGAGGACTTGTGTTACAAAGTATTATACACTCACAATATCATGAATAATCTACCAAAAAATGACCTACAATGTTCTATTTATACTAGGTTACAAATAGAATACAAAATGACCAAAAGGTCCTTTAATGAAAAGTCTCAAAATGCCACCCATAGAGTGTAGTGTAGGTTCAGTTTTGGTGTGTGTTTTAGGCCCCCTTTTGCATTTTTCTTGCACATTCCAAGCCTCGGGTTCATTACACTTTGACACGTCCATCCTCGTAGTCGTACCTGTATCAATGATAGTAGTAGTAGTACACGTTTAACCAAACAAAAAAAGTAGCAGTACACATAGTAACCGGTGCTTTTAATTTGAAAAAATGTGGTAGTAGTATGATAAGAAGAAGATGAAGAAGTAGTATCAACAACAATCTCTCTCTCTCTCTATATATAAGAGATCAATAGCCAATCCTATGTGTCATGTCTTAGAAGCCTCCAAACCTATTTATTTATTTTTTATAGTTTTTTTGGATATTTATCGAGTTTTCTCTTTATTTTAAATATTTGTGTGTTTAAAGAAAAATCAAAAGTCACCGCATTTAAACTCTATTTATTATGTAATGAAAGAAAAAAATGTTTGAGGTAACTCATCAATTTAATTTCTACTAATAATATTTGTAACTCTCAAGTTATTCATGATTTATATTTATAACCCCTAAATATTTGATACAAAAGTTAATGATACCTTATGGTATTCCTTTATTTTTATGTATATAAATTCATATTTTTGTTTCATGAGATGCTATCCAAGGTTACCCTTCATTTTCACTATTATATTCATGCTTTTGTTTGTCTTGGAAAGAAGAAGAAGACTTTTGAATGGTGACAGGCTTGTGGAAGTAGATATCGAGACATTTATGTATTCATTTCATTTTCTTTCAATAGACGTTCATATGTTTTATTTCATGCGATTTTACCCAAGGTTATCATTCATTTTCACTATGATGTTTATGCATTTATTTCACTTGAAAAAGAAGTAGATGCTCTTAAATGGTGATAGGTTTGTGGAAGTGGATATCAACAAGAGCTCGAACATTTGATTTCAACTTTCTTTTTATTTTTTAACTAATGTTTAAAAATATAATAATATGTATATTGTCTTATTTCTATATCTATTTATGATGCCTCTTAAGTTCAATTTTTAAGTCTATAATTTCTTTTGGTTAAATAAATATATAACTTTGTAGTTGAAAAATTGCTAATTATCAATTAAGTTTTTTAATTTATAATTGATTTTTTAGGCTTGTGGAAGTACATACCGAGACATTAATGTATTCATTTCGTTTTTCTTTCTAACGAAGTTCATATGTTTTATTTTACCTAAGGTTATCCTTCATTTTTCACTATGATATTTACGTTATTATTTCACTTGAAAAAGAAGAAGATGCTCTTAAATGGTGAAAGACATGTGGAAGTGGATATCGGCAAGTGCTTGGACAATTATGCATTGGTTTCATCTTTCTTTTTATTTTTTAATTAATGATTAAAAATATAATAATATGTGTATTGTCTTATTTCTATATCTATATATGATGCCTCTTAAGTTCAGTTTTTAAGTCTATAATTCCTTTTGGTTCTAATGAATAATTTTTAGTTGAAAATTTACTAATTATTAATTAAGTATCTTAATTTATAATTAATTTTTTTAGGTGACTAACTTATTTTTATTAATCACATGTAAAGCAACACAAGCAACCAACATCCACCGATAGCTAAATAAATTTTAATAATTGAAATGTATTTGTTATTTGGTCTTAGTTATGATTAAGTTTTAGGGCTATCAATAAATATGCATGACATAAAATTTGAGAAATATAAAGGAGCATGGAGGCGAGGGAGGAAAATGAGGTAATTAATTCTAAAGTTTTTATAAACGTGAGGTAATTATGAAAATTTTTATATACACGAAAAAGAACCATTTATGTTTTGTTCATTTTTTTTTAAAATTTTTAAAAAATAGTGTATTTATCTGATTTATTTTTTTAAAAATTATATACATAAAAAAAGAAACCTTTATGTTTTATTTGTTTCTTCTTTTTCTTTCTTTTTAACTTTGAGAAATAGTGTATTATCTGATTTATTTTTAATCATTATAATTATTATAATACATATTTTGCTGTTCACCTTCTAAAGTAGATGATTACATGTTAACATATTTACTCTATGAATTGTACGTCTATTATATTGAGAAGTGATTGAGTCGGTGTAATTATTTTTTTGTATTTTTTAATTATATATTATTTTCATATAAAGATCTATCTATATATTATTTAATAAATTATTTGTATTATTATGACCGCGCGATGCGCGGATAAATTAACTAGTAGTAATAGTAATAGTAACAGTAATAACAGTAGTAGTAGAAGTAGGAGTACGTAATAGTGTAGTAGTTGTAGTAACAATTATAAGAATAGTAATTAATAACAACTAACATTATCAAGATAGTTAGTTAACACTAAAGAATTTTAATTGGACTCTTATGGTTGTCTAATCAATCTGATAAAATATTATTTATTTTATTAATCTTTTGAATTTAAATTGGAGATACAATATCTTCTCAAAGATAAACTTAGAATTTTCAAAAAGAAAACTTAGAATTTTTCTTTAAAAAAAAATATTACATTTATTAATTAATAAGGCATGTTACACGAGTCGTTGCTGCACAAACTGAATAGAATCATTAATATCAAAAGAGTTATTACTTTAATTAGACACAAATATATATATATATATATATATATATATATATATATTGAAAAATAAAGAATTACAATTTAAATTTAAATAATAATAGCAGTAGTATATTAGAATCTTGAATTTAAACTTAAGATAATGATGATATTTTAAAATCTTATCTTTCTAATAAATTCATATCACATTCAATTTTGAATTTGAATTTTAGTTTGCATGCATATCCAACGTTGTAACCTCTTATATATATACACCTTGAGTGAGAACCTCTTATATATATACACCTTGAGTGAGATACATATCAGTGTAAGCTTTCTTCTTCTCTTTTAATTGTTATTTATTTTAAAATTTAAATTTTATTTATCTTGAGAGAATATTCTATGATCATTTCATTCACAAAGATCAGCCTTTCTTCTTTCGTGTCTTACTACTATTTTGTTGCATGTATTGAATGTAGTGAATATGTTTTATTTATAGCATTTTGTGCAAATTACTAATTGCTAACTCACAATGAATTACAGGTTAAAGTTTTTCAATATTTGTCAAAGCTTTATCTTCAATTTCCTGATCTATACATCGGCAAGTCGTTAATATCATATACAAAGTTAATGATTTATATGAATCGTCATTAGTCTTACACTTAAGAAGTAAAATTAAATTTAATTTTATAATTTTTCATAAATATATATATATATATATATATATATATATATATATATATATATGTCCATCATATTTCTTCATGTAACTATTAGGGTATGTTGTTCATGCTTAACTTAACTTTTTAATTTTATTGTTATTTGTAATAAATATTATATTTTTTTCCACAGGTATACTTACCATGGATAAAAAGATAATAATTAATGCTCATCACATTTCTCAAAATAACTACCAAGGTATACTAAGAAAATTGAAGGAAAGGTGTCATTTAAGTCTTGAATGAAGGATTGGTGACATTGACCAACTTAAAGGGTCAAACATAATTAGAAAACTTGATTAAGATAATTGTAGACTTGATTAATATTTTCAAAACTTTCTAATCTTTTCAAAAATACAAATCAACCCACACCTCACTCCTCTCCAAATGAACCTTCTCTCTCTTTTCTCTCTCGACAATTTCTCTCAACTCTCTCCCAACCAACAGTTCTGCAAACTTTCTCCCTTCAATCTCCGGCAACTTCAACCTCCAACGATAAATAGTTGGGCGAGTTTCTTTTCGACTTTCAACCGTCAATTAACGTGACAGCTGTGTTCTCCAGCGACAACAACTTTGAGTTCTTCATCATCCCATTTCTTTTTTTCACAGGTAAAAAATTATGTCTTTTTAGTTATGAAGAAAAAGAGGAACTTGAACCAGCTTCTCTTTTAGTATTGATTAACAATCTCAATATTTTTTGCTTAAATTTGAGATGTGGATGGAAGAAAACCCTAAGTTCTGGCATTTCTTCTCTACTCTTTTTAGAGTGAAATATATTTTTTTGTTGTTATGGTAGTTCTTGTTGTCGAACTATTAATTCAATTTGTTGGTGTCTGTTGAGTTTTTTAAAGTATAATTTTTGTTGTTTGTGTTTGTACAAATGCAAAACAACAATGTTGGTGATTTTTTTTCACTGTTGATGTTCTTAGTATGTGTGTTGTGTTGGTGTTGCTGGGTTGATTTGTTGTCTTTCTTGGTAAAAATTATACATTTGATATTAAACGGTGATATCGTTGTTGGTCTATTGAACAAAATCTTGGTTCTATTTTTTTTGCAATAGATGAACCATCTGATGCAACAGATGAACCATCGGATGCAACAGATGAACATCTGATGCAATAGATGAACATCTGATGCAACAAATGAAAATCTAATACAACAGATGAACAAGCTGATAGATCATTTATCTGTTGCAATAGACGACTCTTCTGTTGGGAGAAATATAAATAATACAGACAGTTGATAACAGTTCCAACAGATAACTAATTTTGCAATAGATGAGTTATCTATTTTTATTATTTCCAACAGATTACTCATCCGTTGCAATGGGTTTGTTATATATTACAACAGATAACCTACCTGGTGCAATAAATGTGTGATTTATTGGAACTGTTATTTTACTGTTGTACATGTTAGAATTACTGTTATCCCTTTTTAACGATGCATTAATCAATTATAATCTATTTTGTGTTCCTGTTAATTTTAGATAATATGGCTCCCAAAAGAAAATAAATCGAATCAAGTCCAAGTAAAGGAACAAGTGAAGCAACTAGGCTACATCCACCATTCTATGAGCTTGCTTTACAAGCGTTATCTCAATTAGGAGCAGAAGATAATGAACATGGGGAGGAGGAATGTTTCAAAAGAGATGATCTAAATGCTAATATCCTTTCCACAAAAGAGTTGGCCAAAATCTTCAGTATTGATAGTTATCCTATAAGAATGCAGTGTGATGGTGACACAAATTAAACTGGTGATTTTGTGGTTAAGTCAGTCATGAGAAAATCTTTCGATGCCTTCAAAAAAATACTTTGAGAACAAAAATTAGATGCTTATTTCAGGGACAACTACTTTGGAAAATAACTTAATTTGCCAGAGGACAACAATGCTCGTTTCCAAATGAAAATGGTATATGATCTTCTCAAGCGTAGGTTTTTGTATGAAAACAAAGATAAGATGGATGAGGTGTGGATAAATTACTATGGCATGCCTGTTTGTTTTGGTTGGAAGGAGTTTGCGATAGTTACTGGACTAAAATGTTATCCTCCTTGTCCTTCTCAAGTTATACTTATTTTAACCCCAAAAAAAGTCCGCACACAAAAAAATAGGTAAAGTCAAGTCGAGTGATTGTGATGACCTGGTGTTCTTTGTTGGTCCAATCTTCAAAAACAAAAATTTGATAGAAGCGTTGAAAGGTAAAAGACATTCAAAGAAGCACAAACAATCATTGTGCTTCGTTTTGTTTGTACATAATATTCTTTAGGCAGAAACATTAAACAACAACATACCACTTGGTTTAATAGAGTTCTCTAAGGATCTTGAAGCATTTAACAGCTATCCTTAGGGTTATGAAAGCTTCAAAATGACTGTCAAATATTTGTTGACTCCGTTAATGCCAAAGATAGTAAATTTATATGGTTGTATGGTCTTTCATGGTAATTATTATTTTTATTATGATATGATTATTTTTTTATTTAATAATGCTTTTGATTTATTGGCGTTATTTTATAGGCTTGGCCATTCTTTATTTGAGACAACAAGTGAACTACCAGGAAGAAGTTTCCTATCCAAGAATCCAGAGATGGTTGTTGGCCAAAATTAATAAAAATATAAAATTTCTTGATCTCTTCAACCCCTCGAAGGAAGAAGTAAGTCTATTTCTAATTATGTTTTGTTTTAATTAATGATTTTTTAAATGATTTCATCATCATTCTAATATATGTATTGATTTATGTTAGATTGTGTATCTGTCGGTTGTTCCGGCCAATCGATAGTTGAAGATGCCTTTTTTTCTTACTTTACGATCTGTGCAAACTTTATCGGACCCTAAGGTCATTGATAGAGTAAAAAAGAAATTATTTGGAGCAACAACAATCGTAAGAAAAATAATTTTGGAGGGTGAGCTTATTGATATCGATGCTGGTAGTGATAGTGGTAGTGGTGCTATGGTTGGGGCTAATGATGCTCCTTTTACAGTTTTTGAAACAATAAATCATTATGATTACGATCATACTGGTCATACAGATTTGACCCATTTTAGCAAATGTTCTACATGCAAATTTCAAGACTGCAAGATGAAACATGATAGAGTGATTAATGCTATTAATGCAGTAACTGAAATTGACATCTAAGAGGGGTTTTATTCCATCAAAGAGGATTTTATATACATACACTCCATTAGAGATTAAGATGGCTAAGAGGAGAAGGAATGAAATTTTCAAGGCACATCAAGCATCGAAAAAAGCAAAATTGCAACTCTTCTATCTTTGTCTTGCACCTTTGATCAATGTACAAGGGCCATAGGAGAGCAGCATGAGCTGAAAAAGGTAAATATATGTCATCTGTTCCAAAAAAAAAATAGACATATATCTATTTCAACAGATGATACATCTGCTGAAAATTATCAAACAGATATAAACATTTATTGCAATAGTTGTACAACCTATTTCATCATATATATTATCTGTTGCAACAGTTGTCTTGCCTGAAGTATCAGATGAGTTATATGTTGCAATATATGTTCGTCTGTTTCAGCAAATCAAATAGGTCTTCGTACTATTTTAATTTGTACCAATAAATGAGTGATATATTTCAACAGATAGGTCATCTGTTGGAAATTATCGTATAGCTCTTCCTCCTATTTGAATTTATCCTAACAGATGATCTACCTGTTGCAACAGATGATCTATCTGTTGCAACAAATAGATAATCTATTGTATCTTTATGATTAGCATTGACAACTCTGCCTTTCCAGGTGGATGTCACAGTAGAAGCTACTGCTGAACAACATAGTATCACAGTTGATAATCCATCAACTGTTTCCAAAGAAGAAGAAAAAATGGAGCCTAACAATTCGAGAGAATGGAAAATTACCCGTTTAAAGGGTTCAACATCTCGGACGAGGTTCCAAAAAACTAACAAAGTTGATCAAAAACTATTTAGAATGGATTGCCTATGGTCTGTTAAAGCATCATGCTGGCAGGTACATAAATCATCTTTAAAGATATTAATTGGCAAGAGCAACAACCATAAGATGAGCAGTTAGGCAAGGTCAACCTAATGTTGAGGCTCTTAATGACCAACTTGTTGTAATAGATTTGGGTGCTACTTCTGGGAGTGTTTCTGGTGCAGTTGTTGATGTTGGTGGAAACCATGCTGATGCCAGTCAGAGATACTACTCGAGAAGGGAAAGATTAAGGTTTATGACTGGAACTTACCTGTCTTTGATGGAGCCATTTTTTAACCCACATGCAGCCACTGTTAGAGTTATTCCCCAACTTGTTGAGGCAGAGTAAATTAATAGATCAGTTGCCAACAGAATTATTGATGAAGCAAACATGGGATTTTAAAGGTCGAAATAAGGACATGGACTTTCCAAAAAATAAAACCGCTGGCATGTGCGGGTCGTATGTTCTTTCATACATCGAATGTTTTCTGACCAACACAAAAATAGCCGAGCCAACGACCTTTCTATGCAATAATGTTGTCGCAAACATATAAGAGATCTGGGCTTATGGGGTACTAACTGGATTCTTGGAGCCTGTGTATAAAGAATAAGATGTAGAAACACAAACACCATAATAATTTTTTATTTCAAGTAAATTCACTTTACATGCAGTGGCAATTTTTCATGTCGGATAAAAGTTAAATTTTTTATAATGCAACAGATTGTCTATCTATTGTAATAGATAGTCTATATATTCTGAAAGATTGATTATATTTTGGTCATCTGTTGCATTATGCAGATGTTTCTAACTTTATCTGTCGCAACAGATATACAATCTGCTGCAACATATATTCTATCTGTTGCAACTGATGAGTAATATATTAGAACAAATAAAAATAGTAGGAAGACCTATTTCATAATTTCCAAAAGATGACCTACATGTTGCATCATATGTCTAAATCTGTTTGATAATTTCCAACAGATATTTCATCCGCTGCAATAGATGCATTATTTGTTGCAATATTTGAATTTAGTATTCTATTTCAATTAATAAGTTCAAATCTAAGGATTAAATTAAATTCATAGACAACATAAAATAAATTGAAGCCTTTGGAAATTACATGAAATAGCTCTACAAATAAATGAAATGTAAAAAAATTATTATGGGTACAGATGATCTACTCAACAAATAAATCAACAATTTAACCTCTGGTGCCGACAATTCCTAAGGAGAGGTTATTACTTTGATAGACTCAAGATATAAAGATCTACTCAATATGGACAAGTTGTTCTTCATCTGTTGTTATGGAATTCGGTTTTGATCGTCATGGATCTTTAATGTCGCTTGCGTACGGTTTTTGAGATTTTGCTTCTCCGTATTTCTTAAAAGAGTAGCATATCTTTTATAGAGTAATCTAGCATCAAGTCCATTTGTTTGTACTTGTAATTCATCGCTCAAATACTTGGCGTAATCGGCAACAAAAAGACTGAAGTCCCTGCATTTGTAAAAGTCAGATAACCCATATCTTGCAATTAATATAAATGTTGTGAAATTTATGAAAAGAAACTAAATCACGATACTTACAGGCTACCAATGGGTTGTTGAGAAATTCCTTCAACATATTCTACATAAAATAGATTACTCATTTTATCCCGGTATGCTTCAATCGTCGACTAATCAGTACAAATATTTTGGTCCAAAAAGCCATTTATATCAAGGTAAGTAGGCAATATTTTGGCCAGCTTTTGTATCTCAGATGACGGCTCAGAATGTCTTCTTTCCAACATCGAGTCATAAACTTAGATGCGCCTCTCTTTTAGAATGATGACAACCAACACCTAATGGATTTTATCACCACAATTCATTGGGATGTACACATCGTCGACCAAATTTCTAGGTAAGCCAACTGGAATGCTAAAACCTTTGATGATGTTGATTAAGTATTCCTCATTTCGGGAAACCTCCGGCTGTTATTGACAATACCTATTGTAGGCATTATTGATGTAAACTTGGCCTTCCTTCAGAGGTAGTAAAAAATGACATCGATGTGCTACACAAATTATCAAATATTTCAGATTACGTAATAATAAACTTAATACACAGATGTAATTAAATAAAGTAACAATTAATAGTAAGATATATGACATTTAAACATCATCATTCTAGAAAGTTTGGGGCTGTGACATCAAATATAACCAATTCTTCATTAGGGGATGTGCAACAATAAAGTCGAATATATCAAAACCAATTCCCGATTCGTTCACTTTATAGTGTCGGTCATTTTGTTTTCTACATGATTTATGTGTTAATGTCATATTTTTACAACAAGAATTGTATAAATTCTTTTTTATTAACTCCACCATTGGGTTGTTATTGTATCAACAAGACCTAGAGTAATAAAAGAAGTCATCCTCAACTCCTACTCAGTAGGCATGATCCATGGATGCATACCCTATAAAAAAAGACAGATACATTTAAATCATATAATAATTTACAGTCAGTTGGGTTATATATTAGCACAGACAACTTATACAATAGATGATCATTCTGTCGTAACAACTGGTCTTTCTGTCGCAATAGATTAACCATATGTTGCATTAGATTACCCATTTATTTCATAATTTACAGTAAATGGGTAATCTGTTGAGTCGGGTTTAGAGAACTAAAGCAACAGATGGGTAATATGACACAAAATATGAATCATCTCCCACAACAAATTATACATCTATTGCAATATATTATCCATCTTTCGCAATAGATGGTACATCTGTTTCAATATTTTTTTTTCAGTCAATTTATTTTACTGAAAAAAAGTCTTTCTACATCATCCGGGGGGGGGGTAAAAAGATCAACCTCCCTAATTTTTGTGTTGCTTTTTGCAGCCAACCACCTAAGGATCCTTGGATGAGAAACCTCATACGGGTAATCCTTGACCTGCTTTGTAGGGGAGGAATGACTTCTAATGTCCAAGCCCAAAAAATGTAAACAGCAAGCAAACAAAAAAAAGTCATAATAATTATTCAATATAAATTAATGGATGACTAAACAAATAGTGATTAAATTTATCATGAAAGCCCAAGAAAATCCATATAATGTGATCGTCTTTGGGGATAGCTTTATCAGTAAATATTTGACAGTCAAGTTATAGCTATCATATCCCCAGGGATAATTGTTGAATTTATCAAAATCCTCAACAATCTCCAATAAATCATCTTTTATGACTTTATTGACGTCTCTTGCCAATATAACGGAATGGGCAAATCAAACTAAGCATAATTGCTCCTTGTACTTCTTTGGTATGGTTTTATCCTTGAGATCTTATATCAACATCGTGGCTTTGTAGCTACGTCCAACAATGTCGAACAATCCATCTATTTTTTTCTTGCGTTTGTTGGTTTTGGTGGGTGGTCGCTTGGACAATGCCTTCCCTTTATTTGATGGTGGTGGTTTGGTTGTACTGTTTGCCTTGGACTTTTTCCGGGGTGTTTTATTGATGAGAGATTCATTTGGACAATTGCATCTCAAACCTGTCACTATGACAAACTCTTTAATGTAAAAACAAATCAGCATACCACAGTAGTTGATCCAGATTTCATCCATCTTGTTGTCCCCTCATTTAAATCTTTGTCATCCCCCACGTACTTGATCCTGCGCTTGAGATGACCATATATCATGCTCATTTGAAAACGGGTAATGCTGTCCTCAGGCAGATCAAGAAAGTGTCCAAAGTAGCTTTTCTTAAAAAATTCATGTAGTTTTTCATTCTTCATAGTTTTACTAAAGTCATCAAAAGGTTTCCCCAACTGACATTTAAGTACCAAATCACCAGTTAGTTCTGCAGGGTCATCTATTGGCATCGCAACTTGAAATCTGTCAATAATAATAGTTTTGACAGGATCATGCTGGGATTTTGATCTTAATTCACACCCCATTGGTGATGCATTATCATCAGGTTGATCATCATCTTTTTTATCACTTTCTACTTCCTCCTTTTCTTGTTTAGCATCATGTTGGTCACCATCCTCTTTCTCACTTTCTACTTATTTCTCTTCTTGTTTATCTTTTTTTCCTCCTCACTTTATTATCCTCACCAGCCTTTAAATACCCTTCACCATCTCCCTCAACATCATTTTCATAACTTTCCTCAAATTCACTTTTTCCTTACTGAGATTGTTCAGGAAGTTCCTCTGAATCCATCAATACTCTAACCTTTTTTGTTAGGTGGTCAAAAGTTGATCCACTTTCAGTTTCTTTTCTTTTAGGAGATATCTTTTAACTACAAACAACAGAAAAATAAAAAATACATTACATTTGATGTTTGCATAATTTTTAAAAAAAGGTAAGAAAAAATTCAATAAATTTTTATACGCCACATTACAAACAAATATTCCAATGGATAACTCATCAGTTGGAACAGATGGGGAATCTATTTGAAGATCTATTTAATATCTCCTAACAGATGTTCCACCTATCGCAATAGATGGACCGCCAAGACCACCACCAATGCCACCAAAACCACGAACACCATCTCCAATGCCACCAATACCACCACCAAGACCACCAACACCACCACTAATTTACCAATACCAACACCGCCACTAATTTACCAATACCACCACCACCACCACTACCACCACTAATGTCACCAATACCCACACCAAGACCACCAACACCACCAACACCAACACCAAGACCACCGACACTACCACATAGACCACCAATACCGACACCCCCAACAACAGCCACCAAAAATACCGCAAACACCATACAATAATACCACGATAGTCAACTAAACACTGAGATAAAAACTATGATTTTTTTGCATTTTTTCTACATTTTTAGCATCAAAACTCAAAATTATTAACTCATATTCGAAGATAATACAACTAAAAGTCTTCTTTTTCATCATTAACTAAAAAGTCCTAATTTTTAAAATAAAGAACAAATGTAGAACTCTTATCGAACTCTATTTCCTGCAAAGACAGAGAAAACGATGGATACAAGCAAGAATGAAGTCAAAAAATAACAACTTTGTGAATGAAAATGGGAAGAAAATCGATCTGTTTTGAAGAATTGAGCAATATGTTGAGTAGTTATTGTTTGTATTGTTGAAAGAGAAAGAAAAGACCGAGAACTCAAGATTTGGAATGAAGAAACATTTTTCCCACAAATAGATGATTTGTATTTTGGAAAAGAATGACTAGTTTTGAAATTATTAATTTGGTACGAATTGATCTTAATTATTTTTTTAAAAGAGATTATTTTTAACTGTTTCATCATAATAAAATGTATTAAGTTCAATTGGAACACTGATGAATTTAGGTATTAGCTTAATAATAAGTTAATATGAAAAGTTTAAACTCAGATTGATCAATTGATGACTCAGATCGGGAGGAATGCAGTACCAACATCATGAAATTGCAAAGAGTCAATTGAAATTGTAGTTGACCCTATGAACTCATCCCTAGTTCTAGCTGAATAAATTTAGGTTTTATCTCAATAATAAGTTAATATGAATCGTTTTAACTAAGATTGATCGGTTGATGACTCGGGTCAGGAGGAATGCAATACCAACATCATGCAATTACAAAGACTCAATTGAAATTGTAGTTGACCCTATGAACTCAGACCTAGTTCTAGCTAAATCAGTTTAGGTGTTAGCTCAATAATAAGTTAGTATGAATCTTTTCAACTCAGATTGATCGATTTACGTCTCAGGTTGGGAGAAATGCAATACCATTATCATGCAATTTCTAAGACTCAATTGAAATTGTAGTTGACCCTTTGAACTCATCCATATTTCTAGCTAATTCAATTGAAAAGAAATTGGTTACAGCAGATTACTTATCTGTTGTAAATTATCAAATAGACATTTGCATCTATTGCGATAGATGACTGAGCTATTAGAAATTTCCAAACAGATATTGATATCTGTTATAATAGATTACATATCTGTTGTAAATTATCAAATAGACATTTTCATCTATTGCGACAGATAACTGAGCTGATGAAAATTTTCAAACAAATATTGATATTTGTTGCAACAGATGACATATCTATTTGAAAATCTATTTTTTTATTTTAAAGCAATTTTTTGTTCGAAATAAAAAAAGATAAAATACTAAGGCGTAAAAAATATTTTTTGGATAACTCAAAAATCTCCTCCTTGAGTTGTCATATCTTCTCTTTTTAATGTCACATGTCTTCTCCTGTCCCTCAAAGTTATTAATGAATATTTAAACTCATCTCTAGAATTATCTCTTCTTTAGCCATAAATTAATTCATATCTCTTCTTTTTCTTTCTCTCCCCTTTAGGGTTATCACAATCGTCTTTTTTTTTCTCTTTTCTCTCCTTTTTCTCACGAGGATCCTTTCAGATCTCAATCGATCTATATCTTTTCTCTACTGAAGTTGCTATTTTGATCTCCTTGCTTATGACATTACAAGTTTGGTTCACTATTGCTCTTTCATTCCCGTCTTCTTCTTTGCAAGTTATTTAAATTAGTTATTTGCATCTATTTTTTATTTAATTACCCATTACCCATATTTATTTATTGAGAAAATTGAAGAAAAGGCAACTTTTAAGTCTTGAATGAAAAAATCGTTGTTTTTATTAAAATATATGAAAAAAGTCATTAATTGGGAGAACTTTAGAAGCATTGTTAGAAGTATCATTTTTTGTATGTATTTTATTTGTTTCTTTGCTGTTGATGCTTTTATTGATGTTGTTAGTGGGGTTGGTGTTGTTGAAACATGTGGTGTTGGTGTTGTTGATGATGTTGGGACAATTGGTGTTTTTTTTTTGTTGATGTTGTTCTTGATATTGCAACAGACGGAGCAACTGTTGGAACAAATCAAACCACTAGCAAGGCTGGTTTGATTTATTCCAATATATGACCTATATGTTGCAATATGTCGTCCATCTGTTGCAAAAGATATGTAGCCTATTACAACAGATTAACCATTTTTTGAACAGATGGGGAATCTGTTGCAACAGATGTAAAGTCTATTACAACAGATTTGGAATCTGTTGCAACAGATGGGTAATATATTATAACAAATGGGCAATTTGTTGTAACAGATATGTTGCAACATATAGGTCAGTTGTTGAACAGATGTTGAAATGTGTTGTATTTATTCAATTTTGTGCTACCTTTTTAAAAAATTATACAGACACCAATTGTAATGTTCTTTTTGTTCTTCTCTTGTTTGACATCAATAGTTTTTTCTCTTGTTTGTAGATATAAGGAAGTGAAAGTTGATCAACTTTTGCTCGACCAACACAAAAGGCTACAGTAAAGATGAGTTCGGAGGAATAAGATGCTTGCAGATGGAACCACTTTATATGTGGGAGGTATGTATTACTAATCATGTTATCGTGAAAAACACATAGAGTACACTGATTTTGTGAATGTTATTTTTTTATCGATAAGGCATTGATTATTCAAACAAGATATCTGCAATTTTATAGTTAAGTCTGATAGGTCCGAACTGATAAGACCGAAGAACCATAAAGATGATTCTGATACCCTGTTACGATTTAATGACGGTTGTTGCTCATATTTATGTGTCAAGTTTTATGAAGAAATCAAGTTTTGGTGGCATTATAAAAAGACCCAATAGTGATTGGATTGATTCTAAGGGTTCAACGGACTTTAAAATGGCCTTCGAAGTGTTACACTGCTGCAACCAAGAACGAAAATCAATATAATTATTGTCCCAACCCAAATTTATATGGTTGGGTTGCTCAGCATATCTTATGTTGATGTTCATAATCAAACAACATGAGGTTATAAAAGATAACTCAGAAAAATGGATCAGAAAAAATACACAATTAAATGAATTTATGTGATACATTATTAGTGTAAAGAAATTTGACACTATAAAATTTATTTATTTAATGTAATATGTAATTTTTCTTATTTTGAAAATTTATAACTCTCATATTTTATAAAAAAAAAATTACTTAAATTTATCATTATAGTAAGAAGTTTTTTACTTTATAATATATAAGAGTGTTGATTAAAATAATTTATCAATTAAGCATATAATATTATAGTATCCTCATATAAATTGAAAAAAAAAGTATCACTCATGTTTATTTTTTGAATTTAAAAAATCATATTATATAATTACTTTTAGACACATGAATGTCAATAATTAATTATGCAAATAAAAATTAATATCAATTTTTTTCCTAGATATTTCTATTTTAATAAAATATAAAACAAAATTTTCACATAAAAATTTATATGAGATCAATATCTCATTAAAATAGTCTAATTATCAATATACAAAGGATTGATAAAAGTTTGTGCTTTAAAAAAAGTGTGGGATCCACTTTAGATGTCACATAATTAGGCACACTTATCATTTAAACAAAGTGCTTGCTTATTTTGATATTTTGATCTTCTGGCCAACTTTTGAAGTTTTATCATATAAATATTTTAAAATTTTTATAAAATGACAATTTTATCCTTGGTTGTTTTCCAACCCACTAGGCATATTTTATGTTGATTTTTAGAATGAAACAACATAAGATTATAAAAGATAACTCAGAAAAATGGAGTAGAAAAAGATACACAACTAAATGACTTTATGTGATGCATTATTAGTAGAAAGAAATTTGACACTATCAAATTCATTTATTTAATGTAATATGTAATTTTTCTTATTTTGAAAATTTAAAACTCTCATCTTTTGTAAAAAAAGTTACTTAAAAATTATCATTATAGTAAGAAGCTTATTACTTTATAATATATAAGAGTGTTAATTTAAAAAATATTATCAATTAAGCGTATAAATTATAGTATCCTCATATAAATTGAAAAAAAACATAACTTATATCAATTTTTTGAATTTTAAAAAATTATATTTTATAATTACTTTTAGACACATGAATGTTAGCAATTAATTATGCAAACAAAAATTATATCAATTTTTTATAGATATTTCTATTTTAATAAAATAAAATAAAATTTTCTCATACAAAATTATATGAGGTCAATATCTCATTAAAATAAACTTATTATCAATATACAAAGTGTTTATAAAAAATTGTGTTTAAAAAAAAATATAGGGTCCACCTTAAATGTCACATCATTAGACACACTTGGCATTTATGCAAAGGTGATTGCTTATTTTGTTATTTTGATCTTATGGCCAACTTTCGAAGTTATATCATATAAATATTCTAAGTTTTTTATGAAATAACAATTTTTCCCTTAGTCGTCTTCCAACTTTAATTGTGGAAACTTTAAAAAATTATAAGTTATAATATAGATTTGTAAAAATAGAAAGAAATGTATTGTAAAGTGAAATTCATGTTACTATTTGTGTTGTGCTTCAAAAAATTTTATTAATCTTCTTAAACAATTGAATATTTATAATTCAATTTAATATTACAATATTAGGCCAGTAAACGGGACTTTCAATATATCTAGTATATATTTATAGGCAAAACTTTACATATAGAAATCTTAGGTTTAGGTTTCTTCTAACTAACTTCACGGTCTAAGTTTCACTAAGTACATTCTAGAGAAAAGACATAAAGGACCCCCTCAATTTGTTCGACTTTTTCAAAAAGACACCTAAACTATACAGGCGACCTATTACCCCACGAAACTAGTTAAGACCATTAAAAATAACCTTTTTTTCAGCCAACACCAGTTACACCAACAAATGTGTATATCATGTGCCAATCAACATTTAACACATGTCAAATTAATTTTAATCTTTTTTTAAAAAACTATTGCCATATATTTTTTTCTTTTTCTTTATTTATTTTCTTCCTTTATTCTTCACATTTTCTATTGAAATTCCTTTGCCATGGTCATCCAAATCTGCCATTGCCACTAGAACAACCGCCAGTAGGAACACTAACAGTATTTCTTTCAGTAGGATCGATCAAATTGTATTTTGTTGGATCGTTTTTGGGGTCAAAGTTTCCAACACCAGTTCCAACCATGAAGAAGTTGTAGCCATGGAGATGGAAAGGATGTGATTCCACCGATGATAAGTTGGTATCTTGGATTACTGTTTCAACAGTGGAATTGAAAGCAATTTTACTGATCCTTGTGCCTACATTAGCATCTTTTCCAATAAAAAATTAATTTTTCTTATTGGGTATATCGTCGGAGAATTCCTTCTTGCCGGAAAAAATGGTGGTTAATATACCATCTCTTTTTTTACCCTTTTTTAATCTATTTATCATTCTTCAATTCAAGATCAAACTTTTCCGACACTAATTTATAAGAAATCACTGCTTCGATAAGTCCACTGTTGCTCTAAATATTTCGCCGGCCACCATTGTAGCAACTTCCAAATCATCGTAATTTGTCATCCGATTATCATTTAAAAATTAAAACATTGCAATTATGATGAATAGAAATATGAATTAATAAATAAAAGAATAATGAGGCATTGAGAACAATTCAACAAGAAAAAAACTTGAACAAATTGAGAAAGAAATAAGATAAAGAGGGAAAAAGAAAAACTAAGAAGCTGTTGAAAATATTTGGAGAGGACAACTAGTTAATGCCACATGGCAATTTTCTATTGGCTTGGGGGTGAATTTAAAGTTAATTGACAAATAAATTACACCTGGCAACTTTTAAATGGTTATTTAAGTTAACTTTTAAGCATTCACACGCCTCCTATGTGTGTCCATATTTAGAGGCAAAATTTTGGTCAAAATGGTGTATTTATAAGGATATAAATAAATTTCGTGGGGTAATAGGTCGCCTGTATAGTTTAGGTATCGTTTTAAAAAAGTCAGACAAGTTGAGGGGAGACTTTATGTCTTTTCTCTATAGTCTATAGACATTAGTTAGTGACCAATTGTATTTAGGACTCATTTATACAATATAATTAATATTAATTTAAAAGAAATGGAAGAGTAATTAATGCTCATTATTATCTCCAACTTTCCCCAATATTCTCATTCTATATAACAAAAAATGCTAGTGATGCTCATTTCATAATTTGCCCTTTTTTTGTACAAACATATACAAACTAATTATACTTCAAATAATTGAATTTTAGCTAAATATATATATACACAGTTGTATATACAGAAACATTCGAATTTTATAATTATGTATAATGTATAATATATACATATGCATATCAACAATACATATAAACGTTATACATATACAACTAAATGAATAAACATCTACATATGAGACAAACACATTTGTATAACATATACATATGCATATCAACTATGTATTGAATAAACATATACATATGTATATCAACTCTATATTGTATAAACGTATAATATTATACACATACAATTAAATGATTGAACATTTGTATATTAGGATCCTAAATGCGTTGATACTCATTCTAATATGTGATACATAATGTATAAAAATCAACGTATGTATATAAAAATAATTATACTTATATGCATATGTATGTACATATATACGGATATACATATGTATATATACACAAAATATAGAATATATGTATACACATGTGTATAATATATATATAAAACAACACATACATATGAATATACATATTTATATGTGTAACAACACAAAACAAACTTGTATACACGTATAGTTATCCAAAAATCTGCATATATATACATAAAAACATACATCCAATACATTCATATGTATATAAAAATATACAAATGAAAAAAAAAACATAGTGGCTAACTAACAAGATGCAATAACCCCCACCCCACCCCCACCCCCACCCACACCCACGCGAACTAAACTCAAAGTTGCCACGACATACTCCATCTTCACAGGGGTCCTATAAATACCCCCTCCCCCTCCAGAACTCAATTTTAGCATACTTTCGTCTCATTTTTGTGTTAACATTATACCTTTATTACATAGAAAGGAGCCCGCATCAAAGGTACCACAAAAAAGGTTGACAAAACATGCCCCATCAGCTAAAAAGATTGACAAAAATATGCTAAAATTTGGTGAAGTTGGAGTGTATCGTAGAAAATTTGGTCATAGCAAAGGGGGTACTAAATGCTTTACTCTACATGAATATATAATTAAGAATTCTTTCCATAAACAAAGAAATGAAACGAGAGAAAAGTATAAAAGATAATTAATTTCTATTATAAAGAAACTAAATTTTTTAAAACAATTGAAAATACTAAAGGAGTATAACTATATATTTTAAATTTAATAAGACATTATATTACAAATAATATTTTTAGCGCAGTTGAATCAATTTTTAAATTTAGTGGTGTACAATTTGTTTAAAGATAGAAATAAGAAGTTTAAAACCTATATAATAATATTATAAATCGGGTAAAAAAAATTAATATACTGTTACTTATTATGTAAAGTGACAAATTTGATAAGTATTATTATAAAGTGATTGAGAATTAGATCTAAAAAAAAATCAAAATAAATAAACATAATGAAAAAGAAAAATAATATATGAAAATGTGTCATTATTTTGTGATAACACAAAAAGCATATTTATACCTTTTTTCATTTTAAAAGGTTTAAGATTTTTAATTGACAATAAATCATGAAATATTATTAAACAAAAAAATATTGGACATAATCTAGTATATTAAGTAGTACTAGTATTTTGTTGTCAGATCAGAGGTCAGAGAGAGCCGCCAAAACTTACTCTCTCCAATATTCATAAAACAACAACAACATACCTAGTATATTTCCACCAAGTAGGGTCTGGGGAGGGTAAGTGTACGCAGTCCATACCACTACCTCAGATGTGAGATAGAGAGGCAATTTTTGATAAATCCCTGACTCAAAATAAAACAATCCAAACAAGGAATAGTAAAAGGACAAGATACAATAGAAATCAACATATTCAATAATACCATATACAAGATACACTAAGTAATACAACAAAAGATACAATATCCTAAACTCATACTAACCATCTACCCTAATCCACCTCCTCTACAACTTCCTATATAGGGCCATGTGTGATGCCCCAAATATTTGGGGCCTGTCACCCGCCAGGATTGTACGTGCCAACTAGGCCGCAACCTTGTCGGCTATGCAGGCGGCATGTGCTGAGGGAATATGCTGAAGTCGAAGATGAGGCAAAGGGACATAACATGAGAAAACAAGCATCTATATATGTTGCATGACATGTCCTAAGAGTGAAAAGGTGATTTGGATAGGGCTTGGTATGAGCCCAAGGGGGCGGAGGCATGATGAGGATCGTGTGCGGTGTTCAATGTCAGCACCATGCCATTTTGAGATAAAAGTGGAATATATGGATTCCGTTTTAAAGTGTTGATATTTAGGGTACCATATGTATCCTTACCAAATTTGGGGTCATTTAGAGTCCGTTTGGATAGGGGCTTGACTTGGCCAAAGTCCAGTGGCATTGTTGTAATTTGCTGATTGGTCCGAAGGCCATAACTCATTCCATGTGTATGGGAGTGGGGGTGAAACTTTATGGAGGTGTGAATGAAGTCAAGAGAAAGGAGTAGGAGCAAACGACATCCAATTTGGAGGTCAGATGGATAGTCTAAGCCCCAGTATGAATCTCGAACAGAATGGTGTCTAGTGCCAGACATTGGGATTATTTATTTTAAGCATATATAATGGGGGTATACATGGTGACAGCCTACCAGTCTCCCCCGGGTGTGTCGACAGATGGCCACCCCAAGTGTGCTGCCTTGAGGGACAACCTCAAGGGCCTGCCTTGGCATGTCAAAGGAATGTGCAAGGTACTCATAGGGCTCGAGAACCCTATGGGCAACGCAGGGTCGGGTAGACTAGCGTTGGGCGCCCCGACAAGGCTAGAGGTTGGATATATGAACCGATAAGCCCCGTGGACTGTCTAAATGATGGAAGGATGCCTGCAAGACGATAGAGAAATTGAGATACTCTCCCCAAGAGACTCGTGAGCTAACTTGTGAGCTTGGTCAAGGTTCAGCCAAGCGAGCAAGGGTCCGTTGGCCTAGACGCGCAGTTGTGGGGAGACACTGTTCTATGGAAGTTGGATGCAAGTTGTGTGGGCTATGTTTGGCTATACCATAAGACATAAGAGGGCATGACTAAGGAAGACGCTTGAGACAAAGGCCAAGGATTGAAGGTTGCCCTACTCGGGCGAAGCAAAGGCCAAGTGCACATGCACAAGGCGATGTCAAGCTTGAGGATAAGACTGTGAACGCTATAGCGATGCCCAGTTCCAGGCGAGGGACGAGTATGTCTATAGACATCCCCGGGAGGGCATATGGATGAGATCCAAGAATTAAAGGTGCGCCATAAGAGTTGCTTATACGTTGGCCATGTCAGCCGACATGTTGATAAAGCGACACCAAAGGGAGCAAACCTCTAAGGTGACTTTCCCATAGGCACAGGATCGTGCTGAAGACCTGGGAAATGAGGAAGGCTGGCCCATAGTTGGGAGAACCATGGGCGCTGCACGGGCAAAATTATGTGCCGTTGACACAGTGAAAAATGAGCCCGTGACAAGTGGTATTAGAGCGTAGAATTGAGAGCAGATTGTGAATGTCATTACAACGATCACGTCAAAGCGTAGATTGACATTCTTCGTGCTCATGAAGATCATTTGAGATGATGCTACCTTGTGAAGGGAATTGGTTGTATGTTGAGACGCTTGAGTTAGCTATGTCAACCATGGCCTATTATTTCAGAATCACACCATGTCACAGTCGTTGATTCTGCCTTCGTCTGTGTGGGTTTATTCATCTTCGAAGCATCCGAAACTGATTAGGAAACCTTCAAGGAATGACTTCAAATCAGTGGGTACCATATGAAGAGGGATTCTATGGAGGCACGTTGGGCCAACAGGTGTGGTCATCGTGGGATGTTGTTTGAGTAGAACCACAAAGTTGGACAATCGGATAACTGGTGCTCAAATGTCCTTGATTGTGGGGAACTGACAGTTTGTCAGAAACTCTGTTAGCGGTATGTTGGCAACTATTGTCAAAAGAGAGCATGGACTTGACGAGGACGTCAACCAAGGTTGGCGGAGTGCATCAGAAGCTTGTCAGTCAAATAGTTTGTTCATGCAAAGAGATGAGCCAGGGTTGTCAGCCATGAAAGAGTCTAGGCTGAGGTAGAGAAGGGGATATGTCGATAACTTGGGTGGTCAAGAGGATGAGCCATGTCTGCCAGGTCATGCAACCATGTTTCAAGAGAGTTGAAGCCGTAGACTATAAACATTGATCTTGATTATGCTTAGATCTTGCCATGGATGCATTTAAGTCATCAAGTTGAATGTCCACCAAGAAGGTTGGACTTGAGCTTTGTCGAAAGGGATGTGAAGGGGTCCGTCTAAGGAAGACGGACTCAAGATTGGAACTAAACCTAGCCACCTAATGGGTTAAGAAGAGTGGAAGGAGAGTCCCTAAACCTATCCACCTAATAGGCTGCGAAGAGTGGCAGGAGAGTCCCTAAACCTAGCCATCCAATGGGTTGCGAGGAGTGGCAGGAGAGTCCCTACAGAAAAGAGCCAAGCAGGATGAGTGGGCAGTGAAGCCTACGACATGGGCAAGAGGAGCTTGCAGTTGGAGAGAGTGCTATGCAAGGAAAGAACCAGTCTAGCACCAAGCGGACCATTAGGCCACGACAACGTAAAGAAGGACCTGAGTGCAGGCTTCTTTGTGGGAAGATGGGCGTTAAAGTCAGGTGGAGGTAAATCCATCAGGTGTGTGAGCGGCACGCATAAACCAAACCATTTCATTGAGAGGTGTTGTGCCAAAGTACTATGGGTAAGGAAAGTTATCAAAGTGGGATTAGCTAAAGCGCTAAAAATGAATTGGGTTCCAAGTTCGAGGATGGGTTCTTTCCAAGAGTAGAAGAGTGGGTCAGAGGCCTCAGATGGGTGAACCAAGGGAGTTCTCGCCATAGGCTATAGTTACGAGGGTACCCTAAATATCGAAGGACTGCGAAGAGAAAGAGAGAGTTTTGAATAAAGTATCTAATTCACAGAGTAGTGCACAGATGCCAGCACTTTGAGATAAGAAGTACTTACCAAAGGGTACGTCCCAAGAGAGTACGAGGTGCCTATGGGCGCGGAGCACACGAGATGCTAGAAGGTGCCATGGTGAAGAATGGGTTTCCAAAGGCTATTGTGAATGATGATTGGGACAAAGTTCATAATTTAGGCTACCGCCAGTGACGTCGCTCGAGGAAAGAAGATAAGGACCATAAGGGCATGGTTGGAAAAAATGCCACATCGAGGGATGCCTACCTAGCTATGTTGTGCTGAAAAGGTAAAAGTCCAGAAGGGAAGATAGCTGTCTACCAGAGGCAAAGGATCGAAAGGCTAGACATGCTAGGTATGGATGGGCTAGTAGGATCGCTAGGGTGGAAACAGATTCCCGGATAAGATGACGGCCGTGAGGAGCATGGTGCGGATATGACTTAAGGTCACCGCGAAGTTAGTCACCAGAGGGTGCAGGTGTAGAGACATTGTCCAAACAGAAGTACGGAGTGCACGCTTGAATAAAACTTGAGGGAGAAGGGCAAGGGGACTGATTCCATTTTTAAGAAGGAGCTCGCAAGAGTTCCCACACACAAGGATTTGGGGGCCGCGATGTAAATCCCCAAGGGAGCAGACTTCGGGTTGTCATCGGTGTTGCATGTCATTGAGGACAATGACTACTTCAGGTGTGTAAGGGTATGACGCCCCAAAGTTTTGGGGCCTGTCACCCGCCAGGATTGTGCGTGCCAACTAGGTCGCAACCTTGTCAGCTATGTAGGCAGCATGTGCTGAGGGAGTATGCTGGAGTCGAAGATGAGGAAAAGGGGCATAAAATGAGGCAACAAACATCTATATATGTTGCATGACATGTCCTAAGAGTGCCAAGGTGATTTGGATAGGGCTTGGTGTGAGCCCAAGGGGGCGGAGGCATGGTGAAGATCATGTGCGGTGTTCGATGTCAGCGCCGTTCCATTTTGAGCTACAAGTGGAATCTAAGGATTCTGGTTTAAAGTGTTGATATTAAGGGTACCTTATGTATGATTACCAAATTTGGGGTCATTTGGAGTCCGTTTGGATAGGAGCTTGACTTGGCCAAAGTCCCATGGCATTATCGTAATTTGCTGATTGGTCCGAAGGCCATAACTCATTCCATATGTATAAAAATTGGGTGAAACTTCATGGAGGTGTGAAGAAAGTCAAGAGAAAGGAGTAGGAACAAACGACACCCAATTTGGAGGTCGGATGGATAGTCTAAGCCCCAGTATGATTCTCGGGTAGAATGATGTCTAGTGCCAGACATTGGGATTATTTATTTTAAGCATATATAAGGGGGGTATACATGGTGACAGCCTACCAGTCTCCCCCGGGTGTGTCGACAGATGGCCACCCCAAGTGTACTGCCTTGAGGGACAACCTCAAGGGCCTGCCTTGGCATGTCAAAGGAATGTGCAAGGTACTCATAGGGCTCGAGAACCCTATGGGCAACGCAGGGTTGGGTGGACTAGCGTTGGGTGTCTCGACAAGGCTAGAGGTTGGCTATATAAACCGATAAGCCCCGTGGTCTATCTAAATGATGGAAGGATGCCTCCAAGCCGATAGAGCAATCGAGATACTCTCCCCAAGAGACTCGTGAGCTAACTTGTGAGCTTGGTCAAGGTTCAGCCAAGCGAGCAAGGGTCTGTTGGCCTAGACGCACAGTTGTGGGGCGACACTGTGATATGGAAGTTGGATGGAAGTTGAGTGGGCTATGTTTGGCTATGCCATAAGACATAAGAGGGCATGACTAAGGAAGACGTTTGAGATAAAGGCCAAGGATTAAAGGTTGCCCTACTCGGGCCAAGCAAAGGCCAAGTGCACATGTACAAGGCGTTGTCAAGCCTTCGGATAGGACTGTGCACGCTATAGAGATGCCCAGGTCCAGGCAAGGGACGAGTATATCCATAGCCATCCCCGGGAGCGCATATGGATGAGATCCAAGGATTAAAGGTGCGCCATAAGAGTTGCCTATACGTTGGCCATGCCAGCCGACATGTTGATAGAGCGACACCAAAGGGAGCAAACCTCTAAGGAGATCTTCCCACAGACACAGGATCGTGCTGAAGACCTCGAAAATGAGGAAGGCTGGCCGATAGTTGGGGGAACCATGGGCGCCGCACGGGCAAAATTGTGTGCCGCTGACACAGTGAAAAATGAGCCCGTGATTCATGTCCTGGGTAAGCTGGAGTTGCTCCATGTGATGTCTAATCACCTTCCTCCAATAATATTTCTTTGGTCTAGCTTTTCCTCATCTGAAACCATTCATAGTCAACCTATCACACCTCCGCACTGGGGCATCCGTGCCCTTCGTCATCACATGACCAAACCATCTCAACCTCGCTACCCTCATCTTGGCTTCCACCTACGCAACTCCTACCTTATATCGAATAACCTCATTTTAATTCTATCTTTTCTAGTACACCCTCACATCCACCGAAGCATTCTCATCTTTGTCACCTTTATCTTTTGGATATGAGCCTTTTTAACAAGCCAACACTCTGTCCCATACAACAAAGTCGGTCTAACCACCACTTTGTAGAACTTGTCTTTTAAATTTAGGAGGTACCTTTTTGTCACATAAGAATCCAAAGGCGAGCCTCCATTTCATCCAATATTCATATAAAATAAAAATACCTTTTGAAATTTATGACCAAGAGATTTGTGTTACAATAAAATACTTCTATCGTTTAAATTTCTTTGTATTATTTTTTTAGTTCGTTTTTAAAAGAACACATGTTTTTTTTAACTTTTCTATAATTTCAACTTATTGTATGACAGGCATATTTAAGATCATAAAATTAAAAAATATTTTAATGCATTTTATATATTTTTAATATTAGAATTAAAAAAATTTCAACTTTGTTTCGAGTTAGAAATAGACAAATAAATTAAAACAAATGACGTATATTATTAAGGGAAAAATATAAAGTTTAAAATTAAATTATTTTAAAATATAAGAAAATCATATTCTTCTTGAAGTTACCAACAAAATGGAGTAATATTTTACGAGCATTTGAAAAGTCCATATGTTATTTGGATCAATTATTTGTCAAATCAAAATTAAATCAATTTAGTCAATTTTTAAATTTCTCAAATTAAATCAAATTAAATTAAATAAAAAATAACCATCAGTTTGATTTTTGTCAGGTTGGTTCAGTTTTTTTGAGTTATAACTAGCTAATGATAAAAGATGAAATTTTAAAAATACAAATTCAGTTCGACATGAGTTTCATCCGAGTGTTGTGCCTCAACCTTGAAAGTAAGCTAACAACCTGTAGAAAAATTTCCCTTCTCACCTCAAGTCCTTCATCATTACACTTGGGCATAGCCACAAGCAACAATTTAAATTGTTAGACACCATATGAACACTTCCCTAAAAAACTATTTAGAAATTATATATAAGAAAATGATATAATATATCACCCCAAAGGTAAACAAATATTCTTGCTCAATAGGATAAAAAAAGTCAAAAATAAGTGATTATCTCTAGTCTAATAAAATTCATCCGTGGATTCTCGTACACAACAAGGTATTAGTTTTACAACTCGTATCATTTGTCAATCAAAGTGCGAAAATCATTTAGAATATCATAAGGTACGGCCAGTTAGATGGATACATATGATTGTAAGTGTTATGGATAAAGTTAAGTTCACAATTAAAAATTTAAAATGTAACAAACTGTTTACATGCGCGCGTGCGCGCGCGTACACACACACACACACACACATATATATACATATATACATACATATACATGATTTATTAGTTCTCTATTTTGTTGACCTTTCAGAGTAAAATCTAAACCAAATTAAAGATCAATATTTAAATTGATTTGGGTTGATTCACGGTTCAATTTAGTTTTAATAAAATCGTAAACACTCCTACTCGTTACTAATATATTAAAAAAGTGATGTTGTAAAATTATTTTTGTTGTTTAATTTATTTATTCTTATGCTAGGTGTGAAATTAATAATGGATAAATAAATATTGACAAAACAAGTAAAAGTAGTTCCAACATACTTGTAACTTTGAGATCACACTTCACAAACAATCCTATATCCAATAAGTCAGGAAATTACATGGTATAGCTCCAATAGTGGGTAGTTTTGGATTTTTGACCCTCATAAGAAAAATCTTTAAAAATTAGTTTTCTCTCATTTTTAAGTATAGTACAAGTATATTTTTGCCCCTCTACACCTCAAATATTTTTAAACTTTTCCTACTCATTTGTCTCTCAAATTTTACTTATTTTTATTATTTTCATGTTTTAATTCATTTGTCTCAACCTTTATTTTTTTCTCAAACATTATCTATTTTTTCATTTCTTTTTTTAATTCATTTGGCTCAACCTTTATTTTTCTTTTATTTTTTATTTTTATCATTTCTCTTTTTTTTCCTCATTTTTTCAAACTTTATTTTTATTTTTTCCTCTCATTTTTTTTTTCTCAATTTTTTTTAATTCTTCGTTTTTTTCTTAACCTTTATTTTTTTCTTGTCTTTTTTTTTTGTCAATCTCTTTTATTTTATTCCTCTATTTTGTTAGTTCTCTGTTTTCTTTTTTCTCAACTTCTATTATATTTTGGCAATAAATAAAAAAATTGGATAATCTTCAAAGGGATCTTTTTTTTTTTTGCATCAAAGCAAATTTAAGGGCATGGATTGTTGTTAGGAAGTTCTTTGGGATAAATTTTTCCTCAAAGGTAAAAATTATATAACAACTCATAAATCAATGCACAATATGATAGTGTCAAGTTTTTTTTGTGGAGCATGACTGTAACGCCCCGATTTTCTGAATCGAAATGCTACACGGTGCTCATGACCCCGAGGGACCACAATAACCCATGATTGATATCTGTACCTGTACACTACATATATAACGTAATAATGCGGAAAACATGAACATGTAGGCCATAAGGTTCAACTGAATAAAGAATGGATGAAACAAAAATAACGAGCGAATATCGACGCATGTGGTTGTAGAAATGTATCATTGTGGTTGGTTGTGAAAATATATCATGTGGGTGTTTGTGGAAATACTCACTGTTGAAGATAGAACATATGGAACTAAAGTATCAGGGGAAGTCATAACAAGACATCTCTTCTTTTATTTGTACTACTCTTGAAGAGCCTGAAGATCCAGAAAAAAATCATGACGCTTGTTCTCAGGGTTCTTAACAAGGTATGAATGTGTTCTCTTTGATAATTTAAATAATTGTGTCTTATGTTAGAGATAATTAAGTGATTCAATAATTTTTCAGGAGTATGCTTCTGAACAAGAAGAACATGAAACATTAAAAAAGATTTGGGATTTGAAGATAGAACATATGGAACTGATGTAAAACGAATTTCAAGATATATAGATTCAAGAGATAATCAAGAAATTAAGGAGAGTTAGAGCAGAAAGAAATAAACATACCCACAATTGAAGTAAATTAGAGACAAATTGTAATACCCCGGGAAATTTTTCGTTGAAATTTTGTGCGTAAACGTGTTGGGTTCTATCTTCTAGAATGAATTATAAAGTTTTTGTGGGAAATGTCTTAGATTATGACCCACCATTGCGTAGAGTATTGAATAAGATTTCCAACGATATGTGTATCATCCAAAACGGACACCCGAGCGACGAGTTATGAACATTCCGATCAAACCGTGAATAGTAGTGAACAGTAAAACGTGCAGGAAAAAGTACTGAGGCCTGGCGTATTTTTACTCCAACTTTAAATGATCATAACTCCTTGTACATAATGATCTGGGTGATCTACTATATATCAACGGAAATCTCTGCGAGTCCTCTTTCCAATGAAATTGGTTTTATCCAATTTGTCTAGCGGAGCAAAAAGTTATGGTCGATCTACTTCAGCCTATCAAAAGTGAATTTTTGGGTCAACTTCAAACGATCATAACTCCTCGTACACAATGATATGGGTGAGATACTATTTATACACGAAAAGATATGAGAGTTCTCTTTCTAATGAAATTGGTTTAATCCAATTTGGATATCGGAGTAAAACGTTATGGTTGATCTACTTCAGACTATCAAAACAGTCCACCAAAAGACAGATTCGAGAATTGTTTGATTTTTAGGGGCGTTTTGATCATTCACCCTCACCCACAATCCATCCAAACCCTATATTAAATCCTATTAGAAGCATTATATCTTATAATTCATCAAATTCCCTCAATAAAAAATCCTAAGCTCCTATATCCAACTTCAAGAACCTCCAAAGTTCACCATTAATTCTGTAAATTTATTCAAGATTCCAAGTTGCTAGTTCAAGAACTCCAAGAACCATCATTCAAAGGCACGATTAACATCTCAAAAATGAGTATCAATCTAAAGTTCATCATTCAAGGTATGTGGGGGGTTTCAACAAGAACTCTCTTCCGTTCTTGTGCCCAAAAGTAATTTTCTTTACAAAGGCATGATTTTTATTTGATTTTTACGAATTTGAAGCATGAACCTATATCTTAAGATGATTATTATGAAATCTTGATGTTTATGATTTTAAAAGATGAATTTACATGTGTGGAGATATAAAGCATGAATCTTGAACGATATTTACCATGATTTTGATATTTGGGTCGTGAATCCCCATTGGAAATTGTGTTTTTTTGAGAAAGTGTGTATTATAAGCACGTTGATGTTTAATATTTGAGATATTTTTAATGATTTGACCTTTTGGTCTTAATGGAGTTGTTTTGAACTCGAGTGTGAAAGAAATCCACAACGTGGTTTATTTTGATAGATGGGAAGCATGATGGCTCCCGATGTACATTTATATATTACTGAAATTATTTGGTTGTGGATTGTTTTTGAAATGCTATGAGCTAAGTCCGGGAAAAATCATTAGCACCGAGTGGGAGGTATAAAGCAACCTTACTTCTCTAGAACTACGTGCCCCCGTAGGAGTGAGCCTGAGGCTGATTTATATAATGACCACTAGTTTGTGTGGATTTGATATCGATAGTCCTACTCCGATGGCAAGGATAGGACGGCTCTCCCCAACGTGGGTTGTACGTTGGACTCCATGTAGCTCACATTATTTATGTCGGTTATAGGATCTCCTAGTGTGTGTGTGTTTCCCTGTGTCTATGGTGAATGGAGAAGTGATTTGAAAGTGGAATTGTGAAAGTTATTCTTTCGAAAGATTTAAATGATATTTACATTATGAGAATTGATATTCTTGATGAACTGAAAGTGATTGACAAATTATATGATGACTCACATGTGTTATTGTACTTATTTTATCCTCTCATTATTATGATGATTTTCTTCGGGCTATGTGAGTCTTTCATACATCCTGCATATTTCTTATAAATATTTATGATGATGATGTTTATAAAACTGCATACACCTCCATATACTCGGTTTCTTTCCATGGTACTGACCCACATCTTCGGATGTGGGCTGCATTTTCTCGGAATATAGGTTCAGGTGCTCAGTTCCAGGTTTGACAGTGATTCTTTGGGCACGCTGTTCTACATCCTCTATTGTGGTGAGTCTTCATGTTCCAAGGATGTGATGTCTGATGTTGGTTTCACGGAATTATTTACATTTGATAACTGAGTATGAGTCAGTTGGGGCATGTCTCAATGGCTCGCTGGTTTTATTGATTTTCTTAGAGGCATGTCAGACTAGTATAGATGTTGGGAGTTGACTACTAAGTCGTATTTTGTTATCTTTCTGAAATTCTTTTATTCTTGGATGATGATTATTCTGTTGATATTTGAGGGTTATTTAAGGAAACCTCATTGATTTGTGTTGAACTGAATGAAAATGGCTCAAAGGGTTAGCTTGGGGCTACTTGTAGCCTCAAGTACCGTGTGACGCTCCGGGACCCATTTTTCGGGGTGTTACAAACTTGGTATCAGAACCTAAGGTTTTAAGGTGTCCTAGGGAGTCTGACAAGCCGCGTTAAGTAGAGTCGTGATCATCGGTGTGTAGCGCGCCACATCTATGAGCAAGACGCTACAAGACGTTTTAGGAAAAAGTGTGATTCTTTGTTTCAGTAGTCTATCGTGCTTAAAGTGTCTCTCTTTGCTATTGATTTGTGCTCTCCTCTTTCTTTCGAGGGTATTAGAGTAGATCCCCAAAAGACCGAAACTATTAGAAATTGGCCTAGACCTATTTCTCCGACTTATATCCGAAGTTTCTTGGGTTTAGCTGGCTATTACCGCCATTTTGTTGAGGGTTTCTCCTCTATAGCGTCTTCTATGTCTCGATTGACCCAAAAGAAAGTGAAGTTCTTGTGGTCCAAATCTTGTGAGAAGAGTTTTCAGGAGTTGAAGACTCGACTCACTTCAACCCCTGTTTTGACTTTGCCTGATGGTGTTGATCGTTTTATGCTGTACTGTGATGCTTCGAGAGTTGGGTTGGGTTGCGTATTGATGCAGAAGGGTAAGGTGATAGCTTATGCTTCTAGACAGTTCAAACCCCATGAGAAAAATTACCCCATCCATGACCTTGAGTTGGCTGCTGTTGTGTTTGCTTGAAAATCTGGAGACACTATTTGTATGGTGTCCATGTTGATGTTTTCACTGATCCAAAGAGTCTGCAGTATGTGTTTACCCAGTGTGAATTAAATCTTAGGCATAGACAATGGTTAGAATTGTTAAAGAACTATGATATGAGTGTGCTGTACCATCCGGGCAAGGCCAATGTTGTGGCGGATGCCCTAAGTAGAGTGTCCATGGGTAGTGTTTCGCATGGGGTAGAAGGTAAGAAAGAGTTGGCTCGTGATGTTAATCTTTTGGCTAGATTGGGGGTTAGGTTATTTGACTCTGCTGAAGGTAGTATAGGGGTTCAGAGTAGTTCCGAATCCTCCTTGGTTTTGGAAGTGAAGGAAAAGCAATACTTAGATGCTAGTTTTGTCAGACTGAAGGAGTCAGTCAAGGACCAAAAAGTAGAGGTTTTCTCCCAAGAGAGAGATGGTGTGTTGGGATTGTACGATATATTGTGTGTCCCAAATATTGATGATCTGAGATAGAGGATTATGGTGAAGCGCACAGGGCGCGATATTCTATTCATCCTGGTGCCACCAAGATGTACCGAGACTTGCGGGAAATCGATTGGTGGAGTGGCATTAAGAAAGATATAGCAGCGTTTGTAGCTAAGTGTGCAACATTCCAACAGGTTAAGGTTGAACACCAAAGACCTGGTGGTATAATGCAAGAGTTTAGTAATCCCACCTGGAAGTGGGAAGAGATAAATATGGACTTTGTGATTGGTTTACCTCCTTCCCGATGCCATCATGATTCCATTTGGGTTGTGGTTGATAGGTTGACTAATTCTGCTCATTTCTTGCCTATTCATACTTCATATACTACTGAGGATTATGCTAGATTGTATATCCGAGAGCTAGTTAGACTGCATGGAGTTCCCTTGTCTATCATTTTGGATAGGGGTACTCAGTTCACTTTGCAATTTTTGAAAGCTTTTCAGAAGGGTTTTGGTACCAAAGTGCTTTTGAGTTCTACTTTTAATCCGCAGGCCAATGGTCAGGCTGAGCGGACCATCCAGACCTTAGAGGATATGTTGAAAGCTTGTGCACTTGATAAGGGAAGTTGGGATAATCACTTACCGTTGATAGAGTTTGCCAACAATAACAGTTTCCACTCTAGTATTGGCATGGATCCGTTTGAAGCCTTATATGGAAGGAAGTGTAGATCACCCATAGGTTGGTTCGAGGTGGGTGAAGCGGCTGTGATGGGTCCTGATTTGGTATTTGATGCTATGGAAAAAGATAAGGTGATTAGGGAAAGGTTGAAAAATGCGCAGAGTCGTCAGAAGTCATATGCGGATTTTAGAAGGAGAGACCTTGAATTTAAAGTTGGTGACCTAGTGTATCTGAAAATTTCACCCATGAGGGGGGTGGAGAGATTCGGAAAGAAGGGGAAGCTTAGTCCCCGTTATGTTGGTCCTTACAAAATTCTTAGCCGTGTTGGTAAGGTCGCTTATGAAGTCGAGTTGCCTTCCGAGTTGTCCTCTGTTCATCCAATATTCCATGTCTACATGCTTAGAAAGCATATTAGCGATGTTGTGGTATTGGATTCCTCTGTGAGTGCTGACATTCAATAAAATCTTTCTTTTGATGAGATTCCTGTTGAGAATCTTGATTACAGTGTCCGAAGACTAAGGAACAAAGAAGTTTCCTTGGTCAAGGTGTTGTGGCGAAACCAATCTGTTGAGGGTGCAACTTGGGAAGCAGAGGCGGAGATGCGATCCAAGTACCCGCACCTATTTTCCACGAACTCCGATCAAGCCGAAGGTACCGTTCTTTCCTAGATCATGCACTTTTGATAAAAGTTGCAGCAGTTCAGCTGTCATTTATTATGTGTTCAGCTGTAGTTTCTTGAATTTATGAATTCTATGTTGCATTCGGAGTGAGAAACGATGGGGTGATGAGTCTAACGAATGGTTTCAGTGTATTCTCTATTCCCTATCTAATCTTGGCATGTCTAGCATCATTCAAGGACGAATGTTTCCAAGGGGGGGATGATGTAATACCCCGGGAAAGTTTTCGTTGAAATTTTGTGCGTAAACGTGTTGGGTTCTATCTTCTAGAATGAATTATAAATTTTTCGTGCTAAATGTCTTAGATTATGACCCACCATTGCGTAGAGTATCGAATAAAATTTCCAACGATATGTGGATCATCCAAAATGGACACCCGAGCGACGAGTTATGAACATTCCGATCGAACCGTGAATAGTAATGAACAGCAAAACGTGCAGGAAAAAGTACTGAGGCCTGACGTATTTTTGCTCCAACTTTAAATGATCATAACTCCTTGTACATAATGATCTGGGTGATCTACTATATATCAACGGAAAGATCTGCGAGTTCTCTTTCCAATGAAATTGGTTTCATCCGATTTTTCTATCGGAGCAAAAAGTTATGGTCGATCTACTTCAGCCTATCAAAAGTGAATTTTTAGGTCAACTTCAAACAATCATAACTCCTCGTACACAATGATCTGAGTGAGATACTATATATCAACGGAAACATATGAGAGTCCTCTTTCTAATGAAATTGGTTTCATCACATTTGGATATCGGAGTAAAACGTTATGGTCGATCTACTTCAAACTATCAAAACAGTCCACCAAAGGACAGATTCGAGAATTATTTGATTTTTAGGGGCGTTTTGGTCATTCCCCCTCACCCAAAATCCGTTCAAACCCTATATTAAAGCCTATTAGAAGCATTATATGTTATAATTCATCAAATTCCCTCAAAAAGAAAACAAAGCTCCTACATCCAACTTCAAGAACCTCCAAAGTTCACCATTAATTCTGCAAATTTATTCAAGATTCCAAGTTCCTAGTTCAAGAACTTCAAGAACCATCATTCAAAGGCACGATTAACATCTCAAAAATGAGTATCGATCTAAAGTTCATCATTCAAGGTATGTGAGGTTTTTCAACAAGAACTCTCTTTCGTTCTTGTGCCCAAAAGTAATTTTCTTTACAAAGGCATGATTTTTATTTGATTTTTATGAATTTGAAGCATGAACCTATATCTTATGATGATGATTATGAAATCTTGACGTTTATGATTTTGAAAGATGAATTTACATGTGTGGAGATATAAAACATGAATCTTGAATGATATTTATCATGATTTTGATATTTTGGTCGTGAATCCCCATTGGAAATTGTGTTTTTTTGAGAAAGTGTGTGTTATAATCACGTTGATGTTGAATATTTGAGATATTTTGAATGATTTGACCTTTTGGTCTTAATGGAGTTGTTTTGAACTCGAGTGTGAAAGAAATCCACAACGTGGTTGATTTTGATAGATGGGAAGCATGATGGCTCCCGATGTATATTTATATATTACTGAAATTGTTTTGTTGTGGATTGTCTTTGAAATGATCTGAGCTAAGTCCGGGAGAAATCTTTAGCACCGAGTGGGAGGTATAAAGCGACCTTACTTCCCTAGAACTACGTGCCCCCATAGGAGTGAACCTGAGGCTGATTTATATAGTGACCATTAGTTTGTGTGGATTTGATATCGATAGTCCTACTCCGATGGCAAGGATAGGACGGCTCTCCCCAAAGTGGGTTGTACGTTGGACTCCATGTAGCTCACATGGTTTATGTCGGTTATAGGATCTCCCAGTGTGTGTGTGTTTCCTTGTGTCTATGGTGAATGGTGAAGTGATTTGAAAGTGGAATTGTGAAAGTTATTCTTTCGAAACATTTAAATGATATTTACATTATGAGAATTGATATTTTTGATGAACTGAAAGTGATTGACAAGTTATATGATGACTCACATGTGTTATTGTACTTATTTAATCCTTTCATGACTATGATGATTTTTTTCGGGCTATGTGAGTCGTTCATACACCTGCATATTTCTTATAAATATTTATGATGATGATATTTATAAAACTGCATACACCCCCATATACTCGGTTCTTTTCCATGGTATTGACCCACATCTTCGGATGTGGGTTGCATTTTCTCGGAATGTAGGTTCTGGTGCTCAGTTCCAGGTTCGACAGTGATTCTTTGGGCACGCTGTTCTACATCCTCTGTTTTGGTTAGTCCTCATGTTCTGAGGACGTGATGTCTGATGTTGGTTTCGCGGACTTGTTTACATTTGATAACTGAGTATGAGTCAGTTGGGGCATGTCTCAATGGCTCGCTGTTTTTATTGATTTTCTTAGAGACTTGTCAGACTAGTATAGATGTTGGGAGTTGACTAATAAGTCGTATTTTGTTATCTTTCTGAAATTCTTTTATTCTTGGATGATGATTACTCTGTTGATATTTGAGGGTTATTTATAGAAACCTCGTTGATTTGTGTTGAACTTAATGAAAATGGCTCAAAGGGTTAGCTTGGGGTTACTCATAGCCTCAAGCACCGTGTGACGCTCTGGGACCCGTTTCCCGGGGCGTTACAAACTTGTATCAGAGCCTAAGGATTTAAGGTGTCCTAGGAAGTCTGACATGCCCCGTTAAGTAGAGTCTTGGTCATCGGTGTGTAGCGCGCCACATCTATGAGCAAGAGGCTATAAGACATTTTAGGAGAAAGTGTGATTCTTTTTTTCAGATATCTATCGTGCTTAAAGTGTCTCTCTCTGCTATTGATTCGTTCTCTCCTCTTTCTTCCGATGGTATTAGAGTTGATCCTCAAAAGACCGAAGATGTTAGAATCTGGCCTAGACCTATTTCTCCGACTGATATCCAAAGTTTCTTGGGTTTAGCTGGCTATTACCGCTATTTTGTTGAGGGTTTCTCCTCTATAGCGTCTCTTATGACTCGGTTGACCCAAATGAAAGTGAAGTTCTTGTGGTCCGAATTTTGTGAGAAGTGTTTTCAGGATTTGAAGACTCGACTCACTTCAGCCCCTGTTTTGACTTTTCCTGATGGTGTTGATCGTTTTGTGGTGTACTGTGATGCTTCGAGAGTTGGTTTGGGTTGCGTATTGAGTCAGAAGGGTAAGGTGATTGCTTATGCTTCTAGACAGTTGAAACCCCATGAGAAAAATTACCCCACCCATGACCTTGAGTTAGTTGTTGTTGTGTTTGCTTTGAAAATCTGGATACACTATTTGTATGGTGTCCATGTTGATGTTTTCACTGATCATAAGAGTCTGCAGTATGTGTTTACCCAGAGAGAATTGAATCTTAGGCAGAGACGATGGTTTGAATTGTTAAAGGACAATGATATGAGTGTGTTGTACCATCCGGGCATGGCCAATGTTGTGGCGGATGCCCTATGTAGAGTGTCCATAGGTAGTGTTTCGCATGTGGTAGAATGTAAGAAAGAGTTGGCTCGTGATGTTAATCTTTTGGCTAGATTGGGGATTAGGTTATTTGACTCTGCTGAAGGTAGTATAGGGGTTCAGAGTAGTTTCGAATCCTCCTTGGTTTCGGAAGTGAAGGAAAAACAATACGTAGATGCTAGTTTGGTCAGACTGAAGGAGTCAGTCAAGGACCAAAAAGTAGAGGTTTTCTCCCAAGAGGGAGGTGGTGTGTTGAGATTGCAGGGTAGATTGTGTGTCTCGAATGTTGATGATCTGAGACAGAGGATTATGGCTGAAGCGCACGGGGCGCGATATTCTATTCATCCTGGGACCACCAAGATGTACCGAGACTTACGGGAAATCTTTTGGTGGAGTGGCATGAAGAAAGATATAGCAACGTTTGTAGCTAAGTGTTCAACATGCCAACAGGTTAAGGTTGAACACCAAAGACCTGGTGGTATGATGCAAGAGTTTAGTATTCCCACCTGGAAGTGGAAAGAGATAAATATAGACTTCCTGATTGGTTTACCTCCTTCCCGACGCCATCATGATTCCATTTGGGTTGTAGTTGATAGGTTTACTAAGTCTGCTCATTTCTTGCCTGTTCATACTTTATATACTGCTGAGGATTACGCTAGATTGTATATCCGAGATCTAGTCAGACGACATGGAGTTCCCTTGTCTATCATTTTGGATAGGGGTACTCAGTTCACTTCGCAATTTTTGAAAGCTTTTCAGAAGGGTTTTGGTACCCAAATGCTTTTGAGTTCTGCTTTTCATCCGCAGACCGATGGTCAGGCTGAGCGGACCATCCAGACCTTAGAGGATATGTTGAGAGCTTGTGTACTTGACTTTAAGGGAAGTTGGGATGATCACTTACCGTTGATAGAGTTTGCCTACAATAACAGTTTCCACTCTAGTATTGGCATGGCTCCGTTTGAAGCCTTATATGGAAGGAAGTATAGATCACCCATAGGTTGGTTCAAGGTGAGTGAAGCGGCTGTGAGTGGTCCTGATTCGGTATTTGATGCTATGGAAAAAGTTAAGTTGATTAGGGAAAGGTTGAAAACTGCGCAGAGTCGTCAGAAGTCAGATGCGGATGTTAGAAGGAGAGACGTTGAGTTTGAAGTTGGTGACCTAGTGTATCTGAAAATTTCACCCATGAGGGGGGTGAATAGATTCGGAAAGAAGGGAAAGCTTAGTCCCCGTTATGTTGGTCCTTACAAAATTCTTAGCAGTGTTGGTAAGGTAGCTTATGAAGTTGAGTTGCCTTCTGAGTTGTCCTCTGTTCATCCAATATTCCATGTCTCCATGCTTAGAAAGCATATTAGCGATGCTGTGGTAGTGGATTTCTCTGTGAGTGCTGACATTCAAGAAAATCTTTCTTTTGATAAGATTCCTATTGAGATTGTTGATTTCAGTGTCCAAAGACTAAGGAACAAAGAAGTTCCCTTGGTCAATGTGTTGTGGCGAAACTAATCTGTTGAGGGTGCAACTTGGGAAGCTGAGGCGGATATGCGATCCAAGTACCCGCACCTATTTTCCACAAACACCGATCAAGCCGAAGGTACCGTTCTTACCTAAATCATGCACTTTTGATAAAAGTTGCAGCAGTTCAACTGTCATTTATTATGTGTTCAGCTGTAGTTTCTTGAATTTATGCATTCTATGTTGCATTCGGAGTGAGAAACGATGTGGTGATGAGTCTAACGAATAGTTTCAAATGTATGTTCTATTCCCTATCTAATCTTGGAATGTCTAGCGTCATTTGAGGATGAATGTTTCCAAGGGGGGATGATGTAATACCCCGAAAAAATTTTCGTTGAAATTTTGTGCGTAAACGTGTTAGGTTCTATCTTCTAGAATGAATTATAAATTTTTCGTGTGAAATGTCGTAGATTATGACCCACCATTGCGTAGAGTATCGAATAAGCTTTACAAAGATATGTGGATCATCCAAAACGGACACCGGAGCGACAAGTTATGAACATTCCGATCGAACCGTGAATAGTAGTGAACAGTAAAACGTGCTGGAAAAAGTACTGAGGCCTGATGTATTTTTGCTCCAATTTTAACCGATCATAACTCCTTGTACATAATGATCTGGGTGATCTACTATATATCATCGGAAAGCTCTGCGAGTTCTCTTTCCAATGAAATTGGTTTCATCCAATTTGTCTATTGGAGAAAAAAGTTATGGTCGATCTACTTCAGCCTATCAAAAGTGAATTTTTGTGTCAACTTCAAACGATCATAACTCCTCGTACACAATGATCTGGGTGAGAGACTATATATCAATGGAAAGATATGAGAGTCCTCTTTCTAATGAAATTTGTTTCATCCAATTTGGATATCAGAGTAAAATGTTATGGCTGATCTACTTCAGACTATCAAAACAGTCTACCAAAGGACAGATTCGAGAATTATTTGATTTTTAGGGGCGTTTTGGTCATTCTCCCTCACCCAAAATCTGTCCAAACCCTATATTAAAGCCTATTAGAAGCATTATATATTATAATTCATCAAATTCCCTCAAAAAGAAAACCCTAAGCTCCTACATCCAACTTCAAGAACCTCTAAAGTTCACCATTAATTCTGCAAATTTATTCAAGATTCCAAGTTCCTAGTTCAAGAACTCCAAGAACCATCATTCAAAGGCACGATTAACATCTCAAAAACGAGTATCGATCTAAAGTTCATCATTCAAGGTATGTGGGGTTTTTCAACAAGAACTCTTTTTCGTTCTTGTGCCCAAAAGTAATTTTCTTTACAAAGGCATGATTTTTATTTGATTTTTACGAATTTGAAGCATGAACCTATATCTTATGATGATTATTATGAAATCTTGATGTTTATGATTTTGAAAGATGAATTTATATGTGTGGAGATATAAAGCATGAATCTTGAACGATATTTATCATGATTTTGATATTTGGGTCGTGAATTCCCATTGGAAATTGTGTTTTTTTGAGAAAATGTGGTTTATAAGCACGTTGATGTTGAATATTTGAGATATTTTGAATGATTTGACCTTTTGGTCTTAATGGAGTTGTTTTGAACTCGAGTGTGAAAGAAATCCACAACGTGGTTGATTTTGATAGATGGGAAGCATGATGGCTCCCGATGTATATTTATATATTACTGAAATTGTTTTTTGTGGATTGTCTTTGAAATGATCTGAGCTAAGTCCGGGAGAAATTTTTAGCACCGAGTGGGAGGTATAAAGCGACCTTACTTCCCTAGAACTACGTGCCCCCGTAGGAGTGAGCCTGAGGCTGATTTATATAGTGATCACTAGTTTGTGTGGATTTGATATCGATAGTCCTACTCCGATGGCAAGGATAAGACAGCTCTCCCCAACGTGTGTTGTACGTTGGACTCCATGTAGATCACATGGTTTATGTCGGTTATAGGATCTCCCAGTGTGTGTGTGTTTCCTTGTGTCTATGGTGAATGGTGAAGTGATTTGAAAGTGGAATTGTGAAAGTTATTCTTTCAAAAGATTTAAATGATATTTACTTTATGAGAATTGATATTCTTGATGAACTGAAAGTGATTGACAAATTATATGATGACTCACATGTGTTATTGTACTTATTTCATCCTCTCATGATTATGATGATTTTCTTCGGGCTATGTGAGTCTTTCATACATCCTGCATATTTCTTATAACTATTTATGATGATGATGTTTATAAAACTGCATACACCCCCATATACTCGGTTCCTTTCCATGGTACTGACCCACATCTTCGGATGTGGCCTGCATTTTCTCGGAATGTAGGTTCAGGTGCTCAGTTCCAGGTTCGACAGTGATTCTTTGGGGACGTTGTTCTACATCCTCTGTTGTGGTGAGTCCTCATCTTCCGAGGACGTGATGTTTGATGTTGGTTTCACGGAATTGTTTACATTTGATAACTGTGTATGAGTCAGTTGGGGCATGTCTCAATGGTTCGCTGGTTTTATTGATTTTCTTAGAGGCTTGTCAGACTAGTATAGATGTTGGGAGTTGACTACTAAGTCGTATTTTATTATCTTTCTGAAATTCTTTTATTCTTGGATGATGATTACTCTGTTGATATTTGAGGGTTATTTATGGAAACCCCGTTGATTTGTGTTGAACTGAATGAAAATGGCTCAAAGGGTTAGCTTGGGGCTACTCGTAGCCTCAAGCACCGTGTGACGCTCTGGGACCCATTTTCCGGGGTGATAAACAAATATAGATTTGTAATTCTCTAATTTAAACAAACAATTACATGATTAATTTCAAAGGAGAAGAGAATTGAACTCATACATAAATAGTCTTACCAAAACATATTCAAGAGACATCCAATGTAGAAACAATTGGATAAACCACAAACTCACCAAAGAGTGTTCAACCTAAAATTATTGTCTACCTACAATAATGTTCATCCTATTCTATTTATAGTGCTAGGGTTAGCTAAGCTATGAAAAGACATAAATGCCCTTTATTAAATGTGCATCATACTATGACCAAAAAGGACCCTAAAATATCATGTTAATCTTCAAGCTTTATAAACATTAGAACTTTATGACCATGAGATTAGTGTTGAAATTTCATCCAATATTTATATAAAATAAAAATATCTGTTGAAATTTATGACCATGAGATTTGTGTTAGAATAAATTACTTTCGTCGTTTCAATTTCTTTGTAGTTTTTTAGTCCGTTCTTAAAAGAACACAATTTGATCTTTTAACTTTTTTATAATTTCTACTTACTATATGACAGGCATATTTAAGATCATGAAATTAAAAAATATTTTAATATTTTTTATATATTTTAATATTACGATATTCAAAACTTTTTTAAAATTTTGTTTCAAGTTAAAAATAGACAAATAAATTAAAACAAATGACGTATATTGTTAAGGGTAAAAATATAAAGTTTAAAATCAAATTATTTTAGAATATAAGAAAATCACATTCTTCTGGAAGTGACCAACAAACTAGAGTAATATGTTATGGGCATTTGAAAAGTCCATATGCTATTTGGATTGATTATTGGTCAAATCAAAATTAAATCATTGTAGTTAATTTTTAAATTTCTAAAATCAAATCAAACTAAATAAAAAATAACCATCAGTTTGATTCTTGTTGGGTTGGTTCAGTTTTTTTGACTTATAACTAGTTAATGATAAAAGATGAAATTTTAAAAACACAAATTCAGTTCGACATATGAGTTTCAACCAGTGTGGTGCCTCAACCTTGAAAGTAAGATAACAACCTTGTAGAAAAGCTTCCCTTCTCACCTCAAGTCCTTTATGATTATACTTGGCATAGCCACAAGCAATAATTTAAATTAACAGTACACCGTATGAACACTTTTCATAAAAATAAAAAATAAAAATTACATATAAGAAAATGATATGATAAATCACCCCAAAGGTAAACAAATAAATTTCTTGCTCAATCGGACCAAAAGAAAGTAAAAAACAAGTGATTATCTATAGTCTAATGAAATTCAGTTGTGGATTCGCGTACACTATAAGATATTAGTTTTACAACTAGTATCATTTGTCATTCAAAGTGTAAAAAACATTTAGAATCTCATAAGATACTTCCAACTAGATGGATACATATGATTGAAAGTGGAGAAAATTGAAGGAAAAGTGTCTTTTAAGTCTTGAATGAAGGATTGGTGACATTAACCAACTTAAAGGGTCAAACATCCTTAAGAAACTTGATTAAGTTAATTGTGGACTTGATTAATATTTTCAAACCTTTATAATCATTTCAAAAATACAAATCAACCTAACCCACACCCCTCTTCAATCCAAATCAACCACTCTCTCTTTCTCGATAACTTCTCTCTACTATCTCCCAACCAACAGTTCTGCAAAATTTCTTCCTTCAACCTCCGGCGACAAATATTCGGGTGAGTTCCTTTTCGAATTTCAACCATCATTCGACGTGAAGACTTTTTCGGGGACAACAACTTCGAGTTCTTTGTCGTCCTATTTCTTTTTTTACAAGTTAAAAATTATGAAGAAATAGAGGAACATCAGCCAACTACTTTTCTAGTATTGAAATGTGGACTGAATAAAATCCTAATTTCTGGCATTTCTTCTTCTTGTTGTCGTACTGTTGATTCGAATTTGTTGCTGATTTTTGTCACAGTTGATGTTCTTAGTGTGTGTGTGTGTATGTATGATGTGCTGGTGTTTCTGGGTTGATTTGTTGTTTGTCTTGGTAAAAATGATGTTGCAACAGATGAAATATATGATGTAACAGATGAAACATCTGATGTGAAGACTTCTCTAGCGACAACAACTTTGAGTTCTTCATTGTCCCATTTCCTTTTTCACAGGTAAAAAATTATAAAGAAACAGAGGAACTTGAGCCAACTACTCTTCTAGTATTGAAATGTGGACTGAATAAAATCCTAATTTTTGATATTTTTTCTTCTTCTTGTTGTACTGTTGATTCAAATTTGTTGGTGATTTTTTATCACAGTTGATGTTCTTAGTGTGTGTGTGCGTGTGATGTGTTGGTGTTGCTGGGTTAATTTGTTATTTGTCTTGGTAAAAATGGTATTGCAACAGATGAAACATCTGATGTAACAAATGAAATAGCTGATGTGACAGATGAATACATCTGATGCAATAGATAGAAACATCTGATGCAATAGATGAAAATCTGATGCAACTATGAAAATTTGATGCAACAGGTGAACAATATAACAGATCATTCATCTGTTGTGACAGACGACTCTTCTGTTTGGAAGAAATCTAAATAATATTGATCCAACAGATAACTGATTAGTTATTTGTTCTTATTCTTTCTAATGGTTTACTCTTTATTTTGCAACAGATTAGTGATCTATTTTTATTATTTCCAATGGTTTACTTATCCGTTGTAATAGGTAAGTTATATGTTGCAACATATAACATACCTGGTACAATAGATTAGTGATCTATTTTTATGGTTTCCAATGGATTACTCATTCATTGCAATATGTTGGTTATATGTTGCAACAGATAAACTACCTGGTGCAACAGATTAGTGATTTATTTTTATGGTTTTCAATGAATTACTCATCCGTTGCAATATGTTGGTTATATATTATAACAGATAAACTACTTGGTGCAACAGATTAGTGATTTGTCTTTATTTTTTCCAATGGTTTACTCATCCGTTGCAATAGATCGATTATATGTTGCAACAGATAACATACCTGGTGCAATAGATTAGTGATCTATTTTTATGGTTTCCAACGGATTACTCATCTGCTGTAATGGTTTTTTTTATATGTTGCATCATATAAAATACCAGGTGCAACAAATTAATGATCTATTTTTATGGTTTTCATGGATTACTCATCCGTTGCAATGGTTCTTTTATATGTTGCATCAGATAAAATACCAAGTGCAACAGATTAGTGATCTATTTTTATGGTTTCCTCGGATTACTCATCCGTTGCAATAGGTCGGTTATATGTTGCAACAGATAACATACTTGGTCTATAAGATTAGTGGTCTGTTTGAACTATTATATTACCGTTATCCATTAATCAATTATAATCTATGTTATGTTCCTGTTAATTTAAGATAATATGGCTTCTAAAAGAAAAAAAATTGAATCAAGTCCAAGTAAAGGAACAAGTGCAGCAACTCGGCTACATCCACCACTCTATGAGCTTATTTTACAAACGTTATCTCAATCAGAAGCAGAAGATAATGAACATGGAGAGGAGAAATCTTTCAAAAGATATGATCCAAATACTAATAGCCCTTCCACCGAAGGGTTGGTCAAAACCTTCAGCATTGATCATTATCCTGTGAGAATACAGTACAATGGTGCCACAGATTTAATGGGTGATCTCGTGGTTAAGTTAGTTCTGGGAAAATCTTTTGACACCTTCAGAATAATACTTCAAGAACAAAAATTGGATTCTTATTTTAGGGAAAGATGCTTTGGGCAATATCTTGATTTGCCGGAGGACAACAATGCTCGTTTTTATATGAAAATAGTATATGATCTTCTCAAGCGCAGGTTTATGTATGAAAATAAAGATAAGATGGATGAGGTGAGGATAAATTACTGTGGCATGCCTGTTTGTTTTGGTTGGAAGGAGTTTGCCATAGTTACCAAACTAAAGTGTTATCCTCCTTCTCCTTCTCAAGTTATACCTACTCTGACCCAAAAAAAGTGCCCCGCATACCCAAAAAAGGGAAAGACAAGTCGAGTGATCATGATGGCCTGGTGTCCATTGTTGGTCCAAGCTTCAAAAACAAAAATCCGATAGAAGCGTTGAAAGGTAAAAGACTTTCAAAGAAGCACAAGAATCATTGTGCTTGGTTTGGTTTGTACATAATGTTCTTTGCGCGAGAGACGTTAACAACAACATTAGTATCGATTTAATAAATCTCTCCGAGTATCATAAGGCATTTAACAACTATCCTTGGGGTAATAAAAGCTTCAAAATAACTGTCGAATATTTACTGTTATATGGCTTTCCATGGGCCTTCATGGTAAATATTTCTTTTATCATGATATGATTCATCATTTTTTTTATTCAGTAATGCTTTTGATTTATTGGTGTTATATTATAAGCTTGGGTATTTGAAGTCATTCCTTATTTGAGACAACAGGTGAACTACCAGGAAGAAGTTTTATGTCCAAGAATTCTGAGATAGTTGTCGGCCAAAACCGATAAAAATGTAAAATTTCTTGATCTTTTCAATCCCCCCAAGGAAACAGTAAGTTCAATTCTAATCAAGTTTTTATTTTAATTAATGATTAAATAATTTTATCATCATTCTTAATATATGTACCATTTTATTTTTGATTGTCCATCTGTGGCTTCTTCCAACCAACCGAGAGTTGAAGATGCTATTTTTCTTACTTTACAATCTGTGCAAACTTTATCGGACCCTAAGGTCGTTGATGGAATAAAAATGGAATTGTTTGGAGCAACAACCATCACAAGAAAAATAATTTTGGAGAGTGGGGCTAATGATGCTCCTCTTACAGCTTTTGAAACAACAATCCATTATGATTATGATCATTATGGTTGTACAGATTTTTCTCCAGATTTTTCCATATCTAGAAAATGTTCTGCATGCAAATATCAAGACTGCAAGGTGAAACACGATAGAGTGATTAATACAATTAATGTACTAACTGCTTCTGTAAAGAAAATGACATCTAAGAGGGGTGTCATTCCATTAATGAGGATTTCATATCCAGACACTCCACTAGAGATCAAGGCGTCTAAGAGGAGAAGGAAAGACACTTCCAAGGCATTATCAAGCATAAAAAATCAAGATTGCAATGCTTCTGTCTTTGTCTTGCACCGATGTTCAGCATGCAAGGGCCACAGGAGAGCAACATGAGCTGAAGAAGGTGAATGTACATCATCTGTTCCAAAAAACAAACAGGCACATATCTGTTTCAATAGATGATACATCTGCTGAAAATTATCAAACAGATATATACATCTGTTGTAACTGTTGTCTAACCTGTTGCATCAAATTCGTTATCTGTTTCAATAGATGAGTCTTATGTTGCAAAACATAGGTTATCTATTCAAAATTATCGTACTGCTCTGATTTACCTATTTGAATTTATCCCAATAGATAATTCATCTGATGCACCATAAGACTCATCTATTGCAACAAATGGACAATCTGTTGTATATCTCTACTTAGCATTGATAATTCTGGCTTTCCAGGTGGATGTCATAGTAGAAGCTACTGTTGAAGAGCATAATATCACAGTTGATAATCCATCAACTGCTTCCAAAGAAGAAGAAAAAGTGGAGCCTGTCAGTTTGGGAGAACGAAAGAATTACCCATTTGAAAGGTTTAACATCTCGAATGAGGCTCCAAAAAAACTAACACAGTTGATCAATGACTATTCATAATAGATTACCGATAGGCTGTTAAAGCATCATGCCGACAGGTACATAAATGAATTTTATAGATATTGATTTATACAATTCTTGTTGTAAAAACCTGACATTAACACATATAAATCATCATGTAGAAAACAAAATGACGAGCGCTACAAAGTGAACGAATCGAGTCTTGGTTTTGATATGTTCAACTTTGTTGTTGCACATTCCGGAATGAAGAATTGGTTCTAATTGATGTCACAGCCTCAAACTTGCTGGAATGATGAGGTTTAAATGACATACATATTACTATTAATTAATACTTTATTTAATTGCATCTGCATATTGATTTTTTCATCACGTAATCCAAAATGTTTGATAGTATGTGCAGCACATCGATGTCATTTTTTACTACCTCCGAAAGAAGGACAAGTTGAAAACACAAGAACAATACAGATACACGACAGACAATTATTTGTATAAAGTTTACATCAATAATGCCTATGATAGGTATTGTCAACAACAGTCAGAAGTTTCCCAAAACGAGAAATTCTTAATCAACATCATCAAAGGTTTTAGTATTCTGGCTGGCTTACCTTGACATTTGGTCGACGAAGTGTACATCCCAATCAATTGTGGTGATGAATTCCATTGGGTGTTGGCTGCCGTCGTTCTAAAAGAGAGGCGCATCCGAGTTTATGACTTGATGACGTGAAGGAGACGTTCTGGGCCATCGTCTGAGATACAAAAGCTGGCCAAAATATTACCTACTTACCTTGATATGAGTGGCTTTTTGGACCAAAATATTCGTACTGATTAGTCACCGATTGAAGCATACCGGGATAAAATGGCTAATCCATTTGATGTACAATGTGTTAATGGAATTGCTCAACAAACCATTGGTAGCCTGTAAGTTTAGGTGTCATGATTTAGTTTCATTTCACAAATTTCACAACACTTGCACGAACTGCAAGATATGGATTATTTGTTTTTTTATAACGTAGGGATGCAGTCTTTTTGTTGCCGACTACGCCAAATATTTGAGAAATGGATTACAAGTACCAAATGATAGACTTGATGTTGGATTACTCCGCAAAATATATGCTGCTCTTTTATGGAAATATGGAGAAGCGAAAGCTTAGAAGCCGTACGCAACCAAAGTTAAAGATCCACGATGACCAAAGTTGAATTCCGTAGCACCGGATGAAGAACAACTTGTCCATATTGATTAGATATTTAAAGCATAAGTCCGTCAATGTAATAACCTATCCTCATTGGTTTAACTTGTTGATTTTTTTGTAGAGTAGATCGTTTGTACCCATAATAATTTTTTTTATATTTTATTTATTTGTTGAGTTATTTCATGTAATTTCCAAAGGCTTTGATTTATTTTATGCTATCTATGAATATAATTTAATCTTTAGTTTTGAACATGTTAATTGAAATGGAGTACTAGGTTAGAATATCGCAACAGATAATACTTCTGCTACAACAGACGACATATCTCATCAGACAGATTTAGACATATATTGCAATATGAGATGAAATGCGTAGGTCATCTGCTGAAAATTATATAACAGGTCTTCCTACTTTTTTTATTTGCTCCAATAGATTGTCGATCAGTTGCAACAGATAGGTTATATGTTACAACAGATCGTATATCTGTTGCGACAGACAAATTAACGCATCAGATGACCAACCTATTCCAACAGATAATCAATCTATCACAATAGGTACTATATCTGTTACGACAGATATAAAATCTATTGCATTTTAAAAATTCAATTTGGCCAGACATAAAAATTATTGCCACTACATGTAAAGTGAATTGGCTTGAAATGAAAATTTGTTATCGTGATCGTCTTTGTCTTTGTACACGTTTATTTTTATACAAGGGCTCCAACCATTTAGTTAGTACCCCATATTCCCAGACTAATTATATCTTTCCCACAACAGTGTCGCACACACCGGTCATTTGTATGCCGGCCAGCAAACACTCAATATATGCAAGCAAGTACGGCCCGCACGCTGCACCGGTTGTATTTCTTGGGAGCTGTATGTTCTTATTTCGACCTTCAAAATCCCATGATTCCTTCACCAAGACTTCAGCCGACAAATGATCCTTCAGCTTACTCTGCGTCAACAACTTGGGCAATAACTTCAAGAGTGGCTGCATGTAGGTTAAAAATATCTTCTCGCTGAAGACAAGTAAGTTGCAGTCATAAACCTTAATATTTCCCTCGTATAGTAGTATCTCAATAGTGAGTAAATGTGTGATATCCACGTTCATGACTGCAAGGATTCTCTTTGTCTTGGTCCAGCTCTTGCCGTGTGGATATGACCCCTTCCCTCTAACATATTTAATTGCTTCTTCATCCCATTGGAATGTAGAAATGAACTGATCAATTCCTGGGCCACCGGAATCAGCTATCTTATAGAGTTTAACATACCTATCCTTGAAATTATTGTAGAAGTTGAGGTCTATTATCCTATCGGCAGCATCATAAGCATTCGGGTACGCTAATTGCCTGCCCCTCATGAGGCAGAGAATTTCATCAACATATTGTGGTATAAGAAGACAATTTTTAAATAGGTTAGTAATTGTAAAGAATAAAAATACAGTAGAAAGAATTCAATGCGGAGGGTTCTCTGAATCAGTTCACAGATTACCCAACCAACGCAACTTATGCAACAGATGTGTATTATGTTGCAATGGAATACCAAGTTTTTGCAACAGATTACACATCTACGGCGTAGATTCTTCTTTATAGAGTAGATTGGAAGGCTAGATTAGCAAAAGTAAACTTACATTGTCCTCGTACCACACGCGCATATTTGTCATATTCGAGAAGTCTTTGGCGGCAAATGAATTCATGGTGTATTCTTTTTGAAAATTCATCTTGATGAATTCATTTAGTTCCTTCTTATTCCCCTTGCCAAGCTCTGCAAATATGTCCACCTTCTTCTGAGGCCCCTGAACTTCAACAACTCTTGGAACGGGAGGAGTTGCAATTTTTACTGATTTCAGAATGGAGATAATTTGTCTAATTTTTCTTCTCTTCCTCCTAACCTCCACTGTAGGAGTGCATGGCTCTCTCACCTCATTGGATAGTATGACACCCCTCCCAGATTTCAATTCCTCGGCAACTTCAGTAATGCCTCTACCTTTTCAAGGAGTTTATTCTCTTTGTCCTTGCAATCTTTGCATTTGTAACGAGAATATGAGGGTGTGGAGGGGTGAGAGGGACCACTGTAAAGGTGGGAGGGATCGGTGTAGGGGTGAGAGGGAGGACCTATGCAAGGGGTGTTTTCAAACATATTTATTTGTTCCTGAGCACCAACATACTCATAATCACGATTGGCAGCAGCAGCAGGATGGCTGCCACCATTACAAACAACTCCACCAGCAACACCCCCTATAAGAAACACCTGGATCTGTTGCAGTTTGAGGTTGGTCGTGAAGAACTTCATCCATTAGGCTGACCTTGCCTAACTTCTCTTCTTATGGATTTTACACCAGCCAATTCTTTCTTTATTAACTCCACTGTTGGGTCTTCTTTTGTATCAACAAGACCCAGAGTAAGAAAAAAAATCATCCCCAGCTCATCAATGGTAGGTACGATCCAAGAATGCTTAGCCTATAAAAAAGACAGGAGGAATTTAAATCAAATAATAATAATTTACAGTCAGTTGGGTTACTTGGGGCTCGGGTTACATGGTTGTTAACACAACCAACTTATGCAACAGATGATCTAGCTACCACAACAGCTGATCTGTATGTTGAAATAGATTGATAATATGTTGTATCAGATTGCCTATCTGTTGCATAATTTACAGTAGATGGGTAATATGTTGAGTAGGGTTCAGATAAACAGAGCAACATATGGTTAATCTGTTACGAAATATGGATCGTCTGTCATAATGGATTACTCATCTATTTCACCAGTTGCAGCTGATGGGTAATTTATTGCAACAGACGACCCATCTGTCGTAATAGATGAAACATCTGTTGTAATATCTTTCTTTGAGGAAAATTATTTTAGTTGAAAAAAGACGTACTGCATCATCTAGAGAGTTAAAGAGATCAACCTTGCTAATATTTTTTTTGCTGCTCTCTGCTGCAGCCAACCACCTATGGATCCTTGAATGAGAAACCTTATCCGGGTAATCCTTGAAATATTTTTGGAGGGGAGGAATGGCTTCACATGCCCATGCCTAAACATTGTAAATAGGAAGAAAGAAAAAAAAGTCATAACTATATTTAATATAAATTAATGAATGAGTAAAAATATTGATCAATTTTACCATGAAAGCCCAAGGAAAGATGTATAATGTGGTCGTCTTTGACTTTAGCTTTTTCAGTAAATATTTGATAGTCAAGTTGTAGTTGTCGTATCCCCAGAGATAATCATTGAATTTTCCAAAATCATCAGCAAGCGCCAACAAATCATGTTCTATGACTTTCCTGACGTCTCTTGTCAGTAAAATGGAATGGACAAACCAAACTAAGCATAATTTCTCCTGTAGTGCTTTGGTATGCCTTTATTCTTGAGATCCGCCATCAAATCCTCCACTCTGTAGCTAGGTCCAACAATGCCCAACAACCCATCTATTTTTACCTTGCATTTGTTGGACCCTTTGTGGGGTGTTTTCTTGTTGAGAGGTTCTTCTGGACGATCGCATCTCAAGCCCATCACTATGACAAACTCTTTCAATCTAAAACAAACTGGCATGCCACAGTAGTTGATTTAGACTTCATCTATCTTTTTTCCGGCCTTCTTCGGTCCTCCATCATCCCCTGCATACTTGATCCTGCACTTGAGGAGGCCATATACCATGATCATTGGGAAATGGAGAGGGCGGCCCCCAAACAACTCAAGAAAGTATGCAAAACAGCTCTTCTTAAAAAATCCATCTATGTTTTTCTTCTTCATAATACTCTTAAGTTCGTTAAAAGGTTTCCCCAATTGATATTTAAGTGCAACATCACAAAATACTACGTTAGGGTTACTCAATACTAATAGTTTTGACAAAATTATACTGGGATTTCGATGTTATTTCACGCTCCATTTGTGAGAAGGAGTCATCACTTTCCTCAACTTTATTTTGCCCTGACTGAGATTGTTCTGGAAGTTCTCCGAATCTATCTGTAGCCTAGCCTTTTTTGTTGGGTGGTCAGAAGTTGATCCACTTTTAGTTTCTTTTCTTTTAGGAGACATCGTTTAACTACAAACAATAGAAAAACAAAAAATACATTGCATTTGATGTCTGCATAATTTTTTTAAAAAAGGTGGGACAAATTTCAATAAATTATTCTACGCCACATAACAAAAAAAAATTACTCCAATGGACAACCCATCAGTTGGAGCAGATGGGGAATCCGAATCTGTTTGAAGACCTATTTAATATCTCCCAACAGATATTCCACCTGTTGCAACAGATGGATAAATTTCAATAAATTATTCTACACCACATTATAAAAAAATACTTCAATGGATAACCCATCAGCTGGAACATATGGGGAATCTATTTGAAGACCTATTTAATATCTCCCACCAGATCTTCCACCTGTTGCAATAGATGGACCACCACCACCACCACCAATACCACCACCAATGCCACCAATACCAACTCCAAGACCACCGACACCACCGCAAAAAAATACAAATACTAACACCACCATCAACAACCACCAACAACACCACAAACACCATCCAACAATACCACGACATTCAACAAAACACTGGGAGAAAAACTAGGGTTTTCTAAGGTGCTTCCTACTTTTTAAGCATCAAAACTCAAAATTGTTAACCCATTATCAAAGATAATACAACTAAAAGTCTTCTTTTTCATCATTAACTAAAAAGCCCTATTTTTTAGAATAAAGAACAAATGTAGACTCTTCTCGAACTCTGTTACCTGCGAAGACAGAAAACGACGAATACAAGTGGGAATGAAGTCGAAAAAATAACTATATATGTCGTAAATGGAAAGAAAATCGACCTATTTTGAAGGGTTGAGCAATATGTTGAGTAGTTGTTATTTGTATTATTAAGAGAGGGAGGAGACCCCAAGAGAGAGAGAGAGAGAGAGAGAGAGAGAGAGAGAGAAGAGCGAGAACTTCAGATTTGAAATAAAAAGTTTTTCACGCAAATGGATGATTTGTATGGGTTGATTTGTAATTTTAGAAAAGAATGATAAGTTTTGAAATTGCTAATTTTGTTCGAATTGATATTAATGAATTTTAAAATTTTTAAAAGATATAGTTTTTAAAACATTAAGTTGATTAGAAATCATTTCAACTCCGAGTGATCGATCGATGACTCAGATCGGGATGAACGTAATACCAATGCCATGCAATTGCAAAGACTAGATTGGATTTGTAGTTGACCCCGTGAGCTCATTCATTCATCTCTAGTTCCACCTAAATCAACTTAGGTACTATCACTATCATAACATTGAGTTGATGAGAACTCATTTCAACTCAGAGTGATCGATCGATGACTCAGGTTGGAATGAACGCAATACCAACGCCATACAATTGCAAAGACTCGATTGGATTTGTAGTTGACCCTGTGAGCTTATTCATTCATCCCTAGTTCCATCTAAATCAACTTATATATTATCACTATCCTAACATTTAGTTGATGAGAACTTATTTCAACTTAGAGTGATCGATCGATGACTCGGGTCAGGATAAATGCAATACCAATGCCATGCAATTGCAAAGACTCAATTGGATTTATAGTTAACCCTATGAGCTCATTCATTCATCCCTAGTTCCACCTAAATTAACTTAGGTACTATCACTATCCTAGCATTGAGTTGGTGAGAACTTATTTCAACTCAGAGTGGTCGATTGACGACTCGGGTCAGGATGAACACAATGCCAATGCCATGCAATGACAGGCAAAGCCTTGATTAGATTTATAGATGACCCTGTGAGATCATTCATTCATCCCTAGTTTCACCTAAATCAACTTAGGTACTATCACTATCCTAATATTGAGTTGATAAGAACTCATTTTAACTCAGAGTGATCGATCGACGACTCAGGTCGGGATGAACGCAATACCAATGCCATGCAATTGGAAAGACTCGATTGGATTTGTAGTTGACCCTGTGAGCTCATTCATTTATCCTAGTTCCACCCAAATCAATTGCAATGAAATTTGTTGCAACAAACGACTGAGCTGTTGAAAATTTTTAAACAGATATTCATATCTGTTAAAATAGATGACATATCTAATTTAATTATCAAATAAATATTTGCATCTATTATGACAAATGACTGAGCTGTTAGAAATTTTAAAACAGATATTTATATCTGTTGTAACAAATGACATATCTGATTTAATTAATTATCAAATGGACATTTTCATCTGTTGTCACAGATGATTGAGCTGTTGGAATTTTTAAATAGATATTGATATCTGTTGTAACAGATGACTGAGTTGTTCGGATTTCTAAACAGATATTTATATATGATGCAACAGATGACATATCTGTTTGAAAATATTTTTTCCTCTTTTAATTTTAAAGCAAGCTTCTGTCCGAGTAGATAATGTAAAGTAGTACTTACTACTAAAGGTGGTAAAAAATATTTCTTGGATATCTCAAAAGTGAGTTCATTGAGTAGTATTGTCTTGTCTTTTCAATGTCACTAGACTTAGTCTTCCTTCTGTCCCTCAAATTATTAATGAAATTAATAAATATTGAAAACCCCCACATCTACGTACACTATACATCTATAGAAATTATCTCATCTCTCTTCCTTCAGCTGCAGTTTATTTTATTCAACTCTCATCTTTTTCTTTCTCTCCTCTTTAGGGTTATTACAATATTTTTTCTCTCTTTGCTCGTCTCTTCTCATAAAGAGTCTTTAAGATCTAAACTGATCCATATCTTTTCTCGACTAAAATTGTTGTTTTGATCCCCTTTTTGACATTAAGGTATGGTTCATTATTGCTCTTTCATTCTCGTCTTCTTCTTTGCAAGTTATTTACATCTGTTTTTTTATTTAATTACTATTTACCCATATCATATTTATTAAAAAATTGAAGGAAATTTTAAGTGTTGAATAAAAAAATTGAGAATTTTTATTACAATATGCGAAAAAAGTCATTTGTTGGGAAAAGTTTAAAAGCCTTATTGGCAGTATTATTTTTTGTATGTATTTTGTTTTTTTTTTTATTGTTGATGCAATTATTGATGTTGTTAGTGGGTTTGGCGTTGTTGAAACTTGTGGTGTGGTGTTGTTGATGGTTCTAGAACAAATGATGTTGCTTCTTTGTTGTTGATGATGTTGTTGGAATAAATATTGTTGTTTCTTTATTGTTGATGTTTTTTATTTGTAGTTTATGTTGTTGTTGATGTTGAAAACGATAGAGAAACTATTGGAACAAATCAAACCACCAGAAAGGCTGGTTTAATGTATTCCATCAGACTCCATATCTGTTACAACAGACTCCACATCTGTTGCAACAGACTCCATATCTGTTGGAACAGACTCTATATCTAATGCAACAGACTCTACATCTATTCCAACAGATGGATAGTATTCTTTCTGTGACATTAATTTTTTTCCTCTTCTTTGTAGATATAAGGAACTGACAGTTGATCAACTTTTGTCGGACCATCACAAAAGGCTGCAGTAAAAATTGGTTCAGAGAAATAAGTTGCATGTAGATGGAGCCACTTCATATGTGGGAGGTATGTATTACTGATAATGTTATCATGGAAACACATATAGAGTGCACTAATTTTTTGAATGCTATTTTTACTGATTATTCATAGATCATTCAAACAAGATGTCTGCAGTTTTACAGTTAAGTTTGGTAGGTCCGAACTAATAAGGCTGAGGGACCATGAATATGGTTGTAATACCCTGTTAAGATTTAATGTCGGTTGTTGCTCATGTTTATTTGTCAAGCATTATGAAGGGATATAGTTTTAGTGTGATTTTAAAGAGATTCAATAGAGATTGGACTAACTTTTAGGGTGCATTGGACCCTTAGAGGGCCTTCGAAGCTTAGCACTGCATCTAACAAGAATGAAAAACCAATATAGTTATTGACCTAGCCCAAATTTATATGGTTGGGTTGCTCGCTCGGGGTGATGATTATACGCCATAAGGTGCGGTAGGAGAATGCCTTCAAGGGAAAATAGGTGGTTGATGGAAAACTATATCATCTGAGAGCTAATTGAAGAAGATACATAGGGCAGAAAGTAACTTCTAGCGAATCTGGTCGATGGAATTATATTAAAAGATGTGAAATATGAATCAAGTGCAAATATGAAAGTGTATCCGATAATGTAATTTCGTCTGTTGTCTCTCTGCGAGAAAAATAATATAGATGGACACTTTTCTAGGGAGATGCGTGGTCGGGATTATCACCTAGATAGAAAATAAGAAAAGACCAACAAAGCAGCCTTACGGGCATCGAGGGTTGAAATGATGTACAACAAGTCTAGAAAACTTACGCCAACAACAACTGCAGTTAAAATAAGGAATCTAAGCGATGGCGGCAATTTTAGAATTTTAAATTTTATCCCATGCCTTCTTTTTTGTGTTTTCGATCAGGTCCACTGTTGTTGACCTGATCGAAACCACAAACAAGATTGAAAGGCAAATTTAGTATTATTGTTTCCTTAGCAATATAGTTATAATTGATTGTGATTTCTTGCCTTAGCATGCTCTAAACATTCCTTGGAGAAGATCAGATGCTTGTTGTAGTATATGAATTCCAAAAATTTTCAAGCTTGCCTCCAGCTTGCTGATTCTGTATTCAAATTGGTCGTTGTCACGTTCGAAGTTGGTAAGGAGTTCCTCATCTCTTGTGTGCTCGATCAGGGACACCACCTTCAAAGTTATGGATATTTAGGTGGCCTTCAGAATACTTTATTCAGAAGCCTTAAAGGATACATGGAGGGTCGTAGTGTTTGTTTTAGGTCAAAATGTGTTGATGCACGTTGAAGATGTGGTCCCAACAGTTAACTAACATACTTTTATTGAGCGTTGCTCAATGCATCTTGCTCAACTAATTTGATAAATAAATCATTATGGAGTTATATATCGTGTGATCTAAACCGACTCTACCAAGCCTATCAAACGTTACGTAACTCCAAGCTCATTACCCTATAAAAAAAATATAACTGAGTTAGTGCACAAATCAAACGAGATCAATCTCTTAGCCTTTCTACTGATCGCTCTTCTCCAATAAAGATGACAAGATATCTGCTATGCAAAAGTCTACATCGTTGCAAGACATGCTTGCCAAGGAGCAATTCTTCAGAATATATCTGTTGATGCCTTCTAAAGAATTGCTCCCTGGCAAGCATATCTGGATACGGTGTAGACTTTTGCATAGCAGATATCTTGTCATCTATATTAGAGAAGAGTGATCAGCAGAAGGCTGAAAGGTTGAGCTTGTTTGATTTGTGCACTAACTCGATCATATTTTTTGATAGGGTAATGGGCTTGGAGTTATGTAACATTTGAAAGGCTTAGTAGAGTCGGTTTAGATCAAACGCAATGTAACTCCTTGCTTATTAATTTATCAAATTGGTTGAGCAAGATGCATGGAGCAACGCTCTATAAAAGTGTGTTGTTCAACTGTTGGGACCACATCTTCAACGTGCATCAACACATTTTGACCTAAAACAAACACTACGACCCTTCATGTATCCTTTAAGGCTTCAAAAAGAAAGTGTTCTGAAGGGATTCTAGAATGCCACAACTTTGAAGGTAGTGTTCCTGATCGAGCTCACAAGAGATGAGGAACTCTTGACCAACTTCGAAGACGGCAATGACCAGCTTGAATACAGAATCAGCAAGCTAGAGGAAAGCTTGAAAATTATTGAGATTCACATACTATAACATGCATGTGATTTTCTCCAAGGAATGTTGAAAGCATGATAAGGCAAGAAAACACAATCAATTAATCCATATTACTAAGGAAGTAATGATACTCTATTTGTCTTTCAATCTCGTTTATGGTTCCGATCAAGTCAACGGCAGTGGACCTGATCGGAAACACAAATAAAAAGGAATGAGATGAAATTTAAAATTCAGAAACTGCTGTCTTCTCTTAGATTCCTTATTTTAATTTCAGTTTCTATTGGCGTAAGTTTTCTAGACATTCTGTACATCATTTCAACCCTCGATGCCCATGAGGCTGCTTTGTTGGTCTTCTTCTATTTTCTATCTAGGTTATAATTTCGATCACGCAGCTCCCTAGCAAACTGTCCATCTGTATTATTTTTCTTTCAGAGAGACAACAGTCGAAATTATATTACATGATACACTTTCATATTTGCACTTGATTTAGATTTTGCATCTTTTAAGATAATTCCATCGGCCAGATTCGTTAGAAGTTACTTTCTACCCTATGTCTCTTCTTCAATTAGCTCTCAGATGATATAGTCTTCCATCAACCACCTATTTTTTCTCAAAGTCATTCTCCTACCTCACTTTCTGACATATAATCATCACCCCAAGCGAGCAACCCAACCATATATAATTTGGGCCAGGGGAATTTCTATTGGTTTTCCGTTCTTGTTTGATGCAGTGTGAGGCTTCGAAGGTGTTCTCAGAGTCAAATTCATACTTAAATTTAAGTCCAATCGCTATTGGTTCTCAGCAATGACGACAAATATTGTTCCCTTCTAAAAACTTGACACTCCTAAACACGAGCAACAACCGTTAGTAATTTGTAACAGGGTATCTGCACCATCTTCATGAGGTCCTCAGCCTTATCAATTTCAAACCCATCAAACATAATGGTACAATGTACGATCTTATTTGAATGATTAGTGCCTAATCGGTTAAAAATTACATTCACAAACACATTATACTTTGTGTATGTTGTTCCGGTGACCTTATCAGTAATACATACTTTACTCCCACACATATGATAGTGGATCTATCTGCACGCACCTTATTTGTAATTCCCCAAAATTTGGGTCCCGAGACGTCACACGGTGCTAAGGGGAGAAAGTGACCCCAAGCTAACCCTCCTACTGGCATAACTCATAAAAAACTGGATAAAATGCTTAAATCTATATAAAGTTAGAGAAAATATAGAACTTATCTGAACCTGATCAATATAAACATGAACTTTACAAGATTACAACTCTACTTTTACAAATGAAACTAAAATTGAATACATCAACTTCTACTGACTGTCTATGAAACCTCTACTGGTACTGACTTCAGATAGATGGGTCATGACTCCCAACTACCCAATCTCAATACGACTAAAATAAGAAAAATACAACACTTCTCGAACTATATAACTGACTCATACCCTCGAATCAAAAGGACTCATCACCTGCTGACTGGAAGCTGTGAACTGACTGAATGCGGTATCTGTGCTATAACTTGTACCTACATTATAAGGCACTGAAGCATATAGAAATATATGGGGGTCAGTACTGTACCAAATGTACTGAGTATGTGGGGGTGCAATGCAACATTATAAATAATATCATAAATGATTATGAAAATCATGCATGCTGACGATAACAACTTTCTTCGCTTGAATTAACTGAAATATATTCCTTGTAAATCATCAATAGTAATACAAGCATTATAAATCTCATAAATCATTATACTTAACTCAAACTCTTTAAATCATGACTTAGAGTGACTCGATAACTTATGAAACTTGAAATCTTATGGACTTGAGAGTTTCTTATAACCGACATAACTACACCATGTGAGCCGCATGGAGTCCAACATTTTGCCGTCCTAAGGAGAGAACCCCACATTGGTGGGGGTGTCGTACTCTTTCCAAGGAGTACAACCTCAATTTCTCAATCACAATCCCATACTCGGCCTCTGGCCCACAATCATCAATATCAATCCTACGGTGGCACGTAGTTTTGAGAAAATACCACATTTCTCGCTTGGTGCTAAATACCCCTCCCAGACTCAGCTCAGAACGCATTAGGAAATCCACCTTAATCAATATTAATTCGTGGGTCCATTATAAAGACCAAAACATAAATATATATCTCATCAGTAAATCATATACAACTGTGGATTCCTAACTCGACTCAAAATCAAACAATCTTTCTCAATATCAAGATGTATCAATTCATTTAGTCATGACAACATCAATAACTTTGAGGAAATATCAAGACTCATTATAACAACTCAATCTTATGAATCAATATACTCAATAATTCAATTTTTCATAAGGAAGCTTCAAGCTTGACACATGTCTTGAAAGCACTTGAAATACCAACTCATGGTAGAACATGAAATTCACAATATTAAATATCAAGTCATAATTTGGAAGTTGTAAAATAATCATGTATCAAAAACTTCAAGAAAACATCATAGAACTCATTCTTGACTCTCAAGCTCAAATATCAATATATATATATTCAATAATAAAAATTCTTATAGAAAAGCTTAAATCGTGATTCTTATCTCAAATCATTCAGAAATCATCAACTCATAATAATAATATTCAACTCATGGCATAAGTTCTCAATTTAAAAAAATAAAATGATGAAATAGTCATGTGTATCGATCTTGAATAGTTCAAATATCATAAATCATTAATAAAGTAATTTGGGTGTAAACCTACTTTGCAAAATCATGGATTTCAATAGTAGAAATTAAATCTTTGGGCACAAGAACGAAAGAAGTGTTCTTGTTCAAACCCCACATACCTTGATTATGGATTTGAATGAAGAAACTTGTTATAGACTCCTTTCCCACTTCTTGAGTTAGGGTTCTTGATGTTTTTTACTTGGGTACCTTGAATCTTGGACCAATTTATAAAATCTATGGTTGGATTCTTGATGTTCTTGGAAATTTGGATTGGATTTTTGAGATAGAAACCCTAGTATTCTTGATGAAATGGAAGATGAAATTACTTGGATATATATAGAGGGTCAAATGGGTGGAAAAGACCAAATTACCTTTTTAAAAACGCCCCTTAATTGCTGAAAAAAATGGTTGACGACATCAAGGAAAGGCCGTCAGACCCGTGATAGGCCGTCACGAAATATCGTCAAAAAAGGGTTAAATTTTTTATTTCATGCCTAAGGCTGACGACGTCATCAGAAATGTCGTCAGAAAGTGACGACGTTGTCAGAAATGGCATCAGAAACGTGACAGCCCGTCAGAACCGTCGTTACCGTTTTCCATCTTGACCATGTGGAGTAAAATGGGCATAACTCTTTGCTACGATATCGTATTTTGGCGAAATTGATATCGTTGGAAATCTAATTCAATTATGTATCTGTTGATAGGTCATGAGCTCAAAAATTCCAAGTATAATGAGAGATATTCTCATTTGAAGTTGACTATACTAATATCATTCTCAAGAATTCAATCGGTAAGGAGTGTTTTGATCACCCAATCGTTAGGACATCTTTAAGGCCTTAATACACACCATCCTTGATTATAAAACAACCAAAGCACTATAATTTATTTCTCAAGAGTTTGATTCATGATTGCACTATTGGTTAGATTCTCGGGGAATTACAAAATGGCTCTAACTTCCTTACCGGGTGTCCGATTCAGGTGAATCTTATGTCAATGGAAAGCTTATCCAATTTTCCACATGATAGAAAGTAGAATTTAGGGAAATACAACATGAGATAAACAACAATCAATTTGGAAGTCATCCATATTCACTCAACAGATGGATTTAGGCTTAAGCAACGATCGGGGTATTACAATATCTTCCCCTTGGAAACATTCGTCCTCGAATGTTGCTTTTTGTCCAAGAATATAGAGAAAACTGAAGACACACAACTGAAAAACCTTGCTAATCTGAATCTATATCTTTCTAAATTTTGAAGCACTTTGTTGAATGTATAAACTTATGATGAGAGTAGCTATACAGCTGGATCCGAGACTGGAAAAGAATAGATAGAGGACAACTGTAATTCTCGACTAAATTTGAGCTGATTTGCCTTCTTCCTTTATTAAAGAGCGGGCTCATACTGAGAGTTTAGAATTCACTTGATGTGATAAGGGTGAAATCGTACTCATAAACGGCGAAGAGATAATTTCTGCAGGCATAGGTCATGAGAAACAAGGATAAGACTACACAATGGGTATTATATTGTCTGGACTAGAATACTTGGAAAACAAAGATTGTTCAATGAATGCTCACAGACTGAATCACAATTATATATCTGAATCTGAAACTGATGCCTGATACACAAACTGAACTGAATTCGTAGATTTTGGGCGCGAGCAACTACTTATCAAATTGCTCATGCCTATGAAATTTCGAGTGGTAAAACCAGACTAGTTCGAAAAAAAAAATAGAAGACCATAGAAATCTATCTGCCAAATTTTAAAAACTAGGTTGCTAGCTATGCAAACTGAATCGTACTAGATACTCATACTACAGTAAAGGATTTCTTAACCACCCTCCCAAGGAATTCTAATGGTTTGAAGGAGCAAAGAACTTTAGGCAAGATCTAAACAAGACATCTGAATCGGAGATCATAAAATTACCATAATCCCATAACTTGAAACCTAAACCTATGAATCATAAGTCAGGATAAAAGTACTAAGCTTCAAGCAAGGCAACTCCTTACTCTCAACTCAACCATACTTCTCAAATACTCTCTCGACTATACTATACCCTTCTGATACTATATTTGATCGATTCGACTTACAATCCTCACATGACACTGATACTTCCATCTACTCATATCCCCTTCAACCAAACCCCCTCTTCGTTTTCATGCATAACCTAGAACCACAAGATTCACCACATAACCCCATTCTGAATCATGAGCTCCCACATATCTATATTCTTACAACCTCTCACTTCAAGAGTAATTCTCATTACCACTTCGACAACTCCAATCCACCTAGCACTAACCATTTACTAATGTGCAAAGCACGCATCCGCATGCACACAAACACAACATTCAAGCCTATCTTCATAACCACATGCGCATTCCTAATCAAACACTTATAAAGCCTCTTCTTCATACCCTACACACCTCTTATCAAGAAAATTTCCATGCACTCACCTCAAGCACACCTGACATACTCTTTGCTAATCGAGTCCTACACAAATACTTCACTCCAATATTCATTCCAACTCATGGAATTACACAAAATGAACACACCACAATCTTCCCAATCATAACAAATTAAACTTCAACTAACCATAACATGTATCAAAGACTTAGCCTCAATCTTACTTTACATTACCGCCAAGCCAAAGTAGGCATGGCACCCTCTATCGTTGATAAGGAAATATATTTTCTCTCCCGACTAAACAACTATTCACCACCACTATCTTGGGTAAGGAAAGATAACTAAAAGATTAGAGCATGAGGATCTGACACATGAATAGATACTATGAATAACTTGACACTCATCTGAGGCTTGAGGAATAGAGGATTTAACATCATAAACTCATCAAATAAATATGGCCAGGGGGCATGCACGATATGAATCTGAATTCCTTTCTTGCTAATCATTAAAAGTAGCGCTCGTACATTGGAACTGAACATATCACAAAGCTTGAGTACATAAGTCATGCGTTGCATGACCTAAATTGGGAATTCGTAACTATGAATTGTGATTCCAATCGGTGAATGGTCTGAGACTCCACATTTCGGTAACTAAGTGAGGATAGGATTTTTTTATGGCATGCCTGGACATGAATCATGATCATGGAATCAAAACGCAAAGCATGAATAAATGCAGGAATGACTGAAAATACTAAAATAAAAATGGGTCGAGCAGTATCCCTTCTCACAGCTGTTCCACAACTTATTGGCATACCCACTAGAACCTGACAAACTACCTAGTCACTTGTTCTAGTATCTCCCCCTTAAACTAAAGCCATCACACTTCTTGACTCAATTATTAGAAACATCATTCATTGCTTAACGAGTCTTCCTCCACCTAGCAACTCCACGACACTTACTAATTACGCCACATACAATGACCCTAGAAAAAAAATAAAGCATCCCCACAGAACCTTGGGCAAGATTTCTCACCAAGAACACAAAATCAAACTTAATTACAAGTTGATCAAACTCAAGCTCTCGCATACACTGTCCAAGCCCATTAGATCACTTCCCTGTAACTAGCACCATTAACCAAGAAATCATCATATCCACCTTCATAGCCACCATTCACCCAAGCTTAAAGCCTAGCGCTCAGCATAACTTACAACTCCACCTCACACACACCATTCTCACTTGGAAACTATAAAACAAAATGTCAATAAACACTAGTCCACTTAAACCCCCTAATAACAATAATTGGTCATAATCATATGGCCTCTCTCATTTATAATCCAACAACACGCCCTTCTTCTACCCATCATTACTATCTATCCTTCATACACAACTTAACTTAGTTCATAACTCTTTAAGCCTCAACTTAACTTTTCCTTACAATCTCAGGAGCATCTAAGTTAACAACACTCATCCACTAAGTATCATCATCCATAACTTATACTTATCTTGTGCAACACACCGTCAACAACTCTTTGCATACCTTAAGCAAACCATTATTTACCTCCACCAATAACTCCTTCTCTTTCTTCCATGAGCCGACACACAAGAACAATATCACTTCATTACTAACTCTATCACATACAAAAGGCTCAGCTATACATACTTTCAATAAATCACACTTTCCACCTTTTCTTGCCACAACACCTCTAAACCAGATCTAACCAGCACGAGGAAATAAGATACACAAGGAGTCGCTAGTGAATCAAAATAGGCCTCACCCGGCTTTACTAGTCTTTGATTTGCATTTTGAAAAAGAATTTGAGATGGATAACAAAGAAATTATGCTAGTGAATTGAAAGAGCCCCACACAAATTCACTAGACTTTCAGTTCCAACATCATGAAGATAACAAGGTTACAAGAGATAGAAACTCGCCAGACAATATTTGATAATCTAAGAATACAGATCTTACTCTGTCTTAACTGAAAGAATCATAAGGGAGAGGGCATAACATTGAACTTAGGAAACTTAAAACACGTTGGTAAGCTCTTCTCAGGCCGCTTTGTGAGACTTCTGAAATTTCTCTCTTGTAAGTCTGAAAGCATTATCAGAGGGAGAAAATTGGAACTCGCTGATCATGTTACCTCAGGAACAGTACATAGAGAAGGAAGTATAGATTATCAATATGGATTCTGAGAAGGAAATCTAGAAGCGCAACTGACTTGGGCTTATTGCACAATTTATAAGCAAAGCATGATAAGGCACTAATAAGGTACTTTCTAGCTCATTTACAACTTCATAACTATCTGTGGGGATTGTTTAAGAAAGTACTATCTACAAAGAATTGAGTTTGACTGTCTCTAATACCTTGAAAATAAGGCGGGGATGCCCCGAATAGGGTAAGATGAAAATCTGTATACGTTTCTCAATGAACCTTTCTATAGCACGATCTAAGACTTGAAAGAATGGAGACCTTTCCTAAATGTCTTGTAGTCTCTCGAAGAAAAATACAGACGTCTCCATACCGTTCTGCAAGACTCTATTAGACACGACTTCATAGACACCCTAGGACACTTGAACTATGTGCTCTGATACCAAGTTTGTAACGCCCCGAAATTTAGGTCCCGGGACGTCACACGGTGCTTAGGGGCGCAAGTTACCCCAAGCTAACCCTCCTAGTGGCATAACTCATAAACAACTGGATAAAATTCTTAAATCTATATAAAGTTAGCAAAAATATAGAACTTCTCTGAACCTGATCAATATAAACATGAACTTTACAAGATTACAACTCTACTTTTACAAATGAAACTAAAATTAAATACATCAACTTCTACTGACTGTCTATGAAACCTCTACTGGTACTGACTTTAGATAGATGGGTCATGACTCCCAACTACCCAATCTCAATACGACTAAAGTAAGAAAAATACAACACTTCTCGAACTGTATAACTGACTCATGCCCTCGAATCAAAAGGACTCATCACCTGCTGACTGGAAGCTACGAACTGACTGAATGCGGTATCTGCGCTATAACATGTACCTATATTATAAGGCACTGAAGCATATAGAAATATATGGGGGTCAGTACTTTAACGAATGTACTGAGTAGATGGGGGTGCAATGCAACATTATAAATAATATCATAAATGATTATGAAAATCATGCATGCTGACGATAACAACTTTCTTCGCTTGAATTAACTGAAATATATTCCTTGTAAATCATCAATAGTAATACAAGCATTATAAATCTCATAAATCATTATACTTAACTCAAACTCTTTAAATCATAACTTAGAGTGACTCGATAACTTATGAAACTTGAACTCTTATGGACTTGAGAGTTTCTTATAACCGACATAACTACACCATGTGAGTCGCATGGAGTCCAACATTTTGCCATCCTAAGGAGAGAACCCCACATTGGCGGGGGTGTCGTACTCTTGCCAAAGAGTACAACCTCAATTTCTCAATCACAATCCCATACTCAGCCTCTGGCCCACAATCATCAATATCAAGCCTACAGTGGCACGTAGTTTTGAGAAAATACCACATTTCTCGCTCGGTGCTAAATACCCCTCCCAGACTCAGCTCAGAACGCATTAGGAAATCCACCTTAATCAAAATTAATTCGTGGGTCCATTATAAAGACCAAAACATAAATATATATCTCATCAGTAAATCATATACAACTGTGGATTCCTAACTCGACTCAAAATCAAACAATCTTTCTCAATATCAAGATGTATCAATTCATTTAGTCATGGCAACATCAATAACTTTGAGGAAATATCAAGACTCATTATAACAACTCAATCTTATGAATCAATATACCCAATAATCCAATTTGTCATAAGGAAGCTTAAAGCTTGACACATGCCTTGAAAGCACTTGAAATACCAACTCATGGTAGAACATGAAATTCACAATATTAAATATCAAGTCATAATTTGGAAGTTGTAAAATAATCATGTATCAAAAACTTTAAGAAAACATCATAGAACTCATTCTTGACTCTCAAGCTCAAATATCAATATATATATATATATATATATATTCAATAATAAAAATTCTTACAGAAAAGCTTAAATCAAGATTCTTATCTCAAATCATTCAGAAATCATCAACTCATAATAATAATATTCAACTCATGGCATAAGTTCTCAATTTAAGAAATAAATTAATGAAATAGTCATGTGTATCGATCTTGAATAGTTCAAATATCATAAATCATTAATAAAGTAATTTGGGTGTAAACCCACTTTGCAAAATCATGGATTTCAATAGTAGAAATTAAATCTTTGGGCACAAGAACGAAAAAAGTGTTCTTGTTCAAACCCCACATACCTTGATTATGGATTTGAATGAAGAAACTTGTTATAGACTCCTTTTCCACTTCTTGAGTTAGGGTTCTTGATGCTTTTTACTTGGGTACCTTGAATCTTGGACCAATTTATAAAATCTATGGTTGGATTCTTGATGTTCTTGGGAAATTTGGATTGGATTTTTGAGAGAGAAACCCTAGTATTCTTGATGAAATGGAAGAAGAATGAAGTTTTCTTCTTTACTTGGATATATATAGAGTGTCAAATGGGTGGAAAAGACCAAAATACCCTTTTAAAAATGCCCCTTAATTGCTGAAAAAAAATGGTTGACGACATCCGTGATAGGCTGTCAGACCCGTGATAGGCTGTCACGAAATGTCGTCACAAAAGGGTCAAATTTTTTATTTTCTACCAAAGGCTGGCGAAGTCGTCAGAAATGTCGTCAGAAAGTGACGACGTCATCAGAAATGGCGTCAGAAACGTGACAGCCCGTCAGAACCGTCGTTACCGTTTTCCAGCTTGACCATGTTGGAGTAAAATGGGCATAACTCTTTGCTCCGATATCGGATTTTGGCAAAATTAGTATCGTTGGAAAGATAATTAAATTATATATATGTTGATAGGTCATGAGCTCAAAATATCCAAGTATAATGAGATATATTCACGTTTGAAGTTGACTATACCAATATCCTTCCCAAGAATTCAATCGATAAGGAATGTTTTGATTCACCCAATCGTTAGGACATCTTTAAGGCCTTAAAACACACCATACTTGATTAGAAAACAACCAAATCACTATAATTTATTTCTCAAGAGCTTGATTCATGGTTGCACTAGTGGTTAGAGTCTAAGAGAATTACAAAATTGCTCTAACTTCCTCACCGGGTGTCCGATTCGGGTGAATCTTATGTCGATGGAAAGCTTATCCAATTTTCCACATTATAGAAAGTAGAATTTAGGGAAATACAACATGAAATAAACAACAATCAATTTGGAAGTCATCTATATTCACTCAAAAGATAGATTTAGGCTTAATAAACGATCGGGGTATTACATTATTCTTCCTAGCCCATCTATGGCTTAAATTGAATAAACAGGAGACTAGCTAGTTGCAACAGATACCACATCTGTTTATATTGTCAAACAATTGGAGACATTTGTTACGACACATGATCAACCTGTTGCAACATATGACGTATCTATTGGAGAAATCAAACAGTTATATAGATCTGTTGCAAAAGATTGACAGTATGTTGTAAGTTATCTAACAGAAAGAATATATTTTGCAACAGATTACTCATTTGTTAGATTTATTTTAAAGTAATTTTCTTTTCTTTTCGAGATACAATAATTTATAAATAGGTCCCTCCTTACAAATATGGATGATCTAGCTTCATACAATAATATTCATATCGAGTCCTTGTGTGAAATTCAAAGGTAGTTTGATGAACTCCAGAGAGATTTGGCTGACTTCAGAGCAAGGCTGCTGGATGAAAAATGTCTGATTGATAATAATAATAATAATAGTAGTAATAATAATTAGGTAATATTTTTAATTTTAGTGTATGTATTTTTCTCCTTTTGTATATCGAATCTACACAAGGGATTCAAAAATCTATGTTTCATTTGGTGGTCGACTTTGAATTTTTAATTCTTATTTAGTATTTAATAATTATTCTGTTTATTCCTTGTTCTCAACATATCGACGGGTGGTGGTAGGGATTGAGCAATTTGTGTCAACAGAGGTTAATCTGATGCGATAGATAGATCATATGTTGCATCAGACGGTTATTAATAAAAAAAGGTTATTGTTGTTATTGAGAGGGTGAAAAAGACATGACTTTCCGATTATTTAATATGAAAAATATTTCGTAAATAAATAATAAGGAAATAAATGATAAACACAATTTATAACCGTAAAAGAACGGTTATTTAATTTTAATATCTGATCGTGACTTTTCATGATTTTTGTTTTAGAATTTATTTTTTAAAATTATTTATTATATAATAAAAAAAGTCACAATATTGGATTAAGTATTAACTTATATGATGATTGTTAAGAAAAATAAGGTGAAGGTCGTGACTTTTTGTCTAAAACAAAACACATACATTCAATAGTGTTGCTGATACACAAATTCCTCATCTGTTGTGACTGATGTATCGGTTGTTAGAAAAATAAAAAAAGATATTAACATAGAACGTCTATTTGTTGCTACAAATGGTATATCTATTGCAACTGATGGTTTATCAGATTCAACAGATACACAATCTGTTGCCAGAAAATAAAAATGGTTATTATTTTATTAAAGAATTTGAAAAGATATTTTTTTTAATTTATAAAATAAAAAAGTAAGCAAATTGGGATTAATGATATGATGATAGTTTTTTTTTTTTGAAAAAAGTAGATTATATGCTGCAACAAATATATTATCTGATGCAATAGGTTCACTATTGTTGCAACAGATGATATATCTGTTGTCACAGATGATTTATCAGATGCAACCGATATAGAATCTGTTGACACAACTCAAAAAAAATAGTTCTTGAAAAGAACTAATTAATAATAATACTCTGAAAAGTCACGACTTATCACAATATTTCTTAATTTAATTAAGTCATTACTTTTCACAGTAATAAAAAATATAATTAATAAATGAAGGTGAACAGTTAGATTATATGTTGCAACAGATAGGTTATCTAATGTAACAAATTTTATATTTGTTGCAATAGATGTTATATCTGTTGTCACAGATGTGTTATCTGATACAACAGATATAAAATCTGTTGCCACAACTCAATAAAAATGGTTCTTGGAAAGCACTAATTAATAATAATAATCTGGAAAGTCATGACTTATCACAATATTTATTTTCTTAATTTAATCAAAAATATAATTAATGAATGGAGGTGAACAATCGCGCCTTTTTGCCTCTCATTCAAATTCAATCCTCTATAAATAGGTCCCCCATTACTCAATCGTCATTCAACTACAGTCTATTTATTTATTTATTTATTTATTGCATCTCTTCTTTCATATTACACTCTAGAAGATTATGGTTGACCCAGTGTAGGACGTTGCTTTTCTGCAAGACGCCGTGAATGAACTTCGGAATCAAGTTCGTGACCTATAATGGGATCTGGGAGGAGTTAGAGCAAGAATGCTCCACGAGATACGCAGGCTGAGGAGGGCCTTGCTACTTCCGATTGAAGATTGGCCGGCTGGCAATGATGATGATGATGATAATAATAATAATTATAATTAGATTATTTTTTTTAGTCTATTATATGTATTTTTATTTGTTTTTTTTTTAATAAAAAAATTATGTTTGATATTTGACGTTTTAATCCATATTTAATTTTCATTCTGTCTATTATCTTCTCAACAAATATGTCGACGATTCGATGTAAAAAGGAATAATTTAGAATCCAGTAACAATAGCAAGATTTATCTATTGGGTTTGTGGCAGGGGTTGATGTGTTGTTCAAAATAGATTACTTATATGTTGCAACAGATAAGAAGTTTGATGCAACAGATAAATAGTCTGTTTCAATAGATGACTAGATTGTTGCTAGGCTCTGACGTTTTAATTCGTACTCTCTCCGTCTAAAATTACCTGTCCCAAATTAAGATGTCACATTGATTAAGAAAATAATTAATGACATATCTAGTTTACCATAACCCACTGATCAGTTGGTGGGACAGTAGACGTGTTTGAAATAACCATTGTTTGCTATTCAATCAAAATTTCATAAGAGGAGAAAGCTTTTAACGTCGGTCGGCGTATAGTCTCCCTATTAAATGATGTTCCCATTTTAATTTGAAGAAAAAGTGATTAATGAAAAGGGTAAAACATAGGTTTTTTTAATCTTTTCTTGATTAATTAAAAAGACAAGTAAAATGACAAATCGAATTAGGAAATTTGGGATGGGTAATTGGACGTAAGGAATAATTTTGAATCCAGTAGTAATAGCAAGAGTTGAAACATATTGGTTATCTGTTGGGTTTGTGGCAGGGGTTAATTTATGTTGTTTCAAACAGATTAATCATTCGTTACAACAAATAATTAGTCTGGTGCAACAGATAAATATTCTGATGCAACAGATAATACGTCGGATACAACAAATAAATCTTCTGATGCAACAGATAAATCTTCTGATGCAACATATTACTCATCTGATGCACCATATGATTAATCTGTTTAAATTGTGGGCACTTATGTTGGATTCATGATCGGAGTTCTATCCATTGTTGAAAAAATAGAAGTGTACCCAGATGACAAATACGAATAAAAATCATAATTTTACTTACCAAAGTCACCTATGAAGTAATACGAAAGTGAAAAGCGATGTAGTAAACAAAATTTGACCTAAGAAATTGGTCAGATAGAAGCAGTAGCGCTATACCAACAACAACAACAACAAATAGTCGACAAGAAGAAGATGGAGATGATAATGAAGTAGAAGATGATAATAATAAAGCAGAAGATGATGAATAAAGCAGCAGAAACAATGAACAACAAAAATCGCTAAGAGAGAGAAAATAACAATGGATGAGAAGAGAAAGAAAGATGTTTTTTTCCCTCCGTTTCCCATTATTTTAGGTAAACATTGGGATCAAAGTGTAAATTTAAAAACCTGTGGGTTATTTTCAAACTTCTCCAACTTTCTTAATCTATAATAAAGTAATTGCCACCTCCAACTAATAATTAAGACTTGTGTCACCTACACCTCATTTTAAAACTCTTTTGTCACCTGTGGCCCAAACCCCCTTGAAAGTGCTACGGATAAAGTTAATTTCATAATTAAAATTTAAAATATAACAAACTAGTTATTAATAGCCCGTGCAAGGCACGGGCCCAACAAATATTTTTTAAAAATTTATTTTTATTATTGTGATTTATAGTATTTTTTAAAAATATACAACATATATTTTTTTAGATATTCTAAATTGTTAACTATTGTAATTTATAATACTCTTTATGTAATTTTTTAAATGCTTAGATAATCATAATAATTAATTATGGGTGATATACTAATGCTACGATTGAAGCAACGAAGCACACATCTCTTAATGACTCACAACAACTAATTAGAAGCGATACAATAAAATTACTCTAAAAATACTTGTGAAAATTTTTAAACGGTCATAATAATTAATTAGAAGTGGCATAGTAAAATCACGATTGAAACAACAAAGCAGACATGTCTAATTAAAAGTGATACAATAAAATTATTATACAAAAATACCTGGGTGAAGCAGCTGAAGCAAACATGTCATAAATATCTATTTTACCTTTTATTAAATATTATTAATTTTCTAATACATAAATAACTTATAATAATTAATTAGAGATGATATAATAAAATTACGGAGGAAGCATCTTATGAAGCAGGAGGAATCATAAATATCTATTTCACTTTTTTTAATTAAATATTGTTAATTTTTTAATACATAAATAACTTATAATAATTAATTAGAGATCACATAATTAAAATCACGGAAGAAGCAACTGATGAAGCAGGCAGGAGAAGCGGGCATATTGACGCAAAGCTACCTGCTTCTCCTGCCTTTTGTCTCTTATTAGATAGTAAAATAACTTATAATAATTAATTAAAGATGATATAATAAAATCACGGAGAAAAGAACTTATGAAGCAGGCAGGATGATAAATATCTATTTTACTTTTTTATTAAATATTAATAGTAATTAATACATAAATAATTTATAATAATAAATTAGAGATCACATAATTAAAATCACGAAAAAAGCAGATGATGAAGCAGGCAGGAGATGCAGATATGTTGACAGAGAGTTGTCTGTTTCTCCTGCCTTTTGCCTCTTATTAGATAGTAATAGAGAAAATGGCCAAAAGACCCTCCAACCTTTGTCCCAAATCCCAACAACACGCTTAATTTTCACGGGAGTCATATTACCCCCTGATCTATTTTTCATGTATTTATTACCCCTCCCCCCCCAAATGCTGAGCTGGCAAGCAAGGTGAGAACACCCTCCTCTAGGTGCGTTGGTTTAGTCCCAACCACTCCAAAAGTAAGAGTTTAGCCTTCCACGTGTATAATACACATCATTAATTGATTTTTTGGTGAAATAAACCATGAAAAATGACTCTCTCTCTTCCAACGGTCTTCTTCCTCTTCTTTATATAAATCATCTCCTTGTCCACCATTTGCGTTCATCTTCCTCTATTTTTTTTATTTTTTTCTTTAGCCCACGTTTTAGCTTTTAATCCCAATTTCTACTGGAATTCTTGGAGTTTTATTTTGTAATTTGGTTCAAGTCTTAATTTAGGGTTTGTAATTTGATGATCGATTTTATCGGAATTCATGAAATGACAAATTCAAAATTGAATAAGCTTTGTATGGATGAATTAGACCCAATGCTCAGTGTTGTTGTGAGATGCAAACATGGTATTTTGCTTGACTTGCAAACTTCATGGTCGAAGTTAAATCCGCAAAGAAGATTTTGGTCTTGCCCCTACTATGGTGTATGTATTTTGCATTGTATTTTGCTGTCACTTTATATTCAAATTATGTTAACGTACTGATTTCAAATGTAAATTTTCAGTCTCAAAAATGTAATTTTTTTCTATGGAGGGACAAAGAAAAAGTGGATCCAAGATCAAATTTTATCATTCCAAGATTGGTGAACAAAATCAATGAGTTGGAAGAAGACTTATGGCTTAAACAGGTCCAAATTGATAACTTCACATGGGAGAAGAGGCTCAATAGAAGATGGAGATGGTGTATTTCAATAGGAATATATTTTTATGTATTTTGATTGTTGTTGCTGCTATGTTCATCAGCAACAAATGAACTGAAAGTAGTTGCTAGATTTGATCTACCATGGTGTAAATTTTGTATACCTCGCTCTAAATATACCAGATTATGTTATGTTATGGTGTCTTTTACCTAGTCGAACTTCGTATGTTTGTTTTTGCCTAGTCGTACTTTAGATGTTTGTTGTGCTGCTGCTATGTTATTGTTTGTACTTACAAAATCGTGTCTTGTGCCGCTGCTATGTTGTTGTTTACACTTATTAAATTGTGTCCTGTATTGCTGCTATGTTATTGCTTACAGTTGTTGTGTCTTGTGTTGTTGCAATGTTATTGTTTACACTTGCCAAGTTGTATCTTGTGATGCTGTCATGTTATTGTTTATACATACAAAATGGGATAATGATATTGTTGTTTAGGCAAAGCACTGTGCTTATGCTATGTTATTGTTTACACTTAGATCGTGTAATGATAATGTTGTGTTGACATTATAGCAACATTACCATCATTTAAACAACACAACAATAATGTATAATGACAATATTCATCAACAAAACATTCCAACTTCACACACAATCATTCATACAAAAATAAATACACATTCATAATGTCTAACCATTAGGCAACATTCATCAACAAAATACAGTGCTTAAAATATTTTCCAACACCAAAATAAAATTATTTTCATGTCAACTGGACTAACTTAAAACAGTGCTTAAAATACATCAACATCACTACAATTTCCATGGCATCTTGGACTGTGAAGAAGCGGTATTTTGACTTGGATGGTTTGAACTACTTCCCACTTTCTTCTATTCTCTTGAAGTTCTTGTAGTTTTCTTGTTGAGATTGTTGATTTGCCATTCCATTTTAATTTACTGGTACTAGTTGGTGTATAACCAATGTCACCAATTACATCAGCTGATCTTGCCACCTTTGCTTGACTAGTAGAGTATATCTTACTGCTAGGGATTCTAGGCTACAAGAAAGGATAAAAAAATTTAAGAATCAATATATATTAATGACTCATAATTTACACATGATACAACAAAGTAACAGACTTACATTAAGGACTTTAAAGCCATTTTTAGCTTGAAACACACTCATTCCTACTACTTCTTGCCTTTTGAATGGAGGTGTGTTTCCCCTACCACTACTCATTTCTATTTTTGTAGTTCCATCTATTGAAGATGATGCACAAAAATCAGGAGGTGCAGAAGAGGATGCTGGAAAAATAGTTGGTACTGGAGGTGTTGTAGGTAGAGGAGTTACAGTAACACCTACTGAATTTGTTCTTTTGGGTATCCCTCTTTTTTTTTCTTGTAGAGGTTCAGTAATGGCTTCTGATGATGTTTTCTATAAATATAAAAGAAATGTTATGAATTGAGCAAATTAGAACAAAATTCAAGCATAATATACCTTTGGTCTGCCTCTTCCCCTGCCTGAACCATTACTTTATCCTTAAAGAGTAGCATGAGGTGCTTCTGCTGGAGTTTTCTACATATAAAAAAAAGAATGTTAACAATTAAACTACTGTTATAACATAATGAATTCATGTGAAAAAATTACCTTTGGTCTGCCTCTTCCCTTGCCTGAACCATCTTTATTTCCTTGAGGAGCTGCATTAGTTGCTTCTGTTGGAGTTTTCTACATATTAAAAAAGAATTTTAAACAATTAGAATACTATTATAACATAATGAATTCAAGTGAAAAAATTACCTTTGGTCTGCCTCTTCCCCTGCCTGAACCAGTAGTTATTGCTACTGATGGTGCAGTTGGTTCTGCTGATGGTACTCTGTGAGGACACCCTCTTTTGTTATAGCCTCTAGCATGACACACACTACATGTCATTGCTAGTCTAGTTCTAGGCAATTTTCCTGACTTCTTTGTTTCCCCAACTTCCTTCCTCCTAATCTTAGGTGGCCTGCCAGGTAGGGTTGTGATTTCAAGTGGTGCAACAGCAATGTTTGAAGAAACTGGCCATATTTCCATATTTGTAAGTGGTTCAAGAACATTGGCATAAGTTTGTAACTATGTTTCCTTGCTGTAGCAGCTGTCAATATATTCATACAGAGGGTACTTTTTGAATAATATTGCAGCCACACCATGTGCACATGGTATGCCATTTAACTGCCACACCCTACAACTACAAGTCCTCTTGATAATATTAACTTTGTGTTGACAAAGTCCTTCTTTCACTTCAAAATCAGCAATTCTATTAAACTGAATGGTACAATCCATAGACCTGTTGATGTTTTCCTCTAAAACCTTCAAACACATTGGAGAGTAATTGGACTTCCAAGTACTTGGAAACTCCCTTAAAGTGCCTATTCTTATCATCATCTTTACTCTGATTTCTTCAAGCATGGTAATGATGGTCTTGTGCCTAGTTGGTAAGATCCATGAATTAAAACACTCAAACATATTATTATCCATAGAATCACATTTCACTGTAGTGTTGAAGTAGAGCTTGCACCAGTAATTAATGTTGAAGTACATTAAGTCATCAATCATTTTTGTAGGACCAAGCAACTTCATCTTTTGTATGTTTTTCCTCAATTGAGACTCAAATGTACCTTTGGCTATCCTCCAAAATTATTATCTTCTTTGAATACCTCTCCATTCGTTAGCCCAATTAGCTAATATATGCCTTGCACATCTTTTATACTCAAATTTAGGTAACACCTGCTCAACTGCATTAAACAGTCCCTACAATACAAAACATGCAATAAAACATGGTAAAATTAGTACAAAATTACATTTACTTGGCTAAAATAGAAAAAAAATTACACATAATACAATATACATACCTTCTGTATATCTGTAATTAATGTGAGACTTTCTCTTTTTTCAAGTCCTAGGTCATCCCCTATGCACCTAACAAACCAACTCCATGTGTTTGTGTTTTTTTTTCAACTACTGCCCAAGCAAGTGGCAGCATCTGGTTATTTCCATCTTTTCCAACAACAACTAACAGTTGCCCTTTACAAACACCTTTAAGAAAATAACCATCTAAACCTATAAACTTCCTACAATATACCCATGCCTTCTTCAAAACAGATATCTTTTTCATTAGCTTCACTAAGTTTAACAATACTACTTGTCCCTAGATTTGTCCTCGGCAGCTCATCCTTGTAGTCAAGAATTCTTCCAAATTCCACAGCATGTTCACCGATGATATCTTTCAACACTTTAGCTCTTGCTCTTCTCACAATAGTCTTACCAACATACAGTTTGAATTTTTTTCAAATCAACTCTTGCAGATTGAATACCCTTATATTTGGCTACTCAATTATTCTTTCTCTGAAGGTTTCAGCTAAAAATTTTGCATTGCACAAATAATTTCTGGTTGTCTTATTGCAAGTATGTTTTGGAATGTAAGTTTTTATGATTAAGTCATTTGTTGTATTGTCAAGACCTGCATACAAAACCATGGACAACCATCCTTGCATCTAACTCTAACTTTTTTTGGCTCATTCACCCACTTCTCCACATAAACCCTTTTTCTTACTACATATTTAGTCACAGATCTTCTAAATTCATTCACATCTTTAAACACCATACCCAACTGCCAAACAACTTCCTTTGCAGTTGGGTCCTGAATGATTTTCTAGGTTGTTGTCCTCTTTTTCCTTGACAACTTGACAGATCTTGCCCTACCAGATGCAAGCACATCATGTTCTTCATCACCACAACAATCATCTTCATCTAACTCAAAACTCCCCTCATCAGAACTTGCAAAGTAAGGCTCATCACTTCCCAACCTTCCTTCATGACTTACTTTACCTGTTTCAGTGTCATCAAACCCTAGATCTGGTCCTGCTTCACCTACTGGTACCTCTGCATTGTCAGTTGGTACTCTCTCATTTCTTTTCCTTCTTTGAAACTTTCTCTTTTCAGCTCTCAACTCCCTAACCTCCTCATGTACATTAATACCATACTCTTCATCATCATCATCTCCAACTAATTCTCCTTCTGAATCAACACTATCTTCAGTAGAGTAATCAGAACCCTCTACTTCTTCTTCTAAGAAATAACTTCCAGCAGAACCAACATCTATATCATCAACTACAGCAGCTTTACCGGTAGCAACACTAGGTGAAGCAATACTAGCTGCAGCAGCACTAGGTGGAGCAGCAGATGGTGCAACAACACTAGGTGCAGTAGGAGATATAGCAACACTAGGTGCAACAGTAGGTGCTGAAGCACTATCCGCAGTTGTGAAATGAGGTGTGGTAGTGCAAGGAGGTGAAGTTGAAAAAGAAGTAAAAGGGTCCTCGATATTTATATGGTCCTTACCTACCATAAAGTTAGCCCTATTATCAAAAGATGCACCAGATTCCTCCATATTCTCATGACTTACATTTTCTAAGAATATTGGGGGTCCACAACAGTTGGTTCATCCACTAAACGCTTGACAAATACATCCACTTCATCTCTATTTTTCAAAGAACACATCATTTAAAAAATATCCATATCATTATCCACATCTACCAAAATGTCACTATTAAGTGGTTTAATACTAAAGGTGCATGTTGTGCTATATCTTAATTTTCTTATATAGTCTCTCAATTCAAAATATGACATCTTGTCAACATCAACATCTAAGAATTCTGTAATTTTTCCACCTTTATAAATCGGTTCTCCATTACTTAAATCTGGCACTCCACCATGGTACCATCTTAGAATAATCAAAGTAAAATCACTCATGTTTGATCTAATGACAATAAACACTCAAATAAGACAAAGTAGCATAGCAGATATATTATCGAAAATCAAGCATCAACAAACTTTAATACAACTACATCATGCTTAAACAATGAAGAAAAAACACAAATTTATGTCACATTATGCGACTTAGATGAGAAAGATAAAAACTTATTACATGAAAATTGTTGTACTATGGTACAAATTGAACACCTACACAACAAAATAGTTACATGCACATGCTACCACACACAATCTGTTGCTTAATTTTTCAGATTAATAGTAAATCTTAAAAAAGCCCTAATTTTTAATGACCTTAAGTAGAGATGTCATTAAGAACTTAATATGTTGTTAATTGAAAACTTAGACAACTTTTTTACCAAGATACACAACTTAATTTTCACATAATAACCAGTCACCATATGCTAGGGCAAACCATAATTAACAATGACAATAGTTTAGAGCAAAAACAAGTATCTCTACTAAATTAAACCAGCAATCGATGCTTAATCTTTGAAAATCGATAAAACTTTATCACTAACAGTAGATTCAGACACCAAAATGGATAAATTCGCATGTAAAATTTGAAGAAAATTCGTAAAGGAAGACGGGAAGAGAGAGGAGAGAGGTGAGAGGAGAGAAGAGAGGGGAAGTTGAAAGGGTGATAATGGGACCATTTACATTTTAGGAGGGAAATGACCTTGAAGGCGTGGGACCCGCGTGTGTAAATATGCAGGAATTAGAATTTGGGTTATGTTGCCAGCTCAGCATTGGGTTATGAAAAAAAAAAAAAAATTAAAAATTACCACCACTTTTTATGCTCATTTCATTTCATCAACTCGTTCAATCATTGTATTTACTTTGTGCTTTTTTTCTCCTTATGTTCAACTTTTCAGCTACTCCCAAGTATTACTACTTCACTTCAAGCCTCGCTAAATCCCAATTCCCTTGGTGCTAGCTAGTAAACATGTTTTGATAGAAATCATTCTAACATCTTTTTGGGGTTTGATTTTATTATACTTTTCCCTTTTTGATGTACTATATGAAATTTAGCTCTACTTATTTTATTTATTGATTATTCTAATGTATATTGAATTGGTTTTTCTAAATTTCCATTAGAATAAGGAGGAGTATGACTATTATTCAAAGTTGAGGGAGAAGTTTGATTTTTAAAGTAAAATTAGGGGGTGAGAATAATTTTCATTAATAATCAAATTTAGATTTTCAAATATAATTCATAAGATTAATTTAGTAATATAAATTTCTAATAATTTTTTTAAGGGGTATTAAGTTGGGTCAAGTAAATCAAAAGAAAGAGAGTACTTGTTTGTTTTGTCGGCTTAAAAAGAATATTTCTTCTTTTGAGGCAACTTTTTAGTTTCAAATTTTTACATATTTTTCCAGATCACAAGATTTAAAGTCCTTTCAATACATTATATATATATATATATAAACATAAATTTCTAATAATTTTTTTAAGGCTGTATTAAGTCGGGTCAAGTAAATCAAAAGAAAGAGAGTACTTTTTTGTTTTGTCGGCTTAAAAAGAATATTTTCTTCTTTTGAGGCAACTCTTTAGTTTCAAATTTTTACATATTTTTTGAGATAACAAGATTTAAAGGTCTTTCAATACATTATTTATATATATAATTTAAGACCACAACATTCATTTTTATTTTCTTAAATTCTGTACCAAGTAAAAATTAGATAAACAAATTAAAATTCTCCCTTTATTTGCTTTTACTTGTCACTTATTTTTTAATTGAATTTTCATTTTTACTTATTATTTTTGACATATCAAGGAAAGACAATTTTTGTTTTCCTATTTTAGTTTTAGCATTAGTTTTAAAAAAAAAAATTAATTTCAAGGCATAGTTGTAAACATCACTTAATAAGAATACTATGATAAAATAACTATGTCATTAATTATTTTTCTTAATGAGTGTGTAAGTCAAAATGTTATAAGTAAAAGCAAGCTGAGGAAGTAGAATAAATAATAGACTTTGGTTGTTGACTAAACCTAACTAGCCCCTTGTTTCGTTTTACTTAACTCTTATACTAAAATAGTTGTTTCAATTTACTTGCCAAATTTATGAAATTAAAAGAATTTTATTATATATACTTATATATATATATATATTATTTTTAATATTAAATAATTATATAAAATAATAATAATTATTAATTTAATAGGGGTACAATGATAAAATTATCATGTTATTAATTATTTTTCTTAATAGATTTATAAGTCAAAATGTAATAAGTAAAAACGAACGATGAAAGTAGAAGAAATAATAGACTTTGGTTGTTGAACAAAACGTTAACTACTCTCTTTGTTTCGTTTTACTTAGCTCTTATACTAAAAATGATCGTTTCAACTTACTTGTTAAATTTATGAAATTAAAAAAAATACATATATGTGTGTGTATATATATAGAGAGAGAGATAATGAAATACTTATATAAAATAATAATAATTAAATTTAAAATAACAAAATAGCATTTATAAGATTAATTAGTAAAATACATTTTTTTTTTTTTTTAAAATACTCCATCCGTTTTAAAAAAAAAATGACCTACTTTGACTTGACACAAAGTTTAAGAAAACAAAGAAGACCTTTGAATCTTGTAGCCTTAAATTAAAGTTGTGTCAAATATACCAAAATGCTTTTTAATCTTGTGGTCCTAAATATGTCATGTGAAATATTGAAATTAAACTATTGTTAAAAAAGAAAGAACCCGGAACCAAAATATGCCCTCAAACTAAAAAAAGTACCAATCTATGTCATATAAAAAAAGTACCAAAATAGGCTTTGTGCACTTATTAAGTGCACAATACCTTTACATTTTAACGGCAGACGGTTGGATGGCGTTAAAATCACATTATGCACTTAATAAGTGCACAATCCATTTTTTTTTTATAGATTGTGCACTTATTAAGTGCACAGTCCATTTTTTTATAGATTGTGCACTTAATAAGTGCACAGTCCTTTTTTTTTTTTTTTTTTTTATGTAAAGAGTTTAAATTCTATATACCATGGTATAATATTAGTTTATACAATCTGATCGCTTATCACACCTTTCTATCATGAGGATTGAAGGAACCTCTAAGACACGTTATTTAATCACCAAAATTCAAGATGTGATGCGGCAATTGCACTGGCTCGATCTATCATATAATAAATATTTCTTCAATCTCAAGTTGGACGATACTGAACTTAAGTTCCAATCACTTCAATGGCCAAATGTGACATTCGATTCTGGCAAATATAGTTTAACAGGGGCGGCTCAACCCTTTCGGAGAAAAGGCGGCTACCTAAGGTCCCAAAATTTGAGGGGCCTCTTTTTTTTTAATAATAATAAATTACAAATTTTAAGAAATATATTATATACTATTTATAGAAAAAAGAAAATTTTTATATAAAAAAATTTAGGAGTTTGATATAGTAAAAATATTTTAATGCATTGACTATATAATTAATTTAATTTTTTTTATTAAATACGATTATATAATTTTAAAATAGACTTTATAAAAATAATTATTTTTTCTTAAAAATGTAAAGCCTTCATTTAATTTTTACCTTAGGCCACATATTTGCTTAAGCCGCCCCGAATATAAATTGCAACCACTTCATTCTTTTAGTTGAGATTGAGTCGCAATAACCTTTATGGATAAGTTAAAAAATCACTAAGCAATTGCAAACGCTTGCTTACACTTGATACTTGATGGAACAAAATCAATGTCACCACATTAGAGTAGTTTTGAGAAAGTCTCTTATCTTTGCGAAAGCTTAGGATGGCGGATAACATTTTATTGATGGATGGTTCCACAATAACTATGCCATTTTAGAACCTTGCCTACCCGCACATCATGTAGTTTTCAAAATTACTTAGGTATCGCTTGTGCTGAAATAAAACTCTTTCTTTAAATGGTTGTGCACTAAAAAAGTGCACAATCAAAAACTAATAGTATATTGTACACTTTTCAATGCATAATTTATAAATAAATTAATTTTGCATTAAAAAAAATGCATAATCTTTAAAAAAAGAAATTGGCACGTGAAGTAGTATATGTGAATAGATTGTGCACTGATGCACAATCCATAAAAAAAAGATTGTGCATTTTGCACAATTCATAAAAAATGAATTGTGCATTTAATAAGTACATAATTCATACAATGTGATTTTAATACCGTTCAGTTGTTTGCCGTTAAAATATAAAGGTTTTGTACACTTAATAAGTGCACTTTTTATATGACATAGATTAATATTTTTTTTTTTTAGTTTGAGGGCATATTTTGATTCGGAGTTCAAAAAGAAAAAAAATAATTGTTTTTGAAACGAACTGAAAAGTAAGCCATCTTTTTTAAAACGGAAAAAATATAATAAATTAATAAGAATCAAATATAATAAAGTAATTTGATATTTTCGTAGATTGCTAGGCATGTGGAGGGAAGTGCAATGGATTCTCTTTCCCAATCTAAATGATTTCAAAACTTTGTATCTACTCTGTGCTTTTTTCCCTTACACTCAAAAGACTTTTCAGCTACTCGTAAGTATTACTACTTCCCTTCAAGCCTTGCTAATTCCTACCCTTGTGCTAGCTAGTAAATAAGTTTTGATAGAAATCTTTCTAACATCTCGGCAAAAGAATGGAAGGTGACAATACGTCGATGGAACCAAAAAGCAAAAAAGGGAGTGTCTTTACATCATCATTTGATTGGGAATTGGACATAAAAACCATGGCTGAAGACATACATTCAGTTGTCAAAGCCATGGTGTGGATCATGGGAAGTCCTAACAAGACAACTCTTCTTCAATTTGTATCGCTCTTGAAGAGCCTGAAGATTCAGAAAAAATTCATGACGCTTGTTATCAGGGTTCTTAACGAAGTATGGATTTCTTCTTTTTAATAATTTAAATAATTGTTTCTTATGTTAGAGATAATTAAGTAACTCAATTATTTTTTAGGAGTATGCGTCTGAGCAAAAAGAACATGAAGCATTGGAAAAGATTTGGGATTTGAAGAAGGAACATATGGAACTGATTACGGATGCACGTGCCGATTTGAACAAGAAGGTAAACCTTTAATTATCTTATACAATAGGTTGTTTATATGCTTTATCTTAATAATCAAAGGGCAATGTCATGAGACATTGTGCGATTCTTCCTTCCATAGCGTGTGGACATAATTCATAAGATATTTGAAAATTAATAGTCTTAGTGGCATGGCTAAGTTTTATTTTCCACGCTAGATAGACCCTATTTGAAGGATTAAGTTGTTTTAGAGCTTTGCTACATTTGCAATTTTAAAGTTTAATTTATCTCTATATATTTAGGGAAACGCCTTGGTTCAACCGTGCTATTTAATCGTTATTTGTTCTTTCAATGGGCTAGGTTAACTACTTTGATTGATTATAATATTTGAAGGAGTAAGAACCTTTAGGATGTAGTTCATATAACTGCATATCATATAATCTAAAAGAGGAATAGTTATGTTTTTATTTAAAATGTTTTATTATCTTAGTGGCATGAAGAAGTTTCATTTTTAATGTTACGGTAAATGAATAGAGAATCATTATACTTTCAAACACAATTAATTTGATTGAAACTGCATTCACTTAGCAGAGAACTAATCCTTGGAGTGATGAATTATCAAAAAAGATGGGGAAGGAAAAACAAAAGAAGAAGCAGAGGAAAATAAAGAAATTAGTTGAGGAAGATGAAAACAACATTATTGATGATGGAAATCATTTGGTACAGTGCGTTGAAAAATTGCAAGAGTTACAAGTGGAGTTGGAGAAGATTAATGAAGAAAAGAGTGTTGAGTTGTTGAAAGTTGAACAAAAGTATAATCGGATCCGCAAGCCGGTCTATGAGAGGAGGACAAATATTATTAGAGATATTCCTGCCTTCTGGTCGACGGCCTTTTTGAAGCATTCTATACTAGGTGGACTTGTATCCACTGAAGAGGACCACAAGATTTTCAAGTTTCTAAGTTCAATAACTGTGGAACAATCAGAAGATGTCAAATCGGGTTATACCATTATCTTCGACTTTGAACCAGATGTTTATTTTGAGAATAGGAAGCTTTGGAAAACGTATACCTTCCTTGAAGAAAATGGACATACTAAAATTACTACATCATCAATTCAATGGGTAGACGACAAGGGAGTTGATGACGATAGTTTCTTTAGGTGGTTCAATGAAGTTAATGAACATGATGAAATTGGTGAGGCAATTAAGGATCTATGGTATGATCCTCTCTCTTGTTTTCATCATGAAGAAAATGAAGAAGACGGTGATGATGTGGCAGTGAAGGACTCTAAAGATGAGGTAGTGGAGGACACTGAAGATGAGGTACAAGATATTTAATCTGCCACAGTCATGGGTGCAGGTTAAAAGATAATATGTAGATATATTTATCTCCCTGTTTCTATAACTTAATCACCGGGTGATTTTAAAAGTAGTTCAAAATCACTTTATTTAGGTTAGGCCATCGTATGTGTGATCTCATTTCCTTAGGAAAGTAATAAGACTGCTTAGTTTTTGGAGAAGTATCTAACAGTTCTTATGTATTGTTTACCTTACATTGCATAGTTTCATCGTCTGCACTTCTCTTTTGGCTGGCCGTATTTACTGCATTAGAGATTCTGTTCGCTGTTGATACATTCATATTGCGGTGTCTCGTTTATTTATATACAAGATTTGTTCATTCATACATTTAAAGGTAGTTTGTTTTTGCGAAATTACTTCTCAGTTGATGTCATTGTTTTACATGTACCAATTCATGAAGCAACATGTTGGTGAATCAGCCTTGCGTGTTACTGAATCGTTTTGTTGTGTACCAAACTTCTCAAAGTGTATTTTAAAATCTTTTCATTATTTACTTGCATCAAACCACAATATGATCTTTAGCATGTTTAGAAAACTCAAGTTAGAGACCACTGGTTATAGTTTGTCATTCAACTCATATATGTTACTGTGCTGTCCAAATAAGTTGTTTTAACTGGAAAATAATATAGGTCTTCAGTCGTGAAACTGCTTTAAATATAATGTCATCTTGGAATTTGCTGCAGTGCAGATGGATCTTGTAGCAAGTTTATTTTCTTTCGAAAAACTCAACTTTCAGAGCTTATTTAATAAATAATTGTCCATGTCCGCCTTTAAAATTTTATACATAAGTGATTCATTTCTCTATGTAGGTTAAACTGAAGTTTTCTTCTCAATATTGGATTGTATCAACACAATTTAGAAATCATGAGATTCTTGATAAATTTTGGTTCCACCTGAGCTATTTTTTTAGGCTACTCTTCTAGACGGCTTGTTGTTATTGTTGTTAACAAAACTAAGGGTACTGAAATAGCAGATACAAGCACATATAATTTCTGATGAGTACATCAAGGTAATTGAAGAGTCCTTGTAACCGGGAGACTATTTTGGTTTCCGCTTTCATTTGTCCTCAATGATCAGTCTACAACAAATTCTAATTGGGACTGTTTTATCAACGGTACGCAGCTAAATGGAATTTTACATTGATGAAGTTATTCTAAGACAACAGTTTGCCAGTCACGACCATAGATTGGGTCATGATAGTATACATCTTCGTTCACACACTACGGTTACACAATTACAGAAATCAGCAAAGTCATTGGAGTTATTGAAAATTTCCAGGGCCATTTTAGAAGCAACAAGGTCAGCTATAGTTTGTTTCTCTTTACAAAAGAACAGGTCTTGAAGAGTGTACGGATCCAATATCCCAAGAAAGCTTTTGCAATTGTTCTGCTTCTGATAAGAAAGAACTTTAGCTCCTCCAAAAGCAATGTTCACTTCACCACTGAAATTAGCATTCAGTTGCAGCTATGGAGGAATTAGTGGCTACTTTGCATATTCAGCTGTGTCGCAAAAATGATACATAACAGAATTGATTAATAATATCTTCCCGCCAAGTTAGTGAAAACAAATCTCAAGTCGAAATAAGATTGATGTCAAGCGATTTGGAATGTCTATATTTTTTTGCTTAAACATATTAAAGTATCTAATCCTAGTACCCTAATTCTCAATCTCTGGATCTCCTTTTCAAATGTTTATATTTCTGTGATCCCATATGTGAGTATAAATTTTTCTTCTCTAATTATTGTTATGTAATGACCCAAAGTTGTTATGTCTGCATGCACCAATTGAATAATCGTGAAAAAGAGAAATGGGGTCAATAGATATTTTACAAGGAACGATGGAGATAATAATAAAATCATGGTGGAGATTAGACCAATTATTAAGGCAGCCAGCTCAGCACCAACTCAACCAATTCTATAAATAGCCTTAACAGAAATTGGGATAGATAGTTATGAATTTGATCAGAATTCTCCTTGTCTAATCTTCTAGAACCTTTTTCTTTCTCTTCTACTCTATCTTCTCCTTCATTACTTCATTCTAAGCTTTACTACATGAATCCATGGTGGAAGTTGCAGATTCATAGTAAAGTATAGCTTAGTATTTCCTTATTCGTTGATTGTAATCGTTGGTTGTTATTAATAAAACTCTGTTCCATTATAAATTCGAATTCACAATTCCAATTGAGTTAGTTACATTACAAGTGGTATCAGAGAAACGAACCTGTCTTATCTGTGGGTTGTAATTCGAAGAAGATGTTTGTAGAATCATCGCCCTTGGTTGAATTGGTTGAACGAAACAATGCAAATAGAATGACCCCAATGGATGGAATGTCAGGTATAGTTGTGAATGTTAAACAATTGCAGAGGTGGTGTGAGGATTGCATATGTAGCGTTGACTGCCAATGCAACTCTTGCGTCTATGGGTGTGTAGCCAGCGTTGACTGCCAATGCTTCTTTTGTCTTGAAGTCTGTTTGAGGGAAATGAATGAAGAGGACAACCAAGCTGAGGTGGTTTCAGATGACCATGAAATGGCTGAACTGCTGAGGACTGGAAATAGCAGTAAAATTGATTCAAAATATAATGCGAACCAGATGTTCAACGAATGTCCTCAATGGTTCAAATCTGAAGTTCTAGTTGAACTCCACTCCATCCCCAATACGACCACCACGGAGACCGTGATCGTGAACTCACATCTGAATTCACGACTTCATGTTCTTGTTGTTGAGGATACAATACCGAAATTGATGGGTTGCAATGATCTGTTCAGTGCTTCTAGTGTCCCGACCCACCTAGAGTCTGCACCTTGGTTGATTTCAATTGAGGTACTTATATTTAAGAACACGGGACATAAGCTTGACATGAAGCTTGGTGACAAGCTATTCGATATGAAGCTGGAGAGGGATAATGTTGTAGAAGTTTGTGGTCCTCATACAACTTTTGGTCTCTCACATGCTTTGGGTATATACATTTGTTATTGGGTTGATACTGGGCAAGTTTTCTGGGCTTGCCTTGATAAGGTAAAGTCAGTTGCTATGAAATCAGGGGATTGGAACGAGAATGAACCAACAGTGATCGAAACTGAAGGTGCTGAAGTTTCTGAACCAAGGGATAAACCTAGTGAGGATGTATGTCTCACGGAAAAGTGCAGTGAGGGGACTGATGGTATCATAGTTGAGGCATGGGATAATACCACCAAAATTGTTTCTATTGAAGCCATAATAGAGCAGTCAGAAAATACAAAGCAAGAGCGAAATATAGATGTGGAGGCATCGTCCAAGTTCCTGACACCTTTACAAAATCAAAATATGACAGAAATGAAGGTTATCATGTCTACTATAACAAATAAAATACCAGGTAGTGGCATGCTGGAGATTGCAATTTTCAGAAAAATGGGAAGTGGAATTCTTCAACTAACTGTTGCAATATCATTATGTTTTTATCCTGGAGGTTCTAACAGGTTCATAGTAAAATATGTAGTTGTTTTACATGGCTATGGATTTCATAATAGAGGAATTCTGGATGGAAAAATGTTCTGTGTGGGTGGGGAGTTTAGGAAGGAAATTCAGCTTGTCCCTGAAAATTTGACAATTGCATTGCCCCTAGTGAATACAACAAAACATTGGTGGTGTGGGAAGCTTAACTGGTAGATTCTTATTAGCTGGTGTAGTTGTTGCGCAGGAAACTATTATTATTGAAGGTTGTGGAACTTTTGTAATGTACGCTCCTACTCCAATTTTGTTGCATAATTCCATGGTCTCGAGGATTACTGTGTATATTTTTCTGTGCGTATCCCAAAATTTTAAGGCAATGCTGATTGTAAACGTGGATCATTGTTGTTACCATTGTTGTTTGATCTTGGTGGAACCCTCCTAAAATATCATGCCAGAGCTACTGTTTTTGATGCATCTAGTTTGAGCTATAAGGACCTGATTAAGTTCGGATTTATGTTGTTATATGCTGGTGCTCAAAACCAGTCACTAAGTTGTGTCACGATGAGGAAATTTGAGATGTCGTGTCAGTTAAAGAAACTGACTGTATCAAATATTGTTGCAATCTGCTAGGGAGTCAGAAAATGCATTTTGGTGCTACTCAAGCAGGTTACTAACACCTTTCCTCAGCTTATAATGACTATTGAGAAGCATTGTTATGGGGGTAAAGATGATACTGGAGGCAAGAAAGCAAAAGTTGTAGGCATGAATACTAGTGTTGTCCCAAAAATTGATGTTGAGTTTTGGAGGGAGCGCAAAAGGGATTTAATTGGGAATGATAAAGCTTTGGGAAGATCAAGAATTGCTTGCAATAGGGCTAAGAGAACTTTATATTCTACTGCTCAAACCACTATTGAAGTGGATTCCTTGTTTAAGGGAATAAAATCTTATGCTATTATTACTCGAGCTCGATTTGAGGAGTTATGCATGAGCATGTTGTTTAAGAGTATGGAACCTGTGGGGAAGTGTTTGAATGAGGCCAAGGTAGATAATGTTCTCATGCCGGAAATGGTTCTCGTTAGCAGATCTTCTAGACTCCCAATAATTCAACATCTCTTGAAGAATTACATCGATGAGAAGAAGCTCTACGCGAGTATAAATCTGGATGATGATACGACTTGTGGTGCAGCAGTTCTAGACACAATTCTGATTGGTAATGGAGATGAAAATGTTCAAGAATTGCTAGTGGTTGATGTCACCCTATTATAGCTTGATGTTGAGACTGTTGGCAGGACCATGATTGTGTTGATTTCCATAATATGTCTACAATTTCAGCCAAGGAGGAGCAAATTTTCCCAACCTAATCATTAGCTTGAAAAAGCTCCAATTGAAGAGCTCATTCGTTTGAATTACTGTAATTGGCACTGGCAATTTTGTGGGAAAACACTGTTGTTGTATATAAATAGAAGATAGAGTCCAGCGGCGACAGCTGTGGTGAAGGGGTAGGCCGACAGCTGTGATGAAGAGGTAGGCTGGAAAAATCTCCATCTCCTACTTCTAATTGTTTTTGTACTTTGACAAGTCTCCATCATTTTCCTTTTAATTGTATTTTAAATGTTCTTACTTGGCAATAAAATGCTCCTACTTTGGGCAATGTTTCATCTTAAAATGTTGTTTTCAAAATGCTGTAAAAGACCCCTATTATTGAGAGCCTTCACTATAACTTGCTAGAATGAAAATACTAGCTCATTATCCCAAGGTGGTGTGCTAAGATTTATCTCCCGGTTATTACTTGACTACTTGAGATCCACGCTTTTTAGTTATGTTGAGCCTTTATTAATCTGTGGTTGAAGGACTAGATCCTTCTGAATCTTGAATTGAGCAGTGTAATAATTAACTTTGTAATGCCTAACTGTTGAATTTTGAGTTTTGTTGGTTGAGGTAATGTGATGTTCTGTTGAGTCGATAATTTCGGACTGACGTTCAACTTAAGTCTATGGCCAGAAATTTTTTGAGGACTTTATGTGGTAATTTCTATATCTGTTGGCCAAATCTTTTCCTCTTTTGTTTATTCCGTCTCCAATCACCAGTCACGACCAGGGTCTTTTTGGAAGCAACAAGGTCAGCTATAGTTTGTTTCTCTTTACTAAAGAATAGGTCTTGAAGCAAAGTCATACGAGAGCTTTTGCAAATTGTTCTGTTAGGGTGAAAAGAGTCCAACCATTTGTAGTCTTTGGCTTCGTAGCAAAGATCTTAATCAGTAACTTTTTGGTTCCACCACATGTATTTACACAAAGGTTTCACTCCATCCTTGAACACCTAATAGCATAGTTAAGATAAGTGAATGTTCATTAATGATATTGAAAAATAATGACGATCTATCAACAGTCATGAAATACTCATTAATTGTTACTTGTGATACCAACGAAGTAAACTGGTTCTGATAAGAAAGAACTCCAGCTCCTCCAGAAGCAATGTTCTCTCCACTGCTGGATCTCTTTTTTAGATGTAAATACTTCATGTTTAAGCATCCAAGTTCGACTTCATAATGAAGATCTTAGTACTATAATTAATTAAAATTAGAATAGGAGAAAGGAAGAATTGTGGTTGGTGGGTTCACCTATGAAATCAGTGACCAGTGGGTTCCTGGAAGAAACCATTCTGGGCATACTTTCAGAACCAGTATTTGATGGTTACTTAGACAAGTGTTTTGTATTTTTTGATATGTAGAAGAATGGGCAATTCATTTTGTTTGATCAAAGATGTTAGTTAGTGAGCTCTCAGCTGCACGTACGATTAAGAAGGGTTACCGGAGAAGCTGAGGAAGATTAATGAAGAAGCACGGTGAATTGTTGAAAGTAGCACGGAAGTATAGATGAATCCGCCCTCCAGTGTATGAGAAACCAATAAATATTATCAAAGATATTCCTGGCTTCTGGTCGACAACTTTTCAGAGGCATCCTGTTCTTGGTGAGAAAATACAATTTGCTACTTACCATGCAAGTACTAATTGGACCGACTCTGTTGTCCAGGTATATGCCAGCAACTTTCAGTAGTTAGAAGCTCTATAGTTTGATGTAACAATTTATGTAAACGATTGAATAAAAGAAGCTTTTCTATTCTTTAGATTGTAGCTTAACATGGCATCAGAAGCCAATCCTAATTCTTCTTACTTTATATCTCCCCTCTAACGTTGTCTCTCCACCAACATCTATCATGTCTTCTTCTCTTATCTAATCCTCTACACCAGGCTCACCACTTTATCTCTATTAAGCTTACTTCCAGAAATTACTTATTTTGGAAGACACATTTGTTGCCTTTCATGCGAGGTTAAATTCATGGATTCATTGATGGATCCAAGCCTTGTCTGTTGGCTACTATCTCTGTTGAACGTTCCACTACTATCCAATCTAATCCTGAATTCGCTACTTGGATTCAATAAGATCAAATCATCATTAGTCTCCTCATATGCTCTCTGTCCGAAGAAACCATACCGATAGTTATCGGCTAAAGAGCTCTAAGGAAATTTGGGATGTCTTGGAGGCTGCTCTCTCCTCTTCTTCCAACACTAGGGTTCTTAACCTTCATATGCAGTTGCAAAATCTCAAACAAGATGACCTCACTGTCATTCAATTTCTCCAAAAAAACAAAACTATTATCTGATGAGTTGGCTTCCTAGGAAGAACATTGAACGCTTCAGATTTTAATATCTATGTGTTTAAAGGATTGCACCCTGATTTAAAGGATATTGTCACTATTTTATCTGCAAGATACGAGCCAATTTCATACACGGAGATCCATAGCCTGTTGTTGAATCATGAGTTCATCCATGGTTCCTCTATGTCCTCTCTCTCTCTCTTTCTCTTGTTTCGGGTGATAACTCTAATGCATCATCAGCTAATGTTGCCCAACATTTCTTCTGTAATGATATACCAAGTCTTGTACAAAGCAATAATGCCTCTCTCCCTGGTTGTGGCAGATCATATAGGGGACGAGGGGATGGGGTGGTCGTAATCAATACCCACGTAACAACTATGGAACAAACTATTCCGCTCAACCTTGGAATGCCAATAATGATGGACGTGCGAGATGTTGTTAGTGTTACACCCTTGAAGTTTTGATGATTTGCAAACTATTCTACAAGGGACCTGATAATTGTCCTATTATGTATCTATAGGATCTAGTCTCGTATGAAGTTGTCCCTTGACAATGACTTGCATGGCTACAACTGGAAGTTGTACTTTTGTGCAGAAGGTTGGTGGCGCGGCAGTAGAGAAGCTGAACCTCGACCAATAACAAGACGCCTAGGTTTTGTTATCTTATATGAAAGGTTCATTTACTCACAACAAAACCTAGTTTTTGCAAACATCAAGATTGAACTTCACTAAGGCAAAAGCCGTCTTGAACATAACTCATACAAGGGACCTAATTGCTTGCTCATCGTATGTCTTTTGTGTGTGTTGTATTATCAGCTTTATTGGTCTTATATTGTAAATCTACTCCTGATTATAAAGGATATTAGATGTGTAGCTTGTCCATGTCTTAGTTCGAGTCGAAACAGCTAGAGTTGGTTGTTCGAGTCGTTTGTAAGAAAGTAGTTGCTCTCATCTTTTGTGTTCTGTGTCCTAGGTAGAGTTGCCTAGTATGTGAGACCAGTGTTAGTCAGCTGTAAGTGTGTTAGAGTTATAACACTGGTCTTGTAATAGAGTTGTTACAAAAGTTAGCGATTATAGGTTGTAATCACTTGGTTGCTTGAAAAAGAGTGAAGGTTGGAAATCCTGATGGCGGGTCATGGTTTTTACTTCCCCTGAGCAAGAAAGTTTCCACGTAAACTTTTAGTGTTCTTTATTTCATTGCACTTTCTTCTCTTGATTCATTCTGTACTGCACTTGTAACTTAGGGACCAGGTTCTGTTTTGTTCGGTGGACTCATATCTCCATCAATTGGTATCAGAGCTAGTACCCTCTAAAAGGTTAACACCTAAAGAGGGTCCAGCTCTTAAATGGCAGCTCCACCGAACCTGGAAGAGGTACAATCCACCACTAGACCTCCAAGATTCAATAGTTTGTACTATGGATGGTGGAAAACGAGAATGTATGATTTTATAATGGTGGAGGATAGTGAGTTAATGGATGTTATTTTGGATGGTCCTCATATTCCCATGAGAGAAGTGAAAGAAGGGGAGGTCACCAGATTGGCCCCTAAGACACGAAGGGAGTATAATGAAGATGATCGTAAGAAAATTGAGAAGAACTACAAGGCAAAGAAGATGCTGGTGTGTGGTATAGGGCCTGATGAGTATAAGATGAGTATAACAGTCTGCGTGCGAGTCTGTTAAAGAGATCTGGGATTGTTTGAAAACTGCTCATGAGGGAACAAGCCAAGTAAAAGAGTTGAAGGTTGACATGCTTACTACACAATATGAAACCTTCACCATGAAAGAAGAAGAAACTATCCAAGAAATGCATACAAGATTTATCTCTACTACTAATGAGCTGCATAGTCTAGGTGAGGATATCAGGCCTACTAAGCAAGTAAGAAAAGTGCTTATTATTCTTCTCAAAGTCATAATAAATCAAAGTAGACGCTATTACTGAAGAAAGGGACCTGAAGACTCTTACAATGGATGAGCTCATAGGAAATCTAAAATCCTATGAAATGAAGAAATAGTAGGAGCAGGACAAGAAGGAACCCAAGAAAGAGAAGGCCTTGGCCCTCAAGGCAGCCAAAGGTGAAGCCTGTGAAAAAGATGAAGATGTGGCATATATAACCAAGAGATTTCTCAAGGTTTTGAGGAGAAATAGTGGTTTTCAAAGGAGAGGTAACTCAAGCGGATCAACTGCTAGAAATGACCTATGTCATAAGTGCAGAAAGGCTGGTCATTTCATCAAGGAATGCCCAATGCACAAACTAGAACACAAGAATTATGGGAGAGGCGGACCTGATAAAGGAAAGCAGAAGGAACGAGTTCCAGGCAAAGCTAGAAGAAAAGCAGTTGCAGACTATGTTGTGAAGCAAGCCCTGGCAGCCTTGGGAGACTCATTTAGTGATTCTAATGAATCTCAACCCCTAGAGGATATCTCTATGATGGTGATTGAAGATTCAGATGATGCCTTTGATTCACTTTTTGCATTCATGGCTAAGTCTGATGATGAAGAGGTAACTCTTCTTGACATTAAACAAAATCTTAATAACTATTCTATGAAAAGGCTTAAGGGTTTAGAAACTAATTTGACAGACTCATTGGTTGAGCTTACTAATAAGAAAGATCTCTGGAGTGAAACTCTTGAGGTGTTTGAAAATGAAAAACTGTCTTTTGTTGGAAAAGTGTGCTGAAAGAAAAAATGTCAAGAGTTTCTTTAGAACAGTCTAAAGGAAAAGGGGAAGCTAGCAGTCTTCAGTTAGAACTTGAGGAGAGGTTGAAAAAATCTGAAGAACTTCATGCAGCCTCCTTAAGTAGAAACTCTCAGCTAGAGAGAAACCTGGTCTGGGTCAAGGAAGATCTCCAAAAATCTCTCAAATGGACTGCCTCGTCTAAACTATTGTCTAGTTTGATGAATCAAAGGTCAAGTGGAGTGGAAGGTCTAGGAAAGAATGCTGTGAACCCTTCTTATAACCCTCATAACAAGTATAACAAGTATGTCTCTGTATCTAACAATTTAGTGTGCGCCCGCTGTGGTAGAAATGGACACTTGAAGAGGCATTGTGAGTCTAGGAAGAGAGCTGAGGAAAGCCTTTAGTTGTACAGTTATGAGAGGAATAGGTCCAACAAGAGACCTAATCCTCATGTCAAAAACAGTCTCTTCAGACTGCCTAACTGGACCAAAAGGTCCCTGATCACCCCTTTGTCATCATATTGGGAACTCAGACTCAAATGGGTTCCCAAGTCTAACAGATGATTGCTAATGTAGGTGAGAGGAAGAGGAAGCAATCAATGCCGGTTCATGGATAGTGGAAGCTCCAGTCATATTGGAAGAACATAAGACTTTCTCTCGCTCAAGGCACTTCATGGTGGAAGTGTCTCCTTTGGAAATGGAAAGGAAAATATTGAAGGTGTTGGCAAAATAGAAAGATCATCAAATCATGCTATTGACAATGTTTATTTTGTTAATGGATTAAAATATAGCCTCCTGAGCGTGTCATAGATTTGTGACAAAGGAAATGAAGTAAAATTTCCGTCAGATGGATGCATTGTTACCAGTCCCAACTCACATGAAATGGTTCTAAAAGCAAAAAGGTGTAAAAACATGTATTTAGCAGATCTTAGCTTACTTTCAGGTGATGAGCTCACATGTCTTAGTGCTCAGAGTGATAGCACTGAATTGTGGCATCGAAGATTGGGACATGTAAGTTCATCATTGGTGAACAAACTGGTGGCTAGGGACTTGGTTCGTGGAATTCCTGAAGTCAGGTTTACAGAAGACAATTTGTGATGCTTGTTCCAGAGAAAAACAGTCAAGGTCCTCATTCAAACAAAGGAAGCATGTCAGTACTTCTAGACCTCTAGAGTTGCTGCATATGATGGATCTATGTGGACCTGGTAAGGTTCAATACATAGGAGTAACGAGATATATTCTTGTAATTGTGGATGATTTCTCAAGATTCACCTGGACCATATTCCTGAGGTCCAAAGATGAAACATTTGAATCATTCACCACTCTTGTCAAGAAAATTCAAGTATAACTCCAAGGTTGCTGTATGAAATCATGGGACTGGGTTTGAAAATGTCAAGTTGGATTAGTTTTGTAGAGGAAATCCAAGGTAAGGGTCAAAGCCACCGAGGCTCCAACCATTTCAATATATATATATATAATGTGTGAACTATGCACACGATCACCAAGACCCCCACGCTGGCAAACGTGGTTTCCAATATTGGTCCCCCCGGGACCTCCACCTTCAGGGCGAGCAACACAACCCCCTTTAAGCCCAAATTAAAACTATTATGCATTTAAACCAAATCCATTAACCCCAATAGTCATTCATTAAGGTATTTACCACTTGGTATCGTCATACCATTACGCTTGCAAGCTAAATTAAACATGCTAAACCAATTCACATAACCACAATGACTTTCAAGTTCCATTTAAATCCAATCCATGGCAACCAAGACTATTAAAAACTATTTTTATATCCATATATCCATTAATGCAATATATTGAGTTCAAAAGCAAGTTAAAACATGCAATTATCCATAATAAAATCCAGTTTACAATGTTGGTTGAGGTTAATGCAATTCCAAGCCAAAATTCATCTAATTTGGGGAAATCAATGTCCCCCATTCCAACCATTTAAACAATGCACTAAATCAGGCCCCAAAACATCAATTTAAAGCATGGAAAATCAATTCAAGGCTTGAGACAAGTAATTTAATCAATTACAACCAAAACCCCTCAACCCAATTTCAAAATCCACAATCAAAATCACATGATAATCCATGAAATTTATGCCACAATGTAAAATTCAACTTTAGGGAAGATAAACATGCCTAAAATACACAAGAATTTGCAAACAATTTGAACTTTGGAGCCCGAATGATGAATTCTCTAAGAAATCCTTTTACGTTCTTGGGTTTTGAGTGCTAAGAGAGAACGGACGATATTGATCCTTGAAAACTGAAGGAAAGGGACTTAATTTATGTTCAAAAGTCGTATAAAGGGTAAAAAGATCAAAATCCCCTCACCCTAAGTGAAAAATTTTAAAAATGGACAAAATTAACACAGTGGCGTGACACACCATTATTGTGGAGGTTATCCTCCGTGCCACGCTGCTATCGCGGAGGTACACTCCCTCAGAGTTCCCAAATAGCCCCGAACTCTTTTCAAAATTTTTGAAACTCTCCCAAATTACCCTTTTAACATCCCTAAACATAATTTAAGTCAAAAATCAACATTACGAATGCAGGAAGTTCAAAAATAAAATGATTAAAATTTTAAGGGTCTTACAATGGAGTTGCTTCTAAGTCCCTAGCCCCTAAACCTCCCCTACTTAGCTTAAGCTCCCTCTAAGCCCGTTTTGTTCTTGCATTCCACTGTTTTGTTCCCCATGGTTCTGTTGGCTGTGGCACTTTAAGGTTATTTCTATGTTTTGATCTATACAATGTAACTGAGACAGTTTTTTAATGAAGTTTTTTCCCTTGTTTTGTCTACTACATGCCTTTTGTCCCTCTTATTTATTCATGTCAGTTTTGCCTCAATGGTCATGCGTTAACTTGTCTTATATCTTCGTTTTCTTGGTTTACTACTTATCTTTCTTAATGATGCCAAAAGGGGAAAGAAATGTTCTTGGTTGTAAAGAGATCTGGTGCCTCGAATAGGGGCAACAACTGAATAACCTGGTGTCATGAGGAATGTGTGTCAATGGGGAAATGTTAGTTAATGGTCCTTCGCGACAGGGAGAATAATTTGTCATAATCTAAAAGGGGGAACATATTAATGTTACACCCTTGGAGTTTTGATGATCTGCAAACTATTCCACTAGGGACCTGATAGTTGTCCTATTATGTATCTATGGGATCTGATCTCGTATGAAGTTGTCCCTTGACAATTACTTGCTTGACAATAGCTGGAAGCTATACTTTTCTGCAGAAGGTTGGTGGCGCAGCAGTAGAGGAGCTGAACCTCGACCAATAGCAACACGCTTAGGTTTTGTTGTCTCATATAAAAGGTTCACTTACCACAAAACCTAATTTTTGCAAACATCAAGATTGAAATTCACAAAGGCAAAAGCCATCTTGAACACAGCTCATACAAGGGACCTTGTAGATGTTTACAGAGAAAAAACATAAAACAAATGAAAAGGAAAAGAGAGATGATTTTATTATGCTGCAAAGAAGCTGTTTAAATACAGCAAAATCCTAACAAACTGCAGTAACTAATGCAGTAACTCAAAAAACTAAACTACCTAATTAATAGGAACTAAATCCACCAACAGCTATATGCATAAAGACTAGGAAAATCATAACTGAAAAACTACTACAGAAAATTCTATCTTCTGGAAACAGAAAAAATGCATCAACAACCATGTAATCATGCCAACCCAACATTAGTTAACAGCTCATGAGGCAGACTTCAACACTCCTCCTTGTGTCAAGAGCTGTAAATTCCAAGTTTACTTCTCAAGAATTCAAATTTGCTTGTTGGAAGAGCTTTCATAAAAATATCAGCCAGCTGCTCTTCCGTTCTGCAATATATTTCCGTTTTGCAATATATCAGATTCACTAGACCATCCTTTTGCACTTCTCTCAGAAAATATAGCTTCATATTGAAGTGCTTGGTCTTTCTATGAAAGACTGGATTGTGAGAGATAGCAATGGAAGCCTGGTTGTCCACAAATATCTCAGTGCTTTCCTTCATCTCCAAACCAAGATCACAAAAGATTTTCCTTATCCATAAAACTTTATTGACCACAGCTGTCGCAACAATGAATTTTGCCTCTGCAATTGATTGAGCAACAATCTCTTATTTTTTCGAACACCAAGAAAAATATCCAGCGCCAAAAATAAAATAGTACCCTGAAGTACTTTTCATATCATCAGCAGAACCACCCCAATCACTGTCAGAAAATCCCTGAAGTTTGAAATTCTGACACTTGCTAAATTTGACTCCATAATCTATAGTGCCTTTTGACATATCTGAGCACTCTTTTTGCAGCTTTCATATGCAATTCACTTGGAGAATTCAAAAAACGGGACAATACACTTACAACATACAATATATTTGGTCTTGTTGCTATAAGATACATCAAACATCCTATCAAGATCCTGTAGCTTCCTTCTTGTACTCGTTCAGCACCATCATCCTTCATTAGCTTCTCTCTTTGATTCATAGGCGTGTTCATACTCTTGCATTCTTCCATTCTAAATCTTTTTAGAATCTCCTTCATGTATTTCTTTTGACAAACAAACACTTCATTCTGAGTTTACTTAATCTCCATTCCCAGAAAATAGGTCATCTCTCCAAGATCGGTCATCTCAAAGACTTTCATCATCTCCTCCTTGAATTCTTCAATCAACGCTATATTATTTTCTATCACAAGTAAATCATCAACATACAGAGAAATAATAATAATGTTAGAGCCAACTTTCTTGACATAAAGAGTCGATTCACTTAAGCTTCTTTTGAAGCGTAAGTCTAGCAAATGGTTATCCATACGGCCATACCAAGCTCTAGGAGCTTGCTTTAACCCATATAAAGCTTTCTTTAACAGATAAATCATATTTTCACTTCCTGGTACACTGAACCCTTTTGGCTGCTCAACATATATTTCCTCTTGTAGTAGACCATTCAAGAAAACAGACTTCACGTCCATTTGAAAAATCTTCCAACTTTTCTGTGCTGCTATTGCCAAAAACATTCGAATTGTATCCAATCTAGCTATCGGGGCAAAAGTATCAGAAAATCTACTCCCCAAACTTGTGTGTAGCCCTTTACCACCAATCTAGCTTTGTCCTTGTTTACCAGAGCCGTCTGGATTGAGTTTTGTTCGAAAAATCCATTTAACTCCAATCACTTTTTTGTTTTGCGGTCTTTCCACTAGCTTCCAAGTTTGGTTCTTTCTATCATGGACAACTCCTCTTTCATTGCATCTATCCATTTTTGATCAATTTTTGCTTCCTCATATCTTGCAGGTTCAAAAATAGCAATATTGCACCTCTGATAAATATTAGAGAGTGACCTCGTTCCCCTAATAGGTTGATCATCCAATTCATCAAACTTTGAATTGTCGTTCGGAAATCGAGAATCCTCAAAATTCCAGTCCCATTGCTCATCTTCAAGGAATTGAACATCTCTACTTACCATAATCTTTCTCGATTGAGGTTGAAAGATCCTGTAAGCTTTAGACAATAAGCTATAGCCAATGAAGATTCCCAAATCTGCCTTCTTATCTAACTTGTCTCTCTTAACCTGTGGAACTTAAGAGAAACATAGACATCCAAATATCTTGAGGTTTTTAAAATCAGGTTTGAAACCATACCATGCCTCGAATGGAGTCTTCCCTTCCACTGCCCGCGTAGGCAGTCTATTCAGCAAGAAAATATTTGTGTTTGCTGCTTCTGCCCAAAACATTTTCGGCATATTTTTCTCCTGCAACAAACATCTTGACGTCTCCACGATTGTTCTATTCTTTTTCTCACTAACTCCATTTTGCTGTGGAGAGTAAGGGACAGTTAGCTGGTGCTCTATTCCAGCTTCTTCGCAAAAAGAATTGAACCTATCGGATGTATATTCAGTTCCATTATCTGATCTAATAACCTGAATCTTGTAGCCACTCTGATTCTCTATCCAAGCTTTGAACTTCATGAAAATTCCAGCAACTTCGTACTTAAACTTCATAAAATAAATCCAACACATTCTTGTTAGATCATCAATGAAGATAATATAATACCTGCTGCCATTAAGCGACGGAGTTCTTTGCGGACCACAGAGATCCGTATGAATGAGCTGAAACTTCTCTGTAGCTCTCCATATGGAACTTTTAAATGGAAGTCTAGTTTGCTTGCCAAGCAAACAAGCCTTACATCTTGAGATATGCTCCTCCAAGTTTGGTAAACCATTTACCATTTTGCTCCTTCGCATAAACAACAGAGCTCTGTGAATGTAATGCCCCAACCTTTTGTGCCACGTTTTTGCAACTATGGACTGACTTGGAAAAGCTATGTGTTCCTCATCTAATGGATTTAAGGAAAAACTTTTCCCCTGCATTTTAATTCTGAACATTTCCTGACCACTAGGATCACTGATTAGACACACCTTGTCTTCAAATAATAATTTGAATCCATTTTTCAGCAGTTATCCAACACTTAATAAATTTTGATCAAGTTCAGGAACAAATAAAACTTCATAAATAAGTTTTGTACCTTTATAACTCTCAATTGCTACGGTCCCCTTTCCTGTCGCTGGGAGGTATTCTCCATTTACGATCCTGACTCTTGATTTAATTGATCTATCAAGCTCTCTAAAAAGCTTTTCATCACTGGTCATGTGGTTCGTACAACCACTATCAATAAATCAACTTTCACTTGAACTTTTGCTTGCGTAACAGGTAGCCACGAACAATTGCTCTTCTCGTTCTTGATCTGCAATTTGATCTTCATTTTGTTGTTGTAAACCCTTTTCTTTGCAAATCATCTCGGGATGACCAAGCTTTTGACACTTTCGACACTCCATACCAGGCTTTCTCCAACACTTGATATGTGGATGATTTCTCCTTCCACAATGTTGACAAGGAGGATATTTGCCTTCTTTGTTGTTACCGGTGGTGGTAGCATTTTTTGCAGATGTACCTTCATAGTTTCCATAACTTCCTTTCTTTTCTTTTCCTTTATTACCCTTAGCAGTACCTGAACCAAGCTGCAACTTTGCTTGCAGGGCTCCCTCGATGGATCCCTCTTGCCTCATCATCCTTTGCTGTTCTTGTGCCTGCAGAACACTCAATAACTCTGCCAAGCTAAGCTTTGACAGATCTTTAGTATTTTTCAATGAAGCAATAGTTGCCTCATATCTTTCAGGTAAGGTTACAAGAATCTTTTGAATAATTCTATTGTCATTAATTTCAGTTCCAAGTATCCTTACCTTATTTGCAATCAGAAGCAACCTGTCAGAATAGTCCTTAATGGTTTCGGATTCCTTCATTCTCTGCATCTCGAATTCTCTGACCATGTTCAGTACTTTCATTCCTCTGATTCTTTCATCTCCCTCGTACTCTTTCTTGAGGAAATCCCAAATTTCTTTGGCTGAGCATGTCATTACTCTACTGAAAATGGTGGTAGAAATTGCAGCAAAGAGACATGATTTAGCTTTGGACTTTGTTGTTCTCCTCTCCTTGTGAGCTTTAATCTGAGCCATGGTTGGATTTTCTGGCAAAGGAAGCACTTCATAGTCTTCCTCGACAGCCTGCCACAAATCGCAGGCCTCCAAATAAGCCTGCATTTTCACTGTCCAGGCTTGATAATTTTCTCCGTTGAAAACTGGCGGAGCCATAGCAGAAAAAGAACTTGCATTCTCCATTGTTTGAGTGGTGTTTTGCAGCCACAAATTTGGATAAACACTCAGAAAAAAAACACTCACAAGTCTCTCACAAGTCCCTTAAGAAGTAAGGCTTTGATACCAATTTGTAGATGTTTACAGAGGAAAAACATAAAACAAATAAAGAGGAAAAGAGAGATGATTTTATTATGCTGCAAAGAAGCTGTTTAAATACAACAAAATCCTAACAAACTGCAGTAACTAATGCAGTAACTCAAAAAATTGAACTACCTAATTAATAGGAACTAAATCCACCAACAGCTATATGCCTAAAGACTAGGAAAATCATAACTGAAAAACTACTACAGAAAATTCTATCTTCTGGAAACAGAAAAAACACATCAGCAGCCATGTAATCATGCCAACCCAGCATTAGTTAACAGCTCATGAGGCAGACTTCAACAGACCTGCTTGCTTGCTCATCCTAAGTCTTGTGTATGTGTGTTGTATTATCAGCTTTATTGGTCTTATATTGTTAATCTACTCCTGATTACAAAGGATAGTAGATGTGTAGCTTGTCCATGTCTTAGTTGGAGTCGAAGCAGCTAGAGTTGGTTGTTCGAGTCATTTGTAAGTTGGTCAAGTAGTTGTTCTCATCTTTTGTGTTTTGTGTCCTGGATAGAGTTGCCTAGGATGTGTGACTAGTGTTAGTCAGCTGTGTGTTAAGTGTTATTACACTTGTCTTGTAATAGAGTTGTTACAAGAGTTGGTGATTATAGGAGTTTGTAATCACTTGGTTGCTTGAAGAAGAGTGAAGGTTTGAAATCCTGATGGCAGGTCGTGGTTTTTACTTCCCTTGAGCAAGGAATTTCCACGTAAACTTTCAGTGTACTTTATTTCGTTGCACTATCTTCTCTTAATTCATTCTGTACTGCACTTGTAACTTAGGGACCAGGTCCTGTTGTGCTTGGTGGACTCATATACTCCATCAGATGTCAAATTTGCAATGACACTAATCATCTTGCCTCTACTTGCTTTCAGTTACAATCACACCATCAATCCATCTGCCCATCTCACTCATCAGGCACCAATCTCATTGACTCAAAATTGGTTCCCCTACACTGGTGCCACTCATCATTTTGCACCAGATCTCTCAAGCTTCACTAATGCTGAGGAATACAAAGGCTCAAACCGATTACATGTTGGTAATGGACAAGGTTTGCCAATTCAACACACTGGTAGTGCCTCTTTCTCGTCTCCTCATAATCATTAATTTTTCCTTTGTCACATTCTCAATGTCCCCTCTTATCACTAAACCCATCCTTTTTTGCTCAAATGTTTTCTAATGATGATAATGTTTTCTTTGAATTTCACCCTCATCAATTTCTTGTCAAGTATCGGGATTCCAGGATTCCACTTCTTATAGTTTATGAGTAGCGATGGCATTTACTCCATGTCTTTCAAACCATGATCTTCAAGCTCTGCTTCAGCCTTCTCTGCCACCAAAGTTTCCGCCGCTTGTTGGCATCTTTGGCTGGGTCATTCGCATCAGAAAGTTCTAAGTCCAGTGTTGTCTAGGTACACTGGATTAAATAATTTATGTATTGCTTGCCAACTCGACAAGTCCCATAAGTTGTCTCTTTCGCTGCACATTAATAAAAACACTTCTTTGTTGCAACTTATTTTTGCAGATGTTTGGGGTCCTTCCTTTTTTCTATCTTCTCAAGGCCATCATTTTCTTCTTGTTTTTGTTGATTTTTCGGGTTATACATGATGTTATCCATTTTTTTGAAAATGTGATGTCTTATCAGCTTTTACTCAATTTCAAGTTCTTGTCAGACAACAATTTAGTACAAAAATTAAGTCACTTCAAATAGACGGGGGTGGTGAATTTCGCCCTTTGTCAAATCTTTGTGCGAAATTAGGCATAGTTCACCGTCTTTCTTGCCCCGACAATCATGAACAGGAAGGAAAGGTTGAACATAAACATTGGCATATCGTCGAAACTGGTTTAAGTCTTATGGCGCATAGTCCTACTCCCTCGAAATGTTGGAACTTTGCCTTTGAGACTGCCATCTACTTAATTAATCATCTTCCCACTCAAACTAACAATTGCAAATCACCGTTTGAGGTTGTCTTTCACACTGTTCCAGATTACCACTTCCTTGAAGTGTTCAAGTGTCTTTGTTTTCCATATGTGGGTCCCTGCGATCGTCACAAAATTAATTTTCGAAGCTGCGATCGTCACAAAATTAATTTTCGAAGCAATCTATTTGTGTTCTTTGGTTATAGTCCAACACCTCCTGGTTATACATGCTCTGGAAGTCTCTGTATTGCCAGACGTGTTCAATTTCATTAATCCAAATTCTCATTTACCATTACGTCTATACCATTGGTGCTGCAACCTTTCCATTAATCTAATTTTTCACCCTCGCGCCAAACATGTCGGGATAGATTTTCACTTTGTGCGAGACAAGGTAGTTAGACGTGATCTCCTCATCCAATTTCTTTCATCTAAGTATCAGGTGACTGGCATACTTACGAAGCCACTGTCCACTGCACGATTTCAGTTTTTATGAGACAAAACTCTAGGTGATAGACCCACCTTCAGTTTGCAAGGAGGGTATTGGACTGACTCTGTTGTCCAGGAATACGCCAGCAACTTCCAGTAGTTAGAAGCTCGCTAGGACTCTATGTATCTATTAGTTGTTAGTTGAGTTTATGTTGGACACTACTCACTTTGTTCTCTATATATTTAAAAAATGTATCAGCGTATGTAAAAGATTGAATAAAAGAAGCCTTTCTATTCTTAAATTGTAGCTTAACAGTACATTATGTTTGAATGAATGGGTGTAATTGCATATTCTCAAGTTTAGTTTTCGTGTTAATGTTTTTCTCATTTTTTGGTCAATAGAATTTGATCAAGAACTAGATCGAATTGTATAAAACTCATTTTAGTTCGTTGATCATGCATTTATTTATATACCAAAAATCTCGTAAATCAAACCTAATTAGCCAAAGACGGATGAACCAACTAAATCTATGCCCTAATTTGATTTCCATCACTAGTGATAAGTTTGTATAAAATCAATGATACCCACAACCTTTAACTCATGAATCCGCCTTTGATTCCTAGCTTTTGGTCGACAGCTTTTATGGGACTTCCCGTTCTTGGTGAGATAATACAGAATGAGCCGTGGTTTGATCCTCTAACTTGTTTCATATGGTAAAGCTAAATAATTAGCCAATTTATTTTTTAATGTTAATCTTCCATATATGTATTGCTTCATCGCATTTTATGATCAACTTTTCAAGTTTAGTCCTTTCCTATTTTCTTCCCATCTAGACTTCGACTTTCTATATTTTGAAGATTTACTTATGAAGTATAGGAACTTCTCTATCTTCTTCAATCCATCTAATTCAGTTCTTTGTATAAGCTTAGGTTTAAGAAGTCAACTTGAAAGAATTATGATTCAAACACTAACATTAGAGTAAACATTAGCCGGAATCTTCATTTTTCAGTTAATTCCTCTCTTTTTGGACCTTGACTTCTTTCGCTGATATGTTTTATTTTTCCATGTCAGCAGCAAGTGCTATTCACACATCGAGCTTGATTTAGAATTATCAAATTTGTATTTAACACGCACAGGTGGATTTGATCATAGAGATGTTCAATAGGTCAAAGACTTGATGAACAGTTTGAACAAGTTTAAGGGGCTGCATGTATATTGAGCCATATAAAAGAAACAAGGATTTACATAGATACTCTTGAAATAAAGGAGTTAGCACCTGTTATATACAGAGACGATATAGTGACGTAAGGTTTCTATACCACAAAAACATGAAATTGACCCCCAGATATGCCCCAGAATTATGAATTGGGCTATCTGCTGTTAACTTGAAGTCCATGATCTTTTGGATCACAGTTGCCCGTACAAAATATTGCATATGCATCAGCTGCACACTTGAACAACAGAACACTTGAGCTAAAATCCATTTAGTTGTGTGCAAAGCTCATTATACATATTCCCTTTCTTGCCAATACCATGCATGAGTCCAAGTTTTTCTCTGTTAGAGGAAATATTTGTTTGTGTTCCCTTACTTGCCAATTCCCTTTGTATTTTATGTTCAAATTCTGTTAGAGGAAATATTTGAATTGGTGTTTGTATTTTTAATGGGAAGACGGAAGCTGAGAATGAAATTGACAAGTTATTGAGTAGAAAGAAGCATAAGAAACATGAAAAAAAGAAGAGCTATACAAAGAAGAAGAATAAACAAGAAACCAGTTCCTCTGTCAATAGTTCGAAGAGTGTAATACATATATGCACTACTGTAACTGTTTGATTTTGTTAGAGTGCGTGTCCTACTGATTTTAATATTATACTCTACTGGTTGCCTATCTGTGGAACAAGTAAGCTAACATGGTTCACAGAAATAAAAGCTGAACACAATATTTTTACGTGAAAAACACCCGGCTCAAGAAAGGTGTAAAAAACCACGACCTGTACCTCTACAGGATTTAACCCCAACTTCACTATTTCTCTTGAGCCTCAACAATCAATAAATTACAAGACTTCTTGTAAACTAGGAATTAAAACTTCTAATTCCTATTTCTACAAAAACACAAATCTTCCCAAGATAAGTGTTCCCAAGTCATTGAGTTCTCTAACTTGAAGACACAATTCCTAACTCAGTTTATACTTCACTGAGGCTAGAACAAAATACTCGTTACAACTCAAAGAACCTACCTATTACAAAGTCTACGAATTGTTAAGTATGGGACCAGGTTCTTCTTCAAGTGAGTGAACTATTTTGCGGATTGTTGACTATCTTTTTAGTGCATGACTGAAACTTGGAATCTCGTATGTTGTATTTAAGTCAACTCCTTACTGAGTCCTTTAGTTGATGTATTATTCTATACTCCCAAGTAGTTTCCTCTTTGTTGTTGTCATCTCTCTTCTTAACTCAATAGGACTCTTTTACTTCATCACCTCTTATGGCTAGACTCCTTGATCAACTCAACCTCTAAGTGTAGCCTTTATCTTCTCCTCAATCTTGTTACTATAAGTGATAAGCAATAGTAACAATTTTGAGCTTCCTTGCTTATCTACTCTTGTCTTAACACCTTGTCAGCCTTGCATCAATTTCAATATGCAGTACATGTGAGAACCAGTAACTTCTCTTTATTTACTTGTGTGGAACAACTTGCAAAACATGTTTCATTCATATGTCCATCATCAAAACTTTACATTCCCTAACAAATTCCCCTTTTTTGATGACGACAAACTTAACAGCATAGCATCCATTATAAAATCCTGACATACTCAAAAAGGGAATTTAAATAAAAGAACACAGAATGAAACAGGTTAGTCAATTGAGTTATAAGCATTGTATAATCTATTCTTCCTCCTTTTGACATCATCGAAAAGCTGGCCCAACAAGTGAAAAATGTCTAATAATCCATGGCCACTTAGGCTATCACTAAAACAATCAAAACTCAGAGCAAGAGAACAATCAGGCAGTATGAAAAAGCTGAAGCAGATCTTAATAAGCAATAAGGTCCATTTCATTCAAAAGACAAGATACAATTATCATCACCAAAAAGAAGCAAAAAGAGACAACAGGGTCCTAAAAAAGCAAGGAAAATATTCTTAAGGCACTAAGAGAGAGCTAAGTGGATGAAGAGGAGGGAATAAGGGAGGTCAGCTTTCTAAAAACATCAGCATTCTCAAATCTTTCACACTCCAAGGATGTCACAACCCAATCCGGGGCCCTGGACATAATGAGCATCCCGAACCATGAAGGCCCGAGCGCTGTTCTAAATCTGGTAATCATGCACAATATTCATATAGCATAAGAAAACTTGAGGAAAACAATACAAAACGGTACTATGGTAAAACGCATAAACTTGAATAATTTGAAAGGAGTTCTGAGTATTCTAGACATATGACACCCGTTTGTGAAATCTCTAACATTACAAGATCCATTATAAGTCTGAAACAAAACTAGGACAAGGCACCCAGTTAGACCCAAAGACAAAATGTAATAACAATGCTGCAGAACAGGCCTTCCGAAAGAAAGAAGGCTCACCAACTGCACACTGCTGTCTGACACTTCTACGTTTAGCGGGACCCCTGGACTGAGTTTCAGACCCTGAAAGGTAGGGGGTTAATACAATTGTACTGGTATGCAGATAAATCTAAAATAATATATTTATATATATAAATTAGATGAGAGAAGGTCATGAAACATCATGCATGGTATAGTTTAAAGTACATGGGCAATTCTTTGATAATCACAAAATTTTTTCGTCAATGCAGTTCTATTCTTTATATTACTTCTGAGTTAGGTGGCACTCCCCTACAAGTCTGATATTCCACGGGCTATATCAAATCCTCCATTGACTCAGCGGGGAAGCCCCCAACCCAAGTTTGCCGTAAAGGTTGGAGTGTCTGAGTCTGATACGCCACAGGGCACTAGGCCAGCGTAAAATCCCTCTAGGGGACATAATAACCTGTATCGGCAAAACACAGTTCCGGGCAATGAGTTATCTGAACCCAAGACTTCTTCGGTGAACTACCTAACATCTTTTTATGCTCAATTTTAGCCTTTTTTGAACATGCATCTTTCTGAATTCAAATTCTGTAAGTCTGCATAGAAATCTGATTTCTATTCTATTCTGTGTCTATTATGGCATTATTTGTTTTGGTATCATCATACCAAGACTTGCAAGTCATAATTCTGAGCCATAAAAATATCATGCATAATCCGTTCATTTAAAACAATGTTCCGACCACCAAAACATTAAGGCAATTATGAGAGAATTTTCATATTTCTAAACATAAGTCAAAACCATGCAAAGATTCTCATCTTTTCAACAATTCCAACAAGTGGTGGTCAATTTCTCAAAACATTCCTGAAATTCCTTCAATTATCACATTTAGCATTTAAATCATGATTATATCCCCTTCTTCAATTCTCAATCATCATAAAATTCATATCAAATAATAAGACTCTTGATTCATTCTTTAAATCATGCAATTCAGGAATCCATAACTTGCAAATCAAGTAGTAACACAATGGGAGGGGGAAAAGATTCAATAATTCATACTCTCAATTCACAATTCAAAGATTCAATGCATACATACATATATGCTAATCAAATCACTTTCAAGGGAAGGCCTAAAGACCAAAACAATATTATCAAGGGCTTCAAAAACATGATTATAATTGTAAATCCAAAACCCTTTCCAAAAAATCATGATTTCTAAACCTTTTGCATAATTAGAAGAATTTACTATGCCCATGTAGTTTTAGGAAAATCCTACGTACCTTTGATTATTTAGGAGAAAGACCGGAACCCGGATCTTGATCCGTTTCTTGGAATTCTTGACTTATGAATGAGTTCTTGAATCTTTGGGGGAGGAGTTAGGGTTTTGATTTTGAGAGGAAAAGTGAAAAATAAGATATTTTGGCTTCTTGGGGTTGAAATTCAATGTTATAGACGTATTTTGGGTGAGGGAAAATGACCACGGTGCCCCTACACCTATTAGAAACTGAAATAATGCGTAAAACAACCTTAGATACGCGTCTGGTTTCGTGTCGATGCGACGCGACGCGTCATGATCGTGTCGGCTTACTGCCTCACATGGAAAAAGCCATAACTTTTCGTTCGATTATCGAATTTTTGCGAAATTGGTATTGTTGGAAAGCTAATTCAATTATCTACAATTTGGTGGCTCTTGAGATGAAAAATTCCATGTATATCAATAGTTATCCATGTTCAAAGTATACCCTTGTAGAATCAAATATCCAATTTTGGATGAATGAAAGGTTCTTAGTTCGACATTGCTTTAGGCCATTTCTATGAATATTTTTCACCTCATAATCACTTTATACTAGATGAAAGATCATGACACATAAATCTAAGCATAAACCATAAAATTAGAGCTTACGCACGTAGGAACAATGGTTCAATTTCTAGCTCAAAAATACGAGGTGTTACATTATCTCCCCCTTGGGATCATTCATCCCCGAATGATGGGAAGGGACCTTTTGAAGCTCTAAAAGTGTAGAATAAAGAATGTAGTCTCACATTGAACATTTTTCCTCGACAAAATATTCAATGGCAACAAACAAACTTCATGATAACCCCCAGCGAAACTTGTAAGCACGAAACATGAGATAATAAGACTTTACATAGGGATGATCTTTTACATGAGCTCTATGCACCATAATCTTCACAACATAAGGCAGGGATTTATTTGATGATCATAGACCTGATTTATAGTGGTACTAATAATAACAGGAGATTTCGTGGAGGATAGGGATAAAATCATTCTCCATCTCTTATGATACAACGAAATAGATATTACACTTAGAAACACTATTCATTTATGCCCAAACAACAAACAATACACTTCATCATTTCCAACTTACAATTCTCCCATCATATATCTAACCACAAGAGTTTGAGTCTCAATGCCGAGCGTTTTTTATGTTGAAGCCTAACTTGGATTAACAAGGTGATAACCACATATCACATAGGTTTGTATTTTCAGCAACCACAACATTCAAGCCTAATCATTACTATACCCACTACATAGATTCCCCCACTAAGACCAACAATTTCAATCACTCTCACAAATATCTTCGCCACATTCCTCCTTCTTAGCTATTTCACACAACAAAAGTTCATCTCCTTCTTTGCCCTTCTACCTATAACCCTAGCTCGAGAGTTCATATCAATTCTCTTTGTTTTTTTTTCTTTCGCCTTCAAGAACATCTACTTCCCTACCTAACACATCATAACGTTTCCGAAACCACCATTATACTATCATACGGAGGGTCATCAAGGGACCCAAGTATAAATGTCGAGAATGGAAATAACACCACTAAACCATAACTTATGCTTATTGCACTACTCAAGAAGGGACATGAAACGAAGATACGATAAAATCGACTCAAAGTGCTCCATGTATCAAGTGTCTGGATCATAAGTAGAGAGTCATTTGAGAGACACAATACAACATGAATTCTTAGGATAGAGAACAAAGGGAAACATTAGTGCACATATCAAGACAAAATGAGGGAAAGAGACTGAAACTCAAAAAATCAGTAAGATAAACTGGGCACCTGACGCGATGCATTGAGATTGCATCGAGACACTGGTTTGGCCAACACGATTACCGACGCGACGCACCGATATCATGTTGAGCTACTGGTTTGCTTACTCAAACACATCTCAAACGCGGTCCAAAAAATCCAAAACTTTCCCAGAATAACCCCTTTACACTCTTGAGCATGAATCAACTCAAAAATCTATGCCTAGGGGTCGAGAAGATTAATTTTTAAAATCATGGAAGTTAAGAGCTCATAATTATGACTAAGTCTTTTAACAACTAGAAAAGTTTTCAGATTGCAAGCTCTCCATACATTCAACTAAGAGTGGTATTGAGTCGAGAATGCTACGAGGGTGTTACATTACAACTAAGACAAAGATTTTTGCTTGAAGCGATTGCTCCTCATTTAAGGAACTAAGATTTTGCCATGAGTTTGCATAAACTTTAACACCTTGGCTAAACCCGACGTAGGATGAATCGGTGACATATAGAAACATATTTTCTTAGGACCAAGCATGCTGAGAGACATAGATTTTCATGGATCACGAACAACATAATCTATGGCTTGAATACATGAAAGACTGAATTACTGAGAGACATAACTGCTTCTAGTTTGGAGGTCAGGGAATGAACATAAGTCCATAGAGAACTTGAACCATAGGCATAGGCATGACTTGAACACATGACGTAGGATATTAGCAGAATAATCTCTAAAATGGAAGTAGAAGGAGTATGTTTGAGTAAGAATAGATTTATCATGACTCTTCCCCTCAACTTGCCGAATTGAGAATAATTTGGGAAATAACTTAATTCCCCATCTCCCCCTTAGATCAAAGTCACAATCCTAGACTCACGAACATATCCCCTTATCAAATCTATAGCCACAACTCTCAACATAAAAGAGGCATCACCACACACTTAAACTCTAAACTCTCTCTGAAGAACTATACTCTGAAGGTCTTGCTTTTCTATAAATGCTACTCTTAACATCTGCTAGCCTCTATAGCCATCACTCTACATCTCCCACTCTCATGAGCGTACGTATCCACACTCCTTAAAACAAAAAAAGGAGGTATCAATACATACATGAACACAAACTCCTCTCATTAATCCCTAATACAAAGGCACTAAATTTTTTTTCTAGGGCATCCCCTTTCAGGGACACTAATCGTAATTTCTTCTAACTCTCAAAGTCATCAACTTACAACTAATATTTTCATGGGCATAGACACCCACGCTTCTGAATACTTAATGCTTCATCTTTAATTCCTTGGAATGCTATTCTTACACCTCTAATCACAAAACCTACAACTCCACAAAATCTGTAAGACTATACCAAGGGCGCATAATGCCTACTTATTTTTCCTCAATTCAACTCTAAAGAGCACCATACAATAACCTCCCAGATTTATCCATACTACCAGATTCAAGAATTAAATCTAGGTACACAAAACACTTGTACACATAAAACTTTATTTAGCAACTTGCTACCAGGGGTTCAACTTATTCCCATATACTCATGTTCTTATCCACTTAATGATTCAACCATAATTCATCATTTTAATACTAGTCCTCATGTACATATATCCCTCACGATTACCACTTAAGATTTTCATTAATCATCAACCTAGGATACTTCGCACATCACATCAAGCCTGCTAATTACTCCACAAAACATGCATAGTTAATCTTAAGCTATTATCCTCGCCATTACACTTCAAACCTAAACTCTACATTTAAAGTTCAAGCCTGTCGTCTATCCTCAATTATATACCACCGGTAAAGCATGCCACATACTATACTAGTCCATCAAATTGGGAAAATAACCCAAATACTTTACTTCACTGTACTACTACCTACAATCACAACTCTGCCATAACCTCGCTATTACAATTCAAAACCCACTACATACCTTCTCACATGAAATACTAGTTTACTACTACTAAGGGAAATACCATCAAAGGGGTAAAGTCACGCGATAGGATTAGTTGATCTTAATCTTATAATATAACCCATTTCAATCTTATCAACATATTCTAATTTCTCACATCTTACTTACTTACCCAATCGTGCATCATAATGATCTTCAAAATTCAATAAACACTAATGAGTCTCTACTCACAACTTATTAACTAGTCTACCCTTTTCCTCTTACCACTTATAAATGATTTCTACAATCACCATAACTATCCACTTTGAGCTCCTTCTTTATTTTGAACAAATAATAATCATATCCCGTTACTTCCTTTACAGACTACCGTACAATCTATAATTATTGCTACCACATTAGTCTATCACTATAAAATGGCAAATCATCCCTCAATCAACGGTTATACAACTAAAAATATTTATTTACACAAACGTCACCCTCATTCTGACTTCTAACATTGTGACTTCATATCACGAACTTCCGAACCAACTCGCTACCAATAGGTCATGACACTTTAACATACACTACTACTCGGGTTGAAATATAGTTCCAACATTCTACTACACATCATTACCCTTATACATCACATCCCCAACAAGAATTTTATTCAAAGAGACTAAATATACTCCATACCTCAGGCTCAACCGCACAACTGATACAGATAGGGGTATGCACTTAAATCAACACACTTTAGAGCACTCATGGACTCCTCTCAAGTCCTTGCGCAAATTCATAACTTTATGGACAACTCAATCAGAGAGAACCACATCGCTGTGGGAGTTAGACATCTGGACTCGTATCGCCTTGACAATGAGGCATGGACCATGAAATTAGAGTGAGGAATGAACTTGGATAACTTTCTTATGGATGACTCTATAACACGAACTAGAGTATGAAAGAATAGGAAAAAACTCCTAAATGTCTGGTAGCCTCCTGATTATAAGTGTAGTGCACAACACACCTATAAGCAAGACTCTACTAAACACGATTTCACAAGTACTCTGGGACCATGAATCGTGCTCTGATACCAAGTTTGTCATGACCCGAGCCGGGGCCCTGGCTGTAATAAGCATCCCAAACCATGAAGGCCCGAGTGCTCTTATAAATATGGTAATCATGCACAATATTCATATAGATAAGAAAATTTGAGGAAAATAATACAAAATGGTACCATGGTCAAACGCATAAACTTGAACAATTTGAAAGAAGTTCTGAATATTCTAGACATATGACACCCGTCTGCGAAATCTTTAACATTACAATATCCATCATAAGTCTGAAACAAAACTGGGACAAGGCCCCCAGTCAGACCCAAAGACAAAATGTAATAACAATGTTGTAGAACAGGACTTCCGAAAGAAAAAAGGCTCACCAACTGCACACTGCTGTCTGACACTTCTACATTTTAGCGGGACCCCTGGATTGAGTTTCAGACCCCAAAAGGTAGGGGTCAATACAATTGTAATGGTATGCAGAGCAATCCAAGATAATGCATTTATATATATAAAATAGACAAGAGCAGGTCATGAAACATCATGCATGATATAGTTTAAAGTACATGGGCAATTCTTTGATAATCATAAAACATTCTTGTCAATGCAATTCTATTCTTTATATTACTTCTGAGTTAGGTAGCACTCCCCTACAAGTCTGATATTCCATGGGCTAAATGGAATCCGCCATTAACTCGTAGGGGAATCCCCCAACCCAAGTTTGCCGCAAGGGTTGGAGTGTCTGAGTCTGATATGCCACAGGGCACTAGACCAGCGTAAAATCCCTCTAGGGGACATAATAACCCATATCGGCAAAACACGATTCCGGGCAATGAGTTATATTAGCCCAAGTCTTCTTAGGGGAACCACCTAACGTCTCTTTATGCCTAATTTTAGCCTTTTCTGAACATACATCTTTCTAAATTCAAATTTTGTAAGTCTGCGTAGAAATCTGATTTCTATTATATTCTATGTCTGTTATGGAATTATTTGTTTTGGTATCATCATACCAAGAATTGCAAGTCATAATTCTGAGCCATAAAAATATCATGCATAATTTTTTCATTTAAGACAATGTTCAGACCACCAAAAACATTAAGACAATTATGAGAGAATTTTCATATTTCTAAACATAAGTCAAAACCATGCAAAGATTCTCATCTTTTCAACAATTCCAACAAGTGGTGGTCAATTTCTCAAAACATTCTTGAACTTCAATTATCATATTTAGCATTTAAATTATGATTATATCTCCCTCTCCAATTCTCAATCATCATAAAATTCATATCAAATAAATAATAAGACTCTTGATTCATTCTTTAAATCATGCAATTCAGGAATCCATAACTTGCAAATCAAGTAGTAACACAATGGGAGGGGGAAAAGATTCAATAATTCATGCTCTCAATTCACAATTCAATGCATACATACATATATACTAATCAAATCACTTTCAAGGGAAGGCCTAAAGACCAAAACAATATTATCAAGGGCTTCAAAAACATGATTATAATTGTAAATCCAAAACCCTTTCCGAAAAATCACGATTTCTAAACCTTTTGCATAATTAAAAGAATTTACTATGCCCATGTAGTTTTTAGAAAACCCCCACGTACCTTAGATTATTTAGGAGAAAGAGCGGAACCCGGATCTTGATCCATTTTTTGGAATTCTTGACCTTATGAATGAGTTCTTGAATCTTTTGGGGGAGGAGTTAGGGTTTTGATTTTGAGAGGAAAAGTGGAAAATAAGATATTTTGGCTTCTTGGGGTTAAAATTCAATGTTATAGACATATTTTGGGTGAGGAGAAATGACCATGATGCCCCTAGACCCATTAGAAACTAAAATAATACATAAAATAACCTTAGATATGCATCTGGTATTGTGTTGACGCAATCTCGACGCGACGCGTCATGATCGTGTCGGCTTACTGCCTCACACGGAAAAAACCATAACTTTTTGCTCGATTATCAGATTTTGGCGAAATTGGTATCGTTGGAAATCTAATTCAATTATCTACAATTTGGTGGGTCTTGAGCTGAAAAATTCCATGTGTATCAAGAGTTATCCACGTTCATAGTAGTCTCTTGTAGAATTGAATATTCAATTTTGGATGAATGAAAGGTTCTTAGCTCAACTTTGCTTTAGGCCATTTCTATGAACATTTTTCACCTCATAATCACTTCATATACTAGGAGAAAGATCATGAAACATGAATCTAAGCATAAACCATGAAATTATAGCTTATGCACGTAGGAACAATAGTTCGATTTCTAGCTAAAAAATATAGGGTGTTACAAAAGAGGCTGTAAGTGAGGCAATCTGAGCTTGAAGAACCCTCTTCTCATCCTCATGGGCAGCCTGAGCAGCCTCTAGTGCAGCCTGAGCAACCTCCACCTCTATATGTTTTTCTGCAAGTGCATTTCTCAACCTTTTCATAGGGTTATCCATACTCCTTATAGAAACAAGTAGCATCATATGGTTCACACTCCCTATAATATCCTTGGTAGTCTGTGAAGACCACACTTGGACAGACATCCCAAACTCTTCAAACATAGGGGTGAACCAGAATTCATAAGGGAGAGCATGTCCATTCACTTCCTTGAGGAGAACTTTTTGCATATGCTTCAAAATGAGTCGAGGTAAATCAATCTTCACCTTAGTGTACAACAGTTCCATAAGAGTAAGGTCAATAAAACTAGCCATAATCTTTCTTTCCTTCTTAAGGATAATCATCTTATGCACAATATTAAAATAGAGTTGGTGAAGTGGGGACATCTCCCTCTTAAGAACTCTTCGATGATTTACCAGGTGAGGGTTTCCAGAAAACTTATGACAAATGTCAAGAACAGAAGCAAGATTATCAAGAGGCGGCTAAGTGCCCTTGACTTGGCAACCCCACCCCAGGAGAAATGTGTAAGATTTGAGCAATGTATACAACATAAATGTTCATAGTGACCTCTCGAAAAGTGGTAGAGAATATCTCGCCAATAGCTACCCTATTAGTATAGAACTCATACACTTCAGGTTTGAAAAATATCCTCTGAAGGTCACCCTGAAGAAATAGGTGTGACCATTCTTGAAACTTCAGTTTTCCTAATAATATAGTCATATCAACACCACCAAAACCACTAATAACCGGCCCTCTAGATAACTTATGCTTTTGAAAGTGAATATAGTGTTCCTTAGGAGTGTCCTAATTTGAGAATGGTTCTTGAACCTCAAAATTAGGATCCAACTCAGCAGTAGCATCCAGAGGTGAGTCAGACTAAGATGAATCAGAAGGAACAGGTTTGTGTACCTGTTTTTTTTGGATGAGAAGATGACTTAGGAGGAAAGACTTTAGAGGATGAGGAAGTTTTGAAAGTAGGGGTAGATTTAGAAGATGGAGAGGCTTTTGGGAGATTTTCCAATGATTTTCTTCTTCTTTCGCATAGAGCAAAGAAGAACATAAAGAGATGATGCACGAGGAGGAGGAGAAGAAGATGTAGCAATACGTTTCTTCTTAATAGCTTGAAGTGCTTATGCCAAGGAAGCATCTTCCCGTTGCTTTTTACCTCGAGTATGAGGAGTAATTACAAGAGGGGAAGGTTGTACTGGAACATTGTCATTAACATCAATGTCAATGGAAGAGGGTTTACGTTTGGATTTAGATCTAGATTTTCGAGGAATTAGGTCTGCAATAGGAATATCATCTCAATTAATAATTTAAAGAGGGATTGGAGGTGGCAGTGAGGTTTAAGAAGATGACGATGGGTTGGAAGAAAATTAGGCAAAAGGGTTTTGTATATTCTTAAACACTACAAAATCGGAGAGTTTGATCAAAATTGGGGAAGGAATAAGTGGGGGTAAAGTAATATCAGGATAAAGGATGATGGCTGTTGATGGAGTGGAAGTGGAATCTGTGGATGGGTTAGAGAAGGAAGATGCCATGGTGAAGGAGTGAAAAACAGTGATTTGTTTTTATGAAAGTGGTGAATGATGAGATGAGAAGAGAAATAAGTGTATTTAAGATGGAGAGAGAGAAGATGAATCATGGATGAAGTGTATTTGGTGAAGGAAACGTAATGATGAGAAAGTTTAGTTCTGATGGGAAAGGATTGACAGCTTTTTGAAGGAGAAGGACTTTTGGATTTTTGGTGGTTTAAGTGTAATGGAAAAGACCATGTAGACAACCTGTTTCTCTTTATGATACTAAAGGCAAGCATTAATCATACCTTAATTTTGAGGATAAAATTGACAAAATTGCCTCTTAATTCCCGTCTTTCTACAAAATCAACACATAACTCAGTCAATTTACTCTAAAATCTTGGAATTAGGACACATAACTGAATGTGTAAGACTGAATTAATAACCAATCAATTAAGAGCAGCTTATTCTAGTCATCATTAAGGGAGATTTATACATTTTTAATCATCCCCAAGGCTAACCTATTCTTTTCAAAGTGTTATCTACTCAAAACCTTAGTGAATATGTCAACAATTTGTTCCTTAGTATAACAAAACATAATTGATCTATGACTTTTTTCAACATTATCTCTAAGAAAGTGATGTCTAATATCAATATGCTTAGTTTTTTTATGTTGAACAGGATTCTTGGCTATATTAATGGCACTTGTATTATCACAAAAAATAGGAACACATCCAACATTTATACCAAAATCCATAAGTTGTTTCTTAATCCACAACAATTGAGCACAACAAGATCCTGTAGCAACATATTCAGCTTCAGTAGTAACAAGGCTACTGAGTTTTGCTTCTTTACGGACCAGGTAATCAAACATGATCCAAGAAAGTGGGCTAAGCCTGTAGTGATCTTTTTGTCAACCAACTATCCTGCATAGTCAGCATCAGAATATCCAACCAAGTTGAAGTTACTACTTTTTGGGTACCATAGACCAAGATCACTGGTTCCTTTGAGACATCTAAAGATTTTTTTTATAGATTTTAGATGAGTCTCTTTAGGATTTGCTTGAAATCTAGCACATAATCCTACACTGAACACAATATCAGGCCTTCTTGCAGTAAGATGACCCTATCATCCCTCTGTCCATCTTTTGCTACACATTAGGACCTGTTTCATCCAAATCAAGTTTTATAGCAGTGGCTATTAGAGTGTTGATCTTTTTTGCCTCTTCCATGAAAAATCTTTTGAGGAGTTCTTTTACATACTTCTATTAATAGATCATTGTTATAGATGTTGTTTGTTTAATTTGCAACCCCAAGAAGTAATTTAGCTCCCCCATCATGCTCATCTCAAATTCACAACTCATGAGTTTGGCAAAATCATGAGTCATGTTCATGTTTGTGGAGCCAAAAATGATGTCATCTACATATACCTATATACCCAACAGATCTTTTCCATTAGTTTTCAAGAAGAGAGTGTTGTTAATCTTACCTCTAGTATGACTATGTTCCAGTAGAAACTTTGACAAAATCTCTCATACCAAGATTTTGGAGCTTGTTTCAACCCATACAAAGCCTTATCTAGTTTATACACATAATCAGGAAACTCCTTGCTTTCAAATCTAGGAGGTTGTTTAACATATACCTCCTCTTTGAGAATGCCATTCAAGAATACACTCTTAATATCCATTTAATAAAGAATGAACTCCATATAGGTAGCAAAGGCAACAATTAATCTAATAGCTTCAATTCTGGCTACAAGAGTGAAAGTCTCATCAAAATCTATGCCTTCTTCTTAATTATATCCTTAGACCACTAATCTTGCCTCTTTCCTTGTAACTGTTTCATTCTCATCAATTTTATTTCTATACACCCACTTAGTCCCAATTACTATTCTATCTTTTGAGAGAGGAGCTAAGTGCCATACTTTTGTTCTCTCAAACTAATTTAACTCTTCCTACATTGCTATGATCTAATCAACATCATACATTACTTCATTTACCCTTTTTGGCTCAATTTATGACAGGAATGCCTTGAAAGCACACATACTTCTTAATCCAGACCCTATAGTAATCCCAGAAGTGATATCAGTGAGAACATTCTCAATAGGATGTGATCCTTGATACTTGTAACCTTTTGGGACCAATCCTAGTGAGCTACTAGGATCACAACTGATGTTCTGAGCTGGGGTAGTTGGGGGCTCAGTTTCCCCTGTCACTATGCCTCTAGATTCAGTTCCCCCTGTTGAGGTGCCTCCATGTTTGGTAGCTCCAGTTGATGAACTAGGTTGTGTAACCTAATTCTAAGAGTCAGTTCTTTCCTGCAGGTTAGTCTTAACACAGGATTCATCATAACTACATGCATGCTTTCTTCAACACCGTTAGTTCTATTTTTTAGAACCCTATAAGCATTACTATGAAGTGAATAACCTAAGAAGATTCCCTCATCACTTTTGGCATCAAATTTTCCCAGATTATCCTTTCCATTATTATATATAAAACATTTACAACCAAAGGTTCTAAAATAATAAATGTCTGGCTTTCTTCCTTTTAGTAATTCATAGAGAGTCTTCTCTAAAATAGGTCTGCTCATGCATCTATTTATGATATATGCTGCAGTACTTATTGCCTCAGCCCAAAGGGTTTTAGCAATATTTGTTGTAAGCATCATTGTTCTAGCAATATCTTCTAAGGTTCTATTCTTCCTCTCTACTACTCCATTTTGTTGTGGTGTTCTGGGAGAAGAGAAGTTATGATCTATACCATTTGCTAAATAGAATTCTAAGAACTTGAAATTCTCAAATTCTATACTATGGTCAGATCTTATTGAAACTAATGAAGTACCCAGTTTCTTTTAAATTTTCTTGATGAAAATTGTAAAGACATCAAAGGCATCTTCTTTAGAGGCTAGAAATAATATCCAGGTGAACCTGGAATAATCTTCAACAATTACAAAAACATACCTTTTTTCACCTCTGCTTTGAAGTCTCATTGGTCCACACAAGTCCATATGAACCAGGTCAAGACACTTGGTAGTGCTAACATGGTTCTTTGACTTAAAAGAAGATCTTACCTGCTCCCCCCTTACACAGGCACTACATAACTTTTTTTTCTTAAACTTGCTTTTGGGAAATCCCAATACCATATCCTTGGAAGAAAGTATGTTTAGTTGTTTCAAACTTACGTGTCCAAGTCTCCTGGTCCAAAGGAGGGGATCATTTTCTATTGCACTTAGACAAGTCAACTCTGGTCTTGGTATTGACATTATGTCAGCTTTGTATATATTTTTGTATCTCCTTGTAGTAAGCACAATCTCTTTGATGTCCATCCTCTTGACTTTGACTCCCGCAGAAGAAAAAATAACTTTATTACCTTTATCACACAGTTATGAAATGCTCAACAGGTTGTGCTTCAATCCTTCTACAAGATAGACATCTTCCAATGCTCTTGACTCAGATGAGCCAATTTTTCCAACTCCAGTAATGATTCCCTTTTTTCCATCACCAAAAAAAACTCCTCCCCTATTTATTTTGGAAAGTGAAAGGAACTTTTTCGTATCACCAGTCATGTGTCTTGAGTAAGCACTATCCTAGTACCAATGCCTTTTGCTTTCTTTCACCTTCTCCTGTAAGAAATCAATGGTTATACTTAGGAACCCAGAAAAGCTTGGGGTCCTATTTTATGAGTAAAAGGATGAATTAAATTTCTTCTAGTCCATGCTAGCAACATGTAGTACAACCTGTTTCTCTAACCAGAACCAATTTTTTTCTTTTTGGTCTGAGAAAATCTATTTGCAAGGTTTTGATTGTTTGATCAACTTTTAGAAGCCACTGGACATTTAGTGGTTGGATGTCCAAGGTTACCACAGATATAACATTAATCTTTAGGATCATCAAAATCTTTGTGGAACCCCAAACCTGTCTTTTCATTATGATTTCTTTAACTTAACTTGTGAACAATTCCTGAGGAATTTGTCCACCTATTATCTCTTTCAAGATCAAGTTTCAGTTTAGAGACTTCTTGACTCAGTTTGTTAACCATGTCAGTTGCATTACTACACTCTTGTTTGTACTTCTCTAATTCAAGTTCAGCACTTTCTTTTTCTTTACTCATGGCTTTTTTCCTATTTTTAGTTAGTGTCAGTTTTAGGATTTCAGACTTAAGATCATTATTTGAAGAATCAATTTTTGCAACCTATTTCTTGAGAGTGCAGTTTTCCTTATCAACTGTATCATTGTAAGATTTTAAATCAATGAGATCAAATTTAAGGCTTGCTAGACTGTTGAACAACTCATCCCTATCAGAAGTTAATTCTCGGAAATCATCAATTAGTGCACTCATCAAGGAAACAAGTTTTGATTTAGAAAACAAATGCAATTTTTCTTTAAGTTCAAGTATACTTACCTTAGAAGCATCATCTTCTTCCTCTAAGTCTGAATCTCCAAGTGCCATAAATGCATCTTCATCAACTTCATCATCATCTGAGTCAGATCCCCATGCTGCTATCATTGCATGTTTTTCCTTCCTTTTGTCCTTTTCTTTTAGTTCCTTTTCAGCCCTTTCCCTTTTCCATTCTATTTTTCAGACAAGACAATCTCTAATCTGATGATCAGTCTTACCACACTTGTAGCATCCATTTGGATTGTCCTTTGAACTTTTTTTCTACATGTTCCCTTCTTCCTTTTAAAGAATTTGCTGAAGTTCTTAGTTATGAAGGAAACTTATTCCTTGTTAAGTTTAAATTCGTCATCACTATCAGAAGCCTTCAATGCCAGGATTTTCTCAGGAGCTGCTTGTTCTTTGGTTCCATCAACTTCCATTTCATAAGTAGTCAAGTTCCCTACCAGTTTATCCAGGGTCATACCTATGAGATCCTTATTTACTTCCCTAATTGCAGTTACCTTAACATTCCATTTTGATTTTGGTAGTACCCTCAGTACCTTTTCAACTTGTTCCTCCTCAGTGATGACTTTTACCAAGGAAGTCCGCTCATTAGTTAAGGCAGTAAGCCTTGTCATCATCTCATGCAAGGATTCATTTTCTTTTATCTTAAATGCCTCATACTCAGTAAAAGAAGAGAAATCCTGAATTTTTTTCTCTGAGAGGTACCCTCATGTGCATTTACCATTGATCTCGAATTTGCTTAGTAGTGGTGCAGGTTGGCACCCTATTGTATTCAGCAGGTCCTAATCTACATACTAAGATGTTCTTAGCCTTAGTATTTTTCTTTAATGCCACTAAGTCATCAGCAGTAAATTCACTCCTTACTTTCTTGACAGGTTCACCATCAACCAACTTCATTAGAATAGTAGGACCATCAGTAATCCTATCCCATAATTCATAGTCTTCACCTTGGATGAACATATCCATCCTGGATTTCCACTAGATAAAGTGAGAACCATCAAAGAGTGGAGGTCTAGTCGTTGACATCCTTCACTGTGACCAGTAGGAGGCGCGGAATTCACCATTGTGATCTTTTCTTAAGTGCTAGCCTTATTTAAGACAACCTCGCTTTGATACCACTTGTTAGAGTGCGTGCCCTACTAATTTTAATATTATACTCTACTGGTTACCTATCTGTTGAACAAGTAAGCTAACGTGGTTCACAGAAGTAAAAGCTGAACACAATATTTTTACGTGGAAAACACCCAATTCAAGAAAGGTGTAAAAAACCATGACCTGTACCTCAACAGGATTTAACCCCAACTTCACTATTTCTCTTGAGCCTCAGCAATCAAAAAATTACAAGACTTCTTGTAAACTAGGAATTAAAACTTCTAACTCCTATTTCTACAAAAACATAAATCTTCCCAAGATAAGTATTCCCAAGTCTCCGAGTTCCCTAACTTGAAGACACAACTCCTAACTAAGTTTATACTTCACTAACTAGAATAAAATACTCATTACAACTGAAAGAACCTACCTATTACAAAGTCTACGACTTGCTAAGTATGAGACCAGGTTCTTCTTCAAGCGAGTGAACTATTTTGCTGATTGTTGACTATCTTTTTAGTGCATGGCTGAAACTTGGAATCTCGTATGTTGCATTTAAGTCAACTCCTTACTGAGTTCTTTAGTTGATGTATTATTCTATCTTCAATAGGACTACCAAAAAGTTTTCTCTTTGTTGCTGCCGTCTCTCTCTTCTTAACTATATAAGACTCTTTTACTTTTTCTCCTCTTATAAATGAACTCCTTAATCAACTCAACCTCTAAGTGTAGACTTTATCTTCTCCTCAATTTTGTTACTATAAGTGATAAGCATTAGTATTAATTTTGAGCTTCTTTGCTTATCCACTCTTGTCTTAGCACCTTGTCAGCCTTGCATCAATTTTAATATGTAGTACATGTGAGAACCAGTAGCTTCTCTTTATTTACTTATGTGGAAAAGCTTGCACAACATGTTTCATTCATATGTCCATCTTTAAAACTTTACATTACCTAACAAATTTATGTTCAAGTATTGGTTTTTGATAATAGCTACATATGTAGTCATAATATCGGTTCTCATTCTCATTTTGTTATAAATCTGTAGCATACTAAAGCGCAAAAACTGACTTTTTACAAGTATAGAAGTTTAGCCAATAGTTTGGATGAGTATGAAGTAACACCTCTTATCCAAGTCTAGTATATATCGACTAGTGATGTAACTAACTCTGTTGCTTTTGGAGTGTAGGCGAAGGTTGTTGCAACGTCAAGTAGGAATATCATGATTCTAGTTCTGAGAAAGACGTACTTGTAGCCAAGAAACCTCATGTTAATGGATTTTCTGCAGCTTTTAAGATAGATGTGAGAAATGATGGATCTAGTTCTGAGAATGATTGTAGCTCTACGGAGGAAGGATGCTGTTGTTAAGAAGGTGCTGCTGCTGCCTTTGAAAAGAAAGACTCTAGTGATGAGTCAAGTGATGCATCTAGTTCTAAGGATGATAGCACTTCTGTTGAGGAGGTTGTTGTTGTTCTTAAGGCACCTGTTGCTGGCACTGAAAAGGAAGACTCAAGCGACGAGTCTAATGGTGATGATGATGTAAGGGAATATGTTAAGAGATATACACAAATATTGTTCCTTTACGACAAATTTGATGAAATTGATGTTATATTGATATATGGATTTTAATAGTGTTACTCGTTGATACTATAATTGATTTTCTGTTTGACAAGAACCGGTTGCTGTTCAACCAACAAAAGTGTAAAAGACTAGTGATATCTCTGACTAAATGGACTCTGATGATTCTGATACTGATACAGACAAGGTATGATTACTTCATATTTGTCCTCTTGCTAACTCATTGAATACATTAGTTAGTTAATTGAGTATTGTTAGGAAATAAGATTTCTATAGAAATACCTAGATATTAGATATTTTTTGTAATAGGTTCTTCTAAAATATTCTAGTGTAGTATATCTTGAATAAATATCTTGTAGAATTATCTAGTTATTGTAGAGTAATAGAAGATAAGGATCACTAGATTTTTCTTGTAGATGTATCTAGAAGGATATATAGAATCATACATAGACAAGTATAAATAGGACGCACATTGTGCATTTGTATCTATCCAGAAAAATAGAAAATAAAGAAAAAAAGTTTCAGCTTTTCCCTTCCCTGCAGTTTCTTTTGTAGCAATTTACATCTGCAATTTCCTTAAATTTTCTCCTTTACTCTTTCCATTTCCTTTGTTTTTGACTTGGTATCAGTGCTCATTTATTACAGAATCTGAATTTGTTTTTTTGATTGACTCATCTTTTTTAAGCTTTTTTCTTGGATCTGTTTGCTGGAAAATATGACACCAGAAAATCAACCAACGACGGGTCCTTCAATTTTTTCTGGTGAGAATTATCATATTTGGGCCATTAAAATGAAGGCTTATTTGAAGGCTCTGAACTTGTGGGATGTTGTTGAGAGAGGAGAACTTGCTATCCAGCCATTGAGAGACAACCCAACTCTTAATGATATAAAAAAGTATGATGAATTAGTGACTAGATCTTTAAGAGCTCTCACTTGCATACATTCAAGCCTTACAGAAGTGATGTTTCCAATGATTATGGATTGTGAGACAACCAAAGAAGCCTGGGATAAGCTAAAGGAGGAGTTTGAAGGCAGCAACAAAGTTAAGTCTATTAAGGTCTTAGCTTTGAAGAGGGAGTTTGAGCTCTTGAAGATGAAAGATTTGGATAGTGTAAAAGAATACTCTTCCAAGGTGATGGATATTATAAACCAAATAAGGATACTTGGTGAAAACTTTTCAGATCAGAAGGTTGTAGAGAAGATCATGGTCAGCCTTCTGGACAAGTTTGAATGAAAAATCTTAGCTATTGAAGAGTCTTGTGACTTAACTACTCTTTCAATAGTTGAGATAATCTCTAAATTGCAAATCCAAGAGCAATGGGTAACTATGAGAAGTGAAGGGACAGTCAAAGATGCCTTTCAAGTAAGACATAAATTCAAGCATAAAAAAAAAGCAAAAAAGTCTCTTTAGACCACTCGGGAGAGGTGAAATTTGATGGATACCAAGGTGAATCATCGAGGGGAGGAAAATTTCCACCTTGTGATATTTGTGAGAAGACAAACAACCACTTAGAGAAGAATTGTTGGCAGAAGTCCAAGAGGTCTCCTATTCAATCCAGATACTGCAAGAAGTATGGACACATTGGGAAGTATTGCAGGCAAAAGAAAACTCAATGTGTTCAGTCTTCCCAATGAGTAAATTTTGTAGAAGATCACCATGTTGAAAAAATAGAGGAGGAGGTATTCATGGCTTCTTATACATCATATGTTGATCGACATAATTGGTATGTCGATAGTGCATGCATAAGGCACATGGTGATTGATAAAAATTTATTTGTTAGCGTGGACAGGTGTGATAGAACCAAAGTGAAGCTTAGAGATGGTGCACTGGTGCAAGCTCAAGGTAGAGGGTCAGTGAAATTCCCTACGGACGAAGGTATGAAAATCATAAATGATGTTCTTTATGTGCCAAGCTTGACTCAAAACTTGTTGAGTGTTGCTCAGTTGCTTCACAATAATTATTCACTTAATTTTATGAATAAAAAATGTGTCATTTATGATCCTAAAGGTTATGAAGTAGCTAAAATTAGCATGATTGGCAATTCCTTTCTAATTTCATGCTATTTTGCTGAAAGTTGCTTTTTCAATATTGAAATGAGTGATACTTGGCTTTAGTACAAAAAATTCGGTCATTACAACCTTAGTTCATTGGTATATATGCAATCCAAGGGTATGGTGCTTGATGTACCCCAAATTGACATGTGCCGAGATGTTTGTGAGTCATGTCAATTTGGTAAATTGCATAGGCTATCCTTTCCTAAAGAAAGTCTTTGGAGGGCAAAGGAAAAACTAGAGTTAGTTCATACAGATATTTGTAGACCAATGAGGAGAGCTTCTTTGAGTGGGAATAAGTACTTTATTCTCTTTATAAGTGATCTAACTCGAATGACATGAGTCTAATTTTTAAGTAACAAAGTTCAGGTGTTTTCTATTTTCAAAGAATTCAAGGCTATGGTAGAAAGGAAGAGTAGTTGCCGGTTAAAGTATATCAGGTCAAATAATGGAACTAAATATAATTCGCATCAGTTCAACAAGTATTGTAAAGATGTGGGCATTCAACAAAAATTTACTGTGAGCTACACTCTAGAACAAAATGGAGTTTCTAAGAGAAAGAATAGAATTGTGATGGAGATGGCGAGATGTATGCTAGAAGAAAAGAAGATACCTAAATATTTTTGGGCTGAGGCAGTCAATACCGCTGTCTATTTGCTAAGCAGACTACCAACTAGAGCACTCTAAGATATGACACCATTTGAAGCATAAAAAAGTATAAATCCATCTGCCAGACACTTAAAAGTCTTTGGTTCAGTCTGCTATGCTCATTTTCCTGATGCTAAAAGAGGCAAATTGGATAACAAGGCAGAACTCTGTATTTTGTTTGGCTATAACACAACTGTAAAAGGGTACAAAGTGTATAATGTTCGTACCAAAAAGTTTCTTATCAGTAGAGATCTTACGGTGGATGAGTCTAGCCATTAGGATTGGGATCGAGATATTATTGTAAAGAACCAAGATGGGAGTACTTCAGTTGCAGTTCAAAATCCGCAAATGAGTGATATTTCTTCCAGTCTTATTATTGGAAAAGAGCATAATTCAGATGTTGAATTAACTTCAGTTTCTCCTGTGTTTAAGACCTGGTCAAATTGCTCTTGTGGAACCATCTTCCTTTGAAGGTCACAAAGCTTGGATTTCTTCAATGAAGGAGGAGCTTTCCATGATTAATAAAAATGATACTTAGAAGATGGTTGATAGGCCCGAACAAAAGAACATCATCAGTGTCAAATGGGTCTATAGAACGAAGTTCAATCCAGATGGCTCCATCTTCAAACATAAAGCCAAGCTCATAGTTAAAGGCTATTCCCAGCAGCCTGGAGTGGACTTTGGAGATACGTTTTCTCTACTTGCAAGGCACGAGATAATAAGATTTCTAATTGCTCTTACAACACAATAATCTATCATTTAGATGTCAAAATTGCATTTTAAATGACTTTCTTAAAGAAGATATTTATGTTGAACAACCTAAAGGTTTTATAGTTACAGGTGAAGAAGACAAGGTGTATAAGCTTAAAAAGGCTCTCTACGGCCTTAAACAAGATCTAAGAGCTTAGTACAACAGGTTGGATACTCATTTATTGTCTCAAGGCTTCAATAAAAGCCTAAATGAGCCTACTTTATACTTCAAAAGGCAAGCTGATAGGAAGTTAATTGTGATATCCGTTTATGTTGATGATTTGATGATCACAGGTGAAGATTCTCTTGCTGTTCAAGAAGTTAAAAATGTGATACTAAAAATTTTTGAAATTTCTGATCTAGGAGAGATAAAGTTCTTCTTGGGAATGGAGATTTCTCAATCTTCTAAAGAAATTTTCTTGTCCCAAAAGAGGTATGCCCTGAATCTCTTAAAAAGGTTCAAGCTTGATAAGTGCAAACCTATTGCAAATCAACTTGTTGTGAATGAAAAATTAATAAAGGATGATGGAGAAGAGCGGGTAGATTCAAAACTTTATAGGAGCCTTATTGGAAGCTTACTGTATCTGACTGCTATAGGCCAGATGTGATGTTTGCAGCTAGTCTACTATCCCGATATATGGAATGTCCTAGCACCAAGCATCTTGGAGCTACTAAAAGGGTGTTGAGGTATATTAGAAGGACAACTGATTATGGCATTTGGTACAGAAGTGTGGAGAATAGAGTTCTTATTGGCTATTCAGATAGTGAGTGGGGTGGATGTTTGGACGATTATAAAAACACATCTGGTTATTCTTTTTTATTTGGTTCAAGCATTTTTCTTGGAGCATAATGAAGCATGATATCGTAGATCAATAGTCAGGCAAATCCGAGTATGTGGTTGCTGCATCTGTTACAAATCCAGGAATTTGGTTGAGAAAAATCTTGTTCGATTTGGATCTTTTGACAAAAGAACCAACAGTGATCTATGTGGACAATAAATCAGCCATTGCTATGGCTGAAAATCAAGTACAACACGGAAAAACAAAGCATATCAACATCAGATTACATGCTTTACGAGATGCAAAGAAGAATGGTGAAGTTAAGCTGACGCATTGCAGAAGTGAAAAACAACAAGATGATATTCTAACCAAGGCTCTTCCTACCAACAAGTTTCTGTTTCAAAGGACGTTGTAGGGAGTTTCAATGAAAATTATTAAGGAGGAGTGTTAGGAAATAAGATTTCTTCAGAAACTCCTAGATATTAGATATTTTTTGTAATAGGTTCTTCTAGAATATCCTAGTGTAGTATCTTGAATAAATATCTTGTAGAATTATCTAGATATTCTAGAGTAGTAGAAGATAAGGATCACTAGATTTTTATTGTAGATGAATCTAGAAGGATATCTAGAATCATCCATAGACAAGTATGAATAGAAGGCACATTGTGCATTTGTATCTATCCAGAAAAATAGAAAACAAAGCAAAAAAGTTACAACTTTTCCCTTTCCTACAGTTTTTTTGTAGCAATTTACGGTTACAATTTTCTTATATTTTCTCCTTTACTCTTGCCATTCCCTTTGTTTTTGACAAGTATCATACATGAATTTTCTATCTCTTATCTGATTTGTTGCTTGCATTTCCATGTTGACTCATTATTCCCTGTCTTTAGGGAAACATTGTTGTTGTATCTAAAAAGAAGATTGAGTCTAGCGTCGACAATTGTGATGAAGAGGTCGGCTAAAAAAATCTCCATTTCCTACCTCTAATTGCTTTGTATTTCAAAAATGCTCTTACTCGGCAATAAAATGTTCCTACTATGATCAATGTTTCTTAAAAACTTTTGAACATCAAACCTTTCCCTTTCATTTTGAAATGTTATGTTCAAAACGTAGTAAAAGACCCCTATTTGTGAGAGCCTGCATGATAACTTGCTAGAGTGAATTTACTAGCTCATTGTCCCCAAGGTGGTGCGCTAAGAATTATTCTCGGTTATTACTTGACTACTTGAGATCCATGCTTTTTAGTTGCGTTGAGTCTTTGTTAATCTGTGGTTGAAGGACTAGATTCTTTTGAATTTTTTTAATTGACATTCGTCATTTACGCCGATGCTTTTGAATTTTTAATTGATCGGTGTAATAGTTAAGTAAATGTGAAGGTGCCATAGGAATATGTAAATGTGGTCTTCTCTTGGTCCTCTAGTGCTATCATGATCCGATTGTAGCCTGAGTAGCTGTCGAGAAAGCAAAATAGTTATGGCCAACCAATCTATCCAACATCTGATCTAGAAAAGGCAATAGGTAGTGATCTTTTCGTGTAGTAGTATTCAGTTTTTGGTAGTCAATGCAGATTCGCAACCCAGTAATAGTTATTTGTGGCACTAGTTCATCTCTATCATTCTTTACAGTCGATATTCCATTCGTTTTCTGTACATACTGGATTGAGCTTACTTGATGACTATCTGAAATGAGGTAAATAACACGTGTTGAGCCACTTTGTGACTTTCTTTTTGACAACTTCTTTCGTTATCGGGTTCAACTGTTTCACATTGGGCTTGGCGTCCTCCTCAAGCAGTATCTTATGCATGCAAAATGAGCCATTGATTTCTCGAATATCAATTATTCTCAAACCAATGGCCTTAATTCTATCCCTTAACTCCTTGAGCGCTCTTTCAATTTGGGCATTAGACAAAAATGAAGAAAGGATCACGGGCGGTGTATCATTACTGCCCAAAAATGCATAATGGAAATAAGATGACAAAGGTTTTAGCTCAAGAACTGGAGAATCCTGAATGGAGGGCTTTGTCTTTTTCCATGTCGTAGGCCTTTCAAGATCTTCGAATGGGGTATCTGTTGGGGTATATACTATTAATTATGTGTTTTGGATAGAGTATTTACTATTGATACATTATTTATTTGATTTTAATAAAGAATTAAATAGATCATATATTCGGCTATATGTCCATTTACTTATATAGGAGATGATTTTGTGTATAGAGTTTAACTTATACATAGAAGATTAAATTATCAGTTCTTATAAGTATTAAGTTCACAATCAAAGATGAAGCTGAAAAAACATCATGATGATTATATCACAAGACTAAATATAATCTAATCTTGATTATGAGAATAGTCATATTTCAACTTCTTGTGCTAATACACTTTGTGTGTATTGAACGGACCAAGTAGAGATGATTGTTTATGTTCTGAATATTTATAAACAACTTCTCTAGATCATTAAATGTACTTATACTCTTAATCTTGATATAATTATTATGGTAAATGTCATTTGTTTGTTATATTGATCTATCGGTGGATGAAAGTCTTTCATGGGTTAAATATTTCCGATAGGTTGAATGATGACAATGACATTTGTGAAATAATTATTAGTTGATAGAATCCATGTCTCGACCTCGAAATTGATGATACCTCTTCATGGTTGCTTATAAATTTTCATGTGAAAACCCTACAGGTGGACTTTGTATCCATCACATGAAATAAGTTAAGTGTGTGAATAAATGCTTAAATTAAATGATCAGAAATTTAATTCGATTGATTGATGTTTGTAATCTTAACATGAGGAGTTAAATAAGGTTTAATGAATGATTTTGAAATTATACTGAGGAGTGTAATTATGAATTTTTAGTGGAATAATCTGCAATTCATTATTGTAGGTTAATTCATTCATTTTGTGAATTAATATCATAATTGAAAGTCTCACTAATTAAATCTGTGGTCTCTGCTGTGGCTGAATAATTAGGAATTAAATGAAATTTGTTTCTTAGTAGAAAAGAAATAGAAATTTATTTTTGATGGAAAAGAAAATTTGGAAAATGATTTTAAAACCCTGAAAGGTGGTCTTATTCCATCAAGGAGGCTAATAGGATTTTTCCTATATTTTTTTCTCAAAAATTTACTCACACGAATTTTACTTATTCCGATAATATTCGTCACACAACAGAGGATCATGGATTTGGAAGATGATTGCATGGATGGCTCTTGCTCATCTTTGAAGGTTCGATTCACATTTTTGGTCATGCTTCAAGAGAGATAAGTATCGATTTTATATTTGATTAAAATCTATGATTATGTGTTGTCTATATTACATGCGAATAATCATGCTTATTTGCTTTGGTTGCGTATGCCTATTTTCCAACCGCCCTAACTTTAATTGAAGCACATCAATGAACTGACATGTTTGCAACTTATCAATGAAACAGTGCTAGTTCATTCTCCTTTGCACTGCAAATATCATTGATTATTATTAGTATGAATATAATGATTCAAGAAAAATAAAATCGATACACTAATCAAGGAAAAATATTGATACAAAATCATAACATTATAGAGTGTGTATATATATGTATATTTTTTTTCTTGTCTAGTGGTTAACCCTTTTTTTGTGTCTTCCTAGTAATTTGTTTAAAATTGCACCTTAATAATTTCAAAAGCACTTTAAAAATATAAAGAAAAATTTAAGGCTTATGATTGCCAAAAAAATAAAAATAAAATAGCTAGCCATCAAGTATTCTATATAGATCAGCCATACGTACCAAAATTATACCATACATTCAATTTTACTTGTCACAATTTGATCTGACATATTGATTAAAAAAATAATTAATAATATGACTACTTTATCATACTAGTCCTATTAAATGATGTTTACATTATATATTGAAATTAATTTGAAGAAAACAATTAATACTAAGGATAAAGAGAAAAAAGAAATTGTCTATAAAAGTAAAAATATAATTAGAAAATTTATGACAAGTAAAACTGAATGGAGGGACTACAATGCATAGCCTATGCACGTACACAACTATGGACAAACAAACAAGAAAAAGAAAGGGCATGCAGTGAGAGCTGGATAAAAGTTTGCATAAAGTTACTTAAATAGAATTATGAATTATAGTTTTTAAGTAAATAATTATAAAAGATAGTGTTTCAATTGATTTAAAGTGTCCTAAATATTTGGAGAAATCCTAGTTTTCATGCGATATTTTAGGATTACGCGAGTGACTTTTACATATTAGTTTTCTGTTTTTATTTTTCATATATTTTAGGACTCTTTATTCACGTTTAATTAATTAAAATTAAATAATTTTGTTTGTTGCCAAAATTTTTAATAAAGTGTAAAAAAATTCAAATTATTTTTCACATTTTAATATAATAATATAAACATAAATATATATTTTAAGTAAGGGCATATATATTTTACCACCAGAAGTTTTAAGTGATTGATGGATCATCATTTTTGTGTTTTCCACGCAACACCTCTTTCCCTTGCTGTTAGACGCTAAAAGAGATGCATCAGTTTGAACCATATTTGTGGCCCAATTTTTTTTTAATATTTATGTCTTTTCTTGTTTTTAAAGTTAATTTTTTACAAAATCATTGATTACACTCTTATTACGTGCTTAAAACTTTTAAAAATTTGGTACTTTTAATTTTTTTCTTATTCTAACGCATTTATATTTATTTTTAGATTTTTCAAATCTTCTTTAAATCAAATTTAGTTAAGTTAGAATTCTTAAACTAATGAAAAAAGTATTAATTGTCATTAATAAGGAAAGATTTTATCATAAATATATTTAATTAATTTTCGACTCTTAAATATTAGATAGAATAGTGAAAAGATAGGCAAATACTTTTGATAAACAACATTTCTAAGGTCCTAAGGCCTTTTATATTTTTAATATATTATTATTATCATAGATATATACACATACATACATATTATTGTCTCAGTATTCCCATTGAATCTGAAGGCATATAATGCATGTGGTACTTGAGGTTTTTCCTCCTTTCAAACTGGAATATGTTTAATAGACTTGCATTTTGCAAGCACAATAGATTCAAAGGACTGCAAAGATAAATTATTTGACCTGCGCAGATACAGAAATTATGATCATTCGAAGTTTACATCAAACAGGCAAAGCAATCTCTAACCAAAAAAAAAATTGAGAACTTCCACATAATGATGAAGAGTATCAGTGTACATTAAAATGAAAATGTCTCCAATTCCTTAGCTGTTCTTCTCCTAAACTGAAAGAAACTCGACTCTACTCTTTTAAAAGCTCGCAAATTCACGTTCCAAGCTCTTTGCCTTCTCCTCCTCCCGCTCTTCCAAATGAACATCAATTTTTTCATAGTATTTGACATTATCATGGGGTGTCAAACAACTTTTTTGTCCATTATATTCAATAACTCAATAGTGTCAAGAACTTTCAAAGCATTTAACAGAAACATAAGATTATTATTCAACTATGGGGAGGCCATATTATTGTCGAAATTCAAAAGAAGGAAATCGAAGGGGATGATTAGCATGTTGTACTTGAAGTATGAAGTGGAGCCTTAGAGTATGTTGTTTTTCTTTAGTTCGAGATAAGTACAAAAACTCATAATTAACAAATATACTTAAGCTTCAAAAGATTAAAAACGTTTATCAAAAATTATATATTTATTAAAATTATCCTCCTCTTTTTATGTTTCTAAGTACAAATCAAGGCAATAAAATTTGAACTACAAGGCGAATTCGACACCACTAACTTACACAATAAAAACAATAAAATATTACAGAAAAACAATAGCTAGCAAATCAGATTTAGAGAGGAACAAAAGGAGCAAACTTTGAGATAAAATTGAGCAACTAAGAACATGGGAAAATTAGTGCTGCAGGAATAATTTACTTCATGGAATTAAGAGTACATAGATTCGACTAAAATTATCTTTATTGAATCAAGAAAAATATATAATATACCTCCAAAACAGTGACACTAAGCCGAAAAATTGCTCACGGACAAAAATATTGCCACAGTTCCAATCAAAATAAAACAAACAACCTTGAAGTTTTGACCAAAAAAAAAATACACATAATGGACTTTGTTAATTACACATTCAAATGTCATATACAAGTGCATATTATGGGAGCAACCACAATAACAAATTAGAGTTATCTTTTTTTTATAGAAAGAAGTTTCCTTATTGGAAAAAATCTCTTTCTTATTAGATTTCTATTAGATTTTTATTAGTTTTTTTCTATTAGATTTCTATTAGGTTTATTCTTTTTCTAGGGGTTTTGTAACTTTATAAATAGGAGATCTCTCTTCTCAAGATATAACACAATATCATCCATAATATAGTCCTAAAAAGAGTTTCGTTTATAGGGAGATTTCTCCTAATAGGTTTTAGGTTTTTAAATTTATTTTTCATATGTAGGTCAATTGACCAAACCCTATTAATAATATATTTTTTGTATTATATTTTCCTTTGTCGTCTGATTTATCGTCTTATAGTTTGCAACTAATAGCTTCCGCATGACGCCCTCTCGATTTCGAACCCAACAAGTGGTATCAGAGCCTACGGTTCAAAGGTCCAATGGTGTGGTAAAACGAGATTAAATAGGTTTAAAGAGATTTCAAAATCAAGCTGCAACCAGTTTGACGATAATGACAATTTTGTTTAGCTACATGTAGAGAAGATATTTCAATCATATTTTCAACAATTCTGCTCTCATATCTTTAAAAGTAAAGCTCTATTTAAATCCTATAAAGGGCTCTAATATTTTTAACCCAAAAGGGCTCCATTTTTAAGTATGACAAACAACAGAGATATGTGAAGATTATGTTAAGAAGAAGAATATCAAGATTGATTTGCCAGAAAATTCAGGCCAAGGAGATATTTGTCAGGATTTGCCCTGAATTCCCTACTTTATTTGATTTTCTACCATAATTAGAATTATTTTTTTTATAGAAAAAAGTTTACTCGTTGGAAAAGATCTCTTTCTTATTAGATTTTTATTAGTTTTTTTCTATTAGATTTCTATTAGGTTTATTCTTTTTCTAGGGGTTTTGTAACTCTATAAATAGGAGATCTCCCTTCTCAAGATGTAACACAATAACATCCACAATGTAGTCCTAAAAAGAGTTTCGTTTAGGGAGAGATTTCTCCCAATAGGTTTTAGGTTTTTAAATTTATTTTTCATATGTAGGTGAATTGATCAAACCCTATTAATAATGTATTTTTAGTATTATATTTTCTTTTTTCATCTGATTTATCTTCTCATAGTTTGCAACTAATAGCTTTCGCATGACACCCTCTCGATTTCGAACCCAACAAGTGGTATCAGAGCTTACGGTTCAAAGATCCAATGGTGTGGTAAGACGAGATTAAATAAGTTCAAAGCGGTTTAAAAATCAAGCTACAACCAGTTTGATGATTGTGACAATTTTGTTTAGCTACATGTGGAGAAGATATTTCAATTATATTTTCAGCAATTCTGCTGTCACATCTTTAAAAATAAAGTTCTATTTAAACCCTATAAAGGGCTCCAATATTTTTAACCCAAAAAGGGTCATATTTTTAACCCAAAAGGGCTCCTATTTTAAGCATGAAAAACAACAAAGATATATGAAGATTATATGAAGATGAAGAAGATCAAGATTGATTTGCCAAAACATTAAGGCCAAGGGGAGATTTGTTAGGATTTGCCCTGAATTGCAACTTTATTTGATTTTCTACCGTAATTAGAATTATCGTTTTTATAGAAAGAAGTTTCCTTGTTGGAAAAGATCTCTTTCTTATTAGATTTCTATTAGGTTTATTTTTTTTCTTGGGGTTTTGTAACCCTATAAATAGGAGATCTCCCTTCTCAAGATATAACACAATAACATCTACAATGTAGTCCTAAAAAGAGTTTCGTTTAGGGGGAGATTTCTCTCAATAGGTTTTAGATTTTTAAATTTATTTTTCATATGTAGGTCAATTGACCAAACCCTATTAATAATATGTTTTTATTATTATATTTTCCCTTGTCATCTGATTTATCATTTCATAGTTTGCAACTAATAGCTTCCACATAACGTCCTCTCGATTTCGAACCCAACAAGTGGTATCAGAGCCTACGGTTCAAAGGTCCAATGGTGTGGTAAGACGAGATTAAATAGGTTCAAAGCGGTTTCAAAATCAAGCTGCAACCAGTTTGACGATAATGACAATTTTGTTTACAAGTGTAAAATACTTCAAAGAGTTGACTTCCAACAAACAAAAGTTTTCAAAACCTAAAAGAGTTAGCTTCCGATAATTTTTTATTTTATTTTACACAACTAAAAAGCATTGAAATCTTAAATATCCTACTGACGGAAAAATTAGAATACCTTATGGTGAGCATGAAACATCGAGATCATATGTTTCTATTAAGAATTATTCCAACATTAAAAATGAAGAACATAATAATAACATATATAATTTCAAAAAACAGATACAAAGTTGAGTAGAATCTTTAGGCTTAGATTTTTATACATACCATTAGGAAGTGGCTAGTCCACCCAAAGCATACGGTGACATCTCTTTACAAAGTAGTAGGCCTAATTAGGTTTTGTATTCCTTTCAAAAGTCAAAATTACAACTCCTAATTAATACTCCCTCCGTTTCATAATAAATGAATTGTTGAATTTTGGCACACATATTAAGAAAAAAGCATTAAAGACATAAATTTAACACAACTTTCCATTTTTACCCCCCCACCCCCCCCAAAAAAAAGTTGACCTTGTAATATCTTTTCAAAAGTTAATTTGTTGTCAAATCATAAGGGCAAATTTTGAAAAAAATTCAATGATTCACTTATTTTGAAACATCAATAAATACCCCAACAATTCACTTATTTCGAAACGGAGGGAGTATAAACTAATACTCCATAAATACTTTATTCATTCCATAAGTTGAAGTTACAATTACTAATTAATATATAATTTGTCAATTTGAAAAATTAATTTTTTTTAAGAAAAAAGGTGAAAAGACGATTTTGTATAAAGCAAAGACTTTTAATGAAGGACAAAAAGTTCAAACAATATTTCTAAGACCCTTCACACTTTTAGTACAGATATAGATATAGATATATTGCAGGGTTCTTTAACTTTTTAATAATTAACAATAATTTGAGGAAAAAGGTGAAAAAATGATTTTTCTATTGCGAAGTCTTTTAATGAAGGAACAAAAATTCAAACAGCATTTTTAAGGTCCTTCACACTTTTAATATATTATAGAGTGTGGAAAAAAGTGAAAAAATAATTTTATCTATTGCGGAGTCTTTTAATGAAGGAAAAAAATCCAAACAACATTTTTAAGGCCCTTCACATTTTTAGTATATTATAGATTATAGATTATAACTAGAGAATAGAGATAACATATAGAGATTAGAGATGCCAAAATCTTGTAAATCGAACCTAATTATCCAAAAAGGGATCGAACCGACTAAATATATGTCCTAATATGATGTCCATTACTAGTGATAAGTTTGTATAAAAACAGCAGTACCCACAATTTTTAAATCCTGAATCCATCTTTGATTCCTAACTTTTGGTTGACAATTTTTATGAGACATCCCGTTCTTGGTTAGATAACTCAGGATGAGTCGTGGTTTGATCCTTTAACTTGTTTCGAATGGTAAAGCTAAATAATTAGCCAATTTATTTTTTCATGTTAATCTTCCATACATATATTGCTTCATTGCATTTTATGTCTAACTTTTCAAGTCCAGTAGCATTGTTAGTTTGGGTTCATTTTCATAAGTAATTTTCATGTCACAATATTAAATAACAAGTAATGCTCAAACTAGAGAAAATTGAAGGAAAGGTGTCTTTTAAGTCTTGAATGAAGGATTGGTTACATTGACCAACTTAGAGGGTCAAACATAATTAGAAAACTTGATTAAGTTAATTGTGGACTTGATTAATATTTTCAAAACTTTCTAATCATTTCAAAAATACAAATCAACCCAACCCACACCCCTCTTCAATCCAAATTAACCGTCTCTCTCCTCTCTGGATAGTTTTTTCCAACCAACAGTTCTGCAAATTTCTCTTTTCAATCTCCGAAGACTTCAACCTTCGATGAAAAATAGTTGGTCTTCGAGTTTCTTTTCGATTTTAACCCCCAATTAATGTGACAACCTTGCTCTCCGATCACAATAGCTTCAAATTCTTGATCGTTCCTTTTCTTCTTTCACAGGTAAAAAGTTATGGCCTTTTTAGTTTTGAAGAAAATGAGAAACTTGAGCCAACTTCTCTTATAGTATTGGTTAATAATTTTAATATTTGTTGCTTTAATTTGAAATGCGGTCTGAATAAAACCCTAATTTCTAGTATTTTCTCTCTTCACTTTTCCAAGTGAATTATGATTTTTGGTTGTTTGTTGCATTTTTTTGAAGTTTCATTTTTTTTGTTTGTGTTTATACAAACAAAACAACGATGCTGGTATTTTTTGTGTTGTGCCCGTTGTTGGGTTGATTTGTTCTTGTTCTTGGCAAAAATAGTGATATTGCTGTTTTTCTATTGAACAAATCGTGCTACAGTTTTTTCTCCAATAGATTATCCTTCTGGTGCAATAGATTAACCATCTAATGCAATAAATTTAACATATAATGCAATAAATTAACCATTTGATACAACAGAGAAACAATCAGATTAAAAATCTGATGCAACAGATTGACCATATGATACAACAAATTAATCATATGATGCAACAAATTAATTATATGATGTAATAGAGGAACCACCGAATAAAAAATTTAATACAATAGATTAACCAGATGATGCAACAATTTAACCATCTGATGCAACAGATTAACCATATATTGCAATAGATTAACCATCTAATGCAACAGATTTACTATCAAATGCAATAGAGAAACCATCGATTAAAAATCTAACTCAATATATTATCCATATGATGCACCGGAGGAACCATCAGATTAAAGATTGGATGCAACAGATGAACCTCCTGTTGGATAAAATTCTATCAACTATTTCAACAAGCCATGTCTAAGACTTGATTTTTCTAACTGATTATTCATCTGTCGTGATAGATGATTCTTCTGTTGGAAGAAATCTAAACAATATTGACCGTTGATAATTATTCCAATAAATCACTTATATGTTGTAATAGATGTGTGACCTGTTGCACAGACCATTCACCTGTCTCAACAAATGAGTGATATATTTATATTGTTACAACAGATTACTCATTCGTTTCTATAGGTTAGTTAACTATTCCAACAGATCACTTATATGTTGCAACAGATGTGTGATCTGTTGCACAGACCATTCATCTATCTTATTAGATGAGTGATATGTTTTCTATTATCGAAATAGATTAATCATCCGTTGCAATAGGTTAGTTAACTGTTCCAAAAGATCATTCATATATTACAATAGATGTGTAATCTATTGCACAAATCATTCATCTATCTTAACAGATGAGTGATATGTTTTGTATTATCACAATAGATTACTCATCCGTTGCAACAGGTTAGTTAACTATTCTAACAGATCACTTATATATTGTAATAGATATGTGATTTTTTGCACCAACCATTTATTTATCTCAACAGATAAGTGATATGTTTTGTATTGTCGCAACAAATTAATCATTCATTAAAATAGGTTATTTATTTGGTGTAACAGATATGTGATTTGTTGCAATTGTTATTTTACTGTTTTACATGTTAGATTTACTGTTATCCTTTTTAACGATGCATTAATCAACTATAATATATTTTTTTATGTTTATGTTAATTTTAGATAATATGGCTCCCAAAGGAATAAAAATCGAATCAAGTCCAAGTAAAGAAAAAAGTAAAGCAACTAGGCTACATCCACCACTCTATGAGCTTGCCTTGCAAGCGTTATATCAATCAGGAGTAGAATATGATGAACATGGGGAGGAAGAATAAAGAGATGATCCAAATGCTAATAGCCCTTCCACCAAAGAGTTGGTCAAAACCTTCAGCATTGATCGTTATCCTATGAGAATGCAGTGCAATAGTGACACAAATTTAACGGGTGGTTTCGTGGTTAAGTTACCTATGGGAAAATATTTTGACACCTTCAGAAAAATACTTCAAGAACAAAAATTAGATGTTTATTTTAGGGACAGCTTCTTCGGGAAATATCTTAATTTATCGGAGGACAACAGTTCTCGTTTTCAAATGAAAATGGTATATGAACTTCTCAAACATAGGTTTATGTATGAAAATAAAGATAATATGGATGAGGTGTGGATAAATTACTATGGCATGCTAGTTTGTTTTGGTTGGAAGGAGTTTTCCATAGTTACTGGACTAAAATCTTATCCTCTTTCTCATGTTATACCTATTCTAACCCCCCAAAAAGCACCCCGCACACCCCCAAAAGGCAAAGGCAAGTCGTGTAATCATAATTACCTGGTGTCCATTGTTGTTCCAACCTTTAAAAACAAAACTTTGATAGAAGCATTGAAAGGTAAAAGAATTAAAGAAGCATAAGCAATCATTGTGCTTGGTTTGGTTTGTACATAATATTCTTTGGACGAGAGACGTTAACAACAACATAAGCATTGGTTTGATAAAGCTCTCTAAGGATATTGAGGAGTTTAACAACTATCGTTGGGGTTATGAAAGCTTCAAAATGATTGTCAAATGTTTGTTGACTCCGTTAGCGCCAAAGACAGTCAACTTATATGGCTTTTCATGGGCTTTCATGGTAAATGTTTTCTTTATTATGATATCATTCATTTTTTCACTCAATAATAATTTTGATTTATTAGCGTTATTTTATAGGCTAAGGCGTTTAAAGCCATTCCTTATTTGAGACAACAAATGAACTACCAGCAAAAAGTTTTCTGTCCAAGAATCTTGAGATGGTTGTCAGCCAAAGCTGATAAAAATCTAAAATTTCTTGATCTCTTCACCCCCCTAAAGGATGCAGTAAGTATACTTGTAATTAAGTTTTTATTTTAATTAATGATTTTTCTGAATGATCTAATTATCATTCTAACATATGTAATGATTTATGTTAGATTGTGTATCCGTCGCTTCTTCCGACCAATTGAGAGTTGAAGATGCCATTTTTTCTTACTTTTCAGTCTGTGAAAACTTTATCAGATTCTAAAGTCATTGACAGAATAAAAATAAAATTGTTTGGAACAACAACCATTACAAGAAAAATAATTTTGGAGGGTGGGCTTGTTGTTGTTGATGGTCTTAGTGGTGATGGAGCTGTTGGTGGTGGTAGTGGTTCTTCTTTTGGTGCTAATGATGCTCCTCTTACAGTATTTAAAATAAATCATTATGAGTATGATCATACTAGTTATACAGATTTTGCCTTTCCCAGCGAATGTTCTGCATGCAAATGTCAAGACCGCAAGGCGAAATATGATGTAGTGATTAATGCTATTAATGAATTAACTGCTTCTGTAAAGGAATTGACATCTAAGAGGGGTGTCATTCCATCAAAGAGGATTTTATATCCATCCACTCCATTAGAGATTAAGGCTAAGAGGAGAAGGAAAGTAATTTCCAACGCATTATCAAGCATCCAAAAAAGTGAAATTATAACTCCTCTGTCCGTGTGTTGGACTGAGCAATGTACAATGGCAAAAGGTGAGCAGCATAAGCTGAAGAAGGTGAATGTATATGTCTATTCCAACTAACAAACAGAGACATATCTGTTTTAATAGATGACACATCTACTGAAAATTATCAAATAGATATATATATCTGCTGCAACAGTTGACTAACTTCTTGCATCAGATAAAGTATTTGTTGCAATCTATGTCTCATATATTTTAGCAAATTAAATATCTCTTCATACCACTTTTATTTGTACCAACAGATGACCTATCTGCTGCAACATATGGGTCATCTGTTGGGACAAATTAAATCAAGACTTCCTATCATTTTAATTTTTCCAAACAGATGAGTCATATATTGCAACAGATGGTTCATCCGTTAGAAATTATCATACAGGTCTACCTTATGTAGAAATTTATCTCAACAGTTGATTCATCTATTGCAATAAAAATATAATCTATTTGGGATAATTTAAAACAGGAGGAAGACCTGTTCGATTTGCTAGAATAGATGAGTTATCCTTTTCCATTTTGTTGTATCTCCGTGATTAGTATTGGTCAATTCTGGATTTCTAGGTAGATGTAGAAGCTACTGCTGAATAACATTGATAATATGCTACTCTTTTTATGGAAATACGGAGTGCAGAAAGTGCAGAAATCGTACATAAGCGACAATAAAGATCTAGGACGGCTAAAGCCGAATTTCATAATATCGGATGAAGAGCAACTTGTCCATATTGAGTAGATATTAATAGCTTGAGTCTGTCAAAGTAATAACCTTACCCCTCCTTAGGAATTCTTGGAATCAATACTTAAATTATTGATGTATTTGTTGAGATCTGTACCTATAACAATTTTTTTACATTTCATTTATTTGTTGATTTATTTCAGCTAATTTCTAAAGGCTTCAATTTATTTTATTTTGTCTATAAGTTTTATTTTTTCCTTAGTTTTGAACTTATTAATTGAAATGGAATACTAGATTCAAATATTGCAAAAAATAATGTATTTGTTGCAACAGACGACACATCTGTTGGAAAATATCAAACAAATTTAGACATATATTGCAATAGGTAGGTAATCTGTTGGAAATTATCAAGCAGGTCTTTCCACTGTTGCAACAGATAGAATTAGATAGAAACATCGATCTAATGCAACACATGACCAACCTATTGCAACAGATAAACTATATGTCAGAACAGGTAGAATATCTATTACAACAGACAGACAATCTGTTGTCTTATAAAAATTCAACTTTCATTAGACATAAAAAATTTCCACTACATGTAAAAAAAGTGAAGTGACTTGAAATAAAAAAGGCAGAACCCATCGACAGTGTTCAGTTTAAACGCCTAAAATAAAATAGGTATCAAGTAGACAGTGTTCATTTTAAACACGTAAAATAAAATAGGCATCAAATGTGTTATTTTGGCACTTTTTGCCTTGTTGGCTGCTCGCGTGTAATTCACACAGCCAAAGCTCATTTAATTCCCATTTGTGCTGACTTGGCGTCTGATTTTCCCTCCAACAGTTATTTATTTCCCTATTGTCTTTTATATTCATCTTCTTTCTCAAATTTAACCCTAAATTCCCAAATTTTTTTCTTCATCATTTTTTTTATCTATCCAAATTCTTTAAATTATTTGCATTTGGTCTTTCTTCATTTTTTTTTCATTTTTTTCAATTGAGCTTGACAATGTCAAGATCATCTTCCACTGGTTTTTGTGATAAAGATTTTTGATATTGTAAGTGTGGTCATGAAACTCTATTAAAGACTTCTTGGACTCAACAAAATCCAGGTCGTAGGTTTTTTACTTGTAAGATTTTAAAGGTAATATTTTTTTGTTTAATTAGTTGATTAATTATTGACTTGTAATTGTGTTCTTATAGTTATAAAAATTAGGTGGATGCAATTACTTTGATTGGTATGAATAACGACACCCTTCACAAGTAAATCGTGTAATATGGGGTTTGTTGAAGAAAGTTAAAGCTTCTGAAGAGAAACAAAATCGAGCAAGAAAATAATACATTGTTGCTGTTAGTGCTACTGGTTTGGTGTTATTGGGCACATGAATATTCAAGCCTAATTGCTAAAATTTTCATGGTGGTATATTTGCTACTGGTTTGGTGTTGTCGAGCACATGGATATTCAAGTGTAATTGTTGGTAAATATCAAATAGATTTAGGCAAATTTTGCAAAATTTAAGTTATTTGTTGGAAATTATCAAACAGTACTTCTCACTGTTGTAATAAATTAGAATTAGATTAGATAGAAATAACATCGACATAATGCAAAATATGACCAACCTATTGCAATAGATAAAAATCTGCCAGTACATATAAAATATATTTTACAATAGATTGACATTCTATTGCATTATAAAAACTCAACTTTCATCAGAAAAAAATATTGCCACTACATGTACATGTAATGTAAAGTGAAGTGTGACTTGAAATAAAAAATTATTATTTCACAAACTCTTCTTTATACACAGGCTCCAAGCATCCAGTAAGTACCCTATAAGACCAGACCTCTTGTAGGTTTTCCACAATATTGTCGCACAGAAAGGTCATTGGCTCAGCCATTTTTATGTCGATTAGTAAACATTCGATGTGTGTAAGCGCGTGCGAGCCGCAACGAAACTGGTATCATTTTTTGGAAGGTTCATGCCTTTATTTCAACCTTCAAAATCCCATGATTTCTTTATCAATACTTCCTCTGGCAAATGATACATCAGTTTACTCTACCTCAACAATATGGGGAACAGGTTCATCAGTGGCTGCACGTGGATAAAAAACAACCTCATCGATGGAATGTTCATTGCAGTTATAAACTTTGATCTCTCCCTCCTCGAGTAGTATCTCAATAGCCTGATAATATATGTTGTCCACATTCATGACTGGAATAATCCTCTTTGCCTCGGTCCAGCTCTTTCCGTGTGGATTTGGCCTCTCCCTTCTAATATATTTTATCATTTCTTCATCCCATTCGAATGTAGAAACTAATAAATCAAATTCTGCACCACAGGCTGACGCTAAATCATTGAGTGGATCATACTTATCCTTGAGCTTCTTGCAGAAGTCGAGGTTCATTATCCTATCGGCAGTGTCTTAAGCTTTCGGGTATGCTAATTGCCTTTTTCTCATGAGGTAGAGATTTTTTTCAACATACTGTGATATAAGAATTCAATTTTTAAATAGGTTAGGAGTTGTAAAGTTGCAACGGATGGTCCATCTGTTGCATAGGGTTCTCTGAATCAATCCAATGTAACTTATGCAACAGATGTATAATAAGTTGCAATAGAACCACTACCATGTCCACTATAATATCCAGCTGTTGCAACAAATTTCACATCTGTTGTGTTGCGTAGCTTCTTCTTCACGGAGTAGATTAGAAGGCTAGGTTAGGAAAAATAAACTTACCTTGTCCTCATACTGTATATGCATATCTATCATAATGTTAAAGTCTTGGGGGAAAAATAGAGGGCTGGGGTTTTTGGTGCACCTCGCTTGGCATTCTTAGCCCATCACAGATCCCTCTTCTCTTTGGCTCCAAGTTCTGCTTAGATGTCGACCTTCTTCAATGGCCCCTGAACTTCAATATATTTTGATTTTCAACTAGGGAGTACGTTGCTAATTTCTCTTTTCTTCTTTATAACCACCGCTGTAGGAGTGTATGGCTCCCTCACCTTCTTGGATGGTATGACACCCCTCTTGGATTTGAATTCCTCGACAGCTTTAGTGATATCCTCTATCTTTGAGATGGTATAACACCCCTCTTGGATTTGAATTCCTCGATAGCTTTAGCGATAGACTCTACCTTTCTAAAGAGTTTATCCTGGCTTTCCTTGCACTCTTTGTATTTGCAATAAAAACACGAGAGTGAAGAGGTGTGAGAGGGACTGGTGTAAGGGTGAGAGGGACCTGTGTAAGGATGAGAGGGACCTGTGAAAGGGGTGTTTTCAAACATATTTATTTTTTCTTGACCATCAACATTCTCATCATCATGAGTGGTAGCAGCATCAGCATGCCTGCAACTAAAACCAACAACTCCACCAGAAGAAGCACCCGGATTTGCTGCAGTAGGTTGGTCATGAAGAGCCTCAACATTAGGCTGACCTTACCCAATTGCTTTTCTTATGACTGTTGCTCCAACCAATTCCTTCTTTATTTACTCCACTGTTGGATCTGCTATAATATCAACATGACCTAGAGTAATAAAAGAAGTCATCCCCAACTCCTAACTAGTAGGCACGATCCATGGATGCACGACCTATAATAAAGATAGATATATTTAAAATCATATAATATAATAATTTTCATAGTTGAGTTACATGTTAACACAGACAACTTATGCAACAGATGATCTGTATGTCACAATAAATTAATAATATGTTGCATCAGATTACCCATCTATTGAATAAATTGTAGTAGATGGTTAATCTATTAAGATTCAGGTTCAGAGAACCAAAGCAATAAATGGTTAATCTGATGCAAAATATAAATCGTCTGTCGCAATAGATTACCCATTTGTTGCACCAGTTGGCACAAGACGAGAAATCTTTCGCAACAAATGTCTCATCTGGTGTATCATATATGTAATACCCCGATCATTCCTTAAGCCTAAATCCATCTTTGGAGTAAATATGAATGACTTCCAAAGTGATTAATGTTTATACCATGTGGAATTTCTCTAATTTCAACTTTTTGTCATGTAGAGCATTGAATAAGCTTTCCATCGATACCAAATTTTCCCAGAGCATTGAATAAGCTTTCCATCAACACCAAATTTTCCCAAATCCGACACTCAGGTGAAGAGTTAGAGCCATTTTAGTGAGACAGTGTACCACCTGGCACTTTAGCACATCGCAGAGCTAGCCAAAATGGAAATTGTCATTTTTCAGTGAGCCTTCCCGATATTGGCGCATCGCGCCAAGGCTCAATATCAGGATTTTCAATTTCCAGTGCACCAATGCGATTCCACTGCGTCGTGGTGCCCTTCCAGGTCACGACCAAGATGGAAAATGCGACTTCACCGCGTCGCGCCACAGAGCAGTTTCCCAATTGTCAAAATCCAGTGAAGGTCCGCGATCATGGCGCGTCGCGCCAGGGACAAAAATCGAGCTCCAGTTCTAGACTTTGCTCAAGGGTATTTTGGTCTTTCCACCCATTTTTACCCACTATATATATACAAATAGAGGAGAAAATCCTTATTTTCCTCTTCCATTCCATACAAAAGCTAGGGTTTCTCTCAAAAATTCAATCCAATTCTTGTCTAAACATCTCAAAATTGAGCCGTAGTTTTCACAAATTAGTTCAAGATTCAAAACTTCCAAGTCAAGAACATCAAGAACCCTAACTTAAGAAGTGGGAAAAGAGGTCTATAGCAAGTTTATTCACCCCGAATCATAATCAAGGTATGTAGGGCTTGAACAAGAATATCCTTTCATTCTTGTGCCTAAAGAATTAATTTTCACTATTGGAATTTCATGATTGTGCAAGTGGATTTATACCCAAATTACTTTATCATTGATTTATGAGAATTGAGCTATTCAAGATTGATATACATGACTATTTCATTGTTTTATTTCTTAAATTGAGGATTTATGCTATGAATTGTATATTGTTACTATGTAATGATGATTTCTAAGTAATTTAAGATAAGTGTCATGAGTTATGCTTTTTCATGAGAAGTTTGAATATTGAATATATATATTGGTATTGATCTTGAGAGTCAAGAATGAGTCCTATGATGTTTTTTTGAAGATTTTGATACTCGATATGATTTGATAAGCAAATATACTTGATGATGAGAAAGATTATTTTGAGATTGAGTCGAGTTAGGAATCCACAAGTTGTTATGATTTACAGATGAGATATATTTATGATTTTGGTCTCTATGATAGACCCTTGAGTTGATTGAGGTGGATTTCCTAACGCGTTCTGAGCTGAGTCTGGGAGGAGTATTTAGCACCGAGTAGGAAGTGTGGGTTCAGTGCATCCTACTTCCCCAGAACTACGTGACACCGTAGGATTGAGATTTGAGGGCCAAAGTGCTGAGTTTGTGATCACAGAGATGAATTTGAGGTTATACTCCCTGGCAAGAGTATAATGCTCCCGCCAATGTGGGGTTCCTTCCTCAGGAGGGAAAAATATTGGACTCCATGCAGCTCACATGGTTTATATCAGTTATAAGAAACTCCCAAGTCCATAATAGTCTAATTTTCTTAAGTTACCGAGTCACTCTAAGTCATGAATTACAGAGTTTGAGTTGAGTCAAATGATTTATGTGATTTGTGAAACATGTGTTATTATTGATGATTTATGGAAATTATGTTTCAGAAAATTCAAGCGAAGACAGTCATTATTGTCAACATACATGATTTTATTTTACATTTATGATATTGTTTAAAAATGTTGCATAAACCCCCATATACTCAGTACATTCCCAAGTACCAATTCCCATACACTTCCGTGTTCTACATTTCCTCGTGATGTAGGTTCAGGTGCTCAGTCTCAGCAGCGCCAGTGATTTTTTTGAGTGCCTTCATCTACATTTTTGCAGTTGGTGAGTCCTCATGGTTTGAGGACCTGTGTCCCTGATTTTATTTGTAAATAGATGGATGTTTCCTTTCAGTTCAGTACGAGTCAGTTGGGGGTCTGTCCTAATGGATCCTCAGTCTTATGTAGTAGAGGCTTTGTCATACTAGAGTACCAGTATGTACAGAAATTTCAGTATTTTGTTTGTACAGGACAATATTTCTTCATATCCAAGTATGTTCATGACATGATTATTCTTCCCCATTTTAACATGATTAGTGTTATAGTGAGTTCTGAAAGTGATGACAGGCTTAAAGGGTTATCTTGAGGCCACATGTGGCCTTAAGCACCGTGTGACGTCTCGGGATAGGTTCTGGGTGCTTTACAAGCTTGGTATCAGAGCCTAAGGTTTGAAGAGTCCTAGGGAGTCTGACTAGCCACGTTACGTAGAGTCTTGATCATCGGTGTGTAGCGCGCCACATCTATGAGCAAGAGGCTACAGGACGTTTTAGGAAAAGTTGTTTCTTTCTTTCAAAAGCCTATCGTTCCTATAACTGTTTCTCTCTGCTATTAATTCGTGCTCTATTATGAAAGAAAATGCCTCCTCGTAGAGCTTGCAGAAACAATGAATGACCTCAACCCATTGATCCTTTAAGTGAGACGGTGTCCTATGCTGAATTTTTGGCAGCTTTTTAAGCGCTATCCCAGGAGGTTACCACCAATGCTCAGACCCATGCATAGGTCACAGTTCTACCTTTGCAAGAAGGTAATTCAGCGGCAGATCAAGTTTATGACTTTATGCGGATGAATTTGCCATAGTTTTATGGGTTAAAGACAGGTGAGGACTCGCAAATATATCTTGATGAGGTGAAAAAGATCACCCAAATTATGCACGTAATGGAGGAAGAGAGTGTGGATTTAGCTTTCTATCGCTTGAAAGATATTGCTTATGATTGGGTGGAGATATGGAGGAAGAGTAGAGGGGATGATGCCGCTCCCATGACTTGGCAGTTATTCCAGGACGCGTTCTTAGATAGATTCTTTCCCCCGGAGCTAAAGGAAGTGAAATTAGAAGAATTTATGAACTTGAGATAGGGCCCCATGACAGTTAAAGAGTATTATCATAAGTTCAACCAGTTATCTAAGTATTCTCCCGGTATGATGGCTGATTCTAGAACTAGTATGAGTAAGTTTTTGGCTGGTGTATCTGGTTATGTTGTGAAAGAATGTAGATCCTCTATGCTTAATAGGGATATGGAACTTTCAAAACTAATGATTCATGATCAACAGATTGAAGCGAACAAGGTGAATAAGAGATATAGAGTAAGGGCGAATAAGAGAGTTAGATCAGAGCAGCAGGGGTATAGTCAGGCTAGATTTTCTGGAGGGAATTTCCCTCAGTCTCAGAACCGTTCACTTGTGCCAGCGCCTTCATCAGCCAGTGCTCCCGCATTCAGAATCAGGCCGGAGCAGGGTAATAGGCCTGCTATGACTAGGTCCTAGGACAGTGTGATTAATAGACCTCGTCCTTCCCCATGTTCGAAGTGCGGTAGGGACCATCCTAGTGAGTGCTTAGTCGATCGGAGAGGTTGTTTTGGTTGCGGTAAGTTGGGCCACAGATTCAGGGATTGCCCATACGCTAAATAGGGGAGTCATGATATTCGTCCCTAGAGTCAGGCTATTAGTGCTCCATCCCCTTTAGCTCATCCTACTCCTCCTCAGGGTGCGTCATCTAGTACTGCAAGTGGTCAGCGCCAGAATCACTTTTATGCTATACCACCCCACCAGGAGCAGGAGGATTCACCAGATGTTGTTACTGGTACGCTCTGTGTATTTCATTTCGATGTGTATGTGCTATGGACCCTGGGTCAAGTCTTTCTTATTTGACTCCATTGGTGGCTGTGAATTTTGAGATCAGTGCTGAAAAGATTCCTGAGCCTTTTCTAGTTTCTACCCAGTAGGTGAATCTGTTATTGCTAAGCAAGTATATAAGAAGTGTCCTATCACTGTCCTTAATAGAGTCATGTTTGCAGACTTGATTGAGCTAGACATGGTTGATTTTTATAGTATTTTGGGTATGGATTGGCTTCACTCTTGTTATGCATCTATAGGCTGTCGTACCCGTATAGTCAAGTTCCAGTTTCCCAACGAGCCAACTTTTGAGTGGTCCGAAAATTCTGTAGCTTGCAAGAGTTATTTTATATCCTACCGTAATGCTAGGAAATTGATATCCAAGGGTTGTATCTATCATTTGGTTCGAGTTGAAGACACTAAGTTCGAGACTCTGACTATTCAGTCTATTAGTATTATCGATGAGTTTCTTGATGTTTTCTTAGAAGATCTCCCAGGGGTACCTCCCGATAGAGAGATAGAATTTTGGGATTAATCTTTTTCCCGATATGCAGCCTATTTATATTCCTCCGTATCATATGGCCCCCACAGAACTTAAGGAGTTGAAAGATCAACTCAAAGATCTTCTTGATAAGGGTTTCATAAGGCCCAGTGTGTCTCCTTGGGGCACACCCGTTCTATTCGTGCGAAAGAAAGATGGTTCATTGCGTATGTGCATTGACTATCGTCAGCTCAAAAAGGTCACAATCAAGAGCAAGTACCCTCTTCTTAGAATTGATGACCTGTTTGATCAGCTGCAAGGTTCCAGTTATTTCTCAAAAATAGATTTGAGATCCGGTTATCACCAGCTTAAAGTCAGAGAGTGTGATATTCCAAAGATGACTTTCTGCACCCATTATGGTCATTTTGAGTTCCTGGTCATGTCCTTCAGGCTAACTAATGCCCTAACAACTTTTATGGACCTTATGAATCGGATGTTTAGATAGTACTTGGATATGTTTATTATTATGTTCATAGATGATATCCTTGTATACTCCTGAAATAAAAATGACCATGCAGATCATCTCCGAATTGTCTTGCAAACCCTTAGAGATCATCAGTTGTTTGCCAAATTTAGCAAGTGTGAATTTTGGCTAAGGTCAGTTTCCTTTATGGGTCATATTGTTTCTTATAAAGGTATTCGAGTTGATTCTCGAAAGGTAGAAGCTGTGAAAAATTGGCCTAGACCTATTTCCCCATCTGACATTAGGAGTTTCTTGGGTCTAGCTGGTTACTATCATTGTTTTGTTGAAGGTTTCTCTTCCATTGCTGCTCCTTTGACCCGGTTAACCCAAAAGAAAGTTAAATTCCAGTGGTCAGATTCTTGTGAGAAGAGTTTTCAGGAGTTAAAGACTCAGCTCAGTTTAGCCCCTGTGTTGACCCTTCCTAATGGTGTTGATGATTTTATGGTGCATTGTGATACCTCTAGAGTTGGTTTGGGTTGCGTATTGATGCAAAAATGTAAGGCTATAGCCTATGCTTCCAGACAGTTGAAACTGCATGAGAAGAATTACCCGACCCATGATTTTGAGCTAGCTGCAGTAGTTTTTGCCTTAAAAATCTGGAGACACTACTTGTACGGTGTTCATGTTGATGTCTTTATGGATCACAAGAGTTTGCAGTATGTGTTTACTCAGAGAGAGTTGAATCTTTGATAGCTGCGATGGTTAGAATTGCTGAAAGACTACGATATGAGTATGTTGTATCACCCGGGCAAGGGCAATGTAGTGGCGGATGCCCTTAGTAGATCGTCCATGGCCAGTGTAGCGCATATAGAGGAGGATAAGAAGGAGTTACCGCGAAGTGCATCATTTGGCTAGGTTGGGTGTTAGATTTCTTGATTTAGCTGAGGGTAATGTTTGGGTTCAGAGTAGTTTCGAATCTTCTCTAGTTTCGGAAGTGAAAGAGAAGCAGGATATCGATTCTCGTTTGGTCGAACAAAAGGGTCAGTTAAAGACCAAAAGGTGGAGGTTTTCTCCCAAGGGGGAGATAGTGTATTAAGGCATTAAAATAGATTATGTGTTCTTGATATTGATGATTTGAGGCAAAAGATTATGGCTTAGGCGCATGGCGTGCGATATTCTATTCATCCCGGTGCTACCAAGATGTACCGCGATTTGCGGGAAATTTATTGGTGGAATGGTATGAAAAGGGATATAGCAAAGTTTGTGGAAAAGTGTGCGACTTGCCAGCAGGTGAAGATAGAGCACCAGAGACTCGGTGGTATGATGCAAGAATTTAGCATTCCTACTTGGAAGTGGGAGGAAGTGAATATGGATTTCGTGACCAGTTTACCTCTCTCTCGTCGTTATCGTGATTCTATTTGGGTCGTTGTAGATAGGTTGACTAAGTCAGTACATTTCCTGCCGGTACATACATTTTTTACCATTGAGGACTATGCTAAGCTGTACATTCGAGAGTTAGTCAGGTTGCATAGAGTTCCGTTGGCTATCATCTCCGATAGAGGTACTCAATTTACTTCTCAATTTTGGAGATCCTTTTAGAAGGGTCTTGGCACCCAAGTTCATCTTAGCTCCGCTTTTCATCCACAGATAGACGGTCTGGCTGAGAGGACTATCCAGACTTTGGATGATATGTTGAGGGCATGTGTTCTTGATTTCAAAGGAAGTTCAGATGAGCATTTTCCATTGATTGAAATTGCTTATAATAACAGTTTTCATCCTAGCATTGGAATGGATCCATTTGAGTCTTTATATAAAAGGCGATGTAGATCACCCATAGGTTGGTTTGAAGTGGGTAAAGCTACTGCGATTGGACCTGATGCTGTGTTCGAGGCTATGGAGAAAGTTAAGTTAATTCGAAAGTGGTTAGAGATAGCCCAGAGTCGTCAGAAGACGTATGCAGATGTGAGAAGAAGAGCTCTTGAGTTTGAGGTTGATGATTTGGTGTACTTGAATATTTCACCCATGAAAGGTGTAAAAAGGTTTGGAAAGAAAGGAAATCTTAGTCCCCGATATGTTGTCCCTTATAGAGTTTTGAATTGTGTTGGGAAAGCAACTTATGAGATTGAGTTGCCAGCAGAGTTGTTAGCTGTCCACCCTGTCTTTCACGTTTCTATGCTCAAGAAGCACATTGGTGATTCAGTTATGGTTGAACTATTAGAGAGCTTTGATGTTTGGGACAATCTTTTTTATGATAAAGTTCCGGTCGAGATCCTATATTATCAAGTCCGTAGGCTAAGGAACAAAGAAGTTCCCTTGGTTAAGGTTCTGTGGCGAAATCAACCAGTGGAGGGTGCTACTTGGGAAGCAGAAGCAGATATGTGAGCCAGATACCCTCACCTCTTCTCCACAAATTCAAATCAAGCCGAAGGTATCATTCTTCCTTAATACAGTTTCCTACTAATCCAGCGTATTCAGTTATATAAATATCCATTTTATGATTCGTGCATTCTATGAAGTACTCAAAAAAATCTAGAGTGAAGTAAGTCGGTTGAACAAATTGTTCCCATAAAGTGTTTCCAGTTTCCTCTTTGATCTTGAGCCTAACTAGCAATATTCGAGGATGAATGTTTCCAAGGGGGAGATATTGTAATACCCCGATCGTTTCTTAAGCCTAAATCCATCTTTGGAGTAAATATGAATGACTTCCAAAGTGATTGATGTTTATACTATATGGTATTTCTCTAATTTCTACTTTTTTTCATGTAGAGCATTGAATAAGCTTTCCATCGATACCAAATTTGCCCAAATCCGATACTCGGGTGAAGAGTTAGAGCCATTTTAGTGAGACAGTGTGCCACCTAGCACTTTAGCGCGTCGCGGAGCCAGCCAAAATGGCAATTGTCATTTTTCAGAGAGCCTTCGCAATATTGACGTATCGCGCCAAGGCTTAATATCAGGATCATCAAATTCCAGTGCACCAATGTGATTCCACCGTATCGCGGTGCCCTTCCAGGTCACGACCAAGGTGGCAAATGCGACTTCACCGCGTTGCGCCACAGAGCAGTTTCCCAAATGTCAAAATCCAGTGAAGGTCTGCGATCATGGCGCGTCGCGCCAGGGACAAAAATCGGGCTCCATTTCTAGACTTTGCTCAAGGGTATTTTGGTCTTTCCACCCATTTTTACCCACTATATATATACAAATAGAGGAGAAAATCCTCATTTTTCTCTTCCATTCCATCCAAAAGCTAGGGTTTCTCTCCAAAATTCAATCCAATTCTTGTCTAAACATCTCAAAATCGAGCTGTAGTTTTCACAAATTAGTTCAAGATTCAAAACTTCTAAGTCAAGAACATCAAGAACCCTAACTTAAGAAGTGGGAAAAGAGGTCTATAGCAAGTTTATTCATCCCGGATCATAATCAAGGTATGTGGGGCTTGAGAAAGAATATCCTTTCATTCTTGTGCCCAAAGAAATGATTTTCACTATCGAAATTTCATGATTGTGCAAGTGGATTTATACCCAAATTACTTTATCATTGATTTATGAGAATAGAGATATTCAAGATTGACATACATGACTATTTCATTATTTTATTTCTTAAATTGAGAATTTATGCTATGAATTGTATATTGTTACTATGAAATGATGATTTCTAAGTGATTTAAAATAAGTGTCATGAGTTATGCTTTTCCATGAGAAGTTTGAATATTGAATATATATATTGATATTGAGCTTGAGAGTCAAGAATGAACCCTATGATGTTTTCTTGAGGTTTTTGATACTCGATATGATTTGATAAGCAAGTGTACTTGATGATGAGAAAGATTATTTTAAGATTGAGTCGAGTTAGGAATCCAAAAGTCGTTATATTTACAGATGAGATATATTTATGATTTTGGTCTCTATGATAGACCCTTGAGTTGATTGAGGTGGATTTCCTAACACGTTTTGAGCTGAGTCTGAGAGGAGTATTTAGCACCGAGTGGGAAGTGTGGGTTCAACGCATCCTACTTCCCCAGAACTATATGTCACCGTAGGATTGAGATTTGAGGGCTAAAGTGCCAAGTTTGTGATCACAGAGATGAGTTTGAGGTTATACTCCCTGGCAAAAGTATAGCGCTCCCGCCAATGTGGATTTCTTCCTCAGGAGGGAAAAACATTGGACTCCATGTGGCTTACATGGTTTATGTATAAGAAACTCCCAAATCCATAATAGTCTAAGTTTCTTGAGTTACCGAGTCACTCTAAGTTATGAGTTAAAGAGTTTGAGTTGAGTCAAATAATTTATGAGATTTGTGAAGCATTTGTTATTATTGATGATTTATGGAAATTATGTTTCAGAAAATTCAAGCGAAGAGAGTCATTATTGTCAGCATGCATGATTTTATTTTACATTTATGATATATTTTAAAAATGTTGCATACACCTCCACATACTCAGTACATTCCCAAGTACTGATTCCCATACTCTTCTATGTTCTACATTTCCTTGTGATGTAGGTTCAGGTGCTCAGTCTCAGCAGCGACAGTGATTTTTTTGAGTGCCTTCATCTACATTTCTACAGTTGGTAAGTCCTTATGGTTCAAGGACCTGTGTCCCTGATTTTGTTTGTAAATAGATGGATGTTTCCTTTCAGTTCAGTATGAGTCAGTTGGGGATCTCTCCCAATGGCTCCTCAGTCTTATATAGTAGAGGCTTTGTTAGACTAGAGTACCAGTATGTACAAAAATTTTCAGTATTTTGTTTGTACAGGACAATATTTCTTCATATCCAAGTATGTTCATAACATGATTATTCGTCCCCATTTTTACATGATTAGTGTTATAGTGAGTTCTGAAAGTGATGACAGGCTTAAAGGGTTAGCTTGAGGCCACATGTGGCCTTAAGAACCGTGTGATGTCTGGGGATAGGTTCTTGGGGCGTTATAAGATATAACATCTCTTGCACAGAATATAACATCTATTCAATATCTTTCATTGAGTCAAATTATTTTACTTGAAAGAAGGCAACCTGCATCATCCAGAGGGTTAAAGAGATTAACCTCCTTAATTCTTTTGTTGTTCTTTGCAGCCAACCACCTAAATATCCTTGGATGAGAAAACTCATCTGAGTAATCCATTACCTGCTTTTGGAGGGGAAGACTTTCTTCAAATGCCCAAGCCTAAAAAATATAAACAGGAAGCAAACCCTATTTAATGAGATCGTCCCTGGGGATATGTAACGCCTCAAAATCTTATACCAGAGCATCACACGGTGCTTAAGGATACAAGTAGCCCCAACCTAACCCTTTGAGCTTAATACTTCATATCAATCTTACTTAGAGATGGATAAAACAAATCAATGGTACTGTCATATCATGATTATAAGGAAATACGAAGAAATACTTGTCTGAATAGTCAAAATACTGAAAAGCTAAACATGGTAATACTCTGGTAAACTAGTCTGACAAAGCCTCTACTACTCAAGTAAACTATAGAGCCATTGGGACAAATCCCCAACTGACTCGTACTCAAATGAAGAGAAACAAATCAATAACTGAATATACTGATATGTCTGAAGATAGGTCCTCGAACCATGAGGACTCACCACTGTGGAGATGCAGATAAAGGTACTCGGGATCACTGACGCGGCTGGAACTGAGCACCTGAACCTACATTATGAGATAATGTAGCACACAAACGTATATATGGATCATTACTTTGAGGATGTACTGAGCATATGGGGGTGTATGCAATTTTAATAAGCAGTATCATATATCTTTAGAGGAAATATGAATGCAATTGTAAATGACTCACATAGCCTGAATAAAACTCTCATAAATCATGAATAAGAAGCATGTATAAAGATCACGTGAGCCGGTACACTTTATTCTAAATCTGGATTCTTTATTTATTCTCAAACTTGTAAGCTAGATTAAATCTTAAAACAACAACTTTCAGGGCATGTACTTCAGTCTTATGAAACCAAGGAACTTCTTTGGAACTTAAATATTATGACTTTTGAGAACCTTAGAAATCTTAGGATCATAGCTTTCGAAATACATAGCACTTTCAAACTCATGCTTTTATCTTGAAGGAAATAAAGCTTCTTTAAAACTTAAGAACTTAGGACTTTAGGAACATTAAGACTTGAGACTCTAGGAAACTTGGAAATTTTCTTCTAATCGATATAAACCATGTGAGCTACATGGATTCCAACGTCTTGCCCACGTTGGGGAGAGCTTTTATACCCTTGCAATCAGAATAGAACCTTAACTTTTAGTGATCACTAGCTTAACTCACTTGGGGTATATCAAATCCTACAGTGGCTCATAGTTCTGGGGCATGAGACCTTGGAATCAAGCCCAACTCGGTGCTAAATACTACGCCCTTACTTAAGCTCAGAACTTTTAAGAAAAATCCACCTTAATCAATACAAAAGTTTATAATGGAAGCCAACTATGCTTTCCTTTAACTTAAATCAAAATGGTGTGGATTTCTTTCTTAGCTTAGGACCAACATAAAATCTTTTCTTGAAATCTTGGTAGACTTATCATCAATAAACTTTAAAATCTTCAATAACATGGAAGTTTAAGTATACTTCTTGAAACACTTTGAAAAGTATCAACAATTCATTCTTAAAGGATCACAATTTCACAATGAGGCTTAATTCATGACAACAAATCTTGAAAATTCTTGAAAATATGATATCAATATAGGAATGTGCAATTTATAGCATGAATTATCAATTCAAATCATAAATAAACGAAATAATCATGCAATTCAAGGCTTGAACAATTTATAATCTTATAAATTCGAAATATAGCAAACTAGACATAAATGCATCTTGAAAATACGAAATTCTTTAAGAAAAACTAAAACTTTGGGCGCAAGAACGAAAGGGTGTTCTTGTTCAAACCCCACATACCTTGAATTTGGAGCTTTAAATGAACTCTTAACTTTGGGTTGCTATTCGTGAAATTAATGGGTGCTTCTTGTAGCCCTCGCAATGGGGATTCCAAATGTTGAAGAATTTTGGAAAACGCACATGAAATCTTGAGATATATTGATCTTTAGGTTGAAACACTAATGAATGTTCTTGGTGATTTTGGGGTAAAATAACCTTATTTTTGTATTTGGGGATATTAATCCCGTGTTAAACTTGAAAGGGGGTGGGTGGAATGACTAAATTACCCCCTAGGACGCGTATTTTTAAAACATGAAAAAATTGGGCATCAACGCTGCAGGCAAAGCAGCGCGTTAGGGCATCGACGTGATAATCTTTGTGTCGTGCCACCATCGTGTTGAGCCTCAGTACTTTTCCTGTAAAAAATTGACCAACGCGATGGGAGATGCGGCGGCCATGATCGCGTTGGTCCACTATTTTGGAACACCAAATGAGGTCTAAACGCATTCCAAAAAATCTGAAACTCGTCCGGGAACACCTATTGACCTCCCGGATCGTGAATAAGCTAAAATATCAACCATTGGAGGTCGGGAAGGTCGTGAAATAATTGATCAAAGTTCGAAGGCTCAAAAATAAACTAAGTGTTGAACACTTAACTAAAATTCTAAGTGTAAAGCTTCTTTTAACTTGCTTTGAAGGCTTTAACGACAATGAAACTTTACGGGGTCTTACAATATCTCCCCCTTGGGAACATTCATCCTTGAATGTCGCTAGTCAAGCTAAGAGTATGGAGGAAACTGAGTATACATAGCTGAAATAACTCGGTACACTGACTCTATATCATTCTAAAGCCTTCAATAATTCGGAGAATGCATAAACTTATAATAAGAATAACTATATAGCTGCAACTTTGATTTGAAAGGGGCTGAATTAAGAAAGAATGGTACCTTCAGCTTGTTCTGAACTTGTGGAGAAGAGGTGAGGGTAGTTGTCTCACATGTCTGTTTCTTCTTCCCAAGTAGCGCCCTCAACAGACTGGTTTTTTCACAACACTTTGACCAAGGGAATTTCTTTGTTCCTCAGTCTACGGATCTGGAAATCTAGGATCTCAACTGGAATCTTATCAAGTGAAAGACTGGTCTGAATATCAGTGCTCCCTGAAGGATCTACTACCACGAAATCACCAATGTTCTTCTTAAGCATGGAAACGTGAAAGATAGGATGAACAGTTGACAACTCTGAGGACAACTCAATCTCATAGGCTACTCTCCCCACACGACTTAGGATTCTATAGGGGCCAACATACCGGGGACTAAGCTTTCCTTTTTTCCCAAACCTTTTCACCCCTTTCATGGGAAAATTTTCCAGATATACCAAATAATTAACTTCAAACTCAAGGTCTCTTCTTCTCACATCTGCATATGACTTTTGATGACTTTGGGCTATCTTTAAACTCTCTCTAATCAACTTCACCTTCTCCATAGCCTTAAACACTGCATCCGATCCAACCAAAGCAGCTTTACCCACTTCAAACCAACCTATGGGTGATCTACACCTCCTTCCATACAAAGCCTCAAATGGTGCCATCTTGATTCTAGCATAGTAACTATTGTTATACGCAAACTCAATCAATGGCAAATGCTCATCTCATCTACCTTTGAAATCAAGAGCACATGCCTTCAGTATATCCTTCAAAGTTTGGATGGTCCTCTCAGCTTGACCATCAGTCTGTGGATAAAAAGCGGAACTCAAATAAAATTGGGTACCAAGACCCCTCTGAAAAGTTCTCCAAAACTGAGAAGTGAACTGAGTACCCCTATCCAAAATGGTAGACAAGGGGACTCTATACTACCTGACTAACTCCCAAATATATAGTATAGCATAATCCTCAGTTGTATAAGATGTATGCATGGCAAGAAGTGCGCTGACTTAGTCAGCCTGTCTACAACAACCCAAATAGAATCTTGATGATGACGCAAAAGAGGTAAACCATTCACAAAATCCATATTCACCTCTTCCCACTTCCAAGTAGGAATACCAAACTCTTGCATCACACCACTAGGTCTTTGGTTCTCTACCTTAACATGTTGGCATGTTTCATACTTCACCACAAACTCCGCTATATCCCTTTTCATACCACTCCACCAATAAATTTCCCGCAAGGTGAGGTACATCTTGGTAACGCCGAAATGAATAGAATATCGTATACCATGCACTTCAGCCATAATCCTCTGCCTAAGATCATCAACACAAGGAACACACAATCTACCCTGTAATCTCAACACGCCATCTCCCCCTTGGGAGAAAACCTCTACCTTTTGGTCCTTAACTGACTCCTTCAGTCGAACCAAACTAGGATCCCTATCTTTCTTCTCCTTCACCTCTGAAACTAAAGAGGATTCAGAACTACTCTGCACCAAAATATTCCCCTCAGCGGAATCAAGCAACCTAATACCCAGTCTAGCCAAACGATGCACATCACGAGCTAACTCTTTCTTATCTTCTTCTACATGAGTAACACTACCCATGGACAACCTGCTAAGGGCATACACTACTACATTGGCCTTGCTCGGGTGATACAATACACTCATATCATAATCTTTTAGCTATTCTAACCACCTTCTTTGTCTAAGATTCAACTCCCTGTGAGTAAACATATACCGCAGGCTTTTGTGATCAGTAAACACATCAACATGAACACCATAAGGATAGTGTCTCTAGATTTTCAAAGCAAACACCACAATAACTAACTCTAAATCATGGGTTGGATAATTATTTTCATATGGTTTTAACTATCTAGAGGCATAGGATATAACCTTACCTCTCTGCATCAACACACAACCCAAACCAACCTTAGAGGCATCATAATACACCATAAAACCATCTGTAGCATCAGGCAAAGTCAACACAGGGGATGAAGTGAGTCGAGTCTTCAACTCCTGGAAACTCTTCTCATAGGAATCTGACCAAAGGAACTTAAGTTTCTTCTGGGTCAACCGGGTCATGGGAGATGCAATAGAAGAAAAACCTTTAACAAAACGATGGTAACAACTAGCTAGACCCAAGAAACTCCTAATGTCAGACAGAGAGATAGGTCTAGGCCAATTTCTTACAACTTTTGTCTTTTGGGGATCGACTCTAATGCCTTCGGCTGAGATAATATGACCCAAAAAAGCTATGGACCTTAGACAAAACTTACACTTGTTGAATTTGGCGAACAACTGATGATCTCTAAGAGTTTGTAAGATAATTCAAAGATAATTTGCATGGTCATTCTCTGTACGGGAGTAAATAAGGATATCATTGATACTCCCAAATTACAACTCTCGTTAGAAAGTGTAAGCGGTCGCTGTCAAATATAGAACCCAACTGGGTTGGGTGTCGAATCCCACAGGGAATACTCTGGTCACTAAGTGTTGCAATTATTAGTAGACTGTTGGTCGAAAATTCCAAGGAAAAAGGGGGGTTTGGTTTAGGCGTGAGCTAATATTATCAAAGTAACAATGGAACGATTTGCGTAGTAAGATTTAATCACAGAGATTGATAAGTTAGGGTTATGTACACCTTATAAGTTCTACTTCTCTATTAACTATGAGTAACGCGGAATTTAGACATGCATGCACTTATAGAGAATCGTATTCTAATTCTAAATCCAAGTGTTTCCCAACCATCAAGGATTTGTTTCACTTTAGCTCTCCCGAGCCTAAAGTGTATAACAAATGGTACAAATTCTCCAAGAAGTTAATTCGGTTAAGGCATTAACGTGTAAATAGAGGTTGGAAACCCTATTTCCTTGTCACGCTCTCTTTTCCAAACATGCAACTTTTCTCTCGAACAAGTTAATGCTATAATGGCGTATTCTCTATGTTTGCAACCATAAGAATTCAATCAAAACGAAGAGAGTAATTATATAAGTAGCATAACACATCAAGAATTCACAAACTCATAGTAATAGATAGTATTTTACAAGGTTTCCATAACCCTAACAGAGAAGTTTAGCTACTCATGAGTAAAACGGAAATCAAAGAAGACATCATCATCATACCAAAGTTAGAATAATCTCACGATGGGGATGAAGTTGGCGTCAAACAAGAGGTTGACGTTTTTCTTCCCTTTAGCCGTTCGTGTAGCCTTAGCGTTTTTCTCCGTCTTAAACTTACAGAATCTTTAAACTAAAAAAATGAAAAGTGCTGAATAATAATGATCGAATGAATGCTGAAAAATTCAGCAAATAAGGTTTTTATAACATCCTTGTCCTACTAAGTTACTGCTGCATCCCTAAGTATTTAGAAATACTGATTTTGCCCGGGACAAGTTCTCCATGCATCACATTCAGTCCACAAGCTTCCAAAAGCTGCCCAAAGGTCCACAAAGTGCTGAAATCTTCATCATTAATACCTGAAAAACATGCTAATCACATAGGTTAGCTCACTTAAAGGAAAATGGACTAAAAGTGCAGGAATTATATATTTTATCCTCCAAACTTAGCTAAAATATGGGTAAATTATGGTTCTTAGGGGTATAAATACGCCAAACATCACCACCCCACACTTAAAGCTTTGTTCGTCCTCGAACAAAATATTACGTCCATGCAAACACCTAACTAGAATTTCACAATAGCAACACAAAATGTTCAACAAGACATGGCGACAATTATTAACAGAGAGTAGGTTTCTTGATCACTACTAGAAACAATTCAACCTCTAACATAGACTCGTGAGGATGGTTAATTCGTATCCACAAGTTAAGACACAAAGAATCATATAACACTACCCAAAAATCATCAACCATGTGTGTCTCACACAAGATATTACCCATGATCACTCACAGTTTTGCAATTTTCAAAACATGGGTATAAGACTCTCCTTGCTCTCACTTCTCACAAAGAATTCTTATGTTGCAACTGATGACCATAGGCTTGCCCTTAGTGTAATGCTCTACTAATATCGGAATGCTAAGCTTAGGATCAAATAGGTCTTTACAGGTTGTAATGTAGGCTAAGGGACAGGTAGGACTATTTTGGCCAGAAATAGTGACTATGTTCCCTAAGCGCTTTAATACACTACGTTATGTCATTAACACTCTCTTTTAAACAACCTCTCTACTTTCCTTTCATCTACCACCCCTTTTCACCTATTTTGTTATTCAATTATAAACACAACTATCTTTTTATTTTTCTATTTCTTTTTTTTTTCTTTTCTCTTTTTTTTTTATAAAACACCTCTATGATAGCCACTCTTTTTCACAAAAATTTCAAGTACCAATACACTCTGAGGCATCACTCTCATCCAATTTCCTCTTATTTTGTCACATGACTCTACAATTTAAAGCGCTTCGGAATTTGGATCAAATTATGGTCTTGAAAAAAAATGGATTAGGCTACATATGAGGCTGTCAAAGAAAATAGCTAAAGGCTCAAAGGGGGTTAACTAGGATAATGTACAAAGGTAGGTAAAAAGAAGGTAAACAATTACAGGATGCCAAAGAAATGCCTAAATCATCTCCTAAACTCACACTCTTTATTTCGCTTTACACACACACCAGGCAAGTTCTAGCATCAGTCACAACACATAATATACTATAACCTCACACACACAAGGCACATGGTCAACTTTATTGGGAGCAATATAGACTCTTGACCCAACAGATGAATGAATTAAACCACACAATTATCACACAGTGAGTCACACTTAGAGCCTAAATGTCTCAATAGTAATGAATTAGCACAAACTCTTGTTATAATACCATGCCGTCTATCAGAACAATTTCATGCAAAATATAATTTTTTTTTGAAAATTTAACTAACTAATTACGACTAATTAGCAAAAACAAGAATAAATGTAGGCAAAGAAGTACCATACAGCATACAAATACCAGCACCCCACACTTAGACTGGACACACTGCCCTCAGTGGAAAATAAATAAGGAGAACCTGATTAGTCGGACTCTTCCTCTATGTCTGGGGTCATACCCCCTGCGTCGGAATCATCATCAGAGTCGTCGTCATCAGAGTTGTCCTCCACGTCTGAGTCTGGCAGTCGGCGATTATCGTCAGTAGGCACGTCATCATTGAGAGGTTCCTCAAAATGTACCCCTACTCCATACATAGCCCGCACATGCTCATTCATCGGGTAGTCATAATCCAACTACTGAAGCTCTGCATCAGTCGGAACCCGACCCCCACTCATCATGGTAAACCGAGTCATGCCATATAGATGGCAAAAGAAACTTTCATCCTGAGCATGTCTTTCTGCAGTGGTAAGGTTGATGCCATGACCAGTTTCAGGCTCTTTAACTTTCGTAAGATCAACCTTCTTCAGGTTGTGTGGAAGCTTATGATCTGCAGGTTCCTCTTCAATGTGCTCATTCCTTAAGATCGCAGTCAACAAATTGCCAAAGCTGAAATGGGACCTTTTGTGCAGCCTAGCCTTACGCATTGACGATCGTATAACCACACCAATGTTGATGGAAATATTAGTCATCAGAGCGTACACCAAGAATACTCTATCACGTGTGATCTTTGTGTACTGTGTCCCAGGAATCAGGCAAGAGTTGACTATCCTCAACTATATACGAGCTTCTCTGTTCAAGGAAGCATACGGGAAGGTATTGTGCCGACCGTTATCCTTGTGACGAATCCACCGGGCCATGGACCTTGTTCCGCACAGTGTGTGTCTGATTGCCCTATAGGGCGGTCTATGATAAAGCTCCTTAAGAGGTGATGGATCCACAGATGGAAGGCCCAGAAAAGAGTTGAAGAACTCCGCATTCAGTTGCAAGACTTGGCCCCAAATATTTACTTCACTTACGGTAGTCTTTGGGGACCAATTGGCATAAAACTCTCGCGTTAGATCAAAATTGCATTCCCCCATATCTCGAAAAATGAAATCAAGATTTAGTTCCATGATTTTAGCCAAAATGCGGGGCTCTCTCTTTGCTAGACTCTCCTTCTGCATCAAATCCACGTGAACATATTTTTTTACTTTGTTGTTCTTGTACCACTCCTTTCCTTCCTCCTCTAGGACCCATTTTATCCCGAAAGTGCATCGAGGCACTTGCAAAGAGGAGGACTCAGCTTACTCTTTTCTTGACCGTTTCTGACCTTTCTGTGAGGTGGACACTTTTTCTTTTCCTTGTTGTCCTTTTGGAGTCATTCTACCTGAGATCAAAATAGAGTCATGTTAGTTTCATCTCAGAAGATTTACTATAATCGAACAACAGCCAGTGATGGCACCACCCCACACTTAATTTGTTGGCACAGACTAATTAAGTGAGTGATGTCGATTACTCAGACTTCGTCGACATACATTTAGGCGATATGTTCCAACAACATGTTTAGCACAGTCATATTTTCATGTAATCTTGACTATCCTGTCCAACTTTATTTCAATGGATTTATGCACTTTTTGAACAAGACTACCACATAGAGTTCTTATCAGGTTATTGCATAGAAATAATCACACCGTCATATACTTGTGGTCAATCATAATCCATACCTCGATGAATGAGTCATTCAAACATTCAAGCTTACAACGTTAAAGATTACGCATTAACTTCACAATTTCGACTCCATAAAAATATGACAGTGTATAACAATCAAGTGCAAGTCGGAACAAAGTCAAGAATGCCCACACGTATTCTTTCACTCAATCTAGATGTATCATAACAAACCAATCATATTCTTATCACCAAACACCACTCCAAAATCTAAAATACCATTATAAGCGTAGTATTGCAACAACTACGGGATATAAAAGAATAACTTACTTGGCGATTGTTTGGGAAGATGATCTTGCAAGATTAGATGAGCAAAAAGAAAATTTTTGAGAGATTTGGGAAGCTTAGGTGGCGCCTAGGTTGAGCAAACAAGTGCATTTTGTTCTAAGGTTGAAGATCTATTTATAGACTAAGCCATGGGTCGGGTTTGATCCATGTAAAATCGGGTTAGGAGACAAAAAGGCATAAGTAGGCGGAGCCTAATGCTTTGCCTATGCTTAGCATAGGCGGCGCCTTTGTCAATGCCTAGTTGGACATAGGCGGCGCCTTTGTCAATGCCTTGTTGGGCATAGGCGGCGCCTTTGCCAATGCCTTGTTAAAACAGTGAGCATAGGCAATGGCATAGACGGCGCCTATGGTATTTCCTTGATTTACATAGGCGGCGCCTATGGTATTGCCTAGATTTGCATAGGCAATGCCTTGTTCGTTGCCTATGTGAGGCAGTAAGCATAGGCAATGGTATAGGACTTGCCTTGTCCATTGCCTAGATTTGCATAGGCCTTGCCTTGTCCATTGCCTAGATTAGTATAGGCATTTCCTTGTCTATTGCCTAGATTAGCATAGGCAATGCCTAGCCGATAGCATTTGCTCCATCATTCCTACTTTACCACCTTTAGCATGGCTCACTTTCTACTCAAAATTTGGGACCAATCTTCTCCTTTATACATCTTTCACCTACACTTAATCAAAAACAACAAAAAATGATTAGACGGATGGGTTGCCTCCCACCAAGCGCCTTAGTTTTGGTCGTGGCTTGACTCTTCTTTTTGAATTTTTATTTAACAAAAACAAACTCCTAGTAAAACAAAACTATTAAAAATGATGGGTTGCCTCCCATGTAGCGCTTGATTTATTGTCGCGGCACAACATAGTTATCTTGATTACTTTAGACTTCATCGAGATAGATGGTGGCTATACATTTTATCGAGTCAATTGGACCGATATATGGCTTCACTCGTTGGCCATTCACCTTAAAGACACCACCATCATTGTTTTCTAACTCTACTACTATAGACGAGTAGACTTGGCTAATTTTAAATGGACCAGACCATCTAGACTTTAACTTACCTGGAAATAGCTTCAGTCTGAAGTTGAAAAGAAGTACCAAATCACCCTTCTGTAAGTTTCGTTGGATAATCCTCCGATCATGGTACTTTTTCATCCGTTCCTTGTAGAGGTTTACTCTTTCATACGCGTGTAGACAGAATTCATCCATCTCATTCAGCTGTTCCAATCTCAGATTAATAGCATCATCCCAATTCAGGTTAAGCCGCTTCAACGCCCACAACGCTTTATGTTCGAGCTCGATTGGCAAGTGAAAAGCCTTCCCATAAACTAGTTGGTAAGGTGACATACCAATTGGTGTCTTGAATGCAGTCCTATAAGCCCATAAGGCATCATCCAGCTTTCGGGACCAATCCTTCCTACTAGCATTTACAGTCTTAGCAAGGATCAGCTTGATCTCCCGATTAGAAACCTCTACCTGCCCACTAGTTTGTGGGTGGTAAGGTGTAGCTACCTTATGTTGCTTGACCCCATATTTCACCAACACGGCTCTGAACAGCTTGTTGCAAAAGTGTGATCCTCCATCGCTTATGATGGTACATGGTACCCCAAAACGAGAGAAGATATTTCTCTTTAAGAATGCTACAACGCGCTTACCTTCATTATCAGCCAGCGCTACCGCTTCGAACCATTTGGATACATAATCCACAATAACTAGGATATATTTCATCCCAAACAAACTCACAAATGGGCCCATGAAATCAATACCCCATACATCAAATAGTTTTACTTCAAGAATTTTAGACATGGGCATCTCATGGTGCTTCGAGATATAGCCTTGCCTCTGACACTGATCACATCTTCTCACAAAATCGTAAGCATCCTTGAATCATGAAGGCCAATAATAGCCGTTTTGCAATACCTTCCTGGCTGTCCGATCACCTGCATGGTGACCCCCAACTTGGGAAGCATGACTTGCTTCCAAGATGCTAGGCACCTCCACATCAGAGATGCATCGCCTAATAACACCATCAACACATCGTCGAAAAAGATACGGTTCATCCCAGAAGTAGTGTTTCACATCATGCATGAACTTTCTCTTTTGATGAAAGGAGCGATTCTCAGGCATCACTTTACTTACCACGTAGTTCGTAAAGTCTGCATACCACGGTAAGTCTTCCACCATAGCGGATAGGAGCTCTTCGTCGGGAAATGCATTATCAATCTCAAGGTCGGGTTGCGCTATGTGCGCACTCTCAAGTCTAGATAGATGATCAGCTACTTGGTTTTCACAACCTTTTCTATCCTTTACCTCGAAATCAAATTCTTGAAGTAATAACACCCACCGAATTAGCCTTGGCTTAGCATCCTTCTTTGCCATTAAATATCTCAGAGCCGCATGATCTGTATGAACCACCACTTTGGTTCCCAACAATTAAGCACGAAACTTTTCAAAAGCATAAACAACTGCTAGAAGATCTTGTTCCGTGATGGTATAGTTCTTCTGCGCTCCATTCAAGGCCTTGCTCGCATAGTATATTGGATGAAATAACCTTTCTCTTTTCTGACCAAGTACAGCACCCAAAGCTACCCCACTTGCATCACACATAACTTCAAACGGTAGAGACCAATCGGGTGCTACAATAATATGAGCTTCAACTAGCTTCCCTTTGAGGCATTCAAATGCCTTCAAGCAATCTTCACCGAAGTCAAACTTTGCATCCTTCTCCAAAAGTTTGCATAATGGACTAGCAATATTGGAGAAGTCTTTAATAAACCTCCGATAAAAACCTGCATGACTGAGGAAACTACGAACTCCCTTTACAGAAATTGGAGGTGGTAGTTTCTCGATAACTTCAATCTTGGCTCAATCAACCTCAATTCCTCTTTCAGAGACTTTATGCCCAAGAACAATGCCTTCCTTCACCATAAAATGACACTTCTCCCAGTTTAGCACCAAGTTGAATTCAACACATCTCTGCAATGCCATACTCAGATTTGCCAAGCATGATTCAAACGACTCACCTACTACTGAAAAATTGTCCATGAACACCTCCAAGGTGTCTTCAACCATATTAGAAAAAATGGACATCATACAACGCTGAAAAGTGGCAGGTGCGTTACATAGCCCAAATGGCATACATTTGAAAGCAAACGTACCATACGGGCATGTAAAAGTTGTCTTCTCTTGATCTTCAGGAGCAATGCAGATCTGATTATAGCCGGAATAACCATCTAAGAAACAAAACCATCCCTTCCCTGCCAATCGATCAAGCATTTGGTCCATGAATGGCATTGGGAAGTGATCCTTTAGTGTCCACGAATTCAGCTTCCGGTAGTCCATGCACACTCTCCACCCTATGACAGGTCTGAGTGGAATTAGCTTATTCTTTTCGTTTGCGACTACCGTCATACCCCCTTTCTTGGGCACACATTGTACTGGACTCACCCATTTACTGTCGGAGATTGGATACACCACCCCAACATCTAACCACTTAATGATTTCTTTCTTCACCACCTCTTGCATAGGTGGATTCAAACGACGTTGATGCTCAATCGTGGGCATGCAATCTTTTTTGAGCTGAATCTTATGCATACATATCCCAGGAGGGATACAAATTATATCAGCAATAGTCCAACCGATGGATCTCTTGTATTTTTTTAGAATAGAGATGAGAGCCGCTACTTGATGTTCACCTAAATCAGCCACAAAAATAACCGGAAGTGTATCACCACTTCCTAAAAATGCATACTTCAGGTGGTTGGGCAGCTCTTTCAATTCAAGCACTGGTGGTTCTTCAATGGATGGCTTTGCTGGTGGTGAAGGTCGATTCTTAAGATCAAGGTCCAGCTTCTTAGGAGCATGAGAATATGGCCCTATTCCTGTTAGAGCACAAATAGTTTCTTCATACTCGTCAACATCCTCACGCTTAAAATTCATAAGCACAACAGCCAATGGATCAACAATAAGCTGCTTCTCTACAGATAATTCTTTCTCATCTTCATAATAAACATCAGCTACAGAGAACACATTCATATCTTTGGGCTGCTTCATTGATTTACATACATCAAAATGGACCACTTCGTCATTCATCCGAAATAAAAGCTCATTAGCTCTTAAATCAATAAGCACACTTCCTGTTGCAAGGAAAAGACGCCCCAAGATTATGGGAACTTCAGAATCCACCTCACAATCCAAAATAACAAAGTCTACAGGAAAAATGAAGGTGGAAACCTTCACCAATACATCATATAAGATACCAACAGGTCATTTTACCGACCTATCTGCCATCACGAGCCGCATATTGGTTGGTGTAGGATCACCCAAACCCAACTTTCTGTAAATAGATAGCGGCATCAAATTGATGCTAACTCCCAAATCGCACAATGCCTTAGCAAAATCCAAAGATCCAACCGTGCAAGGAATAGTGAAAGCACCAGGATCTGCCTTCTTCTGAACTAACGATCTTGTAGCGATTGCACTGCAATGATGAACATTATCTGCCAGCTCATAGCTTGCTGCCCGCTTCTTTGTCAAAAGGTCCTTCATGAATTTAGTGTACCCAGGCATCTATTCCAGCGCCTCCACCAAAGGAACATTAATAGTCAGCTACTTCAACATAGTCATGAATTTACTGAACCTGGTGTCATCAGCTTTCTTCTTCAGTCTCTGAGGAAAAGGTGGTGGTGGAAGGGGAAGAGTTTTCTCCACCACTTCCTTTTTATCTTGCTTCCGATTATCAATCTTTTCAGGCTGGTGACGTCTAGGTGTAGTGTCATGAACTTTCTCATTCTGATTTTCAGCTTCTACAGAATAATCACAATATGCTTCAATCATATTCTTTTCTGTATTATCAACCATCTTCTTGCCTTTGGATGGATTTTCCAACACCTTACCACTCCTGGTAGTAATAGCCATACATGATCCATCATTCCTTGGATTTTGCACGGTGTCGCTAGGTAGGGTGCCAGCTTTTCTTTGATTGAGTGCCGCTGACAGTTGACTCAATTATTATTCCAACTGTTTTATTGAAGTGGAATGCGAATCAACCAATTGATTTATTGAGGAAAAATCATTTTTTACCTCCGTTACTCCCGTGTTGGTTGCCTCCACTCTTTTCAACAGCTTATCCATCATATCTTTCATGGACATCTTCCCAGAGCTAGATGCCGCGGCCTCATGATTTCCTGGAGGAACATATAAACCACTCCTGTCAGTCTTATTCTTGTATCCGGATTTATCATAATAGTTCCGACCTTGGTTTCCTTGGGCATTGCCTCGGAAACCCCCCTGATTATTCAAATAATTTGCTTCCTCCTCAGAATCGGATTCATCTCTTCCCTGTAATACAACGGCCTTAACCTTTTCGGTCTTCCCTAATAATAAATGCTTGGTAAGAAGATCCATCTGCGTTTTCATGTGAGCCATATCCTGGTCACGTTCCTCTTCTCTTCACCTTTGTTCTGCCGTCAAGCCAATAGATACAGTAGAGCTTGCTACCTCAGAATCCCTGGTATGCCAAGATCTACTCTGCTTTGTCATACGATCTAGCATATCACTTGCCTCAATAAAAGTAAGGTCCATGAATGACCCACCTGCAGCATTATCAACCACTGGCTTAGTCACCGAATTCAAAGACCTGTATAATATCTCCATCAAGTGGATATTGGTCATCTGATGGTTTGGGCACCGCATAAGCTTCTTCTTGAACCTCTCCCATGTTTCGTGGAGAGGTTCAGTTGGAAGCTATCGAAAATTGCTGATCTCGTCTCTTAATTGTGCTCTTTTGGATGACGGAAAGAATCTTTCTAGGAAAGCGTCTTTCAGTTGCCTTCAATTAGTAATAGAATCAGGAGTTAGACCGTTCAACCATAGAGTTGCCTCTCCAGATAGAGACAATGGAAATAATCACAGTCGAATTGCATTCTGTCCAACTCCTGGATTGTCAAACGACTTGCATGTTGAGATAAAGTTGATCAGATGCATATTCGGATCATCGCCTGCAAGTTCACCAAATAACCGCTTAAGTTGAAATAGCTGAATCATGGTGCTAGTGATATTGAACTTGGTTCCGGGTGCCAAGGGCGGAGGAATAATAGCCCCTATGGCACCAGCCCCATCCAGATCGTCATCATCATCATCAAAAGGAGCCTGCACAGCTCGGCGTTCAGGTCTCATTCTAGCTTGACGATCTCTCCTGTTCACAGGTGCTTCCACCTCATCTGCACGCCGTGGATTAAGTAACTCATCATCACCCAGGTCCTCATCATCAGGATTTGTTGCCCGACCTGGGTTATCAATATTCTGTTGATGCACTTGAGCAGCTGCCAACGCAGCTAACCTAGCCTGCTCCTGTTGAGCAGCCCTTCTTTCAATGTCACGTTGTGCATCCATTCTGCCAATAAGTTGTGGTTCAGGATTTATGGGTAATAATGACTGACTAGATCTTCGTGTATTTGACATGCACTCTACCAAACCTGAACAAAACAAAAACAACAATCAAAAAGTAAAATTCGAGAATCTTTGACCAAAGGGTCTAGTAATTATCACAAACATAGTTGACAACCGTATTCCCCGGCAGCGGCGCCAAAATTTGATACGCCCAAATTACAACTCTCTTTAGAAAGTGTAAGCGGTCGCTGTCAAATATAGAACCCAACTGGGTTGGGTGTCGAATCCCACAGGGAATACTCTGGTCACTAAGTGTTGCAATTATTAGTAGACTGTTGGTTGAAAATTCCAAGGAAAAAGGGGGGGTTTGGTTTAGGCGTGAGCTAATATTATCAAAGTAACAATGGAACGATTTGAACAGTAAGATTTAATCACAGAGATTGATAAGTTAGGGTTATGTCCACCTTATAAGTTCTACTTCTCTATTAACTATGAGTAACACGGAATTTAGAATGCATGCACTTATAGAGAATCGTATTCTAATTCTAAATCCAAGTGTTTCCCAACCATTAAGGATTTGTTTCACTTTAGCTCTCCCGAGGCCTAAATTGTATAAAAAATGGTACAAATTCTCCAAGAAGTTAATCCGGTTAAGGCATTAACGTGTAAATAAAGGTTGTAAACCCTATTTCCTTGTCACACTCTCTTTTCCAAACATGCAACTTTTCTCTCGAACAAGTTAATGCTATAATGGCTTATTCTCTATGTTTGCAACCATAAGAATTCAATCAAAACGAAGAGAGTAATGATATAAGTAGCATAACACATCAAGAATTCACAAACTCATAGTAATAAATAGTATTTGACAAGATTTCCATAACCCTAACAGAGAAGTTTAGCTACTCATGAGTACAACGGAAATCAAAGAAGACATCATCATCATACCAAAGTTAGAATAATCTCACGATGGGGATGAAGTTGGCGTCAAACAAGAGGTTGACGTTCTTCTTCCCTTTAGCCGTTCGTGTAGCCTTAGCGTTTTTCTCCATCTTAAACTTACAGAATCTTTAAACTAAAAAAATGAAAAGTGCTGAATAATAATGATCGAATGAATGCTGAAAAATTCAGCAAATAAGGTTTTTATAACATCCTTGTCCTACTAAGTTACTGCTGCATCCCTAAGTATTTAGAAATACTGATTTTGCCCGGGACAAGTTCTCCATGCATCACATTTAGTCCACAAGCTTCCAAAAGCTGCCCAAAGGTCCACAAAGTGCTGAAATCTTCATCATTAATACCTGAAAAATATGCTTACCACATAGGTTAGCTCACTTAAAGGAAAATGGACTAAAAGTGCAGGAATTATATATTTTATCCTCCAAACTTAGCTAAAATATGGGTAAATTATGGTTCTTAGGGGTATAAATACGCCCAACATCAATCATCTATGAACACTATAACAAACATATCAAGATATTGCTTGAACACTCGATTCATGAGGTCTATGAAGGCTGCTGGGGCATTGGTTAGCCTGAAAGACATTACTAGTAACTTAAAGTGACCATAACGGGTTAGGAAGGCTGTCTTCGGGATATCACACTCCCTTACTTTAAGTTGATGATAGCCGGATCTAAGGTCTATCTGGGAAAAATAACTTGCACCTTGCAATTGATCAAACAGGTCATCAATTCTCGAAAGAGGGTACTTATTCTTGACTGTGACCTTATTAAGCTGACGATAGTTAATGCACATACGCAAAGAACCATCTTTCTTTTGCCCAAATAGGACAGGTGCACCCCAAGGAGAGACACTGGGCCTTATAAAACCTTTATCTAAAAGATCTTTGAGTTGCTCTTTTAACTCCTTAAGATCTGTGGGTACCTTTCAATATGAAGGAATAAAAATAGGCTGAGTGTTGGGAAGAAGGTCAATCTTGAATTCTATCTCTCTATCGGGAGGTACCCCTGGGAGATCTTCCAAAAAAAATTAGAAAACTCATTAACAATGTTGACTGACTGAATAGTTGGATCTTCAAACTTAGTGTCTTTAGCTCTAACTTGGTGATAAATGCAACCTTTGGATATAAGCTTTCTGGCTTTGAGATAGGATATAAAATGACTCTTGGGAGATACAGAACTCCTGAACCACTTGAAAATGGGACCATCAAGGAACTGAAACTTAACTACATGGGTAAAACAGTCTATAGATGCATAACAAGAGAGAAGAAAATCCATACCCAGAATAACACCAAAATCCACCTATCCAACTCTATAAAATCAGCAAGCATAACTCTATGAAGAACAGTAATAGGATAATTTTTATACACCTGCTTAGCAACAATTGACTCCCCTACTGGAGTAGAAACTAGGAAAGGCTCAGGAATCTTTTTGGGACTCATTTTGAAGTTTATAACAACAAGTGTTGTGACATAGGAAAAGCTTGACCTGGGGTCCAACATCACATAAACAACAAAGTAAAAGACACGGAGCATACCAGTAACAACATTGGGAGAATCCTCCTGCTCCTGTCGGGAAGGTAGAGCATAGAATCTATTCTAGCTCTGACCGCCAGCAGTGCTAGAAGAAGCACCCTGAGGAGGGACGAGATAGGATACAGGAGCTGATGCACTAGTTTCCTGCGTCTGAGGCCATCTCTGTTCCCCTACCTAGCATGCGGGCACTCTCAAAGTCTGTGGACCATCTTTCCATAAGTAAACAACCTTTATGCTCAGCCAAACCCTCGGTGGGATGGGTCCTGCCACACTTAGCACAAGGAGGATAGTTAGGCCTGTTACTCACGCTGTTCTGGGACATGGACACAGAAGTCCTATTTACTTGCTCCTACCTATTTTTAGGTATGGGAGCACTAGCTGATAAAGCCGCTGTCATAGAAGAACGGCTCTGGAACTATAGATGGTTCCCTTCATGAGACCTAGCCTGACTATACTCATGCTTCTTGGATTTAGCCCTCTTGTTCCCCTTTATTCTATCTCTCTCTCCCTTATTGTGTCTACCTCTATCTACTATGCATGCATTATCAATCTGGATAAATCCATATCCCTATTGAGCATAGCAGTCCTACACTCTTTCAATACCAAACCAGACACACCTGTCACAAACTTGCTCATACTAGTGCGGGTGTCAGCAATCAAGTCAGGATCATACTTAGCTAACTGGTTGAACTTCAAGCAGTACTCCTTCACAGTCATGGAGCCTTGTCTTAAGTTCAAAAACTCCTTTATTTTTGCTTTCCTTATCTCCAACGGAAAGAACTTATCCAAGAATGCATCTTTGAATACCTGCCAAGTCATATGGGCAACATCTTTCCCTCTATTCTTCCTCCATGCAACAACCCAGTCATAAGCAATATCTTTCAATTTGTATGATGCTAGCTCAATACTTTCTTCCTCAGAAACATGCATCACTTGCATGATCTTCCTCACCTCCTTAAGATACAACTGTGGGTCCTTACCTACCTTAGATCCATAGAACTCTAGAGGATTCATCCGCAAAAAATCATAAATCCTAGCAGCAACTAAATCACCTCCCTGCTGATGCAGAACAGTGGCCTAGTTTTTGTCCTGAACATTTGCGGTGACTGCCTGGGCTAACGCCTGAAAGGCCGCCCAAAACTCAACATGGGACACAGTCTCATTTAAGGGATCAATATGTTGAGGTTTCTCATCATTGTTTCTGCGGGCATTCACTCTTTGGGGAGGCATTTTATGAAATAAGAGAGCATAAATTAATAGATGAGAGAGACAACTATAGGCACGATAGAATCTGAAAAAAGAAATAATTTTTTCCTAAAACGTGTTGTAGCCTCTTGCTCATAGATATGGCGCGCTACACACCGATGATCAAGACTCTAATTAATGCATCTTGTCAGACTCCCTAGGACTCCTTAACCTTAGGCTCTGATACCAAGTTTGTAATACCCCAAAATCTCATCCAGATTATCACACGGTACTTAAGGCTACAAGTAGCCCCAACTTAACCCTTTGATCCTACTACTTCATATCAAGCTTACTTAGATATGGATAAAACAAATCAATGGTACTGTCATATCATAATTATAAGGAAATATGAAGAAATACTTGCCCGAACAGTCAAAATACTGAAAAGCTAAACATACTAATACTCTGGTAAACTAGTCTGACAAATCCTCTACTACTCAAGTAAACTACAGAGCCGTTGGTACAAATCCCCAATTGACTCGTACTCAAATGAAGAGAAACAAATCAATAACTGAATATACTGAAATGTCTGAAGATAGGTCCTCGAACCATGAGGACTCACCACTGTGGAGATGCAGATAAAGGTACTCAAGATTACTAATGCTGCTGGGACTAAGCACCTGAACCTACATTATGAGATAATGTAGCACACAGACGTATATGTGGATTAGTACTTTGAGAATGTACTGAGCATATGAGGGTATATGCAATTTAAATAATCAGTATCATATATCTTTAGAGAAAACATGCATGAAATTGTAAATGACTCACATAGCCTGACTAAAACTCTCATAAATCATGAATAAGAAACATGTATATAAATCACGTGAGCCAGTACACTTTATTCTAACTCTGGATTCTTTCGTTATTCTCAAACTTGTAAGCTAGATTAAATCATAAAACAACAACTTTCAGGGCATATACTTCAGTCTTATGAAACCAAGGAACTTCTTTGGAACTTAAAGATTATGGCTTTTGAGAACCTTAGAAATCTTAGTATCATAGCTTTCGAAATACATAGTACCTTCAAAGTCATTCTTTTATCTTGAAGGGAATAAAGCTTCTTTAAAACTTAAGAACTTAGGACTTTAGAAACTTTAAGACTTGAGACTCTAGGAAACTTGGGAGTTTTTTCTAACAGACATAAACCATGTGAGCTACATGGAGTCTGACGTCTTGACCATGTTGGGGAGAGCTGTTCTACCCCTGCCATGGGAATAGAACCTTTACTTTTAGTGATTACTAGCTTAACCCACTTGGGGTATATCAAATCCTACAGTGGCTCGTAGTTCTGGGGCATCAGACCTTGGAATCAAGCCCAACTCGGTGCTAAATACTATGCCTTACTTAAACTCAGAACTTTTAAGAAAAATCCACCTTAATTAATATAAAAGTGTATAATAGAAGTCAACTATGCTTTCCTTTAACTTAAATCAAAATGGTGTAGATTTGTTTCTTAGCTTAGGACCAACATCAACTCTTTTCTTGAAATCTTGGTAGACTTATCATCAATAAACTTAAAAAACTTCAATAACATGGTAATTTAAGTACACTTCTTGAATCACTTTGAAAAGTATCAACAATTCATTCTTAAAGGATCACAATTTCACAATGAGGCTTAATTCATGACAACAAATCTTGGAAATTCTTGAAAATATGATATCAATATAGGAATGTGCAATTTATAGCATGAATTATCAATTCAAATCATAAATAAATAAAATAATCATGCAATTCAAGGCTTGAACAATTTATAATCCTATAAATTCGAAATATAGCAAACTAGACATAAATTCATCTTGAAAATACGAAATTCTTTAAGAAAAACTAAAACTTTGGGCATAAGAACGGAAGGGTGTTCTTATTCAAACCCCACATACCTTGAATTTAAAGCTTTGAATGAAATCTTAACTTTGGTTTGCAATTCGTGAAATTAATGGGTGCTTCTTGTATCCCTCGCAATGGGGATTCCGAATCTTGAAGAATTTTTGAAAATCCACGGTGAAATATTGAGAAATATTGATCTTTAGGTTGAAACCCTAATGAATGTTCTTGGTGATTTTGGGGGAAAATAACCTTATTTTGGTATTTGGGGATATTAATCCTGTGTTAAACTTGAAAGGGGGTGGGTGGAATGACTAAATTACCCCGTAGGATGTTGATTTTTAAAACTGGAAAACTGGGCATCGACGCTGCAGGCAAAGCGGCGCGTTAGGGTATCAACGTGATAATCTACGCGTCGTGCCACCATCGTGTCGAGCCTCAGTACTTTTCCTGTACAAAATTGATCAACGCGATGGGCAACGCGGAGTGCCAAGATCGTGTTGGTCCACTATTTTGGAACACCAAATGAGGTCTAAACGCATTTCAAAATATCCAAAACTTATCCGGGAACACCTATTGATCTCCTGGATCATAAATGATCTAAAATATCAACCATTGGAGGTCGGGAAGGTTGTGAAATAATTGATTGAAGTTCAATGGAACAAAAATCAACTAAGTGTTGAACACTTAGCTAAATTTCTAAGTGTAAAGCTTCTTTTAACTTACTTTGAAGGCTTTAATGACAAGAAAACTTTGTAGGGTCTTACAGGATAGTTTTATTAGTAACTATTTGACAGTCAATTAGAAGCTGTCATATTCCCAAGGATAATTGTTGAATTTCTTAAAATCCTTAGCACGCGCCAACAAATGATCTTCTCTGACCTTGTTGATGTCTCTTGGCAATATAATAGAATGGGCAAACCAAACTAAGCATAATTTCTCCCTGTGCTGCTTTGGTGTGGTTTTATCCTTTAGATCTATCATCAAATCTGATGCTTTGTAGCCATGTCCATCAATGTCCAACAACCTATCTATTTTTTCCTTGCGTTTGTTAGTTTTGCTGGGTGGTCACTGGGACAATGTCTTCCATTTATTTGCTTGTGGTGGTTTGACTGTCTTACATACCTTTGACCTTTTGCGGGGTGTTCTGTTGGCCATAGGTTCTTCTGGATGATCACATCTCAAGCCCGTCACTATGACAAACTCTTGCAAGCCAAAACAAACTAGCATGCCACAGTAGTTGATCCAGATTTCATCCATCTTTTTCCCCCTTTCTCCGAATCTTTATCATCCCCCATGTACTTTATCCTATGCTTGAGAAGACCATATACCATCCTTATTTTAAAATGGTGTGTGTGGTTCTCAAGCAACTCAAGAAAGCATCCAAAACAGATCCTCTTAAAAATCCATCTATGTTCTCGTTCTTTATAATATTCCTAAAATAATTAAAATATTTCCCCAACGAATATTTAAGTACAAGTTCACCAGTTAGTTCTGCAGGGTCATCTACCAACATCGCAACTTAAAACCTGTCAATACTAAAAGTTTTGACGTGATCATATTGGGATGTCGATATTAATTCATGCCCCATTGATTATCCATTATTATCATGTTGATGATCATCGTCTTTCTCACTCTCTAATTCCTCCTCTTTCTCACTTTCATTTTCTTCATCACTATCTATAGACCCTTGTCCACCTCCCTTAATGTTGTTTTCATATCTCTCGTCAGCTTCACTTTTCCCTGACTGAGATTATTTAGGAATTTCATCCAAATCCCTCTGTACTGTAGCCTTTTTTGTTGGGTGTTCAGAATTTGATCCACTTTCACTTTCTTTTCTTTTAGGAGACATGTTTTACCTACAAAAAATAGATTATGTATTCATGGGGATAGTTGTACAAAAGGAAATTCAGTAGGCTTGAACAGTACATGTAAGAATTTAAGTCTGTTGATATGAAACTAAGTGTGAAGGTGTGGATGTGAATTAAGATATGTGATCTTAGTAGTCTATGAAGAAAACAGAAGAAGATGAGGTGTTTAGTGGAGCAAACATGTGTCGAGAAGAGTGTAGGTCCATGACAATGATTGCAGAAACTAAAGAAAGTTAAGAGTTGTATCCTAGGAGATAGTATTAGCAGTGGGATTTATACTTTTAGGTGAAGACTTTCCGGATGAGTTTATCATTCATGTGCATTATTTTACCCTAGAATTTAGAGTATATTGACTGTATTTCAGTTCAGAGTTTAGTGAATTGTTCACAGACTTATGATGATGGATTAAAACTAAGGTGGAGAGTATAGTTGATAGCGTGCTGAAGGAAAACTTCAGTGAAGTATAAGTTTTCAGTATGAGTTAGTTTGAACAGCTAGTAATTCAGTTTAGCAGTTAGGCAGTCAGATTCATATGGTTTGTTTTCCTATCTTTCTATCTAGGCATACTTTCAAAAATCTTAGGAATGTAACTATTCCCAGGAAGAGCATCCTAGTAGTTACGAGTTCAGCTCAGTTCATGAATCATGCATTAGTTTCAGATCCCAAATATTCAATCACGATTAGTTCATAGGTACCTTGTGCATCGCCCTAGTATCTCAGTGAAGTAAGCATTTTTAGAGGGACATAGTTTCCCAAGGGGGAGATAACCTATGATTCCCCAATGCTTTCATGTTCTTAAACCCATTTAGTTTCATGCTCAAATTTTTTTTACAAACTCGATATAGTTACCATTGCATATTCAGTCATGCATTCATGAGTCAGTTCAATCAGTTATTCATGCATCAGATATGCATGTTCAATATGAAATTTTAGTATATTAGTAGTTCTAATTTTATATATGTGTTTCAGATGCTTGTGTACAATAAGTTCAGTCTACCAGTAATCTCATGCTTAGTCAGTATTATTCGAGGACAAATGTTCCCAAGGGGGAGATATTGTAAGACCACACAAAATTCTAAGTATACTTCAGCCCCTAGAATCCTTATAAAGGATCCAACACTTAGAAAATTTTAGTTGTGTTAAGACTTAGTCTCTTTTTAAGCCTTCAAACTTAGAGTATTTATTTCATGACCCTCCCAAACTTTATTTGTTGATTTTTAAGTAGATTATGATGGGGTAAGTCAATAGTACATCTCGGGTGAGTTTCAAAATTTTCAGAATCCGTTTAGGGCATGTTTGGATTTCAAAACAGTAGCATTGTGCTATTAGCGTGCAATGCATACTCCAGTCCACCCCTAGGTGGTGCAGTAGAGCCTGTGGAGCATGCTCCTTTCTGGTGCACTAGAGCATGCGATGCATGCTCCAATCCACTCCTAGGGGGATACAGTAGAGCATGTAGTGCACGCTCCATTTTGGTGCACTACAGCATGCAACGAACGCTCCATAGCATGCTCCTAAAAATTTCACCTTTTAGCTCCACGTCCAGAGGGGTATTTGGATCATTTTCCCATCCCTATTTAACCCCCAAAACACAAGATTCAGCTCTATTTTCACCAAAATATACTCTTTTCTATCAAATTCTCTATAGAACAAGCTTAGGGTTTTCAATTGAGGATCTAAATTCAAGAAAATTCCACCGTAAATCTTCGTAGAATTAAGAACTAAGGTATGTTAGATATTGATTCTTGGGTTCCTTCTACCCAAAAAGTTCAAGAATCCTTTTGTAAATTCAAATATTATATATTTAGAGTTTTCATGATTTATGTGAATTGAGATTGAAGTTCATGTTGTTGTTGAGTTTTAATTACAAAGTTCCAAGCTTTGATCCTAGTATGTGATTCCTTATGTGTTGTTCATGAAAACCCCCTTCAAGATGCACGTTGATTGATGTAACCATGTTAATTAGGTGCATTGAATATTGTATGACCAAAGTATGCTCCCCATATGTTTGGTAAAATGCTTATTTGAATGGGATAGTTCCATTATAGCATGTTGACAAGAAAACTCCAATTAGGTGTAAGCTAATGCATGCCAAGTGTTTGTTGAAAGGCCTTAGTGAATGAATTATGATATGTTGAATGTATTCTCATTCATGTGCTTTCCTTATTGGACGAATTATTAGACATTAGTATGCATCCCTATACATGTGCAAGTTTAAGACTTCTAAGTTCTTGAAGAGATGCCTCATTGATTGTATTGTGAATGATAGTCTATTGTCATGTTGTTATACAAGAGTTGTCATGTCTTATTTATGTATGTTATCGGGTACTAAGGGTATTTAATACCCGGCAATCCTGTGTCAGTTTTCAAGATAACCTCAATTGTGCCAATCAGTAGAACTCAGTCAGTTACAGAACTTAAGAAGACTTAGTAATCTCAGTATCAGTTTAGTGCAGCTCAGAAATCAATTCAGAATTCAGTAGTATTCCCTCAGTCAACAAAACTTAGTAAACTCAGATCAGTTCAGTTAAACAGTACGTTCAGTAATAGTTCAGTCAAGCTAGTATGAACTAGGAAATCAGTTCAGTGTCTTTCAGTTGGGAGTAGGATTCAGCAGCGAGCGAACCTAGGCATGGGGGTTCACCCGTTAGTTAGAACTGATATCCCTAGAAACAATCCCTAAGTTCTAGAACTGCGTAGCCAGCGTAGGTATAAGATGTCACCCGTTAGATAGGATTGACATACTCAGGGATCACTCGCTAGTGTAGGACTGATCTCAGGGGTCACCCGTTAGATAGGACTGACTCCAAACAATTGTCTTTACCCATGGCACGGTAATGACACCCTACCAACTAGTGTTACAGGTTGGGCCCGAAACTATCCAGAAGGGGCATGTCGGTTAGATAACTACCTCCCACAATCTCAGTTTCAGAATCAGTCTCAGTAATAGAATTCAGTTTAGTAGTACAGATTCAGGACTGTTAGATACAGTCGATTAGTATCATTATCAATAAATTCAGATATTATCTGCTAGATAGGACTGATCTCAGATTTAGTCAATCATCTTCATTATTAATAGATTCAGAGATCACTTGCTATATAGGACTGACCTCAGATTTAGTCAATCATCTTTATTATTAGTATATTCAGAGATCACCCGCTAGATTGGACTGATCTCAACCTCAGTCAATCATATATCAGTATCAGTAGACTCAGTTATCAGAAATCCAGGTAGTAGAATTCAGTATTTAGTGTTTCTATGATTTCAATTATAGTTTGTGCATCCATGCATGTATCCTCATTCAGTAGTCTCATGTTATTCAGTCAATATTGTTCATGCTATGAGCCCTTACATTCAGCCTTACCTCATATAGCGTACCAGTACATTCTCACATATTAACACATACTTTTCTCTTGTGCTATGGTGTCTTATACCATAGGTTCAGAAGTATAGGATCTCGAGCACCCATAGCAGTTCAGAAACATCCAACAGTAGTAGACTTAGCAGTGAGTCCTCATCATTCGAGGATGATCCTTATTTTTATTTATTGCATTCATTTCAGTATTTTTAGTTGACGGGGTTAGTTGGGGGATTGTCCCATCAACTTGTAAGGCCCCATAAATTTTCCTAGTCGTTAAAGCTCTTTAAAGCATGTCAAGGGAAGCTTCACACTTAGAAAATTTGGCTAAGTGTTGGAACTTAGTATTCTCATAAGACTTTGAACTTCGATGATTTATTTCGTGACCTTCATGACCTCCGTTTGTCGATTTTTAAGTTGATTCATGATGGGGAAAGTCAATAGTACATCTCGGGTGAGTTTTAGAACTTTATGGATAGCATAAGGGTATGTTTGGTTGCCCAAAATAGTATCCCTCCGCAATAAGCTCGCGCCGCCCCACTATGTTCGGGGCTATAAGCAGGGCGGCTCCCTAAATAACCCAGGGGACTAGGCAGGGGGGCGCCTTGCCTAATCCTGTTGGGGAAAATTTTTAGCATCCCAATTTTGTATTTCCAAGGGCAAAACGGTCATTTTCCCTACCCTATTTAACCCCATAAACACGAGATTTAGCCCTTTTTGATCAAAATATAGTTGTTTTCTCTCAATTTCTCTCAATAACAAGCTGGGGTTTTCAATTGAGGATTCAAATTCAAGGGAATTTCACCGCTAATCTTCGTAAAATCAAGAACTAAGGTATTTTAGATGTTGATTCTTGGGCTCCTTTTACCCAAGAAGTTCAAGAATCCTTTTTCTAAATTCAAAGATTAGATATTTATGAATTTTCATGGTTTATGTGAGTTGAAGTCCATGCTCATGATATTGTTGAGTTTTGATTCATGTTCTAGATTACAAGTTCCATGATTTGATCCTAGTATGTGATGATTTGCATAATGTTCATGATAAACCCTTCAAGTTGCTTATTGATTGATGTAGCCATGTTAATTAGATGTAGAAATTGTTGTATAACCAAAACATGCTCTCCATATGTTTGATAAAATGCTTGTGTGATGGAAATACGGTTATTATAACATGTTAATATGAAATCCCCAATTATGTATAAGTTAATGAATGCCAAGTGTTTGTTGAAATACCTTAGTGAATGAATTATGATATGTTGCATACATTCCTATCCATGTGCATTCCTTATTGAATGAATTATGGGACATTGGTATGCATCCCTATACAATTACATGTTTAAGACTCTCAAGTACTTAAATAGATGCCTCATTGATTGTGTTGTGAATGATAGCTTACTTCCATGTTATGTACGAGTTGTCCTGTCTTGTATTATTTATGTTATGGAGTCCTGGGGGTATTTAATATCTAAAAATTTAGCTGCATGTCTCGATCCAGTGTCAGTTTTCAAGATAATCTCAGTCGTGCCATGATCAGTAGAAACCAGTCAGTTACAGAACTTAGAAAGATTCAGTAATCTCAGTATCAGTCTATTCCAGTTCAGTATGCGGTTCAAAATTCAATAGTATTCAAGTAATCAATTCAGAACTCAATAGTATTCAGCCAGTTAACAGAACTCAGTAATATTTCATCAGTCAACGAAACCCAGTGAATTTAGTTTAGCTCAGTCAAATAAGTATGATCAGTAACAAGTTCAGTCAAGCCTAGTATGATCTAAGAAATCATTTCAGTGTCCTTCAGTTCGGAGTAAGATTTAGCACCCAGTGAGATCAAGGATGGGAACTCACCTACTAGTAGAGGGTGTGATTCTTAGAAGCAATCCTTGGGCTCCAGAACTACGTAGCCAACGTAGGTTGAGACATCAAACCTACTAGATGAGGATTGATGAGGTGGCTTAACCTGTTAGATGAGGGATCCACCATTCTCATTAGAATACCTGATAGATGAGGGTCACATATAGATTGTCTTTACCCATGGCACGGTACTGACACCCTTCCAACTGGGGTTACAGGTTGGACCCCAAATTATCTAGAAGGGGCATGTCAGTTAGATGATTACTTCCCACAATTTTAGTTTTAGAATCAGTCCCAGTTATAGAACTCAGATCAGTATTATAGAAATCAGGACTTTTAGATACAGTCACTCAGCTCAGTAAAGAATTTAGATAGTTCAATAGATTCTGAGATCACCTGCTAGGTAGGGCTGATCTTAGATAAGTTAACAGATTCAGAGATCACCTGATAGATAGGGATGATCTCAAATACAGTCAATCAGTATCAGAAAACTCAGATATCAACATTAGAAGATTCAATTATTTAGTCTCCCAGCATTAGTAGACTCAGCTATCAGTAAATTAGCATTCGAAACTCAGTATTCAGTGTCACTAGGATTTCAGTTATAGTTTATGCATTCATGCATGTATCCTTATTCAGTATACTCAGATTATTTAGTTAGTATTGTTCATGCATACGAACCCTTGAATTTAGCCTTACCTTATCTAGCATACCAGTATATTCCCTCGTATTGATGCATACTTTCCTGCGCTATGGTGTCTTATACCATAGGTTCTGATGCACGAGATCTTGAGCACCCTTAGCAGTCTAGATTCATCCAGCAGTAGTAGACGTAGCAGTGAATCCTCATCATTCCAGGATAATACTTATTTTGTTATTGCAATAGTTTCAGTATTCAGTAGACGAAGTTAGTTGGGGACTTTTCCCATCAAATCCACAGTTCAGACAGTTTAGAAGGTTTTAGAGTAGTTGTTCAGATAGTTGTTTTAGTTTTGATATTGTTAAAATTTATTCAGTGTTATTTTAGTATTGAACCTTATGGAAAGTTTCTGCCAATTTTCTATATTTTTACAGTATATTATGCAGTGCTCAGTTATAGGTATCAGTTAAGGGTTAGCTTATGGTCCTTCAGGATTATGAGCACCGTATAACATTCGGGGTACCAAACTTGGGCCATTACACAACTCCATAGTTTAGATAGTTTTAGAGGCTTTTCAGACTAGATGTTTAGACAGACTAGAGTATTTTCATTCTGATGTTCAGTTTTGATATTTTTATACTTTAATTAGTTTTATTTCAGATATTTAAACCTTATGGCAAGTTTCTACCAGTTTTTTGTATTTCACAGTATATTACTCAGTGCTCAGTTACATATATCAGTCATGGGTTAGCTTGTGGTCCTTTGGGGTCATAAGCATCATGTAGCATTTGAGATTCAGAATCTGGGGCATTACAAACACCAACACCAAAAAAACTATCCAACAATACCAAGATAGTGAACAGAACACTGTGACAGAAACTAGGGTTTTCTCGAGTTCTTTCTATGATTTTACCATCAAAACTCAAAATTGTAAACTCATTCCCAAAGATAATACAACTAAAAGTCTTCTTTTTTATCATTAACTTTAAATCCCTCATTTTTTTAAAAAATAACAAATATAAAACTCTTCTTAAACTCTGTTACCTACAAAGACAGAGAAAATTCTTAATACAAGTAAGAATGATGTCGAAAATAACACCTATGTGGTCGAAAATGAGAAGAAAATTGATCTGTTGTGATGGTTTGAGCAATTTGTTAAGTAGTTGTTGTCTATAATGTTAAGAGAGAGAAAAGAGCGAGAACTTGAGATTTGAAATGATGAAACATTTTTCTCACAAATGGATGATTAGTATGCATTGATTTGTATTTTGGAAAAGAATGACAAGTTTTGAAAATGTTAATTTGGTCCGAATTGATATTAATTATTTTTTAAAATTGTAAAAGATATGCATCAGTTTTAACCCTCTCATCATGGAATTGAGAAAAGGCTTAATTAAAGTTGTAGTTGACCCTATGAACTCACCCCTAGTCCTGGATTAATTAATTTAGGCATTAGTTGAACATATAAACTCAATTGAAATTGTATAGAAATAAATATTCAACCTATTACAACAAATTACCCATCTGTTGTAAATTATCAAACAGACTAAGTTATCTATTGCAATAGATTACTTATCTATTGTAAATTATCAAATAAGAGCTGCTATCTGTTATAGTTAACCCTATGAGAACTCATTCCTAATACTAGATTAATCAATTAGGGTATTAGTTAAACATATTAGGTAATAAGAACCGCTTCAACTCAGAATGATCGATGGACGACTCTGGTCGAGAGGAATGCAATACCGTCTCATCATGAATTGCCAAAAGACTCAATTGAAGTTTTAATTGACCCTATGAGAACTCACCCCTAGTCCTAGATTAATCAATTTAGGTATTAGTTGAACATATGAGCTCAATTGAAATTGTATAAAAACAAATGTTCAATATTTTGTAACAGATGACTTATCTGTTAGAATTTATCAAATAGATTAAGGCATCTATTCCAAAAGATTATCCATCTATTGTAAATCATCAAACAAGCTCTGCCATCTGATGCGACAGATGACCGAACTTTGGAATCTTTCAAACAAAAATTGTCATTTATTGCAAAGTATATGTTTTAAGATTTTTTTTAAAGCAATTTAGGTATTTCCTGTTTGAGATAAAAAAGATAAAATACTAAGGCAGTAAAAAATATTACCTGGATAACTCAAAAATCTCCTTATTGAGTAGTCTTATCCGGTCTTTTCAATGTCACCGTCTCCTCGTTCCCTTCAAAAGTTATTAATGAATATTTAAAACCCATATCTAGAGTACTCTCTCCTTCATCCATAAATTAACTCAACTCATCTCTCTTCTTTATTCTTAATTCTCTTTATCTTTTTCTCCTTTTTTCTCTCTTCTTTCGGGTGAGGATCCTTTTGAATTTCTACCGATCAATATCTTTTCTCGACTGAATTGGATATTCTGATCCCTTTGCTTTTTTGACATTGTAGGGTTCACTATTGCTCTTTCCTTCTCATATTCTTCTATGTATGTTATTTAAATTATATATTTACATCTGTTGTTATTAATGATTTACCCATTACTAGTTTCCTTTTTATTGAGAAACTTGAAGGAAAGGTGACTTTTAATTATTGAATGAACCATTATTTTTATTAAAATATGTGAAAAAGACATATGTTGGGAGAACTTAAAAAGACTTATTGGCAGTATAGTTTTTTTTATGTCTTTTGTTTGTTACTTTGGTAGTGCTGTTGTTGGGGGTGGTGTTGGAACATATGGTGTTTGTGTTGGAACATATGGTGTTGTTTCTTTGTTGTTGATGCTGTTGGTGGTGGTATTGCAATAGTTTCCTCAATTGTTGCAACTGATGAATCAATTGTTGGAACAAACGAAACAACTATTTGAAGAAATCAAACTAGTAGCAAGGCTGGTTTGATTTATTCCAACAAATGACCCATCTGTTGCAACGTGTCATCCATCTATTGTAACATATGCCTCATCGATTGAATAGATGGGGAATTTGTTGCATCAGATTGGTCATCTGTTGATTCATTCAATTTTGTGTTACCCTTTTGTAATGTTCTTTTTGTTCTTCTCTTGTTTGACATCAAATGTATTTCTCTTGTTTGCAAATAAAAGGAAGTGAAATTAGATCAACTTTTGCCTGACCAACATTAAAGGCAAGAGTAAAGATGGGTTCGGAGGAATAAACTACTTGTAGATGGAACCACTTCATATGTGGAAGGTATGTATTACTGATCAATCTATCATGAAAATACACATCCAGTACAATGATTTTGTAAATGTTGGTTCTTTACCTATTAGGCGTTAATCCTTCAAAAAAGATATGGAATTTTACAGTTAAGATTGTTAGGTTCAAACTGGTAAGGCTGAGGGACCAAGTAGGTGGTGTCGATACCCTATTACGATTTAATGAAGATTTTTCTAATGTTTATGTGTCAAGTTTAGAGAAGGGTTAAGGTATTTGGTGGTAGTGTAAATATTCAAATAGCGATTTCACTGACTTTATAGTTTCAATGGACTTTTGAAAGACCTCTGAAGCCTCGCACTGCTGCAAACAAGAATGGAAATGAATATAGTTATTTCTTTGGTCCAAATTTATATGGATAAGTTGTTTGAGGCTACTATTATACATCAGAAGGTTATTGTAAGAATATCTGTGCAGGAAGGGGGAGGTGGAGAAGACCATATATCAACTTAGACCTTATTAAAGAAGAAACACAGGGTAGGCAGGGAAATATAGCAAAACTGGCTGATGAAATTGACATAAAAAATGAAAAAATTGAATGAACTGGGAATGTGAAAGTGTATCCAAAAATGAAAATCCATCAGTCGTTCTTGAAAAAGAAAAATGCTCAAGTGGACTGGAGCTGTGCAGTTTGTTCAAGGACCTCAACTAGCTAGCATGGCCTGAATAAAGACCTACAAAATACAGGACCAAGCCTCTAAAGTTTCAGATTTGCAAGCACGGAAGGTGGTAAGATTGTCACGACCCAAAAATGAGGGTCATGATGACACTTGTCCCAGCGTACCTTGACAAGTAAGACTATCACCCAAACTGACATAAATAAAGAAAAAGACAGAAATACCCCAAGGTAAGGCTTCTAGAATGAAGCCGAACCATATAAATAATCATAGCAATGCGGAAAGAACTTATCCAAACTACCAATCATGCCCAAAACCAGGTGTCAATAGTGTAAGAACTACTAATATAATCCAAGAGTCAAATACATCAAAAAAATAACCACTAAGGAATAATAACTATCTCCAAATACTAATAAAGATATAACTAGTATATAAAGATAGAGGTGAACTTCGGACGCATGAATGTCCAACCGCTACCTTGGGAGCTGCAATAATCGCTCGAATCAAGTAAGATGAGGCACACTCGAGCTAAGACCTGCACCGAAATGGCGCAGTAGGAATGAGTATGGTCCACTTGTACTCAGTAGGTATCATAGGCCGACCAAGAAAAGTGGTAAATAAAGCATAAAAAATATACACTAAGGGCACGTCACCTGCAATCAGAAAATGTCCCACAATGGTAGCCCATACTGCTTGCACTAACAGTTCTAGTATATCTCACATATATTAAAAAAACACACCAAGATACGAAAAACAAGTATACATTATGTCACATATAATAGAATAAGAGAGAACATATAGATACAAGATCATCAAATGGAAGTAAAGAAAAGTAAGACAAACACATAGATGACAAATCAATAAGGCAATACAACACAACATAAACACAATAAAGTAAGTGCAATGTATATGATAATGATGATGATGATCGCACAACCTCCGGGATTGTCGCACAATCCCCATATACACCTAAGGAGATAAATCTTCCCTACGTAGGACCCATGGGGGATTCATAAACAATCCACATATCTCATATCTCCTTTCCGACATATCCCTCGGAAAGAGTTTTATAAGGTGTTATAATATTTTTAAAAAAGTGTTGCCAGTGTTTCTTAGATGTTGCCACGACGGTACCAATTTTTCATGAATGAGTATGATATGAAGATGTAATGATCATAACCAATCACAATAAGTATTTCCACAATCAACCACATGATATATTTCCACAACCAACCACAATGGTACATTTCTACAACCACATGAGCCCATATCCACTCGTTATTTTCATTTCATCCATGAATTTCCACATGTCTCATATGCCAATAAAGTATGAATCTAATCATAATACACCACTGGTACCACATTAAACAATACAACACAATTACTCATATGTATTCAAGACTATCAATGTCATATAGGACCCCATACAGTCAAACATATCATATAATATTTTAATTTTGATAATTACATCACATATAGGCCCCCACACGGGCACAACACGTAGATAGACATTTTTCTTGATTAGTTTCCACCCTTAACTTTTATTTTGCACCATCATTTACTACTCAACCCAGTCTGAAGAGTTAAGCCATAACCTACCTCAAAAGCTGAAACCGGTTTGCTACACTTGAACCCGCAACCTTAAATTTTATGAACAATCCCTAACTTCACTAGAAAAATCAAATATGAAATCTACACATCAAAATGAAACCAACGACACCCATATAGACTACTTTTGGTTTGGGGTTAAAACGGACCCCCAAAATGGGTTTTCGAAAAAGAAGGGGAAAATTAAAACTTTACTTCAAAAACATATTCCCCATATTTTTAGAAACCTTCATCTGAAAATTCAAGTTAAATCGAGTAAAAAATGAGGTTCAAATCGAAGAAAACCTATTTTTGAGCTTTACCGGGTAAAATATTTGAAATCCGGGTTAAAATCCAGAATCGGAGTTGTTTTGAAGGTTAAATTGATGAAAAACTAGTAATTATAAGATAAAAGTATTATTCAAGTGAAAATGAGTGAAATTTAGGTTAAAATCATGCCATAAGAGTTTTGGAGTTTTGAGAAATTAATGAAGAAATCATTAAGAAAAGGGTGAATTCTTACTTTAAATCCATAATATAATCAAGAAGTAGGTGTTAATCTAGCTTTCCAAGCTCTCACAAACTTCACTTTCAAGCTCCCAAACTATTAGGGTTTAACTCTCAAGAGGCAAGATGAAAAATGAGCAAAATGGACTAAAAAGGGTGAAAAAAATCTGCTATATATTGCAGATTTTTCTGCAATAACTGGTGTTGTCTTTTTTTCTAAGTCGAAATAAATTTCAATGGGGTATCTGGGATTCGTTCAGAGTTCGATTTATGCAAAAGAACTATGAAACCACACTAAATTCAACGTTTTGGACGCGATGGAGCTACCAGATTTTCCAGAAAAAATTGTTTTCACAAAATTGACCCCCCAAACTCGAAATCACAATTTTCCAAACCGAGGGTCGAAATGAGATTTAAAAGCTGTAAAATCATATCAAACATGATAACACACTAAAATTGATATTCCGGATCTATTGGAAAAGTTAAATTTTCCATACAAGGTCGTTTCGACCAAAAGTGGGTCCCATACCCAACTTTCCAATTTTTCAACTTTCCGACCAATAGGTCGAAATGAGCTCGGGTGCACTAGGACTTGAACCCAAGCTCTATATAGCCTAAAATTGATATTCCAGATCTATTGGCACAGTCCGTTCGTCCATACGTTTCACGGATTAAAAGATATCTACATAAGTTCAAAATAAGACTCTTAAAGCCATAAAAAACCACAATATTGCATAAATGATACTAACATGCATCAAAAATCATGCCAATCACTCCCACACCCCAGAAATACCATAATGCTACTACGGGGAGGGGAAAATAGTCAAGTCATACAAAATTACAAATTTCATCAAATTTTCAGGTCGTTACAAAGATTGTCGGTCAGGATTGAAACTTGAACTAATTACTCCTAAATTAAAAATAAGGAATCAAGCCAAGGTGAAAATTTCTTAAGTTAAACTTGCATCCTATGCCTCCTATTTTATGGCTCAGGTCAGGTCAAAGGTAGTGGAAACAACAAGGCATGGGATTTCTGCCCAACTTCAGACCTTTTTTATTTCTACTACCATTGACCTGATCATAGCCACAAACAGAAAGAACGGGATGCAAGTTAGACTTCAAAAATTTATGCCTTGGCTTCCCTTATTTTTAGTTCTGGAGTTGTTGGTTCAGGTTTCATTCGTGACTAAAAATCTTATCAATCTCCTGTGCTTGCGAAGCTGCTTTCTTAGAGTTCTGGTCCTGCACTTTGTGAGTCTTCATTGAGGCCACGCTCGCTAGTTACAGTCTCTAGCAAAGTGACCAGCTCCATTCCTCTAGACCATTTTTGTTTTTTAAGAACGACTGATGGATTTTTACATTTGGATACACTTCTACATTTGAAGCTCATTCAGTTTTTTCATTTGTCATGTCAATTTCATTGGCCAAATTCGCTAGAAGTTCTGCACGTGCTTTCCTGTGTTTCCTCTTAAACAAGGTCTGAGATTATATATGATTTTCTCCACCTCTCTCTTCGCACACAGGTATTCTTCCAAGCACCTTCTACTGTATAATAGTCTTCTTGAGCAACCCATTTATATAAATTTGGATCAGGGGAATTTCTATTGAATCCATTATTGTTTACTGCAGTGCGAGGCTTTGGAGGCCTTTCAAGAATTCCATTGCACCATTAAAACTGGTCCAATCACTATTGGATATTCACACTGTCGCTAAAAACTTGAACTCTTCCCCAAACTTGACACAAAAACATAAGCATAAATCATCATTAAATTGTAATAGGGTATCGACACCACCATTTTGGAACCCTTTAGCCTTATCAGTTCGTACCTATCAAACTAAACTGTACAATGCATGATCTTGTTTGAAAGATCAATGTCTAATCAGTAAAAAACTGCATTCACAAAATCATTGTACTTTATGTGTGTCTATCATGGTAGCCTGATCAATAATACATAACTCCGATGCACGAAAATGGATCCATTCATCTGCACGTACCTTATTCTTCCTACCCCATCAAGATATACCAGACAATGTTTATTTATCTACATGCATGTGATGACTATTAAAAAAGAGGTAAAGAGTCGTGACTTTTTATCTAACACATTCGAAACAGGCGATGAATCGAATTCTCCATTTGATGAATCAACTGTTAGAAGAAATCAAATTATATCCTCTAATATATGGTCCATTTGTCGCAATAGATAATTAATATATTGCAACAAATATCTCATCTATTGTACATACAGACCATCTGTTGCAAAAGATGGTAAATCTGTGGCGACAAATAGACGATCTATTGCCACAACTCAATAATAACGACTATTATCAAGTCTCAAAACCATTTTGAAAAGGTGAGAAGTATTAATGTAAAAGAAAAAGTCGCAACTTTTCAAAGAAAACAAAATGCCAGCAGTTTGAATGTAACTAATATAATGGAGCTGAAATAGTCGTGCCTTTTGGACTGACACATCCAGATTCAATTCTCTATAAATAGGCCCCTCCTTAATCTTCATCTACTCCACTTTATTTATTTCTTGCATTTTTTGTTTTCTTATGACATCTTCAACCACTTCTTTTCAAAGAGCATATTCCTTTCTTGTTGAGGTAAGTTTTTTTCCTATGTAAATCTACCAGTTGGTAGTATATGTTGTATTACATTCAGACTATTTTGTTTACTTGTGTGTCTATGTTTTTTGTCAATTCATATGTGTTATAGATATGGCTGATCTTGTTTGGGACATTGCTATTCTGCGCGACACAGTACAAAAACTTCAAAGGTAGGTTAATGACCTGTAGTGGGAGTTGGGCACCGTGAGAGCAAGGATACTTCGAGAGATTCATAGGCTGAAGAGTGACCTACTGCTGTCGATTGAAGATTGGCCGGCTGGAAATAATAATGATGCTGATGATAATAATAATAATTATAATGTGTTTTTTCTTTTAGCGTATGTATTTTAATTTTTCTATATCGGATCTATACCTAAATTTTATTTTTGTTTAATGAAAAATATATTTTTTGTTGACTTTGGCTTTTTAATTCTTATTCAATTTTCATTCTGTCTATTTTTTTTAAACATACATGTTAACATGTCAACGGTTGGAGGTAAGGAGAAATTTTGAATCAAGTAGTAATAGCAATTTTGGCTTTTGAGTTCTTTCAATAGATAGACCATGTGTTGGAAAATATTGGTCATCGATTGGGTTTTTGTCAACAGATTATCCACCTGTTGCGATGGATTTGTCATCTGTTGAAGGAAAATATTCTAGTTTGATGAACTGTATTTTGTTCTTCTAGCTAATGTCCATTCGTTGCAACAAATTGGTAATTTATTGAAAATAATTGTGGTCTGCTGTATTTAGTTTATGTTTTGACTCTTTTTATTGATGCACAAGTTATTAATAAAAGATATTTTATGCTAGCAATTTTGGCTTTTGAGTTTTTTCAACAAATGGACCATGTGTTGGAACAGATTGGTCATCGGTTGGGTTTCTATCAACAGATTATCCATCTGTTGCAACATATTTGTCATCTGTTCGAGGAAAATATTCCAGTTTGATGAACTGTATTGTGTTCTTCCAGTTAATATCCATTTTTTGCAATAAATGGGTAATCTGTTAAAAATAATTGTGGTCTGTTGTATTTAGTTCATGTTTTGCCTCTTTTAATTGATGCACAAGTAATTAAAAAAGATATTTTATATGTAATAAATGATTACATTACGTTCACAACAATGATTTAAATATATGAAAGTCCACAACAAACAACAATACAAGTTTTGACAATTACAATGATCATAGTGGATTACTATCCGGGCATGTAGCTCTTTTGTGGCCTGCACGCTTACATACAGAGCACTTGTTTTTTCTTGATGGAAATGATTCTACGACTCCACACCTCCTTTTATATGGCTTTCTTCTCGATTTGATAGTACTTGTGTCAATAAATGGAGGAGGTATTAATCTCTCTAAAAGCTCTGCAGGAACAACCCAAGATTCTTCGGGAGGCATCGGAGTATTATGCCCACTATATGCCATTTTATATTTTTCCACCGAATAATATAGAGAAAAGTGCTTGTAAATTTTAGGTCCATATTTTTCACCGTATTGAGCTCGAAGCGCTGGCATAGCATGTGGATAAGGTATTTTGTCCAAGTCAAAAACTCTGTACGTATAAGAACTTGTTTAAAGATCGACTGTGGCAACATCACCTTGACCGGTGATACTGAATTTGTAATTTGCTATTTGATAAGATAATAACCTATTCCCTAGATTGATGTTCGTTAATATTATTTTTTCAATTTCTAGAACAAATGGGGTTCTTTTTGTGCCCTCGAACTGCACACTCCTTTTATTAAAAAATTGGCCATAATTCTTGCTTTTTAATTCAAACAGAGCCTTGATGGGAAATTCTCTTTCATCATCAAATAATGAATTCAGCAATTCAGCTATGTTTCATGTCATAATATTGTCCCTATACAAAAGAATCAATTAGTATGACATCATACTAAATTGTAACTCAAACTAAATATTGAATTCATAAGAATGCACCTATCTGCCGGACAGAATGCCTGACTTCATCTCTCAAAATAGACACATATGAGATATTCTGCTGCCTTGGGATGCCCATCCTCTATTTTATTGAAATGGTCTAAAAACTTCTCTCTACTATATGCTTTAGCTGCTCTATAAAAAAGGGTCACGACCCTTTCGTTGTGATAGTTGGTCCAAATGTTCTCTCCAAGATGCCTAATGCAACAACCAAAGTAAGCTAAAGTGAAGAAAATTGAACCCATCTTTGGATTACTTGGATGCCTATCCGAAAAAAAATACAACTCTTCGGTATCTTCGATGCACCTTCATAATTGTTCAAAAAAAAATCTATAAGAGGCATCACATTCCTTGTTCACTATACAAAAAGTGATAGGAAAGATGTGATTCTACGCATCCTGTGCCACCACCACTAGCAGAACTCCATTATACCTGCTCCTTCAGAAGGTACCGTCAGCAGCTATGCCTTTTCTCAAATGTCAAAAACCTTGAATCCAAGCACCATAGGATACAAAAAAGTACTTGAACTTTTTATTTTTATCAACATGCAATGCCGTCTTACTTCTAGGATTTGTGGACTTAGTCATGTAATGGTACGTATCCAGGACTACATACCCATGGTTATGTACCCCCTAACCAACTCCTTGGAAATCTCCATGGATGTATATATCTTTCAATAACTAACCAGGACACCCAATTCCGTAAGGAGTTGACTGGCCATAACCCTTGTAGAAAGGCCTTTGCCATCAGAGAAACTATTCTTGAAATATCACCAAGAACCTTTGACGTAGTGTGAGGATTTTGGCCGGAGATTGCTCCAAACCACATGTGATAGTGTTCATGTTTATGAATAATGAATCTGTCAGAACTTACGTACTTTACCACTCTCAACTACCAATTGTAATTTGGATTAGCACATTTGTAGCAAAAAACACTGCTTGAATTAATCACCTTCTTTATCCTGAAATCTTTTTTCAAGCAAGAAATAAACAAAGGGGTAGATAGTTCTTTCTTGTCCTTAAATGACATTCCATTGAAAAATCTGGTCCCATCATCTTGAAGATTGCCAGACTGTGTCAATCAAGAAGAACTGCCCACCGTATTGGTCGCATCAATGGGTGTAGGTGTGTGATCATCATTTGGAATATTCATGTCTAGATCATCCAACCTATCATCAAAGATGTCTTGTTGTTCTTATTCTTCTATATTTTGGTTATTATTCTCTCTCATCTTTTCAACCACGTACACCCTTAACACCAGACTGGATGAATCACTACGATAAGCATACAACCGAACTTGATCAGTTATCTTGAAAGGTAGCATCCTCTGTTTTTCAAAAGAGATGTGCATGTAGCTGATGATTAAGTTCAAAAAATCATCATATGAAACATCACTTTGGATTTTCTTATCTACCTCTCTAGCATTTTACCCTCCTTTCTACACCATACATATCGATTGCTCTTGTCGATCCATTGACCATGACAATCCACCCCTATTGTTATTGATCCCTCTATTAGTAGTACCTAAATAAAGTCATTTGTTAAAAAAGAAATGATAATAGTGATTTCAATTTCATAGTGCCGTACATGAATCCCAACAGATGTGTAATCTATTGCAATAGGTGAAAAATAAGTTGCAATAAGTAATTGATTACTCGCACCAAATTACTTACTTGTTGGGATTCATGTTAAGATCATGAAGCTGATTTCAACAGACGAGTCATCTGTGTAACAGGTGAATCATATGTAGCAACAGACTATATATCTGTTGCAATAGATGAAGTGCCTGTTGGATTCTAAGGAACCTTTGAAGCTTATTCCAGCAGATAAGTGACATGTTGTAATAGATAATTAACCTGTTGCGATAGATGACTTACCTATTGCAACAGATGATGTGTTTGTTGGAATCGAGTTCAGATTCTATAGCAACAGGTTACTAATATGTTGTCATAAATATTTACCCTGTTGCAACAGACGACACGTCTGTTGGAATTGAGTTCAGGTTCTGTTGTAATAGGTTACTAGTCTGTTGCAATAGATATTTATTATGTTGCACCAAATAACAAATCTGTTGCAACTGATGGGTTATATGTTGCAATAAATATATATCATAATGGACTAGATAACTAATCTGTTGTAATAGCTGGATCATATGTTGCAATAGATGACCCATCTATTTGATTCATGTTACGACCATATAGAACCATAAACATGAATCTAACATATGAGTCTTTTATTGAAATAGATGTCTTATCTGTCGCAACATATGATTGATCTGTTTACATTGATGTCTCTAATGTGGCATTCATATTTTCGTGCTATCTATTGTTGAAAAAATAGCACAATAGCAGTTACCCAGATGAAAAATTCAACTAAAAATCATAATTTGACTTACCAAAGTCTCCTATGAAGTAATGCAAAAGAGGAAAGTGATGTACGAAAAAAATTTGACCTAAGAAATTGGTCAAATAGTAGAAGTAACGATAACAACAACAACAACAATGGTTAATAAGAAGAATATGAAGATGATAATGAAGTAGAAGATGATGATAATGAAGCAGAAGATGATGAATAAATCAGTAGCAATAATGAACAACAAAAATCGCTATGAGAGAGAAAACAACAATGGATGAGAAGAGAGACAAACACACCTTTTTCCCATCCATTTCCTATTATATTAGGTAAAAATTTAGATCAAAGTGTAAATTTAAAAACTTGTGGGATATTCTCAAACTTACACAAATTTTTTAATCCATAATAAAGTAATTGTCACCTACACAAATTATTAAGACTTGTGTTACCTATACCTCATTTTCAAACTCTTTTGTCACCTACATTTCAAAGCCCCCTCACACTAGATCAATAGCAGTCCCTATACAGGTATCTCAATGATAATAACCACTCAAGTCAATAATAAGAAATACATAAGACCTCGCATAGATAAATTGATAAAATAATGATCTTACTCATCTCACGATAAAATCAGCAAGCCATATCATACTTTATATGAATGGTTAACTATTTATTCTGGCCTGAAAAAAGCTAAGTTATAACCTAACTTGAAAGTTGAAGCACGATCCTGGACCCCTCAACAAGAAGCCTTCCTGTAACGCCTCAAAACCGAGTCCCGAGACATCACACGGTGCTTAAGGCTACAAGTAGCCCCAAGCTAACCCCTTTAGCCTATTACTTCATGTATCAACTTACTTGGAGATGAAATTCATGAACTCTAACACTGTTATATCAAATGGTAAGAGACATATATGAAATAACTTTTCTGAACGGTCAAAATACCAAAAGAAATCTCAAAATACTGACAATCTAACGACTAGTCTGACAAGTCTCTACTACTCCAAACTAGAGAGCCGTTGGGACATGTCCCCAACTGACTCATGTTCAACTGATAAGAACTAAACAACTACTAAATAACTGAATGTATGAAAATAAATTTTCCTCGAATCATGAGGACTCGCCACTGCTGATATGTAAATAGAAACACTCAGAATTTTATTGACGATATTGAGACTGAGCACCTAAACCTACATTACGAGAAGATGTAGCACACAGGAAAATATATGTGGGTCAGTACTTTGGGAATGTACTAAGCATATGGGAGGAGTGTATGCAATTTAATAATCAATATAGTAAATCTTTATGAAAAAAAGCATGCATGCTATCACAGATAACTCACGTAGCTTGAATAAAATCCTCATAAATAGAAAAAAAGGAAAGACATGAAAGGTAAATCTCGTGAGTCATCATACTTTACTTAAAATCTCAAACTTCATGATGCTTGCAAATCTCTAAAATATAACTTTCATAACACTTATACTTTCAAAACATATGTTTTTATCCTTAAAAGAGAGACTGGGACTTGGGACTTTATAACTTTAAGATTGGAACTTAATACTTTATAACTTTAGGATTTGAAACTTAGGGAGTTTCTTCTAACCGACATAAACCATGTGAGATACATGGAGTCCAACGTCTTACCCACGTTGGGGAGAGCTGTTCTATCCGATGGTTCTATCCTTGCCATCGGATAGAACCTTAACTTTAGTAATCACTGTCTTAACCCACTTGGGGTGTATGAAGAACCTACAGGGGCATGTAGTTCTGGGGTATAAGACCTCGGAATCAATACCAACTCGGTGCTAAATACTACTCCCTTACTTAGCTCAGAACTTTAGAAAAATCCACTTTAAAACACTTCAACAATATGAGATGGGAGCCAAAATGCATCCCCTTTTTACTTCAAACTCAAGAATGTGGATTTCTTTCTTAACTTAGAATCAAAATCAATACTTCTCTTGAAATCTTGATAGGTTTAGCATGAGTATCATTTAAAACTCAACAACATCGGAATTCAGTATACTTCTTGACAATACTCTTAGGGATTCTTGAAAACATGATACCAAAGTAGAAATATGCAATTTATAGCATGAATTAGCAACTTGAATCATAACTAAACAAGATATTCATGAAATTTAAAACATAAACATGGTCATAATCCCATAAACTTAAAATATAGTAATTTAATCATACTTCGACTTGAAAATACGGAAATCTTTAAGAAAATTTAAAATCTTTGGGAACAAGAATGAAAGGGTGTTCTTGTTCATAACCCACATACCTTAAACTCCGGACATTTGAATGACTTCCTAAGTCTCAGAATGCTATTCACGAACTATTGGGTGCCTCTTGTATCCCTCTTAACGGGGAGTTCAAATATGGAAGAATTATCGAATTCTCACGGTTGAATCTTTAGATATTTTGATTTTTAGATTGAAACCCTAATAAGAGTTCTTGAGAGAAGTTGATAAAAATATCAATAAAATGGTGTTTGGGGCTCTTGATTTCGTGTTTAAGAGGTAAAGGGGTTGGAAAATACCATTTCTACCCTTAATGAGATGGACTAATTTTGCTGAAATTCCCAGGTACACGCAGCAGAGCATGCTCTATCCCACCGGACAGGAGCATACGTCGCATGATCTATCGCATGGTACAAGGATGCTATGCACCATGCGATGTACGCAAATTGCATGGTGATACTGTTTTAAAAACCAAATGCACCCTAAACGATGTTCAAAAATTTTGAAACTCACCCGAGATGTCCTATAGACATGCCCCATCGCAATACAATTTTTTTTTAAGAAACAGAGGTCAATAAGGTCGTGAAATAAAACAATGAAAATTGAGGGCTGAAAAATAAACTAAGTGTTGAAACATTTAGTAAAATTTCTAAGAGTTAATGTAACGCCCTGAAATCGGGTCTCGAGACGTCACACGGTGCTTAGGGTCACAAGTGACCCCAAGCTAACCCTTCTACTGGCATAACTCATAAGCATAAAACTTTTCTGAACTTGATCAATACAAATCTGAACTTTACAAGATTACAACTCTGCTTTTACAAAACAAAATTGAAACTGAATACATTAACTCTACTGACTGTCTATGAAGCCTCTACTAGTACTGACTATAGGTAGCTGGGTCATGACTCCCAACTATCCCAACTAAATATGACTGAAATAGGAAAATAAAGAACTACTCAAACTGTCTATCTGGCTCAAACCCTTAAATTAAAAGGATTCATAACCTGCTGACTGGAAGCTACGAACTGGCTAAATATGAATGTGCATACTAAGTCTTGTACCTACATTATGAGACAATGTAGCACATAGACGTATATGTGGATCAACACTTTGGGAATATACTGAGTATATGAGGGTGTATGCAATTAAATAATCAATATCATAAATCCTTATAGAAAACATGCATGCTAGTATAGATGACTCACATATCTTGAATTAAAACCATCATAATCATGAATAAGAAAATAGGTAATGTAAATCACATGAGTCATTGCACTTCATTCTAAATCTGCATTCTTTCTTTATTTTCAAACTTGTAAGATAGATAAAGTCTTAAAACAACATCTTTCAGAACATGCACTTTAATTTCATGAAAACTAGGAAATTCTTTGGAAACTTAAAGATTTTGACACTTTAGAACCTTAGAAATCTTGGACTGTAAGACCCCGTAAAATGCTAAGTCTAGAATTCAGCTCATTTGGCTCTACAAGCCTCAAGACTTAGACAAATTTTGATAAAGTTCAACACTTAGTCTCATTTTAGACCTCCTAACTTTGGAGATTTATTTGACGACCTTCCCGACCTTTATTTTTTTATTTTCAAGTTGCGTTGCGATGGGGAAAGGTCGTAGTACATCCCGGGTAAGTTTTAGAATTTTTCAAATAGAGTAACGGAGAGTTTGGATGTGCAAAATAGTAGCTGCGCGTGATAAGCCTGTGTCGCCCAGGCAAGAGCACCGCTCTAAGGTGGGCGTCGCCTAGGTTAGTCCGGCGGAATTAGCAGGCACCGCCTGGATAGTTCAGTGGATGCCCAGTTTTTTAGCATTCCACCTCCATGTTTTTAAGGGCTTTTTGGTCATTCTCCACCCATATATAAGTTTGTAAACACGGGATTTGAGCTTGAAAACACCAAAATATAGTGTTTAATCTGAATTACTCTCAAGAACAACCAAGAACAATTCCAGGGTTCAATTGGGGGTTTCAAGTTCCAAGCAAATTCAATCATAAATTCCACGGATCCCTTTCATCCATGGAGTTCAGAAATCAATCTTTAAATACTAAATCATGAATGTTTTGTGGTGATATGATTTTATTCATGTTGATTGTTGTTGTTTTTGCTATAGAGTAGTAAATTGATGAATTTTCATGAAGGTTATGATCGTGAAGTTTGAACCCATGAATTTGGGTAGTTTAATATGGTGTAAATTTGTGAATACAACTATGCCTTAAAGAGTGCATGCAAGGTGTTTGACAAAATGCCTAAGAAACTAGAAATTATGCAATATATCTAAATTGTGACTAAGTGAAGGATTCATGATATGTCCCTATTTTCCAATGACTTTCATGTCGATATTGTGCCTCGTAAATGTTGTTGGATTATTCATGAACTAGTCTTATGAGATTATGCTATGCTTACTTGCGAATCCTACTTATGTACAAGATGTATGATAATCATGTACTTCATGAAATTCCCCAAGTTATGATATTATGAATTGTGAACTCCAGTCTTATGATCAAGTCAGTCATGTGTGTGTCAGTTTCCTTCCATTGAGTCCTTGGGGTATTCGTAACCAAAAAATATAGTTGTGTGCCTATAGCTATGTCAAGTTGTCATGATAATCTCAGTGAAGCCATGATCTATAGAACTCAGTCAGTCATGTGACACAGGAAACCTCAGAAATCTCATGATCTCAGTAAATTCTCAGATAGTAGTACTATTTTGTCAGTCAACGGAAGTCTGTTACTTAGTCCATGTACTGTTAGTTTAATCATGTTCAGCCTCTTTAGATGGGATTAAAAGTTAGTACCGAGTGAACCTAAGGATGGGAACTCACCTACCAGTTTAGGGTGTGATTCTTAGCAGTCATCCTTGTGTTCCAGAACTACGTAGCCAGCATAGGTTGAGACATCTTAACCTGCCAGATTAGGGTTGATGAGGTGGCTTAACCTGTCAGTTTAGGATTCCCACCATTCTCATTTGAGTACATGCCAGATCAGGGACACTCACACTGTCCTTACCAGTGGCGCGGTATTGACACCCCTCCAGTCGGGGCAGAGATTGGACCCCAACTTAGATATATACGTTATTGGGGTATGTTGGTTAAACAACTACCTCCCACAGTTTCAGACTCAGTCCCTGTAAAAGAACTCAGATAGTTCTTCAAATATCAGTATACCTGGACTATCAGATACAATCAAATTCAGTTATAGTACGGAACTCAGATAGTTCCATCAGATTTAGGAATGTCAGGCACAGTCGCCCATGTTATCAGAACTACCATATCAGTCATGTTAGTTATCAGTAAACCATGTATTAGCGTACAGATCCAACTATCACATATTCATAATTCCAGTTACTATGTATGCATGTTTGCACTCTCATGTTCATATCAGTAAGTCAGTTAGTATTGTTCATGCATGTAAGCTCTTTTGCATTTAGCCTACGTCACTCGTATACTCAGAACATTCCCACTTACTAACGCATTTGCGCTATGGTGATTTCTTTTATGTTACACCATAGGTTTAGAGATACAAGCCCCAGATCAGCCATAGCATTTCAGTCGTAGAGTTGCAGTGAGTCCTCATCCATCCGAGGATGATATTATTTTATTTTATTCATTATTCCAGTTTAATTTTGCTAGACGGAGTTAGTTGGAGACATGTACCTTTAACTCCTTATTCAGACAGTATTTAAAGGCTTTCATATTTAGTTCAGATTTGATTAAGTTTTCAGTTGTTTTGGGTATCTTTTATCTATATAGATATTATGTTTTGACAGATTCTTTATTCAGTTGAACTTTATGTCCTATTTTTCATGTTTTCCACATTATTACGTTAGATATTGCAGTGCACAGGTGCAGATATCAGTCATGGGTTAGCTTGTGGTCCTTGGGGGTCATAAGCACCGTGTAGCATTCTGGTTCAAAAAAATTAGGGTGTTACAAACTTGGTATCAGAGCCTATGGGTCACTAGAGTCCTAGGAAGTCTGAAAGCCACATCTAGTAGAGTCTTGTACATGGGTGTGTTGCGCGCCACATTTATATGTAGGAGGCTATGGGATGTTTTAGGAATAGTTTCCCTTCTTTCAGTATTCATGTCGTTCTAGTGAGCATAATATCAATTTAAACTATCAGTCTAATCCGTTCTTCTCTTATTTCAGAATATGGCTCCAAAGAGAAGAAACCAACTAGCTCCTTAGCCTGAAGATCCTTTGGGAGAACATGTTTCTCATGAAGAGTTTAGGGACATATTCACCACACTTGCTCAGTCTATGTCTTCCCAAAATAATCATCCACCAGTTATTCCAACCAATCCAGCGGCCAATTCCACAGTAGCTAGAATTCGAGACTTCACCCGAATGAACCGTCCATCTTTCTTCGGGTCCAAGTCTGATGAAGACCCTCAGGAATTCATTGACCAAGTCCAGAAGGTCATAGAAATCATGGGAGTTACTTCTCGTTAGAGCATCGAGTTAGCTATATGCCAGTTACAGGATGTTGCTCACACTTGGTGCAAATAGTGGAAGTCTGAGAGGTTAGAGGATACAGGTCCTTTAGAGTTGGAGGAATTTCTCACAGCTTTCTTAGAGAGATTCTTTCCCCAAGAGCTGAGGGAGGCAAAAGTTCTTGAGTTCATCAACCTCAGACAGGGAAATATGACAGTTAAAGAGTATTCTCTCAGATTTACTTAGTTAGCCAGATATGCCCCTCATGTGGTTGCAGACAACAGGGCCAAGATAAGTAATTACGTTTCAGGGGTGAATGATAGCATGGTAAATGAGTGTAGATCTGCGATGCTGAATAGTGATATGACTTTAGCTAGGCTCATGACCCATTCTCATCAAATAGAGGAGAAGAAGGTTAGGTCTAGGGAGAAGCAGAACAAAAGAGCAAGGACAGGCAGTTTTAGTTTTGCTCAACCCAAATCCTAAGGAGGAAATCATTCGCAGTTTCATCCCAAGTCAGCATCTCCAGCTCTTTCCTCCGCCAATGCCCCAGTGCCGAAATTCAGAGACGGCAACAGAGACAGAGCACCAGGTTCTAAATCTCAGGGCAATTTTAGCAGTGCCCAAACTAATCTATTATGTCAGACTTATGGTAAAAACCACAAAGGTATTTGCAGAGCTGGTAGTGATGTTTGTTTTGGTTGTGGTAAGACAGTCCACAGGATTAGAGAGTGTCCTCATCCAGATCCTCAGGGTCAACAAAATTGTTCCATAGCTCAATCCGATCGTTTGAACCAGCAGGGTGCCACTTCAATGCTACTAGTGGGCAACGCCCAAACAGACTCTATGCTCTTCAGACCCGACAGGATCAGGAAAATTCTCCTGATGTCATTACTGGTACATCATAGATTTTCCATGTTCATGTTTACGTTTTGCTAGATCAAGGTGCATCCTTTTCTTTTGTTACTCCTTACATAGTAGGCAATTTTTGAATCAATCCCAAAATTTTAGCAGAGCCCTTTTCTGTCTCTACCCTAGTGGGTAAAACCATCATAGCTCGGCGGGTATGTAGGAACTGCCCGATTATGATATTTCAGAAAGCCACATCAGCAAATTTAGTCGAGTTAGAGATGACTGATTTTGATGTCATTCTCGGTATGGATTGGCTTCATTCCTGCTATGCCACAGTCGACTGTACAAATAGGATATTTCATTTTTAGTTCCTGAATGAACCCGTCCTAGAGTGGAGGGGTAGTACTTCATCTTTTAGAGGTCAACTTGTTTCCTACCTTCGGGTAAGGAAAATGATTTCTAGAGGGTATGTGTATCATCTCATGCATGTTAAAGATTCCAGTTCTGAATCTCCCAGTCTTAAATTAGTCCCAGTGGTTAATGAATATTCAGATGTCTTTCTCGAAGATCTTCCAAGCATTCCTCCCAAAAGGGAAATAGACTTCAGCATAGACCTTCTCCCAGATACTCAACCTATTTCTATTCTGCCATACAGAATGGCACCAGCAGAACTCAAGGAACTAAAAGATCAATTGAAGGATCTCTTAGATAGGGGATTCATTAGGCCAAGTGTATCCCCATGAGATGCACCAGTCTTATTCATGCGTAAGAAAGATGGTTCTCTCAGGATGTGTATCGATTACCATCAGCTCAATAAAGTTACGGTCAAGAACATATATTTTCTTCCCAAAATAGATGACCTGTTTGACCAACTTTAGGGTGCCAGTTATTTATCCAAGATAGACCTCAGATCAGGCTGCCACCAGCTCAGAGTTAGAGAATGTGACATCCCAAAGATAGATTTCCGTACTCAGTATGGTCACTTCAAATTTCTAGTCATGTCCTTTGGTCTTACCAATGCCCCTGCAGCTTTGATGGACTTGATGAATCGGGTGTTCAAGCAGTACTTAGATATGTTCATCATAGTCTTCATAGATGATATTTTGGTTTATTCTCGCACTGAGCGTGATCATTCAGACCATCTCAGAACTGTTCTTCAGACTCTCAGAGATCATCAGTTGTTTGCCAAGTTCAGTAAGTGCGAATTTTGGATAAGATCAGTAGCATTCCTTGGCCATATTGTTTTCGGTGATGGCATTAGAGCAGATCCTCAGAAGATTGAAGTGGTAAGAAATTGGCCTCCCCCGTATCTTCATCAGATATTAGGAGTTTCTTGGGTTTGGCTGGCTATTACAGATGGTTTGTGGAGGGATTTTCTTCTATTGTATCTCCCATGTCCAGATTGACTTAGAAGAAGGTCAAGTTTCAGTGGTCAGATTCTTGCGAGAAGAGTTTTCAAGAGTTGAAGACTCGACTCACCTCAGCTTCAGTTCTAGCTCTTCCAGATGGTTCAGACGGTTTCGTAGTCTATTATGATGCATCCAGGGTGGGTTTAGGTTGTGCCCTCATGCAACACGGTATGGTCATAGCCTACACCTCCAAATAGCTAAAGCCCCATGAGAAGAATTATCCTACTCATGATCTTGAGTTAGCAGCCGTAGTATTTGCCTTAAGGATTTGGAGGCATTATCTATACGGAGTTCATGTAGATGTCTTCACAAATCTCAATCTTCGTCAGAGAAGGTGGTTAGAGCTTTTGAAAGATTATGATATGAGTGTCCTTTACCATCTAGGCAAGGCCAACATTGTGGACGACGCTCTCAGTAGACTCTCCATGGGTAGTGTTTCTCACGTTGAGGACAACAAGAAGAAGATGGCTCATGAAATCCATCATCTTGCCAGACTAGGCATTCTCTTAGTCGACTCTTCAGAGGGTGGTGTATGTGTTCAGAGTAGTTCAGAGTCATCTCAAGTTTCCAAGGTGAAAAAAAAGCAAGACAAATATCCTAACCTTGTCAATCTAAAAGAGTCAGTTCAGAATCAGAAAGTAGAGGTTTTCTCCCAAGGGTGAGATAGTGTTCTTCATTGTCAGGGTCGTCTGTGTGTTCCAGGTGTAGATGACTTGAGGTAGCGAATTCTTTCAGAAGCGCATGGTGCGTTATACTTTATTCATCCAGGGGCCACTAAGATGTACCGTGACTTGCGGGAAATCTATTGGTGGAGTGGGATGAATAGAGATATTGAAGAGTTTGTGGCTAAGTGCTCTACATGCCAGCAGGTTAAGATAGAGCATAAAAAACCTAGTGGTTCTAGGCAGGAGTTCACCATTCCTTCTTAGAAGTGGAAAAAAATGAACATAGATTTCGTGACGGGTTTGCCTCGCACTCTTCATCAGCATGATTCAGTTTGGGTCATTGTAGACAAAATAACCAAGTCAGCTCATTCCTTCCAGTTCGTACTTCTTATTCTGCCGCGGATTATGCCAAACTCTATATCAAGGAGTTGGTAAGATTTCATGGTGTTCCATTATCTATCTCTCAGATAGAGGTACCTAGTTCACCTCTCACTTCTGGAAAGCATTCCAAAAGGGTCTTGGTACCCAAGTCCTTCTCAGTACAGCGTTTCATCCTCAGACAGATGGTTAAGAAAAAAGGACCATTCAGACTCTCGAATATATGCTACGGGCGTGTGCAGTTGATTTCAAGGGAAGTTAGGATGACCACTTGCCTTTGATCAAATTTGCATACAATAATAACTATCATTCTAGTATTCAGATGGCTCCATTCGAAGCTCTCTATGGTAGGAGATGTAGATCTCCAATCGGTTGGTTCAAAGTTAGTGAGGCCTCAGTCATAGGTCTTAACTTGGTATTCGACGCCTTAGAGAAAGTTCAATTAATTAGAGAGAGACTACGGGCTGCTCAGAGCCGATAGAAGTCTTATGCAAATAATTGTAGAAAGGATCTCGAGTTTGAGGTCTATGACTATGTCTATCTTAATATCTCTTCTATGAAGGGAGTGAAGAGGTTTGACAAGAAAGGGAAACTCAGTCCTCGATATGTCGGTCCCTTTAGGATTCTCAGTCGCTTAGGCAAGGTAGCTTATGAGCTCGAATTGCCTTCAGATCTAGCTTCAGTTCATCCAGTCTTCCATGTATCATTACTCAAGAAGTACATTGGTGACCCAGCAGTTGTAGTCCCCATTCAGAGCGTTGACGTTCAGAATAGTCTCTCTTATGAAGAGATTCCAGTCAAAATCTTAGATTATCAGACTCGTCGATTGAGGAACAAAGAAGTCCTTCTAGTTAAAGTTCTTTGGCGAAATTAGTCCGTTGAGGGAGATACTTGGGAAGCAGAAGTAGATATGCATACCAAGTATCCTCACCTTTTCTCCGCCAATTAAGATCAAGCTTAAGATAATTGTTCTCCTTAAGCTCATTCAGTTTCATGTTCATGTTCCGAATGTAAACTTGGTATATATTACCATTGCATATTCAGTCATGCAATCATGTATCAGTTCAGTTATAAAATCATGCTTCAGCTATGCATTCTCATCTTGAGAAACACAGTTTATCAGAACATGCAGTCACACATTCATGTATCAGTTATCTATGCATCAGATATGCATGAGTTCAGTATATTTATCATGTCAGTCATGAAGTCATGTCTCAGTCATTCATGTTCAGTTCATTTTCAGCTTGCCCTTTTTCCCCTCTCAGTTGATTCTCATTCGAGGATGAATATTCCCAAGGAGGAGATATTGTAAGACCCCGTAAAATGCTAAGTCTATAATTCAACTCATTTGGCTCTACAAGCCTCAAGACTTAGACAATTTTTGATAAATTTCAACATTTAGTCTCATTTTAGACCTCCAAACGTTGGGGATTTATTTGATGACCTTCCCGACCTTCATTTTTAGATTTTCAAGTTGCGTTGCGATGGGGCAAGGTCGTAGTACATCTCGGGTAAGTTTTGGAATTTTTTGGATAGCGTAAGGGAGAGTTTGGATGTGCAAAACAGTAGCTGCGCGCGATAAGCCCGCATCGCCTAGGAAAGAGCACCGCTCTAAGGCGGGCGTCGCCTGGGCTAGTCCGACAGACTTAGCAGGCGCCGCCTGGCTAGTTCGGTGGGTGCCCAATTTTTCAGCATTCCACCTCCGTGTTTTTAAGGGCTTTTTGGTCATTCGCCACCCATATATAAGTTTGTAAACACGGGATTTGAGCTCAAAAATACCAAAATATAGTGATTTTTCTTAATACTCTAAAGAACAACCAAGAACAAGTTCAGGGTTCAATTGGGGGTTTCAAGTTCCAAGCAAATTCAATCGTAAATTCCATGGATTCTTAATCTAAGGTATGCATAGTGTTTATCCACGGATCCCTTTCGTCTATGGAGTTTAGGAATCAATCTTTAAATACTAAATCAAGAATTTTTTATGGTGATATGATTGTATTCATGTTGGTGGTTGTTGTTTGTGCTATAGAGTAGTAAATTGGTGAATTTTCATGAAGGTTATGATCGTTTAGTTGGAACCCATGAATTTGGTTGGTTTAATGTGGTGTAAATTTGTGAATACACCCATGCCTTAAAGAGTGAATGCAAGGTGTTTGACAAAATTCCTAAGAAACTAGAAATCATGCAATATAGGTAAATTGTGACTAAGTGAAGGATTCATGATATGTCCCTATTTTCCAATGACTTTCATGTCGATATTGTGCCTCATAAATGTTGTTGGATTGTTCATGAACTAGTCTTATGAGATTATGCTATGCTTACTTGCGAATCCTACTTATGTACAAGATGTATGATAATCATGTACTTCATGAAATTTCCCAAGTTATGCTATTATGAATTGTGAACTCCAGTCTTGTGATCAAGTCAGTCATGTGTGTGTCAGTTTCCTTCCATCGAGTCCTGGGGGTATTCGTACCCAAAAATATAGTTGTGTGCCTAGATCCATAGCATGTTGTCACAATAATCTCAGTCAAGCCATGATCTATAGAACTCAGTGAGTCATGTGACTCAAGAAACCTCAGAAATCTCATGATCTCAGTAAATTCTCAAATAGTAGTACTGTTCCATCAGTCAATGGAAGTCAATTACTTAGTCCATGTACTGTCAGTTAAATCATGTTCAACCTCTTTAGATAGGAGTAGAAGTTAGCACCAAGTGAACCCAAGGATGGGAACTCACGTACCAGTTTAGTGTGTGATTCTTAGCAGTCATCCTTGTGTTCCAAAACTACGTAGCCAGCGTCGGTTGAGACATCTTAACCTGACAGATTAGGGTTAATGAGGTAGCTTAACTTGTTAGTTTAGGGTTCCCACCATTATCATTTGAGTACCTGCTAGATCAGGGTCACTCACAATTATTCTTTCCAGTGGCGCGGTATTGACACCCCTCCAGTCGAGGTAGAGATTGGACCCCAACTTAGCTATATGAGTTACTGGGGTATGTCGGTTAAACAACTACCTCCTACAGTTTCAGACTCAGTCTCAGTAAAAGAACTCATATAGTTCTTCAGATATCAGCATACTTGGACTGTTAGATACAGTCAAATTCAGTTATAGTACAGAAATCAAATAGATCCATCAGATTCAGGATTGTTAGGCACAGTCACCCATGTTATCAGAACTATCATATCAGTCATGTTAGTTATTAGAAAACTATGTATTAGCGTATAGATCTAACTATCACGTATTCACGATTCCAGTTACTATGTATGCATGTTTGCACTCTCACATTTATATCAGTCAGCCAGTTAGCATTGTTTATGCATGTAAACCCTTTTGCATTTAGCCTACCTCACTCGTATACTCAGTACATTCCCATGTCCTGACGTATTTGTGCTAAAGTGCTTTCTTTTATGTTACACCATAGGTTCATAGATACGAGCCCCAGATCAGCAGTAGCATTCCAGTCGCAGAGTTGCAGTGAGTCCTCATCCATCCGAGGACGATATTATTTTATTTCATTCATTATTCTAGTTTACTTTTGCTAGACAGAGTTAGTTGGAGACATGTTTCTTCAACTCCTTATTCAGAAAGTATTTAGGGGCTTTCAGATTTAGTTCAGATTTGATTCAGTTTTCAGTTATTTTGGGTATCTTTCACCCATATGGATATTATGTTTTGACAGATTCTTTATTCAGTTGAACCTTATGGCCTATTGTTCATGTTTTCCACATTATTACGTTAGATATTGTAGTGTACAGGTACAAATATTAGTCATGGGTTAGCTTGTGGTCCTTCGGGGTCATAAGCACCGTGTAGCATTCCGGTTTGAAAAAATTGAGGTGTTACATGGACTCATAGCTTTCGAAATACATATACTTTTATCTTAGATAGAGTGGGGGACTACTTTGGGAGTTTCTTCTAACCGACATAAATCATATGAGCTACATGGAGTCCAACGTCTTACCCACATTGGGGAGAGCTATTCTATCCTTGCCATCGAATAGAACCATAACTTTAGTGATCACTGTCTTAACCCACTTGGGGTAAATCAGAAACCTACGGGGGCATGTAGTTTTGGGGAATGAGACCTCAGAATCAGGCCCAACTCAATGTTAAATACTACTCCCTTAATTAGCTCAGAACTTAAGAAAATCCACCTTAAAATATTTCATCAATATGTGATGGGAGCCAAAATGCATCCCCTTTATCTCAAAAATCAAAGATGTGGATTTCTTTCTTAACTTAGGATCAAAACTTACTTCTTTCTTGAAATCTTGATAGACTTATCATAAAAGATTTAAAGATCTCATAATAATGGAAATATGAACATACTTCTTGCAATTCTTTAAAAGTCATCAACAACTCATTCTCAAAACTCATAATTCAACAATAAGGCTCAACTCATAACAACAAGTCTTGGGAATACTTGAAAATATGAAATCAATATAGGAATGTACAATTTATATCATGAACTCTCAATTTACATCATAATTAAACAAGATAATCATGCAATTCAAGACTTGAACAATTTCATAATCTCATAAACGTGAAATATAGAAAAATAATACGAATTCATCTTGAAAATACGAAATTCTTTATGAAAAACTAAAACTTTTGTGCACAAGCACGAAAGGGTGTTCTTGTTCAAATCCCACATACCTTGAAATTAAAGCTTTGGATAAACTCTTAACTTTGGATTGCTATTCTTGAGATTAATGGGTGCTTCTCATAGCCCTCGGAATGGGGAATCCGAATCTTGAAAAATTATCGAAAACCTACGGTTGAATCTTGAGATATTTGGAGTTTTAGGTTGAAACCCAATGAATGTTCTTGGTGATTTTGAGAGAAAATAAACTTATTTTGGTGTTTTGGGAGTTAAATCTCGTGTTATAGCTGGATAGGGGTTGGAAAATACCACTTTTTCCCTTAAAAATGCGGAAAAGAACCTGAAAATTGTTAGTGTGTGACAGAGCATGGGTCGCACGCTTATCGCATGGTGCTACTGGCCCAGCCACTAAAATGGCCATAACTTTTCACTCGGGTATCGAATTTTTGCAAAATTGGTATCGTTGGAAATATAATTCAAGTATCTACAATTTGATAGGTCTTGGGATGAAAAATTCCATGTATATTAAGAGTTATACACGTTCGAAGTAGACCCTTGTAGAATCGAATGTCAAACTTTGGATGAATCAATTGATCTTATCTCAACTTTGTTCTAGGTCATTGCTATGAACATTTTTAGCCTCTAAACTACTCCACCGACTAGGATAATGACCATGAAACTTCTGTTCACATGAGAATAACTTGGATTAAAGCTTAGACGCGTAGGAATGGCGACTAGAATTCTAGCATGAGAATACGAGGTATTACATTATCTCTCTCTTGGGAACATTCGTCTTCGAATGTGGATAATTAACTTGAAACACAGAGGAATCTTTGTCTTTAAGCTATCATGTACAACTGATATAAACTGAATCACTAGATCTCAAATATAATGAGATACTAAACTGATCTATAAGTGCATGAATTCTCATGAAAATAACTATATGGCTAAGATAGAAACGAGAGTGTCAACTTATGAGTAACCATTACTTTGTGCTGGATCTGATCTCATGAGAAAGGATGAGAGGTTTATGACATGAAAACTTGGGGTATTACAACATCCCCCTCTTGGGATCGTTCGTCCCCGAATGATAATAATTTGGTGAAAATAGAAAGAGACTGAGCTACTACACAGGATACTTACGAACTGAATCATGACTTAATATCTGAAACTGAAACTGATGCATGAACTGAGCTAAATTCATAATTTACTTGGACGCAAACACATTACCTCTTGGAATAGATATACGCATGAGACTGCGGATAGTAAGACTAGGTGGAAAATTAAGAATCTATAGGAGCTTATCTACTTGCTTGCTAAATTGGATTACATGCTATAAGGGCTGAATTATATTGACTGCCCATACTCAAATGGAGTATTTCTTCAGAACTTTTCTACATAATTCTATTGACATTAGGGAGCAAAGAATTTTGAGCATGATCTGAACAAGACATTTGACTAATGAATCACAACATTGATATAACTCTATAGTATGGAATATAGACATATAACTCAGGGGCTATAATAGAATTGCTAGGCCACAGGCAACACAACTTCTTACTTTCAAGCTTAGCAACACTTCTTAAATACTCTCTCAACCATACTATTCTCCTTAAATACCATACTCATTTGATTTAACTTATGAATCTCATATTGGTACTGCGAAATCTTTCTACTAAGGTCTAAACTAAACTAAGTCCTCTCACTATGGTCAATCCTAACTCCAAATCACAAGGTACAACATGCCACACCACAATACTAGTCCAAACCACTTGATTCAATATTCTATATCTTTTTAGAGTTCGCACCCTAAGTATAACATGCCTTACTACTTCAATGACTAATTCAAAACTCTTGATATGGATTAACTAGCGCATATTGCATTTATCCACTTACACCCAACATGACATTCAAGCCTATCATTAAAATCACATATAACTTTAAGTCAAATACCCATAAAGTCATACTTCATATATTATCTAAACCTTTATTAATAACAATTTTCTTGCACTATTCTTAAGAACATACACATAATTTTAAATAACCATGACATGTATCAAAGACTTGGCATCAATCTTACTTCATGTTTTAGCCTTAGGTAGAAAAGCATAAATAATATTTCTTAATAAGGGTCATCAACTCTCTCTCATCTAAACCATTGCTTATCCATTATCATCGCCACTATCTTAACATAGGAAGAGGTCACCGAAGGGCTAACACATAAGAATCTGAAGCACAAAAGACTATAATACATAACTTTAACACTTATCTGAGGCTTGAAAAATAGAATGTCAAAGGCATGGATTCATTAAAGAAATCTAAGCTGAGGACATACATGATATAATGCAAACTTCACTAGTATCGTGAGTTCTAAAAACTGGTCATTCTCTGAGATATGAGTTCAAACTTATCATGAGCTATTCAACATAAGACTGGAGTTCATAGTTTTCTGATGGATAACTCGAATCATAGAGTGAAGCGGTTACTTACTTACTAAAATTTAAGAATGAACTTTAATACATATGAAGTATATAAACATTGGCCCTTAGATAGATGAAATAGGAGATGGAAAAATAAGGTAGCATGCTGCGGAGCATGCGTCGCACGCTATGGAGCACCGGAATAGAGTGTGTGCCGCATGCTCTATCGCATGCTATTAGGGGTGGATTAGAGCGTGCGTCGCATGCTAATCGCACGATGCCACTATTTTGAATTCCAAACATGCCCTAAACGGATTCCGAAAATTTCAAAACTCACCCAAGATGTACTATTGACTCCCTCGATCATGAATAAACTTGAAAATTAACTTTCAAAGTTCAGGAAGGTCATGAACAAAATACTCAAAGTTTGAAGGCTTTGGAAAAGACTAAGTCTTGGCACTTAGCTAAAAATTTCTAAGTTTTGGGACCTATTTTGTCATACAACAAGGAACTGAAATGAGCTAGAATATTAAAGGGTCTTATACTAGCTCCCCCTTAGATTAAAGCCATCCCCTAAACTTATGGATCTATCTCACATTCCTAGGAGTGAGTCAAAATATCTTTGCTCTAACAGTCCACACTTAAATGCTATGCTCGTACTCATAAGCTATGTTTCGAACTTACAGACTTCATTCTTGAACAACCCCTTTCATATATCATCCTTAATTTTTTAGCTTCAATAATCATCATCAAAGACTTACACTCTCTTAATTCAAAAAGCATACTTGCCTCGCTAAACATATAATCATAGGCTAACAAGATCATACTTTTATACTTATATTTTTTTCCCAAACCATAAGAATTAAAATCATACTTAAAAGAATCAATGCCATCTATCCATAACTCCTTAACTTGGCTATCCAGAATACCATGTACTAGACAACTATGCTTTTTCCACTTAAAACTCAAGGATACTACTAACCACACACAATACTTAATAAACTTAAAAAAATAATGCAACCTCATATCACCTTAGGTACACCTCTACCTCATACCTACAACATCATACTTAATCTCAAATCAATAAACTTAAATTCTTGCATTCACTATTTAAAGACTATTAGTTCATCTCTATATAACTAGCTTCACTAACCAAGCAATCATTATCCCCACCTTGCTCATCATCTACTATTCGAACTTAGTATCTCGTTCTAGCTATGATTAACCACAATCTTAACAACTATTCTTACCTGCCAAACATTCAAAAATACTAGTCCGCTAAAACTTCATAACAATAATGATTAATCACAATCCTATGGTCTATCTTATTATGATTTGCTAGAACCTCTTTCTTCTACACCTCATTACTATTTACCCTTCTTACACATCTAAACTCTTTCATAACTTTATAAGTTTCAACTAAACTTTCTCTTGTAATCTCAGAAAAGCCTAAATTAACAACAATCATCCACCAAGTACTTCCATCAAAACCTATACTTTTCTAGCACAACAAATACCATCAATAACTCTTTTCTTACCTCAAGCAAACAATAATCCACCTTAACTAATAATCTTCTTCTCTAACTTTTACTAAACTAACAAACAAGGGTATATCACTTCATTACTAATTCAATCATAAACAATAATTCAGCTATACATATTCAATAAATTGCTCTTACCATCTTTCTTGTCACTACACTTCTAAACCCACACTTTCAACTAACACAAGAACAACAACATAAATAATAAGTTGCTAGTGAATCGAAATAGGCCTCACACGGCTTCACTAGACTTTGGTTTTGTATTTTGAATAAGAAAATAAGATAAATAACAAGGCAGCTATACTAGTGAATCAAAAGAGCCCCACACGGCTTCACTAGACTTTGATTTTGTGTTTTGAACAAGAAAATTAGATGAATAACAAAGCAACTATGCTAGTTAATCGAAAGATACCCACACGGCTTCACTAGACTTTGAGTTTCAAAAACACCATGATAACAAGATTACATATTACAAGATATAGAAACTTGACACACAATATTCAATGATCTAAGAATACACATCTTTCTCTATCTTATCTAAATAATTCATAAGAATGAGGGTATAACTTTAAATTTGAGGGACTTATAACACACTAGAAGGATCCTCTCAAGCCGCGTTGTGAAACTTTTAAAACTTCTTTCTAGTAAGTCTGAGAACATTATCAGGGGAGGAAATTAGAACCTGCCGATAACGTTACCTCAAGAACAGTACATAGATACAGAAGTATGAATTATCATTATGGATTCTGAGGAGAAATCTAAAAGCATATCTGACTTAGGCTTAGTGCACAATTTACAAACATGATAAAGCATTTTAATTTTCGAAACTCAAAATCACTGATGGTATACTTTCTAGCTCGCTTACAATCCTATAACTATCTATGGAGACTGTCTGAGAAAGTACTATTTGTAAATATTTAAGCTTGATTGTTTCTGATATCATGAAAATAAGGCGGAGATAGCCTGAATAGAGTAAGATAAGAATCTGTATAAGTTTCTTAGAGAGAATTTCTATAGCACGATCTGAGACTTGAAAGAAGAGGAACATTTCTTGAATTCCCTGTATCCTCTCGAAGAAAAGTACAGACGTCTCCATACCATTCTACAAGACTCTACTAGACACGGCTTCATAGACTCCCTTGGACACTTGAACCTTATGCTCTGATACCAAGTTTGTAATGCCCTGAAATTGGATCCTAAGACATCATACGATGCTTAGGGTCATAAGTGACCCCAAGCTAACCCTTCTACTGGCATAACTCATAAGCAACTGAATAAAATGCTTAAATTTGTATAAAATCAGCGAAAACATAAAACTTTTCTAAACATGATCAATACAAATCTGAACTTTACCAGATTACAACTCTGCTTTTACAAAGCGAAATTGAAACTGAATACATTAACTCTACTGACTGTCTATGAAGCCTCTACTAGTACTGACTATAGGTATCCAGGTCATGACTCCCAACTATCCCAACTCAATATGACTGAAATAGGAAATTAAAGAATTGCTCAAAATATCTATCTAGCTCAAACCCTTGAATTAAAAACCCTTGAATTAAAAGGATTCATCACCTGCTGACTGGAAGATGCGAACTAGCTAAATTTGAATATGTATACTAAGTCTTGTACCTACATTATGAGATAATGTAGCACATAGACGTATATGTAGATCAGCACTTTGGGAATATACTGAGTATATGGGGGTGTATGCAATTAAATAATCAATATCATAAATCCTTATAGAAAATATGCATGCTAGTATAGATGACTCACATAGCTTGAATTAAAACCATCATAATCATGAATAAGAAAACAGGTAATGTAAATCACGTGATTCATTACACTTTATTCTAAATCTGCATTCTTTCTTTATTCTCAAACTTGTAAGATAGATAAAGTCTTAAAACAACATCTTTCAGAACATACACTTTAATTTCATGAAAACTAGGAACTTCTTTGGAAACTTAAAGATTTTCACACTTGAGAACCTTAGAAATCTTGGACTCATAGCTTTCGAAATACATATACTTTTATCTTAGATAGATTAGGGGACTACTTTGGGAGTTTCTTCTAACCTACATAAACCATATGAGCTACACCGAGTCCAACATCTTACCCACATTAGGGAGAGCTATTCTATCCTTGCCATCGGATAGAACCGTAACTTTAGTGATCACTGTCTTAACCCACTTGAGGTAAATTAGAAACCTATGATGGCACGTAGTTCTAGGGCATGAGACCTCAAAATCAAGCCCAAATCAGTGCTAAATACTACTCCCTTACTTAGCTCAGAACTTAAGAAAATCCACCTTAAAACATTTCATCAATATGTAATGGGAGCCAAAATGCATCCCCTTTATCTCAAAAATAAAAGATGTGGATTTCTTTCTTAACTTGGAATCAAAACTTACTTTTTTCTTAAAATCTTGATAGACTTATCATCAAAGCTTTAAAGATCTCATAATAATGGAAATATGAATATACTTTTTGCAATTCTTTAAAAGTCATCAACAACTCATTCTCAAAACTCATAATTCAACAATAAGGCTCAACTCATAACAACAAGTCTTGGGAATACTTGAAAATATGAAATCAATATAGGAATGTACAATTTATATCATGAACTCTCAATTTACATAATAATTAAACAAGATAATCATGCAATTCAAGACTTGAACAATTTCATAATCTCATAAACTTGAAATATAGCAAAATAATATGAATTCATCTTGAAAATATGAAATTCTTTAAGAAAAACTAAAACTTTTGGGCACAAGAACGAAATGGTGTTCTTGTTCAACCCTACATACCTTGAAATTAAAGCTTTGGATGAACTCTTAACTTCGGATTGCTATTCTAGAGATTAATGGGTGCTTCTCATAGCCCTCGGAATGGGGAATCCGAATTTTGAAAAATTATCGAAAACCTACGGTTGAATCTTGAGATATTTGGATTTTTAGGTTGAAACCCTAATGAATGTTCTTGGTGATTTTGAGAGAAAATAAACTTATTTTGGTGTTTTGTGAGTTTAATCCCGTGTTATAGCTGGATAGGGGTTGGAAAATACCACTTTTGCCCTTAAAAAGTGGAAACAAAACCTGAAAATTGTTAGCGTGCGATAGAGCATGCGTCGCACGCTTATCGCATGGTGCTACTACCTCAACCACTAAAATGGCCATAACTTTTCGCTCGGGTATCGAATTTTTGTGAAATTGATATCGTTGGAAAGATAATTCAATTATCTACAATTTGATAGGTCTTGGGATGAAAAATTCCATGTATATTAAGAGTTATAAATGTTTGAATTAGACCCTTGTAGAATCAAATGTCAAACTTTGGACGAATCAATTGATCTTAGCTCAACTTTGTTCTAGGTCATTGTGATGAACATTTTTCACCTCTAAACTACTCCATAGACTAGAATAATGATCATGAAACTTGTATTCATATGACAATAACTTGGATTAGATCTTAGACGCATAGGAATAACGGTTAGAATTCTAGCACGAGTATACGAGGTATTATAGTTAAGCTTTTCTTGACTTGCTTCGAGGCTCTAATGATAACTAAACTTTACGGGGTCTTACAATATCTCCCACTTGGGAACATTCATCCTTGAATGTCGCTAGATGAATCAAGATCATAGAGAAAAGGAAGGTTACACATCTGAAACACTTGGCTAAATTGGCATTACTTTATGCTAAGCTTTTGGATACTTCAAAGAATTCTCAAACTCCTAAGAGGATTAGCTAAATAGCTGAAACTTGATAAAAAAGGAGCTAAATTAAAAGAGAATGATACCTTCGGCTTGATCAGGACTTGCGTAGAAGAGGTGCGGGTATTTGGCTCGCATATGAGCCTCGGCTTCCCAAGTAGCTCCCTCGACAGACTGGTTCCTCCACAACACTTTGACCAACAAAACTTCTTTGTTCCTTAGTCTCTGGACTTGATGATCTAGAATCTCAATGGGAACCTCTTCAAATGAAAGGTTGTCTCGATCATCAAGGCTTTACAAAGGATTTATAACGACAGAATCACCAATGTGCTTCCTAAGCATGGAAACATGAAAAGCAGGATGAACAACTGACAACTCTGCAGGAAACTCAACTTCATAAGCTACTTTCCCAATGTGATTTAGGATTCTAAAAGGACAACCATAACGGGGACTAAGCTTCCTCTTTTTCCCAAACCTCTTCACCCCTTTCATGGGTGAAATTTTTAGATACACTAAATCATCTACTTTAAACTCCAAGTCTCTATGCCTCATATCAACTTATGACTCTTGGAGACTCTGAGCTATCTTCAACCTTTCTCTAATCAACCTCACCTTCTACATTGCCTTAAACACTGCGTCAGGACTAGCTAGGGTAGCTTCACCCACCTCAAACCAACCTATAGGTGATCTACACCTTCTACCATACAGGGCCTCAAATAATGCCATCTGAATGCTAGTATGGTAACTATTGTTATACGCAAACTCAATCAGTGGAAAGCTCTTATCCCAACTACCTTTGAAATATAAAGCACACACTCTCAACATATCCTCCAATGTCTGGATAGTCCTCTTGGCCTGACCATCTATCTGCAGATGAAATGCGGAACTCAAATAAACTTGGGTGCTAAGACCCTTCTGAAATGCCTTCCAAAACTGAGAAGTGAATTGAGTACCCCTATCTAAAATGATAGACAGGGGAACTCCATTCATCCTGACTAGCTCCCAAATATACAATCTAGCATAGTCCTCAGCCGAATAGGATGTATGCACAGGCAAGAAATACGCTGAATTAGTCATCCTATCAACAACCACCCATATGGAATCATGATGGCATCGGGAGAGAGGTAAACCAGTCATAAAATCCATATTCACCTCTTCGCACTTCCAAGTCGAGATACTAAACTCTTGCATCACACGACCAGGTCTTTGATGCTCAACCTTAACCTGTTGATATGTTACACACCTCACCACAAAATTAGCTATATCTTTCTTCATACCACACCACTAATAGATTTACCACAAGTCGCGGTACATCTTGGTAGTACCGGGATAAATAGAATACCACGCACCATGCGCTTCAACCATAATTCTCTGCCTCAGATCATCAATATCAGGAACACATATTCTTCCCTATAATCTCAATACAGCATCTCCCCCTTGGGAGAAAACCTTCACCTTTTGGTCCTTGACTGACGCCTTCAGTCTGACCAAACTAGTATCTAATTCTTGCTTATCTTTCACTTCCGATACTAAAGAAGATTCAGAACTACTCTGCACTAACATACTCCCCTCAGTGGAATTAAGATGCCTAACACCTAATTTATCCAAATAGTACATACCACGAGCCAACTCCTTCTTACCTTCCTCAACATGCAAAATACTACCCACAGACATCCTGCTAAGGGCATCTGCCACTATATTAGCCTTGCCCGGATGATACAATACGCTCATATCATAGTCTTTTAATAATTCTAACCACCTCCCCTGCCTAAGATTCAACTCCTTCTGAGTCAGCACATACTGCAGGCTTTTGTGATAAGTAAAAACATCAACATGCACACCATACAAATAATGTCTCCAGATTTTCAAAGCAAACACTAAAGAAGCCAACTCCAAGTCATGGGTTGGGTAATTCTTCTCATGAGGTTTCAACTATCTAGAAGTATAAGCTATAACTTTACCCCTCTGCATCAACACACAACCCAAAACAACTCTCAAAGCATCACAATAAACCACAAAACCATCTACACCATCAGGAAAAGTCAATACAAGGGCAGAAGTGAGTCGAGTCTTTAACTCTTGAAAACTCTTTTCAAAGGAATCTGACCAGAGGAACTTCACTTTCTTTTGGATTAACCGAGTCATGAGAGACACAATAGAAGAGAACCCTTCCATGAAATGGCGGTAATAGCCAGCTAGACCCAAGAAACTCCTAATATCAGATGGAGAGATAGGTTTAGGCCAATTTCTTGCAACTTCTGTCTTTAGAGGATCAACTCTAATACCTTCAGCTGAAATAATATGACCCATAAATGCTACAAATCTTAGACAAAACTCATATTTGCTAAATTTGGTGAATAACTGGTGATCTCTAAGAGTTTGCAAGACAGTTCTAAGATGGTCAGCATGGTCACCCTCACTTCGGGAATACACAAGGATGTCGTCAATAAATACAATAATGAATATATTAAGATATGGTTTGAACACTCGATTCATGAGGTCTATGAAAGCTTCTGGGGTGTTAGTTAGCTCGAAAGACATGACAAGAAACTCAAAATGACCATAGCAGGTTTGGAAGGCTATTTTCGAGATATCACACTGCTTTACTTTGAGTTGGTGATAGCTGGACCTAAGGTCTATCTTGGAAAAATAACTTGCACCTTGCAACTGATCAAACAAATGATCTATTCTCAGAAGGGGATACTTGTTTTTAACAGTGACTTTATTAAGCTGATGATAGTCAATGCACATACACAAAGAACCATCTTTCTTTCGTACAAACAAGACAGGTGCGCCCCAAGGAGACACACTGGCCTTATGAAACCTTTGTCTAAGAGATCTTTGAGTTGTTCTTTCAACTCCTTAAGCTCTGTGGGTTCCATACAGTAGGAGAAATAGAAATAGGCTGAGTGTCAGGAAGAAGGTCGATCCCGAATTCTATCTCTCTATCGGGAGGTACCCCTGGGAGATCTTCCAAAAAGACATCAGGAAACTCATTAACAATGCTGACTGATTGGATACTTAGAGTTTCAGACTTAGTGTCCTTAACTCTAACCAAGTGATAAAAGTAACCCTTAGAGATATAAGCTTTTTGGCTTTGAGATAAGAAATAAAATGACTCTTGGGAGGTACTGAACTCCCTGACCACTCAAAAACTGGTTTATCAGAAAACTAAAATTTGACTACATGAGTATAACAATCTATAGACGCATAGCAGGAGTGAAGCCCGTCCATAACTAGGATAACATCAAAATCAACCATCTCTAACTCTATCAGATCAACACGTGTGACTCTATGAAGGATTGTAATAGGACAATTCTTGTACACTTGCTTAGCAACAACAGACTCCCCTACTAGAGTAGAAACTAGAATAGGCTCAAAAATACTTTCGGGACTCTTCTTAAACTTCACAGCAACAAGTGGGGTCACATAAGAAAAACTTAACCCGTGGTCCAATAGCACATACACATCAAAATAAAATACATGGAGTAAAAATATCGAGAGAGTCCTACTGCTTATGATGGGAAGGTAGGGCATAGAACCTATTTTGGCACTGACTGCTAGCAGTGCTAGAAGAAGCACCCTTAGGACGAGCTGGACGGCCTGCGGGAGCTGGTGCACTAGTGGCCTGAGTTTGGGGTCGGGTATCTCTGCTTCCCTGCCTGTCATGTGGTCACACTCTAAGACTATGACCTATCTTTCCACACCCAAAACAACCACTCTGCTCGGCCAAACACTCACCCAGGTGGGTCCTACCACCCTTAGCACAAGGTGGGAAGTTAGGCCTGTTTCTCACACTCTGCTGAGACCTGGACATAGATGACCTGTCCCCTTGCTCCTGCCTGTCTCTGGGTGTAGGAGCACTAGTAGACGAAGGTGATGGCATAGAATAATGAATCTAGAACTGAGGGCGGTTCCCTTCCTGGGATCTAGCCTGACTGTACTCATGTTACTCAGATCTGGCCCTCTTGTTACTTCTCACTCTATATCTTTCCTTAATATTATCCTCTTTTATTTACTGATCATGTATCATCAACCCAGACAGGTCCATATCCCTATTCAATATAGCAGTCCTGCATTCCTTCAACACTAACCCAAAAATGCCTGTCACGAACTTACTCATCCAAGAGTGGGTGTCAGAGATCAGATCAGGGGCATACTTGGCCAGCTGGTTGAACTTTAAGTAGTACTCCTTAACAATCATGGAGCCTTGCCTCAAGTTCATAAACTCTTCTACCTTTGCCTCTCTCAATTCTAGTGGAAAGAACCTGTCCAAGAATCCATCTTGGAACACATGCCACGTAACTGAAGCATCATTCTCTCCTCTATTCTTTTTCCAAGAAACAACCCAGTCATATGCAATGTCCTTCAACCTATAAGATGCTAACTCCACGCTCTCTTCCTCATACACATGCATTACCTGTGTGATCTTCCTTATCTCCTCCAGATATAACTGCGGGTCTTCTCCTAACTTAGACCCATAAAACTCGAGGGGAATCATCCGTATAAAGTCACAGATTCTGGAAGTATCTAAGTCACTGCCCTGCTGCTGTGGAGCTACGACCTGGTTTTCCTGGATGTTTGCAGTGACAGCTTAGGCTAGCGCCTGGAAAGATGCCCTAAATTCGGCATGGGACATGTTTTTATTCAGAGAATCAATGGGCTAAGGTTGCTAATCATTGTTGTTTCTACGGGATCGACGAGGAGGCATTTTCTGAAATAAGAGAGCATGAATTAATAGTTGAGAGAGATAACTTTAAGCACAATGGACTTGAAAGAAAGAAATGACTTTTTCCTAAAATGTTTCGTAGCCTCTTTCTCATAGATGTGGTGCGCTACACACTGATGATCAAGACTCTACTTAACGCGGCTTGTCAGACTCCCTAGGAATCCTTAAACCTTAGGCTCTGATACCAAGTTTGTAATTCCCCAAAACTGGGTCTTGGGATGTCACACGGTGCTTGAGGCTACAAGTAGCCCCAAGCTAACCCTTTTAGCCTACTACTTCATGTATCAACTTACTTGGAGATGAAATACATGAATTCTAACACTGTTATATCAAATGGTAAGAGACATATATGAAATACTTTGTCTGAATGGTCAAAATACCAAAAAAAATCTCAAAATACTGACAATCTAACGACTATTCTAACAAGCCTCTACTACTCTAACCTAGAGAGCCATTGGGATAGGTCCCCAACTAACTCATGTTCAACTGATAAGAAATAAACAACTACTAAATAACTTCATATCTAAAAATAAATGGTCCTCAAATCATGAGGACTCACCACTGCTGATGTGTAAATAGAAATGCTCAGAATTTCACTGACGATGCTGAGACTGAGTACCTGAACCTACATTATGAGAAAATGTAGCACACAGGCAAATATATATGGGTCAGTACTTTTGGAATATACTGAGCATATGGGGGAGTGTATGGAATTTAATAATCAATATAGTAAATCGTTATGAAAAAAACATGCATGTTATCACAGATAACTCACGTAGCTTGAATAAAATCCTCATAAATAGACAAAAAGGAAAGACATGAAAGGTAAATCTCGTGATTCATCATACTTTACTTAAAATCTCAAACTTCATGATACTTGTAAAACTCTAAAATATAACTTTCATAACACTTATACTTTCAAAACTTATGCTTTTATCCTTAAAAGAGAGACTGGGACTTGGGACTTTATAACTTTAAGATTGGAACTTAATACTTCATAACTTTAGGATTTGAAACTTAGGGAGTCTCTTCTAACCGACATAAACCATGTGAGCTACATGGAGTCCAACATCTTACCCACGTTGGGGAGAGTTGTTTTATCCTTGCCATTGGATAGAACCTTAATATTAGTGATCACTGTCTTAACCCACTTGGGGTATATCAAGAACCTACGGGGGCATGTTGTTCTGGAGAATTAGACCTCAGAATCAAACCCAACTCGATGCTAAATACTACTCCCTTACTTAGCTCAGAACTTTAGAAAACCCCACTTTAAAACACTTCAACAATATGAGATGGGAGCTAAAATGCATCCCCCCTTTACTTCAAACTCAAGAATGTGAATTTCTTTCTTAACTTAGAATCAAAATCAATACTTCTCTTGAAATATTGATAGGTTAAGCATGAGTATCATTTAAAACTCAACAACATGGGAATTCAATACACTTCTTGACAATACTCTTGGGGATTATTGAAAACATGATACCAAAGTAGAAATATGCAATTTATAGCATGAATTAGCAACTTGAATCATAACTAAATAAGATATTCATGAAATTTAAAACTTAAACATGGTCATAATCCCATAAAATTGAAATATAGTAATTTAATCATACTTCGACTTGAAAATATGGAAATCTTGAAGAAAATTTAAAATCTTTGGGCACAAGAACGAAAGGGTGTTCTTTTTCATAACCCACATACCTTAAACTTGGGACTTTTGAATGACTTCCTAAGTCTCAGAATGCTATTCAAAAACTATTGGGTGTCTCTTGTAGCCCTCTTAACGGGGAGTTCAAATATGGAAGAATTATCGAATTCTCACGGTTGAATCTTTAGATATTTTGGTTTTAGATTGAAACCCTAATAAGAGTTCTTGAGAGAAGTTGATGAAAATATCAATAAAATGGTGTTTGGGGCTCTTGATTTTGTGTTCAAAAGGTAAAGGGGTTGGAAAATACCATTTATACCTTTAATGAGACGGACTAATTTTGCTGAAATTCCCAGGTACGTGCAGCAGAGAATGCATCACATGCTCTATCCCACCGGACTGGAGCATGCGTCACATGCTCTATCACATGGTACAAGGATGCGATGCACCATGCGACGCACGCAAATCGCATGGTGCTACTATTTCAAAAACCAAATGCGCCCTAAATGATGTCCAAAAATTCCAAAACTCACCCGAGATGTTCTATAGACATGTCCCATTGCAAAGCAACAAAAAATTTAAGAAACAGAGGTCAATAAGGTCGCAAAATAAATCATCGAAGATTGAGGGCTCAAAAATAAACTAAGTGTTGAAACACTTAGTAAAATTTCTAAGTGTTAAGCTTTTCTTGACTTGCTTCGAGGCTCTAACGATAACAAAACTTTACGGGGTCTTACACTTCCCTTTTCGTACAGTCTTGGAACAAACCCAATCTATCAAAAATGTAATCTGCAGATCAATAGGAGCCTAATGATATCCATATTAGTCAATTTATTTGTAGGTCTAAAAATACTTTAAAATTGACCCCACATAAAAAGGGTAAATAAAAACTTTTAGTAAGTGAAAATAAATATTTTTGCCCTTTAGTTATGGGCTTACTATGATTTTGATTCTCCCAATTATTTTATTTCCTACATTTAACCTTTAGTTAATCAAAATGAAATATTTTAATCTATTTACTAACGATAATTATCAATATAAACAAATCTATCACAACTGTTAAAGGGTATTTATGATATTACAATATATTATAATTTTTACAACCTAAAATATCTATCAACTCACGTAACTTTCTCTGAAAAAAGAAAGACTTCAATAAAATTCTTTTTCTCTTCCTATTTTTTTATCTTTTCATTTTTGTCTTCTTTAAATTAGTACTCAACCAAATTTGATGAAATTTGAAGAGGAAATTCATAGAGAAGCTTGTATTATGTCAAATCGAGTTCTATTCATTTTTACAATTTGATCCAAGGGTTGAAAGTTCTTATTATTCATCTTAAATTATTTTTACGGACTCCAATAAATGTGTTTTAGTTTTTGAAATCTCTGTCTCAAATTTGTGCTTTATCTTGTTTACATATTTGAAGCATTTTCTTGCATGGGAGCTCAAGTTTAGAAGGCGATGGATTTGTATGTGAAGAATGTGTTTATAGTTTTTTCATTTACCTAAATTAGTGTATGTTGAAACGTGGGGGGTTGCACCACACTATAGGGGACCAGGTCCCTTAGAGTTAGACAGAGGCAATAAAACAGTAAAGAAGTAGGAAATAAAAACTTTGTTGGAAATTAAAGAACACAAGATTTAACGTGGAAACTTCCTTGTTCAGGGGATAAAAAACCATGGCTTTCCCTCACAAATACTCAACAATCCAATATAATCAAAATCATGACTACAGACTCCATTGAAACTTAACTCTAAGCTCCACCAGTTTGTAACAACTTTATTATAAACCCTCCTTGACAACTCTATCAAGATCTCACCTCAATATTGATTAACTCTAACCAATATCAACTCAGGTAACTATACCTAAGTACTCTAAGAACAGAAGAAAAGCATTACTCTTATAAGATGAGTAACTCAATTATAGACCTAGACTTGAGAACAAACACTCTCTCAGCACATAAAAGATTAAAACTTGAGCAATATTGAGTTTTCACCAATTTTTCCTTTGAAAGATCTGATTGCAAAAACTGGTGAATTGAGAAGAATTCTTTTTTATTTATAGCTGGATAATGATTAGGGTAAAAATTTTATTGGGCTAGGTATCTTGACTAGTACATAACTCACTTACACAGTTTGTTACATTAATAGAGAAAATTGTGCAAGACATGTGACAACTATATGTTTTCATGAAGACTAGGGACCTGGTCCCTTGTTGTCAGCTGATCATCATCAAAGCAAGATATAGAAATTTCCCCTCTTTTTGATAATGCAAACCAACAACAAATTTTTGAGCATCAAAGTTCATTTACCTCATTCAATTAGAGTGATCATCTTTACTGTGTTGATAAATATTCCTTCTATCACTATGCATCATGCTTACCCTATCATCATGAACCATCATTACTTCTCCTGTCAATATGCCATCATGCTTCACCAATGTTCAATATATATGCCTATATCTGCACTTCAAAACCTACACCTGGTACCTGTTCTTTACCATATGAACTCAGTATTGTAATACCCCGTATATTTCTAAGCTAGAAAATAAACCATTGTTCCTACACATGAAACCTCTTATCCCATAATTCATGTTTGAGTACATGAATTAGGATGATTATACTAGTGATAATAGAGCTTATTATGTGTTAAGCATGTTCATAAGAGTCACTTAGAGTAAGCCAAGCTAAGAACTTTTGAATACACCATGTTTTCATGTGTGATTTCATATAGGTCATCTTTGAACAAGTATAACTTGTTTTATAGGTGGTATTTTGGCAGATTTATACCCTTTAAATTGTATATAATTGAATAAGCTTTCCGTCGATACCAAATTTGCCAAAAACAAACACCCGGTGAAGAAGTTATAGCGATTTAAAGTTTCAGCAGCGTCATTTCAGTCAGTGGCGCGTCGCGCCATAAGACAAAATGATGTTTGTCAATTTACAGTGTCTCTCCGCAATTCCACCACATCGCGGTGATTTTCCAGGTTACAAACGGGTGGCAACTCAATATCTCCGCGTCGCGTCGGGGGCCCAAATCGGGTAATTTTCACAGAAATTAAATGATACATCTAGATGGGTATTTGTGTCATTTTTCCAACCCTATATATTCCATAAACACGGAATTTATCCCCAATCCAACTACATTATACTCTGTTTTCTCAAAATTTTCTCAAGAACCCCATAGGGTTTTCATAGGAGCTTCAATATTCAAAGGATTTCATCGGTAATTTTCCCGAATCTTCCATCGAAGATATGTGTAGTGTTCATCTATGGATCCATTTCATTCATAGAGATCAAGAACCATGTTTTAAATATTATTTTTTGATTGTGTTGTTGTGATATGACCATCTATATGTTGATGATTGTTGTTTAAGTTGTAAGATGATATCTAAAGGTGTTTTCATGAAGTATATATGTTCGTTAGTTGAAATCCATGAACTTTATGTGGTTTGAAATGGAGAAATTCATGAAAACACACCTAAGCTAAAAGAATGCATGCAAAGTGTTTGATAAAATGCTTAAGGTAATAAGATTTGTGTCCCATGATTTAATAGTGCTTAAATGAAAAGTCCATGCTCTATGCTTTATGATTTCACATGAATTCCACGTGATTGATATGCGTCATTATTGTGTTATGGATTGAGCAAGATATTGAAGCTATGTAAGTGTACATATGTCGTATGAATTTTCCTTCCATACGTAAGATGTCGAGAACTATGCTTAGTGTGAAATCCCCTACTTATGATATGGTGAATTGTGGACTCCATTTTTATGATCAAGTCAGTTATGTGTGTCAGTTTCCTTCCATCGAGTCCTAGGGGTACTTGTACCCGAAAAATATAGTTGTGTGCCTAGAGACATGTCACGTTATCACGATAATCTCAGTCAAGCCATGATCTATAGAACCCAGTCAGTCATGTGACTCAAGAAATCTCATGATCTCAATAAATTCTCAGATAGTAGTACTATTCCATCAGTCAACGGAAGTCAGTTACTCAGTCCATGTACAACCAGTTAAATCATGTTCAGTCTCTTCAGATGGGAGTAGAAGTTAGCAACGAGTGAACCCAAGGATGGGCACTCACCTGCCAGTTTACAGTGTGATTCTTAGTAGTCATGCTTGTGTTTCCGAACTACGTAGACAACGTAGGTTGAGACATCTTAACCTGCCAGATTAGGGTTGATGAAGTTGCTTAACCTGTTAGTTTAGAGTTCCCACCATTCTTATTCGAGAACTTGCCAGCTAAGGGTCACTCACAGTTTTCCTTACCAGTGGTGCGGTATTGACACCCTACCAGTTAGGGCATAGATTGGACCCCAACTTAGCTATATACGTTATTGACATATGTCGGTTAAGCAACTACCTCCCATAGTTTTAGTCCCAGTCTCAGTAAAGGAACTCAGATATTTCTTCAGATTTCAATATAGTAGAACTGTCTAATACAGTCAATTCAATTACAATACGGAACTCAGATAGTTCCATCAGATTCAGGACTGTCAGACGTAGTCACCCATGTTATTAGAACTATAGTATCAGTCATGTTAGTTATCAGTAAACCATGTATTAGCGTACAGATCTAACTATAACGTATTCACGATTCCAATAACTATGTATGTGTGTTTGCACTCTCAAGTTCATATCAGTCAGTCAGTTAGTATTGCTCATGCATGTAAACCCTTTTGCATTTAGCCTACCCCACTCATATACTCAGTACTCCAGTTGTACTGACACATTTGCGCTATGGTGCTTTCCTTTCATATTACACCATAGGTTCAGAGACACGAGTTCTAGACCAGCAGTAGCAGTCACATTCCACTAGAAAAAGTTACAGAGAGTCCTCTTCATTTGAGGATGATATGATTTGATTCATTTATTATTTAAGTTAGCTTTCAGTTTACGGAGTTAGTTGGAGACATGTTCCTTCAACTCCATATTCAGATAGTACTTAGAGGTTTTTAGATTCAGTTTAGATTTATGTTCAGATTTGATTCAGACTTTAGTTGTTTTGGGTATTTATCACCCATATGGATGTTAAGTTTTTGTCAGACACATTATTCAGTTGACCCTTATAGCCTATTGTTCATTTTTTCCACATTATTATGTTATGTATTGTAGTATACAGGTACAGATATTAGTCATGGGTTAGCTTGTGGTCCCTCGGGGTCATAAGTACTATGTAGCATTTTAGTTCAGAAAATTGAGGCATTACAAATTTGGTATCAGAGCCTAAGGTTCAATATAGTCCTAGGAAGTCTAAAAGCCGCATCTAGTAGAGTCTTGTACATGGGTGTGTTGCGTGCCATATTTATGTGCAATAGGCTATGAGATGTTTTAGGAATAGTTTCCCTTCTTTCAGTATTTATGTCGTGCTAGTGAGCATAATCTTAAGTTAAACTATCAGTCTAATCCGTTCTTCTCTTATTTCATAATATGCCTCCAAAGAGAAGAAACCAGCCAGCTCCTCAGCCCGAAGATCCTTTGGGTGAACATGTTTCTTATGCAAAGTTTAGGGTCGCATTCACCACACTTTCTCAGTCTGTGGCTGTCCAAAATGAACGGCCACCAGTTATTCCAGCCAATCCAGTGGTTAACTCAGCCACAGCTAGGATTCGAGACTTCACCCAAATGAACCCTACATCTTTCTTTGGGTCTAAGTCTGATGAAGACCATCAGGAGTTCATTTACCAAGTCCATAAGGTCATTGACATCATGGGAGTTACTTCTATTGAGAGTGCTAAGTTAGCCGCATACCTATTGCAAGATGTGGCTCATACTTGGTACAAATAGTGGAAGTCTGAGAGGGTAGAGGATGCAGGTACTATAGAGTGGGAGAAATTTGTCACGACTTTCTTAGACAGATTCTTTCCCCAAGAGCTGAGGGAGGAAACAGTTCTTGAGTTCATCAACCTCAGGTAGGGAAATATGATGGTTAAAGAGTATTCTCTCATATTTAATCAGCTAGCCAGATATGCCCCTTATGTGGTTGCATACAATAGGGCTAAGATGAGCAAGTTCGTGTCAGGAGTGAATGATAGCGTGGTAAATAAGTGTAGGTTTGCGATGTTGAAAAGTGATATGAATTTAGCTAGGCTCATGACCCATGCTCAACAAATAGAAAAGCAGAAGATTAGGACTAGGGAAAGGCAGAACAAGATAACAAGATCAGGCAATTTTAGTTTTGCTTAACCCAAATCGGAAGGAGGAAACCGTTCGCAGTTTCATCCTAAGCCAGCAGTTCCAGATCCTTCCTCCGCCAGTGCCCCAGTGCCAAAATTTAGAGACATCAACAGAGATCGAGCACCAGTCTCTAAGTCTTAAGGCAATGTAAGTAGTGCCCAAACTAATCCCCTATGTCATACTTATGGTAAGAACCACAAGGGTACCTATAGAGCTGGTAGTGATGTTTGTTTCGGTTGTGGCAGGCTAGGCCATAGGATTAGAGAGTGTCCATAGTCAGTTCTACAGGGTCAGCAGAATCATTCCACATCCCAGTTCGGTCACCTGAACTAGAAGGGTGCCACTTCTAGTGCTACTAGTGGGCAATTCTGTAATAGACTCTATGTTTTTCAGACTCGACAGGATCAGGAAAATTCTCCTAATGTCGTTACTGGTGCATTACAGATTTTCTATATTTATGTTTATGCTTTGCTAGATCCAGGTGCATCCTTGTCTTTTGTTACTCCATACATAGCAGGCGATTTCAGAATCAGTCCCAAAATTTTAGCAGAGCCCTTTTCAATCTCTACCCAGTGGGTAAAACCATCATAGCTTGGCTGGTATGTAGGAACTGCTCGGTTATGATATTTTAGAAAGCCACATCAGTAGATTTAGTCGAGTTAGAGATGACTAATTTTGATGTCATTCTCGACATGGATTGGCTTCATTACTTCTATGCCACAGTCGACTGCAAAAATAGGATAGTTCAGTTTCAGTTTCCGAATGAGCCCGTCCTATAGTGGAAGGGTAGTACTTCATCTTTCAGGGGTCAGTTTGTTTTCTACCTTCGGGCAAGGAAAATGATTTCTAAGAGATGTGTTTATCATCTCGTTCATGTTAAAGACTCTAGTTATGAATCTCCTAGCTTTGAATCTGTTCCAGTGGTTAATGAATATTCAGATGTCTTTCCTGAAGATTTTCCAGGCATTCCTCCCGAAAGGGAAATATACTTCAGCATTGACCTTATTCCAGATACTCAGCCTATTTCTATTCTGCCATATAGAATAAGCACAAACAGAACTCAAAGAACTGAAAGATCAGTTGAAGGATCTCTTAGATAAGGGATTCATTAGACCCAGCATTTCCCCGTGGGGCGCACCAGTCTTATTCAAGCGCAAGAAGTCAGTTCTCTCAAGATGTGTATTGATTACCGTCATCTCAACAAAGTTACGGTCAAGAACAAGTATTCTCTTCCTATAATAGATGACTTATTTGACCAATTTTAGGGTGCCAGTTATTTCTCCAAGATAGAACTCAGATCAGGCTATCATCAGCTCAGAGTTAGAGAATGTGACATCCCAAAGATAGCTTTCCGTACTCGGTATGGTCACTTCAAATTTCTAGTTATGTCCTTTAGTCTTACCAATGCCCCAACCGCTTTTATGGACTTGATGAATCGCGTGTTTAAGAAGTACTTGGACATGTTCGTCATAGTATTCATAGATGATATCCTGATCTATTCCCTTATAGAGCGTGATTATTCAGACCATCTCAGAATTGTTCTTCAGACTCTCAGAGATCACCAGCTATTTGCCAAATTTAGTAAGTGCGAGTTTTGGATAAGGTCAGTAGCATTCCTTGTCCATATTATTTATGGTGATGGCATTAGAGTAGATCCTCAGAAGACCGAAGAGGTAAGAAACTGGCCTCGCCCTGTCTCTCCATCAGATATCAGGAGTTTCTTGGGTTTGACTGGCTATTACAGGTACTTTGTTGAGGGATTTTATTCTATTGCATCCCCTATGTCTAGATTGACTCAGAAGAAGGTCAAGTTTCAGTGGTCAGATTCTTGTGAGAAGAGTTTTCAAGAGTTGAAGACTCGACTCACCTTAGTTCCAGTTCTAGCTCTTCCAGATGGTTCAGACGGTTTCGTAGTCTATTGTGTTTCATCCATAGTGGGTCTAGGTTATGTACTCATGCATCATGGTAAGGTCATAGACTACGCCTCCAGGAAGTTAAATCTCCATGAGAAGAATTATCCTACTCATGATCTTAAGTTAGCAGCCGTATATTTTCCTTGAAGATTTGGAGGCATTATCTATACGGTGTTCATGTAGATGTCTTCACAGATCATAAGAGTCTCCAATATGTCTTTTCTCAGAAAGATCTCAATCTTTGTCAGAGAAGGTGGTTAGAGCTTTTAAAAGATTATGACGTGAGTGTCCTTTATCATCCGGGAAAGGCCAATGTTGTGGCCGACACTCTTAGTAGACTCTCCATGGGTAGTGTTTCTCACGTTGAGGATAGCAAGAAGAAAATAGCTCAGGAAATCCATCAGCTTGCCAGACTAGGTGTTCTCTTAGTCGATTCTTCAGAGAGTGGTGTATGTGTTCAGAATAGTTTAGAGTCATCTCTAGTTTCTGAGGTGAAAAAAAATCAAGACAGGGATCCAGCCTTGTCAAGCTAAAAAAGTCAGTTCAGAATAAGAAAGTAGAGGTTTTCTCCCAGGGGGAGTTGGAGTCCTTCGTTGTTAGGGTCATCTGTGTGTTTCGGGTGTAGATGACTTGAGGCAGCAATTCTTGCAGAAGCGCATGGTGCATGATACTCTATTCATCTAGGGGACACTAAGATGTACTATGACTTGTGGGAGATCTATTAGTGGAGTGGGATAAAGAGAGATATTGAAAAGTTTATGGATAAGTTCTCTATATGTCAGCAGGTTAAGATAGAGCATCAAAATCCTAGTGGTACCATACAGGAGTTCACCATTCCTACTTGGAAGTTGGAAGAAGTGAACATAGATTTCATGACGGGTTTGCCTCGAACTCGTCATCAGAACGATTCAGTTTGGGTCATCATAGATAGAATGACTAAGTCGGTTTATTTCCTTCCAATTCATACCTCTTATTCAGCTGAGGATTATGCCAAACTCTATATCAGGGAGTTGTTCAGATTACACGATGTTGCATTATCTATCATCTTAGATAGAGGTACCCAGTTCACCTCTCACTTTTGAAAAGCATTCCAAAAGGGTCTTTTACCCAAGTTCATCTTAGTACCGCTTTTTATCCTCAGAAAGATAGTCAAGAAGAAAGGACCATTCAGACTCTTGAAGATATGCTAAGGGCGTGTGCAATTGATTTCCAGGGAAGTTGGGATGACCACTTTCCTTCAATTGAGTTTGCATACAATAATAGCTATCATTCTATTATTAAAATTGCTCCGTTCGAAGCTCTTTATGGTAGGAGGTGCAGATCTCCAATCAGGTGGTTTGAAGTTAGTGAGGCCTCAGTCATAGTGCCTGACTTTGTATTCGACGCGTTAGAGAAAGTCCAGTTGATTAGAGAAAGACTTCGGGCTTCTCTGAGCCGGCAGAAAACCTATGCAGATGTCCGCAGAAAGAATCTATAGTTTGAGATTGGTGACTATGCCTATCTAAAGATCTCACCCATGAAGGGAGTGAAGTAGTTCGGCAAGAAGGGATATCTCAGTCCCCGATATGTCGGTCCTTTCAAGATTCTCAGTCGTTTAGGCAAGGTAGCTTATGAGCTCGAATTGCCTTCAGATGTAGCCTCAGTTCATTCAAACTTTCATGTCTCTTTGCTCAAGAAGTGTATAGGTGTTCCATCAGTTGTAGTCCCTATTCAGAGCATTGACATTAAAAATAGCCTCTCTTTTGAAGAGATTCTATTCGAAATCTTAGACTATCAGACCCGTCGATTGAGGAAAAAAAAAGTCCCTCTAGTCAAAGTTCTTTGGAAAAATTAGTACATTGAGGGAGCTACTTAGGAAGCAAAAGCAGACATGTGTTCCGAGTATCCTCACCTCTTCTCCGCCAATCCAGATCAAGCTCAAGGTAACAGTTCTCCTTAAGCTTATTCAGTTTCCCGTTCAGTATTCTATAAAACTTGGTATTCAGTTCTTGCTCATGTTTCATCACAAATCTGGTATCAAATACCATTGAATATTCAGTCATGCATTCATGTATCAGTCTAATGTATAATCATGCATCAAATATGTATTCTCATTGGGAGAACTCAGTTACCAGAAATCTCAGTTATGCATTCATGAATTAGTTACTCATGCATCAGATATACATGTCCAGCATGATATGTTTAGCTTATCAGTAATGTCCATCAATAGATCACGTTCCAGTAGTGTATGTCTTGTACGTACTCCAGTTTATTGTCTCCACCCATTTCATTCAGTCTCATTCGAGGACGAATGTTACCAAGGGGGAGATATTGTAATACCCTGTATATTTCTAAGCTAGAAAATAAATTATTGTTCCTACACATGAAACCTCCTATCCTGTGATTCATGTTTGAGTACATGAATTATGATGAGTATCCTAGTGATAATATATATTATTATGTGTTAAGCATGTTCATAAGAGTCACTTAGAGTAAGCCAAGCTAAGAACTTTTGAATACACCAAGTTTTCTTGTGTGATTTCATATAGGTCATATTTGAACGAGAATAACTTGGTTTATAGGTGGTATTTTGGAATATTTATACAATATAAATTGTAGAGAATTGAATAAGCTTTTCGTCGATACCAAATTTGCCGAAAATGGACACCCGGTGAAGAAGTTATGGCGATTTAAAGTTTCAGCAGCGTCATTTCAGTCAGTGGCGCGTCGCACCATAAGACAAAATGAAGTTTGTCAATTTCCAGTGTCTCTCCATGATTCCAACAAATCTTGGTGAGTTTCCAAGTCACAAACGGGTGGCAATGCGATATCTCTGCGTCGCGTCGGGGGCCCAAATCGGTTAATTTTCACAGAAATTAAATGACACATCTAGAGGGGTATTTGGGCCATCTTTCCACCCCTATATATTCCATAAACATGGAATTTATCCCCAATCCAACCATATTATACTCTCTTTTCTCAAAGTTCTCTCAAGAACCCCATAGGGTTTTCATAGGAGCTTCAAGATTCAAAGGATTTCACCGTTAATTTCCATGGATCTTCCATCTAAGGTATGCGTAGTGTTTATCTATCGATCCATTTCATTCATAGAGCTCAATAACCATGTTTTAAATATTATTTTATGATTGTATGGTTGTGATATGACCATGTACATATTAATGATTGTTGTTTAAGTTGAAAGATGATATCTAAAGGTGTTTTCATGAAGTATATATGTTTGTTAGTTGAAATCCATGAACTTTATGCGGTTTAAAATGGGGAAATTCATGAAAACACACCTAAGCTAAAAGAATGCATGAAAAGTGTTTGATAAAATGCTTAAGGTGATAAGATTCATGTCCCATGATTTAATAGTGCTTAAATAACAAGTCCATGCTCTATGCTTTATGATTTCACATTAATTCAACGCGATTAATATGCGTGGTTGTTGTGATATGGATTGAGCATGATATTGAAGATATACAAATGTACACATGTCGTATGAATTTCTCTTCCATACGTAATATGTTGAGAACTATGCTTAGTGTGAAATCCCCTACTTATGATATGGTGAATTGTGGACTCCATTTTTATGATCAAGTCAATTATTTATGTCAGTTTCCTTCTATTGAGTCCTGGGGGTACTTGTACCCAAAAAATATAGTTGTGTACCTACAGCCATGTCACGTTATCACGATAATCTCAGTCAAGCCATGATCTATAGAACTCAGTCAGTCATGTGACTCAGGAAATCTCATGATCTCAATAAATTCTCAGATAGTAGTACTATTCCGTCAGTCAATGGAATTCAGTTACTCAGTCCATGTATAGACAATTAAATCATGTTTAGTCTCTTCAGATGGGAGTAAAAGTTAGTACCGAGTGAACCCAAGGATGGGAATTCACCTGCCAGTTTAGGGTGTGATTCTTAGTAATCATCCTTGTGTTCACGAACTACATAGCCAGCGTAGGTTGAGATATCTTAACCTTCCAGATTAGGGTTGATGAGGTGGATTAACCTGTCAATTTAGGGTTTTGACCGTTCTTATTTGAGTACCTACCAGATAAGGGTCACTCACAGCTGTCCTTACCAGTGGCGCGGTTTTGACACCCTTCCAGTCGGGGCAGAGATTGGACCCCAACTTAGCTATATGCGTTATTGGGGCATGTCAGTTAAGCAACTACCTCCCACAGTTTCAGTCCCAGTCTCAGTAAAAGAACTCAAATATTTCTTCAGATTTTAGTATAGCAGGTCTGTCAGATATATTCAATTCAGTTACAATATGGAACTCAGATAGTTCCATCAGATTCAGGACTGTCAGACGCATTTGCCCATGCTATCAGAACTACAGTATCAGTCATGTTAGTTATCAGTAAACTATGTATTAGCATACAAATCTAACTATCATGTATTCACGATTCCAGTTGCTATGTATGTGTGTTTGCACTCTCCCATTCATATTAGTCAGTCAATTAGTATTGCCCATGCATGTAAACCCTTTTGCATTTAGCCTACCCCACTCGTATACTCAGTACTCCAGTTGTACTGACGTATTTGCACTATGGTGCTCTCTTTTCATGTTACACCATAGGTTTAGAGGAACAAGTTCTAGACCAGCAGTAGCAGTCGCATTCCAGTATACAGAGTTGCAGAGAGTCCTCTTCATTCGAGGATGGTATGATTTGATTTATTTATTATTTTAGTTAGCTTTCAGTTTACGGAGTTAGTTGGTGACATGTTCCTTCAACTCCTTATTCAGATAGTACTTAGAGGCTTTCAGATTCAGTTCAGATTTATGTTTAGATTCGATTTAGACTTCAGTTGTTTTGGGTATTTATCACCCATATGGATTTTATGTTTTTGTCAGACACATTATTCAGTTGAACCTTATGGCCTATTATTTATGTTTTCTGCATTATTAAGTTATGTATTGCAGTATACAGATACAGATATCAGTCATGGGTTGGCTTGTGGTCCCTTGGGGTCATAAGCACAGTATAGCATTCCAGTTTAGAAAATTGGGGTGTTACAAGTATTTCCCCTTTTAGCATAATTGAAAAGTGATAACAGTATACCAAGAGTAAAATAAGCATAAGTTAGTTAACTCATGGATACTGCGGCAACACTAACATGAAGAAAAACTTTTAAAGTAAAGAATAGATAGATGAAATAAACAAATAAAGATTCATTCATATGTAAATGGTAAGTATCATCTTTGTGAACAATTTAAATATTTCATGGAAAAGGCCACAAGAATCAAGAAAATTTAAATAGGTGAAGGACTTGGGAAGAGAGTTTGGAGAAGTAGAGCCATTTTATTATTATCTGCAGCATGATAGTGTAACAATTCCTTGGTTAGCTACTTTATCTCTGCATTCAAGCTAAGAACCTCATCAATTAGAGTTAAAACTCTCTTCTTTAGTTTAACATTCTCAGTCCTAAGATCAATAAATACACTTGGATCCTCATATAAAAGATGCTGAATTTCCATTTGCAATTTGCTAATCTCTACATCCTTAGCAGTTGTATTGAGCTTTAATTCCTCTATTTCTTTGTTGAACTCTTCTGGAGACATGTTACCTAACTTCTTTTCCACACACTAAGTTTGGATTAGAGTTTTGTACCAAACAGTTGTATCATAATTTTAGGAGTTCCATTTTCATAGACAATATCAAAATGATCAAACACTTTGTATCAGTATCAATAAGGCATGCCATGTTTTCCATTTTTCCCATTAACAACTTTATGTAGTGTTGCATCATTAAAGCAGGTAAACTAATGAACTCAAAACTGCTAAGACACTCCATCACATACAAATAAAACAGTTGAAGCAGTGTTTCTTTTTTGTGATATAATAAGAATCACTTTGTTAACAAAATCAAAAACTAATTGTAACTCACTTTTGAGTAATTTCCTATTTACTGCAGCCACATATTTTTCTTTAATCTTTGATTCATTTTCCATAAACTCTATTGAGGGATTTTATTTTGAGATAGTCCTTACACCACTGATAAAAACATCTAGAATTTTTCCAAGTAATATAACATCAAGATTCAGCTTTTTCCCTTGAACTACAACAATTATCTTTAGTTTATATTTAGAAAAATCCAATATTGGAATATAATTCTCTTACTACCTTATCAAAGACTATAAGAATGGGTCTTTCCATAAAATGGAGCCATTTCTGATTTTAACAAGCTCTAATTCCATCATGCATGGTTTTGTTAATCTACTTGAGTTAAAAACCCTCCCAATCAATACTTTTTATTTCTTAAGAACCTGTTTCTTACTTCCTTCGGCATAAGCTTACTTCTTTTCTCCCATTTTCTTCTAGTAAAAGAAGCAATAGATTCTTTTTTAATCATTTTCCTCTTTTTAGGACCAGGTCCCTCTAAAGTCAGCTTCTTTATAGTAGGACTCCTAGATTTCACTTCAAAACTTCTTGTTTTTACACTAACATCTTGTGTCTTAGGACTAAATAGACTCCTTTTTGAGTTATTTTATAGAAAAATGAGATTTTTAGCAACCTAATCATCACTTGTCATTATACTGTCAGAAAGGTCATGTGATTTTGAGGATAAATCTTTGTCAATCAGTTGAGTGAAAAAGGAGTATAGCTTTGAAAGGACATGATGACTTAACTTGGTTGACTCGTTGAATGAAAGGATTTTTTTAAAAACAAGACTTCAGAAAGGAGATTAACCATTTTCTTAGGGATTTCATTCACTTAAGGTTCATCTAGGAAAGGTGGCTGTAAAGACTGGTTCAGTCATGTGTTGTACTGACAGGGATGGGAAGGATGAAGTGGCCTAGATATTTTGAAGAAGTTTGAGAGTGGGTTTTTATCAACACTAAATTTTGAGAACATGACTATTTCAGATTGGGTGCTCTTTTGAAAGAAAAAAGACCATAGATCTTGAAAGGCATTAGGGGAATATATGCGCATAAGGATGAGATTTTGAAGGAGTGAGAATAGATTGATTTCAATTTTGGGATGACTGATCTTTCCTTATAGGATAAGACAAATTTCTGGCATAGAGAAAAAAGACGTGGTTTTTTTGTCAGAATAAAAAAAATTACACATTCACGATACTATCTTGAGAGATGGGACCAGGTCCTTCTCTTTCTTAAGTGAATCCTCAAATTTGTGTATGTCATATTTGTCCTTCTCCAAAGTTATCCCCATGCGTGTGTACCCACAAAGGTATGATACTGATTTAGATCAACAAGTGCAAAATTTATCAAGGATACTTGTCTCCTGATCATAGCCAATTTTGGGGAGAAAACTGATTCATCTAGTAGGTCAAGTTATTTTGATCAACCCCAACCTCAACCCATTCTTCACAAATTATTTCTTGTGAAGAGCCTTAGTAAAGATGTCTGCTATCTGATCTTTAGTCTTGTAAAACTTCATGCAAATAACTATTTTCTCAACATTGTTCCTTTGAAATAATGTCTTACATCGATATGCTTGGTCCTCTTATGATGCACTAGATTCTTAGCCATGTTAAGAGCACTTGTGTTGTCCTACATTAGACGAATAGTGTCTGACACAACCCCAAAGTCTTTCAGCTGCTATTTGATCCATATTAATTGAGTACAATAAGAAGATGCAACCACATACTCAGCTTCAGCAATAGATAAAACAACTGAATTCTACTTCTTAGAACACTAGAAGATTAAGAAAGAACCTAGAAAATGAGCCATTATTGAGTTGATTTTTCTATCCACCATATATCTAGCATAATCAACATCAATATATCCTACTAAATCAAAACTATATCTAGAAGAATAGTACAGGACCAGGTCCCCTGTATATTTCAGATACTTGAGAATTCTTTTTGCAGCTTTCAAATGAGTCTCCTTAGGACAAGCTTGAAATCTTGCACATATTCCCACACTAAACACAATATCTAGACTTGAGGTATATGAAGGATCTAATAAAACCTTTATACATGGTGTCATTAATATAGGGGCCAAATTAATCAGTATCCATCTTAGAATTAGTTCCAATTGGAGTTCCAATTGGCTTGGCATCTCCCATGTTGTATTTCTTTAGTAGCTCCTTGATGTACTTCTCTTGATAGATCATTGTACCTTAAGAAGTTTGCATGATCTGCAAGCATAAAAAGAAACTCAGTTCACCCATCATGTTCATTTCAAATTCACTCTCAATTAGCTTTGCAAACTCTTCACACAAGGATTCAGAAGTAGCTCCAAAGATTATGTCATCAACATATATCTAAACAATCAGTAAGCTACTACCTCTTGACTTTAAAAAGAAAGTATTGTTAATTTCCCCCCTTTTAAAGCTATTTTCTAGAAAAAACTTTAAAAGTCTCTCATACCAAGCCCTAGGTGCTTGCTTCAACCCATAGAGAGCTTTGTCCAATTTGAACACATGATGAGGAAAATCTATATCTTCAAAACCTAGAGGTTGTTTGACATAGACTTCTTCCTTCAAGTTTTCATTTAGGAAAGTATTTTTGACATCTATTTAGAAGAGTTTGAACCCCATATAGGAAACAAAAGCAATAGGAATCCTGATAGCCTCTATTCTTTCTACAGGGGAAAATGTCTCATCATAATCAATTCCTTCTTCCTGGTTATAGCCTTGAACAACTAGCCTTGCTTTATTCCTGTTGATAATTCCATGTTCATCCTGCTTGTTTCTGTACACCATTTAGTCCCAATAATTATTCTATCAGTAGGTCTGGGGACTAGGTTGTAGACTTTATTTCTTTCAAATTGTTGAAGCTCCTCCTACATTGCATTGATCCAGTCAACATATTTCAGTGCTTCTTTCACATTTTAAGCTCAATTTGGGACAGGAATGCTGAGAATGCCATGAAATTTCTAGATTGGCCTCTTAATTGGACTCCAGTCTCCAAAGGTGAAGTTAAATTCTCAAGGGGGTGAGAGGATTTTTGCATCCAGTTTGACCTCTGAGATGAGTTCCACTAGGGACAGGTCCTAAAAAATCTTGACTAGACACTTCTTGTTGTTCCTCTACTGGAACTAGGGTCTTCCTGGATCACCATCATATTCATTATTCTCATATACATTATTTAGTCGTTGACCATCATCTTCAGTAATATTATCCCTTTGAACAGGAATGAGTTCTTCAATTTCTGAATCTTCACCATTACCTGGATTTATTAGCTTTCTTGACTCATCAAAGACCACATGCGCACTTTCTTCAACAAACAGAGTTATTTTATTGAAAACTCTGTATGCTTTTCTTGTTGAGGAATAGCCCACATATACTGCTTCATTACTTTAGAGTCAAACTTTCTTAGATCATTCTTCCAATTATTTAGAATAAAACATTTGCACCCAATAGGTCTAAAGTGGTCAAGTTTAGGCTTTCTATTGAACATAAACTCATAAAGGGTTTTGTTTAGTAGTGATCTAATTGAGTACCTATTTGTCACATAGAAAGAAATATTTACAGCTTCAACCCAAAAGTTCTTTGGAAGCCCACTGTCAATCAGCATGGTCTTGGCAGTCTCTATGAGGGTTTTATTCTTTCTTTTAACAACTCTATATTACTGATGAGTACTTCAGGAAGAGAAGTTATGACTAATTACATTTTCAACATAGAATCCTACAACTTGGGAGTTGTCAAATTTAGTTCTATGATCAAATCTGAATTCAACAATCTTACAATTTAGATTCATTTGAATTTTCTTAGCAAAAGTAACCAGAACCTCATAGGTTTCATCCTTGGTTATCAAAAATATTGTCCAGGTGAACCTGGAGTAGTTGAAAAACACATACTTCTTTCTTCCTCTATGTTGGACTTCAATTGTTCCACATAGATTCATGTGTAGCATATCAAGGGGTCTAGAAGTGCTCATTTGCTTTTTTATGTTGAAGGAAGACCTGGTTTGTTTTCCCTTAACAAAAGCATTACAAACCTTGTTGTTTGGAAATTTTAGCTTTGGGATACCACCTACTAGGTCCTTCGAAGTCAACTTATTCAGCAAAGAGGAACTTATATGTCTCAGACTCCTGTGCCATAGATCATCATCTTCACTCTGAACACTTAAGCAAGTTAATTTTCTATCAGCCACAAACTCTAAATCAGCCACATACATATTTTTAATCCTCTTTTCTTTGAGAATAACTCTCCTAAACTTGAAACTTGATACAGTATATCCACCAAATGAGAATTTAACCTCATAATCTTTGTCATAGATTTGAGAAACACTTAGAAGACTGTACTTGAGGCCATTCACATAGTACCCATCTTTTATTACTTGATCAGGTGAGTTTCCAATCTTTCCCACACCATGGATATAACCCTTTTTACCATTTCCAAAAGAGACACCTCCACCTTGAAGTGTCTTTAGATAAAGAAATCATTCAATCCTCCCAGTCATATGCTTTGAGCATCCACTATCTATGAATCGGTTCTGACTTCATTCCCTTTCTCCTATTTTCAAACATAGTCATTTGTTAGATTTGGGAACCCACTTGAGTTTGAGTTCCCAATAGGAAAATAAAGGTGTGATCAAATATTTCTTGGCCCATCTAGGTAGAAATTTCTTCTTCACATTTTCAAGGGAATGGAACCTTTAGGATAATAATTCTCCTGCTGGATGTATTTAGTACTGCTCATTCTAGATCTAATCCAATACTAACAGTTTTTCTTTAAGTGTCCATCTCTTCCATAATGAGTACATAGAGGTTTATGGACCCTATTTCTAATACCATGAACAACTTTCCCTTGAGACTCAAGTGATTGGGTTTTATACTAATATCCAAGGCCTTTGCCATTATTGACACCCTAACCAGTTAAATTAAAAAGAATTTGAGAGGATGTGGTTGATTTTAGTGATTTGTTAAGTTCTTCCCTTATACGGACTAAGTCCCTTTCTAATTCTTCATTCTTATGGAGTGTAGTCATAAGATGCTTTTGAGAATCCCTTAACTTTTCTTCAAAGCTCAATTTGAATCCTTGAGGCTTCTTTCTTCCCTTTACCATCAAAATCATCCACTTTCTTTAGTTGATTCATTAAACTCAGATTTTCAAATTTCAACTTAGTAAACTTTCCTTTGTTTCAGATATATGGAGAGTTAAAGAAATTAATTCAAGTTCTTGATTTTCTACTTTTTTTGCTAACACTTTTTTTCAACAGTCAGATCACACAGAGAATCAAAGAGTACATTTGCAAGTTTCTTTATCTTTCTAGTAGAGAAGTTATCTAAGTTTTCCTTAATATTGGATAGAGTTACCTCATTTTCTTCTTCATATTCTGTGTTTTCCATAAGATCAAATAAGGAATCATATATAACTTCACTATCTTTAATAGCTAGCATAGACACATCTTCGACTTCTCAGCTTTATCAAATTCACTAGAGGAATCTCCTAGCCTGATAGGGCCTGCTTCACTGCATAATCAACTTCAACCTTTCTTTTTGATTTTACAGGGACTTGGTCCCTATTTTTTCTTTTTTTACCTACAATCTTGAGATATTCTTGATTATCTATTTTGTGAATTAGACAATCCTTAATGAAATGCTCAAGACTTCCATATTTGTGACAAACCTCAATAGTACTTCCTTTTTTGCTGCTACTTCTGTTTCTTTGAAACTGACTACTTTTCATCTGTAATGCCCCAAGTCTGGTACCTGGAATGCTACATGGTGATAATGACCCCAAAGGACCATAAGCTAACCCATGACTGATATTTGTACCTGAACACTGCATATTCTACTATATAATGCGGAAATAAAGGCTGAAAGGCCATAAGGTTCAAATAACTGAAATATAACTGATAAAAAAATCTCTAAATAGGATGGTATCACAATACCAAAACAAAATCTAAAATAAATTGTCTGAACATACTGTAGTCTGAAAAGCTGTAATACCCGTATTTCTACCTAGATTAAAATCATCCCCAAAAAAATGTCAAAGATTTACTTTAAAATATGAATCCACTTTTATACATGCAAAATTTTCAAGATTTTGAATTTTTGTTGTGTGAAAAATTGAATAAGCTTTCCATCGACACCAAATTCGCCCTAATCCGACACCCGGGCGAAGAGTTAGAGCCACTTTAGTAAGACAGTGTACCACCTGAGCCATCAACGCATCACGGAGCATGCCAAAATCGATATCATCAAAATTCAGTGAGCCTCCGCGATTATGGTGTATCGCGCCAAGGCTCAAATTTAGAATTGTCCCTTTCTAGTGTCTCAATGTGACACCACCGCATCGCGGTGAGCTTCAAAGTCCCATCCAGTATTGCAATGTGATATCACCGCATCGCACCATGATGAAATTTCCTAGTAGTTATTTTCCAAAGACACGGTGTGATAGCACCGCATCGCGCCAGGTGCCCAAATTGAGTTTTCAGTGATAAAAAATAAAAAATTTCTAAGGGCAATTGAGTTTTTTTCCATGACCCAGATCAACCTTTAACCATAAAATTATTCCCTAAAAAACCTATTATATAAATTTTCCTCACTTTTTTTCAAGAACAAAATCCTTCTCTCAAGAGGAAAAAACCCTAGCTCAAGAAATCAATACTCAAATTCAAGAATCTCTTCGTCAATCTTCGTAAAATCAAGAACTAAGGTAGGAACAGTGTTTATTCATGGATTCCTTTCATCCATGAAGCCCAAGAATCTATTTTTAAATATTAAATTATGATGTTTATGTTGTGGATTGATTATGACCATGTTTATCTTGTTATATGATTCCCAAGTTGGAATCTTTATGTGTTGTTGCTGAAACTACATCAACATGTAAGTTGAAATTCATGAATTGAGTTATTTATGATATGTAATTTGATGATTACACCTATTCCCTAAGTTGTTTGATAAAATTTCTAAGAGAATAGAAATAGTGTATTATAGCTTAATTGTGACCCATATGATAAATGTATGTCTTACCCTTATGTTTGAATGACTCCCATGCTATTGATGTGAAATGTAGATGTTTGATTGCTCATGGTGTTAGAGTATGAAATTATGACATTAAGTATATGCATTCCTACCATGTACAAGATTATGATAATCATGTACTTCATGAAATCCCCAACTTATTGTATTATGGATTATTGATGTTTGTCATGTATTCAAGAATGTCATGCCTTGCCAATTTATTTCTATCGAGTCCTAGGGGTACTTGTACCGAACAATTTAGCTGTGTGCCTAGAGCCAATGTCATGTTTTCACGATACTCTTAGTCAAGCCATGATCAATAGAATTCAGCCAATCATGTGACTCAGGAAAGCTCAGTAATTCAATAATCTTAGTAGTATTCCATCAGTCAATAGAACTAAGTTAACTCAGTCCAGTTCAGTTCAGTCAATCATGTTCAGTGTTTCTTCAGTTGGGAGTAGGATTCAGCACTGAGTGAACCCAAGGATGAGGGCTCACCTGTCAGTCAATAGAGGGTGTGATCCTTAGAAGTAATCCTTGCATCCCAGAACTACGTAGCCAGCGTAGGTAGAGATGTACCCCTACAAATCTAGGGACTATACATCTCATTTGATTTTTCCTACTAGGAGGGGTTGACAGAAAAGTTCTCTGTCAGAGAGGGTTTACTCACACTTGTCTTTACCCATGGAATGGTATTGACACCCTTCTAATTGAGGTCATAGGTTGGATCCCACAAGTCAAATTCAGGGCATGTCGATTAGATGACTGCTTCCCATATTCTCAGTATCAGTCTCAGTCTCAGTCTCAGTCTCAGTAATAGAACTCAGATAGTTCTACAGAAATCCAGGACTGTCAGGTACAGTTGTGTAGCTCAGTATAGAACTCAGCTAGTTCCATCAGAATTAGGACTGTCATACATAGTCACTTAGTTAATAGTATTTTAGTTAGACGAAACTAATGTTATCAATATTTAGTTTCAGGACTGTCAAATACATTCAATCAAACCAGTTCTTCATAATCAGAACTATCAAAAATAGTCATTCCTTCATCGATAATATAACATCAGTCCCTCAATATTCAGTAGACCCAGTTATCTGTATCAGTAAACTCAGATATCAGTAAATCCATGTTATTAGAACTCATTAGTCAGTGTTATCATGACCTCAATTATAGTTATGCATTCATGCATGTATTCTCACATTCATGTTATTCAGTTAGTATTGTTCATGCATATGAACCCTTGCATTCATCCTTACCTCACTTGTATACCAGTACATTCAATCATACTGACATATTTGCGCTATGGTGTTTTAGTTTATACCATAAGTTTAAAAGTACGAGCTCCAGAGCATCTGTAGCATTCCAATTTTAGCAGTCAAAGTCAGCAGTGAGTCCTCATCCTTCGGGGACATGATCATTACTTTATTATTTTATTACTTAGTTTATTTCAGTAGTTGGAGTTAGTTGGGAATATGTCCCATCAACTTCTTATTTAGACAATTTAGAGGCTTTCAGACTATAGCATGTTCAGACAGTTTATTTCAGTATTGGGTATTTCTATACCTTGTTCAGACATTATTTTATCTGTTATGTTACCATTTTGAACCTTATGGTCTTACAGCTTATTTTCTGTATATTTTATAGTATATTATGCAGTGCTCAGGTACAAATATCAGTCATGGGTTAGATTTTGGTCCTTCGGGGTTATGAGAATCGTGTAGCATTTTGGGTACCAGATTTGGAGTGTTACAAACTTGGTATCAGAGCCTAAGGTTCAACAGTATCCTAGAAAGTCTAAAAAATCATCTCTAGTAGAGTCTAGCACATGGGTGTGTTGTGCACCACACTTATGTGTAGGAGGATATGAGATGTTTTAGGAACTATTTCCCTTCTTTCAGTATTCATGTCGTGCCAGTGAGCATAAGCTTAAATTTTACTCTCAGTCTAATACTTTTCTCCATTTTTTTTAAAGAACATGCCTCCCAAAAGGGCTAACAAAAGAGGAATAGAGAATTAAATTAGTCAGCACCTCAACCCATCCAGGCAGATCCCCTAGATGAGCACGTATTTAATGCAGAATTCAGGACTACATTCACTACTCTAGCCAATTCAGTCACAGCTCAGAATGACCGGCCAGCTGCTATTTTGACCAACCCAGTGGCCAATTCTGCTGCAGCCAGGATTCGGGACTTCACCCGAATGAATCCTCCTCTAGTCTCAAGTTCTAAGTCTGAAGAGAATCCACAAAAGTTCCTCGACTAGGTTCAAAAAGTCAAAAATATCATGGGAGTGACTTCCAGTGAGAGTGCAGAGTTAGCCACCTATTGTAATACCCCGTATTTTTCCTAACTTAAATTCATTCCTAGAATTGACAAAGATTAGCTTAAAGTATTAATAACTCTTATTTCATATGGAGTTTTCCAGATTAAGACATTTCATTGTGTGAAAAATTGAATAAGCTTTCCATCAATACCAAATTCGCCCAATTCCGGCACTCGGTGAAGAAGTTAGAGCAGTTTTAGTAATGCAGTGTCCCACCTGGGCACGCACCGCATCGCGGTGGATGCCAAAATGGTAATTGTCACATTCCAGTGGACCTTCGCAATATTGGAACATCATGGAGAGGTCCAAATTCCCAATTGTCAATTTCCATTGGTGCAACGCGATAGCACCACGTCGTGCCAGAGTGCAAATTCTCACTCGTCCTTTTTAGTAGCTTAACGTGATTTCAATGCGTCGCGGTGAAGGTGTAATTGTCATACTCTTTATTCATAATTCAAATTCTTGTGTAATGAATTTAATCCTAAGTATGTGAAGTCCTTATTAGGTGAATAATGTTCATAGAATTCATTTAGAGCCAAATGGAGCTAAGAACATTAGATTCGTCCAAAATTCAGCATTCAATCTTACAAGGGTATACTTTAAATGTGTATAAACTTTTATATACATGGAATTTTCCATCCCAAGACCTACAAAATTGTATATAATTGAATTAGCTTTCCGAAGATACCAATTTCACAAAATTTCGATACCTAACCAAAAAGTTATAGCCATTTTAGTATGAGGCATTAAGCTGCCTCGATGGTAGCGCGTCGCGCTGAAGGGAAATATCGAAATACGGGTTACGAATTTCTACTTCAAATTAATGAGGGACAATGGGGTATTTTTCTCCCTCAACCCAGGTCGTAAAAATAGAGGATTAAGGGTGATATTGAGCAAATTACACCCCCTTTTCATCAAATTCTCTCATCTAGAAACCCTAAGTTTCATCACCCAAATTCAAGAATCTCCTAAAAGTTCACCATTAATTCTCCAAGTTGGGTCAAGATTCCAAGTTCTTAGTTAAAGAACTCCAAGAACCCTGATTCAAGAGTACACATATCATCTCATAAGCAAGTTGTTCATCCAAGTTTATCATCCAAGGTATGTGGGGTTTCATCAAGAACAACTCTTTCATTCTTGTGCCCAAAAGCTTACTTTAAGTTATAAATTTCTGAATTTTAATATGATTTCCATGAAATTTAAGTTAGGGTTTATACCTAATTCATATTGTTTGGAGATTATAAGTTTACAAGTGATTGAATATTGAATTGAATGACTAATTTCATATATTTATGCAAGTAATGTGATTTTCTAGATTTTTCAAGTGAGTTTAAGCATTATATTGTGATTCTTGATTTCTATATTTTGACATTGTTGAAGTATTCTCAAGAAGCATATTGAGTATGATGTTTTGCTATGGTATTACATGAGTATGTTTATATTTTCATGCTTATTGCTGAAATTTTCAGATTTTGAGTTGATTCATCAATATTTACATTATCAAGCATGGATCTTTTGGTGTTTTAACATGAGTTTGATATATGGGTAATTAACCCCTATTTAGAGATTGTTATTTTGAGAATGTTGAAAGCTTTTAAAGGTTATTATTGAGCATGAAGTTGAATATGATTATTGATGCATTAAAGTTATATATTTTGAATCTTAAGTACTAGTAATGAGTTTATAAAGAGACTGTGATCTCAATGTCTTTTTGACAAGTTTGATAAGTGCTTTCAAAGCAAAGATTGATCTTTTAATTCCAAGCTAATATAGAAATCCACATATTTTGATTTGAGATAAATGGGAAGCATATGGGCTCCCATTACATATTGTTGAATTGTTTTAAGGTGGATTTTCTTAAAGTTCTGAGCTAAGTAAGGGAGTAGTATTTAGCACCAAGTTGGGCTTGATTCCTTGGTCTCATGCCTCAGAACTACGTGCCCCCGTAGGTTTTTGAATTACCCCAAGTGGGTTAAGCTAGTGATCACTAAAAAGTTAAGGTTCTACTCTGATGGAAAGGACAGAATAGCTCTCCCCAATATGGGCAAGACGTTGGACTCCATGTAGCTCACATGGTTTATGTCGGTTAGAAGAAACTCCCAAAAGAAGTTCTCTACTCTCTTTAAGATAAAGTATATATATTTTGAAAGTTAATATTTTAAGATCTTCAAAATTGTACGTCCCAAAGTAAAAGTATTACGGCCTTAAAGTTCCTTAAGTTTAAAGAAGTTTTACTCTCCTAAAGATAAAAACATGAGTTTTTGAAAGTGTTGTTTAAAGATTACTTTAGCTTATAAGTTTTGAGAATAAGAGGAGAATACAATTTTTTGAGTTAAGTATGATGAATCAAGAAAATTTATATTACATGTTTCACCATTCATGATTTATGAGATTTACATTTAAGATTTATTCAAGCCATGTGAGTCATTCATATTAGCATGCATGATTTATGTAAAGAGTAACGATATTGTTCATTTAAATGCATACACCCCCCATATACTCAGTACATCCTCAAAGTACTGAACCACATATATATATCTATGTTCTACATTGTTTTATAATGTAGGTACAAGTCATAGCTCACATATCATAATCACACAGGTTGTAGCTTCCCGCCAGCAGAAGACGAGCCCTTTTTATTCAAGGGCTCAAGTCAGTCAGAGTTTGTGTAGTATTGTATTTTCTTCATTTAGTCATATTGAGTTAGGATAGTTGGGAGTCATGACCCAACTATCTATAGTCAATACTAATAGAGGCTTCATAGATGGTCAGTAGAGTCAGTGTATTTTATTTTAGTTTGGTTGTAAAAGCAGAGTTGTAATCATGTGAACTCAATTTGTATTGATCAGATTCAGAAAGAGTTGTCTTCCATTGATTTTGTATAGTTTTATGCATTTATTTCAGTTGCTTTTGAGTTATGCCAGTAGAAGAGTTAGCTTGGGGTCACTTGTGGCTCTAAGCACCGTGTGATGTCTCTGGACCCGTTTTCAGGGCATTACACCTATCAGCTACAAGATGTATCCCATATGTGGTTTAAACAGTGGAAGGTAGACAGAGGTATAGATGTAGAGCCCATGGAATGGAAAGAGTTTGCTACGGCCTTCTTAGATAGATTCTTCCCCCTAGAGCAGAAAAAAGACAAAGTGTTAGAGTTCATCAATCTTAGACAAGGTAGTATGAGCGTAAAAGAGTACTCCCTCAAGTTCACTCAGTTAGCCAGGTACGCTCCCTATGTAGTAGCAGACAGTAGATCCAGAATGAGTAAGTTTGTATGTAGGATATCAGGTAGAGTGGTTAAGGAGTGCAGGACTGCAATGTTGATTAAGGAGATGGACACATCTAGGCTTATGATCCGTGCTCAGCAAATTGAGGAGTAGAAACTTAAAAAGAAGGAGAGGGAAAACAAGAAATCCAGAACCGATAGTTATAGTTTTTCTCAGCCAGGGTCGCAGGGTGGTAACTGTCCTCAGCATAGATAGAAGTTTTCAGCCCCAGTTCCATCTTTAGCTAGTGCACCAGTACCAAAGTTCAGATGTAACCATAGGGATGGGGCGCTAGGCCCTAAGGCCAAGGGTAGTGAGAATAGGAGTTTTACTCATCCGCTTTGCAAAAAGTATGGTAAGAATCATAAGGGTATATGTAGATCCAACAGTGATGTGTGTTTCAGATGTGGCGAGTCAGGTCACAAAGTCTGAGATTGTCCTAGGCCTGGTCCTCGAAGTCAGGGCGGTCGTCCTTCAGCCTATTTTGATCGCCCAAATTAGCAGGGTGCCAATTCCAATGCTATCAGTGGGCAACGCCCAAATAGACTCTATGCACTTCAGTCCCTACAGGACCAGGAAAGTCCTCCTGATGTAGCCACTGGTATGTTACGGATCCCTTATTTACATGTTCATGTTTCTTCAAATTTAGGAGCCTCTTTTTTTCGTTTGTAACTCTTTGCATAGCAGTCAACTTTAAGGTCAAACCAAATGTTAATAGGACCTTTTCCAGTCTCTACCCCAGTGAGTCAGTCTAACACAGCCCGACAGGTATACAGTAACTGTCCGGTTATGATATCTCAGAAAGTCAAGCCTTCAGGTTCTGGTACAAATGCCAGTATATGTAGAAAATCAATAAAGAAAGAGGATTCTCAACCCATCCCTACCTCAGTGGAAAGTTTTGTACTTCAATCATCACGATACTTATGCATGTTTTACATTTCAGTCCCACAAATACAGCTTATATCTATGCATTTTTCATGGAATAGTATGTGTTTCACGTTCCTCGTATGAGGAATCCAAGTTCATCCAGTGTTGCAAATCATGTTCCACGAATTTATAAATTCTAAACCCAGTTCATGCAGCTCATGACTCATGCTCCACTCCTAGTGATCAACCAAAAACTCAGATTAATGTCACGTATACCCTTAGTTTGGATCCCTCGGTGAATCCGTAGTGTTAATGTTCCACCTCTCAGGCCTCAGTTACAACATCAGTTAGCAATCAATGTTTAGTAAAGGACTTAGATAGTCCTACAGGACCATGGCTTTCAGTTATCAGTTACTTAGCCATCAAAATTCAGTACTTCAGTATCAGTCTCCACCTTAGTTATCAGAAAACCAACATTCAATCTCAGTTATAGTCTTAGCTACGTTTATAGTCTCAATTACCATCTTAACTACAATCTCAGTCCCAGTCCTTAGTCCAGTAGTCAGATTAGCAACTCAGTTAGTTTCAGAATTACCCAACCCTGGCATATAGTCATCAGTTACTCAGATATTAGTATTTCAGTACCTTCGTTTACAAAATGCTCTTGAATCATGTTAGACACATGGTCTTGCGTTCCTAAGGTAATATAATTTTCCCTCACTCTTGCTTAGTTATCTCACGTTACCCAGTTAGTCATAACCATATATGCATAACACTATAGTTTCAGTCCAGTTATCCTGAACCAAGTGCAGTTCAATTTTACACATCTGGTATTAAGCTATCCATCATTCAGTTAATCAGATAAATTAGTATATTTATGCATTCATTTGCAGTGCCCATGTGAACCTTTTCAGTAGTTTCGATTGCAGTGCATAAGTTCTAGTTATTTTATCTTAGATGATGTTTCATAGGCCTTGCCTCCTAATATGTAGCGATCTTCTATTCAGATATCCTGCTCAGGCCAGACCAAGATTTGCTTTCTCCCTATAGTCACTAGAACTCTATAGAATGAATGTCATAGAAATACTCTGGTCGAGTATAAGTTTTCAGCATGAGTTACTCTACAAAACTAGTACTTCAGTTTAGCAGTCAGACGGATAAGTTTGGATAGAGTGGTTTCCCCATCTTTCTATCTAATCACACTATTCAAAATCTCATGAATGTGATCATTCTAAGATGGACCAACTAGGTAGTTGCGTGATCAACTTGGTTCATGTATCATGCCTTAGTTTTAGATTCCATGTATTCAGTCACGATCCAATCCGTAGGTGTTTTGTGCATCACCTCAGTTATCCTTAATATCTCAGTAAAGTCAGTTCAGCATTCTTCAAGGGACATAGTGCCCCAAGAACGAGATATACAATAATTCCCTCGAACCCTCATGACTTAAATATGACACTTTATTTTCTCTTAATAAATCTAGTTAGGAGTAAGGGGTACTCATAAGTTGACCCTCAAACTCCGACCTCAGTCGTAAGCCACGTATTCAAGGTACTCAGTTCAAATCACGATATCTAAATCATGTATCACATTTCATACTAAATTATGTTCTTATGTTTCTGCTCATGCATAATTAGTGATTAATCTCAGACTCACTAGCATTTTTCAGTTTAAAGTAACAGTCTTTCTTGAACTCATTCAGTTTTATGTTTAGATTTCAGTTACAAAATATGCTCAGTTTTCATTTCAAACTTGGTATCTTTACCCTTAATGTTCAGTCACATGTTCATGAGTCAGTTCAGCCATGTATTCACACATCAGATATACATGATCAGCTTATCAATACTCTCAGTCATGCATCAACTCAGTCATAAAGTCATACATCAGATATGCATGCTCAGTATAAATCTCAATAATGTCAATCAGGTAGTCATGTTTCAGTTGTTCATGATCAGTATGTACTTCAGCTTATCGGTTCTCCCATTTCAATCAGTCTCATTCGAGGATGAATGTTCCCAGGGGGAGATATTGTAATACCCCATACTTCTACCTAACTTAAAATCATCTAAAAAATGTTAAAGATTTAATTTAAAAGATGAATCCACTTTTATACATGTGGAATTTTCAAGATTTTGACCTTTTGTTGTGTGGGAAATTGAATAAGCTTTCCATTGATACCAAATTCTCCTAAATCTGACACCGCGTGAAGAGTTAGAGCCATTTTAGTAAGACAGTGTGCCACCTGAGCCATCAACGCATCGCGGAGCATGCCAAAATGGAAATCGTCAAAATCAAGTGAGCCTCTGGCGATTATGGTGCATCGCGCCAAGGCTCAAATTTAGATTTGTCCCTTTCCAGTGTCTCAATGCGATACCACCGCATCATGGTAAGATTCCATGTCCCATCCAGTATTGCAATACGATTTCACCGCATCACACCACGATTCAATTTCCCAGTAGTCATTTTCCAGAGACACAGTACGATAGCGCCAGGTGCCCAAATTGGGTTTTCAGTGATAAAAAATAAAAACTTTCTAAGGTCAATTGAGTCTTTTTCCATTACCCAGATCAGCCTTTAACCACGAAATTATGCCCTAAAACCCTATTATATCACTTTTCCTCACTTTCTCTCAAGAAAAAATCCTTCTCTCTCAAGAGGCAAAAACCCTAGCTCAAGAAGTCAAGACTCAAATTCAAGAATCTCTTCATCAATCTTCGTAAAATCAAGAAGGTATGCACAGTGTTTATTCATGGATTCCTTTCATCCATAAAGCCCAAGAATCTATTTTTAAATATTAAATTGTGATGTTTATGTTGTGGATTGATTATGACCATGTTTATCTTGTTATATGATTCCCAAGTTGGAATTTTTATGTTTTGTTTATGAAACTACGTTAGAATTCAAGTTGAAATTCATGATTTAGTTATTTATGATGTGTAATTTGATGATTACACCTATGCCCTAAGTTGTGCATGTAAGGTGTTTGATAAAATACCTAAGAGGATAGAAATAGTGTATTATAGCTCAATTGTGACCGATATGATAAATGCATGTCTTACCCTTATGTTCGAAAGACTCCCATGCTATTGATGTACAATATAGATGTTGGATTGATCATGGTGTTAGAGTATGAAATTATGACATTAAGTATATGCATTCCTAACATCTACAAGATTATGATAACCATGTACTTCATGAAATCCCAAACTTATTGTATTATGGATTGTTGATGTTGGTCATGTATTCAAGAATGTCATGCCTTGCTAATTTCCTTCTATCGAGTCCTGGGGGTACTTGTACCCAACAATTTAGTTGTGTGCCTAGAGCCAATTTCATGTTTTCATGATACTCTTAGTCAAGCCATGATCAATAGAACTCAGTCAGTCATGTGACTCAGGAAAGCTTAGTAATTCAATAATCTCAGTAGTATTCTGTCAGTCAATGGAACTCAGTTAACTCAGTTCTGAGGTCTATCTTAGAGAAATAGCTCACACCCTAAAGTTGGTTTAACAAGTCATCAATTCTAGGAAGTGGATACTTGTTCTTGACTATGACTTTATTCAGCTGACGATAGTCAATACACATTCTGAGAGAACCATTTTTCTTGCACATGAATAAGACTGGTGCACCCCACAAGAAAATACTAGATCTGATGAATCCCTTATCTAAGAGATCCTTAAACTGTTCTTTCAATTCTCTAAGTTCTGCTGGTGCCATTCTGTATGGCAGAATAGATATAGGATGAGTATCAGGAAGAAAATCAATGTCGAAGTCTATTTTCCTTTTGGGAGGAACTCCTGGAAGATCTTGGGGAAAGACATCTGAGTACTCATTCACTACTGGGATTGATTCAAGAATGAGAGTTTCAAAACTAGTGTCCTTAACTCGTACAAGATGATAGACACATCCCTTAAATATCATTTTCCTAGCCCGTAGATAAGAAGCAAGATGACCTCTGAACACTAAAGTACTACCCCTCTACTCTAGGATAGGTTCATTCGAAAACTAAAACTAGAAAATTCTATTTCTGTAGTCAACTGTGGCATAGAAGGAATAAAGCCAATCTATGCCGAGAATGACATCAAAATCAATTATCTCTAATTCGACTAAGTCTGCTGATGTAACTTTCTGAGATACCATAATCGAATAGTTCCTGTATACTCGTCGATCTATGATAGTTTTACCCACTAAGGTAGAGACTGAGAAGGGCTCTGCTAAAGTTTTGGGACTAACTCCAAAATCAACTGCTATATAAGGAGTAACAAAAGACAAAGAAGCTCCTGGATATAGAAAAGAGTAAACATGTAAGAGAAAGATCTGTAACATACCAGTAACCATATCAAGAGATTTTTTCTAATCTTTTCAGGACTGAAGAGCATAGAGTCTATTTGGGCATTGCCTACTGGTAGCATGGATGTGGCACCTTGCTGATTTGGGCAACTAAACTGAGCTGAGAAATGGTTATACTGGACCTGAAAACCTGACTGGAGATAATCTATGACTCTGTGGCCTGGCTTGACACATCTGAAATAGACATCGCTGCCAGCTCTGCAAATTCCCTGATGGTGCTTGACACATATCTGACAAAAAGAATGAGTGCAGGCACTGCTAACACTGCCCTGACGTTTAGGGAATGATTCCCTATCTCTATTGATGTCTATGAATTTAGGCACTAGAGCACTGACTGAGGAAGGAGCTGGAAAAGAATACTTTAGGTAGAACTAAGAACGATTACCACCCTCTGACTTAGGCTGAGCAAAGTTGAAACTATCTATCCTTTCTTTCTTATTCTTCTTTTCCTTCTCCTTAATATTCTGATCTTCTATCTGTTGAGCATGGATCATAAGACTGTCTATGTCCATCTCACTAATCAACTCCGTGGTCCTACACTCCTTAAACACACTATCATTCATCCCAAAAACAAACTTACTCATTTTATTCCTACTATCTGCCACCATATGAGGAATGTATCTATCTAATTAAGTAAATTTAAGAAAATACTCTTTTACTGTCCTGTTTCCCTGCCTAAGGTTGATAAATTCTAACACCTTAGCTTCTCTCAGCTCTAGAGGAAAGAATCTATCTAGAAATGCAGTGGCAAACTCCTCCCACTCAATAGGCCCTGCATCTTTGGCCCTGTCTATTTTCTACTATTTGAACATTGTATGAGCCACATCCTGCAATTGATATACAGCTAGCTCAACACTCTCATAATCAGTTACCCCCATGATAACTGTAACCTTCTGAACCTGATCAAGGAATTCCTGAGGGTCCTTGTCTGACTTAGACCTAAAAAGGGATGGAGGATACATTTGGGTAAAGTCCCAAATATTGGTTGCAGCTGAATTGGCGACTGGGTTGGCCAGAACGATAGTTGGTCGTTCATTCTGGGAAGCATCTAAATTATTAAGAGTAGTGAATATAGCTCTGAACTTTGTATGAGAGACATGTTAGTCCAAGGGATCTGCTTGGACGGGCTGAGGGGCTGACTGATTTTTGCTTTTTCTTTTGGAAGGCATGTTCTGTAAACGAAAAGGGAGAAACAGATTAGACTGAGAGTTAAATTTGAGATCTTTCTCACTGGTATGAAATAAATACTGAAAGAAGGGAAACTATTCCTAAAATATCTTATAGCCTCTTATACATAAATGTGGCGCGCAACACACCCATGCACAAGACTCTACTAGATGCGGCTTTTCAGACTTCCTAGGATACTATTGAACCTTAGGCTCTGATACCAAGTTTGTAACACCCCAAATCTGGTACCCAAAATACTACACGGTGCTCATGACCCGAAAGAACCACAAGCTAACCCATGAAGGGTACCTGTTGCAATAACTGTAACATAATACTGAATAATGCAGAAGATGGGTTGAAATTTGCCATAAGGTTTAATACTGAAACATAAATGATAAAAAAATATTTAATAATATAGTATCACGGTACCAAAACAGAACAACTGTCTGAATATACTATAGTCTGAATAAGCCTCTAAACTGTCTGAACAAGGAGTCGATGGGACATGTCCCCAACTAACTCCAAACTACTGAAATAATAAAATAATGAACTAATGAAATAATCATTTCCTCGAATGATGAGGACTCACCACTGACTCTAACTGCCGGAAGATGAACTTCTAAGGATGTTCTAGAGTTCGTGCGTCTGAACCAATAGTATAAAACACCATAGCGCAAAAGAAAAGTATGCGTCAGTACGTGAGAATGTACTTGTATGCAAAGTGAGGTAGGATGAATGCCAGGGTTCATATGCATGAACTATAACTGACTGACTAACATGAATATGACTGCATGAGAATACATGCATGAATACATGAACTGTAACTGAGATTATGATAACACTGGATCTGAATACTAATAACATGAGTTTTGTATAATTGATATACTATTAACTGAGTGACTGTGTCTAAAAGTCCTGATTCTGATGGAACTAGATGAGTTTCGTACTGAACTGAGTGACTGTATCTGACAGTCCTGAATCTGAAGAACTGTCTGAGTTCTTTTACTGAGACTGATACTGAGACTGAGACTATGGGAAGTAGTCATCTAACCGATATCCCCTTTTCTGTGTAGTGTTAGGGTCCAACCTATAACCCCAGTAGGAAAGGTGTCAATACTGCACCACTGGTAAGGACTATCTGTAACTAACCCTCATCTGGCAGTGTCCCCATAAGAGAATGGTGGGACCCTCATTTGACATTGTTAATCCACCTCATCAACCCTCAACTATCAGTGTTGATAGCTCGACCTATGCTGGCTACATAGTTCTGGAATGCAAGGATTGCTTCTAAGAATCACACCCTCTGCTGGCAGTGTGTGTTCCCATCCTTGGGTTCACTCGGTGCTAAATCTTACTCCCATCTGAATAGACACTGAACTGATGATATTGAGATAAACTAGACTGAGTTCACTAAATTTTGTTGACTGGCGAAATACTACTGAGATCTGATAACTGACTAAGATTACTGAAATTGCTGAGGTTACTGAGATTACTAAGTGGGACTAGACTGATACTGAATTTACTAAGTTTTCCTGAGTCATGTGTTTGAATGAATTCTACTGATCATGGCTTGACTGAGAGTATCGTGAAAACTGATACTGGCTTTAGGCACATAGCTAAATTCTTGGGTACAAGTACACCCAGGACTCGATAACATAAAACTAACATAACATGACACTTCTTGACACATTACCAAAGTCAACAATTCATAGTACAATCATTGGGGATTTTCTTGAAGTATTTGCATTCCATAAGCTTACCCATGAAAAGGAATGCATATAAACGTGCCATAATTTCATAAGCCTAATCTCATGAGCATTACATCAAACCATTTCAATTCATAACAATAACATGAGAGTCATTTTGAACATAAGGGTAAAACATGGATTCATCAATTTGGTCACAATTGAGTCATAAAGCATAATTCTCATTCTTTTAGACATTTTACCAAATACCTCACATGCATAACTTTAGGCTTAGGCATAAACATTAAATCAACACATTATGATTACATTAAACAACACAATTTCATAGATTATAACCCACATGCTAACATAATTTCATAAATTCATGTTAATGATTCCAACTTGGGGATCATACAACAAAATCAACATGGTTATAATCAATTCGCAACATGAATATCATAATTTGAAATTTAAAACTGGATTCTTGAGCTCCAAGGATGAAAGGGATCCTTGGATGAACACTTTGCATACCTTGGATGGAAGTTTCTTGAAGATTAACGGTGGAATATCTTGGATTAGGACCTTCAATTGAAAACTCTAGACTTGTTCTTGAGAGAAATTGAAAGAAATCAAGTATATCTTTCATTTGGATAGCTGAACCTCGTGTTTTAGGGCTATATAGGGGGTGAGAAAATGACCCTTTTGTCCTTCAAAGTTCGGGGATGGAGTGCAGATTTTTGGCCCAGGCGGAATAGCCAAGGTGCCGCCCTGCCTAGTCTGTCGGACTTAGAAAGGCGTCGCCCTGCCTAGTATGCTGAACTAAGTAAGGCGCTGCCCTGCCTGGAGTAACGCGAGACCCAGGGCGACGCGGGCTTATTGCCCTGAGCTACTGGTTTGGGCAACCAAACATGCCCTTATGCTATTCCAAAAATTTTGAAACTCACCCGAGATGTACTATTGACTTGCCCCATCGTGAATCAACTTGAAAATTGACAAATGGAGGTCGAGAAGGTCATGAAATAATTTCCCAAAGTTTGGAGGCTTAAGATGAGACTAAATGTTTTATCACTTGGTTAAAAATTTCTAAGTGTTGGGATCCCTTAAGGAGCTTTAAGAGCTGAATTTTGACTCAGACTTTTACGGGGTCTTACAGACTTGTCCATGTAGTGATTGATCTGGTGGGTAAAGATCTTAGCTACTTTATCGCCTTTCCTGTGAGATATAGCAGAAAAAGGCGTAGCCGAATGGATTCTTGGGATATGTGTGCGGATTTAAAAGGAGAACAAACTTCTACGAAACTCTTTAAGTAAGCATTTGGGTCTTCATGAGATTCACCCCCGAAAAGTCCCTTTAGGTGGAGCAATGTCATCATCACACTTGTTACATAAAATTTTCCATGCTCCTCGGTGGGGGGAATAAGAATTGAACTTTCATTATCTCTGGCTCCGCAACAAACCGGGTTCCCATAATTCATGATGACTTGGGAATAATTAACACTCACCTACTCAAAGATCAAAAACAACAAAGAAATTAAATTACCCCACTCCAGGTATTCCCAAGTAAGATTAGAACCACAAAAGTGAAACCTACACTTCACTCCCCGGCAACGACGCCATTTTGATAAATCTTAACTCACTCCCATAATTAGGGGTGAGGTGGTTGTTGTCAAGTAACACAATTTAAATTGAGGTCGAATCTTGAGGAGTTAACTATAGACTTTAAGCCCTATGGATGCTCAAATTACTAAGAGATTACCCAGAATGTTAAAAAAATGACATGTAAAATAAAATGGGGGCATTTGCTTGGGACCTATTTGTACAATTTTTTAGCAAATGATCAAGAGACAACAATTTTGTTCTAAACAAAAATGATGGTGAAGTCTTGGGATTATGTCTACCTAAAGGTAAAAATATGTGGATAAATGTCGGTTTGGCATGACATTTAGTTATTAATTAATGGATAGGCTAGGTCTAAGATCATTGAGGTCAATCTTTCTGTAACGCCCCAAATCTGGTATCCGAAACGCTACACGGTTCTCATGACTGACAGAGCCTAAGCGCACACGTAAGCGTACGTGGTCTTATCAAGTAGTAAAGTGGCTTCAAGGAAGCCCAAGTATCGATCTCACAGGGACTTGCGTTCGCCGCCTATCTAATTCTAGTCTAACTAATTGGGAAAAAATAAACAAGAAAGTTCGTAATTTTTGTAAATTAAAAATAAAATAAATAATGTGACAAAAAGTTCTTGGAACAATCAATGGAGAAAAGTCCAGGGTTAAAGCACTTCGAACAATCATACTATGTTATTGAATTTCATCCGCTAACTTGCTTATCTTGGTTGTTGATTCATAGGGTTAATGGCATGATCATGGTTTCCCAACGTATAATCTTTTAGCTTATTGGACATTACAACTACATCGTTGAGTGGGGATGTAATAATCCAATTAATTTAATTAAAGCTATCATCCTACATATGAATCAAGTAAGGCATCTAAGTATATCCTTGTCTTAGACGCTAAGTTTAATTCTTTATTTTATAAAAGAATAAAAATCCAAACTTTGTTTATTCCCATGTTCTATCTCCCTATTACCTCTCCCGATACCAAAAGGTTGATAATATATGTATTTTATTGGTGATCAATTCATAAAATAATTAAAACAAGAATAAACAAACAACCAAATATGATAAGCAAAATTAATTAATTTAATCCAAAACAATAGTAATCATGTTCTTGGCTTTAACCCCGGAAAGAGGTTTTAGCCTTGAATAGAAATATTCATCATCCAGTCCCTTGGAATGATGATACAAACTATAAAAAAACTAAATTAAAGAATGATAAAACCTAAAAAGAAGTTGTGGTAGCCTCCAATGATGTTCCAAGTTGATCTAGGGTTTCCAAGAGGTCGCAAAACGTTTTTAGGACGTTATATTTATAGTAGACAAGTTATAAACCAAGTTAGATTAGGTTTACATGTTGTTTTCCTTCAGCTGGGTGAATTTTTTCCAATTTTGGTGCTCCCTGAGTCGCGCTGACATGCTAATTCACAATTGTCAAAAAATCTGTCAAATTCCAGTAGCTAGTCGTGATTTCAACGAGTCACGAAGCCTCCTTAAATCCCATTATAAGCTACACAAACCTATGGGTAGAAAAGTTTGGCCTCTTTTAAATCTAGTGACTTTTTAACTCATCCATTTGACTCTCCTACACTCTACATGGACCCCATATATTTCAGGGGTCAAAATTGCGTCCAACTTGTGTCTTTTGCATTCGTTGAGCCATTCTGAGCCTTCTTGAGTTGTTTAGACTTGATTTGAATCTTGTATATCCTTCATATATAATCATAATTCATTCAACAAGCATAATAAAGAATTAAAAAAATCAATTAAGATCTCAAAACAACACAACATCCTCATCAATGAACTAGAAACATGAGCTAAACATAGGCTAAATTCATATCGAGCTTTAACTCATTGTTTTGACTCTTTTCTTGATCTAATTGACCCGTGAACATTATAAATAAGTTGTTTTAAATATAAATAAATAATAACAACCTTAGTAACTCATTAAAACACATTATAACCCAACACAAGAGACTAGAAAACACCTAGCTCAAGCTAGTTACTCTAGTTTTCTCGGTTGACTTCTAAATGCTCAAATTGAATCAGACCACCATTAAACATTGTAAACACATACTTGGAAATGTAAATGGTCATTTATATCATTATAAGAACATATAGAATAAGAATCATCCTCAAAACAAAGATAAAAATGATAGAATAGTAACGCTAGAATGCATAAATACACCCAACATCAATGACCCCGAAGGACCACAAGCTAACCCATGACTAATATCTATATCTTAACACTGCATAATATACAGTATAAATGGAAAAATAAATGCTGAAAGGACATAAGGTTCAAAACTAATAAAACATAACATCTGAGAGTACGGTATATCAATACTTAAAAAAACTAAAATAAACTCTCTAAACATGCTATAACCTGAAAGCCTCTAAACTTTCTGAATAAGGAGTTGATGGGACATATACCCAACTAACTCCAACTACTAAAATAAACTAAGTAATGATCATGTCCTCAAAGTATGAGGACTCACAGCTAACTCTGAAAGTTGAGATCGGAATGCTACTAATACTTTGGAGCTCGTGCTTCTGAACCTATGGTATAGAATAAAACATCATATCACAATTGTGTCAGTATGATTGAATGTACTGGTATGCAAGTGAGGTAGGATGAATGCATGGGGTTCATATGCATGAACAATACTAACTGACTGTCTAACATAAATGTGAGAATACATGCATGAATACTTAATAACTATAACTGAGATCATGATAACATGATTACTGAGTCTGAATGCTAATAATATGAGTTTACTGATAACTAACATGACTGATAACTGAGTGACTATATCTGATAGTCCTGATATTGATGGAACTAGCTGAGTTTCGTACTAAACTGAGTTGACTATATCTGACAGTTCTAAATTCTATAGAACTATTTGAGTTCTATTATTGAGATTGAGACTGAGACTGTGGGAAGTAGTCATCTAACCGACATGCCCCAAATAAAGAAACATAGATAAGTTGGGGTCCAATCTGTAACCCTAATTGGAAAGGTGTTAATACCGTGCCACTGGTATGGACAAGCTATGAGTGACCCTCATCTGGCAGGTACTCTAATGAGAATGGTGGGACCCTCATCTGATAGGTTAAGCCAACTTATCAACTCTCAACTAACAGGTTTGATTTCTTAACCTACGCTGGCTACATAGTTCTAGAACGTAAGGATTACTTCTAAGAATCATACCCTCAACTAGCTAGTGAGTTCCTATACTTGGGTTCACTCGGTGTTGAATCCTACTCCCATCTGAATAGACACTAAACATGATTAACTGAACTGGACTGAGATTCCTTAAGTTTCATTGATTGATGGAATACTACTGAGATTATTGAATTTCTAAAAATTTTGATATTACTGGAATTACTGAGTTTACTATGTTTTCCTGAGTCACATGACTGACTGAGTTTTATGGATCATGGCTTGACTGAGAGTATCTTGAAAACATGACATTGGCTCTAGGTACACAATTAAATTATCGGGTATAAATACCCCCAGGACTCGATAGAAGAAAACTAACAAGGCATGATACTTCTTGAACACATGACCAACATCAACAATCCATAATACAATGAGTTGGGGATTTCATGAAGTACATGGTTATCATAATCTTGTACATGGTAGGAATGCATTTCAACACATCATAATTTCATCAACTAGTCCTATGAGAATTCCATCAAACATTCATAATGCACAATAATATCATAGAGGTCATTTTGTTCATGAGGGTAAAGCATGCATTTGTCATTTGGATCACAATTGAGCTATAATGCATAATTTCTATCTTCTTAGGCATTTTATCAAACCCCTTGCATGCACAACTTAAGGCATAGGCATAATCATCAAATTATCACTTTAATACTCCATGAATCAACTAAACTTATAAAGTTCAAGCCACACATTAACATGGTTTCATGAACAATACACAAAGATTCCAACTTAGGAATCATACAACAAGATAAACATGGTTATAAATAACCCACAACATAAACATTACAATTTAATATTTAAAGTGGATTCTTGGGCTTCATGGACAAAAGGAATTCATGAATGAACACTATGCATACCTTAGTTCTTGATTCTACGAAGATTGACGGTGGTATTTTCTTGAATTTGAATCCCTAATTGAAAACCCTAACTTGCTCTTGAGAGTTTTTGAGAGAAAAGAGTATATTTTGGCTTCAAAATGGCTGAATTATGTGTTTATGGGCTTATATAGGATGGGTAAAATAAGCATTTTTCCCTCAAAAACGCTGAGCTAGAAGTTGGAAAATTTGGCAGTATGTGATAGAGCATACGTTGCATGCTCTGGTCCTCCGGACTAGAGCATTCTTCACATGCTCTGAGGTGTGGAATAGAGCGTGCAGCGCACGCATATCGCATGCAGCCACTGGTTTGAAATCTAAACGTGCCTTAAACGGATTCCAAAAATTCCAAAACTTACCCAATATGTACTATTAACTTGCCCTATCGTGATGCAACTTGAAAATCAAAAAATAGAGGTCAGGAAGGTCGTCAAATAAATCTCCGAAGTTTGAAGGCTTAAAATGAGACTAAGTTTTGAACACTTCGCTAAAATTTTCTAAGTGTTAGACCTTCTATAGATCTTTAAGGATCATAATGAGCTGATTTTCGATGTAAGATTTTGCGGAATCTTACAATATCTACCCTTTGGGAACATTCATCCTCGAATAAGACTGATTGAGAGAGGAGAAAAGATAAATTGACGTATATAATGAACCTAAAAAACTGGAACATAATTTCATGACTAACTTGATTGATAAGCTAAATATATCATACTGAACAAGCATATCTAATGTATGTGTAACTGATTCATAAATGCATGACTGAGTGTTCTGATGAACTGAGTTTCTTAAAATGAGAATGCATGTCTGATGCATGATTATATGACTGAACTGATAAATGAATGCATGACTGAATATGCAATGGTAATTAATACCAAGTTTATAATGGAACTCTGAACATGAAATGGATACCAAGTTCTTAACTAAAATCTAAACATGAAACTGAAAAACTTAAGGAGAACTGTTACCTTGAGCTTAATCTGAGTTAGCGGAGAAGAGGTGAGGATACTTGGTTCGCATATCTGCTTTTGCTTCCCAAGTAGCTCTCTCAACGGAATGATTTTGCCAAAGAACTTTGACTAGAGGGACTTCTTTGTTCCTCAGTCTGCGAATCTGATAGTCTAGGATTTTGACTAGAATTTCTTCATAAAAGAGGTTGTTCTAACATTTATGCTCTGGATAGGGACTACAACTGCTGGGTCACCTATGCACTTCTTGAGAAAAGAGACATGGAGGACTGGATGAACTGAGGCTAGATCTGAAGGCAATTCGAGCTCATAAGTTACCTTACTGAAATGACTGAGAATTTTAAAGGGATCGATATATCATGGATTGAGCTTTCCTTTCTTGCTGAATCTCTTCACTCCCTTTATGGGAGAGATATTTAGATAAACATAATCACCAATCTCGAACTTGAGATCCTTTCTACGCATATCTGCATATGACTTCTGTCGGCTTTGTTAGCCCAGAGTCTTTCTCTGATCAACTGGACTTTTTCTAAAGCGTCGAATACTAAGTTAGGCCCTATAACTGAAGACTCACTAACTTCAAACCAACCAATTGTACATCTGCATCTCCTACCATAGAGAGCTTCGAATAGAGCCATCCAAATACTGGAATTATAGTTGTTGTTGTATGCAAACTCAATCAAAGGTAAGTGGTCATCCCAACTTCCCTTGAAATCAATTGCACACGCTCGCAGCATATCTTTTAAATTCTGAATGGTCTTTTTTGCTTAACCATCTGTCTGAGGATGAAAGGTTGTACTGAGATGAACTTGGATACCAAGAACCTTTTGGAATGCTTTCCAGAAATGAGAGGTGAAATGGGTACCTCTGTCTAAGATAATAGATAATGGAACACTATGCAATCTGACCAACTCCCTGATATAGTTTGTCATAATCCTCGGCTGAGTAAGAGGTATGGACTAGAAGGAAATGAGCTGATTTGGTTATCCTATCTACAATGAACCAAACTGAATCATGCTGATGACGAGTACGAGGTAAACCCATCACAAAGTGCATTTTCACTTCTTCCCACTTCCAAGTGGGAATATTGAACTCCTGCATGGACCTACTAGGCTTCTGATGCTCTATCTTAACCTGCTGATATGTAAAGCACTTAGTCACAAACTCTGCTATATCTCTCTTTATCCCACTCTACCAATAGATCTCCCATAAGTCGCGGTACATCTTTGTGGCCCCTGGATGAATAGAGTAGCGCGCACTATGTACTTCTGCAAGAATTCGCTGCCTTAAGTCATCTATACCTGGAACACATAGATGACCCAGACAACGCAAAACACCATCTCCCCTTTGGGAGAAAACCTCTACTTTCTGATCTTTGACTGATTCTTTCAACTTAACAAGAGTAGAATCTCTATCCTATTTTTCTTTCACCTCAAAAACTAAATATGACTCTGAGCTACTCTGAACCCATTTAATACCCTATGAAGAATCAACTAGTAGGACACCTAGTCAGGCAAACTGATGAACTTCCTAAGATAACTTCTTCTTACATCATCAATATGAGAAACACTATCCATAGACAGTCTACTAAGAGAATCGGCCACTACGTTGGCCTTGACCGGATGATAAAGGACACTCATGTCGTGATCTTTCAAGAGCTCTAACCATCTCCTCTGATAAAGATAGAGATCTTTCTAAGAAGAGACATACTGAAGGCTCGTATGATCTGTGAACACATCTACATGAACATCGTATAGATAATGCCTCCAAATATTAAAGGAAAATACTATGGCTGCTAACTCAAGATCAGGAGTCGGATAATTCTTCTCATGGGGTTTAAGCTATCTGGAGGCGTAGGCTATGACCTTACCATGCTGCATGAGGAAACAACCCAAACCTACTCTGGATGTATCACAATACACTACGAACTCATCTGAACCATCTGGAAGAGCCAAAACTGGAGCTGAGGTGAGTCGAGTCTTCAACTCTTGAAAACTCTTCTCTCAAGGATCTGACCACTAAAACTTGACTTTCTTATGAGTCATTCTGGACATAGGGGATGTAATAAAATAAAATCCCTTAACAAACCATCTGTAATAGCTAGCCAAACCTAAGAAATTCTTAATATCTGATGGAGAGACAAGGCAAGGCCAGTTTCTTACTGCTTCGGTCTTTTGAGGATCAACTCTAATGCCATCACCAAAAATGATATGAGCAAGGAATGCTACCAACCTTAGCCAAAACTCGCACTTACTGAATTTGGCGAACAACTGATGATTTCTAAGGGTCTGCAATACTACCCTGAGATGTTCTGCATGATCCTGCTCACTACGAGAATAGACAAGATTATCATCTATGAAGGCTATAATGAATATGTCCTAGTACTGCTTGAATACACTATTCATCAAGTCCATGAAAGATGTTGGGGCATTGGTAAGACCAAAGGACATGACTAAGAATTCGAAGTGACCATATCGAGTACAAAAGGCTATTTTTAGAATGTCATATTCTCTGACTCTAAGCTAATGATAGCCTGATCTGAGGTCTATTTTTGAGAAATAACTGGCACCCTGAAGTTGGTCAAACAAATCATCAATTCTGGGAAGTGGATACTTGTTCTTAATCGTGACTTTATTAAGCTGATGGTAATCTATGCACATTCTGAGAGAACCATCTTTTTTTCGCCCGAATAAGATTGGTGCACCCTATGAGGACACACTGGGTCTGATAAATCCCTTGTCTAGGAGATCTTTCAACTGTTCTTTTAATTCTTTGAGCTATGCTTGTGACATTCTATATGGAAGAATAGATATAGGCTGAATATCTAGAAGAAGATCAATGTCAAAGTTTATTTCCCTTTCAGGAGGAATTCCTAGAAGATTTATGGGAAAGACATCTGAATATTCATTCACGACTGGGACAAATTCAAGACTGGGAGTCTCGGAGCTAGAGTCCTTAACATGAACAAGATGATAGACACATCCCTTATATATTATTTTCCTTTCCCGAAGGTAGGAAACAAGCTTACCTCTGAAAGCGGATACATAACACTTCTACTCTAGGATGGATTCATTCAAAAATTGAAACTAGACTATTCTATTTTTGCAAACGACTGTGGCATAGAAAGAATGAAGCCAACCCATTCCAAGAATGAAATCAAAATTAGTCATCTCTAATTTGACTAAGTCTGCTGAGGTGACTTTATGAAATATCATAATCGGACAGTTCATGTATACCCACCGGACTATGATGGTTTTACCCACTGGGGTAGAGACTGAGAAGGGCTCTACTAGAATTTTAGGACTGACTCCAAAATTAACTACTATATAAAGAGTAACAAAAGATAAAAAAACTCCTAGATCTAGCAAAGCGTAAACATGTAAGTGAAACATCTGTAATGTACCAGTAATCACATCAAGAGAATTTTCCTGATCTTGTCGGGACTGGAGAGCATAAAGTCTATTTGAGCGTTGCCCACTAGTAGCACTGGAAGTGACACTCTGCTAATTTGGGAAACTGAACTGAGTTAAGGAACTATTCTTATAACTCTGGGAACCTGTCTGAGGATAGTCTCTAACTCTATGGCCTGGCTTGCCACATCCAAAACAAATATTACTGCCAGCTCTGCAAATACCCTGATGGTGTTTGCCACAATTCTAACAAAGAGGATTAGTTCGGGCACTACTAACACTACCCTAAGACTTAGAGCCTGGCACCCTATCTCGGTTCTCGTCTCTGAATTTCAGCACTGGAGCACTTGCTGTAGAAGGATCTGGAACTGATGGCTTAGGATAGAAGTGACAATGATTTCCTCCCTCTGACTAAGGCTGAGCAGAGTTGAAACTACCTGCCCTTGCTCTCTTATTTTGTTTCTCTCTCATCTTAATCTTTTGCTCTTCTATCTGTAAAGCATGGGTCATAATCCTGGCTATTTCATGTCACTATTCAACATCGCGGACCTACACTTATTGACCACATTATCATTCACCCTAAAAAAAAACTTACTCATCTTAGCCCCACTACTCTGCAACCATATGAGGACCATATCTTGCTAATTAAGTAAACTTAAGAGAATACTCTTTCACCATCATGTTGCCCTTCCTGAGGTTGATAAATTCTAAAACCTTAGCTTCTCTCAAATCTAGGGGAAAGAATCTATCTAAGAATACAGTGATAAACTCCTCTCATTCTATGGGTCCTGCATCAACTGACCTTTCTGACTTCTACTATTTGAACTAAGTGTGAGCAACATCTTACAACTGATATGTAGCTAACTCAGTACTCTCACTAGGAGTAACCCCCATGATGTTTGTAACCTTCTAAACTTGGTCAAGGAAATCCTGAGGGTCCTCATCTGTCTTAGACCTGAAAAAGGATGAAGGATTTATTCGGGTGAAGTCTTGAATCATGGTTGCGCTGAATTGGCCACTGGGTTGGCTGGAATGACAGCTGGTCATTCACTCTGAGTAGAAACTAATTGATCAAGAGTAGTGAATACAGCTATGAACTCTGAATGAGAAATATGTTTTCCCAAAGGATCTTTGGATTGAGGGGCTGACTAATTTCAGTTCTCCTCTTGGGAGGCATGTTCTGTAAATGGAAGAGAAAAGGATTAGGCTGAGAGATTAAATTGAGATTATGTTCACTTGTACAACATGAATATTAAAAGATGGAAAACTATTCCTAAAACATCTCATAGCCTCCTGCACATAAATATGGCGCGCAATACACCCATGTACAAGCCTCTACTAGATGTGACTTTCAGACTTCCTAGGACACTATTGAACCTTAGGCTCTGATACCAAGTTTGTAACGCCTCGAATCTGGTACCCAGAATGCTACACAGTACTCATGACCCCAAATCACCACAAGTTATGACTAATATCTGTACTTGATCACGGCATAATATACTGTATAAATGCTGAAATAAAGGCTAAAAGGCCATAAGGTTCAAAACTGATAAAACATAACACTGAGAGTATGGTCTATCAATACCAAAATAAAAACTAAAATAAACTTTCTGAACATGCTATAGCCTGAAAGACTCTAAACTGTCTGAATAAGGAGTTGATGGGAAATATCCTCAACTAACTCCAACTACTGAAATAAACTAAGTAATGAAATAACAAAGTAATGATCATGTCCTCGAAGGATGAGGACTCACTGCTAACTTTGACTGTTGAGACTAGAATGCTACTAATGCTCTAGATCTTGTGCTTCTGAACCTACGGTATAGAATAAAACACCATAGTGCAATTGCGTCAATATGATTGAATGTACTGGTATGCAAGTGAGGTAGTATGAATGCATAGGGTTCATATGAATTAACAATACTAGCTGACTGTATAACATAACTGTGAGAATACATGCATAAATACTTAATAACTGTAACTGATATCATGATAACATGATTACTGAGTTTGAATGCTGATAACATGAGTTTACTAATAACTAACATGACTGATAGTTGAACGACTGTATCTGATAGTCTCAATATTGATGGAACTAGCTGAGTTTCATAATAAACTGAGTTGACTGTATCTGACAGTCCTGAATTCTATAGAACTATCTGAGTTTTATTACTGAGATATAGACTGAGACTGTGGGAAGTAGTCATCTAACCAAAATAAAGAAATATAGTTGAGTTGGGGTCCAATCTATAACCCCAATTGGTAGGGTATCAATACCACGCCGCTGGTAAGGACAAGCTATAAGTGACCCTCATCTGGCAGGTACTCTAATAAGAATGGTAGGACCCTCATCTAATAGGTTAATCCACCTCATCAAGTCTCAATTAAAAGGTTTGATGTATCAACCTACGCTGGTTACATAGTTATGGAATGCAAGGATTGCTTCTAAGAATCACACCCTCAATTAGTAGGTGAGTTCCCATCCTTGGGTTCACTCGATGTTGAATCCTACTCCCATATAAATAGACACTGAACATGATTAACTAAACTAAGTTTTCTTGAGTTTCATTGACTGACGGAATACTACTGATATTACTGAATTTGTAAAATTTCTGAGATTACTAGAATTACTGAGTTTACTGTGTTTTCCTGAGTCACATGACTGACTGAATTCTATGGATCATGGCTTGACTGAGAGTATCTTGAAAAAAAGACATTATCTCTAGGAACACAGCTAAATTATTAGGTATATATACCCCTAGAACTTGATAGAAGGAAACTGACAAGGCATAACACTTCTTGAACACATAACCAACATCAACAATCCATAATACAATTAGTTGGGGATTTCATGAAGTACATGGTTATCATAATATTGTACATGGTAGGAATGCATTTCAACACATCATAACTTCATCAATAAGTCCTATGACCATTCCATCAAACATTCATAATGCATAACAATATCATAGAAGTCATTTTCTTCATAAGGGTAAAGCATCAATTTGTCATTTGGATCACAATTGAGCTATAATGCATAATTTCTATCTTCTTAGGCATTTTATCAAACACCTTGCATGAACAACTTAAGGCATAGGCATAATCATCAAATTATTACTTTAAGAATCCATGAATCAACTAAACTTATAAATTTCAAGCCACCCATTAACATGGTTTCATGAACAATACATCAAGATTCCAACTTGGGAATCTGTAATACCCCAAAAAATCCAACTCATTATTAGCTCCATGTTTCAAGATCATGCATAGTACATCATGGTTAATTGGTAGTTTCATGATCAAGGTTGATGTGAATTAAGGTCTCAAATATGTCTTAGCTATTGTGCGAATAAAAACATTCATTACCAATTGAATTCTTGAGAAGGATATTGGTATCGTCAACTTCAAATAAGCATATCTCTCATTATACTATGAATTTTTTATCTCTTGACCTACCACTAGATATATAATTTAATAATCTTTCCGTCTATACCAAATTCATCTAAAACAGACACCCGGTGAAGAAGTTATGGTTATTTTAAGTTTCTGTTGTAAGACGAATCCCATTTAAGTGCATGGCGCGTCACGCCGGAGGCCAAAATGGCACTCGTCAATTTCCAGAAAGCCTCCACGATAGCCCCACTTTTCTCCAAGCTTACAAGTTGCAATAATTGTAATTTTACCAAGCTCCGCATCGCGCCGGAGCCCTAAATCGGGATAAATTTTGCGTAGTTTTTAGTTTTCATTTTAAACTCCTCAAGGGCAATATGGTAACTCCCCAAAACCCTATTTATACTATTTAAACACGGGATTGAATCCCCAAAGAATCCCTTTACATTAATTTTATCAAAATTCACTTAAGAACAAGTCTAGGATTTCCATTGGGGTTTCAAGCTTCAAGCAAATTCAACCTTAGATTCCACGAATTCTTAATCTAAGGTATGCATAGTGTTCATCTATGGATCCAATCTGTTCATAGAGCTCAAGAACCATGTTTTTAAATGTTATTTTGTAAACTTTTTGTGGTGATATAAGCATGTACATGTTGATGATTGTTGTTTAAGTTTCAAAATGATATCTAAAGATGTTTTCATGAAATATATGTGATTGTTAGTTGAAAAACATTAAATTTAGGTGGTTTGATGTGATGCAAGTATGAAATTCACCTATGTTTTAAATAATGCATGCAAGGTGTTTGATAAAAATGCCTAGGATGCTAGAAACCCATAATTACATGATTCCATAATATCTAAATGACAAGTCCATATAAGCTATACACTTTCATATGAATTTCCATGCTATTTATGTGTTGTTGTTGTCGTGGAATGAAGCATGTGTGATAATGGAAATATGAATTATATACACGAAATGTATCCATGCTCTCCCTACCATGTTGAGATGTGAATAAATACATGAAGTATACTATCCCCTAATTATAATATTATGAATTTTGGACTCTAATCTTGTGATCAAGTCATGTCATGTGTGCCAATTTCCTTCTATCGAGTCCTGGGGGTATTCGTACCCAAAAAATATAGTTGTGTTCCTAGATCCATGTCAAGTTCCACGATAAATCTCAGTCAAGCTATACTCTATAGAACTCAGTCAGTCATGTGACTCAAGAAACATCAGAAATCTCTTGATCTCAGTTAACTCTCAGATAATAGTACTACTCCGTCAGTCAACGGATATCAGTTATTCAGTCCATGTACAGCCAGTTGAATCATGTTTAGTCCCTTCATATGGGAGTAGAAGTTAGCACCGAGTGAACCCAAGGATGGGAACTCACCTGCCAGTTCAGGGTGTAATTCTTAGCAGTCATCCTTATGTTCCAGAACTACGTAGCCAGCGTAGGTTGAGACATCTTAACCTGTCAGATTAGGGCTAATGAGGTGGGTTAACCTGTTAGTTTAGGGCCCCACCATTCTCACTTTAAGTATCTTCCAGATAAGGGTCACTCACAACTGTCCTTACCAGTGGCGCGGTATTGACACCCTTCCAGTTGGGGTAGAGATTGGACCCCAGCTTAGCCGTAATGGTATACATGGATCATGTCGGTTAATCAACTACCTTCCATAATTTTAGTATCAATCTCAGTAAAAGAACTCAGACAGTTATTTAGGTATCAGTATACCAGGACTGTTAGATACAGTCAAATTTAGTTATAGCATGGGACTCAGAGAGTTCTACCAGATTCAGGACTGTCAGACATAGTCACTCATATTATCAGAACTATAGTTCCAGTCATGTATTAGCGTAGAAATTTAGCTACCACATACTCATGATCTCAGTTACTATGTATGTATATTTGTACTTTTACGTTCATATCAGTTAGTCAGTTAGCATTATTCATGCATGTAAACCCTTTGCATTAGCCTACCTCACTTATATACTCAGTACTCCAGTTGTACTGATGCAATTGCGCTATGGTGCTTTCTTTTTATGTTACACCATAGGTCCAGAGCCACGAGTTCCAGAGCCACGAGTTCCAGACCAACAGTAGCTTTCCAGTCGCAGTGTTGCAATGATTCCTCATCTATTTGAGGATAATATGATTTTATTTATTCATTTATTACTTCAGTTCAGTTTTACGGAGTTAGTTGGAGACATATTCCTTCAACTCCTTATTCAGACAGTACTTAGAGGCTTACAGATTTAGTTACATTTAGCTATCAGATTCAATATTCAATTTTATATTTAGTTGTTTTGGGTATTCATTACCACATGGATGTTGCTATATCTCTTCAGTTGAACCTTATGTCCTACATGTTCAGGCTTTCCGTGTATTATATGTATATTATGCAGTGTACAGGTACAGATATCAGTAATGGGTTAGTTTGTGGTCCCTCGGGGTCATGAGCACCATGTAGCATTCCAATTCAGAAAATCGGGGCATTACAAACATGGTATCAGAGCCTAAGGTTCAATAGAGTCCTAGGAATTCTAAAAGCCGCATCTAGTAGAGTCTTGTGCATAGGTGTGTTGCGCGCCACATTTTTGTACAGGAGGCTATAAGATGTTTTAGGAACAGTTTCCCTTCTTTCATTATTCATGTCGTGCTAGTGAGCATAATCTCAAGTTAAACTCCCAATCTAATTTGTTCTTCTCTTGTTTCAGAATATGGCCCCAAAGAGAAGAAACCAGCCAGCTCCTCAGCCCGAAGATCCTTTAGGTGAACATGTTTTTCATGCTGAGTTTAGAGACGCATTCACCACACTTTCTCAGTCTGTGGCTGCAAAAAATTAAAGGCCACCAGCTATTCTGTCCAATCCAGTGGCAAATTCCACAGCAGCTAGGATTTGGGACTTCACCCGAATGAACCCTCCATCTTTCCATGGGTCTAAGTCTGATGAAGACCCTCAGGAGTTCATTGACCAAGTTCAAAAGGTCATTGACATCATGGGTGTTACTTCTGTTCAGAATGCTGAATTAGCCGCATATCAGTTGCAAGATGTGGCTCACACTTGGTACAAATAGTGAAAGTTCAAGAGGGAAGATGGCACAGGTCCCGTTGGATAGGAGAAATTTGTCACGACTTTCTTAGATAGATTATTTCCCCAAGAGCTGAGGAAAGACAAAGTTCTTGAGTTCATCAACCTCAGGTAGGGAAATATGACGGTTAAGGAGTATTCTCTCAGATTTACTCAGCTAGCCAGGTATGCCCCTGATGTGGTTGTAGACAATAGGGATAAGATGAGCAAGTTCATGTTAGGGGTGAACGATAGTGTGGTGAATGAGTGTAGATCTTCAATGCTAAATAGTTATATGACCATAGCTAGACTCATGACCCATGCTCAGCAGATAGAGGAGCAGAAGGTTAGGACTAGAGAGAGGCAGAACAAGAGAGAAAAATTAGGCAGTTTCAGTTTTGCTTAGCCCAAATCAGAGGGAGAGAACCATTTGTAGTTTTATCCCAAGTCAGCAGCTCCATCTCCTTCCTCCACTAGTTCCTCTGTGCCAAAATTTAGAGCTGGCAGCAGAGATAAAGCGACAGGCTCTAAATCTCAGGGTAGTGTTAGCAGTTCCTGAACAAATCCCCTTTGTCAGGCTTGTGGTAAGAACCACAAGGGTATTTGCAGAGCCGGTAGTGATGTCTGTTTTGGTTGTGGCAAGCTAAGCCACAGGATTAGAGAGTGTCTGCAGTTAGGTCTTCAGGGTCAGCAAATTCATTCCGCAGTTCAGTTCGGTCGACCAAACCAGCAAGGTGCCACTTCCAGTACTACTAGTAGGCAACGCCCATATAGACTTTATGCTTTTCAGACCCGACAAGATCAAGAAAATTCTCCTGATTTTTTTACTGGTATGTTACAAATTTTTCGTGTTCATGTTTATGCTTTGCTAGACCCAAGTGCATCCTTGTCTTTTGTTACTCTAAACATAGCAGGCAATTTCGGAATCAGTCCCGAGATTTTAGCAGAGCCCTTTTCAATCTCTACCCCAGTGGGCAAAACCATCGCAGCCCAGCGGGTATACAGGAACTGCCCGATTATGATATTTCAGAAATTCACGTCAGCAAATTTAGTTGAGTTAGAGATGACAGACTTTGATGTCATTCTCGGCATGGATTGGCTTCATTCCTTCTATGCCACAGTCGACTGTAGAAATAGGATAGTTCAGTTTCAGTTCCCGAATAAGCCCGTCTTAGAGTGGAAGGGTAGTGTTTCAGTGATCAGGGGTCAGCTTGTTTCCTATCTCCGGGCAAGGAAAATGATTTCTAAGGGGTGTATGTATCATCTCGTGTATGTTAAAGATTCCAGTTTCAAATCTCCCAGTCTCAAATCAGTCCCAGTGGTTAGTGAATATTCAGATGTCTTTCCCAAAGATCTTCCAGGCATTTCTCCCAAAAGGGAAACAGACTTCGGCATTGACCTTCTCCCAGATACTCAGCCTATCTCTATCCCGCCATATAGAATGGCACCAGCATAACTTAAGGAACTGAAAGATCAGTTGAAGGATCTCTTAGATAAGGGATTCATCAGGCCTAGTGTATCCCCATGGGGTGCGCCAGTCTTATAAGAAAGACGGTTCTCTCAGGATGTGTATTGATTACCGTCAGCTCAACAAAGTTACGGTCAAGAATAGGTATCCACTTCTCAGAATAGATGATCTGTTTGACCAACTTTAGGGTGCAAGTTATTTCTCCAAGATAGACATCAGATTAGGCTATCATCAGTTCAGAGTTAGAGAATGTGACATCCCGAAGACAACTTTCCATACTCGATATGGTCACTTCGAATTTCTAGTCATGTCCTTTTGTCTAACTAATGCCCCTGCAGCTTTCATGGACTTGATAAACCATGTGTTCAAGCCATACTTGGACATGTTCTTTATAGTCTTTATAGATGATATTCTATTCTATTCTCGCACTAAGTGTTATCATTCAAACCATCTCAGAATTACTCTTCAGACCCTCAGAAATCATCAGTTATTCGCCAATTTCAGTAAGTACGAGTTTTGGCTAAGATCAGTAGCATTCCTTGGCCATATTATTTTTGGTGAGGGCATTAGAGTAGATCCTCAGAAAACTAAAGTGGTAAGAAACTGACCCAGACCCGTATCTCCAACAAATATTAGGAGTTTCTTGGGTTTGGCTAGCTATTACAGACGGTTTGTTGAGGGATTTTCTTCTATTGTGTCTCCTATGTCCAGATTGACTCAGAAAAAGGTCAAGTTTCAGTGGTCAGATTCATGCGAGAAAAGTTTTCAGGAATTGAAGACTCGACTCACTATAGCTCCAGTTCTAGCTCTTCCAGATGGTTCAGATGGGTTCGTAGTATATTGTGATGCATCCAGAGTGGGTTTAGGTTGTGTCCTCATGAAGTATGGTAAGGTCATAGCCTATGCCTCTAGATAATTAAAACCCCATGAGAAGAATTATCCTACTCATGATCTTGAGTTAGCAGCCATAGTTTTTGCCTTGAAGATTTGGAGGCATTATCTTTACAGAGTTCATGTAGATGTCTTCACAGATCATAAGAGTCTCCAGTATGTATTTTCTCAAAAAGATCTTAATATTCTTCAGAGAAGGTGGTTAGAGCTCTTGAAGGACTATGACATGAGTGTCATTTATCATATGGGCAAGGCCAAAGTTGTGGCCGATGCTCTCAGCAGACTCTCCATGGGCAGTATTTCTCACGTTAAGGATAGCAAGAAAAAGATAGCTCAATAAATCCATCAGCTTGCCAGACTAGGCATTTGCTTAGTCGACTCTTCAGAGGGTGGTGTATGTGTTCAGAGTAGTTCAGATTCATCTCCAGTTTCTGAGATGAAAGAAAAGCAAGGCATAGATCCTAGCCTTGTCAAGCGGAAAGAGTCAGTTCAGAATCAGAAAGTTCAGGTTTTCTCCCAAGGGGGAGATGGTGTTCTTCGTTGTCAGGGTCATTTATGCGTTTTAGGTGTAGATGACTCTAGGCAACGAATTCTTGCAGAAGCGCATGGTGCGCGATACTCCATTCATCCAGGGGAGACTAAGATGTACCGCGATTTGTGGGAGATTTATTGGTGGAGCGGGATGAAGAGTGATGTTGCAGAGTTTGTGGCTAAGTGCTCTACATGTCAGCAAGTTAAGATAGAGCATCAGAAACCTAGTGGTTCTATGCAAGAGTTCACCATTCCTACTTGGAAGTGGGAAGAAGTGAACATGGACTTCGTGATGGTTTTGCCTAGAACTCGTCATCAGCATGATTCAGTTTGGGTCATTATAGATAGAATGACCAAGTCAGCCCATTTTCTTCCAGTTCGTACCTTCTATTCAGCCGAGGATTATGCCAAACTCTACATCAGAGAGTTGGTCAGATTACACGGTGTTCCTTTATCTATCATCCCAGAAAGAAGGGTCTCGGTACCCAAGTTCATCTCAGTACAACATTTCATCCTCAAATAGATGGTCAAGCAGAAAAGACCATTCAGACTCTTGAATATATGCTAAGGGTGTGTACAATTGATTTCAAGGGAAGTTGGGATGACCACTTAGCCTTGATTGAGTTTGCATACAACAATAGCTATCATTCCAGTTTTCAGATGGCTCCATTCGAAGCTCTCTATGATAGGAGATGTAGATCCTCAATCGGTTGGTTCAAAGTTAGTAAGGCCTTAGTCATAGGTCCTGACTTAGTATTCGGTGCCTTAGAGAAAGTTCAGTTGATCAGAGAGAGGCTCTGGGCTACTCAGAGCTGACAAAAGTCTTATACAGATGTTCGTAAAAAGGATCTCGAGTTTGAGATCAATGACTATGTTTATCTTAAGTTCTCTCCCATGAAGGGAGTGAAGAGGTTCGACAAGAAAGGGAAACTCAATCCCTGATATGTCGATCCCTTCAGTATTCTCAGTCGCTTGGCAAGGTAGCTTATGAGCTAGAATTGCCTTCAGATCTAGCCTCAGTTTATCCAGTCTTCCATGTCTCTTTGCTCAAGAAGTGCATAGGTGACCCAGCAGTTGTAGTCCCTATTCAGAGCATTGACATTCAGAACAACCTCTCTTACGAAGAGACTCCAGTCAAAATCTTAGACTATCAGACTCGTCGATTGAGAAACAAAGAAGTCCCTCTAGTTAAGGTTCTTTGGTGAAATTAGTCTCATTAGGGAGCTACTTGGGAAATAGAAACAGGTATGCGTACCAAGTATCCTCACCTCTTCCCCGCAAATTTAGATCAAGCTCAAGGTAACAGTTCTCCTTAAGCTTATTCAGTTTCATGTTCATGTCCCCAGTTTAAACTTGGTATCTATTACCATTGTATACTCAGTCATGCATTCTTGTATCATTTCAATTATAAGGTTATGCATCAAATATGCATTCTCATCTTGAGAAGCTCAGTTTATCAGATTGCTCAGTTACGTATCCATGTACCAGTTATCCATGCGTCAGATATGCATGAGTTCAGTATGTTTAGCATGTCAGTCATGAGATCATATTTTAGTCCTTCATGTTTAGTTCATGTTCGGCTTGTCTTATTCTTCCCTCTCAGTTAAGTCTCATTCGAGGACGAATGTTCCCAAAGGGGAGATATTGTAATACCCCAAAAAATCCAACTCATTATTAGCTCCATGTTTCAAGATCATGAATAGTACATCATGGTTCCTTGTTAGTTTCATGATCAAGGTTGATGTGAATTAAGGTCTCAAATATGTCCTAGCTATTGTGCGAATCAAAACATTCCTTACCGATTGAATTCTTGAGAAGGATATTGGTATCGTCAACTTCAAACAAGAATATCTCTCATTATACTACGAATTTTTTATCCCATGACCTACCAACGGATATATTATTTAATAATCTTTCCGTCAATACCAAATTGGCCTAAAACGGACACTCGGTGAAGAAGTTATGGCTATTTTAAGTTTCTGCTGTAAGACGAATGCCGTTTCAGTGCATGGCGCATCGCGTCGGAGGCCAAAATAGAACTCGTCAATTTCCATAAAGCCTCCGCGATAGCCCCATTTTGCGCCAAGCTTCCAGGTCTCAATAATTGGAATTTTACCAAGCTCCGCATCGCGTCGGGGCCCTAAATTGGGATAAATGTTGCGTAGTTTTCAGTTTTCTTTTTAAACTCCTCAGGGGAAATATGGTAACTTCACAAAACCCTATATATACTCTTTAAACATGGGATTGAATCCCCAAAGCAGACCTTTATATTAATTTTATCAAAATTCACTCAAGAACAGTTAAGAACAAGTCTATGGTTTCCATTGGGGTTTCAAGCTTCAAGCAAATTCTACCGTAGATTCCACGAATTCTTAATCAAAGGTATGTGTAGTGTTCATCTATGGATCCAATCCGTTCATAGATCTCAAGAACCATGTTTTTTAATGTTATTTTGTAAACTTTTTGTGGTGATATAAGCATGTACATGTTGATGATTGTTGTTTAAGTTTCAAAATGCTATCTAAAGATGTTTTCATGAAATATATGTGGTTGTTAGTTGAAAAGCATGAACTTTAGGTGGTTTGATGTGATGCAAGTATGAAATCCACCTATGCTTTAAAGAATGCATGCAAGGTGTTTGATAAAATACCTAGGATGCTAGAAACCCATAATTACATGATTCCATGATATCTAAATGAAAAGTCCATATTAGTTATACACTTCCATATAAATTTCCATGCTATTTAGGTGTTGTTGTTGTTGTAGCATGAAACATGTGTGATAATGGAAATATGAATTATATACACGAAATGTATCCATGCTCTCCCTACCATGTTGAGATGTGAATAAATACATGAAGTATACTATCCCCTACTTATAATATTGTGAATTGTGGACTCTAAGCTTGTGATCAAGTCATGTCATGTGTGCCAATTTCCTTCTATCGAGTCCTAGGGGTATTCGTACTAGAAAAATAAAGTCGTGTGCCTAGAGCCATGTCATGTGCCACGATAAATCTCAGTCAAGCTGTACTCTATAGAACTCAATCAGTCATGTGACTCAGGAAACATCAGAAATCTCATGATCTCAGTTAAATCTCAGATAATAGTACTACTCCATCAGTCAACGGATGTCAGTTATTCAGTCCATGTACAGCCAGTTGAATCATGTTTAGTCCCTTCAGATGGGAGTAAAAGTTAGCACCGAGTGAACCCAAGGATAGGAACTCACCTGCCAGTTCAGGGTGTAATTCTTAGCAGTCATCCTTGTGTTCCAGAACTACATAGCCAGCGTAGGTTGAGACATCTTAACCTATCAGATTAGGGTTGATGAGGTGGCTTAACCTATTAGTTTAGGGTCCCACCATTCTCACTTTGAGTACCTTCCCGATAAGGGTTCACTCACAACTGTCCTTACTAGTGGCATGGTATTGACACCCCTCCAGACGGGAAAAAATTAGACCCCAGCTTAGCCGTAATGGTATACGTGGGGCATGTCGTTTAAACAACTACCTCCCACAATTTCAGTATTAGTCTCAGTAAAAGAACTCAGACAATTCTTTAGATATTAGTATACCAGTACTATTAGATACAGTCAAATTCAATTATAGCACAGGACTTAGAGAGTTCTACCAGATTCAGGACTGTCAGATGTAGTCACTTATGTTATCAGAACTACAGTTCCAATCATGTATTAGTGTATAGATTTATCTACCACGTACTCACGATCTCAGTTACGATGTATGTATGTTTGTACTCTTACATTCATATCAGTAGTTAGTTAGCATTATTCATGCATGTAAACCCTTTGCATTAGCCTACCTCACTCGTATACTTAGTAATCCATTTGTACTGACATATTTGCGCTATGGTGCTTTCTTTTCATGTTACACCATAAGTCCAGAGCCACGAGTTCTAGACCAGCAGTATCTTTCCAGTCGTAGTGTTGCAGTGAGTATTTATCCATTCGAGGATAATATGATTTGATTTATTCATTTATTACTTCAGTTCAGTTTTATGGAGTTAGTTGGAGACATATTCCTTCAACTCCTTATTCAGACAGTACTTAGAGGCTTTCAGATTTAGTCAGATTTAGCTATCAGATTCAGTATTCAGTTTTATATTCAGTTGTTTTGGGTATTCATTACCCCATGGATGTTACTATATCTCTTCAGTTGAACCTTATGGCCTACATGTTTAGGTTTTCTGCGTATTATATGTATATTATGCAGTGTACAGGTATAGATATCAGTCATGGGTTAGCTTGTGGTCCCTCGGGGTTATCAGCACCATGTAGCATTCTGATTCAGAACATCAGGGCGTTACAGAATCATACAACAAGATAAACATGGTTATAAACAACCCACAACATAAACATCACAATTTAATATTTAAAAGTGGATTCTTGGGCTTCATGGACGAAAGGAATCCATGAATAAACACTATACATACCTTAGTTCTTGATTCTACGAAGATTAACGGTGGTATTTTCTTGAATTTAAATCTCCAATTGAAAACCCTAACTTGTTCTTGAGTGTTTTTTAGAGAAAAGAGTATATTTTTGCTTCAAAATGGCTGAATTACGTGTTTATAGGCTTATATAGGATGGGGAAAATGACCACTTTTCCCTGAAATACGCTGAGCTAAAAGCTGGAAAAATTGGTAGCGTGTGATGGAGAGTGCATTGCATTCTCTATTTCTCTAGACTGGAGCATGCGTCGCATGCTCTATCGCATGCCCTGAGGTATGGAATAGAGCGTGCGGCGCACGCATATCACATGAAACCACTGGTTTGAAATCTAAATGTGCCCTAAATGGATTCCGAAAATTCTGAAACTCACCCAATATGTACTATTGACTTGCCCCATCGTGATGCAACTTGAAATTTGAAAAATGAAGGTCGGGAAGGTCATCAAATAAATCCCTAAAGTTCAGAGGCTTAAAATAAAACTAAGTGTTGAACACTTAGCTAAAATTTTCTAAGTGTTAGACTTTCTATAGAGCTTTAAGGAGTTTAATGGGCTGATTTTCGATGTAAGATTTTGCGGGATCTTACACTTTCAATAAAACCCCAACAATTTTAACCATTGGCTCTTTTGAGCACCTAACAAGAGTGGAGTTTATATAGCCACATGAAACCTCAACCAAGCATCCCTATTTCTAGGATGATGCGCTTGACATGATTCATACTCCCTAAATACTTATGTATAAGATTGCAAAGGGTAGTAAACTATAGGCTTAGTTGTTCACCATTTCTTTGTCCCCCTATAACCCTCTTTCAAGGATCTTGTGGGTTACCTAATATTCACCTAAATCCCTCTTTTGAGAATTACATAGGGTTTTTAGAGCTTGGGACTTTCACCCATCAAACCCACTTGTATATTTGTAGTTTTAACCCATCAAATTCTAACGCATAAATTCAAGTAATGATGAAATCCATACTAAATAGCTAAAATCCATGCAAACACAATAATACCCACGCACAATTACACCTTAGTTCAACATAATCCCAAGACTAAAGAAATTAGTTAATCATTAGATAAGAGAAAAGAAAGTTACCGAGTAATGCATCTATGGAGTTCATACTAAGAGAGGATAAAATAATTTTTAATTCCATGATTCAATTTCACTAATTTCTCCTTGAAAACCAAAATCACAATAATAGAAAAACTATCTAAGGCTCTCTCTTTCTTTTTCCCTAAATTCTAGTGTTCCTCCCTATGTCTAGTGTGTTTTGAATTCTCCCTATAAATCTTAACTCAACTGCATAATTTACCAAACTTTCCTTCTTTCAGTTATCCCGTTATGTCGTGGATCTTGACTACAATCGCACCACCACGGTCACGATTATAACCGAATGATCACGTGATGCTGGCCAACTTTCCCATTTGCGATTGCATCCCTCAGGCTACGATCGCGTTACCAGAGGCTAAATAGGTTCTCTGCTTGGCTGATAGTGATTGCAGTGATTCACTTGCGAGTGCGATACCCGAGGTCCTTTCGGCTTTGAGTATTCAGCTACACTTCTTTTGCTTCCTTCTGATCATTTTAAGCTTTTATCCACTTTTTCCTATCTTTTCAACTCTATACCCGCAAGGAGTGGATATTAGTGCACTTACTCACACTTAGGTCTCACTAAATCATTTAAAAGGAAAAGTGTATGAATATTGGATGTAAATGAGTGGTAAAATCACCACTCATCAGTCTCAATGGAGAAAGAAGATGGCTAATTCCTATACAAAATGAGTATTTAAACAACCATTCCTAAGCCCTCAGTAACATAACCCATATCGGGGCCTTGTTGTAATAGGCATCTCAAGTCCAATCGACCGGAGACCACCCCATAACTCAATATAACCAACAAACATATATCCTAAGTTGGATGAATTCTAAACATATAACAAGATAGCAAATTAGTAGATATAATGATTTTGGGATAGGTCTACTTACTATACCAACCCAACCAAGTCAATCCATCCAAAAACAAACCAACCAAACCAAAAATAATAACCCAATATATACAAATCATAACCATTCCATACTCAAGTCCACAAATATCCATACAAAGCCTCTAAACCAAACCAAAGAGTATCTAGTCGGGAGATTCCCTCAAACATAGACAAAAACCAAAGTCTATGAAAAGACAAAAGTATGTCAATCCAACACCAACTATTCCTAAATTCAAAAAATGAGCATGAGGAGTAGTATGGCCGGTTCCTACATCGCATGGGGATACAACTTCCCAAATATAGGTTAGCGAGTGAATGCTACAATGTACTGAGGATAAGGATGAAATAATGCCAACCTTTAAAACTAAGTAACCAACCATATGCATTCACAACCATACATACATACATATATATATATGTATGTATGTATATACATAATTCATGTAGGGAAAGGGAACTAGATTTAGCATGCCTTTAAAGCCATTAAACTGGGTATGTGTAGCATAACCATCATAATCCACCCATGGGCTATATGGTTCCAGTGTCACCCCTTGAACAGGCCCCGATGCCTGTAGTCGCATGAACCAGAGATACCATAGGACTAGGGGATTTCTATGTACCCTTCACTCTCTATGATACATATATAAAAGTGTTAGGGTATTCCCATGTACCCCTTAAGTATATTGATGTTGGGTGTATTTATGCACTTTAGTGTTGTTATCCTAGCCTATTTAGCCTTGTTTTAAGGACAATTCATGTGATTTATGTGTTAATAATGATGTAAATAATCATCCAAGTGTTCAAGTATGTAATTACAATGTTCAAAAGTGTTTTCAAATAAGTATGGGTTCAAATTGATCATTTAGAGTCTAGACGAGAAAACTAGTTTGACTAGCTTGAGCTAGGTGTTGTTCTAGTTGTTTTTGATGGATTCTAATGTATATAATAAGTTCCTAAGGTTATTTTTAAGACCCCGCAAAACTTTACATTTAAATACAGTTCATCTAGCTCCTTGGAGCTCAATAGAAGGCCCAACACTTAGAAAATTTTAGCTAAGTGTTCAACACTTAGTCTTATTTTAGACCTTCGAACTTTGGGGATTTATTTGAAGACCTTACCGACCTCCGTTTTCATATTTTCAAGTTGTGTTGCGATGGGGAAAGGTTGTAGTACATCCCAGGTGAGATTCAGAATTTTTGAGATAGTATAAGAGCATGCTTGGGTGCCTAAACCAATGGGAAAAGGAAATAGGCCCACGCCGCCTAGACTAGAGCACCGCTCTAGGTAGGGCTCCGCCCTGGGTTGAGCACCGCTATTGGAAGGCGCTGCCCGGGATAGTCCCCCGGGCTAGGCAAGGCGCCGCCCTGTGGATCGCCCTAGGCCAAAAATCTGCATTCCACCTCTGTGTTTTAAAGGGCATTTTGGTCCTTTTCCACCCATATATAAGCTCCCAAACACCAGATTCAACCCCAAATGAAGCAAAATATACTCTTTTTCATCAATTTCTCTCAATAACAAGAACAAGGGTTTCAATTTGAAGACCCAAGTCCAAGAGATTTCACCGTAGATCATTAAGGAACTTTCATATAAGATATGCATGTGTTGATTTATGGATTCCTTTCATCCATAAAGCTCAAGAACCCTCCTTTAAATTATGAGCCATTCTATTATGTTGTGGGTTGATTATGGTTTGTGTGATTGTTGTTATACAACTCCCAAGTTAGAATTTTTATGTGAGTTCATGATACCATGATATTATGTGAATCGAAACTTGTGAAATTGGATTGAATTGCGGTGTTTTGAATCATTAATTGATAGTCACATCTATGACCTAGTTTTTGCATGCAAGGTGTTTGATAAAATGCTTTAAGGAATAAAAACCATGCAATTTAGCTAGAATTTGATTTAAATGTCAAATGTATGCTATTCTCTTATATTCAAATAGGATTCCATGCTATTGTCGTAGAATGCATATGCTGATAGGATAACATGATGTTAGAATATGAAATTTATGAATTCGATTATATGTATCCTCACCATGAACATGAATATGATAACCATGTGAAGTATGAAATCCCCTACTTATGGCATTATGAATTGTGAACTTTGTACCTATGATCAAGAAGTGTCGTGTGGTGTCAGTTTCCTTCCATCAAGTCCTGAGGGTACTTGTACCTAAAAAATATAGTTGTGTTCCTAGAGCCAGTGTCATATTTCCATGATATCCACAGTCAGGCCATGTTCAGTAGAATTCAGTCAGTCATGTAACTCAGGAAATCTCTATAATCTTAGGAACTCAGTTAGCTATCAGATATTAGTAGAATTCTGTCAGTCAATGAAATTTAGTAAACTCAATCCTTGTATAGTTAGTTAATCATGTTCAGTCTCTTCAGATGGGAGTAGAAATTAGCACCGAGTGAAACTAAGGATGGGAACACACACCGTCAGATGAGGGTGTGATTCTTAGCAGTCATCCTTGCATTCCAGAACTATGTAGCCAGCATAGGTTGAAACATCAACACTGTCAGATGAGGGTTGATGAGGTGGATAAGCACTTTCAGATGAGATCCCCACCATTCTCTTTTAGGGACACTGTCAGATGAGGGTTACCCACAGCTTGTCCTTACAAGTGGCGCGGTATTGACACCTTTCTAATCAAGGCACAAATTTGACCCCAGATCAGCTCTTATAGCACATTTGGGGCATGTCGGTTAAATAACTACTTCCCACAGTTTCAGTATCAGTCTCAGCAAAAAAACTCAGATAGTTCTTTAGATTTTAGGACTGTCAGATACAGTCAACTCAGATAGTTCTATCAAATTCAGGACTGTCAGATACAGTCACTCATGTTATCAGTTATATCAGTTATCAGAACTCATTTATTAGTTATGTTAGCTATCAGTGAACTTATGTTATCAGTATACAGATTCGGTTATCATATTTTCATGATCCTAGTTTCTATGTATTTATGTATGCATCCTCACGTTCATATTAGTCATACAGCTAGTATTATTCATGCATATGAACCTCATACTTTCAGCCTACCTCTCATGCATACTCAGTACATTCCAACGTACTTACATATTTGTGCTATGGTGTTTCTTTTTATTTTACACCATAGGTTCAGAGACACGAGTTCCAAATTAGCAGTAGCAGTAGCATCCCAGTACTCAGAGTTGCAATGAGTCCTCTTCACTCGGGGGTGATATGATTATTACTTTATTTTTTATTTCAGTTTAGTTTCCAGTTGATGGAGTTAGTTGGGGAACTATGTCCCACTCAACTCCTTATTCAGTACAACTAAAGGCTTTCATACTATAGCATGTCAGACAATTATTATCAGTTTTGGTATCATCATACCATAAATATTCATTTATGATTTTATCATATGTTGATTCAGTTTTGAAACTTATGGCTTTTCAGCCTTTATTTCTGTATTTATATACATATATTATGTAGTGTATAGGTACAGATATGAGTGATAGGTTATCTTATGGTCCTTCGAGGTCATGAGCACCATGTAGCATTTCGAGTACCAGTCTTAGGGTGTTACATTATTATTGTGTATTTATATTTGTAAAAACTTGTTTATAATATGCAAAATTCAATTGGATCTAGCCAACAGTCAAAACAATAAGCTTAAGGTCAATGTGGGAAAGCCTAGTCTTAGCTTGTGTTTCTAGTTCATCGTTATGACTGTTTTGTTGTTTTGAACTCTAATATGTGGTGTATTTTTATATAGGATGCTTGGTGATTTTATTAAGGTGATATATGGAGGAAATAAAAGATGGAAATCAAAGAAAAGCAACACCAAAAGGCTTGGGATGAAAGACAAAAGTACAAGGCAAAGTTGGACGTTGAAATACTATTCCAGTGAGCACGATTAAAATGCAATACGCCACTCCCTTGACTCTATAAGAAACAAGACACTCCACTGCCTTGATGTGATAAGTAATGCAAAGCATCAGTTTTTCCCCTTAAATAAGCAACGCAATGCGTTGGTAATTCCCTACACGGGTTGGAGGCTTCAACTATAAATAGGACTTTACACATTTTGTAATTTACTTTTGGATGTTTTTGGTGGCTTATTAAAATGATTTTTAGGGTTTTTACCTCTTTTAATTAGTACATTCACTAATTTTATCATGTATTCAAGTATTTGGATCATCATTATGTCGATTAGTGGCTAAACACCCCCTTTTCGGGGTTAAAGACAAGAACATATTTACTTTTTCTTTAAATTGAGTTTGTTTGGATTTCTTATCATATTTGATTGTTTTTTCATCCTTGTTTTAAATATTTTAAGGATTCATAACCATTAGAATACATATATTGTTTACCTTCTGCTCTCGGGAGGGGGAATAGGAAGATAGAACGTGGGGATGAATAGAGTAAGGTTTTTTTTCTTTTATGAAATAAGGAATTAGAATTAGTATCTAAGACAGGGAACTACCTAGAAGCCTTGCTTGGTTCACATGTAGTATGATATCTCTAAGCACTTAATTGGATGATTATATCCTTGCTCAATAATGTAGTTGTAATGTCCAAGTTACGTAGACGATTAGAGGTCGGGAGACCATGATCATGAGATAAACCTTATGAATAAATAACCAAGATAAGCAATCTAATGAATGAAGTTCAATAGTATAGTATGATTGTTCGAAGTGCCTTAACCCTGGGCTTTCCTCCATTGATTGTCTTAAGTCTTTACTTTACACACTATTTACTTTATTTTTAGTTTACAAATCTAAAACTCTTTTTGATTACCTCGCATCAAGTTAATCTCAATAAGTGAACTAGAATTTGAATACTTGTTGGAACTAGTCCCTGTAGGATCTATATTTGGCTTTCTTTAAGGCCACTATATTACTTTGTTGACCACGTACACTTACGTGTATACTTGGGCACTGTCAAGTTTTTGGCACTGTTGTTGGGGACTTGTAATTTGGCAACAATTTTTATTTTAGTTTTACTTTTTAGATTTCTTTGGTGCTTTATTCTTGGTATTGGTTTTGTATTTGTAGAAAATAGGTTTTCAAGCTAGTAAGTTGGTAAGGGATAGGGAACTAGTTGAACTAATTCCCAAACCCGAGCAACGCTTCCATTAATGAATAAGAGAAGCAATCCTTCTCCCATGAAGTTTTCAAATATAAGAAGATCAAGACAATCCTGCTCTAATGGCTGAAGAACAAACAGCCCGCAGGACAGTTAAAGAAGTGGCAATCCCAATTCTAATAAATTTGACCTCCCCTTTTTAGCAATTAGCTGTTGTAGGTAATTTTGAGCTGGAGCAGAATATGGTACAGCTTCTGATCAGCAGTGGATAGTTTACGAAGCTTTCGCATGAATATCCATAAGTCCACTTGCAAAACTTTTTGGAGATCAGTGACACGTCCATCCCTACGGGTGTGTCAACTGATTATGTGAGACTGACACTATTCCCCTTTTCACTGTTGAGGGAAGAAAAGAAATGGTTGAATGTTGAGTCGGAAAATTCAATTCAATCACAACATAGGACGACTTAGTTCGGAAATTCCTCACCTAACTTTTCCAGTCTGGCAAGACTCCGAGACTTCGCAGTGAGATTGTGTGCTTAAAAAAAAAGCCAAATGAAAATTTTATATCATGCTTGGGAGCGTTTCAAGGCTCTTCATAAGAATTTCCCATACCATCAGCAGTCCAATGAGGTATTAGCTCATACTTTTGTTGAGGCACTAGACCATATTATAAAAATTCTATTAGATTCAGCTGTAGGTGATCAAGTTATGGAGATGACGTATGGTGAGTTGTATACTTTGTTGAACTGAATTGCACAAGGTAATCCTGAGTTACATTCAAACTCAAAAAATGCAAGAAATAAGGTTGCTGGTGTTTTGGAAGAGGATTAGTTTACTGTCATATCTGCTTAGATTGTTGTATTACAAAATTAGCTGACCACATAGATCAGCAATATGAAATTGGGTACTACACCACCTGCAGCAGTAGTGAATATATTTCAACAGACAAAAACTTAGTGTGTGGTGTTTAGAAATAGTGGTCATTCTGCAGATATGTGTGCTTCAAATCCTGAATCTGTGATGTTTGTGGGCAATGTTCAGAGGCCTAACTATGGGAACCCCTACAACATGAAGTGGCAGACTCAACCACTAAATCAGCAATGGAACGCCCAACAATAGTAGTTTCAGCAACCATAAGCTCCAGTAAATTAGGCCGTAAATAAAAATTTAGAAGAGATGATGAAATAAAGTTTAGCTGCTCAAGCATAATTGGCAGAAGATATAAAAAGAAAACAAGCAACTACAAGGAGTTCAGAGTTACAGGTAGGTCAGATACAAATAACATAGAGCACCAGGCCTCAAGGTGGGTTGCCAAGTGATGCTGAAAATCCTAAACAAGTCATGGAAATCACTTTAAGAAGTGGGAAATAGCTGAGTGAAGAACCTCCAAATAAAACTAAGGAGGTAAATGCAGATTTGAATCCCTAACCAGTTGCAGATAAAGTTGTTGAAAACTTGAGGAAGTCTGAGTACTAGAAAAAGAAAGTTGCAGAACCGATAAAGGAAACTCCATACTACCTTTCCCGTAAGTGTTGAGAAAAATAGAGGATGCATGCTTTAAGAAGTTCTTTGACACATTCAGAGAGCTTCACGTTAATTACCTCTTCTAGATATTTTGTAGGGAATGATCAAGTAGGCTAAGTATTTGAGGGACATCATTTCTAATAAAGTTAAGATGTAAGATGCTGAGATAGTAGCACTCACCGAAGAGTGTAGCTTTATGGTGAATCAGAAGATGCCCAAAAAGCTCAAGGACCCTAGGAAGTTTACTCTCCCTATTCAAATTGATAAGGTAGTCTATGCACTTAGTGATTTAGGTGAAAGTATCAACTTGATGCCCTTCTCATTGTTTAATACTTTGGGCTTGGGAAAGATGAGACCTTGCTCGATACTACTGCATTTGGCAAACGGTACCATAGCCCATCCTGAAAGAGTAATAAAGGATGTTCTCATCAAGGTTGGTACGTTTATTATTCCTTCTAACTTTATTGTTTTAGATTTTTTGTCAGATGAAAAAGTACCAGTTATTTTGGGCGTCCATTCTTGGCGATGGGAGGAGCTTTAATAGACATGAGAGAAGGCATACTCACAATGAGTTTGGAGGATGAAGAGGTAGTTTTTAAAGTGTATAAACCACTTAACACACTATCCCATTACAAAGACTTATGAATTATTACTGTGATTGAAGGGGATAAGTATGGGGTGGTGGAGATGGTTCCACAAAAAACCTCATTGAACTTCCTCATTGAGCAGCCTAAGCCTCTAATACCTAAGCCCGACATGATACAGGTTGATGAGCCTGAGAAGGGACACTGTTGAGAAAGCAATTGACCTTGATATGTCACACTCAAAAGGTCAGAAACAAATAATAAGATGGCCTCCAAATATGAGAAAAGGATAAAGAAATGTGGATGAGTCGTAGTTGAGTTGAGCCGCAATACTAAATCAGGCGATGCTTGGGAGGTAACCCAAGTTAAGTAGGTATTTTTATTTTTTTAGTATTTTATTTTTTGCTTCACGTGGTTCTTTTTGTCGAGTCACGGGTTAATGGGAAGTCTGAGTACCGAAAAACCTGAGCTAAGGAGCATAGTGAAGACTAAGTATAGGGTCTCCAAATTCCCTTAATGTATAAAGATGCTACTAGCTAGGCCTAGAGTCCTCATAAAGTATTTTTATCCCTACTTTTAAATTATACTTTGGGGACAAAGTAGAATTTTAAGTGTGGGGTGGGGAAATTCCTATTTTTAGGAGTAGAATTCTAATCCTTCTTGGAAATTGTGCACCTCAATTAAGGCAAATCTCTTAAGTTAGGGGTGGCTATCATAGTGGTGCGTAAGGTATAATGGGTGTGAAGATGGGTAAAATCATATGATGTGTACATAGAATACTCCCACCATAGTGTTTGTAAATGAGCTTAATGAGATGGGGAAAAACAAAAGAATTAGGTAGACAAAAGTGATGTAATTTGGTTGTTAGAGGTAGGTCTTAATTATGTAATGTGATGTATTAAAGTGCTTAGGAAATATAGTTTCTATTACTGGACAGAATAATTTCTACACATCCCTTAGCCAGCATTACAACCCATAAAGACCTATTTAATCATAAGCTTCATTATTCTAATAGTAATGGAGTACTAAACTAAGGGTATGCATATGGCTTATCATGTGTAACTTGTGAATTCCTTGTGAGAGTGAGCGTAACTTGATTCTTGTACCCATGTTGTTATAAATAGCATGCATGTGAGTGATTATGGGTAACTCTCCTATTGTGAGGGCACATGTTTGATAAATGTGGGTGATTTGTATGATGTCTTTTATTGAGCAATATGTATGAGTTTTTCAACTTGATGAGTCAATTCTTGAGGCTTGGATATTTTTAAGTAGTGTTCTTGGACTGTCAATTGTGTATGTAACATACTTAGTGTAGAAACTTGCATTCTGTGTAGTCATTATAGTACTAACTTGAGTGTCTTGCTTATAGTAGAAGTGTAGAGTCTCCTCAGCTTATGATGCTTATAGTAAAGAGTTTTTCGAGGACTAATAAGGCTTTAATTGTGGGGTGGTGATGTTAGGTGTATTTACGTACTTTAGTGTTGTTATCCTAGCCTATTTAGCCTTGTTTTGAGGACAATTTGAGTGTTTATGTGTTAATGATGATGTAAATGAGCATCTAAGTGTTAGTGTATGTAATTACAATGTTCAAAGGTGTTTTCAAACAAAATGATCTAGGTGTTAATCTAGTTGTTTTCGATGAATTCTAATGTGTATTATGAGTTCATAAGGTTATTATTGTGTATTTATATGTGGAACAACTTGTTTATAATGTTCAAAGTTTAATTGGATCTAGCCAAGAGTCAAAACAATAAGCTTAAGATTAATATGGGCAAGCCTAGTCTTAGCTTGTGTTTCTAGTTCTTAGTTATGAATGTTGTGTTGGTTTGAGTTCTAATATGTGGTGTATGTTGATATAGGATTCTTGGTGATTTTATTAAGGTGATATATGGAGGAAATACAAGATGGAAATCAAAGAAAAGAAACACCAAAAGTCTTGGGATGGAAGACAAAAGTGCAAGGAAAAGTTGGACATTGAAATGCAATTCCAGTGAGCTAACACGATTAAGACGCGATGTGCCACTCCATTAACATGATAATCAAAATGATGTGCCACTCCCTTGATGTGATAATAAACACTATGCGCCACTCTTTACCCTAAAATAAGCAACGCGACGCGTTGGTAATTCCTACACGGCTTGGAGGCTTTAACTATAACTAGGACTTTACATATTTTGTAATTTACTTGGAATTAATAACCAAGGTAAACATGGAATTAACTTTACATGTTGCTTTTGTAATTTACATAGGATCGCTGTCATATATGGTTTCCATGACCAATCCTCATGTCAGCAAACATGAGTTTCTAGTGTTCGTGCATTGGACTCACACTTTCACGGTTAGCTATCACACCCCGGCATTATTACCCAATTAAAACCATTACCATACAACCAAACCACCAATTCCATTTATTATTAACCAAGGCTATCATTAGTGGTATCATCATACTGACTATAACTTACAAGCAATGTCCTTATCCAACCTTAGGGGATTCCCATGTGCCCCATATATTACATCATTAAGTTTACTTGAGGGATTTCCATGTACCCTGCAAGTACATCATTATTAGGCTTACTTGGGGGATTTTCGTGTACCCGGTAAGTATTTTATTATTAATCTTTTCTTGAGGGATTCCCTTGTATCCCACAAGGCATTCATCATTCAAACCAATTTTATTATTTCATTCACTTGGGGGATTTCCGTGTACCCTACAAGGTTTTTATTCAAATCAATTTCATAGCCACCAAAGGCCTTACCATTTAACCATTCCAAACCATCCATACTGGTCAAAACCATTTTGACCATTAAAAACCATTTAGCCATTCAAAACAATTTAGGGTTCCATAACAAAACCATATCATGAAATAGTATCAATGAAAGTTCGACAATAGAGTAAAACGTTCTCATAGGCATTTTATCAAATATGTTGAGGACATACCTTTACTAAGAACAAAACTGAAGCATAAACCCTCAAGTTTACGGTTATCCATGACTTATTTGTAAAACCACAACCAATAAGTACCCACATATGCAAAACATCACCAAAAACACGTGAAAACATAATTTAAACCAAGAGTAAACAATCCTCAATAATATGAATCAAAACCCTCAACATTGGTTTTCCAAAATAAATATTTATGATTCATAATCAATGTTTACAACACATTAAAACATGCCTTTAGTTATAACTAACAATGAGGGAGGAGTACATATCTTATTTATGAAAATCCACAGATAGAAACTTGACTCTTGAGCCTTTCGAAGAATACTTGTGGAAACCCTAGCCTCAATCTTCAATAGATGTTTAGAGAGAGCATTTGTATTGTTTTGATCCATCCACGAGAGTTATGAGAGGCTATAATAAGTTACATAGCATGGGGATTTAACGGTTTAGGGGTGGGAAATGTCCATACTACCCTCAGCTTAAAAGCTGAAAACTTACTTATAGGAGGGTACGACCCACCCCCTAAACCATACCCTAGGGTATGAGTGGTACCCTATCTCATACCTAGACCTCACCTTGGTCCCCCATACTAACCATCATAAGACCATCTAGGTTAAATTGTACGCCAAGGTACGAGAAGTACCCCTAACCTGTACCTTGGACAGATTTAACTAGACCAAACTTTGGGCATCATACTATAAGATCCCACAAAATACAAAGTCTAATTCAGCTCCTTAAAGCTTGATAAAGGATATAACACTTAGAAAATTCAAGCCAAGTGTTAAAGACTTAGTCTCTTTTTAAGACTTCGGACTTCGAGGATTTATTTCATAACCTTGCCGACCTTTGTTTGTCAATTTTTAAGTTGATACATGATGGGGCAAGTCAATAGTACATCTCGGGTGAGTTTCAGGATTTTTGAAATAGCATAAGGGCATGTTTAGGTTTCAGAAATAGTGTCTCAAGGAGATTAGCCCGCGCTGCATCAACCAGTCTGGGGCTTCAGGCAAGGCGCCACCCTAGATAGTCTGCCGCTCCAGGCAGGGCAGCACCCTGGCTAGTCCGCCTGGGCCAAGTTTCTGCATCCCAGCTTCGTATTTTAAAGGGAAAAAAGGTCAATTCCCTTCACCCTACAGCTCTAAAATATGGGATTGAAATCCCAAATAACCCTATTACTCATTATTTTCATAAAACACTCTCAAGAACAAGCACTAGGGTTGTCAAGTTCAAGCCTTGAATCTCAAGAACTCAATACAATCTTCACAGATTTTAGAAATTGAGGTATGTAAAGTGTTCATCCAAAAATCTCTTTCATCCTTGGAGCTCAAGAAACCAATTTTAAAATCATGAATTGTGATTTCCATATTTTTAATTGATTATTACCATGTTGATGTTGTTGTATGATTTCCAAGTTGGAATCTTTATGTGTATTCATGGAATTATGTTAGCATGTGGGTTGAAATCTATGAATTTGAGTTAATTAATGAACTAATGATGTATTGGTTTAATGTTCATGCCTAAGCCTAAAGTTATGAATTCTATGTGTTTGATAAAATGCCTAAGAGAATAAGAATAATGCATTATGACTCAATTGTAACCTAAATGATGAATCCATGCTTTACCCTCATGTACAAAATGACTTCTATGCTAAAGCTATGTCTTGTAATGACTTGGTGGAATTCTCATAAGTAGGGATTTGTGAAAATTATGATATGTTAGAATGCATTCCTATTCATGTGTAAGCTTAATACTTATGAATGCTTCATGAAATCCCCCAATGATTGTATTATGAATTATTGACTATGGTCATATGTTCAAGAAGTGTCATGTCCTATTTATATTCATGCTATCGAGTCCTGGGGGTATTTAATACCCGATAATTTAGTTGTATGCCTAGAGCCTGTGTCAGTTTTCAAGATAACCTCATTCAAGACACGATCAGTAGAATTCAGTCAGTCTTAGAACTCAGAAAAACTTAGTAGAATTCGGTTCAGTCCTTAGTAACTCAGTCAGTTAATAAAATTCAGTAGTCTTCTGTCAGTCAATGGAACTCAATGAACTTAGTCCAGATCAGTCCAATATAATCAGTTCAGTGTCTATTCAGATTGGAGTAGGATTCAACACCAAGTGACCCCAAGGATGGGAACTCACAACACCGAGTGAGCCCAAGGATGGGAACTCACTTGCTAGTAGAGGGTGAGATTCTTAAAAGCAATCCTTGCATTCCAGAACTACATAGCCAGCGTAGGTTAAGACATCAAACCTGCTAGATGAGGGTTGAAGAGGTGGCTTATCCTGTTAGATGAGGGTCCCACCATTCTCGTTAGAGTACCTGATAGATGAGGGTCATTCACAGATTTTTCTTACCAGTGGCGCAGTATTGACACCCTTCTAATTGGGGTTACAGATTAGACCCCAAATCAACTATCTTATTTGGGGCATGTTGGTTAGATGACTACCTCCCACAGTCTCAGTCTCAGTCTCAATCTTCAGTAAAGAACTCAGATAGTTCTACGAATTTCAAGACTGTTAGATACAGTCACTCAGCTCAGTACAAAACTCTATTAGTTCCATAAAATTAGGACTATTAGATATAGTCATTCAGTGATCAGTTGTCAGTAATCCATATTATCAGTAAACTCAATATTCAGAAACCTCATATTTTTAGTTAAAGATATGTATTCATGCATGTATTCTCATCCAGTCATGTTCATGTTATCATTCAGTTATAGTTCATGCATACGAACCCCATGCATACGAACCCCATGCATACCAGCACATTCACACGTATTGGCGCATACTTTTCTCTTGCACTATGGTATTTTATACCATAGGTTCGGACGCTCAGGTTCCCGATCGTACTTAGCAGTTCAGATTCCAGCAGCAGTAGATTAGCAATGAGTTCTCATCATTTGAGGATAACATGATTGTTTCATTATTTCATTATTTCAATTCAATTTTAGTAAACTAAGTTAGTTGGGGTCATGTCCCATCAACTCCACAGTTCAGACAAGTTTTAGAGGTTTTCAGACTAGATGTTCAAACTTTAGTATTTTTAGTATTTATGTTTAGTTTTGGTATTCTTATACCTTGTTCAGATATTATTTGAGTTTTGATCCTTATGGCAGTTCAGCCCATTATTTTCGCATATTATAGTGTCATTATACAGATGTTACAGAAGGTACCAGTCATGGATTAGCTTATGGTCCTTCAGGATTATGAGCACCGTATAGCATCTGAGGTACCAAAATTGGGGCATTACAAACATAGTATCAGAGCCTAAGGTTCAACAGTGTCCTAGGAAGTCTAAAAAGCCACATCTAGTAGAGTTTTGTGCATGAGTGTGTAGCGCACCACATTTATGTACAAGAGGCTATGAGATGTTTTAGGAACAGTTTCCCTTCTTTCAGTATTCATGTCGTGCGAGTGAGCATGAGCTCAAGTTAAAATCTTAGTCTAATACTTCTTTCTCTTCCATCTACATAAAATGCCTCCAAAAAAGAATCGGGGAATAGGAACGGGAGACCAGCCAGCCCCTCTCGATCAGCCAAATCCTTTGGGCGAACATGTCTCCCATGCTGAATGAGAGTAGAATTCACCACTTTAGCCCATTCAGTTGCTGCTTAGAATGAGAGTCCAGTTATCATTTCATCCAACCCAGTGGCCAATTCTGCTGTAACTAGGATTCAGAACTTCACCCAAATGAATCCTCCATCTTTCACCTGGTAAAAGTCAGATGAGAACCCTCAGGAGTATCTTGATCAGGTGCAGAAGACTACTGATACTATGGGGGTGACTGCTAGTTAAGGTGATGAGCTAGCTGTATACCAATTACAGGATATGGCTCACACTTGGTTCAAACAGTGAAAGGTAGAGAGGGGTATAGATGTAGAACCCATAGAATGGGAGAAGTTCGCCACTACTTTTCTTGATAAATTCTTTCCCCTAGAGCTGAGAGAAGCTAAGGTGTTAGAGTTTATCAACCTCAGGCAGGGAAACATGATAGTGAAAGAGTATTTTCTTAAGTTTACTCAATTAGCTAGATACGCTCCTTATGTGGTAGTAGATAGTATATCTAAGATAAGTAAGTTCTTATCTGAGGTGAATAATAGTGTGGTAAAGGAGTGCAGGATAGCCATACTGATTAGTGAGATGGACTTAGCTAGGCTAAATATCTATTCTTAACAAATAGAAGAGCAGAATAATAAGGAGAGAGAGAAGCAGAATAAGAAAGCTAGAATAGGTAGCTTTAATTTCAATCATCCTAAGTCAGATAGTGGAAATTGTTCTCAGTTCTGCCTAAAGTCCTCAGTTCCAGCTCCTTCCTCAGCCAGTGCTCCAGTTCCTAAGTTCAGGAATGGTAATAAAGATAGGGCACCAGGATCTAAGTCTCAGGGTAGCGTTAGCAGTGCCCAAACCCATCCTTTTTGTCAGACTTGTAGCAAGAATAATCAGGGTATTTGCAGAGCTGGCAGTGATGTTTGTTTCAAATATGGAAAGCCAGGCCGCAAAGTTAGAGATTGTCCCTAGTCAGGTTCTCAAGGTCAGCATAACCGTCCTCCAGCTTAGTCCGGTCGATCGAACCAGCAGGGTGTTGCATCCAGTGCCACCAGTAGGTGGAAAATGCCCAAAAAGACTCTATGCTCTCCAGTCCCAACAGGATCAAGAAAATTCTCCTGATGTGGTCACTGGTATGTTACATATCTTTTATTTGTATGTCTACGGTTTTCTAGATCCAGGAGCTTCTTTATCTTTTATTACTCCTTATATAGCAGTTGATTTCAGAATCAGTTCTAAAATTCTAGCAGAGCCTTTCTCAGTATCTACCCTAGGGGGTAAAACTATCATAGCTCAATGGGTATATATGAACTGTCTAGTTATGATATCTCAAAAAGTCACTTCAACAGACTTAGTCGAATTAGAGATGACTGATTTTGATGTCATTCTCGATATGGATTGGCTTCATTCCTACTATGCCATAGTCGACTGCAGAAATAAAGTTGTCCAATTTCAGTTCCCAAATGAATCCATCCTAGAGTGGAGGGATAGTACTTCAGCCTTCAGGGGTCAGCTTGTTTCCTATCTAAGGGCAAGGAAAAAGATATCTAAGGGATGTGTATATCATCTTGTTCGAGTTAAGGACTCTAGTTCCAAAAATACTAGTCTGGAATCAGTCTCAGTAGTAAATGAATACTCAAATTTCTTTCCCGAAGATCTTCCAGGAATTCCTCCCGAAAGGGAAATAGACTTCGACATTGACTTTCTTCTAGATACTCAGCCTATATCTATTCCATCATATAGAATGGAACCAGCAAAACTCAGAGAGATAAAAGAACAGTTAAAGGATCTCCCAGACAAGGGATTCATCAGACTCAATGTGTCCCCGTGGAGTGCACCATTTTTATTTATGCAAAAGAAAGACGGTTCTCTTAAAATGTGCATAGACTACCGTCAGCTCAATAAGGTCACAGTCAAAACCAAGTATCCACTTCCCAGAATCAATGACTTGTTGGACCAACTTCAGGGTGCCAGTTACTCTTCTAAGATAGACCATAGATCAGGCTATCATCAACTCAGAATCAGAGAATGTGACATTCCAAAAGCAACTTTTCGAACTCGGTATAGTCACTTCAAATTCTTAGTCATGTACTTTGGTCTTACCAATACCCCAGCAGCTTTCATGGACTTTAGGAACCATGTGTTCAAGCAGTACTTGAATATGTTCATCATAGTCTTCATGGATAACATTCTTATTTATTCCCACAGTGAGCACGACCATGCAGACCATCTCAGAATAGTATTACAGACTCTCATAAATCCTCAGTTGTTCGCCAAATTCAGTAACTGGGAATTTTGGACAAGGTCAGTAGCATTCCTTAGTCATATCATTTTCAGTGATGATATTAGGGTTGATCCTCAAAATACCAAAGCAGTGAGAAACTAGCCCAGATGGTTTGTTAAGGTATTTTCATCTATTGCATCCCCTATATCCAGATTGACTCAGAAAAAGTCAATTTTTAGTGGTCAGGTTCATGCGAGAAGAGTTTTCAGGAGTTAAAGACTCGACTCACCTCAGCCCTAGTTTTGACTCTTCTAGATGGTCTAGATGGGTATGTCGTGTACTGTGATGCATCCAGGGTAGGTTTGGGTTGTGTCCTCATGCAGCATGGTAAGGCCATAGCCTACGCCTCTATATAGCTTAAGCCCCATGAGAAGAATTATCCAACTCATGATCTTGAGTTAGCAGCAGTAGTGTTTGCCTTTAAGATTTGGAGGCACTATTTGTATAGGGTGCATTAGATGTGTTCACAGATCACAAGAGCCTCCAGTACATGTTCTCTAAGAAAGACCTTAACCTTTTTCAGATAAGGTGGTTAGAACTCTTGAAAGATTGTTACATGAGTGTCCTTTATTATTTGGGCAAGGCCAATATAGAGGTTGATGCTCTCAGTAGACTGTCTATGGGTAGTGTTGCTCATGTTGAGGAAAGTAAGAAGAAGTTTGCTCAAGAAGTCCATCATCTTGAGCGACTAGGTGTCCACTTAGTCGATTCAGCAGAAGGTAGTGTGTGGGTTCAGAATAGTTCGGAATCATCTCTAGTTTCCAAAGTTAAGAAAAAGCAAGATAGAGATCCCAGTCTAGTCAAGTTGAAAGAATCAGTTAGAGATCAGAAGGTTGAGGTTTTCTCCCAAGGGAGAGATAATGTATTGTGTTGTTAGGTTCATCCATGTGTTCCGGGTGTAGATGACTTGAGGCAACAAATTCTTGCAGAAGCGCATGGTGCGCGTTACTCTATTTATCCAGGGGCCACTAAGATGTATCGCAATTTGTAGAAAATCTATTGGTGGAGTGGGACGAAAAGAGATATTGTATAGTTTGTGGCTAAATGTTCAACATGTCAGCAGGTTAATATTGAGCATCAGAAGCCTAGTGGGTCCATGCAGAAGTTTAATATTCCTACTTGAAAGTGGGAAGAAGTGAACATAGACTTTGTGATGGGTTTGCCTCGTACTCGTTGTCAGCACGATTCAGATTGGGTCATATAGACATAATGACTAAATCATCTTATTTCCTTCCAATTCACACCTCTTATTCAGCCGAGGATTACGCCAAACTCTATATCAGGGAGTTGGTTAGATTACACATTGTTACGTTATCCATTATCTCAGATAGAGGTACCCAATTCACCTCTCACTTCTGGAAAGCATTCCAAAAAGGTCTTGGTACTCGAGTTCACCTTAGTACAGCCTTTCATCCTTAGATAGATGGTCAAGTAGAAAGGACCATTCAGACCTTGGAAGATATGCTAATGGAGTATGCAATTGATTTCAAGGGTATTTGGAATGACCACTTTCCTTTGATTGAGTTTGCATACAACAACAGCTATCATTCTAGTATTCGGATGGCTCCATTCGAACCTCTCTATGGTAGGAAATGCAAATATCCAATTAGTTGGTTTGAAGTGGGTGAGCTGCAGTAGTAGGTCCTGACTTAATATTCGATACCTTGGAAAAAGTTCAGTTGATCAGAGAAAGGTTCAAGACAGCTCAGAGCCGACAGAAATTGTATGTAGATGTGCACAGAAAGGATCTCGAGTTCGAGATTGGTGATTTTGTGTACTTGAAAATCTCTCCCATGAAGTGAGTGAAGAGGTTTGGCAAAAAGGGAAAGCTCAATCCCTGATATGCCGGTCCTTCAAAATTCTCAGTCGCTTCGGCAAGGTAGCTTATGAGCTCGAATAGCCTTCAGATCTAGCTTTAGTGCATCCATTCTTTCATGTCTCCTTTCTTAAGAAGTGCATAGGTGACCCAGCAGTTGTAGTCCCTATAGAGGGCATAGAAGTTCAGAACAGTATCTCTTATAAGGAAATTCTGGTTGAGATTCTTGACCATCCGATTCACAGACTAAGAAATAAAGAAATCCCTCTAGTTAAAGTTCTTTGACAGAATCAGTCTGTTGAGGGAGCTACTTGGGAAGTAGAAGAAAACATGCGAACCAAGTATCCTTACCTCTTATCCACAAACTCAAACTCAGCCCAAGGTAATAGTTTTCCTTAAGCTTATTTAGTTTAATGTTTAGATTTCAGTTATAAACTTGGTATTCAGTTTCATGCTCAGAGTCCCATTACGAACTTGGTATCAAATACCATTGCATATTCATTCATATGTTCATGCATAAGATATGCATTCTCATTGTGAGAAACTCAGTTATCAGAAATCCTAGTCATACATTCATAAGTCAGTTCAGTCATGAAACCATGCATCAGATATGCATGCTCAGTATGAAACTCAGTAAGTGAGTAATGTCAGTCATGTAATCATGTTTTTGTTGTTCATGTTTAGTAAGTACTTCAGCTTATCATTTCTCCCATCTCAGTCAGTCTCATTAGAATGGAGAATGTTTCCAAGGGGGAGATATTGTAAGATCCCGCAAAATCCTAAGTCTAATTTATATCCTTAAAGCTTGATAAAGGATCAAACACTTAGAAAATTTCAGTGAAGTGTTAAGGACTTAGTCTCTTTTTAAGCCTTTGAACTGTGAGGATTTATTTCATGATATTCCCAACCTTCGTTTGTCGATTTTTAAGTTGATACACGATAGGGAAAGTCAATAGAACATCTCGGGTGAGTTTGGATTTTTGGAATAGCATAAGGGCATGTTTGGGTTTCAGAAATAGTGTCTCAAGGAGATTAGCCCGTGCCGCGTCAGCCAGTCCAGGGCTCCAGGCAAGGCGCCACAATGGATAGTCCGCCTGGGCCAAATTTTTGCATCCCAGCTCCGTATTTTAAAGGGCAAAAGGGTCAATTCCCTTCACTCTACAGCTCTAAAATATGGGATTGAACTCCCAAATAACCCTATTACTCATTATTTTCATAGAATACTCTCTAGAACAAGCACTAGGGTTGTCAAGTTCCAGCCTTGAATCTCAAGAAATCAGTACAATCTTCACGGATTTTAGAAATTGAGGTATGTAAAGTGTTCATCAAAGGATCCCTTTCATCCTTGGAGCTTAAGAAACCAATTTTAAAATCATGAATTGTGATTTCCATGTTATGGATTGATTATAACCATGTTGATGTTGTTGTTTGATTTCCAAGTTGGAATCTTTATGAGTATTCATGAAATTATGTTAGCATGTGGGTTGAAATCGATGAATTGAGTTGATTAACGAACTCATGATGTATTGATTTAATGTTCATGACTAAGCCTAAAGTTATGTATTCTATGTGTTTGATAAAATGCCTAAGAGAATAAGAATTATGCATTATGACTCAATTGTGACCTAAATGATGAATCCATGCTTTACCCTCATGCACACTCCCACGCTAAAGCTATGTCTTGTAATGATTTGGTGGAATTCTCATAAGTAGGGATTTGTGAAAATTATGATATGTTAGCATGCATTCCTATTCATGTGTAATCTTAAGACTTGTGAATGCTTCATGAAATCCCCCAATGATTGTATTATGAGTTGTTGACTATGGTCATGTGTTCAAGAAGTTTCATGTCCTATTTATATTCATGCTATCGAGTCCTGGGGGTATTTAATACCTAAAAATTTAGTTGTTTTCCTAAAGCTAGTGTCAGTTTTCAAGATAAACTTAGTCAAGCCACTATCAATAGAATTCAGTCAGTCTCAGAACTCAGGAAAACTCAGTATTATTCAGTTCAGTCCTCAGTAACTCAGTCAACTAATAGAATTCAGTAGTATTCTATCAATTAATGAAACTCAGTGAACTCAATCAAGTTTAGTCCAGTATAATCAATTCAGTATCTATTCTGATGGGAGTAGGATTCAGCACCAAGTGAGCCCAAGGATGGAAACTCACCTGCTAGTAGAAGGTGTGATTATTAGAAGCAATCCTTTCATTCCAGAACTACGTAGCCAGCGTAGGTTAAGACATCAAACCTGCTAGATGAGGGTTGATAAGGTGTCTTAACCTGTTAGATGAGGGTCCCACCATTCTCATTAGAGTACTTGATAGATAAGGGTCACTCACATCTTGTCCTTATCAGTGGCACGATATTAACACCCTTCCAATTGGGGTTACAGATTGGACCCCAACTTAGCTATCTTATTTGGGGCATAGCAGTTAGATGACTAACTCCTACAGCCTCAGTCTTAGTTTTCAGTAAAGAACTCAGATAGTTTTACAGATTTTAGGACTGTCAGTTATTGTCACTCAGCTCAGTACGGAACTCAACTAGTTTTATTAGAATCAGGACTGTCAGATACGGTCATTCAATTATTAGTTATCAGTAATCCATGTTATCAATAAACTTAGTATTTAGAATCCTCATGTTTTCAGTTATAAATATGTATTCATGCATGTATCTCATATAGTCATGTTCATGTTATCAGTCAGTTATAGCTCATGCATATGAACCCCATGCATTCAGCCTACCTCACTTTGCATACCAGTACATTCATACATACTGACGCATACTTTTCTCTTGCACTTTGGTGTTTTATACCATAGGTTTGGACACTCAGGTTCCCTATCACACTTAGCAGTTCAGATTCCAGCAATAGTAGATTAGCAGTGAGTTCTCATCATTCGAGGATAACATAATTATTTCATTATTTCAATTCAGTTTCAGTAAACGAAGTTAGTTGGGGACATGTACCATCAACTCCACAGTTCAGAAAAGTTTTAAAGTCTTTCAAACTATATGTTCTGACTTCAGTATTCAGTATTTATATTCGGTTTTGGTATTCTTATACCTTATTTAGATATTATTTTAGTTTTGAACCTTATGGCAGTTTAGCCCATTATTTTTGCATATTATAGTGTCGTTATACATATATTGTAGCAGGTATCATTCATGGTTAGCTTGTGGTCCTTCGGGATTATGAGCATCGTTTAGCGTCCGGGGTACCAGACTTGGGGCGTTACACATACGACTTAGCATCAAACACCTCGTATCTTGGACAGGAACCAACCCAAATTCATTGACTAATATATAGGAGGAGGAACATCAAGCCGTACCATAGCATACGAGTAGTAAGTTCAAACCATACCTTGTCCAGGATATTCAAAACTCAAGAAATTTTACAAGGGCGAAAGTTCAGGGTGTTTCACTCAGCTAGGGTGAGTGCGAGCCCATGCATGTCGCGGACGTGGTGCTTTTTTGCACTAAATGACAACTGAAACTTGGAATATGCCTTGGGATGCTTTCGTAATCCAATTTTTGGAAATAAAAAATGTAACCACACTAAATTCTACATTCCAAAAATGTTGTTAAAGTCGTATTTTCAATTCGAGGTTATTTCGACCAAATGTGAGTCCCACACCTAAACTTTCAAACTTTCAACTTTTTGATCGATATGTCAATATGAGCTCGGGTGTATTGGGACTCAAACCAAAGGCCTACCTAGCCTAAAGTTGATATTTTGGATCTTCTGGAGCAGTCGGAATTTGCATTCACAATCATTTCACTAAAGTTTTTGCCAGTGGCCATTTGGAACCCGCGATGACTTCTAAATAGGGAATTTAATCTTAAAACCAAACGAATAGCCTGATAATCGAACCATTGGTCCTAAAAAGTCATAAATGACTTGGGCATCTATGGAGACGGTCAATCAAAAAAAATAAGCGGAAATATGGAAAATGACCTGAAAGGTCATTACATTATCCACTACTAAAAAGACTTTCGTCCCTGAAAATCAGCGGATAGAAAGAATCTCAAATGATTAAAGGAATGGAATACTGGCCTGCATGCTCCAATCATGAACTCCACGATAACCTCAGCAAAGAGAAAATGATTCTAAGGGATTTCGCCACAGGTATCCCTTTTTCAACTAGCACTGTCATTATTCTTTTGAACATCAAAAACAAAACTTAACTGCTAACTGGCCTATAACTGAACAAAGAAGACTAATGCACACATATTTGAAATACATCATGCTGATACCTTTTGTATATCCCCATAAATCAGTTAAGGCTCATCCAATCCAATTCCAACACAAGTCATGAGCCATGAAACCAAATCCAAATCCAAATATACACTCCATTTACCATATTGCATATGTTTTCACTCCAAGCCAGGAGGAAAATCACTTGAGTCTCGCCCACATAGTCTTATTACAGAGAACTCAAAGAACTAAAGTTGATCCAATAAAAGTCCATATGACAAATAATAGAATAACCTCATGAGGCACTTTTTGGGCACACAGATGGAGTAATCGAGGAATGCAATCCATACCAATGCTGCAACCTATCTGGACAAAAATCAAACTGAGATCTTGAAATCCAAGATATCACTACTTATCACTGAATATTCAACTTCAGGATATCTCATTTACCATGGACGAAGCCATACTGAACCCAACTCGACTATATTACTCCCCCTGAGTAAATCATCCAAAATTCCCAAAGAAAACTGAAACTCGAGGTCAAAACTAAAACAACCAATATGAGGCCCATGGGATATCATTTGAACACTTATCAACTATAATCCAACCGACGTCGAGAAGACAGAATAGTCAATCAAGGAGTAGGCTTAACCAGCCTATAAATGAAATCTGAGCAAAGAAAAGTCTAAAATAAAAGTTGCACGCAAGCTCAATGACACCAAGCTGAAATCTCAATACCAAGGTTGAATTGCTCGGTCTCAACTAGACAAACCAAATCTAAAGACGGGTATACATTAATTCTCCAAATCTATCATACTTCCAAATCGCTATTTGAAGGAGTCAAATCCAAAACTAAGCCAATAAGGCTATATCAATGACAACTACCCCAAATCGACTCTAGTATCCAAATTTGGCATATCCGAGATAAATCATACCAAGCCACAATTGAGACATATCTGAAGAGCAAAATCACCACAGGGATAACCACTAACTGATAACACAATCAACCAACTCTATCTCAGCTAAAAGGTATGAAATATAGACAAAAAAATATCCTTCCAAAGGATGAATCACTAACTGAAAATGCAAATAACCCACTCCATATCCACTAGAGGGTCATGAACTATCCAAATAAAGTAAAAAATCTCCCCAAGGCTAAGAACCACACCGGTAATGGAAAAAAATCTAGCGACTCGAAGAATGCAACTTAAATCGGAAACTAACCAATCTAATACTCTTCCTTGACAAGAAATAGCCATAGGTACATATCATGAAGGAGAAACACTACACTAAGCCTCATTAGGCCAAAAAACTCTGAAATAGGGATTACCCAAATCCACCCCATATTAACATCATCAAAGAAGAATATACCAATCTAGAAACCAAGGTCAAAGTCAAAACCATCACCAGAAAATTAACAACTCAAGGTAAAGAACTTGTAATTTAATAACTCAAGAAGCGATTACAAGAAGGGCCACCTGCCTCTAACTTTCCAACACTGCTAGATAAAATAATATCCCAACAACCAAGGAGTATCCAATCTCCATACTAACAACAGGAAAAACCAAGTCAAGGTAACAAACCCAATAAACCTATGAGATAAATCTATGATATCTCAACATCACTATCAAAATCGTTAACGGACAAAGAAATATCCACGAACAAAGAACGAACCTCAAACAGGTCCATTTCATAAATACATAATACTGGAAGAGATAACCAAAACAAAAGCATTCATAACCCAGGAGGCAATTCCAAGAATCTCAAACTCAATGACGGGCAACATAACTAAATTGTCAGCTCAAAAACCATATAGAACCATGGAAGTCAACTTAACTTTGATACCATAATACATCTCCAAATTAATCTTATACAGTTGACCAAGAGGGAACACAATCAACCTCGCCATATTAGGGGAAAGAAATCATCAAATCAGGATATATCTACTCAAGCCACCGAATAATATCATTAGAGAATGAAAGTCTAACTAGATAACACTAGTCTATACAGCTGCCCAGAAAGAATCAATTACATTAATTAATAATATTAACCAATATCAATACCCTCACGCAGTGGTAACAATAGAAACAATAATATCAACATTAATATACTGAACATGCGGTACTGTAACGCCCTGAACCTGGTGTTCGAAATGCTACACAATGCTTATGACCACGAAGGACCACAAGCTAACCCATGACTAATATTTGTACTTGTACACTGCATAATGTAACATAATAATGCAGAAACATGTACTGAAAGGCAATAAGGTTCAATACCAAACATAATCTAAATAATGTAACATCTGTGTGGGGTAATATAATACCCAAAAGCAAAACTAAGAATACTAAAGTCTAAAACATGATAGTTTAGAAAGCCTCTAAAATTGAATAATTTGATGAAGGAGTTGATAGGACATGTCCCTAACTAACTCCGTCTAGTAAAAATGAACTAAAATAATAAGTACTAATCGTGTCCTCAAAGAATGAGGACTCACTGCTGAATACTGGAATACTACTGCTATTCTGGAACTCGTGTCTTTAAATTTATGGTATAAAATAAAAAGAAACACCATAGCTCAAATGCGCCAGTACATTGGAATGTACTGAGTATGCATGTGGGGTAGGCTAAATGTATGGGGTTCATATGCATGAACAATAATAATAACTGACTGACTATCATGAGCGTGAGAATACATGCATGAGACATAATAACTGAAACTAATACCGTGTTAACATGATTACTAAATCTGAATATAATTGATAACATGAGTGACTGTATCTGATAGTCCTAAATCTGATGGAACTATCTGAGTTTCGTACTGTATCTGAGTTGACTGTATCTGACAGTCCTAATATTCTAAGAACTATCTGAGTTCTTTTACTAAGACTGAGACCGTGGGAAGTAGTTATTTAACCGATATGCCCCAAATATGCTATAATAGCTGAGTTGGGGTCTAATCTATGCCCTGATTGGAAGGGTGTCAATACCACGCCACTGGTAAGGACAAACTGTGGGTAACCCTCATCTGACAGTGTCCCCAAAAGAGAATGGTGAGGCCCTCATCTGACAGTACTTATCCACCTCATCAACCCTCATCTGACAGTGTCGATATCTCAACCTATGCTGGCTATATAGTTCTAAAATGCAAGGATTACTGCTAAGAATCACACCCTTATCTGACAGTGTGTGTTCCCATCCTTGGGTTCACTTGGTGCTAATTTCTACTCCCATCTGAAGAGACTGAACCTGATTAACTGACTGTACACGGATTGAATTTATTGAATTCTATTGACTGACAGAATACTACTGCTATCTGATAACTATTTGAGATCATGAGATTTCTGAGATTTCTAGAGTTACATGACTGACTGAGTTTTATAGAACATGGATTAACTGCGGATATCATAGAAATATGACACTGGCTCTAGGTACACAGCTATATATTTTGGGTACAAGTACCCCCAGGACTCGATGGAAGGAAACTGACACCACATGATACTTCTTGATCATAGGAACAAAGTTCACAATTCATAATGCCATAAGTAGGGGATTTCATACTTTACATGGTTATCATATTCATGTTCATGGTGAGGATGCATACAATTGAATTCATAAATTTCATATTCTAACATCATGTCATCCTATCAACATATGCATTGCACGACAATAGCATGGAATCCTTTTTGAATATAAGAGAATAGCATACATTTGACATTTAATTCAAATTCTAGCTACATTGCATGGTTTCTATTCCTTTAAGCATTTTATCAAACACCTTGCATACATAAACTAGGGCATAAGTGCGACTATCAATTAATGATTCAAAACACCGTAATTCAATCAAATTTCCCAAGTTCCAATTCACATAAAATCATGGTATCATGAACATCACATACAGATTCTAACTTGGGAGTTGTATAACAACAATCATACAAAACATAATCAAACCACAACATAATAGCATGGTTCATAATTTAAAAGAGGTTTCTTGAGCTTTATGAATTAAAAGAATCCATAAATCAACACACGCATACCTTAGATGAAAGTTTCTTAATGATCTATGATGAAATCTCTTGGACTTGGGTCTTCAAATTGAAATCCTTGTTTTTGTTCTTGAGAGAAATTGATGAAAAAGAGTATATTTAGCTTCAATTGGGGCTTAATCCCGTTTTGGGATATTATATATGTGTGGAAAAGGACCAAAATTCCCTTTAAAACACGGAGGTGAAATGCTGAAATTTTTCGCAAAAGGCTATGGCCAGGGCGGCGTCCTGCTTAGACCGGTGGTCTACGCAAGGCTGCACGGGCCTGTAGCCTTTTTCTACTGGTTGGGCACACCAAACGTGCCCTTACGCAACTTCAAAAATTCCGAAACTCACCCGGTATGTACTACGACCTTGCCCCATCGCAATGCAACTTGAAAATAAAAATTAGAGGTGGGGAAGGTCGTCAAATAAATCCTTGAAGTTCAGAGGTCTAAAATGAGACTAAGTGTTGAACACTTAGCAAAATTTTCTAAGTGTTGGAGCTTGTAAAGCTTAAGGAGCTGAATTTTTGACTTAGGATTTTACGGGGTCTTACAATTTCTCCCCCTTGGGAACATTCGTCCCCGAATGAGACTGACTGTAAGGGGAAACAATAAGCTGAACATGAACTAAACATGAATGAACAAAACATGATCTCATGACTGACGTGACTGATAAACTTAATATATCATACTGAACATACATATCTGATGCATGATTATATAACTAAACTGATACATGTATGCATGACTGAATATGCAAAGGTACTTGATACCAAGTTTATAATAGGAACATGAGCATGAAACTGAATACCAAGTTTGTACCGAATACTGAATGTGAAGTTGAATAAGCTTAAGGAGAACTATTACTTTGAGCTTGATTTGGACTGGCGGAGAAGAGGTGAGGATACTTAGACCGCATGTCTGCTTCTGTTTCCCAGGTAGCTTCCTCAACAGATTGATTTCGCCAAAGAACCTTAACTAGAGGGACTTCTTTGTTCCTCAGTCTACGAGTCTGTTAGTCAAGAATTTTGACTGGAATTTCCTCATAGGAGAGGCTGTTCTGAACATCAATGCTCTGAATAGGGACTATGATTGATGGATCACCTATGCACTTCTTGAGCAAAGAAACATGGAAGACTAGATGAACTAAGGCTAGATCTTAAGGCAACTCGAGCTCATAAGCTACCTTGCCAAAACGACTGAGAATCTTGAAGGGACCGACATATCGAGGACTGAGCTTTCCCTTCTTACCGAATCTCTTCACTCCCTTCATGGGAGAGATATTTAGATAGACAAAATCACCAATCTCAAACTCGAGATCCTTACTGCACACATCTGTATAAGACTTTTGTCGAATCTGAGCAGCCCGGAGTCTTTCTCTAATCAACTAGACTTTCTCTAAGGCATCAAATACCAAGTCAGGCCCTATGACTGAGGCCTCACTAACTTCAAACCAACCGACTGGAGATCTACATCTCCCACCATATAGGGATTCGAATGGAGCCATCTTAATACTGGAATGATGACTATTATTGTATGAAAACTCAATCAAAGGCAAGTGGTCATCCCAACATCCCTTGGAATCAATTGCACATGCCATTAGCATATCTTCTAGAGTCTGAATGGTCCTTTCTGCTTGACCATCTGTCTGAGGATGAAAGGTTGTACTGAGATGAACTTGGGTACCAAGACCCTTTTGGAATGCTTTCCAGAAGTGAGAAGTAAATTGGGTTCCTCTTTCTGAGATGATAGATAAAGGAACACCGTGTAATCTGACCAACTCCCTAATGTAGAGTTTGGTATAATCCTCAAATGAATAAGAGGTATGGACTGGAAGGAAATAAGCTGACTTGGTTATTTTGTCTACAATGGCCCACACTGAATCATGTTGATGACTAGTTTGAGGTAAACCCATTACGAAGTCCATGTTCACTTCTTCCTACTTCCAAGTAGGAATGGTGAACTCCTGCATAAAGCCACTAGGCTTCTGATGCTCTATCTTAACCTACTGACATATAGAGCACTTAGCCATAAACTCTACAATATCTCTCTTCATCCCACTCCACCAATAGATCTCCCGCAAGTCGCGGTACATCTTAGTGGCCCCTGTATAAATAGAGTATCGCGCACTATGAACTTTTGCAAGAATTAACTACCTCAAGTCATCTACACCTGGGACACGGAGACGACCCTGACAATGAAGAACACCATCTCCCCCTTGGTAAAAAAACCTCTACTTTATGATCTCTTACTGACTCATTTAGCTTGATGAGGCTGGGATCTCTATCCTTTTTTTCTTTCACCTCAGAAACTAGAAATGATTCTGAACTACTCTGAACACATACACCACCCTCTGAAGAGTCGATTAAGAAAATGCCTAGTCTGGAAAGCTGATGAACCTCCTGAACTAACTTTTTCCTACTGTCCTCAACATGAGCAATATTACCTATAGACATTCTACTGAGAGTGTCAACCACTACATTGGCCTTGCCCGGATGATAAAGGAAACTCATGTCATAATCTTTTAAGAGCTCTAACCACTTTCTCTGATGAAGATTAAGATCTTTCAGAGAAAATACATACTGAAGACTCTTGTGATCTTTGAAGACATCTACATGAACTTCGTAGAGGTAATTCCTCTAAATTTTTAAGGCAAATACTATGGCTACTAACTCAAGATCGTGAGTAGGATAATTCTTCTTATAGGGTTTAAGCTGTCTGGAGGAGTAGGCTATGACCTTACCATTCTGCATGAGGACACAACCTAAACCCACTCTGGATGCATCACAATACACTACAAAACCATCTGAACTATCTGGTAATGCTAGAACTGGAGCTGAGGTGAGTCGAGTCTTCAACTCCTGAAAACTCTTCTCCCAAGGATCTGACCACTAAAACTTGACCTTTTTCTGAGTTAATTTGGACATAGGAGATACAATAGAAGAAAATCCTTCAATAAACCGTCTGTAACAGCCAGCCAAACCTAAGAAACTCCTGATATCTGATGGAGATATGGGGCGAGGGCAGTTTTTTACCGATTCGGTCTTCTGAGGATCTACTCTAATGCCATCACTTAAAATAATATGGCCAAGGAATGCTACTGACCTTAGCCAAAATTTTCACTTACTGAATTTGGCAAATAACTAGTGATCTATGAGAGTCTAAAGAATAATTCTGAGATGGTCTGAATGGTCTTGCTAACTACGGGAGAAAACAAGGATATCATCTATAAAGACTATCAAGAACATGTCTAAGTACTGCTTGAACACCTTATTTATCAAGTCCATGAAATCTGTAGGGGCATTGGTAAGACCAAAGGACATAACTAAGAATTTAAAGAGACCATACCGAGTATGAAAAGTTGTCTTCGGGATGTCACATTCTCTAACTCTGAGCTGATGATAGCCTGATCTGAGTTCTATCTTAGAGAAATAACTGGCACCCTAAAGTTGGTCAAACAATTCATCAATTTTAGGAAGTGGATACCTGTTCTTGACCGTGACTTTATTGAGCTGACGGTAATCTATGAACATCCTGAGAGAATCGTCCTTCTTGCGCACAAGTAAGACTGGTGCGCCCCACGGGGAAATGTTGGGTTAGATGAATCCATTATCTAAGATATCTTTCAACTGTTCTTTCAGTTTTTTGATCTCTACTAGTTCTATTCTGTATGGCGGAATAAAGATAGTCTGAGTGTCTGGAAGAAGATCAATGCCAAAGTCTATTTCCCTTTCGGGAGGAATGCCTGGAAGATCTTCAGGAAAAATATTTGAATCCTCATTCACAACTGGGACGGACTCAAGACTAGGAGTTTCATAACCAGAGTCCTTAACATGAATGAAATGGTAAAGACATCCCTTAGATAACATTTTCCTTGCCCGAAGGTAGGAAATAAGCTGACCCTTGAAAGATGTACTACACCTCCACTCTAAGATGGGCTTATTCAGAAACTAAAATTGGACTATTCTATTTCTACAGTCTACTGTGGCATAGCAGGAATAAAGCCAATCCATGCCGAGAATAACATCGAAATCAGTCATCTCTAATTTGACTAACTTTGCTGAAGTGACTTTCTGGAATATCATGATCGGTCAGTTCCTGTATACCCACCGGGATATGATGGTTTTACCCACTGGGATAGAGACTGAGAAGGGCTCTGCTAAAATTTTGGGACTGACTCCGAAATCTTCTGCTATATAGGGAGCAACAAAAGACAAGGATGCACCAGGATCTAGCAAAGCGTAAACATGAACATGAAAAATCTGTAATGTACCAGCAACTACATCAAAAGAATTTACCTAATCTTGTCAGGTCTAAAGAGCATAAAGGCTATTTGGGTGTTGCCCACTAGTAGCACTGGAAGTGGTACCCTGCTGATTCGGGCGATCGGACTGAGCTGTGGAACGATTCTGTTGACCCTGATAACCCGACTGGGGACAATCTCTAACTCTGTAGCCTGGCTTTCCATAACCGAAACAGACATCGCTACCAGCTCTGCAAGCACCCTTGTAGTTCTTACCATAAGTCTGACAAAGAGGATAAGAATGGGCGCTGCTAACATTGCCCTGAGACTGAGATCCTGGTGCTCTATCTCTGAACTTAGGAGCTGGAGAACTGGTTGAATAAGGAGCTAGAACTGATGGCTTAGGATGAAAATGAGAACGGTTTCCTTCTTCTGATTTAGGCTGAACAAAGTTGAAACTGCCTGACCTTGCTCTTTTTTTCTGTTCTCTCTCTTCCTAACTCTCTACTCTTCTATCTGCTAAGCATGATTCATAATCCTGGCTAAAGTCATGTCACTATTTAGCATGGCATATCTGCACTCATTTACCACACTGTCATTCACCCCTGAAATGAACTTACTCATATTGGCCATGATATCTACGACCACATGAGGGGTGTATCTGGCTAATTAAGTAAACTTAAGAGAATACTCTTTCACCGTCATATTGCCCTACCTGAGGTTGATAAACTCTAGCACCTTAGCTTCTCTAAGATCTTGGGGAAAGAATCTCTCTAAGAATACCGTGATAAACTCCTTCCACTCTATAGGACCTACATCATCTAACCTTTCAGACTTCCACTGCTTGTACCAAGTATGAGCCACATCCTGTAACTGATATGCGGCTAAGTTAGCACTCTCAATAGTAGTCACCCCCATGATATCTGTCACCTTTTGAATTTGATCAATGAATTCCTGAGTGTCTTCATCTTCCTTATACCCGAAGAAGGATGGAGGGTTTATTTGGGTAAAGTCTCGAATCCTGGATGTAGCTGAATTGGCTACTGGGTTGGCCAGAATGACAGCTGGTCGTTCATTCTGGGCAGCGACTAACTGAGCAAGAGTAGTGAATGCGGCTCTGAACTCTGTATGAGAAACATGTTCGCCTAAAGGATCTTTGGGCTGAGAGGCTGGCTGATTTCTTCTCTTGGGAGGCATGTACCGAAATCAAGAGGAGAAACGAATTAGACTGATAGATTAACTTAAGATTATTCTCACTGGCACGACATGAATATTGAAAGAAGGGAAACTATTCCTAAAATACCTCATAGCCTCCTGCACATAAATGTGGCGCGCAACACACCCATGCACAAGACTCTACTAGATGAGGTTTTAAGACTTCCTAGGACACTATTGAACCATAGGCTCTAATACCATGTTTGTAACACCCCAAACCTGGTGCTCAAAATGCTACACGATGCTCATGACACCAAAGGACCACAAGCTAACCCATGACTGATATTTCTACCTGTACACTGCATGATGTAACATAATAATACAGAAATATGTACTAAAAGGCCATAAGGTTCAATACCGAACATAATCTGAATAATGTAACATCTGTGTGGGGTAATATAATGCCCAAAAACAAAATTGAGAATACTGAAGTCTAAAACATGATAGTCTAAAAATCCTCTAAAACTGAATAATCTGATGAAGGAGTTGATAGGACATGTCCCCAACTAAATCCATCTAGCAAAACTGAACTGAAATAATAAGTACAAATAATGTCCTCAAAGAATGAGGACTCGCTACTTAATACTGGAATACTACTGTTATTCTGGAACTCGTGTCTCTGAACCTATGGTGTAAAATAAAAAGAAACACCATAGCACAAATACGTTAATACGTTGGAATGTACTGAGTATGCATGTGGGGTAGGCTAAATGCATGGAGTTCATATGCATGAACAATAATAATAACTGATTGACTATCATGAGCGTGAGAATACATGCATGAGACATAATAACTGACACTAATACCGTGTTAACATGATTACTAAATCTCAATATAACTGATAAAATGAGTGACTGTAACTGATAGTCCTAAATCTGATGGAACTATCTTAGTTCCATACTGTATCTGAGTTGACTGTATCTGACAGTCCTGATATTCTGAGAACTATCTGAGTTCTTTTACTGAGACTAAGAATGAGACTTTGGGAAGTAGTTATTTAACCGATATACCCCAAATGTGCTATAAAAGCTGAGCTGAGGTCCAATCTGTTCCCTGATTGGAAGGGTGTCAATACCGCACCACTGGTAAGGACAAGTTGTGGGTAACCCTCGTCTGATAGTGTCACCAAAAGAGAATGGTGGGGAACTCATCTAACAGTGCTTATCCATCTCATCAAACCTCATCTGACAGTGTTGATGTCTCAACCTATGTTGGCTACATAGTTCTAGAACGCAAGCATGACTGCTAAGAATCACAGCCTCATCTGACAGTATGTTTTCCCATCCTTGGATTCACTCAATGCTAATTTTTACTCCCATCTGAAGAGACTGAACCTGATTAACTGACTGTACACGGACTGAATTTACTGAATTTTATTGACTGACGGAATACTACTGCTATCTGATAACTATCTGAGATCTTGAGATTTCCTGAGTCACATGACTGACTGAGTTCTATGGAACATGGATTGACTACGGATATCGTGGAAACATGACACTGGATCTAGGCACACAGCTATATTTTTTGGGTACAAGTACCCCCAGGACTCTATGGAAGGAAACTAGCACCACATGACACTTCTTGATCATAGGAACAAAGTTCACAATTCATAATGCCATAAGTAGGGGATTTCATACTTCACATAGTTATCATATTCATGTTCATGGTGAGGATGCATATAATCGAATTCATAAATTTCATATTCTAACATCATGTCATCCTATCAACATATGCATTGCACGACAATAGCATGGAATCATTTTTGAATATAAGAGAATAGCATACATTTGACATTTAAATCAAATTCTAGCTACATTGCATGGTTTCTATTCATTTAAGCATTTTATCAAACACCTTGTATGCACAAACTAGGGCATAGGTGTGACTATCAATTAATTATTCAAAACACCGCAATTCAATCCAATTTCACAAGTTCCAATTCACATAAAATCATGGTATCATGAACATTACATAAAGATTCTAACTTGGGAGTTGTATAACAACAATCACACAAAACATAATCAACCCACAACGTAATAGCATGGTTCATAATTTAAAAGAGGTTTCTTGAGCTTTATGGATGAAAGGAATCTATAAATCAACACACGCATACCTTAGATGAAAGTTTCTTAATAATCTACGGTGAAATTTCTTGAACTTGGGTCTTCAAATTGAAACCCTTGTTCTTGGTCTTGAGAGAAATTGATGAAAAGGAGTATATTTAGCTTTAATTAGGGTTGAATCCCGTGTTTGGGAGCTTATATATGGGTGGAAAGGGACCAAAATTCCCTTTAAAACACGGAGGTGAAATGCTGAAATTTTTGGCAAAAGGCTATGGCCAGGGTGGCATCCTGCTTAGACCCCCGGTCTAGCCTGGGTGGCGCCCTGCTTAGACCGGTGGTCTAAGCAAGGCTGTGCAGGCCTGTAGCCTTTTGCTACTGATTGGGCACACCAAACGTTCCCTTACACAACTCTGAAAATTCTGAAACTCACCCGGGATGTACTACGACCTTGCCCCATCGCAACGCAACTTGAAAATAAAAAATCGGAGGTCGGGAAGGTCGTCAAATAAATCCTTGAAGTTCGGAGGTCTAAAATGAGACTAAGTGTTGAACACTTAGGAAAATTTTCTAAGTGTTGGATCTTGTAAAGCTTAAGGAGCTGAATTTTTGACTTAGGATTTTACGGGGTCTTACAGGTACCAATATAAACATCAATATCATGTACCACTCAAGGGCCACAGTAGAGCTAATATGCTAAGATAAATAGGACTCTAATGCAAAAACCACACCCATAAGGAAAAAAATCAATATAGATCTACTCCATCAACTACTAAAAGAAATAAACCACAAAGTAGTAACATAATAATGAATTCACCAATAAAGCACATACTGACTGATATCAATTCATCAAGGCATATAATCATTAATGGGTTTGAAAACCCCAATACATATAATAAGAGATAAATATTAGAAATAAAAGCACACCAACTGTGGTGACATTTGCAACTACATGCCTGATGGTCATAGGGAAAAATAAATCTAAACGGGTCCAGCTCGGTCCAACCGACTGAATTATCAACTAAGGTGTCACACACACTATCTCTAACTAAATATGCCACAACATCATGAGGTTGATTTGAATGAGGTAAATAACCAGAAATCCCATATCGGGGACATTCCTTTGACTAGCAGTCGGTCTCTCTGCGGTCATAGCAATGTCTGAAGCATCAATATGGGGAGAACACAAACTGATCCCAAATGGATGGCCAATTGACGCTAAGAGAAATCTGCCAAATTTTGTCCATACTTTTAAAATCATAGCCTGCCTCATGAACTCTAGGCTGGCGGGGAAAATACGTGCTAACCCTAGTTGATCATCTATCTCATATCTAGGGTATTCTGAAAACCAGTGTCTCATCATGACACAACCAAACCAAGATCCTAAAATACCTCAAGAAAATGTCCCTTATAATCCAAAATGGTCGCCATGGCCCGAAGAACCATGACACACTCCACAAGTCTAATTGGGACTCTACCCACTATAATCATCATGACTAATCTAAGAACTACAAAATACTGTCTGCATAGAACTGATGGGCTATAGGTGAAGCTGAACTCTACTGGAAGAATCTTTACTTTTAGATAAAATACCAGTAGCACTATACTAATGGCATGCCTCTTGCCACCATTTCTATAAGTCTCAATACTTGTGCTCTCTATGGTGCTCTCATAATCAACATACTGATGAAGGGAAGATCCAGCTGCTATCCAGTGCTCCGATGCCAAATAGACTGGAAATACTCACCATCTAACACATTCATGAACCAATGTCTGACTCAAAAGGAAGCAACACAGGAAAATGCCTGGACCATATAAGAAATCCAATCTCGTACTCAAAACTTGGTAAGAAACCCTGATGAACACCAATAGACCCAACTTTAGTCTAAGAACTGCTCGATGAATCAAATGTCATCCATGGCTAAGAGGGATCTACAACATGACTCAAATTCTGAATGTTGAACCTCAAAGGCTGAAGTAGTCATAAGCTCAACTAGAGCCTAAGCTGGCATAAATCTTTTTGGCTGCTGCTGAAGATCTTTGATATCCATCTCTGACTATCTAGTTCGATACTGCGCTGAAACTCTGAACATGCGTGTTGAAGTCTCATTTGCATCAGTTGATAATGTCGCATCGCCCTTCAGGGATAAAATAGAGTCAAAAAATGTGTTCGAGGTTTATAGAAATACGAACACACGATAAGAAGTCAAGAAGTGAATTTCCTCAAGTGTCCCTGTAGCCTCCTGAAGATAGGTTACGGATATCTTCGCACCAAACTGAAGGAATCTACTAACACTTAACTCTTGTACTAACACTGAGGTGAAACCTAGGCTCTGATACCAATTTTGTCACTACCCAATTTCTCAGGTCATGATGGTACCTACCATAACCCACCATTAGGCAAGCTACCCCGTAGTCCAAAATAGCTAATAATGGACTACTCAACACTATAAGGAAAAGAATGCAGAATAAATGAGGTAAATATCAATACATAAGAAAATCCTAAAAACATATGGTATCAGTAAAAGAGTTTCTAATATCACAAGAGTACAAAAATGAAACAACAACGGAACTACACTGATACAACTTATCTCTTAACATAATATAGAGATTAGCCTAATACAAAAGAGAGAGAAAAGTAATACTCCAAACGTTAGGATCTCACTCTAAGTCTCTGAACCATGGCTGCTCTGCATGATACACACATCAATAGCAATAACCCGTACTATGATCTGTAGGCTGTAGAAGTGTAGTATAAGTACCAAACAAATGGTACTCAGTAGGCAACTTCCAATTGAGCTCCAAAGATAAAAAAAAAATATACAACATATAAATAGAATGGAATTTACAGCCAGGGTCCAGAAATCATATAACAAGTCAATGAGAATAATAAGGGACAATTATCCTGCTCAAATCCAAGAGTCTAACATAATAAAATTGAGGAAGTATCAGGGTGAACTATCCTATTCCATCCACGATCAATAGACATCAATACTATACCGTATAACCCAGGCCAATATATGAATGAAGAGCGAAGGAAGATATATATAGAAATATACAAGGCCAAGAAATAATATACGATATGTACAAACAAAGAAAGGGATATATGGTAGTGCCAAAACTTCATATAGCTATATATATATATATAAACATACATACATAGAAATATGAGGTCATCTCAAAGCATAACCTAGATCATTATATCCTAATTCTAGGACCTCACTATAATACTATCATACTCAAGGATTATAATCCACGTGGTTAGACATGAAATAATCATGCATAATAGTGCCATCATAATATAGAAGAGGTCGTAGACATACCTCAGATCTCAGAACCAGATCAATGACCAATCTGTCATAAGCTAGCCACAATAATGATCATAACAATGATAACAACAATATCAATAACAACGTGAATAATTAGCTACTCCGAATAACCAAATACCTAGCTGAGTCTATGCGTACCCCCACTGCCCCAGACTTAAAAGGTTCAATTAACATACAATAACATAAGGCATACTTTGTACCCATATCTATGCAACTGTCCTATACCGAGTGATAGACATAGGTGCATACTAGTGATAGGTGATGTATATGCAGGAATGATGGCAAAGTACCCAATATATATCATAATCTCATCATCATAACCATATCCATCATAACTGTCATCATCATAACCATCTCCATCATAACTATCATCATCATAACCATCTCTATCATAATTATCATCATCATAACCATCTCCATCATAACTATCATCATCATAACCATCATCAATAATCAACATTCGGCTTTGCCGGTATCAATACATCATCACAGTATCCTCCGACTTTGATGGGTATCAATATATCATCACAATATTCTTTGTCCTTGCTGGGTATCAATACCACCATCACAATATCCTTTGGAATTATCCGGTATCAATATCATTATCACAATATCCTCCGGCCTTGTCGGGTATCAATATCATCATCACAATATCCTCTGGACTTGTCGGGTATCAATATCATCATCACAATATCCTCCAGCCTCATCGGGTATCAGTATCATCATAAACATCAATACACATATATTTATAGACATATATAGGTGCATGGGCTGAAGACATGGAAAAAAGGGTAAATCTACGAGCCTATTAGTATACTCATAATCATAATCGTATCATCATAAAACATCTCACTTGTTGATACTTCAAAACTATTCGATATTAGCTAACCAACGCTTATTATCATTAAATCACTAGTCGCTAGTCTTCACATGACCTCTAATTATTAGCCTAAACATTATCCTTCATATAATCCTTATTCATGGGATAGTAACTAGTCATTGTTAATTTAGTAATCAATACCTAACATCTAACCAAGATTTATCACTAGGACATAATCATTATTTATCCACTAATCAACATTATCAACTAATCATCCTATATCTATTAATTATTACTAGACAACACATTACCAATTATCATCTAACCATATTTATTTAACTAAAGCCATTCATTAATTAGCTATCGTTTAGCAACTAATCCTCATTTACCAACTATTCATCATTATTAACAAGTCATCTCTTATCACTAACAACTCTTATTATCTAGCCTTATTGATACACACTTCTCATTTAACAACTAACCGACATCATAAACTAAGTCATCAAGTGCTATAGTCACCTAATAGATAGCTAGCTACCACATAGCTTAACCTTTAATTAGGAAGAACAAACATAAGATCGTATTTTAGCTATAATCATATCAATTATTGATATAATAATCAAGAGTATACCAAATCCATGCATGCCACCACCAGTATTCAATCTGTAGAATAATAAGCATCATACCACATCTTCCTCCGTTCCATACTAGAGAGATGTGTATACAAACATATATATGCATATTCATAAACTATAATTGCACTCCTTTATAATGATAAACACTTCTCAGATATCCAATCAATATCATAACGTGGTCCTCGACCCAATAATATGCCCAGTATAATCACAACATCATAATCACGGCCTTCAACCTATATATATATATATATATATATATATATATCTGAATGCATATCGATAATCATATTTATAAGACGTAGCATATCTCTAATCATCTCACATATAGGAGATATCTTGCATATAGAAGTCATAATATCAATAAGTATATAATCAACTCTCACATAGGAGGCATCTCATATCTAAGAGGCATCTCGCATATAAGAGGAATAATATCAATAAGCATGTAATCATCTCTCACATAGGTGGTAGCTCATTTCTAGGAGGCATAATATCAATAAGCATGTAATCATCTCTCATATAAGAGGCAGCTCTCATCTAGGAGGTATAATATCAATAAACATGTAATCATCTATAAGATATCTCATGTCAACAAGTCATACGGCATGACTTATAAGGAGTATTACAAGATGATACAGTGCAAAAGAAAGTATGTGATCAGTACTTTGAATATACTCATGTAAGATATGCAATATATACAGTAAAACTATTCATGATGAAAATACCAATAAAATGTACTAAATCAAAGATGAATGTAAATCTTAACTGAACTATAGTACAATGACCCAATAATGATATGCATAAATAGTGATATGCAAAGATACTCTGAAAAGCTATATGATAATGCAAGAAAAATTAAATTGAGGGTCATGTACAATATACTAAATTTGAATACGTGGGAGATTCTATTAACTGATAAAAACCACGTGACCTAATGTGGAGTTTGATAGATATGGCCCATAGAGAGGACCCATATTCCTTGACATGGTATAATAGCATAACTAGTGTGATCACTAAACTAATGACCAAACTAGGGTACTAAATAATCCTATGATGCATGACCAAACTGGGGTGTTAAATAATCCTATGATGGTATGTAGTTCTAGGACTTTGGATGAAACTGATGCCTTAGTCCAACTATATGCCAAGTACTACTATATATATATATATATAGATACACATATATATATTGATAGCTTATAAAAATTTGGTATTCTGGTAAGTGGGACAAAATCTATTTAATTTGAAAGTATTCTGAAAGTCTGTATACTCAAAAATGACCATGCTTGTTCATTCAAAAATTCTAATAATCTAACACATGCTTTGGAAACATAACTTAAAACTATAAATTTTACTTGAAATCATTCTAGTATTAAATTCATGTAAGATAATATTATACTGAACATAAAATTGCATAAAATATGTCGTAATAGACTATAAATCATGATAAGAGTATAAGGCTAAATATCAAGGGAAATCATAAAATTGAGTATGAACCCTAGATTACACTTTATGAAAAAATGAGATTTCGTAAAGCATTTCGGGATACATGGGTGAAAGGATACCTAATGTTGAATTCCATGTACCTGGATATAGAGTTCTTACTAAAACTTAAATCCTTTAAGCCTTAACAAGAACCCTAGGTTTCTAAATTTGGAAGAGGATAATTGTTTTCCACTTTTGTTTTGTAAGTGTTTCTGATGGAATGGGGAAAAAGTAATCAACTACTCCCCTTTTATCCAACTTATAATAGTATTAAAAGATGTAGTATAGGGAGTTATAGAGTGGGAAAAGATGAAAACACCGCATCAAAATAGAATTTATTTTCTTGATATAGTCATCTCGAATCTTGGTATGAATCATACCCTAAACCTGGGAGTCATCCCCTAAGTTATATTCCTAGGCTAAATTTTATTTTGGGTATGATTTTCCACCTAATAACTTGTGAGGTCTAGTTGTAAGTCGTGGCTGGGACTCATGGCCTATGAAGGAAAATATCAACTCCCAGATTCCTCATCAGTACGAGTCACCTAATGGCTTATACACTATCCTAACAACTCATTCCTTTGAGTCATGGTCACTGGGGTAAAAAATTTATCTTATAGGACTTGTGGTTTTCTACTCAGAATGGGTAACCAAAGAGTTATAGTGACTGAGCACGTCATGTGTTCTGGGTCATTACCACTTGGACGTAGGATGAACTAGATTACTTACCCTATGAGCTAGCCCATAACTTATTGTTGTTAGGATTGATTCGCTTTAACACATACTAGATCTGTGGAGAGGATGAAAGAAAAATAAGAGAGAGAGAGTTTGTGAGGAGAGAGAGAGAAATGATTTCATGGTAACACCCGTGGGTAAACTCCACGGTGGATGGGCTATTATATTAATGATTCAAAGTATGTACAGTTACACAGAGAAATGAAGAATAAAAGTTACAGTGCTACAGTACGTAAGCGTTAATATATATAACAGTACATCACATATTAATCAGGCTCCACAACCCAATAATTCTCCCACTTGGAGACTAATTCTGTCATCCAAGAATTACATTCTCAAAAAGAAAAAAAATATTCCTCCATCATCAATATCTTCGCCGCATCGCAACACCTGTAGACATAACTACAGAAGACCAACTAAGGTTTTGCACAACCTGAGTTTTCCAACATCAACACACTTTGTCAATATGTCTGTTGGATTTCTTGCACCCTCTATCTTTTCCAAACACATATCACCTTCTTCTACTACCCTGCGAGTGAAATGGTACCGTCTTCTAATGTGCTTCATCTTCAAATGATAGATCGGGTTCTTCACCAATTGTATGGCACTCTGGATATCTATGTAAAGAATCTTCTCAGGCTGTTTCTTACCCAGTTCTTCCAAATAATCTGTCATCCATATCATCTTCTTTCCAGCTTCAGCTATTGCCACATACTCAGCCTAGTAGATAAAAGAGCAACGCATTTCTGAAGCCTGGACATCCAACTCACTGTTGTACCACCTATGGTGTAAATATATCCAGAAGTGTTTTTGCTTAATTCCACATCTTCACCAAGATCAGCATCAACAAAACCTTGCATAATCACTTTGCCATTGCCAAAACAAAGTAAAGTACTGGATGTACCTTTCAGATATCTTAGAAGCCACTCCATAGCTTCCTAATACTTTTTCCTGGGGTTTTCCATGTACCTGCTAATAACTCCCACTGCATGTGCTATGTCAAGTCTAGTGTAGACCATAGCATACATCAAACTCCCAATTGCAGAAGCATATGGAATAAGTGCCATGTGCTCCTGCTCCTGAGTTGTCTTTGGTGACTGCTCCTTTGACAATTTTATGTGATTTTCCCATGGAGTAGTCCTGGGTTTAGCATCATTAAATCTAATTTTGGCCAGAACCTTCTCAACATACTGCTCTTGGGATAGAATTAAAGTACCAGCAAATCAATATCGAGAAATCCCCATCCCAAGAATCTGCTTCGTTGCACCTAAATCTTCATCTCAAACTCAAAAGATAGACTTTCCTTCAGAGATTTTATCTCCTTCATGCTGGATCCTGCAATTAATATATTATCCACATACAAAAGTAAAAATACATAAGAATTAGTGTATTTCTTGAAGTAGCAACACTAATTTTTTTTACTTCTGCGGAAGCCACTCTTGCTCATAAAGGAGTCAAACTTCTTGTACCACTGTCTAGATTTTTACTTCAGCTCATACAAGCTCCTGTTGAGCTTGTACACCATGTGTTCCTTTCCTGGAGCTACAAACCCCTCTGGTTACTGTATATAGATTTCCTTATCCAGATCTCCATGTAAAAATGCAGTTTTTACATCTATTTGCTCAAGATGCAAATTCTCCAATGCAATAATACTCAATAAGATTCAGATAGTAGTTAACTTCACAATAGGAGAAAATATTTCAGCATAATCAATACCTTTCCTTTCTGAATATCCTTTAACTACTAACCGAGATTTGAACCTTCTTTTGCCATTTAGTTCTGCCTTGATTCTGAACACCCACTTGTTCAACAAGGATCTCTTCCCTGCAAGTAACTCAGTCAACATCCATGTGTTATTCTTCTCAAGTGAGCTCATCTCATAATCCATGGCTTGCTTTCACTTGATTGAATCCTCCACCTACAGGGCCTCAGCAATAGACTCTAATTCCCCTTCATCAGTCAGAAACAGATAACGTAATAATGGTGAATACCTATGTGGTTCTCTAATGGTCTTGGATGATCTCCTCCAAACCTGCTCAGGTGTCACTTTCTCTACCTCTTGTTCTTCAACGACAGTCTCTGGAGTTTGTTGAGTTTCTGTTGTACCATCTTTCTATGTACTCTTCGAAAACTCAAGCTCAACTCCTACTTGTTTTATAGTTTCTTGAACCTTTTGCTCTCTATCCTTGTACAGGACATTTCCATCAAAAGTCACATCATAATGTCTTAGGATCTTCTTGTTCTTGTCATCCCAAAACCTGTACCCAAACATGTAAGAGCCATAACTTATAAAGTAGCACTTTATAGATTAAGCATCAAGCTTATCTCTCTTCTCCGGATCAACATGAACATAAGCAGTGCAACCAAAAGTTCTTAAGTGAGAATATTTGAGTTCTTTTCCTGTCTATACTTCTTTCGAAATCTTGAACCCCAGAGGAACTGATGGTCCCCTATTGATCAAGCATGTAGCTGTGCTCACAGTATCTGCCCAAAAAATCTTAGGCAGTCCACAGTGTATCCCTTGCTCTTTGCACGCTCATTCAATGTTTTGTTCATCCTTTCAGCAACTCCATTCTGCTTTGCCTTCCTGGTAACTTTCCTCATCAATCTAATTCCTTCAGCTGCACAGAATTGTTTGAATTCTGACTTGTCATATTCTTCTTCATTATTAAACCTCAGGCATTTGATTTTCAAACCAGTCTGATTTCCAACTTTAGCTTTTTGCCTCTTGGAAGTAGCAAACATATCTGACTTATGTTTCAAAAAGTAAACCCATACCTTCCTACTGAAATCATTAATGCAGGTGACATAGAAACTGGATTCACCAAGTGATGAAGCAGGATATGGTCCCCAAACATCTGTATGGACCATTTCCAACCGTACTTTCTTTGGCTCTCTCACAGTCTTCATAAATCTTACTTGTTTTTATTTGCCCATAACACAGCTCTCACAAAGACCCATATCAATAGATTTTATCCCCTCTAAAACTTTTTTGCAGCCAGCATCTTCATTCCTTTGGCACCCATGTGTCCAAGTCTGTTGTGCCACAGACATGAACCGGAAGCACCCTTAGCAACAGCAGCCATATTTATACACCCTGCAATAGTGTACAAAGTTTTAGTTTTTGTGCCACGTACTACAACCATATCACCCTTCACAATCTTTCATGAACCTTTTCTAAACTTTGCTGTGTAACCAGTGGTATCCAACTGACCAACAGAAATCAGATTCTTTTTTAGACCAGGAATATATCTGACATCCTCCAATGTACACTAATTTTCTGCTAGACTTTTTATGCAGACATTCTCTTTTCCTTTAATTACCAGCTGCTTGTTGTCAGCAAGATACACCTTTTCAAAATTTGCAGACTTAAAATTTTGGAACAATTCCTTGCTTGGAGATGAATGAAAAGACACACCAGAATCCAATATCCAAGATTGAACCAGGTTGTCCACACTAAGGATTACAGCATCCCCAATGTCTTCTGCTGAATTAACAGAATCATTATCATCTCCAGATTATTTATTCTTCTTTTTCTTAGGTTTCTTTCAATCTGTCTGAAAGTGTCCTTTCTCACCACAATTCCAACATGTCACATTGGGTTTTGATATTTTTCACAATTCTTCGATTTAAATCTGCTATGTGTGTTCTCACCCTTTGATTGGTTTCTCCCCCTTAGGTCAATGTTGAGAGCACTACCCGATGACTCCCTAGTTTCTCATTTGTAAATGCTTTTGCTAAGAACAACATCTCGGATTTTATCAAACTTCAGCTTCTCAGATCTACGGGAACTACTAATCGCAGCAACAATAGTATCCCAAGACTCGGGCAAAGATGACATCAAAATCAATGCTTTGATTTCTCTTCGAAATTAATTTCCACAGAACATAGATGATTAACAATCATATTGAACTCATTTATATGATCAGCAATATATCTATTCTCAAACATCTGTAAATTGAACAATCTACGCATCAAATATACCTTGTTCATCGCAGATGTTTTTTGTATATATTTGATAGCGCCTTCAACAGATCTGACGTGGTCTTCTCTTTGACGATGTTGAATGCCACGTTTCTCGACAAAGACAACCACATCATCCGTAGAGCCTACCAATCCTTGAGTTTCCACTACTCCTCCATCATGGACTCTGGCTTCACCTCGGTTAAGGATTCATGAAGATCTTTTTGGTACAAATATTCTTCAATCTGTATCTTCCAGAAATAGAAATTGGATCCATCAAACTTTTTAATTCCAAGCTTCGATCCTTCTATCTTCAGTGATCATGATGAATCTCCTAGGCTCTAATACCAGTTGTTAGGATCGATTTGCTTTAACACACACTAGATTTATAGAGAGGATAAAAGAAAAATGAGAGAGACAGAAATGATTTCATGGTAGAAATCATGGGTAAACTCTATGGCGGATGGGATATTTATACTAATGATTCAGAGTATGTACAGTTACATAGAGAAATGGATAATTAAAGGTACAGTACATCACATATTAATTAGGCTCCACAACCCAACAGTTGTCTCACTACGCAGCTCGTACAATGAGTCGTTCTTAGGTAAAATTTGTTGGTTTTGCAGTAGTTTTTTATGCTATGTATGAGATATGATCTCAGTGATTTTGGGAGTATTACAACCTCATGCAATGCACGACACTCTTCTTTGATCATAAATGCTCTTCAAAGCACCTAAACACAAACTTAATAATTTATCTCCTTTCTAAGGGTCAAATAATTTAAATTAATGGATTTATGCTCATGTTTAACTACAAGAATCATGAGGAACATTGGGGTTTTTATACAGCTAATGGATTTGGAATCACCAGTAAGGTTGTCACTGTTTCCATAGGGTTGGATTTATGTATCACTAGCCTGTATGACCGTAACTATTTCTAGCATAGTTGAGCTTGCATCCTTTGTTATCTTACAAGGACTGACTATTTCTGGTTGGGCGAGACATATGTATTACTTTGTATTATATTATGTTCTTATCAAATATATTTTCTAGTTAATTGCATGTTTAGTTATATGTGGCCGAGGTTATGGTTCTTGTGGGGCCCAAAGTAGTTGTTTGTAAGCTACTGTTAGACTAACATTTATTGAGGCAGTTTATTCGTGTTATAGTTGAGACGATTGGGAGATCTCAAGTAGAGACAGATATGTGTGTCTTAGGTTGTTTGTTTTTTCCTAATTGTATTTCATTCATTATAATGTGATCGCGACTGGTACCTAATAAGTTTATGGGGGCTCACGTAGGTTATTTCTTCATAGTTGAATTTCTTCTTCTTGTGTGATTGGATCATAAACAGGGGAAAGGATCACATTAGTGTAGTTTCTATATTGATTTATACTATTTGGTTATTATATATCCTTACATATCTAGTACATTGTGTGTGGTTGAATTTAAATGATGGTTGGTATACTCCATTCTTTTTGGAGTTGCTGAGCCTAGATTCTTCTTTGAATTTAAATAGATAATGTGTATGTGGGCGCCCTTTCCTGGTTTGTAATTAGTTGTTTTTATCTTCTTAAAGGCTTGTACATATCTTAAAGGGATCTACATAGGAGTGAGTACGGTCCACTTATACTTAATAGGCATAACAAACTGATTGAGCATAAGCAGAACTATATCAAATAAAAAATACTAAAGTAATCTTGAATGCAAAAAAATCCCAACAGTTCAATATCAATAAATAGAACTATTTATCTTAATTACAATAACAATCCTGGTGATAATGCAATGCAATTATATAATAAGGGATGTATAGAAGGGACAATATTTATCGATATACATCTTGTCAATATTTTTTGCTATACGGTAGGACCCATAGGTATTTTCAATATCAATATATCATGTCTGGACTCAAATAGAGACTTCCATAGATATATAAGTATAAAAAGATTAGGAATCGAGTAAAAATTAAATCAACATCACATAATCGAACTTGAACTAGGTTTTCAATAAACCATGCTCGAACTTGAAGTGAAGCTAAATCAGTATTTTTGTTAATCCTTTTCATAATTCATAAGATGAATAAGTATACATGAACACACAAGTAAAAATGGAACCAAACGTAATAAATGCAAAAGATTCAATATCAAAGTCAGTCCATAACCAATGGCTACAAGCTTCAATACTAAGCCAAGAATCTATGTCCCATATTCCAAATCAATACAAGCACCAATTTAGGCATCATAACAATAATCCATTTCATTTTATACTAAAGTTCATTACTCACCCAACTCATAGCATTTTTTACATTAAGTCTCCACCCAAGTAAAATCTGAAAGAATTTAAGTCATAACCTATCTTGAAGCCAAAAAACAAGTATTTAACAAATTAAAAACTAGTCTTCCCCTATCGGATGGCCTCAGAATTCTCCCAATCTATCAAGAACGAGTTTTATATGTAAATTTGAGTAAAATAATACTCATATTACTATACTTCTATTTTGGATCCAAAAGGTCAACTCAAAAGTCAACCCAAGCTTCCAAGGGAAAACTACAATTTTATTAAAAATTATTTTACCCGTAATTTAAGGAGTTCAAATCTAAAATTTTATCAAAAATAGAGTTAAAAAAACTATTCTTTAATTTTATCCCAAAAATCACAAATTTAAAAAACCAACTTAAAAGATAAAATAATCATCAAAAAATATTAAAATAATGATTTAGAAACTTACCCCATGAAGAAATATCAGTAACCACCTTTTGAATTTCCTAAATTGAGGTACAAAGCTTCAAAAATTGAGTAATAGAGTCTATGTTTGAAAATGGGATTTTAATATGTCCGGGTGATTTTCCTATTTGTGAATGAAATGGGTCCGTTCCCATGACCCATCACGAATGAAGAACAATCATTATGATTGCAAAGTGCGACTAACCCAATCTGGCCCTACCTATCAATTGGCGAATGCGATTGGTCGATTATGGACATGGAGGCTGGAGATCTTCTCCTTTATGATTATGGCCAATGCCTCGCGAATGTGAAGAAGAAACACCAGTTGCACCAGCATAAGGACAAGCCAAAAATATACTGAATGGACCTTTGGAATCAGTTCAAAATCTTGTGACAAATACTACTAAACTAAAATTTATATTCGGACTCAATATAAGCGTCAAATTTATCAGGGGGTTGTTATCAATGAATGTTGATTGAAGTTAGCTACTGGGTAAAATTACCAATTTTTCAATTAATGAATCAAAATGTATCCAGACGCCTCAGGCCCAAATCAATAATGCTACTAACCCAAAATGGAATTTCGGAGTTGACAGAATTCTCATACGACTTCTAAAACTCCAAACATTGGCCAAAGTCAATCATATAAACTTCAAAACCTTCTAAATAGAAAAACTTATATAAACTTCAACCAATCACCCCAAGAACCATATCGCCTACTCCCACAGACCATAAATACCATAATACAATTATAGGGAGGGATAAATTGATCAAAACATATAACAATCCAAAAATAACTATACAAATTATTACATGAGGACACCAAAGTCTATGCATTTTGATGCCAAATGATCCATAAATTCACGTCTCATCATTTATATAAGAGTATGTTGTCACCATTGAACTCTCCGATCGAAGCTAGATTTGGTTGGAAACTTACTAAGAGTTCAATCTTAATTTGACTTAGTTGACTAACATTCATAGAATTTTGTCTCCTTAATAAACTAATTGCATACAAATGTATAGTATCTTTCATTGTATACCCTTGTTCCTTGTTGAATTTAACTCTCCATATTGCAATTATTTCTAAGAATTACAGTGTGCATGTGAACAACCTAAAATTTCTATCTTTGACAAACTCCTTAGCTGCTAAGAGTAACAGCTTCTCAGATGAGTTCCCTGATAGTGTTTTCTATAATCATTTTTTCTCATAGATCTTTGAAGATCTGGTTCTCGAAACTTCATTCTTCAACATATGGGTTAATAATTATACATAAATTTTCAATTATCAAAACTTCACATGACCTTGAATGTAGATCAAGACATCAATGAAATTCAATATTGTTTATTAGCAATATAATATTAAAGAAAATGGTAAGGCCTCATGATGGGTGTCAATCTTTATAGGATAAAATCAACTTAATTGTTTATTATGTAAGGAGAAATTCTATATGTAGTTTTGATGATGAGCAGCTAAATTCAAGGGATCAAGTCCCTGGATATGAATGATACAGTACAACTGGCACACATGTCTGTACAATTTTGTCCTCTTGTGTAACAAACTTGCAGGTGTTGCTCGTACTGAATAGGACACCTGGACCAATGATATTTCATCCCTAATCATCACTCATCTATAAAACAAAAAAGATGCTTTTTCATCACATGTTTTTTTATATTTTAAAAAAAGTGAAGAGAGGTAGCAAAAATTCTATTTCAACACTGCTCAAGTTCTTAACTGGTTATGTGTGCTTAAATATAAATTGTTCTTGAGTGAGTTCTAATTTGTAAATGAATTACTCGTGTTATAATAATAATAAAATTTTATCTTTTAGTAGAGAGTGATTAGGTAGAGTTGCCTAAGCTTATTACTGATTAGAGTTAATCAGTGCAAAGGGTCCTTGGCAGAGTTGTGAAGATGAGCTTGTAATAAAATTATTTCAAGCGAAATGAACCTAGAGTTAGTTTCATTGTAGGCTGTAATCAAAAGTTTGATTATAGTGAATTTTGAGGTGCTCGTGAGGGCAAGCCATGATTTTTTTTCTTTCTTGAGCAAGGGGGTTTTCACGTTAAAATTTTGTATTTTTACTCTTCCTGCACTGTCTTTTAATTCCAGGTTATTTTTTCAGTATTTTTCCTGTGACTGACTTTGAGGAACCTAGTCCCTCATTGTGTGGTGCAACCCCCAGGGTTTCAACTATTTGTATCCAAGCCAGTTCACTCTAAAAGGTTTACACCTAGAATGTCTCTGTTAGTATGGCTGCTCCACCTAATCTAGAAGAAGGGTAATCTATTACTAGACCACCAAGATTCAATAGGCAGTATTGTGGGTGGTGGAAAACCAAGATATTTGACTTCATTATGGCTGAAGATAGTGAACTGATGGACATAATCCTTGATGGTCCTAACTAATTGACATAATCCTTGATGATTCTTATGTTACTATAAGAGAAGTTAAAGAAGAAGATGTTACAAAAATGGTTATCAAAAGAAGGAGGGAGTTCAATGATAAAGATAGAGAGAAGATTGAAAAGAACTATAAGGACAAGAAATTATTGGTTTGTTGTTTAGGGCCTGATGAGTATAACAGGTAGAAATTTCTGCCTGTGAAAATGCAAAAGAAACATGGGATTGCTTGAAGACTACTCATGAAGGTACTACTGATGTGAAGGATTCAAAAGTAGACATATTGACTAACTCAGTATAAAACCTTCACCATGAAAGAAGGAGAAACAATCCAAAAAATGCATACAAGATTCACTTCAATAATTAATGGCTTCACTACTTAAGAGAAGTTATTCTAGTATATAAGAAAGTGATAAAAATTCTTGGTGTCCTTACTAAGCCCTGGGAAAGCAAAGTGGGTGCTATAACAGAGGCAAAAAACCTGAAGACTCTTACCATGGATGAATTGATTGGAAATCTAAAGACTCATGAGCTCAAGAAGCAATAAGAGCTAGAGAGAAAGGAATTCAAAAAGGAAAAATCCCTGGTATTAGAGGATTCAAAACATGATTCAAGCGAAGAAGAGACTGGTGTTGCGTATTTGGCAAATAGAATTATTAGAGTAATGAAGAGGGGTGGTCAGTTCCAAAGAAGAGAAAGAAGCAGTAGTAGCAAATGAAGTAATATTGAGGCGTGTCACAAATATGGAAGCCAAAAATATTTATCAAGGACTATCCAATGCACAAGATTAGGATTACCTCAACACTAGAGGTGACAATGGAAGAAATAGGGACCCGGTCCATGTAAAATCAAGAAGACAGGTTGTATTTGATTTTACAGCTAAACAAGCCTTAGCTGGTTAGGGTGACTCCTCCAGTAAATTTGATGAGGCTGAGAAATCTACAGATGTTTCCATACTTGCAGTGAAGGATGAGAATGTGACCTTTTATTCCTTGTTTGCTTTTATGGTAAATATGAAGATGAAGAAGAAAATGAAATAGAACTTTCTGACATGAGAGAAAACTTGGAGAATTACTCTGCTAGAAAAATAAAAATACTTGCCAATATGTTGATTGATTCCATGTGTGAAATGACTAATGAAAAAATGCTTTGGAAGAAAGGGTAGAAAGTCAAGAGCTTGAGTTGATATCTTTGACTCTCTAGATATCTAAAACTGAGCAATAGGTTGCTAAGCTCAAATTTGAAAATCTAAGCTTTGTGAGTCAACTGGAGAAACTAGATTCTTCAGATAGTAAACGAAAGAAAAAAGCATCAAAGTTTCAGGTTGAACTTGAAGAAAATTTGAAGGACTCCCCAAAGCATATTATGTCTGCTCTCTAGAAGAATGGGGAGTTGGAGGGGGACCTAATCCATCTGAAGGAAGAACTTAAAAAATCCCTACAGTGGACTACATCCTCTCAGATACTTTTTAACTTAACTAGTTAAGGTGCTAATAATGGGAAAGGTTTTGTTTATCAAGAAGGAACCCAACTTCATGGGTACCAAGGGAAGGTTTCTCATGATGCTAAGAACAACATCTACAAGCCTCTATGTACTCATTATGGAAGAGATGGGCACACAAAGAAAAATTATCAAAGCTGGATTAGATCTAGAATAAATGGTTCCGAATCTAATCAGCTAGGAAATGCACATTCTAGGGGTCTCAAGCCTCAGAATATTGTGAAAATAAACTCTCTACCTAGATGGGCCAAAAGGGATCGGATCACACTATTGTCCTCCTACTGGAAACCCAAACACAAATGGATTCCTAAATCTAACAAGTGATCATGGTCTTAGGTATGAGAAAGAGAATTGCAATTAGGAATAATCATTAAAAATGAGTGATTAAAAAGATCAAAGTTTAAATGTCTAAATGTATTCTCTCTATCAAGACACTTGAAGATGAAAATGTCTCAGGTGAAATAATCGATTTCAAAGCACCTTATCCATGGAAAAATATAGTTGAAAATCTCCATGACAAAAAGAAAACTGTGTGATTTAAAGAAAGAGGGTTGATGATGCTGAAGATGATGAGTAAAGGTTGGAAGATGTAGATAAGAATAGTAATGATGACAAATTTCAGTCGTTGATCCCATCTCAAGACTAAGAATAGTCAAAAGGGGTCATGATAAAACTCTTAGAGACCTAGTTCCAAAGAAATTCATCTCAAAAGAGGGAGCTTGAGGTAGTGTAAATGAAGCAAAGACTTGCACCTAGCTCTCAGAACTAATGATTGATCACGTAATCATCCAAAAAAGGGGAGTGTGCTCAAGATAAAAAATTGAAGCAAGCAGTGATTTAATTGACTTGACCTAACATGTGAATCAGTGTCTCTCCTCAAAAAAATTAGCTATGTTTAAGAGGCAGGTATCCTTAGTAGAATAGGATCATATTGGTCTAACTCGATACCATAACCTTGCGGGTATACACCCATGGGAGCAACTTTAGAGGTAGACAGATGTGATAAGCACAAAGTTGAAGATTCACTCGAACTAGAGAGGGGTCTGGTCCCATCTCTCAGGTTAGTATCATTTATGAGTAAATTTTGTCTGTTCTTTAAGAAAAAGTTGCATTCTCCCTATCCTTGTATCAGAAAAAAGTTGTCCTATTCTAAAAGGGAAGGTAAGTCACCTAAAATCTGATGTTGATCATATTTTATTCCCTAGAAAACCCTTTGTCGTGCTTATTGTTCCCTTAAATCTAGCTGCACCCACTCGTTATCCTATCAAAAAGAAAAATCCAAATCTCAATAGCCCTTCTAAGAAAAAGATCTTCCTGGTGACTGCAACTCTTCCATTTTATGTCCTTCAAAGAATTCTAAGCTTAGCATGGTTAAAAGTCTCTTCCCAAAACTTCCTGAAAACATCCTTCTTATCCTGCTCTTCCAAAGATTAACTCCTTCATCACTCATCTTGTTAATGAAGAATCATCCATAAATCTTTAAAATTATTTTGATAGTGTTGTAGTGGATGAAACCTAGGTTGCTAAAAACCACATCTTGCTATCAAAACACCCAGGAAAGAGCATAGTTGACCACAAGAAAAATAATGTTAGTAAAACACCAAGAATTTTTGGAAAATGGTTTGGAAGTTTTAATGAGAAGCAGATGACTCTTGAGGGACCTATTCCCAAGAAGAGAAAAGTGGCTGAAAGAGAACCTGTGATTATTTTTACTAGAAGAAGAAATAGGGAGAAAAGTAAGGTTATACCCAAGGAAGTTAGAAATAGGTTCTTGAAGAATCAAAAGGCATTAACTGGAAGAAATTTTTATTCAAATATGCTAACAGAACCTGATATGGTGAAATTAGTTGAGATGGTAAAACATTAAGGCTGAATGCATCTCATAGAAGGACCTATTCCCACTATTTTTTATGAGATAGTCAGGGAATTCTAATTTACTTTGGAATTTTCAGAAGATGGGATGAATCTGACTGCACAGGTCCAAGGAAAAAAATAAAGTTGAATAAAGAAACATTGGGCTATATATAAGGTAAGAACTGTCTCCAAGCAGCTGTCTTCAATAGAATTCTAATTAAATATATCCAAGGTCAAAGGGAGATATGTTGATGCAGTGAATAAGAACTCATTCAAGAGTGAGTTTCAATTGATTTTTGACTTTGTGAATAAGGTAATTCTGCCCAGGTCACAAAAGAGAAACATTTCCCCAGCCACTGCTTTATAGGTGATGAAATGCCTTAGTCTCTTTGAGTTTATTAATCTACCTGCATTGATCATATAGAAAAATCACAAAGTGGTTCTTAGGAAAAGTGGAAAGCATGACATGCCTTATGGATACTGGATTAACAAAGTCCTTGATTATTATGGTATTGTTTGTGATTCTGGAACCTAAAGATCTGTGGCACAAATGTTTGGCATGAAAATACTAGTCAAAACTGAGTGTGTCAAATCAAGTATCATTTATCAAAGTGATCACAATAAGGAAATAGCAGAACTAAAGATCAATTAAGCTGCCAAGGATGAAGAAATAAGCAAACTTCAGGAGACAATTCAACATCTTTCTAAAGGAATCCCATGTGACATTGAAATGCTTAGAACTAAGAATGTTGAACTGTGGAAGAGAGTGTCAATCTTAACTGATGAGGTCCTTAGGTTAAATGTACAGATAAGAAATCTCAACAACAACCAGACCCTGATCCTTCAAACTCTTCTTCCTAGTCCTTCACTTGTTAATCTTTCCTAATTCATGTGGCTTTTTCCCTAAGAACATCTAATTTATGCACTGCAAAGGTACTTATCCTTTATTTATGAATGAATCTTTTCTTTGTGTGTTGCATTTGTTACCTTTAACTTACAAAGTTGTTCTTCATGTTAGTGTTGCCTAGTGACCATGAGTTAACTAATTTGTGCTTAATTTACTCTTAGTTTACGGTTTTCACTTTTCAATGATGCCAAAAGGGGGAATATTGAGTACATATAGTATGGAACCAGGTACCAGGTATACCAGGTCAATGTGCATGGCATACTGATATGGGGAAATATATGGTGTGTTGAATGTAGATAACAGAGGAAAAATATTTTGGTAGGGGGAAGAAAGTGATGTGCTAAGTGAATGATAAGGCATAGTGACAGGGGGGAGCAAACAAGAGTTTTTGCTATAAGTGACAACAAGGGATCGGGTCCCTGTGTTGCAAGATGGTGGAAGCATGATGATAGAGGGAACATTCATCTTCAGAGTGGTAATTACATCGATTAAATATGATGAATGTGTATTGATGCTCAAAGCTGGATGATTAGTTTTTCATCATCGAAAAGGTAAAAAATTGTTATATGTATTTTTTATGATGAGCAACTAACTTCAAGCGACCAGGTCCCTGGATGTGCATGGTACAATACAGCTGGCACACATGTCTGCACAATTTTGTCCTCTTTTCTAACAAACTTGCAGGTGCTGCTCGTATTGAATAGGACACCTGGACCAGTGACATTTCAGCCCTAATCATCACTCATCTATAAAAGGAAAAATATTCTTCTTCATCAAATGGTTCTTGCACAAATCTAAAGATTGAAGAGAGGCAACAAAAACTCTATTTCAAGATTTCTCAAGCATTTCTCATGTTATTATCTTTGTAGTATTCTTAAAGAGTTAGTGAGTCTTCTTGAGTATTGATTTATTGTAAAATTACTCATGATATAAGAGTAATATCTTGTTTTGTTTATGCTTGAGAGTGCTTAGGTAGAGTTTCCTAAGCTTGATGCTGATTAGAGTTAATTACTGGAGAGGGTCCTTGGCAGAGTTGCCAAGATGAGATTGTAGTGGAGTTATTTTAAGTGAAAGACGCCTAGAGTTAGGCTGAAATCGAGTTTGTAATCAATGGGTTGATTATAGTGGATTTCTTTGGTGCTTGTGAGGGCAAGCAGTGGTTTTTCCCTTCCTTGAGCTAGGGGAGTTTCCACGTTAAATCTTCTGTATTGTTTATTTCCTGCACTGCCCTTAGTTTTCTTGTACTTTATTATTTAATTATATGTGATTAACTTTCAGGGACCTAGTCCTTCTCCCTCATTGTATAGCGCAACCCTCAGGGTTTCAACAATAACTATATGGGCATATTGAATGTAAAGATGGACAATATAAAATAGAAAACATAATAAAATAAAATAAAGATGAAAGAAAATGTATTGATATTATCATCATCCAACATCATATAGTACAAATCAGTCTCTGAGAAGAGTAAGCCTAAGTTGAGAATATAAGTATAAACAAATTATGGGGGTTTCAAGTTATAACTATGGGGGAATTTAACCAAAGGTGGTGTCTACTATATACTCTTATCATAGTATACAAGTGTGTAGACAAAACAAAGTAAAGTACATGTCAAAGTGTCTTGCACTAGTAGTGTAATGTTGAATGTACATGTCAAAGAGTCTTGCACTAGTAGTGTAATGTTGAATGTAGTTGAATATCTTTGAAGCTTGTCTTGTGTCCAATATCTATAATAGTTTGTGCTCTTGTAATATAAGATTGCCTTGTACTTCTCCAGTTAATCCATTGACTAATTCTACCACGAGCCTATAGTCTGTTCACTGATATTTGCATATGCTATTGCGCAAGTTCTTTATTAGCATGTGACTTATCCTGTTAGACTTGATCAAATGGAGTTGATATAGGTCTATAGAGGTTATGGGGGTGGAGACATATCCTATGAGAGGCTGTAAATGTGATACCATAGCTCATGTACCACTTATACTTAGGCGAGAAGTCTTAATTTGGCAGAAAGTAATTTAAGTGATAGGCCAGGGATCGTCCTGTGTGAGTCATTGATATTAGGCACAAGACTGATCTTTGAATTAAATAAAGGAACTGTGTACCCATGGCATGCTCCAAGCATATACACTTTCTTACTACTGCAACTACTATCTCTATTTTTAAAGTTAAGGTATGAATTGACTAAATAGATATATTATAGAGTCTGGATTTGTCATGTCAATAAACAAAGATAAATGTTTTGTTATACTTTTACCAAAAGAATGATTTGTCTTAGTGTTCCTCCCTGCTCTCTTTTCCACCATCTCTGCTCGTATATGTTTTTTCTATATTTTCTTTTTTCACTTGCTCTGGTATATAATGCAATCAATTTAAAGTACACTCAAAATAAAATCCTATGCCTCATTGTTGGAGCAAGAAAGTTTTAAGAGTATTTCATTCAAAGTGATCCTCTTTGTCAAATACAATTGTAACAATCTACATAGTTATAAGAAAGTTGTCAACAAAATTTGACATAAATGGATTCTAAACATTGCATATTATTTTTCTTGTATTTAACTATAAATATTACCCATCTGATGGGTATTCCCTTCAGTTTTACTTTGGAATCGTTGGTAAGTCTTTCTCATCTATCACATACCAGTACTTTCGGTCAAAGTACCAATCAGCAAATGCCTCTGGTGCAGACTGCATAAAATATTTCTCTAATTTAAGATAATAAAATAAGAAATTTACATAAAAATTTAAGTCCAATTGCGTTTCCAAACTTATTAAATAAATGAATAATATTTACCACGTTATTAACCACAAGGCCGCTTTGAATAGTCCACCTCCATTGTATTGCAGAATGATGAACAAATGAGTCAATGAAAACTCCTTTTAATTTCGGATTGTGTGGTTTGGGCAGAGTAGTTAGGAATTCCGACCTAAATTCTGATAACATCCAATAACGTTAGAAATCTTGTTCATAAACCAACATTGATAGGGTACTTAATTCACACCATTGAAATAATCATTGTTTTATTCAATTAGTTTGTATGAAGTACCTATCAAGGTTTTGTTTTGACTTGAAGTGCATGTCCTGCTAAAAATGCAACTGAATATATCATGTCCTAAGGTTTTGTTAACCTGTAATAGTCAATGCATTATAAAATTAAATTATTAAATATTTTTAGTTAAATATAAAAAAAAAAATTAATAATTAAGCATGTATTAAGTTAGAAAGGGATGTCAACATATTTTAATTAGTTGTGTCAACATACTTTAATTAGTTGTCCATGATAAATTTGTTAGAAAAAGATGAAAAATTGAAATAAGAGTAATAAACATATCTACAAAATACAAAGACAATAAACCCTTGGATCAATTTTAAATTTGATTGTATAAATAATTTTTATGGTATCACTATTGTTTTTTCATGACTCATCACTTTTATAACATTTAATAAGTTCATATCATTGTTCAAATTTACCAAAATAGATAAAAATTTGTAGAGTAATTAAAATTTCAACTATGGATAAAATTGACAAAAAAATTGATATGAGGACTACCAAAATCTCACTACCAAATGAAATACCAAAGAGAAGGCTAAGTTTGTTAAAAGAAATCCAAATACTACACGTGGAGATATCTTTCAATTGTATTTTCAATAATCATGTTGCTCTATCTTTTAAACAAAATTAATTTTCTATCCATGCTTATGGGCTACAACTTTCAACTCCTACTTTACTTTTAACGTTTGAGCTCCTTTCAACTCGTGTATATACTTCTAATGCATGTGCTGGCGTCCATTCAACAAAGTTATAAATTAGTCATTTTGAGGTATGATCTTTCTAACAAATATTCAACATTCAATCAGCTTCCATCTCACGTCAAGGGCTACATTTCAATAAATAGATGGGGCTTACCTACAATGTGTATAGTTAACTTAAATAGAGCTAACGTTACTTTTGAACCAGGGAAGATCATGAGGAAGTTGAGAATAGCTCTATCCCTCAACTCAAGTGTATTTTGCTCAATTTTTTGAAGATGACTAAAACTGCATCTTTTCGGTTTGAAAGAAAAGTAATATGTGTAAGTTTATTTATGATACTTAGGTGAAGTTTGTCTATTAAATCCTTCCCAAATTATTATGTTAGCACCATTGTTATCACGTGTTTTAAAAAAAAATTCCTAAACACATTTAGTTACGTGCACATCCTATACAAAAGGATAACATGCAATTCATAAACATGTGATTACCTGAAAAAAATCATATGCTGACATGGCAATGAAAATTGGTGTCTTGATATGCTGTAAAATATTTTCTGGGAAGAAGCACTGCAGTGAATTTGATTTTTCAGTTGTTCAGTCGGAAAAAAAAATGCAACAATAATTAAACCAAATAAAAGAGTAGGTAATTATACCAATACTGGGTTCATTTTTGAAGTGCATTCTTTGGGTAACGCTTTCGCAGATCCCTGCAACTCATAATAGGTTTAGATTGCACTTAAAACCTCATCTAATGTATATATACATTATGGAATTGTAAAAAGAAAAATATTAATTTATATCATGCAATTTTTTGTATGAATTTTTTTTTAATGACACCTTCTTATGTTTGAAAACTTTTATATTTGAATTTTCTATTTTACTCTTAATAACTTGACAATCATGTTGCCACAAAAATATTATGACAATGTTATAGACTACTAATGTCGAATGATACCTTTGCTATACACCTAGAGGTTTTTTTCTTCTTTTTTTGTGATTTTTATTATTAATTTTGTTCTAGTTAAATACCACTATATATAATGAAAAACATTGAACCTACTTAGTAACTTCTATAAAGCAAATGAAACATTAATGAGAGGAGACAAAGATGTTAATAAGAATATACCTGTAAAGTAACAAGTGCGTTATAAACTTCCTCGAAGCCACTTGCTTGCTTAGGGTTCTTGCTATATAAAGTATCAAAAAGAGATAATTAGTGGATTGCAATTAAAAACATGAAGAATGATTTTGGAATTTAATCTTACGCATGGATAAAGTGACCAGCATCAGCAAAGCATTTGACTCTCTCTGATTTTGGCAATAAACTGCGGAAATGATCACAATATAGCATTGTTGGATATCCTCCGGCAGAAGTTCCAGCAAGCAAGGCCTGCATGCATGCATGCAACCATTATTAACAAAATTCAACAAAACTAATTAAATATTTAATCATTTAAAATGTATAATATAGAATACACATACATTCTTGGCATTCTTTAATCCCTTTGCCAACAACTCATCCATTACTGCTTCAAAAATCCTTGCACCTCTGAAGTGAAGATTAGTAGCCTAAACAAATTGAAACGAGAGGGTTAATTAATTTCTTCTACAATAGGCATTTCAAAACTAAAATTTGAAAATTGAATGTACAACTTGAAAATTAGAACATTACAGGATCAACGTATTCGACATCTCCGGTGAACGCTCCACCATCACAGTATCTAACAATTACTTTGTTCCAGTTGTAAAAATCTAAATACATTTAATTATAAGTATTACTACTACAATGTATGAAGAATAATATAATTATGTCTGACTTATTCAAATGTTCGTCATAGTCACTCTTGTTTTTTTTTCGAGAAATTTAGGAGGAGATCTTAAATGGTATGGTAGAACCTGGATTTTCACTCATATTAATGCTAAAAAGTCCTTCAAATTTCCATGGCCCCATTATATTTGTAGAACCCACATAAATGCTCTTCGTCCGATCTAGGCAATCTGTGACATTTGTGCACCATCCTCCTCCCTAAGAACATTTTGGAAACTTTCAAAGATTAAAAAAAGAAAGGTTTCTAAATAATACTATGTGTAGAAAAATTATAAGCAAATGTTTTCCTCAAAAAATATTTTTCTTCGTACCAAATACACCCACCTTAAAAGAAAAAATATATCCCAGCAGAATCTAGACTAAAAAAAGGGTAAGATAACTTGAGGCTGGAAAGATTAATTAGAAAGAATTTGGATGCTAATCCTAATCTAATAATTTCTTACCGAAAGTTGTACAATCCAGTTTTCAACTCCTTCTCCAAAGCCTGATTGAAAGTGGTATGCTGGAGGTGATCCATCCAAGCATACTGAAACAAATAAATAGGAAAAAAAATCCTTATGATTTTATAATTTAGATTTTAATTTGTACATTAAATTAGTGAAAATCTTAACCTGCTCCTTTTGATATAGCATTCTTAACGATTGTTTTCTCCACCCAATTATCCTTTGCACATCCAGTTTTGATGATGGCTAAAGAACAAACAAGCAAGCAAAAAAATTGAAGATTTGCCATCCTCATCCTGCATGTACAAGATAAATTACATGAGAAATTATGAATGAGGTAAATTATATGACTTTAACAATTACTTATAACTTTTATGAACGTACACTTTGTTAATACGTTGTAAAAAAAGAGGTAATCCCTAACTAATCAATCTTAAAATGATCTAATATATAATGTCATAATGAAAGATCCACAATGCCAAACAACCATTTGTCTGAATTTCTTTAATTGGGACCTCAAGATTTCAACGGCCTACAATTAATTCTTACAATTCAGTTATATGGAAACTCTTACACAACACATTTTTATGTGGTGGTTAATTTTCAAGCGACTAAAAAAAATTTTATTTCTCTAATTCAATTAAGTTATATATGAGTCATGATTCAATTTCTCAAATCATGATAACACCTATTTTAGTCCCCCAGTAGGTAAGTCAAACCATAGCCTGAAGCGACAAGTAACAGGTTAATTGGCTGAAGATAAGAAAAATAAAGGAAATAGGCATACAATGAATACCGTATGCAACAGAAAATAGCGATATGCAAATATGAACATACTATACAGTAGAGGGAAGATGACAAAATATGCAAAATGAGTTTTCCCCAGGTCCTGGTAAGGTCGGTACAAGAGTCAATATGCCAAAAAAGAATACTGCACAGTGCTAAATATGCACCATAGTCTCATAATGATACAAGTGAAATGACCGCCTTAGCTTTCGATGACATTATTCAAAGTCACTACGTGAAGAATCAAGCTTTGGTCCCATGGAGGGCACGGGATCATACTTGTAGGGGCTATTTTTAGCATGCCATCAAACAAACCCGTGTGTGGAAGATTGCTTGGTGCCTTGAAGACTAGAGGACTCACGGGTTTGGACCACATTGGATGGTTCACGATTTTGGCCCCTTTTATTAAGGTCATTTTGGTCACTTAGCCTCAAGGTCATTTTGGTCTTTTAGCCTTGTCTAAACGGCACTCCATTGCCACCCACCTCATTAAGGGCATTGGAGTCATTTTATCTTTATTTTATAATATACTATATATAGTCTATTTTAGGTCATTTCTCTTTAGTAAATGAATGATGAACATTTGAAAGAATTATTCTCTTTTTGGAGAGTGCAACACCTTAGTATAGTTCTTAGTTAGGGCTTGAAAAAGTCATCCTTAGTATAGGGCTTGGAAAAGCCAATATTGCTCTTTGCTTGGAAACGGTGGATCTTGAGGTGAGTGATTCCCTTGGTGGTCACCGTAAGAGTGTGGTGTTCTTTTTCCATTATTTAGGGGTTTAGTGTTTGAATCACACTTTGTTCCTAAGTATTGTAACAAATCTATATCTCATTATCTATCCTTTTATTCTTGTAATCTTGTTATTGTTTGTAGTGGACTATTTTGTGTCTTGTTGAATCCGAAAATTTGTGTTCTTGTTGTCATCTTGTTCTTCACGATTTGTGGCTGTTTTGGGTGTTAAATACACCTTTGTTTATTGTATTCTTGTTGTATTTGTCGAATCCGAGTGAGGTCTCCATTTGGTCCACGATTTGTTGTGATTTGTGGACTGTTTTGGAGGGTGTATTGGACTGTTTTATGGTTGTTTCGTGTTCCTCTTGTTTGTCTTGTATCATTTGGTATCAAAGCCATCTTTGATTTTGTTCTAACAAGATCAATTTTGGGCTTGAGACTTGAAAAACACACATACAAAAAAAAAATTGTAAACTGAAATTTCCAGAAAATAGCAATTTGTCAACTTTGTATTCTTGGCCGAAAATTGTGTTCTTGTTGTGTCTTGGCCGAGATTTTTACTTGCCTTAAGTGTTTCTAGCGTTAGTATTGTTCTTCACTAACACTTTGAGTCTATATCTTGATTTGAGCCTTTGTTGTTGATGTTGTTATTGTGAACTTGGACTTGGCCGATTGTTGTTGGTATTGTTGTTGTGGATTCAAGACTTGAACGTGTGATGTGTTGTTGGTTCAAGTTTAAACGTGTATTTTGGGGATTGTTTTGTGGATTTTAAGCTTGAAAAGGTGTTGTGTTGTTTGGGAGGTCCAACTTGAACCTTAGAACTTCAAGACTCAAAGTTTGTGTTCTTGGTGTTCTTCACCATCTCTATATTTTGTTGAAGAAAAAGTGGTTGTTGATTCTATAAATTGAAGAAAGAGAGTGTGAATTGATGTTAGTCTTGCAAGACATAAATCCAAGATTTAAGGTGTAAGACTTGTGGCTCAAAGACTTTTCCTTCACACTCAAAGACTTACAACCACTTCCAACAACCTTCCATGTTTTGAGGATCTTGTTTTAAGGAAAGTGTACAATAAAGTCAAGTCTTCTCTTACAAATCCACCATTCCCAACTTACAAATTGTTCAAGAATTCCAATTTTGAAAAATAAATTTGTTACGACCGCAACCAATATGTGGCTGCCACATCATGTTTTACTGTTCACACGACAAATTTTGGCTCAAATTTTAGATTCTTAGTTTTATTTTACTGTCCCCTAGTTTCATATCTTGATTCTAGAATTAATTAACAACTAGTAATCACCTACTTAGTTGTAGAGTAATTGTTGAATCCATTTCTTTCATGTCTTCATTGTTTGTGTACTTTTCTCATTTCTAACTCATCGTAACTTCTTTGTTTCAAGTTCGTAAGTAAATTTTATTTTGTGTCTTGAGTCGATCAAACAAGAATCTATTCCGGTCGCCAAGTAGAATTGACATCTTATTGACTACCGGAGTATAAGCACCTTTCAATATTCGCCGCTTCAATTGTGAGAATCACAAAGGTTAGTATATACGAGTGTTGGTAAGGAAGCTTTACTACTAATATTGTTTGTTCATTGTGTAGGTACAAAGGTGATATTAGGGGAACATGTCTTCGATAACCGGGGATTATTGTGACTACGACATGGGAGACTATGATTATAGTGAAGGGTTTTATGGCTACGAAGTTGAGGGAGATTGTGGGGGCTATGAAAATAGCCATGATCAAAACTTGGGTAGATTTGAGGGTCTCGAGTTTAGGGGAGAAAATGAGAGGAATGATGTGCCTAGTGCTTATGGTGAATTTGGATATGATGTAGGACCTCGTGATGGTTCTTATGATGAAGTTGGGGCATGTGAGGAGTCTTATACTTCCCACTCTGAACCTACATTTGGTGTTAGGTATAACCATTTCATTCGCAAATGGTATGAAAGCTATGATGAGAGTACGTGTGCGGAGTATGAAAGATCATATTCTTCACCTTGTAGTACTTTTTATCAAGGTCAACATGGTGTGATTGGTTATACTAGCTATAGTAGAGGTTGTCCCATGAGAAGAAGAGGGCAAGTATCTCCAAAATTAACGGGTACTTGTGTGCCTTACAATGTTGATCCAATGAGGAGTGTACACTCTGGAAAGGTGACTATTTGTGGGATACCGGGCTGCCTTATGGTGTTGAATGATAGGTACTATGGAAACTACATTCTTCCGTCCATGGTTGACTACTTGGGGTTATTTCGAGAGCCTTTACTTGTTCCATACTACTTGGGCGAGTTCAAGATTACCGAGAGGGTAAAAGTTGTCTTCTCCCAATTTGATTACCAAAAGGAGGTATGGTGCGATGTTTTTTCCTTAACCTACGGTCATATGAGCTTGGGTGCCGATTGGTTTGCACGACATCAAGTTCCTAACGTGCAAAATTGGCCTAATATTGTAAGAGACCAATGGGGAAATCGCCTCATAACGTACTTGCTACCCAAACCGCAAAGAGAAATGCTTATCTACTCCAATCCGATTTATGATGAGAGACAAAAGATTGAGAAGAGTAAGGAAGTGCAAGCTGGTAATCCGAGAGTGGAAAAAGGAGAGGATATGTGGAGCGAAGTGAGGGGATTGCCACCAAATCGTGATAACATTGGTTGTCCTTCCATTTCTAAGGACATTTGTGTAGGTACCAACATGGCAAGCGAAGGCGAACAATACCAAAAGAAAGTTGCTTCCCAAGCTTGTGGAGGACCTTCACCTCACGGCAAGGAAGAGTCTACTCAAGATCTTAAAGGTAAAATATCTAACTCTTACATTTTAGTGCATGTGAATGACAATTGTGTGGCTAGTAAGACATTGAGTGTAAGTATTAGCTTACTTATTTATGAGTCTAATGATTCCTTGTATCTTGTTGATGATGTACATATTGTGAGTTTGGATACACTAGTTGATCCTATTGATGACAAAATTGACTCTTCTTATAAGATCAATTTATGTCCACCTAGTGTTGAAGCTTATATGTTGAACGGAAGTACATCGTCTTGTGTAATTGGTGTTAATCAACTTGTTTGTGAAAATTATCCCCCACTTGAGTATGTGTGTGATGTGCTTAATAGGACTTAAGTGAGTGAAGTATTTGAAAATGCTGGTCAACAAAGTGGGAGTGAACCCGAGATCTCTTCTTGGGGTAATCTTATGTTTGGATCATCCTTGAAACTTTATATTGATCATTTAGAATGTGAGGAACTTGCTTATTCCAAATCTGTCTGTGAGGTAGATCACACTCTCTTTAGGTGTAATGTCTTGTTTGAAGATGATTTAAACACTTCTAATAAAGCTAGTGGTGAAAATGATGGTATAGCTTGCCTTGGAAGCTATAGCCTATATGCTAACCCACTTTGGTGTGACAACATTCCTCCTAAAGATGGAAATCTCTTCTTGGAAGATGAGAGTACTCTTAGGGGTAAGGAATGTGTAGTTGCGGAAGCTACTTCTTCTTTTACTTTGTGTGACTTTATTGTTGAGAGTACTCATGGTTATTATTGGGAAACTAGTAGGGAGTACACACATGAGGACACCTTGGTAGAATTCGATTTGAGTGATACCTTTCTCTACTATCTATTTGCTTTGGATGATATGTATGCTATTATAGAGAGTATGTCGTTTAGTTTGGGAGTAGACCACGGGAAAGGGGAGTGTTGTCTAGACCCGTGTCTATGGCCACTTTTCCCATTTGACCCCGATTCCAAATGTAGAAATGGTGATGTTGGTGCACCCAACTTGTTGCTTGGTCTACATGACAAGCAAAGTATCACTCTTGGTGTATCCCATTACCAAATCCTTTGTACATCTTTCATTGAGTTTTTAATACTCACTTCAAAGGAGTTTTGGTTATACTTCAAGTATGTACCCCCTTGGCGTGATGATGTTTATTATTGTGCTAACCCTAACCCTCATGCCATGAGGATGTTGTGCTTGTTTGTCCTTTCTCTTGTTTTGTAAGGTACGGATTCGAGGTCGAATCCTTTTCAAGAAGGGGAGGATGATGCAAGTGAAATAACCGCCTTAGCTTACGATGACATTATTCAAAGTCACTACGTGAAGAATCAAGCTTTGGTCCCATGGAGGGCACGGAATCATACTTGTAGGGGCTATTTTGATCATGCAATCAAACAAACCCGTGTGTGGAAGATTGCTTGGAGCCTTGAAGACTAGAGGACTCACGGGTTTGGACCACATTAGATGGTTCACGATTTTCGCCCCTTTTATTAAGGTCATTTTGGTCACTTAGCCTCAAGGTCATTTTGGTCTTTTAGCCTTGTCTAAATGACACTCCATTGCCACCCACCTCATTAAGGGCATTGGAGTCATTTTATCTTTATTTTATAATATACTATATATAGTCTATTTTAGGTCATTTCTCTTTAGTAAATGAATGATGAACATTTGAAAGACTTATTCTCTCTTTGGAGAGTGCAACACCTTAGTATAGTTCTTAGTTAGGGCTTGGAAAAGTCATCCTTAGTATAGGGCTTGGAAAAGCCAATATTGTTCTTTGCTTGGAAACGGTGGATCTTGAGGTGAGTGATTCCCTTGGCAGTCACCGTAAGAGTGTGGTGTTATTTTTACATTAATTAGGGGTTTAGTGTTTGAATCACACTTTGTTCCTAAGTCTTGTAACAAATCTATATCTCACTATCTATCCTTTTATTCTTGTAATCTTGTTATTGTTTGTAGTGGACTGTTTTGTGTCTTGTTGAATCCGAAAATTTGTGTTCTTGTTGTCATCTTTTTCTTCACGATTTGTGGCTTTTTTGGGTGTTAAATACACCTTTGTTTCTTGTATTCTTGTTGTATTTGTCGAATCCGAGTGAGGTCTCCATTTGGTCCACGATTTGTTATGATTTGTGGACTGTTTTGGAGGGTGTATTGGACTGTTTTGTGGTTGTTTCATGTTCCTCTTGTTTGTCTTGTATCACATAATAAATAGGTAAGACTATTAAAAACAATAGAAGGAGGAAGATTAGCTTCGTACTCTAAAAGCTCACCCTATCTCCGAACAACAGCACAACTTGAGGATGTCGTCAACGATGGTGACTCATACTCGAAAAAAAATATAGAAGTGTAGTATGAGTACCTAAGCAACGAGTACTCAATAGGCATCATAGGTTGACTGGCCTAATTACATTACAGAAAAAACATGAATGAGGTGCGAGTATGTAAACCTAAATCAATAAATAAGGGCACACTACTAAAAAAAAAAGAAAATCGACCACATGTGGTCAATTTTTCTGCATTTTTTACTATAAGTGGTCGGTTTTATTTTGTAAAAAAACGACCACAAGTGGTTGGTTTTTGTAAAAAAAAATTAGAAAATCGACCATGTGGTCAGTTTTTCTAGTAATTTTTTTAAAAAAAATAAAAAGCTTATATATGCTACATTCCATCAACCAGCCAAACAAATGACCATACAATAAATATGCTACATTTCAATCAAACAAACAACATACAATACAAGTCTAAAAACATACAAAAGTGTAAAAACTACTACTCATCTCCAAAGCCAAACTACAACACATACAAAAGTCAAAAAATTACCACTCATCATCATCGTCTTCATCATCCGCATCCTCAGTCGCATGCACAAGATCTGATTCCTCGTCTGTGCTGATATCATTCAGTAGGCCTAAACCTTTTGCAGCCCAAACTGCATCACCAGGACATGGGGAAAGGAGGAAGAATTCCTGCAAATCAAATAAAAGAGTTGAACTGCTGCTGCAGCATCCTGATTTGTGATGTTCACTACTAGAAATTACCCTTATTGCAATGAATCGTTTGGCAACGGTTCAAGAAGTGTTGCAATAGATGGTCTATTGCAACGGTTACAACCATTGCAACAGAATTTTGTTCTAGTAGTACTATAAACGTTGCTATTGACATATAACTGTTGCAATAGGGTGTCCTATATCAACGGTTACGTGAACCGTTGCCATAAAATCATCTATAGCAACACGTTTTTAGAAAAAAAAACTATTGCATCGATTTTTATTTTTTCTCCCTATTTTTTCACAAAATTCGCCAAAAAAATTATAAATATAATAAGAAAATTAAAAAATATATTATATTATATACAAAACATTTCACTCTCAACTTTACTCATTCTCTCATATCATTAGTTTTCAACATCCACTGTTAGTGCCCGCCGACTGCCCACCGATTCTCCGACCGGTGCTCCGACCTATGCTCCGACCCATGCTCCGACTTGCGCTCCATCCGCTGCTTCGACCATTGTTCTGTATCATCAGTTGTCAACACCCACTGTGAGTGCCCTTTGCGCCGACTGCCCACTGATTCTCCGACCTACGTTCCGACCGACGCTGAGACCAGCGCTCCGACCGCTGCTTCGATCGTTGCTCCACCATTGCTTCGATTTACAATAGCGAACAGATAGAAATTAGCAGAGCAGCTAGATCTCGTAGTTGAATCGTAATAGTAATAAGTGGTACTTTTCAGTATTATCTACTGGGTAGAATTAAATGCTCATGAATTTATGCCTAATAGCTTGCCATTGTTAGGGTTCTATTTTTCGAAAGAAATGGTCACTGAAGATGTTCTGCTTTCTCTTTTTTTCTTTTGCCAGTTCGATTTCTTATTTATGGTCAATTAAAGTAAGAATTGTCTTGGAATGAATATCAAACTAACACTTCACGCGTAGAAATATTTAAAATAAAGTACAAGTAATTTTCTTGAGTAATCCTACACAAAAAAGATATTTCAATTGAGATTTGGTAGTGAGAGTTTTAAAGTCTTAATAACATTAGTCAATCCTCTATTAGATGTAAAATGACATCGAATATGATATGATTTGTAGTTTTGGGGCTAATATCTGTATGAGCGGCAAAAGTTTTGTATGGGTAGTGCCGTCTACTTTTAACTTTGTCGAATTACTTCTTGAAAGATTAGTCTATTGCAACAAAGATATAACTACCATTGTGTTGGTGATCTGCTGGTAGAGTGTATGAACATCACGATATTTATCTATCAATTAAAGCATAGCGATGGACAGAAATGCATGTTGAGTTAATAAATTTGGATTGCTTTGCTTTTTTAGAAACTTTGTTCTGTGATCTTTTTTAGGTTCACAACCAATTGTTAAGACAATCCATTACTCATTTACGGAGTTCTAATCTGTCTTGGGGATGATATTATTTCTAGAAATGGAGTCGATAGAAATTCGGGTAAATATAGTTGTTGAAATATTGTACTGTTTGATAGTGCACGGTTCAGCCTACTTATTTAGGTTGATATGTGAATCACCTGGATCATATAGTTCCCAAAGAATGGTCATCCAATTGGATCTGAGAAAAAAAAAACTGCACTTTCTTAATGGATTCAAAGTTACGTTATGAAGCACATCGATATGTCCTTTTTAACACGGGAGATGAAGAAGTGGAAAAGTTCATCGAGTAAGATATTTACATGCTAAACTTCATGTATTTGGTTATTATAAGATACATGAACATCTATTTATAAAGGCCTAGTAATTTTATTTGTACTATTATTGATTGCAGGAAACATAAGAATTCAATGAGTAATCATAGTAGATCCAATGCATGGGAAAGAGCAATGAATCATCGTTGTGAATTTAGCAGTTGGTTTGAATAGAAAGTTAAAAATGTTGAAGTATCTAGTCATTTAAAATGGCTAGCTAAGGGGCCTAATATGGTGACAAAGAGATATAGCACATATTTCATCAATGGATATGGATTTCATACAAAAGCTCGGGATGCCCCACGCAAGAGTCAGAATTCTGGAGTGACTTTATCAGCAACAACGGATAGTTTTGCTAGTGCTAGGGACCAAAATCTCATAGATGGAGATGTTGTTTATTATGGAGTTATTCAAGATATTCTTGAGATTGATTACTATGGTTGTTTTAATGTTGTATTATTTGAATATGATTGGTATAAGAATGAAGTAGATGAGTATGGGTTGACCCGAGTATACTTCAACAAGTTATATTGCAAAGATGATCCTTTTGTGTTGGCATCACAAGTTTATCAAGTTTTTTATGTTGCGGATCCAATTGAGAAAGATGTTTATTATGTAAGGAATAAAGTCCCCATAGATTTGTATAATCTAGAGGAAGAGAATTGCCCTAATAGAGGAGAAACATTTTGGAGGCAGCCTAATGATGACATTGGTCCCTCAACTAGATTAGATGAGGGTGACTTTAGATGGTCAAGAGAAGATGAAGCCATTGTTGTTGTTGATATTCCATCTACTGAAGAACATTCAGAAGATATTGTTGTAAAAACATCGAAAGAGGAGGATGATTTTGATAATACTGATTAGGATTGGATGGAGGCAGATGATTAGACAAATAAATTCATTTTAATATATGCTCATCATTATTTTCATCTTTTGTGAGTGTTAATTTCCTTTTGCATACGTATCCTATATTCATGCTTGTTTATATCATTTTAATCGTTGTCATTTAGAAATTTATTCTAAAATAGTACAATTTTGCAGAATTGCTAAAGTCTGATTGAAAGGAATCTACTGAATCATTGAAGAGGATCATGGTCTTATTGGTAAAAAATTTCCCCCTCATGGCCACTTTCTGTTTTTTTCTACTTCGTTTGATTTAGTATTTTGTTAACCTACTAATTGCTGACAATTCTTGAAAGGTGGTGTTCATATTTTGAATTGTCTAGAATAATCATTTGAAGAAAATCGAGGGCAAATGTGGGAGATTCGAGGTAAGTGAGGTTGACGTATGCATTTGATATTTGGTATCACACTTAAGGGAGGAAGCTTAGGATGGAAGCTTATGCATCTAAGAGACTGTTTTGCAAAACGAACAAACAAATAAGTGTGACTTTGAAAAACATGTATTTTAAGGTCTGAATGATGTTAAAACTTTGCTTCATATCTGATGTATTGAGATCCATTAAGATGTTCTAAGATTTTTTTAGGAAAAAAAAAGGCAAATATACTTAATGGGATGAGACATGAATGATTCAGATTTATATCATTATTAACTGAAAACAAATGAAGCCTTAGTACAAGTAACTTTGTTATTTTTATGGCGACTGGAGAATTGGAGTTTCACACTATTGTTTTGTTAGTCTATAAGATGATTCATGTAGTAAACATATGTTTTTGGCTTTAATTTACTCAAAATAGTGCATCTTTCTAAGGTGGGACTTTTATTTCACTTCCTGCATACTGAGGTCCTCACTCTCGATATGCAGTCGATCAAGTGTCTGCTTTTTCAAAGATTCTTTTTTGGGGGTTCACATGTGTTAATATATTCCTTTTTTTAACACAAAAATATGTTGATCTATGCCAGGATTCTGTAATAACCTTTGTGCTTAGCCTTGTAATTCTGGACCCCATTTTCTTGCAGGTACTGGGATGTGAGACAGCAAAATCCAGTACATATCCGACAACTTCCTGACCGCTGCTATGCACTCACAGTGAAACATCCTTTAATGGTTGCTGGCACGGCCGATAGAAATCTTATAGTTTTCAATTTGCATAATCCCCAGGTATTACTCATCATGATTAATGGAATTATTCAAGTAATGGAATATATTTTAGCAGTTAGATTTCATACCTGCGAGCTGTTCGGCAGTATATTCCAGAGTGGGCTTCAAAAGATTTTTCCAAACATTTTTTATCTACAACAACATAATGATAGGTTTGTTTCAATATAATATAAGTCAACTTACTTTCTTTGTTTGATTTTGACTTGCATAAATTTTTTGTGATTTTAAACTTATAAGCAACTTTGTTCAATATAAGCACCTGTGTCACTTTGAATTACTATTATGGTGTGCAAGTATGCTAAAATATAATTGGCTCTACCAGATTTGGAGATTTTGTATAACTAGTTCCAAGTAAAAGAAGAACTGAGTTTGATTGCATATTAAAAATGATGCCTACTTCTGAACTTTTAGTTTCAGTAAGCCCTTTGAGTAGAACTGATAAAAGTGCCTGGAGCACATATTGTTGTCATATGTATTTTTGATATTGAAGCGACTACCTTATTCAGAAGGGACTACCTCATTCAGTTTCTGCTCTTCTCTTGTTCTGCCTTAAATACATTCTTTAAAAGTTGATTGTTCTTATATATTGGATGATCTTCACAGAACGAGTATGTGCAATCAGATCAGCAAGCATTCCTCTCATATTATGTACTTTTCCTTATTGAAGATTGTTGTTTGTTTATAGTTAGCAATTTACAGAAACCAAAAACTACATACTACTGAAAGTATTAGTATGGTCAGTTAGCATGTTTTGTCCAAAATAAAATAAGAAACATTGTTCATTGATGGTTATTATCTGGAATTACAATACTCGACATATTTTATATATTCTTGAACTTGCAGATCAGAGTTGAACAATCATGAATCATGAAGGGTGTACAAAGAATCACCAGAAATTTAAGATCTTTCTTTCAGCTGGATCACTAGCAGCACTACGAAACAAATAGATTCTAGAACAGAAGAAGAAGAAGAAGAAGAAGAAGAAGAAGAATGCAGACTACGTAAATGTAAAGAAAAATGACCATAAGCAGAAGGAGAAGTCAAACAACGTTCTAGTTAGATCCCAAGTACAAGAACAAGTGAACAGGTGATTCAAGATCCTATATTACCTGTACCACCAGTAGAGGAGCAAGTGCGCCAAGAATTGTCAGATTACACCACTCGTGTATCACAATCATCACTCGAACAAGTGCAGTAAGATCAGTCAGAAGTTCCTACTTTTGAAGAAAATGAACAATCTGGAGAAGGAAAGAATACATAATTTTTAGTTCATACTATTTCAAAATAAAATTTGCAATCTAGTAATTTTGTTGTTCATATTATTGTAGGCCCTTCAATTAACAAAAGAAAAAGAGGTGACACACAAATAGAAGCAATACATGGACGAACTGAGCGTCAACTAATAGTGTTAAATGAGTTGAATTAGCCTATTGGTCCTACTAAAGCAGTGGTCACCGAGTTTAGCAGTTTTCTTGGCACTTTGGCAAGGAATGGGACATTTTTTCCTCTTAATCTTAGTTGGACAAAGTTGAAGACACATGATGATATGTGGAGCTATATTCAGGTTCAAATTTATCACTATTCTGATTTCTAGTTCAAATTATTTCATAGTTATTTCATTAACCAAATTAAAGGAGAAATATGACATTCCTAAAAATGGGAAAAATGGGCTATGAATGCAATTGATTCTGCTTTTAGAGGGTACAAGTTCAGGTTTAAGAAAGATCAGTATTATGCCTACCTCAATGATGAAATTCGAATGGCAAATAGGCCTAAAACTATTCCAGAACTTGTATTTACAGATTTGCTTCAGTATTGGAACTCCAAAGAAGCTAAGGTATGATATGAATATGTACAATTATTACTTTGTTCCATAATCACTACTTTAATTTTTTTTTTAAAGTGATCTCTACCAATTGTCTTGCAGGATAAGTTCGATGCTAACAAACAGAATCGAAAAATGTGGAAGTATCCTCACACTATTGGCAAAACAAGTTTTGCTCTAATCCACGAGGTTTGGTGTTCTTTTATATTTGTTATTATAAACTTGTTGACTTGAAATTTTTTTAATGTTGACTTGCGTATAACTAGGAAAAAAATAAATTCTGGTGTTGTGTCAAACAAGAAATTCTTTGTGGATACTAGAAAAAGAAAATCTGGACGAGTGTACAAGGATTCATCTGAAGATATATTACAAATAAAATGGTATGAAATTTTCTAATTCAAAATTGATCAAGACTATTTGTTGTTTATTAAATATTGAATCTACTCAATTACTTGATGGTTTTAGAACTGACTTGTAGGTTGAAATGGAGAGAGTAGAAATTCAAGAAAGTGAAGATGGTAGTCAATCAGTTGATGTATTCACAACAATTATGGGTCCTGATCATCCAGGTCAAGTAAGACTATACGGACGCGGGGTGACCAAGTCTCTTTTGAAACAAAAAGCAATGATTTTGGACCCTCTTTAAATATTGTTGCGGATGAATCGGTGGAAAAGAGAATGGATGAAATGGAAGAGAGGATACAACAAAGAATGCAGGCTCAAAGAGATTCCATTGAATGAGATGTTACAATGAACATCATTGCACAGTTGCAACGTCAAAATCCAGGATTAACACTTGATCCTAATATGCTAAGATTCAATGCTACTTCATCAAGGGAAGAGGCTTCTTTACAACAAATCAATCGTCCATTTATTGGGAGTAACAATGAAGGTCTGTCTTTTTTTCTTCTTCTTCTTCTATACCTTTCTTCTTTTTCTTCTTCTTCTTCTTCTTCTTCTTCTTCTTCTTTTTTAGCATGAGAATTTGTCTATTTTGAAGAAAAATTGTTAAATGTTATTTTTTCCGTGAAATGCCCTGTGAAATGTGGATGTGGAGTTAACGTTTCTAGAGATAGGGGTATCCAATAATGTTACTTTTTTATTTCTTGATTTTAAGTTATGAGGCTTGGTTGCATCAATTATTGATATGTTAAGTCCCATAGTTTTATCTTGTCGAATGATTCCATTTGCCCGTATTTATTTAATGGTAGAGGATGGGTTTCTGCAATTTAAAACTGTGCAAAGTCATTGATCTCACTTAGGTGTAGAAGGGCCTTCAATCCAAAGTAAACAGATTGAAAACAAAAATTACTTTATCTTAAAAGGATTGTTAGCGTGTGTATTTATCTTATTTTTCTTTTTGGTTTCGGTTTGTTTCCAAGTCATTCTTTGAGAACTCGACAAAGTCGAAAGTGATTTCTGTACATAAACACACTGGTGTTTTATTTTGCCTGGATAATTTTGGAAAAATACAATTGCGAGTCATCTTCATTAATGTGATTGCATCCAAAATGGTTCTTTGGTATTTACTGTATGGATCATAACTTGTTAAAGCAGTTAGCAAATGGCAATAAAAGCCTGTGTTAGCCAAGAGGTTCTTCTTGAACTGGACTAGACAGTCTAATGATGCTTCTTTCTAACAATTACTTGTACTATTATGCTCTAGCAAGTAGCAACACTGAGCTCTCAAGAATTTAATGTTGTAATTTGCATGCTTTACTGTATGTTATTCCCGGATACATTTTATTCATTAGCCATCTCTCATATTTAAGTTATATATACTGGTAGTGAAAACAACGTTTTTTGCAAAAATGCGGGGTAAGATTGCGTACAGTAAATCTTTGTGGTTTGGTCCTTTCCTACACCCTGCCATTATGGGAGCCTTAGCACATAGGCTCTCATTTTATACTTGGTAGTGTAAAAAATAAAGTTTATGCTCTAAAAGTTGTGTAATTTACCTTGTTATACATAGCATGTTATTTATCATTTACTTCAGTCGATCGGTACTTATATGATTTATTTGCAATTACTTTTTAAGTAATCTGAATGCATAACTACTTTATAATAAACTGAAGTACTATTATAACTTAACGGTATGCATCATTACAATGTTACCTACCTCTTTTCAATTCTTTGTTGTCCCCTCGCTGTTTACCTATGCATTCGTTCTGTATATATATTTCTTGTGTACTAGAGAGATCTGGAAAAAAAATAAGAGATTTTAGTTAGATTATATTCTCTCTGTTTATTTGTAATTAGGTTGAACTATTTCTCCCAACGAAATGAACCTATATCTTTAGCATAAAATGTCTTTTTAGAGCCTAATCAACATGCAGCAAACTTATTTGCGGTAAGTTATCGAGTGTTTGACAGGTGAATTAGATTCGTATTTGCTTAAATTTATCTTAAGTTTTAGAAAGGTATCACTGCAATAAAGTTGCTTTTTCCCTATTGTCTTGGTTGTGTTTTTTTAATTGAAAATTAAATATGTTGTTATTTAAGTACTAATTGAGATTATATTTTTCCTTTTTATAGATGTTCAAAACGAAGGAGGACATGAAGAAATTGACCTTACTTGAGAAAATTTTTGAATTACTGATAGATATTTTAGTATCGATCTTTTTGAAATTGAATTTTGTGAAACTTATCACCACTCGAACTTGATACTTTATGGGAAGAGTAATGACCGTTTGACTTTAACATTTTGCTTTTGGATTTAGATTACTAGTTTGTTGGATATTTTAATTCGAATTATTAATGAAAGATTTCGTTGTGATGTATGTATATATAATTGTGTATTAATATAATTCTCTCTATAAATATATATATATATATCAATTGATATTTAAACTAGCTGCAATAATAGGTGGAAAAAAAATATTACAAAAAATACGAAAATCGTTGCAATAGGTGTCAAAAATCGTTGTCATAGGTAGTGAAAAACCATTGCAAAAGGTCAATAATTGTTGCAATAGGGTTATTGCAACGTTTTTTTTTGTCGTTGCAATAGTATCTATTGCAATGGTTCTTCACCGTTGCAGTAGAGTCTATTGCAACATCTCTCAACTGTTGCAAAATAGTCTATTGCAACGGTTTCTAACCGTTGCAATAGATTGTATTGCAACGATGAAAAACCGTTGCAATAGATAATATGAATCGTCTCAATAGGAGTTGCAAAAACCGTTACAATAGATAGATCTATTGCAATGATTTTTGTAACCATTGCAAATATCGTTGCGATAGGCCTATCCCAACACCCACATATTCAACGCCTATAAAAACGTTGCGATATCTCTATGGCAACGGTTTTTATGCCTATCGCAACGATTTTTGAACCGTTGCCATAGTGTTAATTTCTGGTATTGGTTGTTTCCTCTTCCTTCTCCTTCGTCCTCTCTCTCTCTCTCTCTGTGAAGCAAGCTCTTCAGTGAGTTTAGAAATCATATTTCTTTGTAATTCAACGGTTTCTTTATCCACTAATGAGAAATAGGATGTTGGGCCGGGCGAAGACCTAACATTCTCGCCAAAATACTTTCTGTGGTATCCATAGTATTGGCCTCTAACTAAAGGACCAACAGTTTTTTGCCATAACTCCTCCTTTACATCTTCAGGTATTGTGTCACCCTGACTTTCAGGAGGTTGAGTACTACGATACTCATTAGCGAGCTGCATATATTTGTCCTATATTCAAAGTAAAGTTAAAATTAATAGTAAAAAATATTAAACTACCTGTACTTGAATAATATCAACTTTGAGAAAAAGATTCATAAATATAAAATTTGATTCTTACATGGGCAGCTTTTACATGAGGCTCAACCCAGACATCTTCATCAGTTGGGTTCTTTTTTCTTCCTCACATGTATCTCATCATGTCTTACCCTATTCCATATGAAATAATATACTGCCTCCGATAATCTTCTTTGTCTCCGAGCTGCAAAATAAGTGTTGGTGGATGCACTGACATAGGCGGATCTGAAGCACCGGATGGAGTGCCTCCAAGATGATGATCCGTCAACCCAATAGATCCAACAGAATTACTGTGAAAACGTAGGTGATGACTGCTAGTAGAGGCTACTGCAGACGATGGTACATGCCTGGATGTGCCCCCGATCGCCTGATAGTACTATGATGGCAGTGACACGGGGATAGGAGCAGAATGAGATGCTCTAGACCCATGAAGTGGACCCACATGCATAAGAAGAGGAACTGAATGCTGCGACGACCTAAAATATAAGAGCCGTGCTGGTGTGTCAGCAAACCGAACCTCAGATATATGAATACCTGTCGGTTGTATATAAGGCAGAGGTTATTTTTTTTTTTGTAGGATCAACTTTTTGCTTACCTTTGTTACCTCTACCTGTCATCTAAATTATGTAAAGTTAACAAGTAGTTAGTCCTTACAAAATGAATATATATGAAAACATTTCAAGTAACTAATTTCAAGTTACTAATTCACATTTCAAATTGCTCCAACAACATGAGAAAGACAAGAATATTTCTATTACTACATAAATTATGAAAAAGTAAAAATAACAATCTTACACAGTATATTACATATCAATCTTAAACAAGAAACATAAAGGTAAATAGTACAAAGCATAAAGACATCAATACATAATAAATACAACTTACACAAACTAATCCTCGTCTCCTAAAGATTCTCCACTAAACCATTCACCCTCTTTAGAAGTTTCATCATCTCCTACCCACTCAGCCTCTTCTTCTGCAATATTAACTTCTTCAAATATATATTTTAGGGTGATTCAAACTATCCACTAAATCAATGTCCACTAGTTGTTATCAATCTGTATTTAATTTTGATACGCAGTCTCCAACACATTCTCAACTTTCACCCGTCCTATAGGCTTTGTTTTGATTACCACCAACCAATCAGACTTATCACTGCGCAATGAATAAGGAGTATAATACACTTATTTAGTATTTTGCGCGAGAATAAAGGGATCGTAAACAGGATACGGCCTATTATGCTCCACTTTAATGATGTTATGCTCCTTATGTACTCTTGTGCCTTTTGTACTTGGATCAAACCACTTCCATCGAAAGAGGATAATTTTTTTTATTGGGAAACCAGCATACTCCAGTTCTAAGATTTCTTGTATGATACCAAAGTAATCAACATCATCATCACCCTTAACACAAACACCACTATTGTTTGTTTTCCTTGTTTTGGTGTATTCTTCGGTGGAAAATTTAAATCCATGTACTATGTAATGGGATATTGTATGAGTTTTAACTGGTCCTAAAGATATCTCTCAAGAACTGATCGTATGCGGCTGCATTTGGTGTCTGGTGTACCTAAAAATATTATATATATGTGTGTGTATGCATCGATTAGTTGGAGAATGTGTAAATATTTAAAATTTGTAGAAATATTAGTACACTTACGAGCCTCATATGTAAACCATGTTGCAAAGGATGCATACACTTGATTTTCGTGGAATTGAGTCTTAAATGAACTGAAGATCCAACATGCGAAACATAATTAGTTTCTTTAAGGGAATAAGTAAATAAATAAGATATGTGAATATTTAACCTCCTTACTTCAGAGAGGGCTCAACTTCCTGGCAATTCATCAAGACATACAAAGTTGTTAATTTGTGCTCCATGGTAGTGAGCCATAGAAATATGGTCTTTTTAGTCTTACTACCAGATTGATTGAAAATTAATATCGGTTGCAAATGAGGCTCATTCTAATCATCTTGATGAAGATTCGGTCTGTTTCTTGAACAAGTAACTTCATCACGAAAGTAGTATGAACAAAATTAAGACGTTTCTCTTGCAAGATATGTCTCAACTATAGAGCCTTTCACCCTATATTTATTTTTGGGTCCCTTCTTCAATTTTTCAATTGCCCTGCACAATCCTAAGATTAGATGTTTACTATATTAAAAAAGATATGTATGAATTTAAATATGTTGCAATTGTTTATCGTTCGAATGAATACATTCACCTAATTTGAACTGGACCGCCTAGCCGAGCTTCGTCCATAAGATGAATGGAAAGATGCTCCATCACATCGAAGAATCCTAGCGGAAAAATCTTCTCCAACTTGTTGGTGATAACAACAATATTAGTTTCTATTCGCGCTAGATTGTATTATTTTAATGTGGTGGCACATAAGTCTTTGAAGAACAAACCAATCTCTACTATTGATTTCCATATGTTTTCAGGTAAACCAATAAAAGCAATTGAAAGTAATTGTTCCATGAAAATATGACAATCATGGTTTTTCATTCCATGCAAGATTCCTTGTGACATATCAACCCTCTTTCCCAAATTTGAGGGATATTCATTGGGCATCTTTAGACTTTGGACCCACTCGCATATTTTTCACTTTTGGTCCAAATTTAATGTATAACTAGCCTTGGGCTTAAGAACATTGCCATTGGGCCCCTCTTGTAAGTGTAATTCTCTATGTTTGCAATATTCTAGTAATCAAGTCTTGCCTTAGGATTATCCATTGTCTTGCCGGTGACATCCATAATTGTGTTGAACAAGTTGTAAAAATAGTTCTTCTCAGTATGCATGATATCAACATTATTTCTAAGTAATTATCTGGCCAATATTCTAACTCCCAAAATATATTTTACTTAGTCCAGTAATGCGAAATGGCATATCCATCAAGCCTATATAATGTTTCTTCGCTAACTTTAGGCAAATCCTGAACTATCTCACATATGTCATGACCAGATAACTTTGGAGGTGTACCATGATGTTCCATTCTATTCTTTCTGAATGCATTTCTGATTCTCCTAAATTCATGATCAGGTGGCAAGAAACAACGATGACAATTAAACCATGAATTTTTTCTATCATGTCTCAATGTGAAAGATTTTATTTTTTTCATGTAGTATAGACAAGCTAACTTTCCATTTGTCATTCACCTAGACAACATTCTATAAGCAGGAAAATCATTAACAGTCCACATTAGATATGTACGTAGATTGAAATTCTATTTAAATGAAATGTCCTAAGTTTCAACCCCGTCATGCCATAAAATTTGAAGTTCATCAATCAAAGGTTACAAGTAGACATCTATTTCTCTTTTAGAATTACATGGGTCAAGAACAACATAATTCATAAATATATAGGGACTGGTCACCAACATTTCAGTAGGAAGATTATACGGGGTGATAAATACAGGTCAACATAAATATGGCGTAGCACCAACTAAAAAGGGAGAGAAGTCATCCGTACATAATTCCAAACTAATATTTCGTGACTCAGTTGCAAAATCTAGATAAGTTGCATCAAAATGTTTTCAAGCCTCTCCATCAAATGGATGATATAAACACCAGTGGACCTTCTATTTTCACTGTGCCATATCATATAAGGAGCTGAGCTGTTTGAAGCATACAACCTCTTCAACCTTGGTATTAAAGGTAAATAATGCATTGCCTTAATAGCAATTTTATTTTCACTACAACCACGCTTATATCAAGAGTGCTGACAAAACTTACAGGACTCTAGGTTAGCATCTTCTTTAAAGTATAACATGCAACCATTTTCACAACAATCAATTCTAACTGAGAAGACACTTAACTTTGACACCAATCTTTTTGCCTTATAGAAAGAATCAGGAACCTCTAAGGCGGGGTCAACTAACTTTTTAATAAGGTCTATCATTGAGTCCATTCCTCATTCAGCAATATTCCAATCAGATTTAATACTTAATAATCTAACAGCAACAGAAAAAACAAAAATGTGAACACCCGTCAAACAAAAGATGACTAGTAGCATGCAGTTGTTCATAGAAATGGCCCGCTTCTATATTGGGAACATCTTCGACATTTTTTCTAAAGCCGCTCCAGTTTTGCATCCCAAAAGCATCGTGCACCATTTTTGTCATTCTAGTATCTTGATATTCATTTTTTCCTGCAGACCTACTACTTTCACCAACAACAAAGTTATTTTGCCCAACATCACCATGAATAGTAAGCAATCTTAAAAAGTCCTCGTAAAACCCCTTTTTATAAAGATGTTCCTTCACAACTTCTTCTGTTATAAGATTTGTACCATCATATCTAACACAAGGACACCGAACAGCCCGAAAATATGACCACGCATCAAGTGTCTTAGCATGTTCAACAAATCATCTGACATCGTTAACAAATTCCACCCTAAGATCCATTTTATTATCATTATTCCGTTGATATATCCAACTATAATTAGGTTCCATTTATACAATCAATCAGATTCAAATAATTAGCTCAAGTCACAAAAGTTCACATTTCAAGTACCTAAATTCAAAATGAAAAAGTACCTAACTTCAAATCACTAAACTATACTACATTCAAAATGAAAAAAATTCACATTTCAAGTACTAGCACTCCGTCAATTTCAAGTCACTAAGTCACCTCCCAAGTCACCAAACTAAACTACATTTGTAATGATAAATTCACCTTTCAAATACCTACACTTTATCAATTTCAAGTGACTAAGTCACCTCCTAAGTCACCAAACTAAACTACATTCAAAAGAAAAATTCATATTTCAAGTACGTATACTTAATCAATTTCAAGTCACCTCCCAAGTCACCAAAATAAACTACATTTAAAAGAAAAAAAAATCACATTTCAAGTACCAACACTTAATCAATTTCAAGTCACTAAGTCACCTCCCAAGTCATCAAACTAAACTACATTCAAAAGGAAAAAAATCATTCAACTACCTACACTTAATCAATTTCAAGTGACTAAGTCACCTCCCAAATCACCAAACTAAACTACATTCAAAAGCAAAAAATTCACATTTCAAGTACCTACACTTAATCAATTTCAATTCACTAAGTCATCTCCCAAGTCACCAAACTAAACTACATTCAAAAGCAAAAAAATCACATTTCAAGTACCTACACTCAATCAATTTCAAGTGACTCAGTCACCTCCCAAGTCACCAAACTATACTACATTCAAAATGAAAAAATTCACCTTTCAACTACCTACACTCAATCAATTTCAAGTCACTAAGTCACCTCCCAAGTCACCAAACTAAACTACATTCAAAATGATAAAATTCACATTTCAAATACCTACACAAATTACCAAACTAAACTACATTCTAAATAAAAATAAGTAGAGGCATCGCATGTCCCTCTCACACCATATAATCATGAAAAAATTCCTATGACTTTCAAAGCCTTCTACAATGAACAATCCCAAACTAAACTACGTTTACAGATTTCATTATAAGAAAATAGAAAGAAATTAACTTACCTTTGCTTGGTCTAAATTAAAGAGAAAGAGATAAGCGGTCACCGAAAAAATTGCGAAACTAATAGACTACATATATAATTATTAAATACATCTGGGTTATTCTGTAATTAGTTATTCTTCAGTTCTCTATATATACAGCTGTAACCCCTTCAATATTAATAAGATCAATTATTATTAAATCTGTATCATGGTATCAAAGCTAGGGTTTCTTCTTCCGCCCAAACCCTAATCTCTCCTCTTTTCCGACGTGTGTGCGCCGCCGCCACCGTCTACACCACGCCGCACGGCCTCCCTCCTCCGCCGTAGGTCGGCGCCATGGACAAGGTTATTGATCCTCTGTCAAAATTACCGTCTGGAGTAAAATTACTGCTCAGGAATCTCCACAATCTCATCCCCGAAAAATTATCTGACAACAACTACCCGGCCTGGGCACTTAACGTCCGCACCGCCCTCGCAGCCAACTTGCTGCTCGGATGGATTGACGGTGCGGAGAAGCCGCAGCCCGAGACAGCCGAGAAGGACGGCGTCAAGATCCCAAATCCCGACTACCTTCCGTGGATGATCGTAGACACTCAGATCCGAGCCTGTCTTCTCGCAGTTATTAGCCCCTCTGTGCACAAACACGCCCGGGGTTTTCTCACATCGGCTTCACTTTGGGACGCACTAGCCACAAGGTACAACTCTGTGTCCACGGCTCATATTTTTCAGTTGCGTGACAAATTGCATACTCTTCGGAAGGGAACGAAGACGATGACTCAATACCTTGATGATGTGGCCTCTATTCTGTCTGACCTAGATGCTGTGAACGAGATTATTCCTGAACGAGACGTGGTGAATGCCGTGATACGTGGTCTTCCGGCTGGCTATTCCTCTCTCAAACAGCATATTCGCCTCTCGCCTGTCGAAATCACTCTGAATCAACTGTCTGGATGGCTTAATGCAGAAGAATTGAATCTAGACATGGAACACAAATTACTGCTCGGAGAAGCCAGTTCCACCCCTGGCGTCACGGCTCTTTACTCGGCTGGCAGCGGAGGCTCGGCCAGGGGTCGCGGTGACGATCGCCGTAACCAAGGGCGAGGCAGCGGCGGCGGTGACCGTCGAAACACCGGGCAGCAAGGCAGAGGCGGGCCTCCACCGAGGGACGGCTTCCAGTCAGGCCGCGGACAGGGACGAGGAAACCAGCGGATGCCCACACGAGATCTTCCGACGTGCCAAATTTGTGCTAAACGGGGCCATTCTGCGGCTAATTGCTGGTATCGTTATGATGACTCGCAGAATGTAAATAGCCAGTCCGGAGGATCAAGGGCGATGCATGCGTCCACAAACGCTCAATCTGGCGATTGGTATCTAGACACAGGTGCTAACACCCATGTGACGTCGGATTATTCACAACTTCAAGCTCCTCATCCGTATCATGGCTCAGAAACTATTACAGTAGGCAATGGTCAATCCCTTCCCATCACAAACACCGGCTCTGGGTATGTCTATACCCCAAATGGTAAATTTCATCTCTCAACCCTTCACCACGTCCCTTCCCTCACATCCAATCTTTTATCTGTTTATCGCTTTACTAAAGAAAATAACTGCACCCTCATTTTTAATGACACCAATTTCCAGATAGTGGACAATACCACGAACCGGGTGCGGTACACGGGCCGTTGTGAGCATGGGCTATACACTCTTCCATCCAGGTCTCCGTCTGTTGTGAGTCAAGCCATTCTCTCGTCAACCTGGCATCGCCGGCTTGGGCACCCATCATCCGCCATCACCAAATCCATTTTATCTTCCTTAGGTTTTAATTTTTCAGAAAAATTACATTGCGAGTCCTGTTCAGTGTCTAAATCTTGTCGTTTACCTTTTTCACTGTCTGAACACAAGGCCACTGCGCCATTTCAATTAATTCATTCTGATGTTTGGGGTCCAACCTCAGTTCCTTCTGTTCAAGGTTTTCGTTATTATATCTGTTTTGTTGATGATTACAGTAAATTCACTTGGCTTTATCCTCTGAAATTTAAATCCGAAGCTTATACTATTTTTGTAAACTTTGACCGAATGGTTCAAAATCAATTTAATGCCAAAATCAAAATTTTTCGAAGTGACAATGGCAAAGAATTTGTCAACAATGCATTTGGTGTTTTTCTTCAAAATCTAGGGGCTCTTCATCACACTTCATGTCCATATACCCCTGAACAAAATGGCGTTGCTGAGCGCAAACACCGTCACCTAATAGAAACAGTTGTTGCGCTCCTCCATGATTCCACCTTACCTGTTTCCTTTTGGGTTGATGCCCTTGCTACTGCCAACTACCTCATAAATCGCATGCCCACTCACACTCTCTCCAACTCCACTCCATATGCCCGTCTCTACAATCATCCACCCGACTATATCCATCTCCGCCCGTTTGGGTGTCTAGTTTATCCCTGGTTGCGTCCGCACACTCAACATAAACTTCAACCTCGGTCCACCCCTTGTGTCTTTCTAGGCTATCATCCCACTATCAAAGGTTACAAATGTTTCGATCCTGTATCTCAGAAAACATATGTTTCCCGTCATGTTCGTTTTGTGGAGGAACAATTTCCTTACACAAGTCTTTCTTCTACTCCATACTCCCCCAATCCACTTGGCGTTGTGCCATTATTTCCGTCCTTTTCTCACGCTCATGCTCCGGCTCACTCGGCACCTAACCCGGTACCCCACTACACCACTACCCACCCGAAACCCCAAACCTCCCACCCGAACACCCAGCCGACTGCCACACAACCCACCACTTCCCTACATCATACTCCTAACACACATACAGCCACCCCATCCACCGCTGCACATCCCAGCTCCCACGGCAGCCCCACCCAACCCCCGCCCACACATCATACAACTCCACCACCCCTTCCTAATCACCCTCCACTCAACACTCATCCTATGACAACCCGAGCCAAGGCCGGTACCTTCAAACCCAAAGCCTACCACACTCAAATACCCTTTGATGCACATCCCACAACTGAGCCTACTACCTACAACCAAGCCTCCAAAAATAGTTTCTGGTGCCAAGCTATGGATGAGGAATTTCAGGCTATGAATGAACAACGTACATGGGATTTGGTACCTCTGCCTAGTAACCGAAAGTCTATTGGGTGCAAATGGGTGTTTCGCATCAAACGAAATTCAGATGGATCTCTTTCTCGCTATAAAGCACGTCTGGTTGCTGCGCGATGTGTGTGTCATACCCAATTTTTACATAAGGTCAAAACGAGCATGGTATTATGGACTCAAAAAAATTAATTTTTATACTGAGTTGCCACCTAATTTTTAAGGAAAATAAGAAAATCTATTTTATTTACTAAGATGTATGACTTTATTTCAATCTACAAAACCATTTAAGATTTCAGGTAAGGGTTCAAATTATTTCGAAAAAAAGGTGTTAGACACCCTTCAGAATCCACAAATGTGGTTCCCGGCCAGACTTAGGTTTATTAAAAAGGAAAAAAGAAAGAATCAATTTTATAAATACAAATATAAAATATGTATATAATAATACGTATGCTGTCATAAAATATATATAAACAAAAGTATAGAAATATATGTATGTAAGACGAGATTGAATAAAGAAAAATTGTTCTTAAAGAAAAAAACTACATAATATTTTTGAGAAAATATCCAATTACTCCCTTGAACTATACCCAAAAAGATTATAACACAACTCAACTTAAAGGGGTCCTATTACCCCTGAACTATTTAAAAGTATAATTTTGACACTCTTAGTGTCTACGTGGCACAACACATTGAAGTGTTTATGTAGGACATGTGTGTGCCGCGTAGGCACTAAGGGTGTCAAAATTACACTTTTAATTAGTCCAGAGAGTAATAGGACCTCCTTTAAGTTGAGTAATGACATAACTTTTTTGGGTATAGTTTAGGGGATAATTGAGTATTATCTCAATATTTTAAATGTAAAAAGTGTGAATTATTTGATTAAATATCTAATTCAATTTTAATATAAATATTAACGGCCTAAAATTGCCTAATGCGTGATGAAAATTGCATAAATAAAGAATATTCCGCCCAACACTCCAAAAACAAAATTTTCACTATAATAATATTTGTACAATTATAAGAATGTAAAGAATACAAACATAAAAACTCGAACAGAAAGTGCCCTTTTGGACAAGTATTTTCGAGAACTTGTACAAACACTTGTAATAAAAATGTTAGTATAAATACATAATTATCAAAATAAATTAAAAAGATATGTGTGCATATATATTTAAAAATATATTTTTTATTTAAAAAGCGGGATCAGATAAAGTTTAAAAAAATTATAAAAAATTTATTATTACCCAAATTTATTTATTTTATTATGTATATATACGTAATATCCATCTTTTTATTTGTGGAGACCTCAACACTCGACGGAGATTTTTTTCTTCGGCCAATCATGTAATATCTTATTCATTATCAATATAACCTCAAAGACAGCAAATAAAAAGGACGAAATTATCCAAATTTAATTTCAAAAAAAATATTAACCAGTAGCAACTCCACCTAAAATATATCAATACTATGCCCAATTAGTCAAAAATAATGCTAATGAAAAGCAAAACAAGATAAATGCATTAGCAGTGAGGCAACTCAGAAAACAACAACAAACATCACTTAGTAGGCCAATGCAAACATAAATATGACTGTACAGGAAGAGTAGAAAAAAGGTAAATAATTCACCGGAATTCATGAGGTCTGTCAAAAAATTTACCTCCGATCAGATCTATAAAACTAAAAATCAACAACCATATTCACAAAAATACAAAGCAGTGACCGAATTGGCGTTGCTTCAACGACTTTCGTCGGAGCAGCGCCAAAAATACCACAGCCAAACAGATCTGCAAAATAATTTCTTTAAAGAAAAGAGAGGTAAAGGGAGATGATATAGTGGTGGTAGTGGACTGATCAGCGACGGGAAGTTTGCCGGGACTGGCGGCGGGTCTCGCCGGCCAGAAATGAGCAGCGGGGTGGGGAGAAAAGGTAAAAGGAGGGGTGCGTTGGTGCTCGACCATCGGCAGCTCGCCCGCAATCACCTCCGGCGAGCCAATGATGGAAAGAAAACAGAGAGGGAGCCACAAAGAGGGGTAAGGGGAATAAGAGAGGCAGCACAGCGGGGTTCTAGTGGCGGTTCGCTGGTGAGGTGGTGGATTTCGCCGGAGTCCGACCATGCTCACAGGAGAAAGGAGAAGGAAAAAGAAGAGTTGCTGATTTATTTTTTTGTGGGTGTGTTAGTGTGTATTTAATGAGTTTGAATAAAAAAATAATAATCTATCCCCTTATTTATAATACTAGATTGTCCGTGCCCGGACGGGTCATGCCCACATTGTTTGTGTGCTATTTGCCTACGTCACATATGTTAGGAAAAAATCAAGATTCAATACCATGTAAGCATGTTATAAAGAATACTCACGCTGAAAATTCAGAAGTAGATTAACATTTCAAACGATCTAACGTAACAGTACGTTGCTTAAATTAGTATAAATAACATAAATATCAACCCTTATAGTTGTAATTACACTCTTTCTCACTTTTTCTAATTACTTTGCTCTCTCCCTATTAATATACATAACATAGCCCATAACATAGCCGACATAGGAAAATAAAAGATCAATAGATTTAAATAAGAACTGCTAACCAACAAAAATATTAACAAAGGAACCATGAATGGAAACATGCACTTCTTGAATGACTGATTGACCGACTCAAGTTGTTCAACACCTCGACGGAACCTCCAACACCAGAAATCATCAAGTCGGTAATTGTAGTAACAGCACCATTCTTGACATACGATATGAAAGCATTAGGTAGTTCAAGCTGAAAAACGTGACTTCGACAGAAGTGTGGCAACTCGGCGTGTCCGACCATCAATACTATTGTTTGTTATTGTTCACATAAACTGAACATGATGGTAGTAAATCGAAGCAGTGGGAAAAATGATTCATTCTTACCTTAAATTTGGATCCAGATTTGCCTTCAACGTACTGTACCTAGTGATTGTTGTAAGGAGAGTAAGGGAGGAGGTGGTTTAACTCCTTTCTAGGTATATAAAAAAAGGAGCGGCACATACTAATCGATAGTACAGGTGTTTTAACGGTTGAAAGTAGTAGTAGAAGCATCACTTAAAAATAAAATTTTCAAGAATGTCCCTAGACGACGAAAGTCTTACTTATTATATAGTGATCAAAATAGCCGCTGGAGTAGGATGAGAATATGATGGCATGCTTGTATTTGTCAATTCTTAATATTTACATTTGTTAAAAGCTACTACGAAAGCCTCCTTCAATCGCAGAGCATCTTGAGAAAGGAATGCCTAAGAATCCGACAAGAAATAATCCAAAACAAGAAAAGTTTAACAAATACCCAAAAGAAATAGAAGAAGAAGAAATAATCAAAAAATGGGGTTACCAGTAAAGGTAACCACCAATCCATCGTCATTATTGAGTCTTACTTTCTTTCATTTAGTTAGGCATGGTAAAGGATCTCGCTCGAAAGAGACTCTTCACCTACTCAATTGGAATGACTCTTACCCAGGGTCCCAATAACTCAAGATGCTGCTGGCAGTGCTTATCAGATCATAAGTTATTTATTGCTTAATGAAAAAATGGTTATGAGAACGAATGTTAAAAGCATGCATAAACGCATTAATGCTAAGGACTGGTACGCATAGCTCTTTCTACTGTGAATTTCTAGTCAGCAAGACTCTTTGAAGTTTTCTCATTTAACAAACATTTTCATCCGGACAACTCAACATATATGCTAACACCAAAATTTCTCATAAAATAACTGCAATAATTCGAACTAAATACATGGCTCAGTTGGAACTAATAGTCTGTACTTCCAAATACCACAAGATCATCACGTTGAAGAAGAAAGAAGGAAAAAAGGAACTTACCTTTATTTGCTCAAGAAGACGAAGTTCAAAAGGAAAAGAATTTAATATAAAGGATGCCTGTAAGTAACACCCAACTGAATTTCTGATAGATCTGACAACACATCTAGCTTTGTTAGGTTTAGAGAAGCAAATCCATTTATTTGACAACAGTATCTCAGCGCAACTATGTCTAGTCAACCACAGCAATGCGGACGTCCAGTAGTTGTGCCAAACTCCTGCCCAACAAAACGAAGGAGGTCACCACCACCTTTGCCCATGATTTCTGTTGGAAAAGGATCAGAACCAACTCGTGTGATATATGCTTTAACCTGCAGGAAAAGCATCAGTTAAAAATGCTCAATGTTTACAATTCTAAGCTTGAAATGCAATAAAAGCTAGCTAAAAGACCATAAGCTAACTAAAATACCATGCAGTGAATTGGTTTCAAAGAGCTATTTGATATGAGGATCATATTATTCTGGCAAAGATTTGGGTGCATTGCACGTTTAACTGATCGACAATGATAGATGTACTGCAATACATTTTTGGAAAGATAAAGCTAGTTTTTACTTCCACAATATTAGCTAGACTTAGAACACAGAAAGAAACTACCTCAGTACAAAAAATTCATTCCTCCAACAAATTATGCCGAAAAGATAGTATTTCAATGAACCATAATGTAGGATTTGGATTTTCATGGACCATGGTTAGCATTGGGTATCAATCTAAGAAAATGATGGACAGGTCCCCATCTAATTCATCTTAGCATACCTTCCCGCAAGTGCATATGCGACAACCAGCGGTGGCGAAGCAAGATAATTAGCTCTTGTTAGAGGGTGAACATGACCTTCAAAGTTTCGATTTCCAGAAAGCACAGCTGCAACTACAATGTCTGAAAAAAGAATCCCAACAAACATCATCAACATAGGCAATCATTTTTTCTTGCTAAAACATGACTTGCTCAAGCAGCCGAATGCCACGGAGCACCATGTGAAAGTACTACATAAAAGTCACAACATGGGGTACCAAATGAAAGTACTACAGATTGGACAGTACTTAAAAGGAAAAATAGGAAGGGTCAAGTAATAAATTGGAAAGTACCATTGTCTGTGATGGCATAAGCAACTAATTCATAAAGGTCTCCAAAATTATCAATATAACCAACCAGATTGAAGCCCTGCTGGTTCAGGTACTTTTGTAGACCACTGCAATAAAAAGTCACCAAGAAAAGTAACTCCCGAATATTAATATCCCAAGCATGAGAAGATATGAAGGAGAAAGAAGCACAGTGAAATGGAAGAATTGGGGCTGAAGAAGAAGAGAACGGTGGTAAATGCAAAAGGAGGAAAAGAATGTAATGAAATCAGTGAGGACACGTGGGACCTAATGAAGTATCACGCAGGTGTGTTAACTGTATGAACTTCCATCTATGCCCTTTGTCGTCCACAAAAACTTTCACTATGGCCCGAGCCCGTACTGAGTACGGGCATTTTTCATGACATCATAGTATAAAGTGTGCTTATAATACGAAGAACAAAGGTACAATATATTACATTGTCAAGCTTGCTAGAAAGAAATAACGCTATGAAGTTGTTAGCACTAGAAGGTTGTAAAATCTGGGCTCAAGCAGTTGCAGCTGTCAGTACAAGTTGCATCTGCATCTGGGCATTCACCGAAAAAAAAAAAAAAAGAGGAAGTAAACAAATTTAGAAATAGAGTTGCAAGAATCAATTCAATGCTTTAATCCAAGCATATATGTAATACCTTGAGGAAGCCAGCCGGGCATAGGACAGTGACCTTCCTTTGGTAAGTAATGTAAAGATCAATATATTCTTGCAGATCTTATTATCTGAGTGACCGTACCGTCTTTAAATTAACCTTCGAAATAAGTACATATATATATGGTAGCAATAAAAATAAAAAACATTAATGGCAATTATCACCTCATAATTCTGAAGAAGTGCAAGTAATTTTATTAATAACCATGACAGACTAAGGGTTGCCCGGTGCACTAAATTTTCCACCTATGCTTAATTGCTTATTTCCGCAATCTTAGCAGGCATTTATGTAAGAGGCTATTTCCACGGCGTGAACCCGTGGCCTCCAAATCACATGGAGGCAACTATCAGTTACTTTTGAGGCAAAGCTGCATAATCACATATGCACCGACTTATCCTAAAAAAAATGAAGGACTACGCTGGAAAAAAAAAAAGGGATTATACTTCAACATGTTCATGAAGACGTATCAAAACTGCACATGCATCATACTTTCATATGTTCATAGAAAATATTCCTTGCTGCTAGATCATAATAACATAATAAGGTTTATTTTTTGAAAAATAACCCATAATAAGGCTTACATAGCCCTTTCTGTACATTACCCCTTATTATATTTCCCCCATTTCTTCAGTTATTAAACTAACTAATGCATCCTTTTTGATGATTTTACTTTTCCTTTTCTGTAAGTGAGACCTTTGTCTCTCTACTTGCTTTTGTTTTGTAGATAACTGGTGCAACAAAATCTTCTTGCAATAGTAGTCATTGTATAATCTGTTTTCTTTAATTCATTTGAAACCCTTTATTATTGCTCTCTAAATTGTCATGAGACACTTTTTTGTTCTTTGTAAGTTAAATGCATCCGAGTAACTAAAGCGTAAGTAAATTTATTTTCTTAATTCCAACTATTAATCTGTCGAGAAGTGTGTACAGAATGTACTTCGAGAACTAGAAACTTTAGATAGTAAGTCAGAACTAGAAATGAAACCTGAAAACTATAATGTGCCTCCTTGAATACGTGCAGCCACACAACCTGAATACATGCTGATCAGGGGGATCTGCATATGTGAATCGGTGATGATATTGTTCTCACATATTACCCATGAATCACTTGATCAATGGCTAACTTCTCAGTTTGACCCAAACCAGGTAGGATGGTTGTGAAAAATGTCTGGTTCCATGTTGAAGCTCCTCATATCTTTCAATAGCGCACCAATACATTATCAAAAGGGTCATTCTGGCAGTAACAGTAAAACACGAGGTACAAAAGGTCAACAATCTACAAAGAAGAAGAGTATTGACGTCATTAGCTCTTATACAACTTATTCTGAAACTGTAGGCAACATTTAACCATAGATTTCCATCACGCAACATTATTTTAAAATTTCAATGCTAAAACTCTAATCTTAAGCTCTCTCAAACACACAAGAAGTTTCCTAATTTATATGGAACACACTGCCAGACACAATAGAGATCAATAAATATTTTATTTCTTGATCCAGTAACACTGTTCTGGAATTTGAGGATTATTTCTTGTACCTTCCCTTTTGAACTCTCTACTTTTTTCAATCAAAGCTGAGTGCATCAGAATGTTGTTCCTTTTTACTGTACTTTTTTTTCTAGCATTTTCAGTTTTAGAAAAGTAGTGAGAACTATCAGTTCAAAAGGTACTTTAATATGTGTCTCCTTATATTTTGTGTGCCTAGCAACTACGGAGGTGATTTTGAAATACGACAACCCAAGGAACAAACGATTACACTAGTCAGGTAGTGTTATGTGAAGGCGTGCGACAGAAGACATATCACCTCCTTCTGCATTGTCGTGTGGCTATCCATTTATCTCCTGATATCTAAACGGATGTTGACCAATTGTAGAAAAGAATAATAATTTATGAAGGATGATGGAGTCAATTTATCTCAGAACCGGCCTAGTTAGGATCAACTATATGAAACATTGCTATCTATGTCACTCCATTTAGACCGGTCTCAAACGAACTACCTATGTGCACAACCAGCTCTTCAATAACAAAAGGACGTGTCGTTTTTAATCAAATTATGTACATAAGGAAAAGTTAGGTAAGGCCAAAGGGTGTCGTTGGCCGACAAAAACATTGAAAGACCAAAAAGAAAATTGTTATAAGCAACTCCGGTGATGTTTATTCTGGTCATAGAGTTGGAGAAAGGAATATGACTGACGATGATGAGAGCAAAATGGGCAACTTAGCAACTGATTACCTGGTGGGGATTCCGAGCGAAGATAATATTGGTATTTTTATTAAATATTATTAATTTTTTAATACATAAATTACTTATAATAATTAAATATGGGTAATTTAGTAAAAATTACGATTAAAATAGTTGAAACAGTTAGGTTATAAATATCTATTCTAGTTTTTCAATTAAATATTATTAACTTTTTAATATGTAAATGACTTATAATAATTACTTAGGGGTAATATAGTAAAATCACGATTGAAACAGCTAAGGCAGGCATGTCGAACATGAGCAGCTTGCTTCAGCTGCTTATTGTGACTTCTTATATAGGATACTAATAATATAATTTTTTAAATGCTTAAATAACCATAATAAGTAATTAGGGATGATATAGTAAAATCACAATTGAAGCCACAAAGCAGACATGTATTAAAAGTGATATAACATAATAACTATAAAAAATTACTTGTGAAATTAACCTCAGTGAGCCTCATATAAGATGTCAAGCTAATTTAAAACATCAAGAGTTAATTTATTATTTTATATCTATTTTATCTTTTTATTAAATACTATTAATTTTTTAATACTTTGATGATTTATAATAATTAATTAGGAGTGATATGGTAAAATTACGATTGAAGCAGTTGAATCAGACATGTCAGAAATGTTTATTTTACTTATTTGTATTAAATACTATTAATTTTCTAATACGTAATAACTTATACTAATTAATTAGGAGTAATACAGTAAAGACACGATTGAAGCAGCTGAAGCAGGCAGCTGAAGCAAGCACGTCGACCTGCTGCCTGCTTCAGCACCCAAACTCCCTCTTATATATATAGTAATATGTGTATTATACGTGGATGACAAGCTTAAAAAAATCTTTCATTATAAGAGTAATTATGGAAGGACCATTGATATAGGACAAAATAATAGTAACCCAACTTTTTCACTTATATATAAGAGTAATATAATATATATAGATAGAAGTAGAAATATATATACACACACATTATGTTCACCTTTGTACTCTTGATTTATAATGAATCGTGTACTATCCTCACTAAGTTTTGGGAAAAATATTTTTTCTTTTCTTATCTTCTTTCTTATCTTTATTTAGTAGTCGTTTGACCATAAAAATTACTTTTTTCTGGAGTTGGAGTTGGAGTTGAAGATAAAATTGGAGTTGGAGTTGTGTTTGACCATGTTTTTTTAAAAAAAAAAAAACTTTTGAAAAATCTTTTTTAAATATGATTCTATGTCCTCAACTTTTAAAAATTATCAAAATCACTCAACTACAAATTTAGCTACTAACATACAACCAAATGTTGAGAAAATAATTTATATGTATTCAACTGATAAAATAATTAACAACAAACTAATTATTATAATTGTTATTCTTCTAAAATTTGAATAGAAATATCACAAGCACGAGATAAATAAGTTTATCTAACCATAATCAATTGAATAGAGAAAATATATTTTGATAAATATGATTGATAGATATAATATATTTTATATATTCTTAAATTTGTTGATGAAAATTCTTGATTACTTTCACTTGAATTAGTTATTTTATTGAATTTGGTCTTTTAAAAAAAAATTATGGATGAATTATTTCTGAATAGATTAGTGCTAATTTTTTTCTTTTTCTTTATTGACAATAATGATTTTCCTTGAATATTATTGTATCGTAAATATGGATCGTTACGTTATGTTTGGTATGCGACTTTATTGACCACTTTTTAATAATTTATTAAAATCATAATAGCCATTATATGACATATACAAAAAAATAGAATGACAAGAAAAAATATTAAATTTCTCATTTTTAAATAACATAATGTACTAGGCCTTATATGTATATAATATAGTTCATTCAAAACAAAAGTTGATATATTTCCGTCATAGATTGCCATTTATTATTTTTTACTTTACGTTAGTAAAAAAATTTGGTTTAAAGAAGAAAAAGAGATTAAAATATCTGTAACAATTAAAAATGTTGTTGTATCATAGAAAATAAATAATAATTTTTTTTCTTGGTGGTTGGTTGTAGTTATAAGAGGGTTTTGTGTAAAAATTTAAAGATTGAGATTATATATAATAATAATGAAAGTTGGAAATGGAAGTGGAAAATTGTGAAAACAACAAAAAATTATTTTCACTTTTTGGAATCCAACTCCGGAATAATTTTTTGGATTTTCATGGACAAACACTACAATTTTCGGAAAAGTGAAAAAAATTCCGAAAAAAAAGGAAATTTTTTTTATGGTCAAACGGGCCCTTAGTCTTGGCTTTCACTTTTTTAATTAGTACGCTACTAGCTATTTCGGACTATGAATTAACTTACCTACTTGTGGATTATTGTAGGTGTCGTCATGATCTGAGAAATAGGGCCATGACAAAAATAACCAACCTGTAATTACATCATGTAATTACAAGCAATACACAGTTCCCTTGTGAATTGGAGAGTGTAATCATCTTGTCAGTTACACTCAATTACTTGTTGATCAAGTAATTATCAAACATATCAAATTGTGTAATTATATTGAATCACATACAAGGTGGCTTTCCAAACAGGCTTTTAGAGTTAGAAATAATTTATCTAGTTAAGCATACACGTACTTAGAACTTTTTAATTCATCATTAATGAATAATGAAAAAATGACCACTGATATAAAATCAAATGAATTTGGTCAATACTTTTTTTGCAACTCGTTACCTTCTCCATATTCTTTAAACATACTGATTTCTGGAATTCCAAAGAACTAACACAATTAATGGTCACTAATTTATGTAGTATGATCTACTTCTTTCGTCTCATTTTATCCGTCCCAAATTTTTTAATTTGGTATCCCATTTTATTTGTCCTTTTTTACTTATCAAGACAAGACAATTTTTTCTCTCTCCATATTTTACCCTTTACATTAATTACTTTTTTCTTTAAATTAAAATGTAAGCATCATTTAATAGGGGTACTATGGTAAACTAGATATGCTATTTATTATTTTTCTTAATAACTGTGTCATCTCAATTTAGGACGAGTAAAATGGAACGGAGCGAGTAACTAATAATTTAAATTGCCTAATTGTATTTATTGAAATGTAAATTTATTCTTTAATACATAAAATATTATAAAAACAATCTTAGATTGATGGTAATAGACTACATATATAATTATTAAATACATCTGGGTTATTCTGTAATTAGTTATTCTTCAGTTCTCTATATATACAGCTGTAACCCCTTCAATATTAAGTGAGATCAATTATTATTAAATCTGTATCATGGTATCAAAGCTAGGGTTTCTTCTTCCGCCCAAACCCTAATCTCTCCTCTTTTTCGACGTGTGTGCGCCGCCGCCACCGTCTACACCACGCCGCACGGCCTCCCTCCTCCGCCGTAGGTCGGCGCCATGGACAAGGTTATTGATCCTCTGTCAAAATTACCGTCTGGAGTAAAATTACTGCTCAGGAATCTCCACAATCTCATCCCCGAAAAATTATCTGACAACAACTACCCGGCCTGGGCACTTAACGTCCGCACCGCCCTCGCAGCCAACTTGCTGCTCGGATGGATTGACGGTGCGGAGAAGCCGCAGCCCGAGACAGCCGAGAAGGACGGCGTCAAGCTCCCAAATCCCGACTACCTTCCGTGGATGATCGTAGACACTCAGATCCGAGCCTGTCTTCTCGCAGTTATTAGCCCCTCTGTGCACAAACACGCCCGGGGTTTTCTCACATCGGCTTCACTTTGGTACGCACTAGCCACAAGGTACAACTCTGTGTCCACGGCTCATATTTTTCAGTTGCGTGACAAATTGCATACTCTTCGGAAGGGAACGAAGACGATGACTCAATACATTGATGATGTGGCCTCTATTCTGTCTGACCTAGATGCTGTGAACGAGATTATTCCTGAACGAGACGTGGTGAATGCCGTGATACGTGGTCTTCCGGCTGGCTATTCCTCTCTCAAACAGCATATTCGCCTCTCGCCTGTCGAAATCACTCTGAATCAACTGTCTGGATGGCTTAATGCAGAAGAATTGAATCTAGACATGGAACACAAATTACTGCTCGGAGAAGCCAGTTCCACCCCTGGCGTCACGGCTCTTTACTCGGCTGGCAGCGGAGGCTCGGCCAGGGGTCGCGGTGACGATCGCCGTAACCAAGGGCGAGGCAGCGGCGGCGGTGACCGTCGAAACACCGGGCAGCAAGGCAGAGGCGGGCCTCCACCGAGGGACGACTTCCAGTCAGGCCGCGGACAGGGACGAGGAAACCAGCGGATGCCCACACGAGATCTTCCGACGTGCCAAATTTGTGCTAAACGGGGCCATTCTGCGGCTAATTGCTGGTATCGTTATGATGACTCGCAGAATGTAAATAGCCAGTCCGGAGGATCAAGGGCGATGCATGCGTCCACAAACGCTCAATCTGGCGATTGGTATCTAGACACAGGTGCTAACACCCATGTGACGTCGGATTATTCACAACTTCAAGCTCCTCATCCGTATCATGGCTCAGAAACTATTACAGTAGGCAATGGTCAATCCCTTCCCATCACAAACACCGGCTCTGGGTATGTCTATACCCCAAATGGTAAATTTCATCTCTCAACCCTTCACCACGTCCCTTCCCTCACATCCAATCTTTTATCTGTTTATCGCTTTACTAAAGAAAATAACTGCACCCTCATTTTTAATGACACCAATTTCCAGATAGTGGACAATACCACGAACCGGGTGCGGTACACGGGCCGTTGTGAGCATGGGCTATACACTCTTCCATCCAGGTCTCCGTCTGTTGTGAGTCAAGCCATTCTCTCGTCAACCTGGCATCGCCGGCTTGGGCACCCATCATCCGCCATCACCAAATCCATTTTATCTTCCTTAGGTTTTAATTTTTCAGAAAAATTACATTGCGAGTCCTGTTCAGTGTCTAAATCTTGTCGTTTACCTTTTTCACTGTCTGAACACAAGGCCACTGCGCCATTTCAATTAATTCATTCTGATGTTTGGGGTCCAACCTCAGTTCCTTCTGTTCAAGGTTTTCGTTATTATATCTGTTTTGTTGATGATTACAGTAAATTCACTTGGCTTTATCCTCTGAAATTTAAATCCGAAGCTTATACTATTTTTGTAAACTTTGACCGAATGGTTCAAAATCAATTTAATGCCAAAATCAAAATTTTTCGAAGTGACAATGGCAAAGAATTTGTCAACAATGCATTTGGTGTTTTTCTTCAAAATCTAGGGGCTCTTCATCACACTTCATGTCCATATACCCCTGAACAAAATGGCGTTGCTGAGCGCAAACACCGTCACCTAATAGAAACAGTTGTTGCGCTCCTCCATGATTCCACCTTACCTGTTTCCTTTTGGGTTGATGCCCTTGCTACTGCCAACTACCTCATAAATCGCATGCCCACTCACACTCTCTCCAACTCCACTCCATATGCCCGTCTCTACAATCATCCACCCGACTATATCCATCTCCGCCCGTTTGGGTGTCTAGTTTATCCCTGGTTGCGTCCGCACACTCAACATAAACTTCAACCTCGGTCCACCCCTTGTGTCTTTCTAGGCTATCATCCCACTATCAAAGGTTACAAATGTTTCGATCCTGTATCTCAGAAAACATATGTTTCCCGTCATGTTCGTTTTGTGGAGGAACAATTTCCTTACACAAGTCTTTCCTCTACTCCATACTCCCCCAATCCACTTGGCGTTGTGCCATTATTTCCGTCCTTTTCTCACGCTCATGCTCCGGCTCACTCGGCACCTAACCCGGTACCCCACTACACCACTACCCACCCGAAACCCCAAACCTCTCACCCGAACACCCAGCCGACTGCCACACAACCCACCACTTCCCTACATCATACTCCTAACACACATACAGCCACCCCATACACCGCTGCACATCCCAGCTCCCACGGCAGCCCCACCCAACCCCCGCCCACACATCATACAACTCCACCACCCCTTCCTAATCACCCTCCACTCAACACTCATCCTATGACAACCCAAGCCAAGGCCGGTACCTTCAAACCAAAAGCCTACCACACTCAAATACCCTTTGATGCACATCCCACAACTGAGCCTACTACCTACAACCAAGCCTCCAAAAATAGTTTCTGGTGCCAAGCTATGGATGAGGAATTTCAGGCTCTGAATGAACAACGTACATGGGATTTGGTACCTCTGCCTAGTAACCGAAAGTCTATTGGGTGCAAATGGGTGTTTCGCATCAAACGAAATTCAGATGGATCTCTTTCTCGCTATAAAGCACGTCTGGTTGCAAAAGGGTATCATCAGGAGTATGGTGTGGATTATAAGGAGACCTTCAGCCCTGTTGTTAAGCAACAGACTATTCGTCTGGTCTTGTCTCTTGCTCTTCACTATGATTGGCCGCTTCATCAGCTAGACGTCAGCAATGCCTTTCTTCATGGTCATCTTGAGGAAGAAATCTATATGGTTCAGCCACCGGGATATGTTAATCCCAACCGTCCTCACTATGTTTGCAAGCTTCGCAAATCACTGTATGGCCTGAAACAGGCCCCTCGAGCCTGGTACACACGTCTCTCTACTTTTCTGCAGGGTCTTGGTTTTCGCACCTACCATCATGACAACAGCCTCTTCACCCTTCACTGTTCTCGAGGGACAGTCATCATTCTTATCTATGTGGATGATATTGTTATTACAGGCAGCTCGTCGTCACTCATCACTGAAATTACTGAAGCTATGCATCGTGACTTCAAACTTAAGGACCTCGGTCCTCTGGAGTTCTTTCTTGGCCTCGAACTCATCCGCAAATCGGGAACCATATTGATGCATCAGACAAAATATACCCTTGAACTTCTAAATCGGGCTGGAATGACAGACTGCAAACCCGCAGTCACTCCCATGGCAGTCCGCCAATCCCCAGGGCCGAATACTCCCTTTGCCGATCCTACACTATATCGGAGCCTCGTCGGTGGACTTCATTATCTTGCTGTTACTCGTCCGTACATCCAATATGCAGTCAATCGAGTCTCCCAATCAATGCATGCTCCCACAGAACAACACTTTCAGGCCTTGAAACGCATTCTGCGCTATCTTCAAGGTACTCTTCACTGTGGAATTTTATTTCAAAAGGGCTCGTTTGATATATCTGTTTTTTCTGATTCGGATTGGGCTAACGACAAAGATGATCGAAAGTCCACTACTGGATATATTGTTATGATGGGACCGAATCTGATTTCCTGGTGCACCAAGAAGCAAACGCGAGTGTCCCGTTCCTCCACAGAAGCAGAATATCGTGCCATGGCTGCGGGTGTTGCTGAAGCCATGTGGTTACGATACCTTACGGATGCACTTGGCATTCCCCCGACGAAACCACAGATTTATTGTGACAATCAGTCCACTATTTGTGTTACCAAAAATCCAGTCCTTCATGATCGTATGAAGCATGTTGGGTCTGACTGTCACTTTGTTCGCGATGAGGTACTTGCAGGAGCGATGGCCACGCACTATGTCCCATCTACTGACCAGCTTGCTGATATTCTCACCAAGCCTCTTCCGTTACAGCCTTTTCAGTCTCTCTGCTCCAAGCTGCCCCTCGTTACCGCTGATCAGCTTGCGGGGGGATAATAGACTACATATATAATTATTAAATACATCTGGGTTATTCTGTAATTAGTTATTCTTCAGTTCTCTATATATACAGCTGTAACCCCTTCAATATTAAGTGAGATCAATTATTATTAAATCTGTATCAGATGGTAAAATGGTCGTTCAATATTTAATTGATAAATTGATTTTTCAACTTTTAACATTAGTGCTTCTCACTTTTAGAATAAATATGATACTTATGGTGATATGATATAACGTCATACGTATGATATATTTCACCAGAAAAAATTATGTCTGTTAAATTTAGTGACAAGGGAGAAAGGGAGCATTGAGAGTTAAGAAAAAGAGGTTTGGTTATTGATAGAGTTGGGTAATACTTTCTCCGTTTGATTATACTTGTCACATTTTGAGTTGACACTTTTATTAAGAAAAACGAGTAATAGCATGATTACTTTATCATAGTACCCTATTAAATGATATTTACATTGTATCTTGAAATTAATTTGAAAAAAAAAATTAATATTAAAGGTAGAATAACAAAAAAAAAAAAAAAGTTATATTTTCTTGCTCCGTCAAAAATGATAAATATTAATAAAAATTTAGTTAAGAAATTAATCACAATTAAGGCTAATCGTGTAGAACAAGAAGTTGAAATTTCAATGATGTTTCACTTTGTATTCCATTAATGAAACCTTTCACTTCATATTCCAATGATGTTTCAATTCCTCTTCATATAAATTCTTCTTTTCTAAGCATTGGAGCCAATAAACTAAAAGGTTTTTCTTCATTGTCCATTTGTTTTTTCAAGGCCAAATCCATCATGAAAGGTTCGCTTGGTTTCTTCTTCTTCTTCTTCAATTTTCTCTGTTTCTATATGGCTTTTAGAGGAAATATTTGAATTGGTGTTTGTGTGTGTATGTGTTTACAGGGAAGAGGGAAGCTGAGAATGAAATTGACATGTTTTCGAGGAGAAAGAAGCAGAGGAAACATGAGAAAAATAAAAAGAAGAAACAAGAAGATACCAGTTTTGAAGGCCACAGTTCAAAGAGGGTAATATATACATACATGCACTAACTAACTGCATTTACATATGTGGGCATAACATCAGCTAGTGTTCTTATTTTGTTATATATGTGCAGCCTACTAACTGACTCTTTCCAAGAATGGAATATTAGCCAATATTTCGGATGATGATGAAGTAATACCTCTTAAATAAATCTAGTATATTTTGACTAATCATGTAATTAACTCTGCTGCTATTGCTGTATAGGCGAAGGTTGCTGAGACTTCAACTAAGAATGATCATGATTCTAGTTCTGACGAAGACGTACCTGTAGCCAAGAAACCTTCTGTTAATGACGCTGCTGCAGCTTCTGAGAGTGACGAGTCGAGTGATGGATCTAGTTTTGACGATGATAGCAACTCCGCAGAGGAGGATGCTGTTGTTGAGAAGGTGCCTGCTGCTACCTCTAAAAAGGAAGAATCAAGCGATGAGTCAAGTGATGGATCTACTTCTGACGATGATAGCAACTCTGCGGAGGAAGAGGATGCTGCTTCTGAAATGGAAGAATTCAGCGACAAGTCAGGTGATGGATCTAGTTCTGAAAATGATAGCACTTCTGCGGAGGAAAATGTTGTCGTTAATAAAGCGTCTGCTGCTGCCTCTGAAAAGGAAGAATCTAGCGACGAGTCAAGTGATGGATCTAGTTCTGATGATGATAACACTTCTGCGGAGGAAAATGTTGTTGTTAATGAGGCGCCTGCTGCTGCCTCTGGAAAGGGAGAATCTAGTGACAAGTCAAGTGATGGATCTATTTCTGAGCATGACAGCAGCTCTGCAGAGGAGGAAGCTGTTGTTAAGAAAGCACCTGTTGCTGCCCATCAAAAGCAAGAATCAAGCAATGAGTCCAGTTCAGATGATGATGTAAGGGCATATGTTAAGTAGTATATGCAAATGTTGTCCCTTTACAGACGAGTTGATGAAATTGGTGCTATAGTGATATATATTTTGATAGTGTTACACCTTGACCTATAATTGATTTTCTCTTTGACAGGAACCGGTTTCTGCTCAACCAAAAAAGGTGAAAAACACTAGTGATAGATTTGAAGAAACCAACTCTGATGAAGATGATTCTGATTCTGATTCTGGTTCAGACAAGGTTTGACTACTTCATATTTGTCCTCTCACTATCTCATTGAATAATCTTATTAGCCTTTTCAGTATCTTATCTGATTTGTTGCTTGCATTTCCATGTTGTCTGATTATTTTCCATCTTTAGGGAAAGGCTGTTGCTGCTGTATCTAAAAAGAAGATTGAGTCTAGTGGCGACAACTGTGGTGAAGAGGTACGCTGGAAAAGTATCCATCTCCTACTTCGACTTTTATGAACTTTGACAAGTCTCCATCTTTTCTTTTTTAATTGTGTTTCATAATGTTCTTAGTTGGAAATAAATGTTCTTACTATGATGAACATTTATTAAAAAACTCGATGAACATCAACCTTTCCGTTTCATGTTAAAATGTAGGGTTCAAAATACAGTCGCCTGTTACACTATTATTCAGCGAAATTGCCTAACCACCACAAACTTCTATTTTCCGGTAGTTGGTTACATAGGAGAGCCTTCATGATAACTTGCTAGAATGAAATTACTAGCTCATTGTCTCCAAGGTGGTGCGCTAAGAGTTATCTTGATGTTATTACTTGTCTACATGAGATCCTTGCTTTTAAGTTATGTTGAATCTTTATTCGTCCGAGTCTGAAGGACTATATCCTTCTGAGCCGGTAAAAGCAGCTAAGTTCTATATAAACAAGGGAAATTGCATACTGTTAATTGATGAAACCATTGGTTCTTCTCTTGTATACTTTCTTGCAATTAGTTCTAGCAAATGCAGTTCACGACTAGGTTATTCCGGTTTTGACTTAATTGAAAACATCTGAAAGATATTAGTTGGTGCAAATTAAAGGGGTGTCACATGACACCCTAATTATGTGTGTGTTTAGTTAACGAGGATTTCAGGGATGACTACATTAGATGATCTTAAAGGATAAGAAAATTATATAGTAAAATATCTAGTAAAAAGTGAAGAAATAAAATCTAATAGTGATATGTGCCCAGATCTACCAAGTAGTCTAATAAACATTAAAGATACGACAGAAAAAGAAATACTAAAAATAAAAGTGTTTAGAGAAGTTAAGAAATATCTACGCACAAATAAAAATAGATCCATTAGAGCTATAATAGATCTATTTATTACCCACATTATCCGCACCACCTACAAATAAACAAGCCAAGCAACATTAGCCGATTAGCAGCTATGGCAAGGAGAATTATATGATACTACTCTAAGATGTTAACGTGGTCGAGATTATGTCATTATTCAAAATGACTGGTTTCCACCTTAATCCAAGCAGGGTCATCCCTTTCGGCTTCCTTCAAGATTTTTGTACAAGTTTTCACTAACTTAGCCCTAACAACTGGTTTACTCCAATCCATTCGCTTCTTCTTCACCCATTTTCGCAGAACCACAAATACCAATTTTCTCAACCAACACTGATTTTCTGTTAATGCTCTCCTATCTTTGGTTAATAGTTTAAGAAAGAATCCCCATCCACCTCTAAATAGGGTAAATAGACTTGTGTTTACATTTGTCTTAGATGAACATCATAGTTGCGATCGAAGTCATCATTTATTGCTTGTGTTATTAGATACATAGAAGGATGTCCAGTTCACACCGCAAGGCGAAGCAGCAATGGAAAGAGTTCCTCATCGGAATATTCTATGAGGAATTGGTGATTCATAAGAAAGAGGTGAACCAACTAGACTGGGAAGGAATTGTTCACAAATTATATCATCGAACAAGCAAACAAACTAGTGTTACCCAAGTGCAGACATTGTATAAAAAATATAGAGATGAGACAAAGCAGTTCATGGATTTGTTACAAATTACTGGCTATGAATGGAACCGAAATAACAACAAAGTAACTTGTAAGGATGAGGTGTGGGAAGATATTCACTGGGTGAGTTTGTTAAACATATATAGTAGTATTAATTTGTACTATGGTTTATGTTCTTTTACTTTAATAGATATTCTGGTTTGACAGATCCATGGTGGTGAGAAGCTGTTTAGAAACAAAGGGCTTTTCCATTATAATTTATTAAGGGACATATTCAGCACTGGTAAACTTTCTAGTTTTCCTCCAACTGTTTCAGAATCAAATGTCCAGACAAGTAATGTGTCACGTAAAAGCTCCAACAAGGTCAGCTCAAGAAGAGTTCGGAGCTGATTCTTTGGTTAAGAGAATTACATTAAGAGAATTGGAGAAGCTAATTGTGTCTCACATTTCATTTTACTATAAACTTTGTCTATTTACAATTTAAAGGTATTATGTAGATGCTACTAATATAATCTATCATCATGAAAATTTGAATTCCTGCAGTATTAGGAATGTTCTCACTTTTAAGACGACATATTTCTCTCTCTTGGCATTTTGTTCGTGAAATGACATTATACTGAGTCATGCTTTTGTGTTAACTCACCTCAATCTGAAGCACCGCACGTCCCAAAATAGCTTTTTGTTTCTTTAGCATTCGAGTGCTTCCAATCTGTCAAATACTTATTTTACAACAGTATATGAGTCCATGGAGTTGGCGCACGACTTTTTATGGCTACAAATGGAATTTAATGAGTGAGGTAAATATAAATAAATTTAACTAGTGGGGGATAAATATAGTTCTAAAATATGACTATTGTAGTATTTATCTATATATTATATAAAGGAGAGGACGAACCACCAGAAGATGCTAAGTAGCAACTTGTTGAGAAGTCACGTGCTAGTTATTCGGACAAGTTTAATAGTGTTGTAATAAAAAAAATTGAACTAAAGGATATTAAATATCTGAATTTGAAAAAATATTATCCTTTATTAATTTTTTTTACTAGCTTAAAAATAGATTGTCATGGTTTACGAGTTATAGATATACTTTTATTCTTTCATAAACTTTATCTTGTTTAAAATTTAAATGTTATAAAACATATTTAATGATTGAAGAGTTCTAAATAGCCTTTTACTCTTTCATACACGTATCTCTTTTAAAATTTAAATATTCTAAAGACATTTGAATATAATTTATTTAAGTATTAAATAAAAATAAAAAGAAATATTTTTATAATATTTATAAATGCCTAATTTTAAAGATAAATGTATAATTCAAAGATAACAATTTGAAACATAAAATATAAAGTAAGTGGAGAAGGAAATTATACATAAATAGAGAAACGTAGTTTGTGAATTTGAAGCCGTTAATTTAAATTTAAATTGCAACATAAAAATTCTTTCTGTATTTTAATTTAAAATAATATTTTGTTGCATTCTAAATCACTAAAAAAGTAGACTAATTTAAAAAAAAATTAAAAAAATTAGGCTAAATATGCCCCATGTCCCTCAATCTACAAACATATATATAAAAAATAAATCTGTAGTTATGCAAATGGACATTTTAAATTTAATTTTAATTTATTTAATTGAAAAAAAGGGACGATTTTAAACCCGAGAAACTTAAAAGATAAATGCAGAGAAACTATTGGTAATAGGACATTCATGTTCCATCTAAGATTATTGTATTTTCATTTTGATTTTGAATTTAAGTTTATCAACAAGTTAAAAATTTGAATTGTGAAGAGTTATAGATATACTTTTACTCTTTCATAAACGTTGTTTTTTTTTTTAAAAAATTTAAATGTTATAAAACATATTAAATGGCTGAAGAGTTATACATAGACTTTTACTCTTTCTTAAACTTATCTCTTTTAGAATTTAAATGTTCTTAAAAATATCTGAATATAATTTATTTAACTATTAAATAAAAGATTAAAAAACAAAACATTTTTATGATTTTTCTATATGCCTATTTTTAAAGATAAATGTATAATTCAAAGATAACAATTTAAAACATAAAATATAAAGAAAGTAGAGAAGAAAACTATATAAAAATAAAGAAATGTAATTTGTTAATTTCAACGCAGTTAATTTAAATTTAAATTGCAACATAAAGATTGTTTCTATATTTTAATTTAAAATAATATTTTGATTTTAAATCATTTAAAAAATAGAATAATTTCGAAAAAAAAAATACTTAGACTAAATATGTCCCACGTCCCTATATATATATATATACGCACACATATATATACTAGTAAAATGTACGTGCTTTGCATGTGGGTCTCGCATAAATTAATAGTAATTTTTTATTTTAAGATAAAAACTGTACTTAAAAAAGATACGATAACTCATCACCACATTTTTTTTCATTCGTTATTCTTCGAGAAGTAATCTTTGTTTCTATAGTTCTGCACTTAAATAAATAGTTAGCAACATATATAATTTGTAGTAAATTAAAACTACATATGACTAATATAAAGAAAATTATAATATTGGGAGTGTTATAAATATACCATATATAGTGAATGTTTACTTTACTATATATAGTGAATACCTACTTTACCATATATGGTGTATGTCTATTTATGGAAAAGTTACAAATCCAAGGTTAATTTTCCCCTATAAATAAAGGGGTTTTGTTTCATTGTAATTCATCTCAAGAGAAGAAATAAGAATTACTCTCTCTATTCTCTCTACTCTTCTGCTTGTTCTTTATTGTTTCATAACACGTTATCAACACGACGCTCTAACCAACTGAGAAATTGATCACTAGCCGCCACCAAATACTTTTGTCCACTGCGTGCTCCACCGAAAAATTTTCGTCCACTGCTTACTACAAAGAGGTAAAGCACAAAATTAAGGTAAGATATGTAGTTAATAAATAGTGAGAATGATGACCACTCACAACAATAAAATATTAACAATATTAAAAGGTTGACTCTAGTTGATATTCAAAGTTTGTTTACATACTTTGGCAGCCATCAATTTTTCAGTTTATTTATAGTGCTTTTGCATCCACTATTTAAGTTTGCATGGAAACTGGAAAAAAAAATGATAGTGGGATTCTAAAACTAAAGGTAATTTCAATGTTAGCAATTTTTTATATTATTTGTGTATTGTGATAAGAAGTAAATTTGTTGTAAAATATTTTTTTGTTGTTGGTGTTCTCGTGCCACTGGCAGCAACTTAAGCCTTAAAAATATGATAGAAAATAGTGTCACATGGCCACTTTGTGATTGACTAGAAATTATAAAAAGAAAAATATATGAACTCATGCAATGGTTTAATAACGATACCTGCAACATGAAAATTCATTTTGCCAAAGTTGGTTTCAAGGATTTAAAAGTATAATCGAACTTGTGGTATAATATCAGTGTTGTGTGATTTATCGTTGTGTGGCATAATATCGTTGTGTGGTTTCAAGGATTGTATACATGAGCACTTTGCTAGATATATTCCTTTGTTGTGAATTGTGATTGATACAACTCGAAAGCACATGACAATGCATTATTTTCACGGGTTGTATAAATTAAGAATCTCTCTATCAATGATATAATTATTGTTGGATTTGAGAAAAAATAATTAGTTTGGAACCATTTATGTTTAAAATTTATTCCTCAAGAACAATATTATCAAAAGAGATGATAATATGTTTGGTTTAAATCCCATAAATTATGCCTAAGATGCCTTTATATGGATAAAACATTGAGTTTGAATCTCAATGCACCATATTGATTATATTATGATGGCTAAGACAATATTTGATGAAAAATTGCGATATCCCATTGATATGCTCCATGCAGTGAATATGGTAGCAATTATATGATGAATCTGAAAGTTGACAATTTGCTCCATTCTTGAAGTGAATGCGGTAGCAATGCATAATATGTCTTAAAGAAGACAAGTGATAATATTTTCACATACTTATTATGATTATAATTAAAGATATGTTAAGATAAAAATTCTATACATTATATGTATGCCTCGATTTGCTCTTGAAGTAGCAATATCATGGAAGAGGTTGTAAGCCATCAAAATTTGATAGGCTTAAGGCACGATTATATTCCATTCCTGGGGAATGAGGATTTCAATTGTTTCAATACAAAGGTGCACTTGATTATGATGGTATCACGACTCACCTCCAAAAGAGGCTGAATAAATCAAGAAGAGTTATTTTGAAATCTACTTCTAAAGTAGTAAATCTGAAATTTATTCATGTATAGTAAATCTGAAATTTACTAAAGAAAAAGTACATGTAATGGTAAACTTGGAGTTTACTAGAATAAAAGTTCATAAATTTATATGAACGATTGTGACATCTCGAAGATGCGCATATTGAATATTAGACATGTATTGAAGAACTAGAAGATTCTTCGAGAATTGTCTATGTCACTTGTTCTCATGATATGTTGGTTGGACCAACTAATGTTGGGATTGAATTCCTTACAAATTTGACAAGTATAAAAGATGAATATGGGCCCGTTCACCTGTAATGTGATCTATTAAGATGCATGGATATAAGATGATCACATGTACATTCATTGTCAATCTGCCGTTTGACATTCATAAAGTTGCTTGCTCAATATAAATTGAGTTAAGAGCATAATTTTCAGATTGTACAATCAAGATAATAAATCTTGATGATGATGGTTTAGCATTGAATGTCTTCAATAAACAGCTGAACTATTGCTAATGAGAACAATGCTATGTATTGGTTTGAAATATGATATATTATATACAAAAGTACCTTTATGCATCAAACCAATAAATTATGATTATTTCTTCTCTCTCAATTGGTTCAAGGTCATGAACCAACTATTCCATCTAATAGTTTTGATGTGTGGTATACAATTCATCAATATCCCATGATGCACAAAGATGGATTCCTCAACGAAGTTGGAGGATGAATGTTAGTTTTCCTAACATAAGGGGGAGATTATAAGTAGCTATGAGATATGCTAGGAATTATCATCCGATCCTTATTCAAAAGATAATTTAAGTCAAATGTCGGAAGCATATTTTGGCTCAAATTTAGTATCATATTTAAGCTACAAGTGCTCCTATTTTGCATTCATAAAGGACAAAGTCTACGCATGCATGAAGCGTGGTAGACCAATAGGTTCTAAATGAAATAATCCTTGTAAAGGATAAGGAGTAAATAATCATAATAAGAAGGCAATGTGCTCTTGAAGAGCCTACGACATAACACTTCATGAAATCTATGAGAGGTTCAGGTACCTGAAACAATGAAGTGATGAGATCTCAAAATGTTATGTCACATTATGAACCAATATAAAATGATGTATCATCGATAATATCTTTGATATAATATTGGCGCAATATTGTAAAAGATTACGAGGATCAGAATTCTACATTTATTTAAGCATGCTGACGTAGAAACATTTATCAAGTGACCTGAAATGATGCATTTTGGTAAGCGTAAAACTTATTTGATTTGTAGTCCAGACACTTGAAGATGTCACACTTGACATAATCTATATGAAAATCCCCAAAGGATTCAAAAATATTTGAAGCATATAAAGTTTCTGGGAAACTTGTTTATTATCCTTATAAGGGATAAATTGATGGTTTGAAAATTATTAAAACTCTTGGAGAGTTTTCAAAAGCAATAAGATTATTTGCTAAAATGAGAAACGTACCGAATTGGATTGGTCCTGAAGTACCATGTCTTAGTCCAATTGGTGTACTAATATATTTTGTAAATAATACAAGGCCTGATATAGCCTTTCAGTTATTTTGTTAGCAAGGTATATTTTCTTCTCCTGATAGGAGACATCAAAATGGGATAAAAGACATGAGCTTACTTTATTCTAAAGGTTTCAGTCCCGATCTTATTCGCTATGCTGATGTTGGGTACTTATCTAACCCGCATAAAGCTCGGTCTCAAACAAGCTATGTGTTCATATGTGGGGGTACTGTCATATCTTGGAGATATACAAAGCAATCTATCTAGCCATTTTATTGAATCATGATGAGATAATAACTATTCATGAAGCTAGCCGAGAATGTGTATGGTTGAGGTCCATGATACATCTCATTCGAGAAATATGTGGTTTGAAATGTGACAATGCACCCACAGTTTTATACATAGATAATGCAACATGCATAGCACATCTTAATGGAGGATTCATCAAAGAAGATAGAATGAAGCACACTTCATCAAATCTTTTCTATACACATGAGCTACAAAAGGAATGATGATATTAACGTGCAACAGATTCATTCAAGTGATAATATGGCTGATTTATTCACCAAATTTCTTCCAACTACAACTTTTAAGAAGATAGTGCTCAAGATCGGGATGGAAGGGCTCAAGAATGTTCTTATTAGGGGGAGCTAATACGCGTTATACTCTTTTTCCCTTTCAAGGTTTTGTCCTACTGGGTTTTCCTTGTAAGGTTTTTAAGGAGGCAACCTATATGCGTATTGTTAGAGATGTGTACTCTTTTTCCTTCACTAGATTTTTTTCCCACTGGGTTTTAACTAGTACGGTTTTAATGAGGCACAGTATCTATCAATTAGACATTCAAAGGGGAGTGTTATAAATATACCATATATAGTGAATATCTACTTTACCATATATAGTGAATACCTACTTTACCATATATGGTGTATGTCTATTTATGAAAAAGTTACAAACCCTAAGGTTAGTTTTCCCTATAAATAAAGGGGTTTTGTTCCATTGTAATTCATCCCTCAAGAGAAGAAATAAGAATTACTCTCTCTATTCTCTCTACTCTTCTTCTTATTCTTTATTGTTTCATAATAGGGAGAATAATCACAGTTTTAAAGGCATGCTAAACTCGGTCCCCTTTCTCGACATGGATCATATATATGTGTGGTTGTGAATGCATGTGGTTGTTTACTTGGATTTAAAGGTTGACATTATTTTATCCTTATCCTGAGTGCATGATAGCGTTCACCCTCTAACCTACCTTCGGGCGCTGTATCCCCATGCGATACAGGAACTGAAAGTTCAACTCCTCTTACTTAGTAATCAGATTCAGGATCAGCTTGTGTTGGATTGAAGTGGTGAGCTTTCACACTTTAGAAGGCACTTTCATGTCATGGATTTATTTACATACTTTGGTCATTTCATAGACTTTTGTTTTGGCTATGGTTAGGGGCATGTCCTGACTAGATATTATTTTACTTTCGGATATATGTTTTATGGGACTACTATGGGTTGATATGGGCGGTATCGGTATTAGTGTCATCCTTGGAATTGGCATTGGTATTGGGGTTGACACCGATTGATTGTATTTAATTTATGATTGTTCAATTTTATTTTGGATTATATATATATATATATATATATATATTTGGAACTCATCTGATATGGGATGTAAGGCAGTTATGGTGGGGTATTAGGGGTGGTCTCCGGTCCTAGTTTAGATTGAGGCACCTGACACGACTAATCCATAGTTTGGGTCGGGTTAAATTTCCATTGAGCGGGGGTAAAATCCTTTGCATATGAGTTAAATGCAACAGGGTATTGTAAGTGGAAGAGTGGCCTTGTTGTCATGATCCACTAAAATTAATCCCTTTGTTGCTCGGGTTCTTCCTTCTCCTTCTAGTCTAATCATTTTCTGTCTCTCTCCAAAGGAGGTTTATGCGTCTGTCCTTAAAAAATCCCACCAAGTGTTGAAAGTTTACCTCAACCTTGAGCATGGCGCGACTTGTTTTTCAAGGGTCGCATACATTTCATTCTAAACAGTTAAGTATGCTATCAAGCGGCCTTCCGTGCAAAATTACAGTGTCGTAATTTGAGGTTTTTCACACCGTCGAGTACGGCTTAAGAGACCAATGACATGTCGATGCAAATGGACATAAGGCACAATGGGCACCGTGCACCATGCACCAATGGCCTCGAGGCAACATGGGCACTGGTGCACCAAGAACCAATAACCCCAAGGAACCATGGGTATTAGTGCACCAAGGCACCAGTGGCCCTAAGGTACCACGGGCACTGGTGCACCAATGTATCACGAGCTATGGACGCCATGCACCATGCACCAATATCCCTAAGGAACCATAGGAACCGGTGCACCAAGGAGCCACATGCCATAGTCACTGTGTACCAATGGCACCAAGTCACCATGGGCACAATGTCCAACATACACACCGATGCACTGAGGCACCACACTCCAAGTGCACGGATGAACCAAGGGTGCATCTAAGGAAGTATAGGCACAATGGACACCATGGCATCCAGGCATCGTAAACAAAGAACTATGTGCTTGGAACCCGTGCGCCCGTGCACCCATTTATGAGTGCACCATGTATTCGATACCCGCGCACCACAACACCAATGTAAGACCATGCTGCAGGTACCAAAATGGGTCGACGACCCCCGCACCCCACACCATGAAAAAATCAAAAGAGCATAAACATAAGCCCTCGTTTGTGGGTTCATAGCTAACCATTTCGACACTTATAAAATAAATGCTTCCGCCTAGGTTCGATCATCCTAATATTTTTTTAATGTTCATCCATCTTCCTTACCATTGCATACTTCTTTCATTACATACACGCTCTAAGTATTTTATTTGTAATGATATTTCACTAATTTTACGCATATTTTGATTCCAATGCTTTCTAAACTGCGTTGATTGCATGAATATGTACTCTTCAATCGGGTTCAATGTTACCTCATATATCGAGATGATTTTTCTAATATTCTCATGTTATTTTTATATTTTTAAAATTTTTGATTTAGTATCTTTAAATTTAAATATCTTATATCTTTACGTTATACGTACAAATATGCAATCAGTTGTTGGTTTAAGGTTACTAATGCATTGAAAATATTTTCCTAATGTTTCTATATTTTTTAAATGTTCTTCATATTTTTTATATTTTTTGAATTTTCATATATAATATATGAAAAAATATATTTTGTTAATGAAAATTATCATTTAAAAATATTGTGAGGATTTTGTGAGTGAATTGGCTCAGTCGTATATTGAAATGTGCAATTCTATGCTGTATATGTCTATATGGTTCTCTGCCAATTCATGTCTACTCCTGACACTAGGTTATTTTTTTAAGCATATATAAGGGGAGTAGAGGTATTGAAGGCACTTCTAGGCGGCTGTAGAAAAGTTGGCATAGGCGCTCACTAGGAATGTCGGCGTACAGTGTAGGCACATGGCTGGTTCATGCGGCGAGCCGTCGGTGATTGCAAAACCACATCGATGGCGCTTCATTGTTGTCTCGTGTCGGCTATCGATGGTGTCTTCCACTGCGGGGCTATTGACATTTGATTTCGGATGAGGCAGTGCTTTTATATATGCGATGAGTTCTGGATGCTACTCTTGGGGCAAGCTCTGGATGCTGCACGAGCGGGGATAAGCCAAATCTACATCGCGTGCTAGTAGCGAACTTGGGTGGCGCCCATGCACAAATCTCAATTCACCTTCATCATCTCTGCTCTCCCCAAGGGTGGGGTATAATGGCCTTTTAATGTCCGCATGGGTACCAACACACGACATCTATTACTAGGCATTGGGGCTGGTGCTGGGCGTACATCGATGGAGCATTTGGATGCACGACGAATGAGTTGTGTTTGGCGTGTTTGGTTAGGGCGGATCCTTGCTCGAGCAGCGACGTCCTGACCCACCTACCATTTCAGTCATGGGGCAACCACAATTTAGGATTGCTCGAAGTTTGTTTCCTATGCTGCATACTAATGTCTAGGAATTATCAAGTTCAATCCATTATCTTTCGCCCCTCGCATTCCGTGTGCAGGGTGAATCGAAAGGCCTCCCTCGTGTCCCATGCCTTTCTCACTTTGTCTTACAATGCCGTGGTCCATGAACAGTGGTTGAAATTATTGGATGCGGTAGATGAAGTGGGCATGGGGTCTTCATCATATCTTATCTGCCCTATACGATGCTCCTTGCGATAATGGTCGCGCTCGCCTTGGACTCGTCCATGCCCTTTTAGGTAGGCCAAACTCATGTGATGTCGGCATCTATGAGGAATGATACTTAGTTGATCTTGCCAGTAGTCATATGCTTGTCATAAAGATTAAGCCATGCATGTGTAAGTATGAACAAATTCTGAAATTGTAGATGGCTCATTAAATAAGTTATAGTTTGTTTGATGGTATCTACTACTCGGATAACCGTAGTAAATTCTAAAGCTAATACGTGCAACAAAACCTGACTTACAGAAGGTTTGCATTTATTAGATAAAAGGTCGATGCGAGCTATGCCCATTGCTGCGATGATTCATGATAACTCGATGGATCGCACAACCATCATGGCAACGACACATCATTTAAATTTCTGCCCGATCAACTTTCAATTGTATGATAGCGGCCTACTATTGTGGTGATCGGTGATGGATAATTAGGGTTTGATTTGGGAGAGAGAGCCTGAGAGGCTGCCACATCCAAGGAAGGCAGCAGGCACTCAAATTATCTAATCTTAACATGGGGAGATAGTGACAATAAGTAGCAATACCGGGTTCAATGAGTTTGGTAATTGGAATGAGTATAATTTAAATTCCTTAATAAGGATCCATTGAAGGGAAACTCTAGTGCCTGCATCCGCAGTAATCCCTACTCCAATAGCATATATTTAAGTTGTTGCAGTTAAAAAGCTCGTAGTTGGACTTTGGGATAGGATGGCCGATCTACCTATAGTGTGCATAGGTCATTTCATCCCTTCTGTCGGTGATACGTTTCTGGCATTAACTAGCTAGGTCATGTATCCAACGCTGTTACTTTGAAGAAATTAGATTGCTTAAAGCAAGACTACACTCTGTATACGGGAGGTGAATTCCATATATGCCTAAATATGGGAGAGAGACTGATAGCAAACAAGTACTATGAGGGAAAGATGAAAAGAACATTGGAAAGAGAGTCAAAGAATGCTTGAAATTATTGGGAGGGAAGTAGAAGGGGTCGATGATGTTCCCCAGTTAGCTATAGAAAGCGTTCGACAATAATATTTAGAAGTCCAAAGATATTGGTGGGATCCTCGAAAGGAGTTATCTTTTCTATTTAATAGCCTGCCCACCCTAGAATCGGCTTAGGCGGAGATCAGGTCTAGCGGCTGGAAGAGCACCGTACGTCTTCTAGTGTCCAGTGTACTCCCGATTTACCTTGAAAATTTATAGGATCAAATACCGTCCATGCTCGATCTTACTCATAACCTCATCAAATCTCCAAGGTGAATAGCCTCTGATCGATGGAACAGTATAGGTAAGGGACGTCAGAAAAATGGATCTATAACTTCAGGAAATCTAAGGGCTGGGCATGAGGGTCCCAGTCTCAAACCCATCAGCTATCGGTGGACTGCTCGAGCTACTTTCATGGTGAGAGCGAGTCACCAGGAGATGAACCCATATGTGATTATTCATTTTGCTGTTTAGGAAGTGAAAGTTGCCAAGAACCTGGTCAACCTTCAGAAGCTAAAATTAAGTGTGAAATGGAGTACCCCACATGCTTGGCTGGAGAATCACAAGCAGTTGACACAAATGAAGTTGATATTTCTTTGTTGTATGATGAACATAATGACTGTGCATTTCTCGACAGTCTTAAGCCTAATCTTGGCCCTTCTACATCCCTTCCAGAAGATAGGGTTTGTTGACTGTAGTAATTCTAGAGCATTCCTCATTGCTTACATACATGCTTAATTTTTGAGACAAGCATATAACTTCCGTTGTAATTCTAGAGCTAATACGTGCTACAAAGCCCATCGTCTAGCAACTTTCACTTCCTAAAAAGCAACACGAATATTAATGTATGGGTCCACCCCTACGACCCACTCACATTGTGAGATCAGCTCGACCAGTCCACCAATAACAGGTGAGATTGGGAGTAAGACCCCCGTGTCCAACTCTCAGAGTCAATTATTTTCCCTAAGTTATAGATCTATTTTGCCAAATTTACTTGCCTACATTGTTCCATCAACCATAGGTTATTTATCTCAGATACCTGATGCAATTATGATTATGATTGCGTGTGGATGACATTTGGTCCTCTGGATTATCAAGGGTCGCCGGGAGTGCATCAGACACCACGTGACAAGCGGCACCACTGGACCCTACCTCTGGCTGAGCCAATTCCAGGGTGGGCAAGATATTACACAACTAACTTTTCTTGCAACATTGTTGAAAATAGGGGCCGCCAAGAGTGGGGAGTATTGACCTCATGTATCCAACGGGTCCTTAAAGAGAACAAGGATGTAATGCTAGAGGAATTTCCCAAACGATTACCTCCATAAAGGGAAGTTGATTATCCAATCAAGTTGGTTCGTGATGAAAAGCCACCTGCCATGTCTCCATATCGTATGTCGCCTCCGAAACTTGAGAAATTAAGAAACTTAAGGAGTTGTTAGAATCTAGTCATATCTGTCCATCTAAAGAACTATTTGGAGCTTAGGTTTTATTCCAAAAGAAGAAGGAAGGGACGCTGAGATAATGTATTGACTACCGTGCTCTTAATATAGTCACAGTGAAAACCAAATACCCCGTCCCTTTGATTGCCAATTTATTTGATCTCTTGGGGCAAGTTAAAGTGTTTACCAAGATGTATTTGAGAAAGGGCTATTATCAAGTTCGCATAGCCGAAGAAGATGAAGCCAAAATAGCTTGTGTGACTCGATACAGGTCTTTTGAGTGGCTGGTCGTGCCGTTCGAACTGAACAATGAACTAGCCAAATTTTGCACCTTAATGAACAATATTTTCCATCCATATTTGGACCAATTTTTCATTATCTATCTTGATGACATTATGTTTTACAGTAGATCCATGGAGGAGCACGCTAAACACCTCTAACTAGTGTTTAACATGCTGATAGAGAACGAGTTATGTGTCAAGTGGGAGAAATTCACATTTGCCCACCCAAAGGTACAATTTCTTGGCCATACAATTAGTCAAGGGGAGATACAAATAGATATCGATAAATTGGAGGCGATTCGGGATTGGGAAGATCCAAAGAAGGTTCCCAAACTTAGGTCCTTTCTTGGCCCCACCAACTATTATTAGAGGTTTATTTGTCAGATATTCAGATATTGCAACTCCACTCATGTATTTATTGATGAAGAACTGTGTTTTGGAGTGGGATAGCTCAAGTCAAAGAGTGTTTGAAAGTCTCAAGGTAGCCATCATCAAGGAACTGATTTGTCTTTACTGGATTTTTCCAAAATTTCTGAGGTTCAAATAGATGCATCAGACTTTGGTATTGGTGGTGTCCTAATGCAAGAGGGCCACCTGATAGCATTTGAAAGCAGAAAATTGAGTGACGCAGAGCGGCACTACACAGTCCAAGAGAAGGAGCTGACTACCATTGTCCATTGCTTGAGGACATGGCACCATTATTTATTAGGTTCTTATTTCATCGTTAAGGAGAATAACGTACCAACCAGCTACTTTCAGTCCCAAAAGAAGCTAAGGGTAGGAGCATGCGCACCTGTAGCGATATTGAGAGGGGCATGTACCAACAATCGATATTGGCAGTGTCAGATGCCCAATGCGCCTAGAGAAGACATTAGGAGGAGAATGCGCCTAGTGCCCACAGCCAATACACTCAGCACATCTAACATCGGCGGCCATAGTTATTATCAAACATCGATGGAGCTATTGTGGACTGCCTTGATGGTGTCTTTATCGAGTTGAGTGTACGTTCATCGTACACCTTCACCCCCAAGGCACCATGCACCAACGCCCCAAGCCATCATGACACCCCAACACCATGGGCACAACATACCATGAACCAATGGCCCCAAGGCATCGATGCACCAAGGCACCATGACACCATGGGTATTGGTGCACTGAGGCACAAAGGCACTACAACGCCACTGCCATTGGTGCATAGAGGCACCATGGTGCCACATGCTATGGTGCACCATGTCACCACAGTCACCAGCGTACCAACGCATCAATGGCCCTAAGTCACCATGCACACCAGTGCATCAAGGAACCACGGGCCATGGGCATCGTAAACCATGAAGCATTTGTAAATGGTACCAATACACTATGCTTACTGGTGCATCGACGCACCACGTGCTATGTGTATTGATGCACCAAGGAACCATGGGCACAATGGCCACCTTGCGTACCGTGAAACTAAGGAATTGGCATAACGGACATCATGAACTTGGCCCCCTTTCATCCTAAAATAGGAACCATGAACTTGAAACCCATGCATCCTAAAATAGGAACCATATTCTAAACTAGGAACCATGTGCTTGATACCCACGCTCGTGCACCAGCCGTTAATGCACTATGTATTCGACACCTGCGCACCACAATACCAACGTACAACAATGCCACATGTACCAAAATAGGATGACGACCCATGCACACCCCCGCCATGCGAAAATCAAAAGAGCAAAAAAATGACCCTTTCTCGTTCGATCACAACTAACCACTTTTACACTTACAAAATAAATGCTTGCTATTTTTATAATATTCATCCATCTTCCTTACCATTGCATACTCCTTTAATTAATATGATATATACACACTCTAAGTGATTTTTTTTGTTCACGATATTTCACTAATTTTACTCGCATTTTTTGATTTTAGTGATTTCTATACGACATTTGATTATGTGAACATGTACTCTCTAATCGATTTCAATGTTATCTCATATGTTGGGATGGTTTTCCTAATGGTATTTTCATATTTCTTTTTTATTTTTCAATTTAATATCTTTAAATTTAAAATTTTTATATCGATGCATTATTATGAAAAATATGTACCTAGTTGTTGGCTTAAGGTTATTTCATTCGTTGAAATTTTTTTCCTAATGTTTCTGTGTTTTCTAAATGTTTTTTCCTAGTTTCATCAATTTTTTTTATTTTTTATTTTTTGAATTTTCATAATCAATATTCGAAAAAGAATATTTTCTTGATGAAAACTATCATTTACAAATTTTATGAGTCATTTGTGAGTGCGTTAGCTCGGTGGTACATTGAATTATTCAATTCAGAGCTGTATACATCTAGAATGATTCTCTGAAAAAATCATGTCTACTCCCGATACTTAGGTTTTTTTAAGCATATATAGGGGATAGAGGTTTTGAAGGAACTTCGAGGCGACTATCGCTAGTTGGCATAGGTTCCACTAGGCATGTTGGCATCCAGTGTGGATAGCATGGAAGAATGCATGGTTATTCGGAGGCATGGGCTAGGTCTGCACACGGTGTTGAATGTTAGTCCCTGCATTTTGGAGATACAAGTGGAATATGAAGATTCTGGGTTAAATCCTTGTTTTTTAAAGTCCCTTATGTATGCTTACCAAGTTTGGGGTCATTTGGAATTCGTTTGGATAAGGGCTTGACTTAGCCAAGGTGTAGTGGCATTGTCATAATTTATTGATTATTCCAAAGGCTATACTTGTTCCATGAGTATGGGAATAGGATGAAACTTCATGGAGGTATGAATAAAGTCAAGATGAAAGGGTAGGAACAAATGACACCCAATTCAGAGATCGGATGGACAATCAAAGCCCAATATGATTCTCGGGCAAAATGATATCTAGTGTTGGCCAAGGGGATTATTTATTTTAAGCATATATAAGGAGGGCATGCATGATGACAGCCTACCAGCCTCCCCCGAAAGTGGTGACAGATGGACACCCCAAGTGTCCTGCCTTAAGGGACAACCTCAAGGGCCTGCTGATATGCTGTAGAAATATAGCATTTTAAAAGCTTAAAATAAGGAAAATATGCAAGTTACTGAGGCCTTTTTGCTAGATGTCATTTGTTTTGGGTATGTTTGTCAGAAAATTATGATTTGGATGATAAGTTCGTGAAAATGGATAAAAAAGGGATTTTGCTACTTTTGGAGCAATTTTGGATGATTTGGATATTTTTCGGCTTGATCGTGATCAAAACATGTTTGAGAATCAAAGAAAAGAGTAAAAACTGAATCTCGACACCTAATAAGTTGACCCACAGACCGCAGGTAGGACCTTCAGACTGCGGGTACTCAAAACGGGTACCAGAAGTCCAAAATCCCTAGAGCCGATTTGCAGGAAAATTCCCATATGGTACCTACAGTTGGTAGCTTCTCCCGAAGTAGATCGTAGGTACAACCTGCGACCAAGACCAAACCGCAGGTATAGGGAGCGGGTAGCCACTGAACCTATTTTCTCCTATTTCATTCAAGCTTAGTTTTTAGGGTTTTCTTTTGTACTATAATTACCCTTTATGTACTTTTCAGTCAGGTTCGACACTCTTAACACTTGGAAACACATTTTGATTTCAAGGTCCATCTTTGATCTTTGGAATTCATTGTATTGACTTTACTTGATTATTTAGTTTACCCATTGTGGGTTTTATTTCATCTTATCATTGTGATTTCATCTTTTCTTTCCAATATGAATGTTATTGATTTCTTCACAAGTATGAGAGGCTAAAACCCATAACTAGGTTTGTGGATACCTGGAAAATTGACAAAGTAGGTGAAGAGTGATTGTTGACATAAACCAATACCCATGGTATGCATCGCTTTATCTTTATTACGATAGTTGTCTTATAAGTTACAAATGTTAGGATCCTGCCTAGAATTACTAATTGCTATAACAAAGGGGTAGTAACAAGGAAAAAATAAAGACAACAGTAATTTGAGGAGTTAATAGTCGATCCGTTGAACTACAATGGTATATGTGAATGATTATTATCCTTCATCTAAATAACTTGAGACTCAAAAGATGATAGTTAACTGGGACTAGGGTAAGGGTTAGTAACACGACACTTTGAGACTCAATAGGTAAAGGGTAAAATCCTCCTACTCGTCCAAAAGACTGTAGGAGGTACATAACTTATCGGTTCTACATGCAAGGTATTAGGCTGGTTCAACAACGCATGATAAATCTTTGGAGTTGAGATACCAGGAGGGAGGGGGACACAATCCTAGTGTTCACCCATAACTGATTTCAACTAAAGTTAATATTGTTGCTTGCTCGAGACTACTGCAAACAAATCCCCCATTTACTTTCTAGTATTGCCTGTAGACTACAACTGCTGATAACGCAAACCACTTATTCCCTTGGGATTCGACCCCAACCTTAGTTGGGTTACTATATCTTGACAATGACCATACCATCATCTAAAAATAGGTGTTGCTTGGACGTCATCAAGAAATTGACGCCGTTGCAGGGGAACACAATGTTGATTTGTGGATTGAGGTCATTGTAGTTTTTAGTTTTTTTTTTTAGTTGGGCATACGCCGGTGTATGCCTAGAACACAAAGTAGAGGCAATCCCTTACCCCCACTGATTTCAGAGAGGATCCTACAGTAACATAGTAGGATGTTAGAAGCAATGAGGGATGAACTCCTTAAAGATGGAGTTCAGCATGTTGTTGGGACACAAACAGTGGACCGCCAAGCAGCACTCGATGGAAATCAGACTAGAAGCTGACCTCAAGTGATCCCAGCATGTCAGTTTGTTCATCCATATATCGATGATGAAAAAGATTTGGGATATGATGTGTCGACTAATACATGAGCCATTATTCCTTCTATCTTATCTCCTGATATGAAATTCAATATCTCCAATGCTATGATTCATCTCTTATGCTTGAAGGGTGTGTTTGTGGGGTTATCGATAGATGACATAAACATGCACTTGGCAAATTTTGTTGGGATATGCACTTTATATACCATATTAGGGGTAGATCAGGAGGCACTAAGACTGAGACTTTTCCTTTCTTGCTTACTAGGGGAGCATCATTATGGCTCGGGAACTTCCAAGATGAGCTATTACTACATGAAAGGAACTACGCAGACAGTTCTTAAATAGGTTCTTTCCTCTATCTAGGGTATTGCAACTCAAGGATAAGATTTATAATTTCAGGTAGCTAAACTCGAAATCTATGTATGATGCATGGTTCCAATTCAAGAAGAAACTGGGTAAAGTACCCAACTGCCAGATATCAAGGATAAGCTCGTTGAGATATTCTATAAAGCCCAAACTACTAATTCAAGAGTAATCATAAACACTATTTCTGGAGGAGCCTTCATGAGATTATGATGGGAGATAACTTAGGGTATTATGAATCAGATTTCATTAACTAATTTGGGGTGGAAAACTTGGGAGGTTTAGAGAGGTTCTACTATGTGTGACATTGGAGCTTCCAGTACACAACGAGTAGCTGAGGATGTTGTAGCTCAAGATATTTAATTATTACAAATGGAAATTAGTGAGTTGTTCAAGCAGTTTGTAACCATCAATTCTTCTAAAGTGCATGAAGTAGGGATATATGAGAAGGTGAAGTGTGTGGATCGTCAGTTGGTGGGTTTCCAAGCCCAAAGGCAGGGGAATTAAGGTCAGAATAATCATGATGAGAAGTGTAAATACATTCCATCGGGCAGACGAGAGATAGAGTCTAGAATAGAAGAGATGTTGACCATGTTGATGAGGGGACAAGAGAGTCAAACAACTTTCTTAAATGAACTTAAAGCTGAAATTTCAAGACTAGCCCAAAAGGTGGAATCATATGAAATTGCTATCAAATAGTTGGAGCAACAATATGGGCAAATATCTACCACTTTGGTGGAGAGACAGTTAGAAGCAACGCCTAGTGATAATATGTAGAGCCCTTACACACTTGTTCACTGTATAGACATTAATACTTAGGATGACTCCTCACTTGAGGAGCACTATTTACCTTTTACTAATGATCCCAATAAGAAGGACGTTGATGTGAATAAGCCATCTAAGACAGAGTTTGAGAAGATGAGCTGTATTGATGATGATTTTGTTAGTAATGGTGATAATGACTGTTCGTGAAGAGCTCTAAAACATAGTTAATGAATTTAGCTCAAGCTTTTGGACTACTTCAGTTGAAACAAAAAGGGATCTAGGCACAGTGACCATCCCATGTTTCATTGGGACTTATGAGATTAATCAGGCCCTATGCGATTTAGGAGTAGGAATAAATGTCATACCACTGGTAATATATAAGGTGCTATGATTAGGAGGACTCAAGCCTACTTTTGCAAAGCTATTGATGGCTGACTTATCTGTATAGGAGCCAGTGGGTATTGTACGTGACATAAAGATCAAAGTTGCATCATTCATTTATCTGGCAGATTTTATGATTCTAGACTATGAAGTGGATACCCATTCTCCAATCATATTGGATAGACCCTTCCTAGCTACATACAAAGTATTGATTGATATGGACTTAGAAGAGATCACTTTCAAGTGGAAATATGAGCAAATTATGTTGAATATATGCATTACAGTCCAACAAAAAGATGATATAAGAGTTATGGCAGTGATAGATGTGGTGGATGATGACATAATCATAGTTGATGTGCCTATTGAGTAAAGATTAGGGGTAGAAACCTTGGCTGCGGTAATCATAAACTTTGAGAGTGATGGAATAATTGAATATGATGAGGTAGTTCATGCCCTACATGCTATAGACTCTTATAAGCATCCCCCAAGAAGCTCAATCTTGACGTGAAGAATATAACCACACCTTCTGCGAGACCATCGATTGAAGAACCATCGGTATTGGAATTAAGGATCCCCCCTCCTTATTTTCAGTATGCATTTTTGGGGGACAACAATACCTTACCAGTAATCATTGCAACAGATTTGGTAGAAGAACAAGTAAAGAATTTGATATCAGTATTATGAAAGTTTAAGAAAGCTATTGCATGGACTATGCTGATATTATGGGGATGCCACCAGGTTTATGCACACATAAGATACAGCTTGAGCCATACAACATTACTAGTATTGATCATCAGAGACAACTAAACCCTTATATGCAAAAAGTGGTGAAGAAGAAGATAATTAAATAGTTAGATGGTGGGGTGGCTAACCTTATTGCAGATAGTAGGTGGGTTAGCCTGATTCTATGCGTACCAAAGAAAAGGGGAATCACAGTATTTCCAAATAAAAAGAATGATTTAGTACCAATGAGGCTAGTGACTTGATGGAGAGTATGCATGGATTATAGAAAGTTGAACAAGTGGACACAAAAAGACCATTTTCTGAGGCCGTTCATGGGTAGATGTTGGACAGACTTGCCGGCAGGGGTTGGTATTATTTTCTTAACAAGTAATCAGGATACAATCAAATCATGATTTCTCTTGAGGACCAAGAAAAGACTACCTTTACTTGTCCCTATGGGACCTTTGCATTTAAGAGGATGTCGTTCCGACTTTGCAATACACCTGCCACTTTCCAGAGATGTATGATATCCATATTCTTTGACATGATGGAAGACACGATCGAGGTATTCATGGATGTCTTTTCAGTGGCCAGAGATTCTTTTGATGATTGCCTAACCCATCTAGCCAATTCACTACAGAGATGTGAAGAATGCAATTTGATGCTAAATTAGGAAAAATGTCATTTCATGGTAAAAGAAGATATAGTGTTAGGGCACAAGATCTCCAAACATAGTATTGAGATGGGCAATGCAAAGATAGAGGTGATTTACAAATTTTCACTGTCAGTATCAGTTAAAGGTATACGAAGCTTTTTGGGTCACGCTATTTTTTATAGAAGATTCATCAAGAAATTCTCAAAAGTTGCAACTCCTCTACACAAACTTTTAGAGAAGGAGGTGAAGTTTGTGTTTGATGATGAGTGTCTCAAGGCTTTCAAATGCCTAAAAGATTAGTTGATTTTGGAATTGATTATTATATCACCAAACTGGTCTACACCTTTTGAGGTAATATGCGATGCAAGTGAAGTGTTCTTGGGTGCCGTCCTTGGCCAAAAAAGAGAGAAGATCTTGTATCCCATCTATTATGCAAGCAAATCCCTAAATCCCATACAAAAAAATTACACTATAACAAAGCAGGAGTTACTTGTCGTGGTTTTCACCTTTGAGAAATTCAGGTCCTACTTGATTGGGACCAAGGTGATAGTTCACACTGACCATGAAACACTAAGGTACTTGATGATGGAAAAAGATGCTAAACCTCAATTGATTCATTGGGTACTCTTACTACAATAGTTTGATTTTGAGTTCAAGGACTGAAAAGGAAAAGAGAATCAAGTTGCAGACCACTTATCTAGACTTGAAGAGGAGATGATCCAGAAATTAGGGGATGATCTTGAGATAGATGATTATTCTCTAGATGAGCGTGTACTAGAAGCATCTCATGATCTGATTCCTAGCTTGCTGATTGTGCCAACTACTTGGAAAGTGATCTCATTCCAGAAGATTTATTCTTACAGCAGTGATGGAGATTTTTGCATGAGGTAAGGAAATATTTTTTGGGACGAACCATATATATTCAAGGTTTGGGATGATGGAGTAATTCAAAGATGTATAGAAGAGGTTGAGATGATGAGCATTCTAGAAGCTTGTCATTCATCACCATTTGGGGGTCATCATAGTGGTACAACAACCTATAAGATTATACAATATGGGTTCTGTTGGACTACTATCTATAAGGATGCTTATGATTTTGCACAGGCCTGTGACCAATGCTTGCGTTAAGGCAATATTTCTCGATGCCATGAATTCCTCATGACACCTATCTTGGATTTGAAGCTATTTGATATGTGGTGAATTGATTTCATGGGTTCGTTTGTGAGATCATATGGCATGAGGTACATTCTAGTAGCAGTTGACTATGGATAAAAATGATTGGAGGCAGTTTCACTTTCGTACAACAAAGACAGAAGTGTCACTATTTTTCTAAAGAGAAATATTTATTCTAGATTTGGCAACCCACATGCAATTATTAGGGATAATGGTTCTCACTTTTGCAATAGTTTGTTTAAGGCCCTTCTTGATAAACATAGTGTAAGGAATAAAGTGGATACACCCTACCATCCACAGACTATCGACCAAGTGTAAGTCTTCAACAGAGAAAAAAGTCCATATTGGTGAAGACTGTGAATACCAACAGGACTGACTGGTCTAGAAAGCTAGATAATGCATTGTGGGCCTACCAGGTAGCTTATAAAACTCCTATAGTTGCCTCTCCAATTCATCTTGTTCATGGAAAAGCACCTTACTTACCAGTTGAGTTGGAGCATAAAGAATTTTGGGCATTGAAAAGGCTGAATTTTGAATGGCATGATGCAACAGATTTAAGGCTGAGCGAGGTAAATAAGTTGGAAGAATTTTGGGTCTGTACTTATAAGAGGTCAACTATATACAAATAGAGAATGAAGCTATACCATGAAAATAAGATAGTAAACAAAATGTTCAAACCTGATAATTTGGTCTTTCTATACAATTCAAGACTACGCTTGTTTCCTGGCAAGCTAAGGCTAAGATGGGCCAGACCACTCACAGTGGTTAAGGTATTCCCATATGGCTATATTGAGGTAAAACATTATGGTGATATCTTATTTAAAGTAAAAGGTGATACAAGCCAAATGGCCCATATAGCGTTGGATGCCATCATTCGAGGGCAAAACATAAAGGATCCGGCTTTGGCCACATTGAAGGCTCGAGAGCATGCATGGAGAGATTATTTTGGGAAATCAACAGAGCAGGGCTGTATGTGAAAGATTGCTTGGAATCTTTCCTTGATGAGATGCCCGAGAGTTCCAAGTGATGAATAATAATCGTGAAGGCCAAAATCACACAAGGGATTGCATAAGTGGAAGTATGAAGAAGAGCTCTTCAAGCACTCCATGACCGCCCCTCTCATTAAAGGTGTAATGTTCTTTTTGTGACCTTTTCTTTACACTTCATAGGATCCCCTTTTCATTAAGGGAAATTTGGTCCTTTTGTGTAATAACTATAAATAGACACTTAGGCCCTTACTTTTCTTAGTTTTGAAGAATTGATTGAGTATTACTCAAATTTTATTTTCTTTCCTTTAGTGTAGGTCTTGGAAAAGATATCTTAGAGTAAGTCTTGGAAAAGATATTTAAACTAGGGTTAACCTTGAGTGTGGAATCACTGGGGTTGATATTTTGGCAAGCAAGGTGGGTGCCTGAGGAGTTGATCCCTCTGTGTCCACCTAAGAGTGTGGTGTTATCCTTCATTGGTGTTGTGTGTCTTGGTATTTGATACACACCTTGGTTTGATTCATTGGTGTAGGTGTATGTCTCATTACTATCCTTTCATTTATTGCATTTCTATATTGTTTTTGTGTTCAATTCGTGTCTTGTGTTGTTGAATCCGTGTGTTTTCTCCTTCATCTATCTTCTCTTTGTGTTAGTTTTTGGTTTTTAGCTTCTAGATCTAGTGTTTTCTCATATCATTTGGTATCAAAGACATGTATTAGAGTTCTTACCACAACTATAAATCTTGGATCTGAAGAAAATCTCCACAAAAAAGAGTGTAGAGTCCAGAAAAATCATAAAAAGCTGTTGAGTAGTGTTTTGTAGTAGATTCAAAATTTCAAACCTATATCTACTAAATTTTGTTTTATTTTGTTGGTTTCTAGTGATATATCCTTTCTCCCTAGCACTCAAGGGTCTAAAAAAGAAAAAATAACACAAAGAGAAGATAGATGAAGAAGAGAACACACGGAATCAACAACACAAGACATAAATAGAATACAAAAACAAGATAGAAATGCAATAAATCAAAGGATAGTAGTGAGGCATACACCTACACTAATGAATAGCACCAAGGTGTGTATCAAACATCAAGACACACAACATCAATAGAGGATAACACCACACTATTAGGTGGACACAAAGGGATCAACTCCTTAAGCACCCACCTTTCTTGCCAAAATGTCAACCCTAGTGATTCCATACTCAAGGTTAACCCTAGTTTCAATGTCTTTTCCAAGACCTACACTAAGATAGCTTTTCCCAGCCCTACACTAAAGAAAAGAAAATACAATTTGAGTAATACTCAATCAATTCTTCAAAACTAAGAAAAGTAAAGGCCTAAGTATCAATTTATAGTTATTACATAATAGGACCAAATTGCCCTTAATGAAAAGGGGCTCCTATGGAGTGTAAAAAAATGGCACAGAAAGACCATTACACTTTTAATGAGAGGGGCGGTCATGGATTTCTTGAAGAGCTCTTCTACACACTTGCACTTATGCAATACCTTGTGTTATTTTGGTCTTCACGATTATTCTTCATCACATGAAACTCTCGGGCATCTCATCAAGGAAAGCTTCCATGCAATCTTCCACACACGGTCTTGATCCATTAAGTGACCAAAATGATCTCTCTATGCATGCTCTCGAACCTTCAATGTTGCCAAAGCTAGATCCTTCATAATTTGCCCTCGAATGATGGCATCCAAAGCTATGAGGGCCATTTGTCTTGTATCATCCTCCCCTTTTTGTAAAAGATTCGACCTCAAATTCAAACCTTGCAAAATAGTAGGAGACATAATCAAACACACTTTCCTTATGGCATAAGGGTGAGGGTTAACACAATTAATCATAGTATCATGCCAAGGTTGTACACACTTGACATATAACCAAGCATCCTTCTTTTGAAATATTAAAAACACATTGAAAAGGGTGAAAAGGATTTGGTTATTGCAACCATCAAGAGGTGATAAAGCTACAAAGGTCCACAAAATCCATATAGCATTGTCGCTGTAAGTGGACCAACCAACAAATGTCCTACCCCTACATAAAACAAATCCAAGACTAACATGGGAATCATCATAAGTAAAGAGGTAGTAAAGGAAGGCAAAAAGTGCAAGGGCATCATCCAAGGTGCTATCATCTATAATAATGCCAATTAATTCAAAAGATTTAGCACATAAGGATGGAATCAAGTCACTTAAATAAATAAGGCTTCTTCCTTTCAAGTGAAACATCAACTTGGTATCAACAAGTTGGGATTCAAGAAACTTAAGCACTAGTGTGTTAAACAAGGATGCACATGTATAAGAAATACTCCAAAGAGGCAATGACACATTTACCTTAGGGTCCTCAACCATGAACCCACCTTTGAGAAAGGGGTCTCTCATAAAAACCAAGTCATAAAAAGGGCATCACAATAATGGAGTTCATCTAAACTGTTTTTAAGAGGAAACTCTCTTATTGACCTACAAGTAATTATACCTTAGTCAAGAATGAAAACACCCAAGGATGAGCTCTCTTGGGTTTTTTTATTACACCCCTTCATTAGTGAACACTAAACATTGTTGGAAATTCCTCCCATGCACAACTTGGGTCTATCAATTGGGTTGTAAATCCACAAGAAAGACTTTACATCATAGGGAAGGATACCAACATTCACAATCAAACTTTGCTTGTCCTTTTGACCAAACATCAAGTTTGATGTGAAGAAATTTCCACACCCCAATAGGTCATCAGGGTCAAACGGAAAGAGTGGCCATAGACACGAGTCTAGAAAACACTTCCCTTTCCCGTGGTCTTCACCCAAACTAAATGGTATACTCTCTACATAACATACATATCATCCAAGACAAATAGAGAGTATAGAAAAGTATCACTCAAGTCAACTTCTACTATGGTTCCCTCATATGTGTAATCACTACTAGTGTTTTCAATCTTCACCATGAGTACTCTCAACAATAAAGTCATACAAAGTAGAAGAAAGAGTAGCTTCCAAGACTACACATTCCTTACTCTTAAGATTACTCTCATCTTCCAAGAAGTGATTTCCATCTTTAGGAGGAATGTTGTCACACCATAGTGGGTTAGCATATAGTCTATAGCTTCCAAGGTAAGCTATACCATCTTTTTCACCACTAAGTTCATTAAGAGTGTTTATATCATCTTTAAACAAAACATTATACCTAAAGAGTTCATGATCCAATCTACGGGAAGATTTGGAACAAGTTTCTCACTCTCTAAAAGATCAATATCAAGTTTCAAAGCAGTTTCAAGCACAAGATTGTTCCAAGAATAGCTCTCAGCTTCACTTCCATTTTGTTGAACAACATTATCAAATTATTTATTAACTTGAGTTCTGTTAATTACAACACACATAACCTTAAGTGGTGGGTAATTTTCATATATGAGTTGATCAACACAAGTTTCACAAGACGATGTACATTCATTCAGCACAATGGCTTCAACATTAGATGGACACAAATCAATCTTGCAAGAAGATTCAATTTGGTCATTAATAAGATAAACTAGTGTATCCACTCTCACAACCTGTACATCACCAAAAATAGGCAAAAAATTAATTGATGATGTACTTTCATTCTTCATATTGGCTTCAACACTAGGTGGACTTAAATTGATCTTACAAGAAGAGTCAATTCGGTCATCAATAGGATCAACTAGTGTATCCACATTAACAACATGTACATCATCATCAAGAGGCAAAGACACAATATACTCACAAATTGATAAGCTACCACTCATACTCAATGGGCTACTATCCACACAATCACCATTCACATTCACAAAAGTGTAAGAGTTAGCTATTTTACCTTTAAATTCTTGAGCATATTTTTCTTTACTTTGGTTCGGATCATGGCAGCCCACTTTCTCCTTTGAGAATATTGCATCACAAGGGAGTTTGTCAAGTCTTCTACCTTGTTTCACCTCTTCATCTCTTTTCCCAAAATTGGGATTTGGTGCACTAAGCATTTGACGTATCTTTTCAATGGTTCGTATGAAGTTTTTACCATGGGTAATGAAGCTATCACATGAGGCATTTGGCTCTTGGTTTAGTGGACTTTGGGCTTGATAGTTTGGATTTTGTGAAGGTTTTGGTGGACATAGTCTATCAATACCCACTTTCATTCTAATCATGTCACCCTTTATTAAATCCAAATCACCCTTGATTGAGTTCATATTCATTTGTACCTTCTTTAGTTCAAGGCCAAAAGCCTTAAGACGAGCCAATATGACTCTAATAACATCATTTCCCAAAACTTGGGAAGTATTACCCTCGAATTCCATGACAAGTACCTAAAAACAGCAAAGAAAAACCTACAAAATGATCAAACAAGTTAGTTCAAAAGCCTCACCAACTCTCTCTCACTGTTAGATTCTTACCTCACACTTGGTATCACAAGTGTTAAAACTTCTGCTCGTACTTTGTGAGTGATTGAAGGATTTATCAAATTTATCCTGGAATAGATTTTAGTTTGATATGACTTAAAGAAAATGGCTTACGGACTTGAACCAAAAAGTTATAATGAATTACAAAATGAACAAAGCACACAAAGACAGATGACACGAAGCAAAAATGACTCTAAACTAATTATCAACCTAGTAGGTAGTTACTAGTTTGCTAATTAGTGATAGAATCAACACAAAAGAAACTAGAAATAACAAATAGAAACTAGGAAATCTAATTTTAGAGTCCAATTTGATTGTTCAAAAAGTGATGGCATGGCAGCTTGTGATTGGACGTCACTTTTCAAAATTTTCAATTTCTCAATCTTCTTGTCTTGGCCACACTTGAATTAAGAAGGTGTATGAAAAAAATTGGGGGGGGGGGATGAAGATTTTGGAGCCCTTTTTAAAGTTCAAATGGATTTGAAAAAAATTAGTCTCCCCTGTACTTTCAATTGTACTTTGATATTCCCTTTGTCCCCCCTTCTTTTGGAAGATTGTGAATATGCTAGGGAATATTCTTTGTACAAACAACTTTCACCTTCTCTTTATTTCTTTTGTGGATCAAACTAGTGCTTTCAATATTCTTCTTCAACAAGATATGAACATCAAGAAGAACAACTTGAATATTCAAGAGTTGACCAAGCTTTGACCACAAGGCAAATGAACCCTAACTTTAAATTTTCTTTTAGATCTGGGTTTCCTTTGCCAAACCAAGAACAATCAATGACAAATCAGCCAAAAAAACACCACAAATAAGTTATTCAATCACGAGATCCCACCACAAAAGCTTTAAAACACCTCGACAATGGTGGAAAAGGCTCAAAATCAACCGAATCTTGCTCCAAACTTAGATCTAGACCCCTTTAGTGCTAGGGAGCAAGGATCTTGCACTAGAAGCCATCAAAACAAAACAAAATTTATTAGATCTAGGTTTGATATTTTGGATCTACTATAAAAAACTAATCAACACCTTTTTTGTGATTTTTCTTGACTCTAGACTCTTTTTTTGTGGAGATTTTCTTAAGATCCAAGACTTAGAGTTATGGGAACAAATCCAATACGTGGCTCTTGATACCAAATGATATGAGCAAAGACTAGATATAGAATCTAAAAAACCAAAAACTAATACAAAGAGAAGATAGATGGAGAGGAGAACACACAAATTCAACAACACAAGACACGGACTGAACACAAAAACAAGATAGAAATACAATAAATGACAGGATAGTAGTGAGACATGCACCTATACCAATGAATAGCACCAAGGTGTGTATCAAACACCAAAACATATAACACCAATAGAGGATAACACCAGACTCTTAGGTGGACACAAAGGGATCAACTCCTACCCACCTTTCTTGCCAAAACGTCAACCCTAGTGATTCCACACTCAAGGTTAACCCTAGTTTTAATATATTTTCCAAGACCTACACTAAGATAGCTTTTCAAAGCCCTATAATAAAGGAAATAAAATACAATATGAGTAATACTCAATAAATTCTTCAAAACTAAGGAAAGTAAAGGCCTAAGTGTCTATTTATAGTTATTACACAAAAGAACCAAATTTCCCTTAATGAAAAGGGGCTTATATGGAGTGTAAATAAAAGGGTACAAAAAGACCATTACACTCTTAATGAGATGGGAGTTCATGGAGTGCTTGAAGAGAACTTTTTCACACTTCCACTTATGCAATCCATGATTATTCTTCATCACTTGGAACTCTCGGGCATCTCATCAAGGCAAGCTTCCAAGCAATCTTCCATACATGGCCTTGCTCCATTGAGTTCCCAAAATGATCTCTCCATGCATGCTCTCGAGCCTTCAATTTGGCCATAGCCGTTTTCTTTATGTTTTGCCCTCAAATGATGGAACCCAAAGCTATGAGGGCCATTTGGCTTGTATCTAATGGGAAGTGTATGAAATATTATTTGGGAAACCTAGAAGAAATTTGAGTTTGAGAGTTAAGGGAGATGAGGCATGCCATGATAGTAAATTAGGTGCTTCTTGAGATGCAATCCAAGGTATGGTTTTGTTTGTATTCATACCACGTGATTGACGTCGGATCTTCGTACCTACAGTGTTGCAAGTATGTTCCTAACTCTCTTATTTTGGTTTGATACATCAAGGACAATGCATTATTTTTAGTTTGGGATGGGGTCTGCTTGCGGGTCTTGATGTCCTCCTGGAGTTTTTTTGTCATGCCTCTGTTCCCTAGAGTTTTGTTCCTAGTAGAGCCGGTATGTTTAGGCATATCGTATTTTGTTTTGAGATGTTTTGTGTAATTAGGACATTTTGAGTATTTAGGGTAGTAGTCAGATTTTGACTAATTTTTGATATCCCTAAAAAAAATTGTGTTTAGACTGTGTGGATGTATATATATGTGAACTCTGTGGATCTTGTTATGACATTAGTATTAGGGACATGATAACTATTTGCTAATAATTACATAAACTGAATAGGTACCATTCGGTGATATTGACCCCGTGCTATGTGAATGTGAGATGCTACCTGGTTCCCTTTGTATAACAAATTCAGAACTTGCCTGATTAGTCTTGCCTAAGTTGTAGTATAGTTGGTTAGGAAAGAATCCTAGACCATTTTTTATTTTAGTCCACTTTTAGCCTAAGCGATCTTCCATGTGCAAATTGTATCCCTTCATCCCTATGTTGAACCTTATAGCCCATTTTTCTTGTTACACCTTTCACCTTCCTATTTGTGTTACAATTTACCAGTTTTGGCCCTGTTCCTTCTTGGACAGTATGCACTTCAAGACAGGCAAAAATCCTAAGTTAAGGGTGGCTATCATAGGGGTGTGTAGTATAAAATGAGTATGAAGAGGGGAAAAATAGGAGAAAAATAAAGTAGGGTTGGGTGTGGTAAAAATAAAAGAAGAAGAAGAAAAAGAAGAAGAAGAAGAAGAAAAAGAAGAAGAAGAAGAAGAAGAAGAAGAAGAAGAAAAGAGAAAGAAAAAGAGAAAAATTGTAAAAAAGAAAAATAAATAAATAAAAGACCACACCCAACCTTAATGTGCAATAAACAAATAAATAGGAGAAACAAGGGTGGAATAGAATGGAATTGGCTAATAAGTGAGACCCCCTAATCACTTTAAATGACCATATCTATCATACCATCCCCCAATCATACATTACAAGCCGAGAAAAGTCCTATAGTAATCCTGACTTAGAGGGACTTTGGAAGAGCTTATAAGTTGGTCAAAATGGCTTAAAAGCCACTTTTTGTTTTTAGAAGTGTTTGGCAATTTTGAAAATTGCTTAAAAAAGCCAATTTTGGCTTAAAAAGGCGAAAAACTAAAAGCTCAAATTCCTAACTTATTTATTTTTTGGATTTTAAGCCATTTTAGTTTGACCAATTAAAAGACATTTTCGTCCCTCAAAATTCTCTCTTATTTCAAAATTATCCTTGTGTATCCCCAAAATAGCTTTTAATGCTTAATGTTTGCATTAATTGAATATTTCTACTTTTTGTATTTATGGCGAACTTAACTCTAACTATATTAGTAATTCTTTTGTACGAAACTTTTAATTTATGAAATATGAATTCTTATATATTATTTTCCTTCTTTAATATATTCTTTTAAATTTGAACAATTATTATGGTACAACATATGAATTTTTCTAATAAAAAAATAATTCACCAGCCAAAATATATGGAGAATAATCATTGAAGATATACAACTTCATGGACGATTAGTGAATGATCCATCTATATTTAGCGACTCAACATTCATATTTGCCAATATTTTAATAGTGATAGTCATTACTCAATCAACGAGTAATATATTTTCTAATTAAAGTCTTTTTATCAATCAAATAGTATCATTTGTGACCAACTATTTATCTATTAATGTAATTATAATGATTAGTAACATATATATTTTGCTTAATGATTTAAACTTTTTAAACTAAAAAAAAGTTTTTTAGCGCACAAATTAATATTCATTCATGAAAATATTTTTTTTTTTATATATATATATATATATATATATATATATTAAAATATCTAATAATTTTAATTTGAATCATTTTAGAAATAAAAAATAATAATAATCAAATCTATATATTGTTAACAACTTTAAGGGTATTTCAGACATTTTGAACAAAAAAAGTGCTTAAAAGCACTTGTTTACCAAACACATGAATAACCTTTTTTTTTTTTTTTTTTTTTCAGTTTTAGCACTTTTATCCAAACACGTAACTGCTTATTTTTAAAATTAGTTCAGTACTTTCAAAATCACTTTTTAGCTTATCCAAATGGGCCCTTAGATATCTGAATGCTAAAGTAAAGAAAATGAGGGCAAACCTATGGTATTTGACATGTATTGACTGGAATTTGATTGTTGAGTGTGAATGTCTCTTGATCGTCCCTGCATTGACATGCATGATTTCATATGAGTGAGTGGGAAATTCTTGTTGTGAGGACACTTGAGTTAGGTTCCTATCTGTCCACTTGTTTCGGGTAATGTAATTTGTACATATGAGTCGTTGTCTATTGCTAATGTAGTTTCCATACCTTAATCACTTTGTGTCACAATATTGTGCTTCATATTCTTACATAGTTGGTTTTGAAAAGAGATATAGGAGGAGATGTTGTGAATTGAACTAAATGTGATGACGGACTGCCTTGAATACCATAGATTCTCTTAGATTAGCATCATTTTTATTGTGTTGTGTTTTTGTTGTCTGAGGACATGCAAACGTTCTAAGTTGCGGGTTTTTATGTGCTATAGAAATAAAGCACCTTCGACACTTAAAATGAGAAAAATATGCAAGTTTCTGAGGCCTTTTTGTTAGATGTGATCTGTTTTGGGTATGTTTGGCAGAAAACTATGATATGGATGATAAATTCATGAAAATGGTGAAAAAAGTGATTTTGACTACTTTTGGAGCGATTACAGATAATTCGGATGTTTTTTAGCTTGATCATGATCAAAGCATGTTTAAGAATCAAAGAAGAGCTGAATAACTGACTCCCAACACCTACTAAGTTGACCCACGAACAACAAGTAGGACTTATGGACTACGGTACACAAAGAAGTTACCTGAAGTTCAAAATATCGAGAGCTGACTTGTAGGAAAATTTCCATCTGGTACCTGCGGTTAGTACCTGCGCCCGGAGCAGATCGCAGGTACAACCTGCGGCAGGACCAAACTGCAGGTGCAGGAAGCGGGTAGCCACCGACCTTGTTTTCTCCTATTTTGTTCAGGCTTAGTTTTTAGGGTTTTCTCTTATACTATAAATACCCTTTATGTAGTTTTTGTAGGGTTATACATATTTAACACGTAGAAACATATTTTGATTTTAAGATCCATCTTTGATCTTGGGATTTCATTGTATTGACTTTGCTTGATTATTCAGTTTATGATTGTGGGTTTTCTTTCATCTTATTATTATGATTTCATCATTGCTTTCCAATATGAATGTTATTGATTTCTTCATATGTATAAGTGGCTAAAACCCATAGCTAGGATTGCGAAAATCCTAACAAATTAACAAAGTAGGTGAAGTGCGATTGTTGACAGGAACCAATACCCACAACATGCATTGCTTTATCTTCATTTTGATAGTTGTCTTAGTGGTTGCAAATATTAGGATCCCACCTAGATATTACTACTTGCTCCAACAAAGGGGTAGTAATAAGGAAAAGATAAAGACAACATTACACTACAAAAAAACTGTATTTAGTGACACACACTTTTCATCGCTATCATATAAAATTCCATCGCTAAATAAAAATAGCAACAGATCTGCTTCTGTCGTTATATTGCTTATTGCTAGCCTCATAGCGATGAAATATTAATTTCCATCGTAAAATTTGTGACCCCTTAGTGACAAATAATTTCGGTGGTTGTTGTTACCGATGGATTAGTCCGTTGCATAGGTTGCTATTTCCAAAATTTATTTTTGTCGTGGTTAAATTTACGACTGAATATTTTATCATTAATCCATAGCAACATAGTTTGGTCGACAGAGTAGAGACCAAATTTATCCATCGCTAAAGTTTTTCAGTAGCAACGACAAAAGTTAGTCACTAATTATTTGTCGTAATACCAGCCGTCTTTAGCAACTATATTGTTCCGTCCCAAATGTTTTTCAGTAGCAACGACAAATATTAATTGCTAAATTTTTATCGCTAATAATTTTGTAGAAAAATAATTGAAACAAATAAGTTATAGAATAATCAAAATAACCAACATTCATATAGATAGCAAAATGCACAATAATTGTGTCCAAAAACCCACAATTTCAAATATTTTGTCAAATATAAACTAATGTCAAACAAACATCTATCAAAATTAGTATTTGTTACTACATACATAAATGTTTTGTACTTCCACCGAAAATAGTCTATCAAAAATTAATGCAACGATCAAGGACTACAAATACTATGAAGCTAGGAATCAACGTAGTCATCATCATCATCATTAGTAGGAGGAGGATCAAGCACGACCGCTTCTTGTACCCTAATACCACTACCACGCTCAATAACTACCGAAAGAAAATGAGTAGTAAGTGCCGGAATCAATTGCTTCACAAACTTCTCCAAATTTATTGTCGGTAAAGAAACCGAAGGTGGTACTGATGATGAGGAGGCATCCCATGCACAAAGTTTTTTCCTATAGTAACTGCCAGTTTCAGACCCAAGACCAAATAATATTTTCTTCTTTGCTCCTCTCGCAGCTTTATAATATATTTTCAGTTGATCAATTTTAGAGTCACATTGTAATTTTTTCCGTACAATTTCTTCATACTTTTCTTGTAACAAGTGGAATTATTATTATAGACTCAAGTTCATGTCAAAACAAAAGAAAAATAAGAGAAGAGTATCATATTGTTAGATATAAATTATGGACTTACATGTAGAAGTCGGGAACGCTCACCAACAAAAGATTTTTCATCATGATTTTGTGTATGGACGAGCAAATGTAACTCACTTGGAGTTGGATCTCGACCTATTTTAATTACCTATACAGAATTTCAGGTTTAGAATTAGACCAATGTACATAGCATCAAACCAAAAGAATATATACATACCAAGTTTCTTTGCCCCATTCATGAAACAACCAACAAGTTTATTTGCCCCATTCTAAGCAAGAAAATGTCACCAAACTTCTTGACATAGCAGCAAAACAAAGAGAAAACTGAAAGAGAAACTTGCAGGACACATATATAGCAACAAAACAAAAAAAAAGAGAAACTAGTCTAGCTGCTTGCAGGAAACTCAACGTGCATAGTTGTTCCTTCTGTTTCCTACGCACCTGGAAACATCATTTGTTTCCATTCTATCTTGAAAATCCATAACCTACTTAATATCTATCTTGAAACATTATTACACCCCAAAACACAAAAAAGAAATCATATTTAAACCTCTTATTATTATGAGACAGTGGCATCAATTCAAAGACAATGAAAAACATTTACATAGCTAGCAGTAACAATAGTAGCATACTAATCATAAACAACGCTATAAAATGGATCACATTATGAAACACATAAACAGTAGCAGCAGCAGTAGCATACATACTGACCAACTCTCAAAGTCGAAACACATAAACAACCACAACAGTAGCATACATACTAACCAACTCTCAAACTCATGAAACACATAAATAGCAGCAACAGTAGAATACATACTAACCAACTCTAAAAACTCATGGAACACATAAACAGCAACAGAAGTAGCATACGCACTAACCAACTCTCAAACTCTAAGAAATCATCCAACGTGGAACCCATATTCAAACAAGGCAGCAGCAGCAGTAGCATGGCAGCAGCATATTCAAACATAGCTAGTAGCCCAAACATAACTAGCAGTATCCAAAAGGGCATAGCAGCAGCCCAAACAACAACCAAATAGTGCGCGATAATTAAAACACAATAAACAACATACTATGACAGATATCCTAAAAATAAAAAAAAAACAAAAAAAGTAACTTCATTCAGACCATGTTAAGTACTAGAATCATAGAAAAATAACACAACACTAATTTCTCCCCAAAAAATGAATCTCTTTTAGAATAACCAAACACCCTTTATCTACATAATCATATACCAACCATCAAACATAAATTCAAGAACATAGTAATAAATATCAAGATTGCTCCTTTTTCCCCCTCAAAGTTGTGAACTTTGAAATGTGTAAGAAATGCAGAAAGGTATAAAACCCATAAAGCAAATCACAAATTACAGCAACCCCAAATCAACCATTTCAACAAAAACCAATTAAGATCAATTTACATACATTAAAATAAAATTAGTGGACAACAACAAGATTAGTTTCTCAGATATTAATGTTATCCTCATCACAACTAAGAAGCTACACTAACTTGTACTATATTTTTCAATGTCATACAAGAAGTACAACCCATAAAGGAAAAAATTCACACAAAGTACCAACTATATCATTCACACAAGTACCAGCCATATCGTTCAAATGAAATCAGCAGACAACAACTTAGACACAACCACATCCATGACAAGTGTAGCAAAAAGTATCAAATGAAATCAGTGGACAACAACAAGATTAGCTGCTCAAATATTAATGCTATCCTCATTACAACCAAGAAGCTACACTAATTTGTCCTACATTTTTCAATGCCAAACAAAAAGTGCAGCCAATAAAGGCAAAAATTCACACAACGTAGCAGCCATATGATTCACATAAAGTACCAACCATATCATTTAAATGAAATCAGCGGACAGCAACAGAGACACAACCATAACAGTAGCCATGATAAGTTTAGCAAAAAGTACTAGCTATATTATTCAAATAAAATCAGTGGACAACAACTTAGACACAACTATAGCAGCAGCCACGACAAGGCTAGCAAAAAGTATCAAATGAAATCAGTGGACAATAACAAGATTAGTCGCTCAGATGTTAGTGCTATCCTCATCACAACCAAGAAGCTGCACTAACTTGTCCTACATTTTTCAATGTCATACAAAAAGTGCGGCCAATAAAGGTAAGAATTCACACAAAGTACCAGTCATACCATTCACACAAGTACCAGGCATATCATTCAAATGAAATTAGTGGACAACATCTTAGACACAACCATAACAAGTCTAGCAAAAAGTATCAAATGAAATCAGTGGACAACAACAAGACTAGTTGCTCAGATATTAATGCTATCCTCATCACAATCAAGAAACTACACTAACTTATCCTACATGTTTCAATGTCACACAAGAAGTGCAGCCCATAAAGGAAAAAATTCACACAAAGTAACAGCCATATCATTCACACAAAGTACCAACCATCAGCGGACAACAACAAAGACAAAGCCATAACAGCAGCCATGACAAGTCTAGCAAAAAGTACCAACCATATTATTCAAATGAAACTAGTGGACAACAACTTAGACACAACCATAGAAGCAACCATGACAAGTCTAGCAAAAAGTATCAAATGAAATAGTGGACAACAACAAGATTAGTTGCTCAGACATTAATGCTATCCTCATAACAACCAAGAATCTACGCTAACCTGTCCTACATTTTTCAATGTCATACAAGAAGTGCAGTCCATAAAGGCAAGAATTCACATAAATCACCAGCCATATCATTCAAATAAAATCAGTGGACAACAATAAAGACACAACCATAGCAGCAACCATGACAAGTCTAGCAAAAAGTACCAGCCATAGCATTCAAAAGAAATTAGTAAACAACAACAAGATTAGTTTCTCAGATTCACACATAATCAACAATAACCAATACTTATAAGCTTCTTTCAATTCTCTCCAGCTGTGATAGATCCACTTGTCTATCTCCAATCAGCTACTTCACGCTCACCACAACGGTTCTTTGAATTTATCTCAGACTTCTTAATACAGTCATCACTTTTCTAAAGTTCCATCCACTTTTCCTATATATGGTAATTTAAAAATTCTGGTTGAACTGTAGCTCTATGTTTTTTGATATTAGAAATAAAATTCTTGTACCATAATGCAACCTTCTTCAACCATTATTTCTTCACCACTTCTTCACTAACGAAAGAATCCTAATAGAAATTCTTCTGAAATACAGTTTAACATAAAATAATTAAGTTTCAGTTCTAAACTCAAACAATTACTATCGATTATTATTTTAAAAAACATACCTTGAATTCTCCAAAATAACCATCTTTGACATCTTTTGAGACACCTTTTCAGTTAATTCCATTGGGATCAACTTCACTTTTGAAAGATAATACAATGGAACTGGAGCATTTTGAAGAAGGTTCCAACCTGTACAATATCAAATGCAACACCAATAATACTATAATATTTGTGTACAAAAACAGTAATCGCAAAAGCTATTTGGGCATTAATTATCAACTAATTATCACTAATAGACAACAAAAATATTGACAAAAAATAAATAATAAGTACTAACCCTGAAGAAGTCTGAAAAATAAGGGTCCGACCATTGCTAAAAATGAAATCAGTTGAACCAGATATATTTCTTTGACTAGATGTTTCCTCAGCTGCTGTGTTGCTTTGAGAATTCATATTCTGGCCTGTTGGGCTGCTTTGGTTAAGTGAAATAGGAGATGTCTCATGAATGAATGGGGTATTTCTTCCTCCTAATAGCTGAACTAATGGCGTACTATTGGGCAGTAGTGTTTGATCGGTTGGCAGACTGATAGGAATGAAAGTGGTATCATCCTGTTCAATCATTGGAGTTGGAATAGAAGAAATTTTTGCACAATTAGCAGTCTTACTCCTACCTGAGGACTTGCCTGAACGATATCCACCTCTAGTCATATCTACAAAAAAATAATAGTGTTATTAGATCATTACTATTAAAAACCAAATTAAAAATGATGTGATATGAAAACTAACAGATTAATAAAAGGAAATCAAAAACTAAGAAAATGATAATAATTTGGAGAAGCTAATACCAAAAAAAAAACATAATGAAATAAAGATAAAATTACAAATTTTTATCAAGCACTAGTCACTATCAATGTCTTCTTACTAAAAACAAAACACAACAAACATAAAATATCAAATTTTTTAACATGGTCTAGTCACTATCTATGTCTTCTTCAAACTTTTCCTCTTCATCATCTTCCTCAGTTTCATTAATTTCATATTCTTCTTCTTCTTCTTCTTCTTCTTCTGTGGATCCATCTTGGATGTCATGATGCTCGTCAAATAAACCATCATTAAGAGGTTCATTCATTTCAAGAACACCCCTATTTGGATCACGAAATAGAATATCTTCATCAATAGAAATAAACATATCTATCTCATGGACTTCAACTTCTTCAAATTGAAAATGAATATTCAATTTTTCAATTGTCACCACTTCCTCAACTGGTAATTCAATAACATTTCGATGTTTGACCTTCAATACATCCAGCCAATCATCCTTGTCCTTCTTATTACTTGGATAAAGTACATAACATACTTGAGTTGCTTGCATTGCTAGAATAAAAGGCTCATACTTTTTATACCGATGATGATAGTTAATATCAACCAATTTATACTGATTATGCTTCTTAACATCGACATCTATTATTGGGTCAAACCATTCGCATTTGAATAACTTAGTTTTCTTTAAAGGTGCTTCACGATATTCCACTTATATAATCTGTTTTATCCGTCCATAATAATCACCAAAATTTGGATTCGAGATATAAACTCCACTATTCATTATTTATCTCATGCTACCATGACCTTCTATGTGAAATTTATATCCATTAACAAAATAAGTTGAATGGTATGTAGCTCCTATTAATGGTCCACGAGCAAGACTACGCAAGTATTCATTTTCAATGAAATTGCACTGAGCCTATTTAAAAAAATCAAAGATTTAGTTAAATTTGAGAAGCCAATTTAAGTACATCATTATATGAAAGTTAATATTTATTTAAATCTTACATATTCCTTGAACCACATAGCAAAATTTTCTTCAAGACTCTCATCTATTTTAGTTTGAGAGAGATTCAGATATTCTTCTTCCAAACGTTATAGGTACATACTTCATTGCAACAAAATAATTTAAATAAAAATAATTTAAATAAGAGAAGTCACGATATAAGAATATATTTTATTATTATTAAGAGAATTTGGTTACCTCACAAATGGCTCAACCTCCTCACAATTTAGTAAAATATAAGTTTGGGCTACCTTGATTTCATCTAAGGTTAAATCTTTTTTTTTCCTTTTCCCTAAAGTCGACCTGGATGGGAGAATATAGAAAGATTTCCTTTAAGATCTTTCACAAAAACACCATCGTCATTATGGTCCACATTATGATTTCGGGACATAACATAGGGTTCAAAATAATGAGAAAATAATTATGTTGACTTCATCATAAACTACACTTCACAAATGGAACCTTCAACACTAGATTTATTCCCAATCATTCTTTTAAGAGTTCCCAAATACCTATATATAGAAAAAGATAAAACATTACGTTTGAAAGTTATGTATTAATTATTCATCACAAGTTTGACATAGAGTTTCAAATTTACCATTCAAAAGGATACATCCATCGATATTGCATAGGTCCAACAATCCTTGCTTTATATGGAAGGTACACAAGAAGATGTTCCACTGAGTCAAAGAATCCAGGAGAAAATATACGTTCTAACTTTCACAAAATTTATGGAGTATCTCTCTCTAAGCAGACCATATCATCCACTCATAGAGTGGTCGAAGTAAGATCCTTAAAAAATAAGCTCCATTCTGTAAGTTCCTGCCACACATTACTAGGAAGTAGTTCATGAAAAGCAATAGGCATTAGTCGTTGCATGAACACATGACAATCGTGACTCTTTATACCAAATAACCTTTTCATATTTGTGTCGGACAAACTACCTAAATTTAAAACATACCCATCTGGAAATTTTAAGCCTTCACCCAATTAAAAGATAGCTCTTGCTTCCTTGTCTAATTTATAAACAACTTTTGGATATTGTCCATTATTATTCTTTCCCAATTGAGGTCGTTCAGAATACTTTGCCATATCTAGACATGATTATGGATTGTCTTTGGTTTTGTCATCATAATAAATAACAGTGTTAAAGACATTATTAAAGAAGTTTTTCTCAATATGCATCACATCAAGATTATGATGGATCATGTTAGAACTCCAGTATGGAAAATCCAAAAAGATGCTTTGCTTTTTCCACCTACATGTCTTACATATTATTTTATTAACTTATTCTACATCTAACTCTGTTACATGTCTTATCCCTAAATTATAAATTTGATCCAAAATTTCCTCTCCTATTTTATTTGTTGGTAGGGGTCTTTTAACAGTCTAGCCTTTTAGAAAGTTCTTTCTATCTCTCCTAAATGGTTGATGTTGGTTAAGGAACATACTGTGGAAATCAAACCAGGATTGTTTTCTTCCATGATGTAATCTAAAGGATTGTGTTTCCTCCATTCAATAAGGACATGCTAATTTGCCCGCAGTACTCCATCTCGATAACATAGAATATGTTGAAAAGTCACTAACTGTCCACATCAAATCTTTCCTTAATTGAAAGTTTTACCTTTTTGAGATGTCAAATGCTTCCACACCTATCTCCTACAACAAGGTCAATTCCTTTATTAAAGGTTTCAAATAAATATCAATTTTATGTTTGAGATTGCTCGGACCTGGAACAATGATTGTTAAGAACATATAAGCCTCTTTCATGCACATTACTGGAGGTAAATTTTATTGAATGACAATCACTGGCCACAATAAATATTTCCTACCAGACTAACTGAATGGTTGAAAACCATCCGTACATAACCCCAACCTGACATTTCTTGGTTTAGCAGCAAAAAAGGGATGAGTTTCATTGAAGTTCTTCCAAGCCTCAGAATCTGATGGATGACGCATCACACCATCCTTTTGTTTTATGCTCATGATTCCATCTTATGTTGGCAGCTGTAGCATGGGTGCATATATTCTCTGCGATCTCGAAATCAAAGAAAAATAATACATTTTCTTATAAGGGACCAATTTCCTCTTACCAGAGCCAACATAATGCTTTTACCTTGGCTTGCTAAAAAATTTACAAGATGTAAGATGTTCATCATCATCACCCCAATACAACATACATCCTGATTCACAACAATCAATCTTTTCAATTGGCAAACCCAAGCTACACACTAGCATCTCCGTCTGATAATAACTACCAAACACTATGTTATCTTTAGGTAAAGTCTCTTTAAGCAATTACATCATCTGGTTATAGCCTCTCTGTGGTATACTGTTCTCTATTTTAATATTTAATATTTGAGAGACAACTGCAAGTTGATAAAGGGATGAACCGGGATATAATTCTGCATCAGCAACATCTAGCAAATCAAAAAATTTTTTAGACATGGGATTAGGATCTTCCTCCACTGAATGTTCAACAGGATAAGATGGCCCTGGTTCAATATTTCTATAAGATTACCAACTTGAACCTTGAGAAAAGTTGGGACCACCTGTATCCAAAATTATTTATCGGTATGAATTCTCTCCAAATACATGTTGACCACCACCATGCAAGTCATTACCATAAGAAGTCCCACTTATAACAGCTCTTTTCCCTTGATGCTTCCAAATAAAATAGTTCTCAACAAATCCAAATTGATAAAGGTGACGTTTAACAGTTTTGACATCCACAAATTTATAATTCTGACATTTTTCACATGGACATCTAACTTTGTTACCGCTCATGCCATTTTGTTGAGAACATGCGAATTGAATAAATTTATTTACACCGGTTACAAAACTAGAGTATAAAGCCCCTCGGCCATCTAACCTCTCATACATCCAACCACGCTCTAGATTATTCATGTTCCTATTAATGTTGAATTAAAAAATTAGGGTAATCAGTGCTAGCACCGTGCTGTTCAATCAATAGTTTAGAACATAGCAAAAGTCATCAATCAACATCAATGTAAGAAGAAAATGAGTTACAATTCTGATTTGAGACAATAAATCAATAGCAAAGTAATCAGCTACTAAAACAAAGTACAATTAAACACACATTCTCTAGATAATCAAATTATAAAAAAATTACAAAAAAAAGCAAGTAGATAAAATAAATTATCAAAAAAAAAAAAATATAGTCAGTTGGAGAATAACAATTGAAATTTCTAGGAACTAAACTTTGTTAATACAAAATGTAACAACAAATTTCAATATCCAGAGCATTATAAAAATCAAAACAAAGCCACAACAGAAGTATTCAATGAATCATATAAAATTTCAAAAGTTTTATACACAAAGATACTCCCCTACTTGGTCTTTTCTGGTGATCCATGACGATGTCATATTTCTTGCGATTATATAGTACGTGCATAGTTCTTTTTCATAGGCTAAACACGTGAAAATTCTTTACTTTTTTGATAATACGAATGGATATCAAATACTACTTAAGTTGTACAATAACATTCACCTATTCCATTGTACATTCCAATAGTAAACTAACAAAAATGCCAAAAGCAAGAATTGTCACTTAATCAAACTTTAATTCAAGAACAAAGTTCATAGTTGATATACTTGAAAGGCCTATTTTAATTCGCTGAACAATTGATCCTTTCCAGGTACAAGATATCAAATAACATGCTCAAGTTATTAAAATACAATACAGAGATAAAATTGACAACACAAAAATTAAACAAAACTTCAAATTAAAAATGATCTACGATATAATAGTCATCATTGCAAAACTGATCACGAGATCATACACAAAACCAAACATAAAAAAGAATCAGTAATACTACTTTAACATAGCTAAGTCCTCTACCAGAATCACCATACTAATTATCAAGAATATTTTACCTGATAGGTCAAATTATTGAACTTCAAAATTCCAGTCAGCTCCAAAAAACACCTTTCCCGTGCTTTTTCACCTGTCCTTCACTTTATCAACACTTCAATTTCTGTGATATTAAGAGGAAAAGAAAAAAATCAAAACTTCTACCAAAAATGTACAGATTTAGTACCAAATGCTTGTATGCATCCTAGATTCGATCCACAAATCCAAAAAAAAAAAAACAAATCGCAAATACAGAAGGGGTAAACTACGTAGAAACAAATTACATCCATAAAATCACAAATCTAATAAAATTACATAAAAAACTCAAGTTACCAAAAAAATTTGCATTTAGCTAACGAATAACACATTCACCAGTCCAATTAACACATCAAAGATCGAATATATGCCGACATTTAAAAAATAAGATAAAAAGGTGAAGTGTTTGATAATTTCCTATCTGGAAACCAAGCAGACCCAAAATGAAACCAAATTAAATACAAATTATAAAGTAGAAAGTATTGATAGAAAGAAAATACAAATTAAACCCTTACCTGATTTTGTCTGGCCAATGAAATTATACAGAGAGAAAGCTAGAGAGTGAAAGGCGGCTTAGTGAGAGAAAACGAGTGAACAAAATAATCCCTAGTTAATTTTTTCAAAAATATGTATATGTTATAATTATTTTTTAATTTATAAAAAGTTGCGACGGAAAATTCCATCACTAACAATTAATACAATTTATAAAAAAATGTGACAAATAATACTGACCCTTAAATTTCTTATGACAAATTAATTAAACTAATTACACAAAATGGGTTGCTAAATCCGTCACAAAATTAAGGCGCCAAATTTTTGCACCCAAATATAGCGACAAAAAAAAATCACCGTTAATTCATATCATCAATTAAAAATAGACTTTCTATGCTTGCAACAAAATTGATGTTTTCATCGTTAATCTATCGCTAGACTGCGACGGAAATTGATATGTCGTTAAATTTCATCGCTAAATGCTTTTTTTTGTAGTGGTAATTTGGGGAGTTAATAGTCGATCCGTTGCACCACAACGGTATATGTGAATGATTATTAGACTTCATCTAATAAAATGAGACTCAAAAGGTGATAGTTAACTGGGACCAGGGTAAGGGTTAGTAACGCGACACTCTGAGTCTCAATGGGTAAATGGTGAAATCCTCCTACTCGTCCAAAAGACTGTAGGAGGTACATAACTTATCGGTTTTGCATGTAAGGTATTGGGTTGGTTCAACAATGCACGATAAATCTATGGAGTTGAGATGCTAGGGGAACACAATGCTAGTATTCACCCATAACTGATTTCAACCATAGTTAATATTGTTACTTTCTCGAGAATACTACAAAAAAATCCCCCATTTACTTTTTAGTACTGCCTGTAGACTACAACTATTGATAACTGCAAACCACATGATCCTTTGGGATTCGACCCCAACCATAGTTGGGTTACCATTTCTTGAAAGAGACCGTACCATCATCTAAAAAAAGTTATTGCTTGAACTTCAGCACCTGCTTTGGCATGTCAATGGAGTGCACAAGGCACTCATAGGGCTCCAAAACCATTAGGGCAAAGTGGGGCCGGGTGGGCTAGCGTTGGGCATCCCTACAAGGTTAGAGATTAGGTATTTGAATCGATACGCACCGCTGGCTGTCTGAATAATGAAAGAATACCTCTAAGACAATAGATAAATTAATATACTCTCTCCAAGAAACTCATGAGCTAACTTGTGAACTTTGTAAATGTTCAGCCAAGCGAGTAAGGGTCTATTAGCCTAGACGCGCAGTCGTAAGGTGATGTTGCATTGTGTAAGTTGTATGCAAGTTGTGTGGGCTATGTTTGGCTATGCCATAAGACATACAATAGAATATTTAAGGAAGAAGTTTGATACTAAGGCCAAGGATTGAAGGTTGGCCTACTCGGGTGAATCAAAGGCCAAGTGCACATACATAAGGCGATGTCAAGCTTGAGGATAGGGCAGTGCATGCGATAGAGATGCTCAGGAAAAGGCGAGGTATAAGTATGTTTGTAGACTTCCCCGAGAGAACATATGGATGAGATCCAGCATATAAAGGTGTACTAATAGAGTTGTTTATATGTTGGCCATATCAGCCGACCATAGGATAATGCGACACCAAAAGGGGCAAGCCTCTAAGGCGAGCTTCCCATAGGCACAAATTGTATCAAGGACCTGGTAAATGAGAAAGGCTGACCTACAGTCAGGGGAACCATAGTCACTGCAGGGGAAAAATTATGTGCAATTAACGTAGTGAAAAATGAGCCCAGGATACATAGTATTAGAATGTAAGTTGAGAGAAGATTGTGAATATCTTTGTAGAGATCACATCAAAGCATAGATTGACATTCTTCATGCTCATGAAGATCATTTGAGACAATGCTACCATGTGAAAGGGATTGGTTTTATGTTGAGATGCTTGAGTTATCTATGTCAACCAAGGCCTATCATTTCAGAATTATACCATGTCATAACCGTTGGTTCTGCCTTTATCTGTGTGGTTTGATTCATCTTTAAAACATTTAAATATGATTAAGATACCTCAAAGGATGTCTTCTAGTTAGTAGATACCATATATAAAAGGATTTCATAGGGGCGCATTGGACTAAAATATGTGGTCATCGTGCGATACTATTTAGGTGGAACTACAAAGTTGGAAAATTAAATAGCTGTTACTCAAATATTCTAAATTATGGGGAACCATCAGTTTTTCTAAAACTCTACTAGTGGTAGTTAGCAACCATGGTCAGAAGAGAGAATAAACATGACAAAGTTGTTAAGAAGAGAGAGTGAGTGCCTCAGGAGATTGTCAATCAAACAGTATATTTATGTGAAGCGACGAGCCAGAGCTGTCAACTATAAAAGAAGAGGTTGTGGTAAAGAAGGGGATATGTAGCCATGTTCCAAAAGAGAAGTGCAAACTGTAGACTATAAACATTGGGCATGATCATCTAGAGATCTTGCCATAGATGCAACTAAGACATCAACTTGAGTGTCCAATAAGAGAATAGGACTTGAGCTTTGCTGAAGGGGTGTGAAAGGGTCCGCCTAAGAAACTCGAACTTGAATTTAGATTTAAACCTAGCCATATAATGGGATACGAGGAGTTGTAGGAGAGTCCATAAAAAGTGAGACATAAAGCATGAGTGGGCAATGAAGCCTACAAAATGGGCAAGGTGAGCTTATAGTTGAGAAAGTGATATGCAAGAAAAGAACTATGCTAGCATAGAGAGAGCTGTTAGTCCATGACAATGTAAAGAGGGACCTAAGTACAATATTCTTTACGGGAAGAAAAACACCAAATTCAGGTGAGGTAAATCCATCAGGTGTGTGAGCGGCACATCAATCAAACTATTTCATGGAGAGGTTTTATGCCAAATTACTAAGAGTAAAAAATCGTCAAAGAGAGATTAGCCAAAGTGATAAAAATGGATTGGGTTTTGAGTTCGAGAATGGGTTCTTTACAAGAGTAGAAGATCATGACGGCCGTAGATGGGTGAACCAAGGGAGTTCTCTCTATTGTCCATGGGTGTGGGTGTACCCCGAACGTCGGTAGAATAATGTTTAGAGTAGTGCTCAAACACTGGAACTTTGAGATAAGAAGTACTTGCCAAAGGTACATCCCAAGGAAGTATGGGGTACCTATGGGTACGTAGCACATGAAAAGCCAAAAGGTGCCATGGTGAAGCATGGGTTTCCAAAGGATGTTTTGTATGTTGATCGGGACAAATTTTGTGAATTGGGATACTACCAATGAAATCGCTCAAAGAAATAAGAAAAGGACCATGAGGGTATGGTTGGCAAAGATGCCTCATAGAGGGATACCTACCTAACTATTTTGTGATAAAAAGGTAAAAGTCAAGGAGGAAATGATGGTCTGTCAGAGGTAAAGGATTGAGGTGATAGACATGCCGGATTGGTTTATAGATGCATTTTTGAAGGAAATGTTCAGTTTATTGGGTTTATAACTTTATTTTTTAACCAGATTCTGTCCCCAAACCAACGGACAAATAGAGAGAGTCAATGGGCTCCTCGAGTGCTATTTGTGGTACTTTGTTAGTGCTAATCAAAGGGATTGGGCATGGTTTCTTGATACAACTCAATTGCCCTATAATTTATAGCAAAATGAGCTATACTATAATTTGTAGCAAAGTGAGGTGATGAGATATAGTCCTCTTGAACTTGTAATTTGACAGCAACTGAATACTCTACAATTCTTATTGGTTAATGTCAGAATGAGGAATCCAGGTGCTTTTCATATGGCAAAGGCTTGGGAGAAACATGTTGATATGGCATGATCATATCTTGATAAGGCAGCCTATAAAATAAAGAAATTTGCTGATTGCAAGTGCTGGCCAGTCCACTATCAGATTGGAGAAAAAGTCCCAGTAAAGATCAATCCACGACAGTTTAAGTCATTGAGAAACGCTAATCAAAGTTTAATCCGACGTTATGAGGGGCCATTTGATATTGTTTCAAAGATGGGAAAAATTTCACATGAGCTAGATATGCTATCCCTTTTGAAGATATATCTTATCTTCCACGAAAGTCAATTTAAATCATATTTTGAAAACAAGGAAGACGTGGAGATGGGTTGGTCTAGCCGAGCTCAAATTTTCATGACACCCGTTGTCACGGAAAACAAATTGAGGAAATTATTGATCACCAACTAATTTGAGGCAAAGGATGGGGAAACTCGAGCACCTAATTCTTAGTCGATTGTAAGGGCCAATCTCTGGAAGAGGCATCGTGGGAAAATATGAATATTTGTGGCCATTCAAGGAAAAAGTCCACAAACCTTTGCAGTTATGTGGTACCACGGTCATCGCCAAATTATGTAGGGGAGACCTACATCACTGTCTATTAAATTTCAAACTTCAGGCACTTTTTTCGAACTTGTCGAGGCTTCTGTTGCGAGGTAAAAAGAACAAGCATGGGTTGAATTTATTAAGCTTTTGAGATTTGTTACAGCATCTGGATAGTAAAGGAGCTAGAACAAAGCAACATGACAGGGAGAACTCACTAATTGGCAAAGCTAACATGGTAAAATTAGGAAATATTTGTCTAGCTTGTTTTAGACACTTGTAAAAAGTCATTTTTATGCATTTATTGGGTCCTTGACATTGGGGGCTTGAAATACATGTTTTAAGCCCTCTTGAACATCCATCCACAACTATTTATTGTCATTAAAATAAATCAAAAATTATCTCTTCAGCATCCCAAAGATACTTGTCTTTCTTAATTCTTTTCCTTAGTGCTGTTTGTTTTAATGTTCTAGTATTTCTTAGGGTTAATTTCGTGAGTTGAGGATTGAGCTTAGAATACCATTTTAGCTTGTCAAACTATCTACATTTATCTAAAAATCAGGCTCGTGACAAGTGGTATCAGAGTGACGCTATGAACATGGAACACAATAGCGAAGAAGAGGTTCAAGGTGGAGATAATCTGGTCATGGCGAAGAGTAGAAAGCAGGACAAGATTAGGAACAAAGATGAGATGCAAATTCTAGCAAGTTATGTCATAACTACCCTTGAATATGGTGAAGGATATGCATTTGACTCACTTGATGAGAGAATTATTAGCACAGAGGCCGGTTTGGTAGTTTTGGGCCATTATTTCAAGAGTCTTGAGACCAACATTAGCACCCTTGAAGCTGCAACTCTTGAAGGACTGGACGAATTCAAGGCCGACTTGTCTGAGAAGAATAAAGAGAATAAGAAGGGGTTGACTAGTTTGGAACTCAAGCTTACAGAGGCATTGTCGACACTACATAAAAAATTTAAGTCCATGATGTTCACGATATTGGTGGAGCAGTCTGCTTTGTAAGAAGAAGTTATTTCTCTTAAGAAACAACTCGAGGCAACTCGTATTCATGGAGCTCATGATCTCACCTTTTATCACGATTCTCGTATTGAGGCTCCTAAGCCTAATGTGTTCAAGGGGAAAAGGAATGTTGAAGACATTGAAAATTTTATATGGCAACCAGAGTCATACTTTGAGCACGTCAAGATTGTTGATAGGGTAGCAAGGATCCACATAGCAACCATGTACTTTGGTGACGTTGGGGTGTTGTGGCATAGGAAAAAGGTGTACATGGAGTGGGATCTTTGCACCATTATTGATTTGGAGAAATTTAAGGTGCAATTTTGTCCTTAAAACGTGGTTGATGAAGCCCGATGTAAATTGAGGGATCTTAAGCAAACTTCCACCATCCACAATTATGTGAGGGAGTTTACAAAACTCTCCCTTATTGTGACAAGTTTAAGAAATTAAAAATTGTTGTTTTAATTCTAGGATAGCCTCTAAAATTGGGCCAAACAAGAATTATGGAGGCGTAATGTCAACACCATGGATGAGGCCATTAAAGTGATGGAATCCTTGAGTGATTTTCACTCCGATTATGCTAAGGTAAAGGATAAACATAGAAAGACTATTTCTTCCAATTTAGGTAAAGGAGATATGTGTAAATATAAATTTATTCCCAATAAAAATTGTGAGTTCAAAGGCGAACGAAACCAACTTTTATCATTCTGCATGAACTACGAAGAGAAGAAGAAAGAGGTAGCTAACCACGATTTTGACTTCTATGTTTGTGGGGATACCACTCATATTGCAATAGCATGTCCCTTATCTAGTAAAGTTGGGGCAATGATTGCAAAAATACAGAAAAAGCATACTAGTGCGCGAGCCGATAATTTTGGGGAGCAAGAGGTACAAGTTGCTAATTCGGAGAAGGGGAACGACAAAGCTGTGGGTTTATTCAATCTCATGGAATTGTTTAATAACATAAAACTTGCATCTCTTGATGCAAATGAGCCTTGTGTTAGGCCGTACAAGTCTTTGTTTATTGATGCGAAAGTTAATGGGCGAGTAGTCTGCATCATATTGGATGCTGGAGCTACACTTAATTTTGTTACGGTGGAAAAGGCTAAATAAATTTGCCTTATGTGTGTGACCAATGACTCAATGTTTAAAACTATTCATTTCCTCCCTATCAATGTCATGGCCTTGCTCCTCAGGTGATTTTCACCTTGGGAGGTTTGAAGGGAGAAATGGATTTTTTAGTACATTCGATGGATGTATTTGATATTGTGTTGGGGATAGATTTTTGGTACGAGATTAACATATTTATTTAGCCGCATCTCAACCATCTTACAATTTGCAATTCTAGTAGATCATATGTTGTTCCACTTACTCGTATGGCTCAAAGTGGAACACATTTGTCGGTAATGCAACTTATTAAAGGTTTCAAAAAGAGGCAACCAAATTTTCTTGTGACATTAATGGAAATTATTGAAAATGGGGGCCTCCAAGAGAGGGAAGTCTTTCCCTCATATGTCCAATGGGTCCTTGAAGAAAACAAGGATGTAATTGAAACTTAAAGAGGGAGGGTGAATTGACATTTTCTTCTATGATTCGACTACTGATTCCTCATAATTGACTCACCTGTAGATTAGAACACTTTCACAAACAAATTAAATTCATAATAGTTAAGTAAGTAAATAACAAAATGTAAAGTAACAACATAAATATTTATCCTGGTTTGACATATTAATGTAGTTCCTACGTCCAGTTCTCTTGGGTTTCAAAGTTTCCTTAGATCGTTGAAAGTTTGGCTCGAGTATAATGATAGGAAATAAGTTCTGAAGACTTATTTTTCTCTTCAGATCTTGTGACATAGCTTCAATTGATGTTACAAAGTTGATTCGATCCTACTCTTTATATAACAATTGTAAACTAAATTTATAGATCTTTGTAAGACTAAGAATGAGACATTTTCAATTTTCTCCTTGAAATTAGGTGAAAAGTATCTATCTTCAGTCTTTGGCTGCTACTCTTCATAAGGAAACCCAAGAAATTTATTCTCAATCAAGGATGTAAATTAATTCCTTGATTGAGGAATATATCCATATGACATGTCCATATCAGATATGTACATATATGGATTTGGATCACGTCCATATTAGATATGTACGTGATTTATTTTTCTTTTTGTTTTTTTTGAGATTGATTTTGTTCCAAATGTGCTAGTGATCTTTTCTTCTTGATTGATATGGTCTGCCTTGATTTTGGAATTATGATCCTTCTTCTATTTTAGTGATATTTGATTTCTCCACTTGCCATATTCTTGAATTATTTTTCCATTTCATTTTCCAGGCCGTGATCTTCCATATCTTCCAATATTTTGAAATGATTTTCTGTGACATTTGGAGATGAGATCCTTTTTCTATTTGTTCTTATTGTGATTGATTTTCCTTGGATACTATGGATGTCCATCTTTTTCTGGAGCCAACTTCATTTATTTTTCCACTATTAGCAGCTGCAAAGATATACTTATTAGTTTGTCATTATTAAAATATAAACTTAGAAGGCTAACAGTAATGCCAAAGAGATGCCCAAACGATTACCTCTACTAAGGAAAGTTGATCATCAAATCAAGTTGGTTCCTGGGGCAAAGCCACCCACCATGTGTTCATATCGTATATCGTCTCTGGAACTTGAGGAATTAAGAAAGCAACTTAAGGATTGTTAGAATCTGGTCATATCCATCTATCTAAAGCACCATTTGGAGCTCCGGTTTTATTCCAAAAGAAGAAAGGGAGATTGAGGTTATGCATTGACTACCATGCTCTCAAAAAATCACGATGAAAAACAAATACCCCATGTTTTTGATTGCTGATCTATTTGATCACTTGGGGAAAGCCAAAGTGTTTACCAATATGTATTTGAGAAAGGGCTATTATCAAGTTCGCATAGCCGAAGGAGATGAAGACAAGATGACTTGTGACTCAATATGGGTCTTTTGAGTGGTCGGTCATGCCATTATTACTGACCAATGCACCAACCACATTTTTCATCTTAATAAACAAGATTTTACAGCTATATTTAGACCAATTTACAGTCATCTATCTTGATGACACTGTGGTTTACAATAGCAACATGGAGGAGAATGTTAAACACCTCCAAACTAGTGTATAACATGCTGTGAGAGAATAAATTATGATTCAAGCGGGAGAAATGCACATTTTCCTAGACAAAGGTGCAATTTCTTGGCCACACAATTAGTCAAAGGGAGATACGGATTAGCGATAAGGTGGAGGCAATTTGGGATTGGAATGCTCGAAAGAAGGTGCCCAAACTTAGGTCCTTCCTTGTCCTCTCCAATAATTATCAGAGGTTTACTCTAGAATATTTACCTATTAATACTCCTATTTAAGTTGTTATAGTTAAAAAGTTTGTAGTTAGACTTTGGGATGGGCTGGAAAATCCGTCTATGGGGTGTACCGGTCGTATCGTCCCTTCATCGATAATGCACTCCTAGCCTTAAATGGTCAGGTTGTTCCTATAGAGCATTTACTTTGAAGAAATTAGAGTTCTTAAGGCAATTCTTGCTCTGTATACATCAACCTGGGATAACATTATAGTATTTCAGTTCTATTACGTTTGCCTTTGAGATCAGAGTGATTAATAACAGGGACAGTTAGTAGAATTCATAATTCATAGTTAGAGGTAAAATTCTTGGATTTATGAAAGAGGAACAACAACAAAAGCATTTGCCCAGGATGTTTTCAATAATCAATAAAGAAAGTTGAGGGCTTGAAGACAATCAGATACCATCCTAGTCTCATCCATAAATGATGCTGACTAGGGGTCAACGAATGTTGTTTTTAGGACTTTCCCAATACCTTATGAGAAATCAAAGTTTTTGGGTTCCAAGGGGAGTATGGTCGCAAGGATTAAACTTAAAGGAATTGATGGAGGGGCACCACCAGGAGTGGAGCCTGTGGTTTAATTTGACTCAGCTCGGGGAAACTTAGTAGGTCCAGATATAGTAAGGATTGAAATACTGAGAGCTCTTTCTTTATTCTATGGGTGGTGGTGCATGGTTGTTCTTAGTTGGAGAAGCGATTTGTTTGGTTAATTAAGTTAATGAATGAGACCTCAGCCAAATAACTAACTATGTGGAGGTATCCCTTCGTGGCCATCTTTTTAGAGGGACTACGACCTTTTAGGCCGCAGAAGTTTGAGGCAATAACAAGTTTGTGATTCCCATAGATGTTCTGGTCCACACTCTCGCTATACTATTGTATTCAACGAGTTTATAGACTTGGCTAATAGGCCTAGGAAATATTTGAAATTTCATCATGATGGGGATAAATCATTGCAATTATTGGTCTTTAATAAGGAATTCCTAGTAAGCGCAAGTCTTACCTTTGTACACACTGTCCATCACTCTTACCGATTGAATGATCAAGTGAAATGTTTGGATCGCGGAAACGTGGGCGGTTTGTTGCCCTCAACTTTGTAAGAAGTTCATTGAACCTTATCTTTTAGAGGAAGGAGAAGTAATAGGTTTTCGTAGGTGAACCTGTGAAAGGATCATTGTTAAAACCTGCACAATAGAATGACTCACGAACATGTTTAAAAACAAAGGATTCCGAGTGGGCGGGGTGCTTCGGCCCTCCACACAAGAACCTTCACCTTGTCCCCAGCACGTGTGCCCATGCATGCGTCGAACCACCAATGAAACCTGGTGTGGAAAGTTCCAAGGAATACTTAAATTGATAGCCTGCCCCTTCATGCCCCACCAACAGCGTCGTCGAGGGGACTTGTCCTTCTTTTGAAATAAAAACAACTCTCGGCAATGGATATGACACGACCCAGACTGGGGCCTTGTCAATCGGAATCCTAAGTCCAACCAGGACAAAGGACCACCCCCGATACCCAACCCAACTATCCAAATGCATACCCTATGTCAGATGAATTCTAAACATATAAAAGATAATGTCTTTGTACAAATCCAGACTCTGGTATAGATCCACAATCGTGACCAACCCAAATAAGTCCAACCATCCAAAACCCAACCAATAATAAACCGATCCATACATCCCATACCAAATGAGTTCCAAATATAAATATATATAATCCAAAACAAAATAGAACAATCGTAAGTCAAATTTAGTCCACTAGTATCAACCTCAATACCAATGCCAATACTAATGCTAACACCAATGTCGACATTGCCTATACCAACCTATAGTAGTCCCACAAAGGCTCAAACCAAAAGTAAAACAATATTCGATCGGGACATGTACCCGACCATAGCCAAAACCAATGTCTATGAAATAACTAGAGTATGTAAGGACATCCATGATATGAAATGGAGCCTTTAAGAATATAGAAGATCACTATTTCTATCTAACCGAGTTGATCCTAAAATTCGATAACTAAGCAAAAGGAGTATAATGGTCGGTTCCTGCATCACGTCGGGAACCCAAAGACGGCTTAGTAGGTGAACTCGAGAAAACACTCTGGATAAGGATAACATAATGCCAATTGTTAAACCCAAGTAAATCAACCATATGCAATCATAACCATACATACATATATATATCTATGCTGGGGAAAAAGGATGAGGTTTAGCATGCCTTTAAAACTATTAACCTGGGTATGTGTAGCTTAACTATATTAGAACCACCCACGGGCTATATGGGTTTAATGTAACCCCTCTGAACGGTCCCCTGTACGTGTAACACTCCAATTTTCTGAACCGGAATACTACACGGTGCCCATGTGATGTGTGAGCAAAAACTAACACATTTAATGTTTTTTAGCTCAAAATAATTGTGAATTCTAAAGAAACTCTTATTTTCTTTGATGTGTTTGCTCATGATATTGCATTAAAAGGCTGAAAGAATAAAAATAAATGACAATGGAGCAAAAGAGTTGAAAATCTGAGCAAAAGAGAAGAAAATATGGCTGACGACCTCTGTGATAAGTCGTCAGCCTTGTGATAGGCTATCAGAAGTGGTATCAGCCTTAACCAGAAACTTGAGCCTGAGATAAAGTTTTGATGACGTCTGTGACATGGCATCAGGTGGGTGATAAGGCGTTAAGAATGGAGTCAGCCTTAAGAAAAAAATCAGCAATAGGACAAGACATCTAACGACGTCCGTGATATGCCATCAGATCCTTGATGCGGCGCTAGAGTCATCGTCAGCCGGAGGCAGAACTTGAAGACAATGAGAGCTAATCTAACGCCATCCATGATAGGGCGTCAGACTCTTGACACGACGTCAGCTTGGGCGTCACCTATTCCAAGAATTTTATTAATTTTGTTATTTTATTTCCTTAATTAGGCTCTAGTATAAATAACATATTTTAGGGTTTTTAAAGAGGAATCTATCATTATCTATCAGACATTAACTCTAAGAGGAGAGACGTACATTGCTCTCTTTTATCAAATATTCCTCTTATTTTTCGTATCAACTATTTTTTTGGGTTTCTACCTTGTGATACAATTGAAGGAATGACTTGTTGCTTTTCATACGTTCGTAAGTTTATCCATATTGTTATGAATTCAAATTATTCCTTCGTTCATAAAATAATGAGCTGCTAATTCCAATTGCTGGAGTTATGGGATACATGGATTAGGGTTTGACATGATGCTAGGTGTTTAATAGATTCAAAGAGTAGTAGAACATCTTGAAATTCTGTTGTTTTAACTGAAATCTAGTGGTTGCAAACATTAGATTATGCCTTAGGTTTTATTTGCTTCTAACGGAGAAATAGACTAGAGGTCGTGATTTATCAATAGGGACTCGAAAGCTACCAACCTTTTGTTTAATGATTAATACCGTAACTGGATTAATCTACCTGAGATAATACCCTATTGGAAATAGATAAGTTATCTAACTTTTAGAGAATTAGATAATAAATTGTCTAGTGAGGTCGAGAGATAAGTCAGATAATATAGTCGTCAGGGATATTCTGCTGTTTCTACTTATTTCGAGAATCTCAAGCATTCCCTAGTATCTGTTAATCCCTGAAACCCATGGTAAACATAACTCTGGTTTTCCATTTAGATTGATTACAAACAATAAAACACTGAAAGTAAAAATTCATTCATTTTTAAACTTAAACCCCCATTTTCAGAAACATTAAACTACCAGTAAAGCATTTCGTAAACAAATTAAAGTTCACACCCTATTCCCTGTGGGATTCAACCCCAACCTAGTTGGGTTTTCTATTGACAACGATCGCTTACACCCATTCAAGAGTGTAATTTGAACGTTATTAAAAATGGCGCAGTTGCCGGGGAATACGGTTGTAGACTGAAAATTTTGTGCGCAAAAATTTGCTGATAGTTAAGTTTCCTTGATTTACGTTTATTTGTTGTTTTTATTTATTATAGGTATTGTTTTGTTTATGCCAAGCACGAGAAATTCCAGAGAACCACTATTACCAATCAATCCGGAACCTCAACTGATAGGAAGAATGGCTGAACAACAGGAAGCAAAAAGACTAGCAGCTTTAGCCATGGCTCAGGTGAACGTGCAAAATTTGGGTCAACAAGCATGTCACTAAAACCCTGATGATGAAGACTTGGGCGATGAGGAATTGCTGAATCCGCAAAACCCAAGGAGAGCTGAGCAAGTTGCTGCACCAGTGCAGCGAAACATCAACAAGAATTGTCCAATCCGTGAAAGAAATGGTCAACATCCTATGCAATATGAGGCTAATAAAGATGATGAAGGAATGGACAGAGCTGGTGCGACAGGTGCTATCATTGTTCCACCGTTGGCACTAGGTGCAAAGTTTAGCATAACAAGTACCATGATCCAACTCCTGAATCTGAAGGGGTTATTTGGAGGCTTGCCTGGTGATGATCCGAACATCCATTTAGTGAACTTCATCACCATCTGCAAATCCTTTGACAATCTGGGAGTGAGCTAGAATATGATCAGGAAAAGATTATTTCCTTTGTCTCTGTCTGGGGAGGCAACAATGTGGCTAAATAAGTTAGAGACTTCTTCTATAAACAACTGGAGACAGTTAAAAGATGCGTTCCTAGAATGGTTCTTTCCACCCTCCAGAAGGGTACAGTTGAGGGACGAGATTACCAACTTCAGACAGCTTCCAACTGAAGCACTGCACGAAACCTGGGAAAGATTTAAGAAGAAACTTGCACAATGTCTGAACCACAATATGAAGGATTTACACTTGATGGAGACTTTGTACAGAGCTTTCAAATCTGTGAAAAATCCTATTGTTGACAATGCTACAGGTGGTTCGTTCATTGATCTCTCTTTTCTGGATGCTTCCGATATGCTGAATAGAATGACCAAGCAGAGTCGAGGTTGGCACACTAAGGATTCTATAGTGGCTAGCCCGGCTGTTGTTGGTGGTATTATTGTGGAGTAGCGTAGAAGGGATGAGGAGCGAGATCAGGACATGGCCCATTTGAAAATGCATATGGACTTGTTGGCCAAGCACTTGCTATCTGGCAAAACTGAAATGGTAAAGGCTGTGGAATCTCTGGGTACTGTGTCTATAGGTGCTGATACTGAGGCAAACTATGTGAGTAATCATAGGGTTTCCGAGGCAATAGCCAAGGGAACCAAGGTCGGAGTTTCCGAGGCAATAGCCAAGTGAACCAAGGTCGGACTTTCTATGACAAGCCTGATTATAAAGATAGGGAGCAGGGACATTGGAGAACCAATAATGACAGGAGTGGTTTGTATATTCCTCCTGGAAGTCGGGTTGCTGCAACAACTAGTTTTGGTAAGATGTCCATGGAGGACATGATAGAAAAGTTGTTGAAGGGAGTTGAGGCAACCAACTCAGGGGTAAATAATATGAAAAGTGAGTTTTATACCCTCAGTCAGTTGGTTAGCTCACACTCTGCTTGTATTAAGTAGTTGGAGCAGCAGATGAGCCAACTTTTAGCTACTCTGAACCAGAGAAAAGCTAGTACTTTACCTAGTGATACGGTTTAGAATCCGCGGACTGATGACTCTTGTATGACGATTACCACTCGGAGTGGTAAGATGTTATCTGGACCTTCTATGGGAAAAACTGTGGAGAAGGATGTGAGTGTTGATGAATCGGAAGGAAGCAATCCAGTAGAGTCTGAGAAGCTGGAAGGCTTTGTTGACATTTCAGAGAAAGAAGACGAAAATAAAGGGGAAATGGTATTGAAACAAATTCCAAGATCACCACCTCCATTTCCTCAGAGATTGAAAAAGAAAGCAAACAACAAAAAATTTAGAAAGTTCATAGAAATAATGAAACAACTGACAGTGAATGTGCCATTGATGGAGGCACTTGAGCAAATGCCAAACTATGCTAAATTTATGAAGGAATTGCTAACAAAGAAGTGGAAGGTAAGCTGTGAGCCGGTGGGCAACATCCACCACTGTGGTGCTATTTCTTCACAATCCTTAGTGCAGAAAAAGCCTGACCCTAGAGCATTTACTATACCATACACAGTTGGGTCCATGAAGTTTACTAAAGCTTTATGTGACTTAGGAGCAAGTATTAACCTGATGCCACTATCTACAAGAATCTTGGATTGGGGGAGACTAACCCCACAATAATGCATCTTGTGATGACAGACAGGTCGGTGAAACGACCAGTTGGTATATTGCACGATGTACCGGTGTAGGTGGATGACTTCATTCTGCCTGCAGATTTTGTAATATTGGATTGTGATGTTGATTTTTAGGTCCTCATTATTTTGGGTAGACCATTATTAGCCACGGGAAGAATATTGGTTGATATGGAGCTCAATGAGCTCAAATTCAGGTATGGAAAAAAGGAGGCCAGATTCAAAATGCAACCTCCTATGAAACAGTTGGAGGAGATGAATATCTTCTCGGTCGTTGATGTATTCTAGGAAAATGGTAATGAGGTAGTGACACGGCATCTTGTCGAAGTCTGAGTAGTCGAGATAACCAAGTCATGCCGCGAAATTAAATCAGGCGCTATTGAGAGGCGACCCAAAATTTTATTTTCATGCATTTTGTTTTTATTTATTTAGGTAGTAATAGGAAGGAACTGAAGAGGTACAAAAAGGTCAAGGTAAAAACTGAAGAATGCAAGCCAAGTGGTCTTGACGACAGTCGTGATAGGCTATCACAACTGTGATGGCTTATCACTAATGTCGTAAAAAAAAACAGCAATGGAGACCTTCTTTGTTAAGGCTGACGACCTCTGTGATAGGCTATCATATTTTTGATTGCTTATCACAAGTTGTCGTCAGCCATCATTTTGTTTTTGAAAATTTGGGCCCAAATTGATCCGAATCTGACCCGGCCCAGATCCAAAACCCTTCAGGTTCCCACTTTATTTTATTTCCTTCTTTAAGTAATATTTTATTTCCTTAGTAGGATATTTACTTTCTTTTAAAACACTCCCAAGTATATAAGGAAACCTCCTTCCTGATAGTTGTGGGATTGCAAGGAAAATCAAAGTCTATCTCTCATCTTTTCTTCTCTCTCGTGTAATCAAGTGGAGTCAACTCATCAGGTATGCTCATAACTTTGTTTCTCCTTTCATTGAAGTGGTAAAGTTGTCGAAAACATGATGCTAAAAAAGGAGAAACTTGAGTTCAAGTTGTAATAGCATGGAAATTGGAAATTAGGGTTAAGTTGTGCCTAAATTACAAAAATTTAAAACCCCAAGTACAAAAACAAAAATTCCATGAGGTTATACGAAGAATTTGGTCCCAAAATTAAGAATGCAAACTGAATGGGGGGAAAATTCTGAGCTGACGACGTTGCTGATAGGCTATCACAAGCGTGATGCCTTATCAGCTACATCATCAGCAAATTGAAAAAAGGGAGCATTCACTGTTTAAGGCTGACGACATAGCTGATAGGCTATCACAAATGTGATGCCTTATCAGCCACGTCATCACAAGTTAGATGATAATGCTAAGTGAACTTGAATAGTATGTTTTGACTGTTAGACCTTGATTATTAACTTATGTTTATCTTATGGTCCAGGAAAATTCTAATGGGACATAAAAGTAAGAATTCTAACACCCCAAAGAAAGCTACCAAACCCAAGGTGGTTTGAAAACTTATTGATGAAGACTCTGATTATGAAGATGAATAACCACTGCTCAGGTGGAGGAGAAAGAAACCCAGTCTAAAGGAACCTCCTCCACCTAAAACCATTGCGGTGGAGGATAGTGATGATACTGAGACTACCACCCCAGCTGAGAGTGAATCTTCTGAGCAAGAAGTATCTAAGCAAACTGAGTCCAAACAGCCTGAGTCAGAGAAGGCTGAATCTGAAGAACCAGAGGCAGAACATGCTAAGTATGAAAAAGCTAATTATGAGGAACCATCCTCTAAAACTCCCTCGACTGAGAATCAAGCTGAGAAGGAACCCTCATTTTGGGAAACTTTGATAAAATGTAAGAATCCTGAGGCTCGAGAGAATACTAGATGAAAGATCCCTGAAGCAAAGGACATCTTCCTCAAAGGTTTGATTAGAACAAAAAAAGATCTGCTAGACGACCGGTGTTTCCAGAGAAAAGAGTCATCATCACAGGATTGCCTGGGTACCCTGCAGTTGAGAAGAAATTCAGAGATTATGGGCTGGGATGGACTGCTAAGGAAGGTAAACCATTTTTGTCCTATAGTAGTCCGAGAGTTCTATTCAAACTACTAGGCTAGATTAGAGAGCATGTACAAGAGTGGAGAGAACATAGCAGACCAGCCTCTGCTGACCAAAGTTCCAATTTGTGGGGTAAATATAGATATTTCTGATATGACTATCAACAGATTTCTACATGGACCCAACTTCATTCCTCAGGTCATAAATCCTGCATTCTACCATCGTCTGATGAGTAAGGATGACCAGCATCCTTGTTTAGCTACACTTATAGCTGAGGGAGATCCTTTATGGATGACCCGACCTAGTGAGCATATTTACAAGGCTTTTTTAACTCTAGAGGAAAAATTCTGGTGAGGTGTTGTGCGCACCCATTTGATGCCAACCGACGGAGATAATATTCTGGGTGATGATTGAACGAAATTGGTTGCATGTTTTGTGGCCAACCTGAAGCTAAATTTTGGAGAGATCATTGCTGAAGAGATCAAGATTTGGGTAACAAGGTCTGATACTGCTTATCCATTCCCTTGTCTGATTACCAGGCTATGCACAGAGGCAGGGGTACCATATATTGCTTGGATTGATGATACGCTGTATGCCACCAATACCCACAACCCTATCGCTATGAGGAAAATCAACCAAGGCTGACACTTGACAAAGGGGTGAGGGTTGAGGTGAACCCATCAGTTACAGGCCCTAGTTCAGTACCTGAAGTGGATGTGTAAGATTCTGAGGCTGCACAAATAGGCTCAGTTCTTGAGGGTGATCCAAATCCATCAGTTCCTACAACACCCTCAAAAGCAGCATCCCAGCTTATTAATATCAGAAAAGTGGCCAAACAGGCCAGATGGTGCGAGATGCAGCTACGTGCCTTTACTAAGTAGTTTGCTGCTGCTGTAGATGAGAGAATCAGGGCTGTTCTTGAGCCCATTGCTACTTTGCCTACACGGGTTGCGGATCTGGAGAACCGTTTTGATGCAAGGGAACAGGAGTTGACTGGAGCAGAGCTCGCTGAATTTAGAGTGGCCCTAGAGAAGGTAAAAGACGATATGGTGGTGGTACAGCAACACCAATTTATGATGCCTACAGGGCAGACAGCTGAAGAATCTGAGGATGAACCCCCAATACTTGATCTCACTGCAGATCCAGTGAAAAAGAAAAAGAAGAAAGACAAAGAATCTAAAAAAGGTAAGAGAAAGAGACAAGAAGATTAGGATAATGAGAGAAAGGCCAAGAAAAAGGCTAAGAAGAAGAAGAAGGCACAGAAGACACTACATGCAGATGACGAGCTGACAAAACAAGAGAAAGAGGATCTTAAAAAAACAATGCAAGCGTCCCGAGAGGACAACTGGAAATGGGAAGAAGCACTGTGAGCGAGGGATATAGGAGCCTCATCTAGCAGAGCAGCTGAACCAGAGCAGGGAGGAGCTCCTGATGAGGATAACACTGCTTCAGGGTCGAGGACCCATGATTTGAGACTTGATTGACTCCAGGTATACCCTAGCCTTTAGTTTTATTTTGTTTTGATTTTAAGTTGAGGGTGTAGGGTAGAATATTGTTGTAGCATATTCTGTAAATAACTAGTAGTGCAAGTTCTGTAGGCAGTTAACTGATTTTGTGATTTTGAACACCTCTATGAAGGTTTGTTTAGCATGGCTGTGTTAATTGCATCTTAATGTGACCACTTTGCATCCGTCATGATATTAGTTTTGATCATCACTGCTGAACAATTGCATGAACCAGATAGGTAGTAGCCAGTGATATTGCTTGTGTGCCATGTGTGTGTGAGACTATACCGAGTTCTCTTTTTGTATTGCTGAATCTAGAACTTGCCCGGTTCATCTTACCATAGTTGAAAGATAGGGGTTAGGAAAGGATCATAGGCCATTTTTGAATATAAGTCACTATTAGCCTAAATGACCTTCCCGTAATGCATGATATCCCTTGATCCCTGTTTGAGCCTGAGTTGACCAGTTTTTTACTATGATACCTATCACCTTCCCTTTTAGATCATAATGAACCTATTTTGGCTCTGGTCCTCCTTGAACACTGTGCACCTTAACTTAGGCAAACAACCTAAGTTGAGGGTGGCTATCATAGGGGTGCGTGATGTAAATTATGTATGAAGAAGGGTAGAGTAGAAGAAAAAGAATAAGTGAAAAAGAAATAGAAAATTGGGTGTTGGTGAAAAAGAGCAAGAAAAGAAGTTTGTTTGAATAAAAAGAAAAACCACACCCATTCTGAATGTGTGATAAAGAGAAAAAGAAAAGAAAGGAAAAAGAGAGAAAAAGAGGTTAATAAGTGGACCCCACAAGTTAAGGTAGTGCCAAGGAGGTTAGTCTCTCTAAATACCATCTAATATCATACCAGCCCTTAGCCTACGTTACAAGCCTAAGAAAGCCCTATAGTGATCCTAGCTTACCTGTCTAGACACTTTGGTAATAAAGATAAGGGCAAGCATATGGTATTTGGCATGCAATAGTTTGAACTTCATTTTGAGAGTGAGTGTTTTTGTGATGATCCCCATGTTTATACTTTGAATTCTATTGTGAGAGAAAAAGGGGAAATTCTTTGTTATAAGGGCACACTAGTACGTTGCTAGGTGCCTTACTTGTTAGGGTAGTGTCATATTGATATAAGCATGAGTGTTGGTACTTAGATGATGCCGTGGCTGCAATCCTTTGTGTTACATTGCTTCTTTTCAATAAGATACACAATAGTTTAAATTGGTTGACCTTGGAGGTGGTAACTAAGTTTTGAGCTAAAATGGTTGTTGACTACTGAATGTTCTTTGTATTCTCTTAGTTAGTTTGTTGCTTGAGGACAAGCAATTGTTTTAAGTTGAGGGTGTTGATGTGTGAGCAAAAGTTAACACATTTAATGTTTTTTAGCTCAAAATAATTGTGAATTCTGAAGCAACTCTTGTTGTTTTGATGTGTTTGCTCATGATATTGCAGTAAAAGGTTGAAGGAATGAAAATAAATGATAATGGAACAAAAGAGTTGAAAATTTGAGCAAAAGAGAATAAAACATGGCTGAAAACCTTCGTGATAAGTCGTCAGCCTTGTGTAGGCTACCAGAAGAGGCGTCAGCCTTAACCAGAAAGGGTATCAATACCGTGCCACTGGTAAAGACAATGTGTGAGTAACCCTCATATAACAGGTAACTCTAGTGAGAATGGTGGAAACCCTCATATAACAGGTTAAGCCACCTCATCTACCCTCATATAGCAGGATACAATGTCTCAACCTATGCTGGCTACATAGTTCTGGAATGCAACGATTAGTGCTGAGAATTACACCCTTATATAACAGGTGAGTTCCCATCCTTAGGTTTACTCGGTGCTAACTTCTACTCCCATCTGAAGAGACTGAACATGATTTAACTGACTGTACGTGGACTGAACATGCTGAATTTCGTTGACTGACAGAATACTACTGACATCTGATAACTGACTAAGATCATGAGGTTTTCCTGAGACACATGACTGACTGATTTCTACTGAATCATGGCTTGATTTCGAATTTTGTGAAATATGACATGGCTCTAGGCACACAACTATATTTTTTGGGTACGAATACCCCCAGGACTCGATAAAAGGAAACTGACACACATGACTGACTTGATCACAAGATTGGAGTTCATACTTTATAACATCATAAGTAGGGAATAGTATATCACATGTAGTCTTTCAACATCTTATGCATGGTAGTGCATGGATATATATATATATATATATCATGTACATATTGTATAACTCCATTATCATGAATGCTTAATACCACAACAATAACAACACTACGCTAGCATGGAATTCATATTGAATTATAATAGTTAACATTGACTTGTCATTTAGATACTTTGGAACCATGGAAACATGGATTTCTCGCATCCTAAGCATTTCATCAAACACCTTGTATGCACTCTTTAAGGCATAGGTATATTCATAAGTTTCACCATATTAAACCACTCAAATTCATGGGTTCCAACTAACATGATCATAATCTCTATGCAAATACATCAAAATACTACTTTATAACACAAGTAACAACCACCAATATGTATAAAATCATATCACCACGAAAACAATCATAATTCAGTATTTAAAGATTGATTCTTGAACTTCACGGATGAAAGGAATCCATGGATGAACACTATGCATACCTTAGATTAAGAATTCGTGGAATTTACGGTGGAATTTGCTTGAAACTTGAAACCCCCAATTGAACCCTAGACTTGTTCTTGATGTTTCTTGAGTGAATTTTGATGAAAAGTAGTGTAATTAGCTGATTTGGGGCCTCAATCCCATGTTTGGGACTTATATATGGATGAAAATTGACCAAAATGCCCTCAAGGACACGGAGCTGGACTGCAAAAATTGGCCTGGGGTGATCCAGGGGGCGGCGCCTACCTTATAGCGCGCTATCCACCTGGCGGCGCCTGCCTTATAGCTCGTGATCCACCAGGCGGCGCCTTCCCTATAGCAGTGCTCTAGCTGGGGCGACACGGGCTTATCGCCCCGAGCTACTACTTTGGAAACCCAAACACGCCCTTATGCTATCCGCAAAATTCCGAAACTTACCTGGGATGTACTACGACCTTTCCCCATCGCAACGCAACTTGAAAATCCAAAAACGAAGGTCGGGAAGGTCGTCAAATAAATCCCCAAAGTTTGGAGGTCTAAAATGAGACTAAGTGTTGAACACTTGCAAAATTTTCTAAGTCTTGAGGCTTGTAAAGACAAATGAGCTAAATTTCGGACTTAGGATTTTACGGGGTATTGATAATGCTCAATCTACAGCTCTCGTTTGAGTGTAAAGCGGTCGTTAGCAAATATGGAACCCAACCTGGGTTGGGTGTCGATCCCACAGGGAATAGCTTGGCCAACAAGTAAGTAAAATTACTAAACTTTTGGTGCAAGTCTCGTAAGAAGGGGGGATTCTTGTCTTGCAAGTAATGTAAACAAAAGCTAAAAATAATAAAGTAAAAAGAGAGAGATTGTTACGTTGGTTGTAAACAATGAGAATTGAAGCGTTGGGGTTATGTCCACCTTCTGAGGTATACGTCTCTATTGGCTATGAGTGTGTAGAATTCTGTCATGCAATTGCTTATAGAGGATTGTAGTCGATGGTAAATCCAAGCGTCTCTCGACCTAAACAAGGACTATTTCACTTTAACTCTCTCGAGCTTAAAGCGTATCTAACGGTACGAATTCTCCAAGAGGTTAGTCCAGTTACGGCACTAGCTTTTTAATAGGAAAGGGTGTCCTACTACCTTGACATTATCTCTTTTCCAGACAAATAACTTTTCTCTCGAACAAGTTAAATGTTAGACTGGCGTATTCTTGCGTTTGCAACCGCAAAGAATGTAGATTAAGATGAAGAGAATAATGATATAAGCAATATACGTGCCTCAAACTCACAAACTCACAGCAATAGATAGTATCTCATACGGCTTCCATAACCCCAACAGAGAAGTTTAGTTACCCATGAATGCGAAGGAAATCACGATTGACATTGTTATTATATCACGATATTGAGTAATGGCGTGTAGATCAAGTGATAGGCGTGAGGCGTGATTCCTTAGCAAGTAACGATTCTCTTGTTGTGGAGTTTAAGAATAGAAGAGTAGATTAGAAGTGTTTGTAGTGGAAGATGAGAGGGATGGAAGAAAATTAATTGTTGAATGATGAATGTCAGATTCATAATCTCTAGCATGATAGGGTATTTATAATACCCATATCCTACTCCTACTAAGCTAATGAAATAAATAACCAAATCCTACTAGACTAATGAAATCCTTAACCCAAATGTACTAGGTTAAGGTAACATTATCATAATCCACATAAAATAATGAAATACATAACCTAATTGTACTAGGTTAATGTATCATTGTCAAAATCCAGCTTTGTGTCTGTAAGTCCCCAAAGTCTTCAGAATTGCTGTTTTAGCCCGGGACAGATTTTCCATGCAGCAGTTTTGGTCCTTTAGGCGTCCCACTTCCTTCTCCTTCGTTCGTGAGCTTTCTTTTGCATCAAGTTAGCCATAAAATGCTGTATTTTGCATCATTTATACCTGAAACTTTCCTAGTCATGTTCGTTAGCTCATTTACGGGAAAAAGGACTAAAAGTGCATGAAATATATAATTTGTTCTCAAAACTAGGCTAAAATATGGGCAAAATATATTGATATAGGCGTGTAAATCCGCCTATCATCAGGTATTACAATACCTGTAGCCGCACGAACCAAATATACCATAGGAGAAGGGAATTCTCGAGTACCCTTCGCTCTCCATGATACATATGTACAAGTGTACTTAGGGGATTCTCGTGTACCCCATAAGTATCATATATGTTCACCATGACCAATACTTATGTCGGCAAATATGAGTTTCGAGTGTCTATCCATTGGACTCACACCTTCACAGTTAGCTATCACACCCCGCCATTATTGTCCAATTAAATCCTTTTCTACACAACTAAATCACCATTCTATTTATTATTAACCAAGGCTATACGTAGTGGTATCTTTATACTAACTATAGATTAAAAGCAATGTCCTTAGCTATCCTTTTTAAAGAATAAGGGATTCCTATGTACCCATTGATTACATTATCCAATTGACTTGGGGGAATCCCATGTACCCCACAAGATTATTGTTATTAAGTCTACTTGGGAGATTTTCTTGTACCCCAAAAGCTTCCAATTAGACCAACCATAACCACCAAGACCTTACTATTTAACCATCACTAATCATTTAAACCATTTATACCATTTAGGGTTCTATTACCAAGTTATACCATGCAATAGTTTTATAAAAGTCCAAAAATTTAACCAAAAACATTCTCATAGGCATTTTATCAAACATGTTGGGGGCATAGTGTTCCCAAAGACAAAACCAAGTACCAATTAACCATTTCTATGCAACCAAATATTCAAATGACCATAATAATATGAAAACTATAAGTAAAAGACATAGGAAAGCCATAACAACCCCTTATAACCAATACCCCTAACATATATTTGAAAATCCAATACCATACCATATTTATGCCATAAAAACCATACATTAAATCATTCCTTTAGTTGAACTAACAATGAGGGAGGATCAACTTGCCTTAGATTATGAAGATGATGGAGAGAAATTACCCTAATAAGTCCACAAATTAATCCTATTGATGAAACCCTCACCTTCTTTAACCTAAAAGACTTGAGAGAACTTAATAGAGTTTATAAGTGTTTAAGATTAAACTAATAGGGTAAATAATGTACCAAGAGAGGTATAGTCGTGTGGCCCCAAGAGATTAAGAGGGGAAATGTATAGATTACCCTCAACTTAACACGCTTAAAATTCCCGCAGGATGGTACGACCACCCATCCCAACTGTACCCTAAGGTATGAGTGGTACCCTTATCTCATACCCTAGGCCTCTCCTTGGACCCCAACATTGTCTAACATATGACCACCAAGGCCAAATTATACCCAATCATACGACTAGTACTATGAAATTGTACCCCAGGAAGAATAAAATAGCCTAGATTAAACTTAGGGAAACATACGATTGGAACCTTACCATTTGTATCCTAACATATGACCTGTATGTTCAAACCATACCTTAGAAAGAAACCAACCAACCCACACTATTTAATATACGACCAAACTAACCAAATTGTACCCCATTATATGAGAAGTACCCCAAGTCGTATGATATTCAAAAGCCAAAAATTAAGAAATTTTTCTAAAGGTCAAAACCCAGGGTGTTTTGGTCTCCCCCACTAGGATCATTCATCCCCGAATGATGGACAAGGTAGTGCAAGCGTGATTTGCACTCCGACATATCCATTCCAACCTTTAACTAAGCTAGAAAACAAAGATGAAAAGAAATCAACCTTTTCTTTAAAACAAGTCAGAAAACAAAGATGTGATTAAGAACACATACCTTCCGCATGAATATTCGGAGTCGAAAACAATTGTGGATACTTGGACTTCATATCTTCTTCCGCTTCCCAAGTAGCTTCTTCCACCTTGTGGTTACACCATAGAACCTTAACCGATGATATATCCTTGGTCCATAACTGACGAACCTTCTAATCCAAGATCTATAACAGGATATCTTTATAAGACAGAGAATCTGAGATACCCAATCCTTCCAAAGGAACAACCGATGAAGGATCACACAAACACTTTCTCAACATAGAGACATGAAATATCAGATGAATCGAGCTCAAACTAGAAAGAAACTCCAATTCATACGCCACATTACGAACCCTCCACACAACCACATAAGGACCAACATACCGGGGACTGAACTTCCTCTTTTCCCAAACTGCATTACTCCTATCATAGGAGACACCTTTAGGAATACCCTATTCCAACCTTCAAACTCCAAGTTCCTATGACTTATATCTGCATAGGACTTTTGGAGACTTTGGGCGTCCTTAAGCCTATTCCAAATCACCTTTAAATTTTCCATAGCCAGATAAACCAAATTTGGGCCAAACATAGCTGCCTCACCAAGCTCAAACCACCCAATAGGAGATCTACACTTCATACCATACAATGCCTCAAAAAGAGTCATCCCAATACTAGAATCATAACTATTATTGTAAGAAAACTCTACAAGAGGTAGATGATCAAGTCAATTACCACCATAGTCAATCACACATGCGCGAAGCATATCCTCCAATATCTGAATAGTCCTTTCTGCTTGCCCATCCATCTTCGGGTGAAAAGCAGTACTCAAAATAATCTTAGTCCTTAGCCCTTTCTTAAAAGACTACTAGAAGAGAGATAAAAATTGCGTACCATGATTATAGATGATCAAAATAGGTATCCTATGAAACTTCACAATCTTATGAAGATATAACCTCGCATAGTCCTCAGCCAAAAAGTTAGTCCTCACTGGTAAGAAATGAGCTGACTTTGTCATCCTATCTACGATGATCCAAACAAATCAAGTTGATTTCAAGATAGAGAAAGACCGGTAACAAAATCTATGTTGATTACTTCCCATTTCCATTTTGGTAATTCAATAGCTTGATACAAATCCCCAGGCCTCATGTGCTTAACTTTTACTTGTTGACACACTAAACACTTGGCAACAAAATCATCCACATCTCTATTCATACCATTCCACCAATACTTCTCTTTGAGATCATGATATATATTTTCATCGAACTGGGATGCACAACATAGCGCGATTCATGCACCTTAGCCAATATCTTTTCACGCAAACCATCGATGTTAGTAAAACATAACCTCCCTTGGTACCATAAGGTACCATCACCCCTGATATCAAATATATTACCTTTTTCCCACCTACCTTACCCTTGATTTTCATCAAGATAGGATCCAACATTTGCTTCTCCTTCATCTCTGCACTAAGTGATCACTAAACCACTTCCTATACCAATACACCACCATTCTCAGAGTCCAAAAGATGAACTCCAAGATTATCCAAGCGATGAATATCCTTTACCAATTCCTGTTTCTCCTTATACACATGAGATAAACTCCCCATCGATAACCTGGTAAGAGTATCAACAACCATATTAGCTTTACCTAGATGGTAGTGAAGACTCGTATCATAGTTCTTGAGAATCTCAAGTCATCTCCTCTGTATGAGATTAAATTTTTTCTGAATGAACACATACTGTAGACTCTTATGATAAGAAAAAATGTCCATATGCACCCCAAACAAATAGTGCTGCCATTTTTTCAATGCAAATACCACCTCTTAAAGCTCTAAATCATGAGTAGGGTAGTTCCTCTCATACACCTTTAACTGCCTAGAAGCATAGGCAATCATCTTACCATTATGCATCAGAACGTAACTAAGTACCACCCGAGACGCATCACAGTAAAACCACAAACCCTTCATTGCCTTCAAGTAAAGTCAAAATTAGAGCTAAAGTTAGCTAGTCCTTCAGCTTCTCAAAACTACCCTCACACGCATCCAACTAAGAGAACTTTACCTTTTTCTGAGTCAACTTAGTCAATGGGGAAGCTATAGTCAAAAAACTTTCAATGAACCTCCTTTAATGTCCAGCCAAACCCAAGAACCTTCAAAAGTCAATTAGAGTCGTGGGTCTAGGAAATCTCTTAACCACCATAACCTTTTATGGATCCACCATGATCCCCTCACTAGAAATAATATGACCTAAAAAAGTGATAATGTTCGATTAGAATTCATATTTTGAGAATTTGGCATACAACTAATCTCCTTCAAGGTTTGCAACACAACACAGAGGTAATTGGTATGATCTACCTCACTCTTAGAGTACACCAGAATGTCATTAATGAACATAATGACAGAAAGATCTAGAAACAACGGAATACCCCATTCATGAAGTCCATGAATGTCGTTGGAGCATTAGTCAACCCAAATGACATTACCAAGAAATCAAAGTGCCCATGTCAAGTTTGGAAATCTGTCTTAGGGATATCCACCTCCCTAATATTAAGATGATGATACTCAGATTGAAGATCTATCTTAGAAAAGAATTTGGCACCCTGAATCCAGTCAAACAAGTCATCTAAGCATATAGACTGGCTGACCATATTTGAAACATCTATCCCTCCCCTTATTATAGAAACCCCGATGCAACCGACCATAGAAACTACAAGGAGGACTTGATAAAACTGACTGATCCCTGCTCGCCTGAGATTGGGCACCCTGTGCCCTAAAGTTATCGCCACCCTGTTGATACCTTTCACCCGACTGCTTCGGCCAGGGAGCAGTAGCTGTAAAGAAAGAACCAGAACTCCCTCACTTCTTCTTTGGTCACTTACCACCATTTGTACCACTTTGCTATTGTCCACCATCTTTCTTAGAGAACCTAAACTTTTTACCCTACCTTTCCCCTGTCTTATCCTATTTTCTGTTTTTATCCTCCACTTGCTTTATATGAACAACCAACTTAGAGATGTCCATGTCCTTGATCAACAAGGCAATCTAGATTTGAAGGATCAAAATTGAGATAGTCTTGAGGTGAACTTTCTCATCTTGTCCCTCAAATCAGACACTAATTCAGAGCATACCTAGACAACTGTTAGAATTTTAAGGCATACTCCTTGATCGACATCTTCCCTATTGCAAATTAACAAATTCCTCTAGTTTTGGTTTCCTCAACTACTATGGAAAAAAGTGGTCCAAAAAAGCATTAGAGAAAGTCTCCCACAAAGATTACTCATCTACATCACCCCTCGTCTGATCCCATTCCTCGTACCATTAGTACGCTACATCCTTTAGCTAATAGGAAGAAAAATTCACACCTTCCATATTTGTGGCCTGCATAACCCTAAAGATCTTTTACATCATCCAAAGAAACTCGAGGATCCTCCTCTACCTTAACACCAGTAAAAGTTTGAGAATTCAATTTCATGAACTGGAGAAACCTTGTGGCCTTAAAATATGGAATACCAAAAGCACCACGCTCATCCTGAGAAGCTACCAACTGAGGAGGACTAGAAAGAACTGTGGAACTCCAAAAATATCAGGAATTGGACTCCTATACCGAGTATGGATCCCATGAAAAGAGTATGTCCCATCAACATCGTCCCCAGTTGGGATAAAAAAGTTTTTGTGAGCTTCATATCATCGACGCATAATCTAAAAAATAAGTAAACGTAAATCAGAAGAATCTAAGACCTTAGACTCCAAGCTTGAAAATACAATACCAAGAATGAGAAATAGTTCCTAAATTCCTTGTAGCCTCTCTCTTATGAGTGTGGCGCATTACACACCCTTGAAAAAGACTCTAGTCGACATGCCTTTGTGGACTCCCTAATTGACCATGAACCTAAAGCTCTGATACCAAGTTGACACAACCCGAATCAGGGACTTGTTATAATGGACAACCTAAGTCCAAAGAGGATTGAGGACTACCCTGATACCCATCCCAACTATCCAAGCGCATACCTCGAGTTAGATAAATTTTGAATGTATAATAAGATAGCATATTTGTACAAATCTAGACTCCGAGATAGGTCCACATCCATAACAAACCCAAACAAGTCCAACCGTCCAAAACCCAACCAATAACAATACCATAAACCAATCTATCCTATACTAAATGAGTTCCAAATATAAATATATATAATAAAAAAATAGAACAATAATAAGTCAAATTTAGTCCACTAGTATTATGATCAATACCAATGTCAATACTAAGGTTAACACTAATACCGACACCGCCCATATCAACCTATAGTAATCCCACAAAGCCTCTAATCAAAAGTAAATTAATATCCAATCAGGACATGCCCCCGACCATAGAGTCTATGAAAGAACCAGAGTATGTAAAGACATCCATGATATAAAATGGAGCCTTTCAAAATATAGAAGCTTACCACTATAATCCAATCGAGCTGATCCCGAAGTTCGATCGCTAAGTAAGAAAAGTAGAATGGTCGGTTCCTACATCGCATGGGGATGCAATAGCCGAAAGATGGGTTAGCGAGTAAAAGCTAGAAAGCACTCAGGATAAGGATAAAATAATGCAAACCATTAAAATCAAGTAAACCAACTATATGCATTCACAACCATACATATATATATCTCCATACCGGGAAAGAGAACCGAGTTTAGTATGTCTTTAAAGCCATTAACCTAGGTATGTATAGATCAATCATCCTAGAACCACCCACGAGCTATATGAATCCAGTGTACTCTCCTAAATGAGCCTTGATGCGTGTATCCGCACAAACTAGAGATACCATAGGAGTAGGGGATTCTCGAGTACCCTTCACTCTCCATGATACATATGTACAGGTTTACTTAGGGGATTCTCGTGTACCTCATAAGTATCATATATGGTCGCAATGACCAATCCTCATATTGGAAAATATGTGTTTCCAGTGTCCATCTATTGGACTCACACCTTCACGGTTAGCTGTCACACCCCGCTATTATTACCCAATTAAAACCAATTCCACGTAACCAAACCACCATTCTATTTATTATTAACCGAGGCTATAAGTAGTGGTATCATCATAACGACTTTTTGTTATAAGGAATGTCCTTATCCGTCCTTTTTAAAGAATAAAGAATTCCCATGTACCAATAGATTACATTATCCAATTGACTTGGGGGAATCCCATGTACCCCAAAAGATGTTTGGCATTAAGTTTGCTTAGGATATTTCCTTGTACCTAACAAAGCTTTCAATTAGACCAAACATAACCACCAAGACCCTACCATTTAACCATCTTAAACTATTTAAACCATTTAGGGTTCCATGAAAAATTTCCCAAGAGTCATTTAAGTCATAGGGCCTTAAGAGGTTAAGAGGGGAAATTTCCAGATTACCCTCAACTTAAACTACTTAAAATTCCCATAGTATAGTATGTCCACCACACCCCAACCGTACCTTACGGTATGAGTAGTACCTTTATCTAGTGCCCTAGGCCTCTCCTTGGACCCTAATACTGTCCAATATACGACCACCAGGGCCAAACTAAACCCAACTATATGGCTAATACCATGTGCCCAACCATATGGATAATACCATGAAATTGTACCCTAGGCAAAATAGAATCACCTAGATTAAACTTAGGGCAATATAGGGTTGACACCTTATCATTCGTACCCTAACATATGACCTGTATTTTCCAATCGTACCTTGGATAGAAACTAACCAACCCATATTATTTAAGAAATGACCAATTCAACCAAATTATACCCCATCATGCGAGAAGTACCCCAAGTCGTATGATGTCCAAAAGCCAAAAATTGAGAATTTTTTCTAAGGGTCAAAACTCAAGATGTTTCAGGATATCTCGGCTTTCGCATTGATGAAGAACATAGTGCAATGTGATACTTGGTATGAATTATAGAATCTCATAAAATATAGAGTCTTTGAACTCAAGTTGCACCCAAAGTGATTAGGCTAAGGGCACGTCTGCCTGGGCGTCACACATCGTATTTCCCCATGTATCATTCCCCAATCATGGGGTGCATTATCATTGTGGGGCAGATATTGACCTCTCGCGTGCCTCGAATCTCTTTGTTTTTGCGGCTACAGCCCATCCTATATCTAAAATCTGGGACCTTTCTTGTGCTTAGGCACTCTGACCGCGAGCCTAGGTCAGGCAGGATAACTCGCTGAGTTTAAGCATATCAATAAGTAGAGGAAAAACACTTACATGGATTCCCTTGGTAATGGACAATGAATCAGGAAAAACCCAACCTTAGGATAGAGTGGCTCCATCATCTAAATTGTAGTCTGGAGAAGCGTCCTCAGTAGCGGACCAAACCCAAGTCCCCTAGAAGGGGGCAAATAGGAGATGAGAGCCCTATTGTTCCCAGACCCTATCACACTACGAGGTACTGTCTACGAGCCAAGTTGTTTGGGAATGTAACTTAAATTAGGAAGTGAATTTCATTCAAGTCTAAATACGGGCGAGAGAATGATAGAAAAAAAGTACCATGAGGGAAAGATGAAAAGGACTTTCAAAAAAAGTTAAAGAGTGCTTGAAATTATTGGGAGAAAAATGGATAGGGCCAACGATGCGCCCGATAGAATATGGAAGAAAGACGAGCTAGTCCACTGATTGACTCGAGGCATGGACCAAAATGGATTAGGGGTGGCCAAAGCCTAAGCTCTCTATATGCTAATGTAAAACCATCTTCTCGATTTTGGCAGGTAGCACGCTCCTTCAGCGTGCTTTGATATCTGTGTGCTCCATACGTTGTCCTGTAGGATCCGTATTCAACCCATCTTGAAATATAAACTAAGGAGTCTGACATGAGTAGGAGTCAATGGAAGAGTAAACTCATAAGGCGTACGAAAGCTAATTAGTAGGATCCTTCTGAGAGGTACACCGCCGACTGACCTTAATATTTTGAGAAGTGTTCAAGTGTGAGTATATCTGTCTGGACTCAACAAATGGAGAACTATTCCGGAGCGAGGAAAAGCTAAATTAAATTTTGGTAGAGGACCACAATAATACTAACATGTAAATCATTTGTCTAACTTACGTATAGTGGAAAAAGATAAATCGAACTATCTAGTAACTGGTTTTGTTTGAAGTTTCCCTCAGAATAGGTAGAGCTTACGTGTGAGTTCTATCCTGTAAATCCAATAATTAGAGGCCTCGAGGGCATAACGCTCTCGACCTATTCTTAAAATTTAAATAGGCTAGATAGCACGACTGCTTTGTTGAGCTATGCCACGGAATCAAGACCTTAAAGTGGGCTATTTTTGGTAAGCGGAACTGGCGATATGGGATGAACTGGAAGCCAGGTTACGGTGCCAAACTACATGCTAACCTAGATCCCAAAAAGGGTATTGGTCAATTAAGACAACAAGATGGTGGTCATGGAAGTCGAAATATGCTAAAGAGTGTGTAACAACTCTCCGACCA